>JAIOJX010000029.1:15811420-17011420 GCA_022376925.1 Tragulus kanchil | reverse complement strand
TAAAATGTTGTGCAATCTACTGAAATGCTCCAATAACCTAATCACTTGATTGAGATAATCTAATCATGCCTTCGATTGGATTAGAGACTATTACATTTATTGCAGTTTTATGTTCACTCGATTACGCTTAGGAAGTAAAGAAACAAAATCACTCTACTAATTCTCCACTGAATTATTTTATTTAAGTGTCTACAAAAAGTAAAATAAGAAGTTGAGTGAAGGCACAGCAGGATAAACCATGAGTGTGCAGTAGCTGTTAAGCCTGATTGGCCTTTTCCCAGGCGGCTCTGACACAGGCTCTGCATCCTCTCAGTTCGCCCTGCTCTAGACATCGAGTGGGCTCCTGGGCCAGCCTGTGTTTTCCTACGGCCGGCCCCAGTTTTGAATTATTTCTAGTGCTGAAGAGAAGGACAGCAGGGAATGAGTCGTATTTACTGAGGACCTACGACGTGTCAGGTTCCACTCTTGAGGGCTTCACGTGGGGACCCTGCTGAAGCCCCTGGGCAGGCAGAGCCTTGTGTCAGCTCTTCCCCTTGACTCTGTGAGGTCTGCAGGTCACTGCACGGTCTAAAGCTCGCAGTGGAAGCCACACTCTGCCAGATCCAGACGGACGCTTTAAGAAGGCCTGGGAGTTACTGCCCGCCTAAGCAATTCCACTCCTTCAACCACACAGGAAGGAAGAAAACAGACACTGGTACCGACTTGTGAAGGTAACTATCAGAGCCCTATCCTTAATAGGTAGAACCTGCAAACAGCAAAGGCCCATCCGCCGATGACTGGACAAATGAAGAGTACAGCTATCCACTGGAATATGAATCACAAAAAGGAGTGAAGGGAGGAGGGGCGATATAGCCACAGCGGAGTCGGCAGTACAAACCACTGGCTGTAAGATAAGCTACGAGGATGTACTGTACACCACAGGGAACAGAGCTGATCATTTTATAAATGGAAAGCAACCTTTAAAAATTGTATACGGAAAAAAAGAAAGAAAAAAAAATAAAAAAGAAAAAATATAAAAATTGTATACATATTTTTCACTCATGCTAAAATGTTGTGCAATCTACTGAAATGCTCCAATAACCTAATCACTTGATTGAGATAATCTAATCATGCCTTCGATTGGATTAGAGACTATTACATTTATTGCAGTTTTATGTTCACTCGATTACGCTTAGGAAGTAAAGAAACAAAATCACTCTACTAATTCTCCACTGAATTATTTTATTTAAGTGTCTACAAAAAG
Organism: Tragulus kanchil; assembly: GCA_022376925.1. NCBI lineage: Eukaryota > Metazoa > Chordata > Mammalia > Artiodactyla > Tragulidae > Tragulus > Tragulus kanchil. The sequence goes on along the minus strand of JAIOJX010000029.1, from coordinate 17,010,177 downwards.
TAAAATAAGAAGTTGAGTGAAGGCACAGCAGGATAAACCATGAGTGTGCGGTAGCTGTTAAGCCTGATTGGCCTTTTCGGCCCCAGGCGGCTCTGACACAGGCTCTGCATCCTCTCAGTTCGCCCTGCTCTAGACATCGAGTGGGCTCCGAGTTCCTGGGGCCCAAGTCCCTGGCCTCCGGAGGGGCTCTTGTCACACACCACACACTGACACATGCCATACACGTGCATTACCCATGCTCCTGGCCAGTCTTATTTCTCACCATCACTAAAGTGGGTTTTCTTCTCCATGACTCCTGTATGCTGGTCACCTCTTTCTCCAACTGGGTGACTTGGCTCCTCAGAGGACCTGCCCAAGGTCCTGTGGCTGGATGAGGGGTGGGAAGTGGAGCATTTGTGCCACATGGGTAACCAAGACTGTCAGAGTCATCAGCAGGCTTGGCCCTCCAAAGGTGAGTTTCTGAGCCCTAAGGACAGCCAGGAGGATGCAGCCACTCCATATCAGGAAACCTGAAGAGCTCAGCGGTGGATACTGACTCCAGACAGCTGAGATGGGTATGAAAGGAAGGATTTCAGGGAGCCCAGACTCTTGCATCTTCCTATACATAGAAAAGCCCTGGGCTTCCCTGGTGGTCCAGTGGGTAAGGACACCGCCTTGCAGTGTAGGGGGCGCCGGTTCGATCCCTGGCCTGGGAAGATCCCACGTGCCGTGGAGCGGCTGGACCGATGTGTCCAATTACCGAGCCGGAGCTCTGGAGCACTTGCGCCCAGAGCCGGTGCTCTGTGACAAGAGAGGCCACCGCGATGGGAGGCCCACACGGGCCAAAGAACAAAGATGGATGAAAATAGATAAATGAAAGGCCAATAGAAGTGGCCCACCTGCCCCTCTCCCTCTCCACCCCCACCCCCCAAAAAAGAAAAGCCCTAAGTTCCTCCACTTGAGATATGTGGTTTCCTTTAATTAACAGTAATTTCTTGGGGCTTCCCAGATGGTCCAGTGGGTAAGGACACTGCCTTGCAGTGCAAGGGTTGCTGATTCCATCCCTGGCCTGGGAAGATCCCATGCACCGAGGAGTTGCTGGACCGATCCAAGTACTGAGCTGGAGCTCTGGAGCCAGTGCTCTGCAACAAGAGAGGCCACTGCAATGGGAGACCCACACAGGCCAAAGAACAAAGATAAATGAATGAAAGATCAATAGAACTGGCCAAAAAAACCCAATCATCTCTTAATGTTCAGGCTATCTGCCCTTTGCTGTAAAACTTCATAGCCTGGCCCCTCCCCTTGCTTCCTTTAAGCAGCTCTCTCAGGGTTACTCGAGATGCTGTCTCCCAGGTTTCAAGTCCTAAAAGTTCCCAACGAATAAAACATAATTCTCAACTTTCAGGTGGTGACTGTTTTCTTAAAGTCGACGGGCAAGATGATGACTCTGGTCCAGAGCTCACGGTTCCTGGATTCATGAGGAAACACATGAACCGAATCAGGTCCAAGTCATTTCCCTAAAGAGCAGATGAAGGCCAAGGGGATGATGTCAAAAAACAAATGATGATGGGGAGCAGATAGAAGCCAGGATGAAACACCCCCAAATCAGCCAATGGAACCTCTCTGCAATGCACACACAAACACATATGCATAGGGCCAAGTCATTTGTCAAAATTCCTTCTGGCCTTTCCTGAACCTTCCAGGTGTTTCTCGGGATCTCCGAGGTGCAGACTCTCAAGTGAAAGCACAATTGTGATGTAGAGTGGTCAAACCTGAGACCACCCAGCCCCCAGCCCCGCCCATCATTCAGGCAGCTGCAGTTTACTTGCCCTAAAGCAGAACTGGATTATTGCATCAGTTGGCTTGGACAAGATTCTCTTATCTCAGTGCAAGTTTCAGGAGGAGAGGTCAGGAGACAAGAGCAAGCAGGTTCTTTGGAAGGGTCTGACCTACTCAAACCTATCTGACTCGAGATCTGGCTTGCCCTGAGAACACCCCGAGGTCTGCCTATCACGCAAACTCCCTCCTCCCTCTCCACCCCCACCCCCCAAAAAAGAAAAGCCCTAAGTTCCTCCACTTGAGATATGTGGTTTCCTTTAATTAACAGTAATTTCTTGGGGCTTCCCAGATGGTCCAGTGGGTAAGGACACTGCCTTGCAGTGCAAGGGTTGCTGATTCCATCCCTGGCCTGGGAAGATCCCATGCACCGAGGAGTTGCTGGACCGATCCAAGTACTGAGCTGGAGCTCTGGAGCCAGTGCTCTGCAACAAGAGAGGCCACTGCAATGGGAGACCCACACAGGCCAAAGAACAAAGATAAATGAATGAAAGATCAATAGAACTGGCCAAAAAAACCCAATCATCTCTTAATGTTCAGGCTATCTGCCCTTTGCTGTAAAACTTCATAGCCTGGCCCCTCCCCTTGCTTCCTTTAAGCAGCTCTCTCAGGGTTACTCGAGATGCTGTCTCCCAGGTTTCAAGTCCTAAAAGTTCCCAACGAATAAAACATAATTCTCAACTTTCAGGTGGTGACTGTTTTCTTAAAGTCGACCGGGGCAAGATGATGACTCTGGTCCAGAGCTCACGGTTCCTGGATTCATGAGGAAACACATGAACCGAATCAGGTCCAAGTCATTTCCCTAAAGAGCAGATGAAGGCCAAGGGGATGATGTCAAAAAACAAATGATGATGGGGAGCAGATAGAAGCCAGGATGAAACACCCCCAAATCAGCCAATGGAACCTCTCTGCAATGCACACACAAACACATATGCATAGGGCCAAGTCATTTGTCAAAATTCCTTCTGGCCTTTCCTGAACCTTCCAGGTGTTTCTCGGGATCTCCGAGGTGCAGACTCTCAAGTGAAAGCACAATTGTGATGTAGAGTGGTCAAACCTGAGACCACCCAGCCCCCAGCCCCGCCCATCATTCAGGCAGCTGCAGTTTACTTGCCCTAAAGCAGAACTGGATTATTGCATCAGTTGGCTTGGACAAGATTCTCTTATCTCAGTGCAAGTTTCAGGAGGAGAGGTCAGGAGACAAGAGCAAGCAGGTTCTTTGGAAGGGTCTGACCTACTCAAACCTATCTGACTCGAGATCTGGCTTGCCCTGAGAACACCCCGAGGTCTGCCTATCACGCAAACTCATGAGTGATGAGTGCAGAAAAAGGATGGAGGTTCCATAAGCTCTATTTGCATCTTTTCCCTTTTTAACCTCAAAATGCAGTGTTGGTTTTCCTCTTGTTTCCTGGATACCCAGATATTTACTTGTGTGTGTGTGTGTGTGTATTCTTTCTTTCTTTCCTGATTACACAAGTAATAGATATGTGCAGGATAGACAATTAGTCACATACAGTGAGGGATGAGAACGACTTAATAACCATCCCCTAACGGGTACATGGAATCTCTGCACTGGTCTGTCTTTGTGTGCACTTGAAATTTTCCATGAGAACACTTAAAACAAAAAGAAAAAAAGAAACCACTCACGAGGCCCATGTGTCTGTGTGGTTTTGTCTGTGGAAATGCAAGTCACGCAGTTAAGACACGGTAGTGTTTGCAAAGCCAAAACTACTTACTGTCGGGCAGAACAACACCCCACGCCTCAGGGCCCAGAGATTCATGCGATGTGGTATCGAAATCTTTTGCGAAACGCATGTACTACAGTCTGACAGGCTCCTCTGTCCATGGAATTTCCCGGCAAGAAGACTGAAAAAGGTTGCCATTTCCTTCTCCAGGGGATCTTTTCTATCTAGGGACTGAACCCACATCTTCTGCATTGGCAGGTAGGGTCTTTACCACTGAGCCACCTGGGAAGCCAGCCCCCAAAACAGCCTAATCCTAATCCCTGGAACCTGTAAATACATTGTGCTTGATGGTGAGGGAGAATTAAGGTAGCAGGTGGAAGGAAGGGGGCTTCCTAGGTAGCGCTAGGGGTAAAGGACTTGCCTGCCAATGCAGGAGACATGAAGACACAGGTTCAATCCCTGGGTTGGGAAGATCCCCTGGAGGAGGGCATGGCAACCCACTCCAGTATTCTTGCCTGGAGAACCCCACAGACAGAGGAGCCTGGTGAGCAACAGTCCATAAAGCTGCAAAGAGCTGCACATGACTGAAGCAACTCAGCACGCACGCATGGAAGGAAGGCTGCTACTCTGCTGATCTTACTATTAAGATGCAGCGATGTTCCTGGATTACCCTATGTAACCACCGTGGTCTTAAAGGGGAAGACAAAGGAGAAGAGTCAGAATGAGAGCAAAGGTATCGTAAGAAAGACTAGACCAGCCACCGCTGGCTGGGACGATGGAGGAGAAGGAGTCATAAACCAAGGATGCAGACAGCCTCTAGAAGCTGGAAAAGGCAGGGAACCAGATTCACCCCTACCGCCTCTAGAAAGAACCAGCTCTGCCCACACCTTGATTTCAGCCCAGTGAGAAATCACTAGTTGGGACTTCTAACCTCCAGGACTATAAGATAATAAAATGTGCTGTTTTAGGGCTTCCCTGGTCTCAGTAAAGAATCTGCCTGCAATGTAGGACACCCGGGTTTGATTCCTGGATCAGGAAGATCCCCTGGAGAAGGAAATGGCAACCCACTCCAATACTCCTCCCTGGAGAAGCCCCATGGACAGAAGAACCTGGCGGGCTGCAGCCCATGGGGTTGCAAGAGTGAGACACGACTGAGCGATTAAACTCCCCTCCTGGAGGCTCAGTGGTAAAGAGCTCGTCTGCCACTGCAGGACTTATGGGCTCGATCCCTGACCCAGGATGACCCCATGTGCATGGAGCACCTAAGTCCGTGCATCACAACTACTGAGCCTGTGCTCTAAAGCCTGGGAGCTGCAACTACTGAGACCACACGCATGGAGCTTGTGCCTTGAGCTCCTGGAAGCCCCTGCTACCTACCGCTCGTGTTCCACAACAAGAGAAGCCACGGCAGTGAGAAGCCATGTACCGCAGCTAGGGAGGAGACCCCACTCACCACAACTAGAGAAAAGCCCGCGCAGCAATGAAGACCTCGACCAGCCAAAAAAAAGTGCTGTTTTAAGCCTTGAAGTCTGAAGCCATCTGTCACAGCAGCCCCTGACTAAAAAAGCTTTACCGCCTCCCCCTCTTCTTTAAGATGCAGAGCTACCCAATTAGAGCTTTCTGCAATGAAATGCACAAGAAATGTAACTCCTTGTGACCTGGAGATTGGGTCTTTCACTTTAATTCATTGAGATAGAAACGGAAACAGCCACAGGGGGCTAGTGGCGACTGACCAGACAGCTGAGGCCCTCGCTACTCAAGACTGTGGTCTGGGCCAGCATCCCCTGGGAGCCAATTAGAAACGCAGAATCACAGCCGAAGCCCCCGGCCTGCTAAGTCAAATCCGAACGTGACCATGAGTCCCAGGGGACTCCTGGGGTCATCAGAGTCTGAGATACTGTGGTGGAAGCCACCATCCACTGCGACACAAATAACTGACCACAGAACATCAGAAGGCAAAGCCCATTTGGAGCAGTTCTCAGGGTCAGCTTTCATAGACCACATGGGATTAAAAAAAAAAAAAGGATTGGAACTTCCTGGTGGTCCAGTAGTTGGGACTTTGCCTTCCAATGGTGGGCGGGAGGAGGGGGGTTCGATCCCTGGTAGGGGAGCTAAGATCCCACATGACTCCCAGTCCAGAAACCAAAACAAAGTAGAAGCAACATTGTAACAAATCCAATAAAGACTTTAAAAATGGTCCACATGTTTTTTTTAAATCTATTTGTTTGGCTGCATTGGGTCTTAGTTGAGGCACGCGAGCTTAGTCACCTTGTGGTACGTAGATCCCGGACCAAGGATTGAACCTGTATCCCCTGCACTGGAAGGCACATTCTTAACCATGGGACCACCAGAGAAGTCTGTTTTAATTTTTTTAAATTTACTTATTTTTAATAGGAGGATAATTGCTTTACCATGTTGTAATGGTTTCTGCCATGTATCAAGATGAATCAGCCATAGATACACACAGGTCCTCTCCCTCCTGAGCCTCCCACTCCACATCACCATCCACCCCTCCTGGCCATCACAGAGCACCCGGCTGAGCTCCCCGTGTTAGACAGTAACTTCCTATGAGCTATCTAAGTTACACGTGGTAGTGTAGTGTATGTGTTTCCAGGTGACTCTCTTGATTTGCTCCACCCTCTCCTTCCCTGCACTGCGTCCATTCGTCTCTTCTCTATGTCTGAGTCTCTATTCCTGCCCTGCAAATAAACAGATTCATCAGTACCATTTTTCTAGATTCCATATATATATGCCTTGGTATATCGTTTCTCTCTCTGACTTACTGCACTCTGTATAACAGGCACTAGGTTCATCCACCTCACTAGAACGGACTCAAGATCTGTTCCCTTTTTATGGCTGAGTAATATTCTATTGTGTATATGTACCACAACTTCTTTATCCATTCATCTGTCGATGGACATCTAGACTGCTTCCATGGCCTGGCTATTATAAATAGTGCTACAATGAACACTGGGGTATGTGTGTCTTTTTCAATTTTGGGGTCATCAGAGTCTGAGATACTGTGGTGGAAGCCACCATCCACTGCGACACAAATAACTGACCACAGAACATCAGAAGGCAAAGCCCATTTGGAGCAGTTCTCAGGGTCAGCTTTCATAGACCACATGGGATTAAAAAAAAAAAAAGGATTGGAACTTCCTGGTGGTCCAGTAGTTGGGACTTTGCCTTCCAATGGTGGGCGGGAGGAGGGGGGTTCGATCCCTGGTAGGGGAGCTAAGATCCCACATGACTCCCAGTCCAGAAACCAAAACAAAGTAGAAGCAACATTGTAACAAATCCAATAAAGACTTTAAAAATGGTCCACATGTTTTTTTTAAATCTATTTGTTTGGCTGCATTGGGTCTTAGTTGAGGCACGCGAGCTTAGTCACCTTGTGGTACGTAGATCCCGGACCAAGGATTGAACCTGTATCCCCTGCACTGGAAGGCACATTCTTAACCATGGGACCACCAGAGAAGTCTGTTTTAATTTTTTTAAATTTACTTATTTTTAATAGGAGGATAATTGCTTTACCATGTTGTAATGGTTTCTGCCATGTATCAAGATGAATCAGCCATAGATACACACAGGTCCTCTCCCTCCTGAGCCTCCCACTCCACATCACCATCCACCCCTCCTGGCCATCACAGAGCACCCGGCTGAGCTCCCCGTGTTAGACAGTAACTTCCTATGAGCTATCTAAGTTACACGTGGTAGTGTAGTGTATGTGTTTCCAGGTGACTCTCTTGATTTGCTCCACCCTCTCCTTCCCTGCACTGCGTCCATTCGTCTCTTCTCTATGTCTGAGTCTCTATTCCTGCCCTGCAAATAAACAGATTCATCAGTACCATTTTTCTAGATTCCATATATATATGCCTTGGTATATCGTTTCTCTCTCTGACTTACTGCACTCTGTATAACAGGCACTAGGTTCATCCACCTCACTAGAACGGACTCAAGATCTGTTCCCTTTTTATGGCTGAGTAATATTCTATTGTGTATATGTACCACAACTTCTTTATCCATTCATCTGTCGATGGACATCTAGACTGCTTCCATGGCCTGGCTATTATAAATAGTGCTACAATGAACACTGGGGTATGTGTGTCTTTTTCAATTTTGGTTTCCTCAGGGTATATGCCCAGTAGTGGGATTGCTGGGTCATTTAGTAGTTTACTCCTAGTTTTTAAAGAAATCTCCAAACTAGTTGTCCCAGCAGCAGTGCACAAGGGTTGCCTTTTCTCCATTTCCTCTCCAGCCTTTATTGTTTGTGGATTTTTTGATGATGGCCATCCTGGCTGGTGTGAGGTGATACCTCTTTGCAGTTCTGATTTGCATTTTTCTAATAATAAGCAATGCTGAGCATCTTTTCATTATTAGCCATCTGTATGTCTCCTTTGTGGAGAAAAATCTTTTTAGGTCTTCTGCCCATTTTTTGATGGGGCTGTTTGTCAACATCAGAAAAACAACTCTATCAAAAAAATCTTTTTTTTTTTAAGAAAAATGCCTCAAACCCTACAGTCAGTCAAGTAGATGAACGAACAGCTATTGAATATCTACCATGGCCCAGACCCATGACCATCTATTATGGACGAAATTGTGCCCCCGTCCAAACCCTTATGTTAAAGCTGTAAACCCCAACTCAACTGTGTGTGGAGACAGACCCTTTAAAGAGGGAACAAAGGTTAACTGAGGTCAGGAGGGTGGGCTCCAGATCCTATATGGCTGTAGTCCTTAGAAGAAAAGAGACCCCAAGGATGCACACACCGAGGCAAGGTCACGCAAGGACACAAGAAGAAACTGGCCGTCCGCAAGCTGAGGAAAGAGGCCTCACCAGGAACGACACTACTGACACCTTGGTCTTGGACCTGGAGCCTCCGAGAGCGACAGGAAAAGAAAGGTCTGCTGTTGTCACTCAGTCTGTGGCATTTCGTGACGGCAGTCCAAGAAGACCAAGACACCATCTCCATTAAATCTCACAAAACCCTGTTGAGAAAGTCTTCTAATTAATGTACTGGACTTCTTTGGTGGTTAAGAATCTACCAGCCAATGCTGGGGACACTGGTTCAATCCCTGTTCCGGGAAGATTCCAAAGGCTGTGAGGGGAGCCCCTGTGCCACAGCGACCAAAGCCCGAGCGCCTAGAGCCTGTGGTCCACAGCAAGAGAAGCCACCGCGGTGAGAAGCCCACTCACCTCGACTAGAGAAAAGCCCGCTTGCAGTAACGAAGACCCAGTGCAGCCGAAAACAAATACATACATCAATATTAAAACAGTTACTTAAAAAAAAAAAAAGTGCAGACCCTGACGAAATGACCACCCTTAGTGAGTGGCTGTCCGACAATCAGGCAGGCTACAGACCCAGGTCCAGGGTCTCTGCTTTGCTGTCTCTGTATCACAGACAAGGACACGGAGGCCCAGAGAAGTCAAAATGCAGCCCCGAGTCATGCTCTGCAAGGGACAGAGCAGTCTGTCCGGGTCTCAGCCAGACCTCCACTTTGCTTTCTGCCGCAACCCTCGTTTCCACTTTTCCCCTGACTTACAAAGTAAATTAATTAGATGCATCATGCTTTGCTCTCCCTAAAAGAACTTCTATGACCCCCCCAGCACAGTCGCCCTTGTGGCCCATATTTACCACCAACAGCCACTGACTCTAATGCAAACTAAACACAGATGAACAGGATCCACCCGTGAGACATCAGTCCAGGCGTGGGCAACCTCTCTGCAAACAGTCAGTCCGTCAACATGTTCGCTATTGTGGGTCAGATGGTCTCTGTCTTGGGGACTCGATTCCATCCTTGCAGTTTGAAAGCAGTCAAAGATGATAACCCACACCAATGGGTGCAACAGAGTTCCCGTAAAACTCTACAAAGAAATGTGAATCTCCTTCCATTTTCTTCTTGATTTGTTTTTCCACTGTTTGAAAAGGTACCATTCTGCCTCCTGGGCCGTGAAGAGACAGGTGGCAGGCAGCAAAAGGACAGGCGGGGGGGGGGGGGGGGGGCTTCCCTGGTGGTCCAGTGGGTAAAGAGTCCGCCTTACAGTGCAAGGGGCGCCAGTTCGATTCCTGGCCCAGGAAGATCCCACGTGCCGCTGAGCAGCTGGACCGGTGTGTCCAACTGCAAGCCAGCGCTCTCGAGTGCATGCGCCCAGAGCCCGTGCTCTGCAACGAGAGACACCACTGTAACAGGAGGCCCACAAAGGCCGAAGAATAAAGGAGGATAAAAATAAATAAATAAATAAGTAAACCAATGAAAGAGGCCAAAAAAAGTTTAAAAAAAAAAAAAATAGACCGACAAGCGGGAAGCCAGATGTGGGCAGCAGCTTGCCAAGTGCTGATCCAACCCTAAACCAACCAATGTGTCAGAAAGCAAGCCCTGGAGCCAGACGCTGGTGAGCTCTGGCTCTTTCCTGTTTGAAAAATGTGGACTTTGAATTTTCCATTTGCTGCAGATTGTTTCGCCCAATTTCTCATCCAGGAACACTTTCTATCACCAAACTCCTTTCCAGGAATTCTCAAGTCCTGGGAAGGAGCTTGAAGGTGACAAAGTGACTTCCTCTGCATCATGAAAATCAAGGGAATGATGAAGACAAAACCCCTCAAGTAGAATGCCCTTTTCTTTTTTTTTTTAATAGCATGCCTTCTGCTTTATACACAAACAGCACTCGTCTTGCATCACATGAAAAAACATCAGGTGGGCATATTTCATCAACGCAGATCTGGTTACGATGATCTTGAAAACGGTTGATATGTAAAGGAAATGCCTCGCTAGCTTTTCAAATCTAACCACTTACAGAGGAAAGCTAATCTCTTGATCAAATCTCTGGTTGCTACTTAAGAGGAATCCCAGGGAGCTCAGGGAAGGATTTGCCCCTAACTATCCAGGGTAGTAAAATTGGGTGTGCTCTGTTAACTACCTCCCTTGAAAATGGCCAGCTCCATTTTCCAGTGAGTTTGCAAACATCTTTATTAAAATCCAGACTACAAGGCATGTGGATGATTTTACCAGAGTGGCTCTGGGAGGAAGGGTCACCTTGAGACTCTCTGTCACCCCTCAGCTCAGGGGTCAGCCAATCTGTCCTGTAAACGGGCCAGATGGGCAGTAGTTTCAGCTCTGTGGGCCAGTCTCTGTTGCAACTCTGCCGCTGCAGCAGGAAAGCAGCCAAAGCAGTTGTAGACAGTGCATACCCAAAGGGGCGTGGCCAGGTGCCAATCAAACTTTATTCATAAAAACAAGCAGTGGGCCGGACTTGGCTGGTGGACCATCGTTTCCAAGTTCTGCTCTGGGGCATATGGAACTGAAGTGTAATGAGAAATCCACAGAAAGGAGAGATGGGGCTCCCTCCTCAGATGGCAAGAGTGGAGCAAATGGCGGTATCCAATATGAACCCCAAGCAAACTTAATCTGCTTATGTTCCAGACATTATATCATCCCAGCCAGAAATGATAAAGACATAGAATCAAGTTCTTCGGTATGTACGCGTATTATGTATGTAGGAATTATGTATGTATGCATAAATGATACATACATAGGAACACACAAACATTAAATAAAGACAAGGAAGTAAGCTGTCTAAGATGAATTTTGGGGGGGCAGGGGCTGTTCTTAGCTAAAGCTGTTAAAATGGCTTTTTTCCATATACAAGTTTCCCTAGATATTTTACCATCCTATCTTTTTTTGATATCAGGTTTTCTTTTTCACCAAAGGTCAAGTATAGTGATCCTACAATGTTGTGTTAGTTTCAAGTGTACAGCAAAATGATCCCATTAATATATACGCGTGTGTGTGTATTCTTTTTCATATTCTTTTCCATTATAGGTTATTATAAGATATTGAGTATGGACCTCTTTTTTAAAGTGACTCCAAAAAAACATTAGGGCCGATACCCTGAGATGCTCACTGCTGTGTTATTTATAATACCCGAACACTGGAGACAACTCAAGTCTCCATCAGCTGGGGACTAGTTAAATTACTTATGGTAGGTCCATACAATGGCAATTAATAAGGATGGTATTACACAAATACACAGAAACATGGTCCTATTATCCAGTGAGTTGAAACCTTTTAAAATCCAGACTACAAGGCATGTGGATGATTTTACCAGAGTGGCTCTGGGAGGAAGGGTCACCTTGAGACTCTCTGTCACCCCTCAGCTCAGGGGTCAGCCAATCTGTCCTGTAAACGGGCCAGATGGGCAGTAGTTTCAGCTCTGTGGGCCAGTCTCTGTTGCAACTCTGCCGCTGCAGCAGGAAAGCAGCCAAAGCAGTTGTAGACAGTGCATACCCAAAGGGGCGTGGCCAGGTGCCAATCAAACTTTATTCATAAAAACAAGCAGTGGGCCGGACTTGGCTGGTGGACCATCGTTTCCAAGTTCTGCTCTGGGGCATATGGAACTGAAGTGTAATGAGAAATCCACAGAAAGGAGAGATGGGGCTCCCTCCTCAGATGGCAAGAGTGGAGCAAATGGCGGTATCCAATATGAACCCCAAGCAAACTTAATCTGCTTATGTTCCAGACATTATATCATCCCAGCCAGAAATGATAAAGACATAGAATCAAGTTCTTCGGTATGTACGTACGTATTATGTATGTAGGAATTATGTATGTATGCATAAATGATACATACATAGGAACACACAAACATTAAATAAAGACAAGGAAGTAAGCTGTCTAAGATGAATTTTGGGGGGGCAGGGGCTGTTCTTAGCTAAAGCTGTTAAAATGGCTTTTTTCCATATACAAGTTTCCCTAGATATTTTACCATCCTATCTTTTTTTGATATCAGGTTTTCTTTTTCACCAAAGGTCAAGTATAGTGATCCTACAATGTTGTGTTAGTTTCAAGTGTACAGCAAAATGATCCCATTAATATATACGCGTGTGTGTGTATTCTTTTCATATTCTTTTCCATTATAGGTTATTATAAGATATTGAGTATGGACCTCTTTTTTAAAGTGACTCCAAAAAAACATTAGGGCCGATACCCTGAGATGCTCACTGCTGTGTTATTTATAATACCCGAACACTGGAGACAACTCAAGTCTCCATCAGCTGGGGACTAGTTAAATTACTTATGGTAGGTCCATACAATGGCAATTAATAAGGATGGTATTACAGCAAAAATACACAGAAACATGGTCCTATTATCAGGTCAGAAAAACTGGCCAGAAGACACATAGACACCATTTGTTTAGAGAAAAGGTAACTACCACACCCAGTGCACATGCGCGGAGGAGGAGCCAGAAGATGTGCACCCAGAGAGATGCTCTCTGTGGGAAATGGATTAAGGGTGATTTTTTTTCCCTTAGAGCCAGGCTGTACTTCGTAATTTTCCTACAATGAACGGGCGCTGGTAGTAAGAAACTTTTAAAACCAAAGAAACAAAAGGCACTCAAGCGACAGCGGTGGTACCTGACAAGCGAGCCAAGAGCTCTGGGAATTACCCGTGAGGGAAGCCAGTAGAGCTCACAACAATGGTGACCGCAGCGGCATTTACAACAGCCGACACAGGACAAGTTTAAAGTACACAGGAGAGGGCCAAGGTTAAAGAGAGACTTACTGACGCTGCGTGGGAATTAAAAACAAGAACTATGAGGCCCCGCTGGCCGCCCAGAAAATATGAAGGAAATAATGCTGAAATGAAAACAACTGCAACTCATAGATTTCGAAAACAAAACCATTGCTACCAAAGGGGAAAGGAATCAAGAGTTTGGGATTAACAGATACACATTACTATAGATAAAAGATAAACAAAGATCTACTGTATAGCACAGGGAAATACACTAACACCTTGTGATAACCTATAATGAAAAAGAAACAGAAAAAGAATATATAGATACTTATGCATAACTGAATCACTCTGCTGTCTACCTGAAAGGCTGTATATTACCATGGTGGTTTAGTTGCTAAGTCATGTCTGATTCTTGGAGGCCCATGGACTGTAGCCTCCCAAGCTCCTCTGTCCAAGGAATTCTCCCAGCAAAAATACTGGCGTGGGTTGCCATTTCCTTCTCCAGGGGATCTTCCTGACCCAGAAATCAAACCAGGTCTACTGCACTATAGGCAGATTCTGTAACAGCAGAGCTACGAAGGAAGCTCTAAACTCAACTATATTACAATTGAAAAAAAAAAACCCAGCAGAACCCAAATGGCCTTATCCACTGACAGAGATATGTCGAAAATACTGACGTGTATAAGGAAAATGCTAGAAAAGGAATGGGAAGACAGGAAAAGGGTTTCCATGCTGGACAGCGTTTCCAATTTTTTTTTTTTTTTTAATGATGTGACTGCTCTTTTCACGGTCTGTGTGTGGACTGCACGAATGAATGTAGGCAAGAAGAGAGAAAATCCTGACAGTGAGTACACACAAAAGTACTGACAGCTTTCTGGGCACCAGTCATTCCAGCTTTTTTTTTTTTTTTTGCTCACACTGCATGGCCTGTGGGATCTTACTTCCTCAACTAGGGATTGAACCTGGGGTCTCAGCATGAAAGTGCCAAATCTTAACTAATGGACTTCCAAGAAAGTTCTACCGCCCTTTTCTTCCCTAAGCCCACTTCAAAGATGTGGAAATTGAGGCTTAGGGGGGAGAAGCAATCAGTCAGGGCCCCATGACCAAGAAGCAGAGGTGGAATTTGAAGCCACATCTAAACGGACTCAGAACACAAACACTTACACGCTGTGGGACTCAATGCCTCCCAAACCCAAACTGTGGTAACCTTTGGTGCCCATGTGGGTTCTTGAAAAGCTTCCTAAAGATACGCAGGCGTGAGCTGCCACTTTAAAAATGTACAAGAGCCTTTGATGCGCAATCCCCAAAGCTCCATGGCTTAGAAGAACTGAACGAGAACAGTTCTCCAGAGAAAAATACAACTATTGAAACAAAATCTCAATGATAGCATTCTCTTCTCTAACCTCGATTCATCCCCGCGGCGCACAAACGCCTCACCTCACTGAAACCTCAGCGCGGGGTCTGAATAAGGCAGAGAGGTTTCCTCGCACCATTCATGCGGCTTGAGGACTGACCAGTCGAGATCTGGGCACGTCTGTTCCTGCTGACAAGGACACCAGCCTGGGCAAAGCTCAATTCACCAGCCCTGTCCCCTGTACCTTACAAACCAGGGGGTGATGCTCAGCCCGGATTTGACAAGGGAATAAATTATAGAAGCAATGAAGTACTGGGACAGCCGAAAAGTTCGTTGGGGGTTTTTCTGTAAGATGCTACGGAAACACCTAAAAGAACCTTTTGGCCAGCCCAACAGAATCAATCAGTTGAGCAGCAGGGTCAGTGAACTCGATCCTGGCCGAGCCAAACCCTGCCTCGCTCAGTTCTTCCAGGTGCAGCCCATCAAAATCTTACTTGCCTAATTTCTGCCCAACATGTGCTGAACAAAACCTGGAAAGGCGTATCTTAACGACACCTCTTTTCTGATTTTGACAGCCTCCACAAGAAACGAATTCTAGGTGGTTCCCGCCGTGTAATCTGAAACGACTCAAAACTGAGTCAACTTCTGCAGTAGAAACTAATACAACATTTTAAATCAATTCTACCTCAATAAAATCATTTTTAAACAACCCAGTGAAAGTAACACAAAACTAAAAAACATGAGTAAAACAAGAAAATCAACTTCTTGGTTAAAAAAATGTATAAACAAAAGGGCCTTTTTAGCAATGAACTTTATTTTCAGTTCTACTTGGTTCTAAAAGCCTGCACATTGTTAATTTTTTTCCTCCCACCAGGTTACCTACAAGTTTGGATTTCACACACCACAACAAACAAACCAAACACCTGTGAGATTGGAGCCTGAACACCTGGCCATCATGTTGGCAATTAAACACGGACTCTCTTTCAAAGAAGTTTCCATGCAAAGTGTTGTTATTCCCTCAAATGAGGTTAACTGCTTTTCAACCTTGAAATCATCCACTTAAAAATCAGACCCCAAACCTAAGCTTTCAGAACTGGATCCCAGTATCACCTGTAAGTTACTCTTACTCTAAAAACTTTACAATTAATGGCTCCCCAAAGTTACTTTAATAGAGGGCTTCCGGGCAAGGCAAAGTTTCTCCTAAAACCCCCATTGGCCCTGCCAACCGCTCTGTACCTCTCCTCCAAGGGAACCCATAGTTCTTCACCCTCAAACTCCTGGGGGCATGGAGCAGCCGAGCAGAGCCCATCATGATGGCGAAGGCATCTGGACACACAGCCAGCAACGATGAACTTGCTCAGTCCTCACAAAAGAGGCTGTGTCAAACTGAAAAGCCAACCTTTCAGCTTCAGATCCCTGGGTAAGAAAGATTTTTACAAATCCGTAGAACTCAAACTGAGAAAGGATAGTCATTCAAAATAAACCAAGAAAGACCCAGAAATGGATTTCCAAGGAAAAGACTGGCAGAAGAGGGATGGTGATCTGATTAAACAGGTTCTTCTGTCTTTGGGGAATGCAGCATTATCCCAGCCCCTTTCATAAACTCTCCTCAGATTCCTTAAGCATTTCAAGGCAGCAATCAAAGTGAAAACATCTCTGAAAACAGTGATCTGGCTGGGCAACCATGTGCATCTTGGCGAACATTTTTTCCACCCACCACGAGCTTGGGCTTTCTGGTAAGGTCACTGGTTTTCCGGTCAGAAACATTCTTGAAGTCGTCAGGAACGGAAGGAGAGAGACTGAGAAGGTGTGTTCTTGGTTCCGTATCTGGAGCTCAGGAGCCAAATAGCCTGGAAGTCAGAGAGCAAACCTCTATAAGGATGGGAAGCTGTAGCCTTGAAAAGCCTCTCATGAGGCATATTCTGGTTACCATTACTAAGGGCCTCCCAGGTGGCACTCATGGTTAAGAACCTTCCTGCCAATGCAGGAAACTCAAGAGAGGCGGGTCCAAAAGGCACACCACAACAAACAAACCAAACACCTGTGAGATTGGAGCCTGAACA
This sequence comes from Tragulus kanchil, assembly GCA_022376925.1. NCBI lineage: Eukaryota > Metazoa > Chordata > Mammalia > Artiodactyla > Tragulidae > Tragulus > Tragulus kanchil. The sequence continues at coordinate 16,993,750 of JAIOJX010000029.1, read as the reverse complement.
CCTGGCCATCATGTTGGCAATTAAACACGGACTCTCTTTCAAAGAAGTTTCCATGCAAAGTGTTGTTATTCCCTCAAATGAGGTTAACTGCTTTTCAACCTTGAAATCATCCACTTAAAAATCAGACCCCAAACCTAAGCTTTCAGAACTGGATCCCAGTATCACCTGTAAGTTACTCTTACTCTAAAAACTTTACAATTAATGGCTCCCCAAAGTTACTTTAATAGAGGGCTTCCGGGCAAGGCAAAGTTTCTCCTAAAACCCCCATTGGCCCTGCCAACCGCTCTGTACCTCTCCTCCAAGGGAACCCATAGTTCTTCACCCTCAAACTCCTGGGGGCATGGAGCAGCCGAGCAGAGCCCATCATGATGGCGAAGGCATCTGGACACACAGCCAGCAACGATGAACTTGCTCAGTCCTCACAAAAGAGGCTGTGTCAAACTGAAAAGCCAACCTTTCAGCTTCAGATCCCTGGGTAAGAAAGATTTTTACAAATCCGTAGAACTCAAACTGAGAAAGGATAGTCATTCAAAATAAACCAAGAAAGACCCAGAAATGGATTTCCAAGGAAAAGACTGGCAGAAGAGGGATGGTGATCTGATTAAACAGGTTCTTCTGTCTTTGGGGAATGCAGCATTATCCCAGCCCCTTTCATAAACTCTCCTCAGATTCCTTAAGCATTTCAAGGCAGCAATCAAAGTGAAAACATCTCTGAAAACAGTGATCTGGCTGGGCAACCATGTGCATCTTGGCGAACATTTTTTCCACCCACCACGAGCTTGGGCTTTCTGGTAAGGTCACTGGTTTTCCGGTCAGAAACATTCTTGAAGTCGTCAGGAACGGAAGGAGAGAGACTGAGAAGGTGTGTTCTTGGTTCCGTATCTGGAGCTCAGGAGCCAAATAGCCTGGAAGTCAGAGAGCAAACCTCTATAAGGATGGGAAGCTGTAGCCTTGAAAAGCCTCTCATGAGGCATATTCTGGTTACCATTACTAAGGGCCTCCCAGGTGGCACTCATGGTTAAGAACCTTCCTGCCAATGCAGGAAACTCAAGAGAGGCAGGTTCAATTCCTGGGTCAGGAAGATCCCCTAGAGAAGGAAATGGCAACCCAGTCCAGTATTCTTGCCTGGAGAATTCCACTGACAGAGGAGCAAGGCAGGCTATGGTTCGTGGGATGCAAAGAATCAGACACATGCTGTTACTAAGTACTAGTACTAAGATTCTTTTAATACCATTTTCTGATTTTACAAGTAACTCCTCTGTTACACAAGAATGTAAACACACTTAACACTCCCTAACTGTACAATTTAAAAACAGTAACTCTTTTTTTTAAAAACCTTTTTTGTTTGTTTTTTGTTTTGTTTTGAGGCCACTTCTATTGGTCTTTCATTTATCTGTTTTCACATATCCTTGTTCTTTGGCCTGTGTGGGTCTCCCATTGCAGTGGCCTCTCTCGTCACAGAGTATCGGCTCTGGGCACATGCGCTCCAGAGCTCCGGTTAGGTTATTGGACACATCAGTCCAGCCGCTCCGCAGCACGCGGGATCTTCTCAGGCCAGGGATCGAACCGGTGCCCCTTGCACTGCAAGGCAGTGTCCTTACCCACTGGACCACTATGGAAGCCCAAACAGTAACTCTTTTTTGAAAATATCTACTTGATATGAATATGTAACATTTCATTTTAGTCCATGCTTCATCACTGCAAGGCAGTGGTGTCTTTCATAAAAGAAAAAGCTTTGAGCAAACCATTATAACTCTGTTCATTGAAAAAATCTGGAACAGAAGAGGCCCAGAAAGGGTATAAATGTTCATGAAGTTTGGGAATGGGTATATAGGTTATGACACAGGTCTATAGGGGCAAACCACAGAGTTTTTAAAATGATACACAGTGGGGCTTCCTTGGTGGTCCAGTGGGTAAGGACACCGCCTTGCAGTGCAAGAGGCGCTGGTTCGATCCCTGGCGTGGGAAGATCCCACGTGCCGTGAAGTGGCTGGACCAATGTGTCCAACTACCGAACAGGAGCTCTGGAGCGCATGCGCCCAGAGCCAGTGCTCTGCGACAAGCGAGGCCACTGCAATGGGAGGCCCACACAGGCCAAAGGACAAAGATGGATGAAAATAGATAAATGAAAGACCAATAGAAGTGGCCAAAGAAAAAAAAAAAATCTTTAAAAAAAAGAGAGAATACTGGAGTAAGTAGCCATCCCCCTCTTCAGTGGATCTTCCCAACCCAGAGATCGAACTGAGTGTCCTGCATTGCAGGGGGATTCTTTACCGTCCAGGCCACCAGGGAAGCCTTGGGTGACGCAACAACATTTAGGCTCTAACACAAAAAGTTCAAGTGCCAAAAATAAAAACCCAGACACACTGGACTTCATCAGATTTGTAGAATTTTGCACTTCAAACGACACCATCAAGACACTAGGGGCTTCCCTGGTAGCTCAGTGGTGAAGAGTTCACCTGCCAATGCAGGAAACATGGGCTCCATCCCTGATCCAGGAAGATCCCACATGCTGTGGAGCAACTAAGCCCATGAGCCACAACAATGGAGCCTCGGAGCCCCAACTATGGAGCCCATGTGCCGCAACTACTGAAGCCCGTGTGCCCTGGAGCCCAGGTTCCACAACAAGAGAAGTCGCGGCAACAAGAAGCCTGCTCACCTCAACTAGAGAGTAACCCCCAGTCCCTCTCACTAGAGAAGAGCCTGTGGTAGCAGTGAAAGCCCAGAATAGCCAAAAATAAATAAATTAATTAATTAAATTAAATAAAAAAAGAAATTGGAAGGACAATCCACCAAATGGGAGAAGATACCTGGAAATCATTTATCTGATAAGGGACTGGTATCCAAAACATAAAAAGACCTCTACAACTCAGTAGTAACCCAAGTAGAAACTGGGCAAAGGATGTAAATAAACATTTCACACAAGAAGATACACAAATGGTCAATAGCTCAATGTCACCAACGGTCAGGGAAATTCAAATCAACTTTCACATCCACAAGAACGGCTATCATCAAAAAGACTGACAATAACAAGTGCTGGCAAGGACAAGCGGAAATTGGAACCATCATGCAAGGCTGGTGGAAATGTAAACTGCTGTGACCACTTTGCAAAGGAACCTGGCGGTTCCTCAAAAGGATAAATATAGTTACCCTATGACCCAGCAATTCCACTCCTGGGACTATACCAGAGAAAAGAAAGTCTGCATTAAAACTTGTACAGGGGCTTCCCTGGTGGTCCAGTGGGTAAGGACACCACCTTGTAGTGCAAGGGGCGCTGGTTCGATCCCAGGCCTGGGAAGATCCCACGTGCCGCGGAGCAGCTGGACTGATGTGTCCAATTACCGAGCTGGTGCTCTGCGATGACAGAGGCCACCGCGATGGGAGGCCCACAGGAGCCAAAGAACAAAGACTGATGAAAAATAGAGAAATGAAAGACCAATAGAAGTGGCCCGCCCATTCCCCTCCGTCCCCACCCTACCCCCCAAAAAGATAGATAAGTAAATTTAAAAAGGAAAAAAAAAAAAAACTTGTACACATGGCTTCCCTGGTAGCTCAGTGGTAAAGAGTTCACCTGCCAGAGCAGAAGACATGGGTTCAATCCCTGGTCTGGGAAGATTCCACATGCTACACAGCAACTAAGCCCATGAACCACAACTATTGAGCCTGTGCTCTAGAGCCTCAGAGCCATAACTATTGAAGCCCCTGTGCCCTAGAGCTTGAGTTCCACAACAAGAGAGGTCACTGCAACAAGAGAAGTCCCTGTAACTAGAGAAGAGCCTGCAGCAGCAGTGAAAACCCAGAATAGCCAAAAATAAATAAGTAAAATTAAAAAAAAAAAAAAACATACACAAAGGTTCATACCAGCATTATTCAAAATAGCTCCAAAATCGAAACATCTGAAATATCCATCAATTCATGTGCAAACTGTGACATATCCTTACAGGGGAATATTATTCAGTCTGAGAAAGAAACAAAACACTGATATACGTTACAAAATGGAAAAACCTAGATGTTTTGCTGGATGAAGGAAGCCAGACACAAAAAGCCATGACTCCATCAAAGTGAAATATCCACAAAAGGCAAATCTCTAGAGACAGAAGGGAGCTCAGTGGCTGTCCATGGGTGGACAAGGAGGAAGGAAGGAACTGCATTAAAATTTGTACAGGGCTTCCTGGTGGTCCAGTGGGTAAGGACACCACCTTGTAGTGCAAGGGGCGCTGGTTCGATCCCAGGCCTGGGAAGATCCCACGTGCCGCGGAGCAGCTGGACTGATGTGTCCAATTACCGAGCTGGTGCTCTGCGATGACAGAGGCCACCGCGATGGGAGGCCCACAGGAGCCAAAGAACAAAGACTGATGAAAAATAGAGAAATGAAAGACCAATAGAAGTGGCCCGCCCATTCCCCTCCGTCCCCACCCTACCCCCCAAAAAGATAGATAAGTAAATTTAAAAAGGAAAGAAAAAACAACTTGTACACATGGCTTCCCTGGTAGCTCAGTGGTAAAGAGTTCACCTGCCAGAGCAGAAGACATGGGTTCAATCCCTGGTCTGGGAAGATTCCACATGCTACACAGCAACTAAGCCCATGAACCACAACTATTGAGCCTGTGCTCTAGAGCCTCAGAGCCATAACTATTGAAGCCCCTGTGCCCTAGAGCTTGAGTTCCACAACAAGAGAGGTCACTGCAACAAGAGAAGTCCCTGTAACTAGAGAAGAGCCTGCAGCAGCAGTGAAAACCCAGAATAGCCAAAAATAAATAAGTAAAATTAAAAAAAAAAAAAAACATACACAAAGGTTCATACCAGCATTATTCAAAATAGCTCCAAAATCGAAACATCTGAAATATCCATCAATTCATGTGCAAACTGTGACATATCCTTACAGGGGAATATTATTCAGTCTGAGAAAGAAACAAAACACTGATATACGTTACAAAATGGAAAAACCTAGATGTTTTGCTGGATGAAGGAAGCCAGACACAAAAAGCCATGACTCCATCAAAGTGAAATATCCACAAAAGGCAAATCTCTAGAGACAGAAGGGAGCTCAGTGGCTGTCCATGGGTGGACAAGGAGGAAGGGGAAGGAACTGCATTAAAATTTGTACATGGGGCTTCCCTGGTAGTTCAGTGGTAAAGTCAGTGGTAAAGAGCTCGCCTGCCAATGCAGAGGACACTGGGTTTCCCCTGCAGCAGATGAAAATATTCTAGGATGAGACAGAGGTGACAGTTGCACAACCATATGACAATACTACAAAACACTAAATTGTGAAGACTTTCACTTTTGACTTATTAAAATCCTTTTCCACGGTTTGACACCTTCATTTTCTCCCTATGTCCCCTCACCCTGCCTGTATTTTCTTATGAAGATTTCAACATATAAAAGAGTTAGAGAATAGTTCAGCGAACGCCCAGGTACATACCACCTACATTCTGCAATTAACCCTACGTGTTACCATGTATCCATTTATCTATCCATATATCCACCTACGTAATTTTTTATGTGTTTTCTAAGTTGCAGATATCAGCACCCTTGATCTCTCAACATTCAGACACCTTTCTCCCTGTATTTCAAGTTTTTAGGGCTTTTGAAAATTTCCAATTGAGCTCAGCTCCAACCACCACAGAAGTGGAGGGAATAGTGAATCATCCCCTTGGACCCGCTGACTTCCCCTTGGCAATCACAGCACGGTCACTTTGGAGGACAGGCTGGACTAGATCTTGACCACTCCTCGCTGGCAGTTACTTCCCTCGCTCATTCATTCAGCATTTATTCAATGTCTACTGTGTGCAAGTCACAATGCCAGAGTGCCTCCAGGTGAAACCCCACCTTCTTTACTTTCAAAACATTTTCTGGCTGTTCACAATGTCTTCTCACAAGACTTTTAGGATCATCCAATTCCTAGCCAAGAAACAAAAGCAGAATCGGCCCATTCCTCAAAGGATTCAAATGAAACTGGTAATAAAATCAGGTACAACTCCAACAGAAGACACTGGAGAAGGACCAAACTTGGAACATGAGAAGTCTCACGTATAAAGTGGCACACACGCTGTGTGCATATTAATCAGTCAGATCATAGTGAGAACATTACTCCTGTGTGAACAGCTTAGCAGAGATGGAATGGTTCAGCTCCTAATGTTACCTGTTTCCTTGCTAGCAGTCTATGGGGCTTAGTGATAAACATGTGGAACATTCTGTTGGAAAAAAATTTTTCTTTGGGGGTGAGGGGGGATTCCCTGGCTGTCCAGTGGTCTGGACTCTGTGCTCTGTCAAGGACCCGGGTTCAATCCCTGGCTCCCCGACTGGGGAATGAAGAGCTCACAAGCCATGCAGCATTGCCAAAAAGAAAAAAAAAAAAATTCTCCCGTGTAGACAGAACCTCCTGGCATGTTATCAGTGATGGCATCATGACCACTGGTCATATGCGTGTCTTCTGAGCTACTGACACTCCTCCTGCTCTTGAGATTCAGATGATTTCCGGTTTTTAACATCCTGAAAAAGCCTGTTGCTGCTTCCCTGACAGAGCCCTTTCTGGAGAGCAGCTTTCCTCCCTCAGGACTGCACTAACCGAGGTCAGGGGTCCATAAAAAGCCACACGCTAAGTACTTCAGGCTCTGCAAGCCTGTCAAATTGGTCCAACCGTGCCACTGCAGTGCAAAAGCAGTGACAGATCTGGGCATGCACCATTCACGAAAACTTGATGAAAATAGGCAGAAGGTAGATATGGCCCATGGGCTGTAGTCTGCTGACCCCTGACCTAAGTTATGCTAGAATCAAGAACTCCCAGTCCAAGTGATCTGGGTGACATCTAGGTGCTCCCAGAAGTCAAAATTGGGATTCTGGGCTACTAGCTAAGGTAACCACGGGCTGAGCTATGAGAGAACAAAGCATGACGCTACTAACTGGTCACAAGCCAGCAGACCAGCAGTGAAGGAAGCTGGTCAGGTAAGAAAGGACAATGAAGCCAATGGACGGAAAAGAACAAAATGATGAGAACATACAGAGTTCTCTGCCCTGGGACCTCTGAACACACTGCTTCTGGTGCTACTATGCCTCTCTCCAACTCTGCAAATGGCAGATTTCCTGCAACTCTTTAGGTCTTGATTTGAAAGCCATCTTCTTAAGACTCTCCCTGATCTTCCTAAACAGAGAGCCTTCCCCTCTAATTCTCCACTTTGCAACTGCTTTTTTCCCTATTTGCTTATTTTATGTCCCTATTATTCTGTGTATTCGCTGAAAGAAAAGTGTTAGTCACTTAGTCATGTCTGTCTCTTTGCAACCCCATGGACTGTAGCATGCTAGCCTCTTCTGTCCATTGAATTCTCCAGGCAAGAATACTGGAATGGGGGATTCTCTGGTGGTCCAGTGGGTAAAGAGTCTGCCTTGCAGTGCAAGGGGCACTGGTTCGATCCCTGGCCCGGGAAGATCCCACATGCTGCAGAGCGGCTGGACCGGTGTGTCTAATTACGAGCCAGCGCCCTGGAGCGCATACGCCCAGAGCCAGTACTCTGCAATGAGAGAGGCCACTGCAATGGGAGATCCACGCAGGCCAAAGAATAAAGATGGATGAAAATAAATAGATTTTTTTTAAAAAAGAGGCCAAAATTAAAAAACAACCAAAAAAAGAATACTAGAATGGGTTGCATTTCCTTCTCCAGTGGATCTTCCCACGGGTCTCTTGCATTGCACGCTGATTCTTTACTGTCTGAGCCACCAGTACCTTTGCTAAAGGCAAAGACTATGGCTGTTTTGGTCTTGACTGTGATCTTGGAGCACAGCTATCAACAGACAGCTGTAAATAAGTATTAATAAATGAATGAAGGAGGAGCCCCCCAAACACTTCTACTTACCATGAGGACTTAGTTATATTTCCTACACTCTTCTATAAACTCTTTGATCTCTTCATGAGCCCTCTTTGTACCTAGGTAGACCTCATTCCAACTCTCAAGAAGATCCTTTCTAGGCATACTTTGGGTTTACCTGGTGGCTCAGACGGTCAAGAATCTGCCTGCAATGCAAGAGACCTGGATTCGATCCCTGCATTGCGAAGACGCCCTTGAGAAGGGCATGGGAACGCATTCCAGTGTTCTTGCCTGGAGGTTTCCAAGAACAGAGGAGCCTGGCAGGCTACAGTCCACAAGGTCGCAAAGAGTCAGACATGACTGAGTAATTAACACTTTTCAAGCATACTTTCCAGTCCTCTTTCTGGGTTCTAAAATACTTCCCAGTGGCAGAGAAAACCCTCCTGCCCTGATCTACTAGATCATCCCCTTAAACAGCCACTTGGCTGGCACGAGGACCACCCAGCAACCCCAAATTCAGCATCTCAGTGACTCAAGACAGCCAACTTTGTATTTTCTTCCTCTTTAGAGGAAAGACTTAGGAATGGGTCCAGCCTGCCCCAGAACCCCTGATTCTCTTGTCCCCACCTCCCCCGAATCTGTTTACTATGAGTCTCCTAATTCATTACCAGCAGTAGTGGAATTATGGCCCTGACAGTGAAAGGAAAACCAATCCAACTGGATGCTTTTGATCTAATGAGAACATATAAACAGGCATAAAAAATGGAAATAAATTCTGAATACACTTCTGCTGGGTTTTAGCAGGGTGGGAGCAAAAGCCAGCATGCTGGCCTCGCAAGCCGTATTTCCCGTTTTTCCACTTTGGCCAACACCAAGTACAGGCTAAGCACAACAGAGTTGGCAAGAGGTGGTGAGGTCACAGGCCCCGGGGCAGGCATTTCTTGGCAGCTCCTGCTGAGGCACCGGGCACAGCCAGGGCTTGGAGGACACCATGTTCCAATCGAAGCTCCAGCCTGGACTGCGGGGAGATAGCTTAACTCCTGTGGATCCCCGTTTCCTCTCCCGTGTGGAGAGTTACTTTGAAAGCGGAAAGCACGACACCAAAGTGCAGACTGGACAGACAGACAACAACCATCGGGAGGGTCATTCTGGAGAACAACGCCGAGAACGGTGACAACAAAGGAGACAGGAGGGCTGGACTTACACGATCATGCAGAACATCATGAAGACGTTCCACAGGGCGATGAAGATGCGGAAGTATCTGAGGCTCAGCAAGAACTCCCGGATGTTGTCACCTGGAAAGTCAGAACGCATTTTTTCAAACAGGGCTAAGTCTTCTGCCGTCACCGCTGCAGTGTACTTCCGTGGTTCCTACCCACCCCACACCCACGGCCCCCACGCTCTAGCCTCCGCGTGGCTTTCCCTTTGGGCCGCCTCTGTTTCCCAGTCTTGAGCACTCGGGCTTTAGCCGTCACTGACCAACCACCTGAGAGGACCAATCCCCCAGCCTCTGATGGGCTCAGGGACGTGCACGTGACTCAAGTCTGTCCAATGAAAGCCAACCCTGGGAGCTTTGCAGCATCTACTGGAGGCTTGTTGGACGGAAGCTCAGCCTCTAAGGCAGGGCTTGGAAAAACAAGTCCCACGGGCCAAAGTGAGACTCTGACCACGAGGGAAGAAGCTGCTTTTTATATTTATTAAAGGTTTAAAAAGAAATCAACAAAGTGTTCTGTGAGACACAAGAAATTACATGAAATTGAAATTTCAGTGTCCATAAATAAAATTTTATTAAAATACAGCCATGCCTATTCATTTACATTTTGCCCCTGGTGGCTTTCAACTTACAGAGGTGAATGGTTGCACCAGAGACTGTATGGCCCACAACGCCTAAACTATGTATGATCCAGCCCTCCACAGAAAAAAATGTAGGTCCAGGGTCATCTTTCTCAACACAAGCCAACCTGAGAGTAAAACCAACCCAGGAGGAAAAAGAGCCGGGGAGGGCCACGTGCTGCAGGGCTAGTTTAAGCTATGAATTCACCTATGCCCAAGGACCGTTCTACCCTTGATGTTTCATTTTGCTTTACCAACTCTGATCTGGCTTCCAGTGTTTACAACTGGGAAAGCATACTAACTCAGGCAGGTAAAATGGGAGTTCTGCTTTGGGGATGACTTAACTCTAGTCCCCACCAACACCAAGACATAGAAACAACTCCAAAGAGAGGAAATTTACAGCAAGACTGCAGAGGGACTTTCCTGGTGGTCCAGTGGCTGAGAATCTGCCCTCCAATACAGGAGATGCAATTTTGATCTCTGGTTGGGGAACTAAGATCCTACGTGCCTTGGGCAACTAAGCCCGAGTATCGCAACTCCTGAACCCACACACCACTAGAGAGAACCCCATGCACCACAACAAAAGATCCCACAAGCCACAATGAAGATCTCGCTTGCTGCAACTAAGATCTGACACAACCAATACATATTAAAAAACTCCGGAGAACTGGGTTTCAGAACCTTCCTCTGGGGTTTTGAGTTAACGGCCCAGTCTCATTAGGCCTCTAGAATGAAATGAACAGACCCAGATGAGGTGATCTACAAGGGTGTTACCCAAAGGGTCATCCAGGAAGTAAGGAACACCACGTAGGAGCTAAGAAACTTAGAGAGCACCCCAACCCAACAGTCACTTGGCACGGCTACACCATCTAAGAACAGCACAAGGTCTTACTCAACACAGTTTAGACAAGTCCAGCATTGCCCAGGGGGTCTTCGCCAGTGGCTCAGTGGTAAAGAATGTGCCTGCAATGCAGGAGACGCAGGTTCGATCCCTAGGTAGGGAACTTCCCCTGGAGGTGGGCATGGAAACCCACTCAAGTATTCTTCCCCGGAAAATCCCATGGACAGGGCTTCCCTGGTGGTCCAGTGGGTAAGGACACCACCTTGCAGTGCAAGGGGTGCCAGTTCGATTCCCGGCCTGGGAAGATCCCACGTGCTGTGGTGCCGCGGATCGGCTAGACTGATGTGTCCAATTACCGAGCCGGAGCTCTGGAGTGCATGCGCCCAGAGCCGGCGCTCTGTGACAACAGAGGCCACTGCAATGGGAGGCCCACACGGGCCAAAGAACAAACATGGATGAAGAACAGATAAATGAAAGACCAACAGAAGTGGCCCGCCCGCCCCCCTCCCTCCCCAACCCGCACCCCCTGAAAAAAAAAAAAAAATCCCATGGACAGAGGAGCCTGGTGGGCTACAGTCCATGGAGTTGCAAGAAGTTGGACACAACTGGGCAACTAAACAACAACGGTGCCGTCAAGCCACAGGGCTAGTGACATGTAGCACAGCCTCTACGGGCTGGCCCAGCATGGACTACACATGTCAGAGGCAGGTCCATCTCCAGAGCGTCTGCAAGACCCTTCTTTGAGTAAAGGACCTCTCTTCCCATCAACAAAGGCTGACCAAAGGCCACTCGTTCCAGGGGGTAGCTGAGCACTAACAGGGAGGATTGAGACAGGTGGCCCCATCATAACAAGTTTACAGAGAGGACAAATACTAACCAAGTAACCACATACCTGATTATTCACTATGGGTGCCAGGGGAGCACAGTGGATGGTACACAGCAGGTGCTCAATAAATCCTTGGTGAATGAATGGATGGATGGATACAGTAGTCATGCACAGGTCCCATTAGACAACTAATAGTCATATGAATCAATTCAGCTGGAAGTACATATTCCAGGGCCTTCAGGGGCCAGGCGGGTAAAATGATGTATAGAATAAGTGGGTAGAGACTGGCATAAGGTAGAGTCCACAAGCTCCGCTTCACTGGGGTTCTGCTTCTCAACTCACATTCAACAGAGGCCAAAAGGTCACTTGAAACCCAAGCTGTAGAATGTTCTGATTTTCCTTGAAAAATCAGACATCTGAATGTTCATATGACATCTCCTGACTTATTTGAAAGCTATTCTACCTGAAAATTAAACAGGTCTACAGAATTCTGAAGACCATACCTATCTGTAAGAACAATCATTCATTCATTCATTCATTCATTCATTCACACTGGAATGTTGGAACCTGGAAGACACAAGTGAGCCAAAACAAGCTGGAGTCTCTTCTCTGAAGCTTAAGGTCAAGTGTGAGAGGCAGACATAACGCAGATGGCAACATACTTAGAAAACAATTGTAACTGTGAGAAATAATAGGACTGCGGAACTCTGCAGGAAGGTCTGATAGGAGAAACAAGTGGTTGACAAAGTGGTAGAAGGAACAGCGCAAACTCAGGCCAAGCGCCCTCCACCACCACACACAGTTAAAAGAAAACTGATGAGAAAGAACTGTCCTCTCTGAAATGGACCAATTCCAGAGTCCTGAAAGGAGGCCTTACCTGTGCTGGGCTCCCTCGACTCCTCCCCAAAGCCCTGCGTGTCCTTCTTTTTCCTACAAAGAAAAGCAGACTGCGTCCTCTTTCAACAGAACAAACTTAGTCCCCTCGACTCCCCAACTCAGAGGGGAGCTCTAGCCCTACTACCGCTGATCTGCTGTGACCTCGGGCGGTTCAATGATCCTCCCGGGACCAATCCCTTGCCCTGAAAATGATAGCCATGATTGCCGCCACCGATGGCGTGGAGCGGCTGGTCCGAGGGTGCCAGGTGCGAGGTGAAGGACACACGTTAGGGCTAAGAGACTCTTGGGGGAATAGGCCTGAGGCTCTGGGTGTGAGCAGAGGGATCTCGGGGAAACAGAGTCCGTACGTCAAGCCGCGGAGGCGCCGAGGTCACAGCAGGACAGACAAGGGAGGGAGGAGGAACTTGCCGCAGGGACTTGGGGGCGGGGCTGGCGACGTAGGGCGGGCTCACGCTCGCGAGGGCGGGGCGACAACCCCCCCCCTCCCCCCCACCGATGGAGCCAAGGACCAGCGCGGCCTACTCACAGTTTAAAGTTGAGCACCGCCCCGGCGTTCATCAACAGCGTCCTGCAGAGGGAGAATGCGGTTACCTGGACCGCCCCCCACCCCACCGGGCCCTCACGTCCCATCCTCTGGTCCCCTTAATTACCCAAACAGCAGGATGTCCCCGATCATCGTTACAGCCGGAGGGTCCGTCAGAACAGGAAACGGAAACCTCGGGGAGGGAGGGAAGAGACACACAAGTCGGCCAATCATGAAGCAGTTCTGGCGAGGGTTGGGCCAATCAAAGACCAAGCCAGGCAGGGTCCCGCCTTCTGCAAGCCCAGCCCCTTAAAGGAAGAGTGAGCGCCGCTCCTTGCTCGCGAAGTGTGAGTGAATTAGTCGTTCAGTCGTGTTCGACTCTTTGCGACCCTATGGACTGTAGCCCGCCAGCCTCTTCTGTCCGTGGCATTCTCCAGGCAAGAAATACTGAGTGGGTAGCTATTCCCTTCTCCAACCCGGGCCTCCAGCGTTGCAGGCTGATTTCTTTGGCTTCTGAGCCACCACGCCTTGATTAACCAAGAAGGGGCGGGGACGGGACTTCCATGGTGGCTCAGTTGTAAAGAATCTGCCTGCCAGCGCAGGAGATATGGGTTCGATCCCTCGTCGGGGAGGATCCCACATGCCTCAGGGCAAATAAGCCCTTGTGTCACAGCTACTGAAGCCCACGCTCTAGAGCTCAGGAGCCGCAACAAGAGAAGCCACTGCAATGAGGAGCCCATACACTGCAACTGGAGAGTAGCCCCCACTTTGCAGCTGGAGGAAAACCCACGCAGGACAGAAGACCCAGCACAAGCGATAAATAAATTAATTTTTAAAAGTGGGGGAAGGAGTGAGTACACGATGTCGCCCAAGGGGAGGAGCCTTATAGGGGCTGGATTGGGTCGAGGATTGGAAGACTATCACGCATGCGTGAGTGACCAGCGGGCCGGAGAACTAACGCAGCAGCTTTTCCTTCTGCTGGGCTGGGCTTTCAAAGGATGCAGCTCGGAGAAACGGGACCCCCTGATCATTGAACTGCATAGGGGAATGGGTCCCGGCGCAGCAGGCATTCCTGGGCATGGACATCCTGACTGTTGGGTTACAAAAGGATCCCCTCCTGGGCCCCACGGAAGGCAGGATTCCCCGCTAGCCGGCGGCATTACCGGGAGATGGGGGTCCAGGCTGTGCAGTCCCTCGAAGGATGTGATTCCTTGCAGGGGACACTTACAGAGAGGTGGGATCATGACAGGTCGATAGAAGACAGATGTTCAGACCGAATGGACCCTATGGGGCACTGGAGTATGGGGTTCACAGTTGATCCAGTCACATAGGGGATGGAGGTCTCGACCCAAGGGCTCCTCAGAGGGCGTGGGTACTAATCGAGCCCGGCAGGAACGGGGTCCTGAATGAACCGTCACCCCGAGTGGGCTCCGTGAGGGACGGATTCCGCCCCCCTCCATGGACAGGTTCCCCTGTCCAACTAACACTCCACAGGGACCTCACACCCCACCCTCCCGCTCCTGGCTGGGCTGCATCGGGTCGTGACGTCCCAAGGGACAGAGTGTGGGACCGACCTGGCTCCGCGGGACAGGACGGTCCCACGACCCGCCCCGAGGCCCGCGGTCGCCCCTCCTTTCCCGCGGGGGCCGGGTTGGGGCGGCGCCTGGCGGGCGGGGGCGGGTCCAGCAGCGGGGGCGCAGTTGCCGGCGACTGGACGCACCGGGCCGGGGGCTGGGGTGGGACCCGGCGGGCGCCATGGAGCTGCTCTCGGCGCTGAGCCTGGGCGAGCTTGCGCTCAGCTTCTCTCGGGTACCCCTCTTCCCTGTCTTCGACCTTAGCTACTTCATCGTTTCCATTCTGTACCTCAAGTATGAGCCAGGTGAGCCAGGGCCGGGGGCTGGAACGGGGTGGCATTGCCGGGCGGGAGAAGGGAGTAAAACCCAGGGGTCTGGAGGAGGGAAAAGGCCTGGGTCGTGGGGGAACAGTCCCAGGGACCGGTTCGGGGAAGCCGGCAGGTGCTGGCTTATCATGGGGGCGGGCAAGAGAGGACCGAGAGCGAAGGCAAGGAGAGAAGCCCCTGGGATTGTGGGGCCGGGGCAGGGGAAGCCGATGCAGGCTGGAGGGAAAGAAGGAAAGGAACGCGATTGTTCGGGGTGGGAGGAGGTTAGGGAGCAAGTGCTGGGGAGGATGCAGGGAGAGGAAGGTCAAGGGTCCTGGCAGGGTAGGGTCGCGTGAACTTGGGCGAGGGGCTAGGTCGTGGTGAGGGTGCAGGCTGGGGTCGGCGCTCCTGGCCGGGCCACATGCCCTAGCAGCCCACAGCGGTGACCTCCCTCCTTGCCCTTGGCAGCGGGGAGCCAGAGCAGCAGCTGAGTGTCTATATAAGGGCCGGCAGTGCTGGGGGCGGTGATCAGGTTCAGAGAAAGTGACACCGGTGCCCCTTCCCCGCTCGGGCCCTGGGGCAACCTCCTCTCTCCCTCGGCCGCGGCTGTGCTGGATCTCGGAGCCCAGGGGGAATTCTTCCAGCTCTGGCCCGGATCCCTTTCACTTACTGAGCAGTACCCCCTAGGGCAGGGTGATTTGGGGTCAGCCTCCTCCCACCAGCTCCAGACCCTCATGGAGAATCGCTGGAGGGTGGAGTGGTGGGGGAAGACCTAGAGTCTTGGATTTTTTTAACCTCTTTTTTTTTTATGATGGTAAATGGCCTCCTTAGAATACAGTCTATTTTTATACAAGGTTCAGGGAGTGGTTATTGTACATCTCCTAGTATTTTAATAATTTTAGCACTACATAGTACCAACTAAAGGGTAATAGAATTTAACTTTAGAAAAAAAGACCAATCACCTGAAACTTTGTGATCTTTTTCTCCCACTTAGATGTAAATTACCCCATGCATACTTAGTTGTGTCTGATTCTTTGTAACCCTATGGACTGTAGCCCTCCAGGTTCCTCTGTCCATAGAATTCTTGAGGCAAAAATCTGGAGCGGGTTGCAGTTGCCTTCTTCAGGCCATCTTCGCGACCCAGGGATCAAACCTGGGTCTCCAACATTGCAGGCGGATTCCTCTTGGAAATAGATCTTATTTTTAAGATGATAAAAATGGAGAATCCCATGGACAGAGGAGCACACCCACCCCATATCCTCTTGGAAATAGCTTTTTACAGGTGATAAAAATAGGTGCTAATGTATATTAAAAAGAAAACTCAGACTAAAAAGCCTAAAGACAAAAGAGATAATTACAGTTGATGTTGTGACTGCCTTCCAGATCTCACTTCTCTGCATTTTTACCCCTGTAGTTACAGATGTAAATGCACAGTCTTATGCAAATAAGATCATACCCTGCCTGCTGAGTGTTTTTGTTCTATTCTATTTAAGCTCGTCCACAAGCTGGAGCCTATTTCTTTAAAAGCTCTTTTGGAAAGCAGTTGCTTTGCAAAGCAAAATAAGCTTTGTATTGTGTTAGCCTGAACTCGGGGCTGTATTTTCTGATTCCAGATGAATTTCTGCTGACCCAAACCAGTCCCTGGGGCAAGTACAGAACCCAGCACACCTTGGGGAGTCTGAAATTGTGGAGGGCAGGAGCCTGGTGGGGATGTAGGACTCAGGTTTCTGCGAGGAAAGAGGTCTCTGGGCTGGCTGGAAGCATGCAGCAGGATTGAAACATTCCTGCTGAAGCCACAGAGTACATCCTCTGAGCTTGAAGTGCTGGAGCCTGAAGGTTCCTGAAGGTTGAGAGGATTCAGGGGCTCCGAACTGAAACAGCACAGTAGAGACTCCTGTGGGGAAGCCCAGAAATATGTGGGCCCCCCTTGTCCGGAAAGTAAGGATTTTGTGAACCTGAGAGCTGAGCTGGCTTTAAGGAATAATCTTCCAATGGGAAGTACAGCACAGTAGACGACTCCTGTGGGTGAGCAAATATTGGATCTCCTAGTATTTTAATAATTTTAGCACTACATAGTACCAACTAAAGGGTAATAGAATTTAACTTTAGAAAAAAAGACCAATCACCTGAAACTTTGTGATCTTTTTCTCCCACTTAGATGTAAATTACCCCATGCATACTTAGTTGTGTCTGATTCTTTGTAACCCTATGGACTGTAGCCCTCCAGGTTCCTCTGTCCATAGAATTCTTGAGGCAAAAATCTGGAGCGGGTTGCAGTTGCCTTCTTCAGGCCATCTTCGCGACCCAGGGATCAAACCTGGGTCTCCAACATTGCAGGCGGATTCCTCTTGGAAATAGATCTTATTTTTAAGATGATAAAAATGGAGAATCCCATGGACAGAGGAGCACACCCACCCCATATCCTCTTGGAAATAGCTTTTTTTTACAGGTGATAAAAATAGGTGCTAATGTATATTAAAAAGAAAACTCAGACTAAAAAGCCTAAAGACAAAAGAGATAATTACAGTTGATGTTGTGACTGCCTTCCAGATCTCACTTCTCTGCATTTTTACCCCTGTAGTTACAGATGTAAATGCACAGTCTTATGCAAATAAGATCATACCCTGCCTGCTGAGTGTTTTTGTTCTATTCTATTTAAGCTCGTCCACAAGCTGGAGCCTATTTCTTTAAAAGCTCTTTTGGAAAGCAGTTGCTTTGCAAAGCAAAATAAGCTTTGTATTGTGTTAGCCTGAACTCGGGGCTGTATTTTCTGATTCCAGATGAATTTCTGCTGACCCAAACCAGTCCCTGGGGCAAGTACAGAACCCAGCACACCTTGGGGAGTCTGAAATTGTGGAGGGCAGGAGCCTGGTGGGGATGTAGGACTCAGGTTTCTGCGAGGAAAGAGGTCTCTGGGCTGGCTGGAAGCATGCAGCAGGATTGAAACATTCCTGCTGAAGCCACAGAGTACATCCTCTGAGCTTGAAGTGCTGGAGCCTGAAGGTTCCTGAAGGTTGAGAGGATTCAGGGGCTCCGAACTGAAACAGCACAGTAGAGACTCCTGTGGGGAAGCCCAGAAATATGTGGGCCCCCCTTGTCCGGAAAGTAAGGATTTTGTGAACCTGAGAGCTGAGCTGGCTTTAAGGAATAATCTTCCAATGGGGAGTCAGTTCTGTCTCTAGCAGTGACACCAGATAGCGGGTTGTTTTGCTTATATGAGCTTCGGTTTACTCATCTGTAAAATGGGCTCGTTGGTCAAACTGATCTGGTCTCCCTTTCCTGGGTATTGTGAAGACCTATTGAGAACTTGGTTAGTAGTTAGGTCTAAGGCATTTTGAGAGGTAGTAGAATTATTTGTCAGGCGTGGGGCCATGTGTTTCCCCGGATCCAGACATTTTCTGGGTCAGGCTTTTGTGAGACTCCTGAATGAGGATGAAACAGAAAGAGTGGTCCCCAGGTGAACAGTGTCTGTGGCTCCAGGTTAAGAAATGCAGAATGCCAGGCTCCCCACTCAGACCCGCGGAAACAGACTCTGCATTTGAACAGGATCCCTGTAAGCATACTAACATTTGAGAAGTGGTGGGCTACAAGAGGCTAGAACTTCTCAATAGAGGCAGGGAGGGCCAGGTCTGATTCGTCTCAAGAACCCCTAACGCTATGCAAGAAGAGAAGAGGAAATCATGGATGCTGGCAGCATGCTTAAAGGAATGAGTGGATGAAAGATTGACTGATACTCCTGGCTACTTTAAGATCTGATCCATACAAAGAGCCTTCCAGGCTCGTGATTCTCAACTATGGCTACATGTTAGAGTCGCCTGGGGAGATTTTAAGATGCTTGCTGTCCAGGGAGCACCCCTTCATCATGAAAATCAGGATTGCAGAGGGTGCTACTAGCGTCGGTATTTGTTAAGAGTTCCCCCCAGATGAGAACCAGTTCTCTGCACCAGTGTTTCCCAACCTCAGCAGTAGTGACCACTGGAGCCAGATCACGCGGTGAGGGCCGTCCTGTGAACTTCAGGATGTTTCACAGCATCTCTGGCTGGACCCACTAGAAAGCCACGAGCACACCCTTATTGTGACAACCAGAAATGTCCCCAGACATTGCCAGTGTCCCTTGGCAGGGGGCACATTTACCCCCAGTTAAGAATCACGGATTTAGGGCTTCCTAGTGCTCCTATGAGTAAAGAGTCTGCCTTGCAGTGCAAGGGCACCGGTTCGATCCTGGCCTGGGAAGATCCCACGTGCCACGGAGTAGCTGGACCAGTGTGTCCAATGACGGGCCAGGGCTCTGGAGCTCGGGGGGCTTGGGATGAGCTTAGGTCTTCCAATGGGAGTCAGTTCTGTCTCTAGCAGTGACACCAGATAGCGGGTTGTTTTGCTTATATGAGCTTCGGTTTACTCATCTGTAAAATGGGCTCGTTGGTCAAACTGATCTGGTCTCCCTTTCCTGGGTATTGTGAAGACCTATTGAGAACTTGGTTAGTAGTTAGGTCTAAGGCATTTTGAGAGGTAGTAGAATTATTTGTCAGGCGTGGGGCCATGTGTTTCCCCGGATCCAGACATTTTCTGGGTCAGGCTTTTGTGAGACTCCTGAATGAGGATGAAACAGAAAGAGTGGTCCCCAGGTGAACAGTGTCTGTGGCTCCAGGTTAAGAAATGCAGAATGCCAGGCTCCCCACTCAGACCCGCGGAAACAGACTCTGCATTTGAACAGGATCCCTGTAAGCATACTAACATTTGAGAAGTGGTGGGCTACAAGAGGCTAGAACTTCTCAATAGAGGCAGGGAGGGCCAGGTCTGATTCGTCTCAAGAACCCCTAACGCTATGCAAGAAGAGAAGAGGAAATCATGGATGCTGGCAGCATGCTTAAAGGAATGAGTGGATGAAAGATTGACTGATACTCCTGGCTACTTTAAGATCTGATCCATACAAAGAGCCTTCCAGGCTCGTGATTCTCAACTATGGCTACATGTTAGAGTCGCCTGGGGAGATTTTAAGATGCTTGCTGTCCAGGGAGCACCCCTTCATCATGAAAATCAGGATTGCAGAGGGTGCTACTAGCGTCGGTATTTGTTAAGAGTTCCCCCCAGATGAGAACCAGTTCTCTGCACCAGTGTTTCCCAACCTCAGCAGTAGTGACCACTGGAGCCAGATCACGCGGTGAGGGCCGTCCTGTGAACTTCAGGATGTTTCACAGCATCTCTGGCTGGACCCACTAGAAAGCCACGAGCACACCCTTATTGTGACAACCAGAAATGTCCCCAGACATTGCCAGTGTCCCTTGGCAGGGGGCACATTTACCCCCAGTTAAGAATCACGGATTTAGGGCTTCCCTAGTGCTCCTATGAGTAAAGAGTCTGCCTTGCAGTGCAAGGGGCACCGGTTCGATCCCTGGCCTGGGAAGATCCCACGTGCCACGGAGTAGCTGGACCAGTGTGTCCAATGACGGGCCAGGGCTCTGGAGCTCATATGCCCAGAGCTGGTGCTCTGCAACAAGAGAGGCCACTGCAATGGGAGGCCCACACAGGCCGAAGAATAAAGATAGATGAAATGATGACTTAGAGGAAAAAAAAAAAGAATCACGGATTTAGACTGTCTTAAACTCCAGTGCTTCCAAGGGCCAGGCAGGGGACCCAGAGGAAGCAGTAAGACAGGCAGGTGAGGACCATCCCCAGGTGAGATGCAGCCATGCACATCTCCACCTTGTGGAGGCTGGAGCCAGCCGCACTCATTTTTCAAGAGAAGCTAGGAATGTGACTTGCAGCTAGCTATGTTTATATGTGGGCTGTTTGAACATCCTTGTTCTTTTTTTTTTTTTTTTAATTAATAGACAATTTTTTAGAGCAGTTTTAGATGCACAGCAAAGTTACACTGAAAGTAGTTTTCCATATACACTGACTACCTCCTCCACACACAGTCAACCCCACTATTAACCTTCTGCACCAGAGTGGAACATTTGTTATAGTCAATGAACAAACATTATCGTCCAACATTGTTATGTCATATTACCGTTAGTGTTTTGTGTTATCAACATCCTTATCCACTGGTCTGTCGTTGACATAAGGGTCCCTTTGTGTTGTACATTTTATGGATTTTGACAAACATAGTAACATGTGTGCATTATTATGGGGCTTCCCTGGTGACTCAGTGGTAAAGAATCCGCCTACCAATGCAGGAGAAGGGGTGTTGATCCCTAGGTTGGGAAGATCCCCTGAGAAAGAGGTAGCCACCCACTCCAGTATTCTTGCCTGGAGAATCCCATTGACAGTGGAGCCTGGCAAGCTACAGTCCACGGAGTTGCAAAGAGTCAAGACAACGCCTTGTCACGACTAAAACAAAAGAGCATTATAACATCATACAGAATAGCCTCACTAACCTATTCTTCTTGCCTTCCCTTCTCCCCAAACCCCTGACAACCTCTGGTCTCTTGTATGCTTCTGCCTTTCTCAGAATGTCACAGAGTTGGAGATAAGCAGTATGCAGGCTGTTCAGACTGGCTTCCTTCACTTAGCAGTATGCATTTAAAGCTCCTCTGTGTCTCTCTGTGATCTGAGAGCCCATTTCTTTTTTGTGCTGAATACTATCACTTGGTATGGCTGTTTCGCGGTTCAATTATTCACCTACTGAAGGACATCTTGGTTGTAATTTGAACATTTAAAAATGACCGGGGGAGTTAAAAGTGAACCATTCCTTGATCTCTCGTTTGAAACATGTGTTTTTTGAGGATTAATGGGGGAACTGCTCATGGAATCTGGGGCTGCCATCTCCATTTTACATTGCGGAAAACTGAAGAAGAGAGCAGAGCACCAAGGCTGGGGAGAGGGATATTTGTCTTTGAGAAACTCTGTGAACACCCCTCCCATATTTGGACCCCACTCTAAATAGCACAAAGTGCTAAAAGTGCCCCTTGGGGGACTCCTCTGGTGGTCCAGTGGTTAAGACTCCTTGCTCCCAATGCAGGGGGTCTGGAGTTCAATCCCTGATCAGGAAACTAGATCCTGCATGCCGCAACCAAGACCCTGCACGGTGCCAAAAAAAACCCACAAAACTGTGAGGTGCCCTGGGAAATTCCTAGCACCTCCCAGCCGTCCACAGATAGGACGCTAGCCCCGAGAGAGGGAAGGTGTGGAGCCCATCACAGATCAGGACTGGAGTCCCAATCAGGGCTTCCTCCTTGCTCCTTAGCAGACCCGATTTTATTATAAGTCCATCCACAAAATTTCCCCATGTGTGCATTATTATGGGGCTTCCCTGGTGACTCAGTGGTAAAGAATCCGCCTACCAATGCAGGAGAAGGGGTGTTGATCCCTAGGTTGGGAAGATCCCCTGAGAAAGAGGTAGCCACCCACTCCAGTATTCTTGCCTGGAGAATCCCATTGACAGTGGAGCCTGGCAAGCTACAGTCCACGGAGTTGCAAAGAGTCAAGACAACGCCTTGTCACGACTAAAACAAAAGAGCATTATAACATCATACAGAATAGCCTCACTAACCTATTCTTCTTGCCTTCCCTTCTCCCCAAACCCCTGACAACCTCTGGTCTCTTGTATGCTTCTGCCTTTCTCAGAATGTCACAGAGTTGGAGATAAGCAGTATGCAGGCTGTTCAGACTGGCTTCCTTCACTTAGCAGTATGCATTTAAAGCTCCTCTGTGTCTCTCTGTGATCTGAGAGCCCATTTCTTTTTTGTGCTGAATACTATCACTTGGTATGGCTGTTTCGCGGTTCAATTATTCACCTACTGAAGGACATCTTGGTTGTAATTTGAACATTTAAAAATGACCGGGGGAGTTAAAAGTGAACCATTCCTTGATCTCTCGTTTGAAACATGTGTTTTTTGAGGATTAATGGGGGAACTGCTCATGGAATCTGGGGCTGCCATCTCCATTTTACATTGCGGAAAACTGAAGAAGAGAGCAGAGCACCAAGGCTGGGGAGAGGGATATTTGTCTTTGAGAAACTCTGTGAACACCCCTCCCATATTTGGACCCCACTCTAAATAGCACAAAGTGCTAAAAGTGCCCCTTGGGGGACTCCTCTGGTGGTCCAGTGGTTAAGACTCCTTGCTCCCAATGCAGGGGGTCTGGAGTTCAATCCCTGATCAGGAAACTAGATCCTGCATGCCGCAACCAAGACCCTGCACGGTGCCAAAAAAAACCCACAAAACTGTGAGGTGCCCTGGGAAATTCCTAGCACCTCCCAGCCGTCCACAGATAGGACGCTAGCCCCGAGAGAGGGAAGGTGTGGAGCCCATCACAGATCAGGACTGGAGTCCCAATCAGGGCTTCCTCCTTGCTCCTTAGCAGACCCGATTTTTATTATAAGTCCATCCACAAAAATTTCCACCCACAGGTGTTTTCTGTTTCAGCTCAGCTCCAGAAATAACCCTCACATAATTGCCAAGCACAAAGCAATTTCTTTTCATCTTTCACAGACACCCTTTGAAATGAATGATAGCTCTGGGTGACCACCTCACCCAGGTTTGACCAAGACAGACATCCAAAGCCCCCCAGAAATCCCTCAGTCCTAAGCAAGCTGGGACAGTGGGTCACTCTGGACAGAGTCCTCATTCCACACGTGACTAAATTGAGGCCCAGATAGGGGAGTGTGCAGCCATAGGTCACCCACTGAGAGGGACTCAATGGGTCTCTCCAGGTTTGGTGGCGAATCTGGAATTGAAACCCATGTTTTCCTACTTCCTGGAGCTGCTCCAAGACCCACCAAAAGAAATCAGAATGAAGCATGGCAAAGGGAAGGAGCCAGCAGGATAGTATCCTAACCATTGCCTCACTGTGGATCTTCAGGGCAGGCTGTTCCCAACAGCCTCAGTCTTCTCATCTGTAGTAATGCGAAGACTCATCCTGTCCTTCTAGGATACTGATAATGATAAAAAGCTCACAGACATAGAAAACAAAATTGTGGTTGCCCAAGCAGAAAGAAGGGATATCAAATAGGGGTAGGGGAGTAACAGATTCACATGGTTATTGTTTAGTTGCTAAGTTGTGTGACGTTGTGGACTATAGCCCTCCAGGCTCCTCTGTTGGTGGGGTTTCCCAGGCAGGAATACTGGAGTGGGTTCCCATTTCCTTCTCTAAGGGATCTTTCTGACCCAGGGATCAAACCCTCCTCTCTTGCATCTCTTGCATTGGTAGGCCAATTCTTTACCACTAGTGCCACCTGGGAAGCCACAGATACACATTACTATATATGTGCGTGCGTGCATGCTAAGTCGCTTCAGTCGTGTCTGACTCTTTTTGACCCTATGAACTGTAGCCCGCCTGGCTCCTCTGTCCATGGGATTTTCCAGGCAAGAATACTGGAGTGGGGGCTTCCCTGGTGGTCCAGTGGGTAAAGAGTCTGTCGTGCAGTGCCGGGGACGCCAGTTTGATCCCTGGCCCAGGAAGATCCCACGTGCTGCGGAGCGGCTGGAGGGGTGTGTCCAATTAGGGGCCAGCGCTCTAGAGCACATGCATCCAGAGCCGGTGCTCTGCGATGAGAGAGGCCACTGCAGTTAAGAGGCCCACACAGGCCAAAGAATAAAGATGGATGAAAATAAATAAATGAAAACCCAATAAAAGAGGCCAAAATTAATTTTAAAAAAAATCTCCCCTCAAAAAAGTGTATTTAAAAAAAATTATATATATAAAAAATACTGGAGTGGGTCACCATGCCCTCCTCCAGGTGATCATCCCAACCCAGGGAAAGAATCTGTATCTCTTTTATCTCCTGCATTGGCAGGCAGGTTCTTTACCATTAGCACCACCTAGGAAGCCCACTACTATATATAAAATAGATAAGCAACAAGAGTTTGCTGTATGACACAGGGAACTGCATTCAATATCTTATAATAATGTATAATAGAAAAGATTCTGAAAAGATAGGTATACATATACACACATATATGTATATATCTATATAATTAAATCACTTTGCTGTATACCTGAAATTAACACAATATTGTGAATCATCTCTGCTTCAATCTTATTTATTTTTTTGGCTGTGTCAGGAGGCTTATAAAATCTTGGTACCCCAACCAGAGATCCAGCCTTGGCCCTGCATAATGAAACGCAAGAGTCTTAACTGCTGGGCGACCAGGGAATGCCCTTCAATTAAACAAAAACCAAAAAACAGCAGGATGACAAACTCCGGGAGATGGTGAAGGGCAGGGAAGCCTGGCGTGCTGTAGTCCTTGAGGTTGCAAAGAGTTGTACACAACTGAGTGACTGAACAACAGTGATAATACGCACAGCAGTGAATCATCTTTATAACTCAGTGAAGGGAGCTCTCTCATTCGATTTTTGACCACAGAGGCAACAGGCTGGAGGTGGGGGAGGTGGGCAGTAGTTTTTTCCCCAGAGCCACTCTGGAGGGAGCCACAGAGCCAAACCCCAGGCATGTGACTTTTCCACCAGGCTTCACTCACAGCGAGGAGCGTACAGAATTCTTGCAAAACCCAGGCTCCCCCAACCCCCACCCCAGCCTCTCTGGCCTTAGGGTCCCAGTGGGCAAAAGAAAGATCCTGGAAAGAATTCAACCCCTGGGGCGTTATTTTTAGTTGCAGAGGTATCCATTTCTGCAAAACATGGGTGCCTCACCTGACCCGGCCCCTGGAGGCCCCACCAGCTGCTCCCAGGGATTAACTCTCAGCTGGCAGTGTTTTAAATAGATGCCCTGCAGGCGAGGAGGACACTGGGCTTCACAATGGAGGAGCCTGGTAGATGCTGAGAAGATGCCCTCAGGACCTGTGACTGCAGGGTGAGACGCAGGAGGGGAAATTTGATTCCAGCCCATTAGGAGTTGGGCAAAGAAGGAATTAGGCTTCCCAGCCGACAGAAGGAAAGAGATGGAGAACGAAGAAAATGGTTTGCCCAAGAATATGCGGTTAGTCAATGAGGGTGATAAAAAGGAAGGGAAGTATGTTGCTGATTTAATCTGAAACAACTTTTACGAGGCACATTTCCTGATTATTGTGTGTATTAATACATGCACGGTCATGTCTGACTCTTTGCAACCCCGTGGACAGTAGCCCACCAGGCTCCCCCGTTGATGGGATTCTCCAAGCAAGAATATTGGAGTGGCTTGCCATGTCCATCTCCAGGGGATCTTCCTGACCCTGGAGTTGAACCCAGGTCTCCTGCATAGCAGGCATGTTCTTTACAGTCTGAGCCACCAGGAAAATGGATAAATAACTTGTGACCTATTCCTGTGATGGGATACAATACGGCAGTGGAAATGAATATTCCCCTTGAAAATACTGAGCTCAGTGAAAAAAGCCAGATGCAGAAGGTCATGTAATATGAGCCCACCTGTACGGAATATGTAGGTTCAGGGACGTTTTCAGCACTTCGAAAGGAAGCTGCTGTTCCCCATGAGCGAAAGGAAATTCTGCCTTTTTCCTGGCTAAGCCTTTCAGGTGGGGGAGGTAGGCAGTAGTTTTTTTCCCAGAGCCACTCTGGAGGGAGCCACAGAGCCAAACCCCAGGCATGTGACTTTTCCACCAGGCTTCACTCACAGCGAGGAGCGTACAGAATTCTTGCAAAACCCAGGCTCCCCCAACCCCCACCCCAGCCTCTCTGGCCTTAGGGTCCCAGTGGGCAAAAGAAAGATCCTGGAAAGAATTCAACCCCTGGGGCGTTATTTTTAGTTGCAGAGGTATCCATTTCTGCAAAACATGGGTGCCTCACCTGACCCGGCCCCTGGAGGCCCCACCAGCTGCTCCCAGGGATTAACTCTCAGCTGGCAGTGTTTTAAATAGATGCCCTGCAGGCGAGGAGGACACTGGGCTTCACAATGGAGGAGCCTGGTAGATGCTGAGAAGATGCCCTCAGGACCTGTGACTGCAGGGTGAGACGCAGGAGGGGAAATTTGATTCCAGCCCATTAGGAGTTGGGCAAAGAAGGAATTAGGCTTCCCAGCCGACAGAAGGAAAGAGATGGAGAACGAAGAAAATGGTTTGCCCAAGAATATGCGGTTAGTCAATGAGGGTGATAAAAAGGAAGGGAAGTATGTTGCTGATTTAATCTGAAACAACTTTTACGAGGCACATTTCCTGATTATTGTGTGTATTAATACATGCACGGTCATGTCTGACTCTTTGCAACCCCGTGGACAGTAGCCCACCAGGCTCCCCCGTTGATGGGATTCTCCAAGCAAGAATATTGGAGTGGCTTGCCATGTCCATCTCCAGGGGATCTTCCTGACCCTGGAGTTGAACCCAGGTCTCCTGCATAGCAGGCATGTTCTTTACAGTCTGAGCCACCAGGAAAATGGATAAATAACTTGTGACCTATTCCTGTGATGGGATACAATACGGCAGTGGAAATGAATATTCCCCTTGAAAATACTGAGCTCAGTGAAAAAAGCCAGATGCAGAAGGTCATGTAATATGAGCCCACCTGTACGGAATATGTAGGTTCAGGGACGTTTTCAGCACTTCGAAAGGAAGCTGCTGTTCCCCATGAGCAGTCACTCCCCGTTACCCTCCTCAGTCCTTGGCAACCACGCATCTGCTTCCTGTAGCCTTTTCTGGATATTTCATGTCAGTGGGATCATACAATCTGTGCCTCTTTGTCCCTGACTTCTTCCACTCAGCATGTTTTCAGGGTCCATCCCTGTTGTAACACCTGTCACTGATTCTTTTCTTTTTAATGCTGAAGTCAGGGGCTTCCCAGGTGACGCTAGTGGTAGAGAACCTGCCTGCCAGTGCAAGAGAGGTGGGGTCCATCCCTGGGTCCGGAAGATTCCCTGGAGGAGGGCGTGACGAGTCACTCCAGTGTTCTTGCCTGGGAAATCCCATGGACAGAGGAGCCTGGAGGGCTTCAGTCTATGGGTTCACAAAGGGCCAAACATGACTGAAGCAACTTAATACACACACACACACACACATACTATTGTGTGGACGGAGCACATTTAGTTTATCTGTTCATCTGTTGATAGACATTTGGGTGGTTTTCACCTCTTGGCAATGTGCACAGTACTGCTGTGAATATAGACTGTTATGAATATAAACTGTTCGGAGTCTTCTAGAACCTGCTCGTGGGTTGTGCCTAAGAATGGTGGATTGCTGCCCTTCCTAGGCTCTGAGACCACCTGTTCCTGGCCTCCTTCCACAGCCGCTGGGGAGAGGACAGGCAGTGACGGACCTACCAGGGGGCTTGCTGTGATGAGGCAAGAGAGCACCCCAAGTCCTTCTTTTTTTTTTTTTTTTTTAAATTTATTTATTTTATTTTTTGGGCGGGGCGGGGGTCGGGTTGGGGAGGGAGGGGAGCGGGCGGGCCACTTCTATTGGTCTTTCATTTCTCTGTTTTCATCCGTCTTTGTTCTTTGGCTCCTGTGGGCCTCCCATCGCGGTGGCGTCTGTTGCCGCAGAGCGCCGGCTCTGGGCACATGCGCTCCAGAGCTCCGGCTCGGTGATTGGACAAATCAGTCCAGCCGCTCCGCGGCACGTGGGATCTTCCCAGGCCAGGGCTCGAACCGGCGCCCCTTGCACTGCAAGGCGGTGTCCTTACCCACTGGACCACCAGGGGAAGCCCCCAAGTCCTTCTTGCTTATTAGCTTTCAGGGGAACCCTTACTTTTTTCCAGTTTTGATGATTACGTATTTTAAACGTCAGAATATGTATGTCTCAGATACCTCTGAACTCTCTACACAGACTTATCAAATGTGAATGTAGATTTGCTTCCAATCTGTTTGCTTTTTCTTTTTTTAAGAAATAGTCACAGACAGAGCCAACACCCTCTCTTCCCCTGTCTAGATATGTTGTTTGTTGTTCAGTTGCTAAGCTGTGTCTGACTTCTTCCAGTCTGCAGCATGCCAGGCTCCTCTGTCCTCCACTATCTCCTGGAGTTTGCTCAAATTCATGTCCATCTAGTCAGCGATCCCATCCAACCATCTCATCTTCTGCCACCCCCTTCTCTTTTTGCCTTCAGTCTTTCCCAGCATCTGGGTCTTTTCCAGTAAGTTGGCACGTCACGTCAGGTACCCAAAGTAATGGAGCTTCAGTCCTTCCAATGAACATTCAGGGTTGATTTCCTTTTAGGACTGACAGGTTTGGTCCCCTTCCAGTCCAAGGGACTCTCAAGAGTCTTCTCCAACACCATAGTTCAGCATGCTGACCTGACGCTGTGTTGTTCTGGGTTTGTGCCTAAGAATGGTGGATTGCTGCCCTTCCTAGGCTCTGAGACCACCTGTTCCTGGCCTCCTTCCACAGCCGCTGGGGAGAGGACAGGCAGTGACGGACCTACCAGGGGGCTTGCTGTGATGAGGCAAGAGAGCACCCCAAGTCCTTTTTTTTTTTTAAAAATTTAAATTTATTTATTTTATTTTTTGGGCGGGGCGGGGGTCGGGTTGGGGAGGGAGGGGAGCGGGCGGGCCACTTCTATTGGTCTTTCATTTCTCTGTTTTCATCCGTCTTTGTTCTTTGGCTCCTGTGGGCCTCCCATCGCGGTGGCGTCTGTTGCCGCAGAGCGCCGGCTCTGGGCACATGCGCTCCAGAGCTCCGGCTCGGTGATTGGACAAATCAGTCCAGCCGCTCCGCGGCACGTGGGATCTTCCCAGGCCAGGGCTCGAACCGGCGCCCCTTGCACTGCAAGGCGGTGTCCTTACCCACTGGACCACCAGGGGAAGCCCCCAAGTCCTTCTTGCTTATTAGCTTTCAGGGGAACCCTTACTTTTTTCCAGTTTTGATGATTACGTATTTTAAACGTCAGAATATGTATGTCTCAGATACCTCTGAACTCTCTACACAGACTTATCAAATGTGAATGTAGATTTGCTTCCAATCTGTTTGCTTTTTCTTTTTTTAAGAAATAGTCACAGACAGAGCCAACACCCTCTCTTCCCCTGTCTAGATATGTTGTTTGTTGTTCAGTTGCTAAGCTGTGTCTGACTTCTTCCAGTCTGCAGCATGCCAGGCTCCTCTGTCCTCCACTATCTCCTGGAGTTTGCTCAAATTCATGTCCATCTAGTCAGCGATCCCATCCAACCATCTCATCTTCTGCCACCCCCTTCTCTTTTTGCCTTCAGTCTTTCCCAGCATCTGGGTCTTTTCCAGTAAGTTGGCACGTCACGTCAGGTACCCAAAGTAATGGAGCTTCAGTCCTTCCAATGAACATTCAGGGTTGATTTCCTTTTAGGACTGACAGGTTTGGTCCCCTTCCAGTCCAAGGGACTCTCAAGAGTCTTCTCCAACACCATAGTTCAGCATGCTGACCTGACGCTGTGTTGTTCTGGGTTTGTTCGTTTGTTAAGATGTTTTTGATGTGGACCAACTTTTAAGTCTTTATTGAATTTGTCATAGTATTGCTTCAGTTTTTTATGTTTGGGTTTTTTGGCTGAGAGGCACGTGGGATCTTAGCTCCCTAACCAGGGCTCGAACCCACACCCTTTGCCTTGGAAGGCAAAGTCTTAACTGCCAGGGAAGTCCCCTGAATGGGGTATCTTGTGCTGAATGTCCCTCAACTCTTAGGTCTCCTCTCTCCCCTCCCACCTTCTCCCATGCTCTCCCTTTACCAGGATCATCTTCTCCACCCCTCATCCTCGAGGAAATCCGTGCTCATTGATCAGATCTCAGCTTAAGCACCACGACTTAAATGAAGTCTGACCTCTTCAGCTAGGAAAGTAATCAGATTAGACCCTTCAAAGCACCCCGTGCCTCTCCCTGAGGAGTTTTAACCTTCATTGGTGGGATTGTTTAACCAGGTAGCTTTCTCCTTATCCGACTGTGGACCCCATGGAGGTAACCGTCTCCCCCTTATGGCTGCATCCCTGGTGTCCAGCAAGAGCCTGGCACACAGTCAGAGCTCGTAAATCCACAGTGAACCCTGGGTGATCTGGAGTAAGCCACTGGCCTTGGGGACACTCTGTTGCCTCATCTGTCAGGTGCTGTGTTAGTTTCCTAGGGCTACCGTAACAAACGACCACAGGCTAGAGGGATGAAAACAACAGAAATGTATTTCTTCCATGTTCTAAAGGCCAGAGTCCGAAGTCAAGCTGTCTGGGTCCTTCTAGAGGCTCCCGGGGAGAATGCTTCCGTGCCTCTCTCCTGGTTTCTAGTGTCTTCCAGCCACCCTGGCATTCCTTGACTTGTACAGACATCACTCCAATCTTTGCCTCTGTCCTCATGCGGCTGCTTTTTTATGTTTCTTTTTTAAAAAAGTTATTCTACTGTTCTTATTGTTATTTTATTTCTTTCTATTTTTTGACCATGTGGTATGTGGGGGTCTTAGTTTCCTGACCAGGGATTAAACCTGTTCCTCCTGCATTGGAAGCATGGAGGGAATTTTCCTCCTGTGGCTTTCTGTATGAATTTCCTTCAACTGCCATAATGAAATACTACCAACTGGATGGCTTAACACAGAAATGTATTGTCTGGAAGCTAGAAATCCAAAGTCCAGGTGTTGGGAGGGCCCTACTTTCTCTGATGGTTCTGGGAAGAAGTCCTTCTCTGCCTCTTCCTAGCTTCTGGAGGTGGCATGCGTCCTTGGAGTCTCGTGGCTTGTAGCTGCATCACTGCAGTCTCTTCCACCTTGTTTGTGCCCTCTGTGATCCATCGCCTTTTCTTATCAGAACACCAGACACGAGATTAAGGCCCATATACTGACTTCATCTCACCTTGCATCTGCAAAGACTATTTCCAAAGAAGGCCCCAGTCACAGACTGCAGGGGTTAGGACCTCAGCCTATCTCTTTGTGAGTTTCACTTCTACCACCTTGTCCTCTGGGTCTATGTCTGCTTGTTTGCCTTTCACAAGAGCACTCTCCTTGGATTTAGGACATACCCCGATCCTACAGTATGATCTCATCTCAAGATCCTGACTTCAGTGACATCTGCAAAGGCTCTGTTCCAAATGAGGTCACTTTCTGAAGTTCTGATGGATGTGAACTTGGGGTGGGAAGCACGAGTCCCTCCTATAACTCGCTGTGGATGGAGGTATTGATCCCTCTGTTACCTGTTGCTGAAAGCCTGGGCTGAAGCCTTGAGGATGGTATGATGTGATGCTTTGTGGTTGCCTGGGATATAGTAGTAACTCAGTTTTTTAAACAAGTAACTCAGTAAATAAAGAGAGCAGGGGAGGTGCTTGTCATAATGTAAGTAAAAGTGGCCAACATAAACTGCTATGCCCGAGTGTTCAGTCCACATTTGCGAGAATGTAAGCTCTTTGTGGACAGAAGTTCTTTCGCACAGTTATCTATGAACTACCATGTATCAGGCACATGCCGAGCATGGGGAGGGCTGGTAGCATCTGATATCAGTTATGCAGAAAATCTAAAATATGATACAAGTAAATGTACCTACAAAACAGAAAAAGACATCCATAGAGAACAGCCTTGTGGTTGCTGGGCATGGTGGGAGAGGGAAGGAAGGGAACTTTGGGATAAACTATTATATATAGGAGGCAAAAACAGCGAGGTCCTACTCTAGAGCACAGGGAACTATGTTCAGTATCCTAGGATGAACCATAATGAGAAAGAAGATGAAAAAGGATGTATATATAGGCATAGCTAGTTACTTGGCAGTACAGCATGCATTAACGCAACACTGGAAGTCAACTCTACTTCAATAAAATACATTTAAAAAGAAAATTTTAAAACCAAACACGAAAGAGAGCCACTGGTACCAGCTCTGGCTGGGAGAGCTAGGTAACTGTCTTACAACACCATTCTAAATTCATTCTCTGGAACAGTGATGCCGGTGGGGGAGGGGTGGAGTCAGGAGGATGAAATAAGTTGTCCCACCAGAAGACACCCAGGTGCCACCTCCGGGATGTGACTGTAGAGACGATGACAGTCACCGTCTAGAGAGAGAACGTAACTGTTTCAAAAGGCTTGAAAGACTTTAAGTGGGCAGTGCAAAGTATACAGTTTGACTAACAGACCTGAACCCTGCACCTCTAAGTGTTCTGCAAACGTGTTTTTGAAGAACTAGATCTCCTGCCTTCATTGTAATGGGAGATCTTAAAATATGTTTTATCTTGAAAGAGTTCAAGACTCACAAGAAATTGATTTTTTAAATTTTTTGCGGCTATGCCCTGTGGCTTGTGGGGTCTTCGTTCCCCAACGAGTGATTGAACCTCCTTGGCAGTGAAAGCACCATGTCCCACCCACTGGAACATCAGGGAATTCCCAGAAGTTGCAAAAATGAAGCAAAGAGTTTCCAGCTTCCCCAGCTTCATCCAATGACAGCTTACCTAACGATAACTCATTAGTAAAACGTGGAAACTGAGACTTTCCTTCGTCCAATGGCTAAGAATCTACCTTCCAATGTGGGCCGTGCAGGTTTGATCCCTGGTTGGGGAACTAAGGTGCTACATGCCACAGGGAAACTCATCCTGTGCACCACAGCCACTGGCTAGTCACAATGAATGACCCTATGTGCCATAACTAAGACCTGACACAACCAAATATGTGTGTGTTTGTGTGCACTAAGTCACTTCAGTCAGGCCCAACTCTTTATGACCCATGAACTGTAGCCTGCCAGACCCCTCTGTCCATGGGATTCTCCAGGCAAGAGTAGTGAAGTGGGTTGCCATTTCCTTCTCCAGGGAATTGACACCAGTATTATACCATAAACACCTACTCTAGACTTTATTCAGCTGTTTTTCCTTGCACTTTAAACAATACAGTCCTGGGCTTCCCTGGTGGTCCACTGTTTAAGGACACCGCCTTGCAGTGCAAGGGGCGCTGGTTCGATCCCTGGCCTGGGAAGATCCCACGTGCCGCAGAGCTGCTGGGCTGATGTGTCAATGACCGAGCCGGAGCTCTGGGCGCGGCACTCTGCAACGAGAGAGGCCACTGCAATGGGAGGTCCACACAGGCCAAAGAACAAAGATAAATAGATGAAAGACCAATAGAAGTGGCCAAAAAAAATTTCTTTTTCAAAAGAAAAAAATACAGTCCTTTGAAATTTTATGACATGTATAGGTTGGAGTAACCACCACCACAATCAGAATACAGAATGGTTCTGACACCCCAAGGAAACTCCCTGGTGATGCCCCCTCTATAATTAGACCTTCCTTTGAAGTGTAACCTGTGGTAATGACTGATCTGCTCTCTGCCACTCATCAATCACTGCGGTTTCATCACTTGGAGAATGTTAGAGAAGTGAACTCATACAGTACATAACCTAAGATTGGCAGTTTTCACTGAGCATCAGACTCCTGAGATCTGTCCAGGTTGATTTTTGCCTCCCTGGTTCATCCTCTTTCAACTCTGAATATTCACGGGAAGGACTGATGCTGAAGTGGAAGCTGAAATACTTTGGCTGCCTGACGCAAAGAGACGACTCACTGGAAAAGCCCCTGATGCTGGGAAAAATAGAAGACAGAAGAAGGGGACGACAGGACAAGGTGGTTGGATGGTATCACTGAGTCAATGGACATCAGTCTGAGCAAGCTCCGGGAGATGGTGAAGGACAGGGAAGTCGGACGTGCTGCGGTCCATGGGGTTGCAAAGAGCTGGACATGACTGAACCACTGAACTGAACTGACCGATTTCACGGTATAGATGCACCAGGCTTTGTTTATCCATTCACTCATTGAAGCCACTTGAGTTGTTTACAAATAAAACTGCTCTGAACATTTGCCTGCCTGACTCTGTGAATACCCGATTCTTCTTTTCAAATGAAATCTTATGCCAAAGTCTGAGACAAAGCCAGAAACGAAGTTGTGCTCTGTTTCAACTCCAGCCTACCCTCTTGGTTTCTCTTGTGCCTGGGCAAACCCTCACGGTTCCCAGGAACACAGTTTGAAAACCATTGCTATGGGAAAGCCCTCCTCTCACCTGTGGATGGAAGGTCTTGGGTTGTCAGGGCTGCAGGGTGTCAGACCATAGACTGGCTCATTCCCCTACCTCTGTGGTAATCGATTGTGTTGCACAAAGGAATCACTCAAGAGCATGAAAAAATCCACAAGCCCAGCCACGCCCCAGACCCACCAGCTGAGATGCTCTGGTGGGGCACAGGCATCAGGTGTTTGTGAAGTCCCCAGGTAATGCTGATGTACAGCCAAGATGGAAACAAATGCACTGGGCCGTCTTCCTTAGGGCTGAAGTCTCTATTTCTATTTCCTAAGTTGATTCTTTCACACGTTCTTGTCTTGGGTTGAATAAGGCGGCTCAATTTAGTGTCGTGTGTGTGTGTGTGTGTGTGTGTGTGTTTTTAATTGTGGTCCTCCCTGGTGGCTCAGTGGTAAAAAATTGACCTTCAGTGCAGGAGATGCGGGTTGGATCCCTAAGTTGGGAAGATCCCTTGGAGAAGGAAATAGCAGCCGCTCCAGTATCCTTGCCTGGGAAATTCCATGGACAGAGGAGCTGGCAGGCTACAGTCCCTGGGGTCGCAAAGAGTCAGACACGACAGAAGTGACTTGGCACACATGCACGCCAGTATTCTTGTCTGGGAAATTTCATGGACAGAGGGGCCTGATGGGATATAGTCCATGGGGTCCCCAAAGAGTCAGACATGACTTAGCAACTGAACAACAAACACAGGCTTCAGCTGCAGAAACTGTGAAATAAGTTACATTTTTTCTTTGTTTTCCTTTTATTTTTTAACGGCTTTATGGAGATGTGATTCATGTACCACCCAATTCACCCATTTAAAACATCCCCTTCGCTGGTTTTCAGTATCGTCATGGAATTGTGCAATCATCACCTCCCCCCAAAACCTGGATCCTCCAGCTGTTACCTTCCCATCTCCCGCGTCCTGTCCATCCCTAAGCAACCACTAATCTCCTTTCTCTTATTCGATGTGAAAAACTGCATCAAGTAGCAAGACCAAAAAGAGTGGAGGCCACAGCGTAGTGGGAGCCCTCAGGAGGGACTGGCTCAGTAGAGCAAGAATGGCTTCCTGGAGGAAGTGGGGTTGGTGCTTGGCCATTTTTGCTTTTGTGTCTTGGTAACTTCTGTGCTTCTATCTAGTGTGGGAAGCCCTCTCTCCGTCCCTGCTCTGTCAGTATACGTCTGTCTTCAAGGACTCCCTTATCCAGCGTTTTGTTCATCGCTCTTTCTGCATCCATCTGCACACGTGGGCATGCCTTCGCTGTCCCCGTTGGTACCAATGCCTGATGACTTCCCTCTGCCCTGAGGGCGCTCTCCCAGTAAGGGGCTGGGATGAAGTGAGGAGTGGAGAGTTAGTGTTTGCTGGGGCCAGAGTTTCAGTTTTGCAAGGTGAAAAAGCTCTGGAGTTGGATGATGGGAATGGTTGTACAATAACACGAATGTGCTTAATGCCACGGAACCATACCCTAGAAATGTAAAAGTGGCACGTTTTATGTGTAGTTTACACACCCACTTTTTTGTTGTTTTAAATAAGGATAGAGAAAAGGACAGGTATAGGCTTATGGGGATTTTGGCGTCCGCCCAAGGCAGGAGTAGCTGCATCAAAGCCTTCTCAGCTGCATGTTGCGCTCTCTCTTCAAGCTTCAGTCTCTTCCTAATTCTCTGGTCACCCTGTGGTTAAGACTCCCCGCTTCTACTGCAGGGGCATGGGTTCAATCCCTGGTCGGGGAACTAAGATCTCACAAGCCAAGAAACGTTGCCAAGCAAAACAGAACAAGTTTTAGTCTCCTCTTGGGGGATCATAAGAGGGATCACTTTTCACTCTTTTTTATTTTTTTAGAGTTTTGTTGTTTCCTGCCACACATCAACCTGAATCCGCCATAGGTATCATATGTCTTCCTCTCCTCCCAACCTCCCCCCAAGGCATCACGTATAATTCATGTTGATATATGACCAAAATCAAACCAATATGGTAAAGTAATCATCAATCGATGAAAAATAAATTAATATTAAAAAAAGAGTAATCACTTGGCTGTAGTAATTGATGAGGATTTAACGAGTCCCTCCTCTAAATGCTAAACCAGTGACTGACTCCCGGTAATGCTTGCTAAATGGGAGCGGTGTTACTGTCAGCCACTCTGAGCTCAAAGGAAAGAGCGTCAGCTCAGTTCTGCCTTTCTCTGTGTGGCCTTGGACACATGCACAGCCTCTCTGAGCCTTGGTCCTTCCTCTGAAATGGATGAACTGCAAGGCTCTGGGCACTTGGCAAGAGCGTCAGCTCAAGTTCTGTCCCGTTGGTACCAATCCCTTATCCAGCGTTTTGTTCATCGCTCTTTCTGCATCCATCTGCACGTGGGCATGCCTTCGCTGTCCCCGTTGGTACCAATGCCTGATGACTTCCCTCTGCCCTGAGGGCGCTCTCCCAGTAAGGGGCTGGGATGAAGTGAGGAGTGGAGAGTTAGTGTTTGCTGGGGCCAGAGTTTCAGTTTTGCAAGGTGAAAAAGCTCTGGAGTTGGATGATGGGAATGGTTGTACAATAACACGAATGTGCTTAATGCCACGGAACCATACCCTAGAAATGTAAAAGTGGCACGTTTTATGTGTAGTTTACACACCCACTTTTTTGTTGTTTTAAATAAGGATAGAGAAAAGGACAGGTATAGGCTTATGGGGATTTTGGCGTCCGCCCAAGGCAGGAGTAGCTGCATCAAAGCCTTCTCAGCTGCATGTTGCGCTCTCTTCAAGCTTCAGTCTCTTCCTAATTCTCTGGTCACCCTGTGGTTAAGACTCCCCGCTTCTACTGCAGGGGCATGGGTTCAATCCCTGGTCGGGGAACTAAGATCTCACAAGCCAAGAAACGTTGCCAAGCAAAACAGAACAAGTTTTAGTCTCCTCTTGGGGGATCATAAGAGGGATCACTTTTCACTCTTTTTTATTTTTTTAGAGTTTTGTTGTTTCCTGCCACACATCAACCTGAATCCGCCATAGGTATCATATGTCTTCCTCTCCTCCCAACCTCCCCCCAAGGCATCACGTATAATTCATGTTGATATATGACCAAAATCAAACCAATATGGTAAAGTAATCATCAATCGATGAAAAATAAATTAATATTAAAAAAAGAGTAATCACTTGGCTGTAGTAATTGATGAGGATTTAACGAGTCCCTCCTCTAAATGCTAAACCAGTGACTGACTCCCGGTAATGCTTGCTAAATGGGAGCGGTGTTACTGTCAGCCACTCTGAGCTCAAAGGAAAGAGCGTCAGCTCAGTTCTGCCTTTCTCTGTGTGGCCTTGGACACATGCACAGCCTCTCTGAGCCTTGGTCCTTCCTCTGAAATGGATGAACTGCAAGGCTCTGGGCACTTGGCGAAGGCAGCCGAATTAGGACAGGCTGATCAGAGGGCATGATGGTGAAGCGTGCCCGAGATGCCTTGGTGATGGTGGGGGACATCCCCGTATCCCCTCAGGAGCCGTCGAGCTGTCCCGGCGCCACCCCATGGCTTCCTGGCTGTGTGCCATGCTGCATTGCTTCGGGAGTTACATCCTGGCGGATCTGCTCCTTGGGGAGCCTGTGATTGACTACTTCAGCAACAACTCCAGCATCCTGCTGGCCTCAGCGGTCTGGTAGGCATCCCGGGTCTGGAGGGATGTGGGAGAGCAGAGCAGGTGGGCAGGGCAATCCCGCCACACGGGAGGTGAGAGGAACTAGGACCCACCCGCTAAGCCTCCGCAGTTAACCCTGGTCTCCCACCCTCACCGCCCAGCTGTCCTGAGTCTGGACACGGCCTCGTCTCCAGGGGGCCTCCAGGGTCTGTCTCCCCCGCCTGATGCTTGGCATTCTCTCCCCAAGGTACTTGATTTTCTTCTGTCCCCTGGACCTCTTTTACAAGTGTGTCTGCTTCCTGCCTGTGAAACTCATCTTTGTGGCCATGAAGGAGGTGGTGAGAGTCCGCAAGATCGCCGTGGGCATCCATCACGCCCACCACCACTACCACCACGGGTGGTTCGTCATGATCGCCACTGGGTGGGTCAAAGGTAAACAGGACCGTGACGAGAACAAAGGGAAGTCCCCCCAGCTGAGAGCCCCTGCTCAGTGGCTAAGATCAGCATCCCCGCTGGTATAGCCCTCGCTCCAGGCTCAGGGGCGTCCAGACGGCTAAAGGAGTCCATTCTCCTCATTAGCCAACACCTTTAGAGTAAATGAGAAGATTCCTCCAGAACGTCAACTGTCAGAGGTCAATGGGGGACTTCCCTGACAGTCCAGATGTTAAAGACTTTGCCTTCCACTCTAGGGGGTGCAGGTTCGATCCCTGGTTGGGGAGCTAAGATCCCATATGCCTTGGGGTCAAAATAATGGAACTTAAATGACAGAAGCAATATTGTAACAAATTCAGTAAAGACGTTTTAAAAACAGTAAATGGATGAACTGCAAGGCTCTGGGCACTTGGCGAAGGCAGCCGAATTAGGACAGGCTGATCAGAGGGCATGATGGTGAAGCGTGCCGAGATGCCTTGGTGATGGTGGGGGACATCCCCGTATCCCCTCAGGAGCCGTCGAGCTGTCCCGGCGCCACCCCATGGCTTCCTGGCTGTGTGCCATGCTGCATTGCTTCGGGAGTTACATCCTGGCGGATCTGCTCCTTGGGGAGCCTGTGATTGACTACTTCAGCAACAACTCCAGCATCCTGCTGGCCTCAGCGGTCTGGTAGGCATCCCGGGTCTGGAGGGATGTGGGAGAGCAGAGCAGGTGGGCAGGGCAATCCCGCCACACGGGAGGTGAGAGGAACTAGGACCCACCCGCTAAGCCTCCGCAGTTAACCCTGGTCTCCCACCCTCACCGCCCAGCTGTCCTGAGTCTGGACACGGCCTCGTCTCCAGGGGGCCTCCAGGGTCTGTCTCCCCCGCCTGATGCTTGGCATTCTCTCCCCAAGGTACTTGATTTTCTTCTGTCCCTGGACCTCTTTTACAAGTGTGTCTGCTTCCTGCCTGTGAAACTCATCTTTGTGGCCATGAAGGAGGTGGTGAGAGTCCGCAAGATCGCCGTGGGCATCCATCACGCCCACCACCACTACCACCACGGGTGGTTCGTCATGATCGCCACTGGGTGGGTCAAAGGTAAACAGGACCGTGACGAGAACAAAGGGAAGTCCCCCCAGCTGAGAGCCCCTGCTCAGTGGCTAAGATCAGCATCCCCGCTGGTATAGCCCTCGCTCCAGGCTCAGGGGCGTCCAGACGGCTAAAGGAGTCCATTCTCCTCATTAGCCAACACCTTTAGAGTAAATGAGAAGATTCCTCCAGAACGTCAACTGTCAGAGGTCAATGGGGGACTTCCCTGACAGTCCAGATGTTAAAGACTTTGCCTTCCACTCTAGGGGGTGCAGGTTCGATCCCTGGTTGGGGAGCTAAGATCCCATATGCCTTGGGGTCAAAATAATGGAACTTAAATGACAGAAGCAATATTGTAACAAATTCAGTAAAGACGTTTTAAAAACAGTAAATAGGACAATGAAACAATGAGGCTTCTAAAGCAGGATTTCTCCACTGTGGCCCTATTCACATTGGGGCTGAACCATTCTCTGTGCGGGAGGCCATCCTGTACTCTGTAGGGTGTTGAGGGATGCTTGGTCTCCACCGGCTAGCTGCCTGTAACACCTCCCACCAGTGGGACAGCCAGAAATGTCCCCAGACGTTTCTCCTAGAGAGGAAATCATACCCCCGTTAAACTTTGGGAGCTATGGTCCTTTTGTCAGCTCAGTGAAACCTACAGACCCTTTTATATTTGGGGTTTTGTTTTGCCTCCAAGTCATCATTTGTTTTTCATTCATCTTTTTATTCTTTGGCCTGTGTGGGCCTCCCATTGCAGCAACCTTTCCCATTGCAGAGCCCCGGCTCTGGGCGCATGCACTGCAGATTGCTGGCTCGTAATTGGACACACCAGTCCAGCCAGTCCACAGCATGTGGTATCTTCCCAGGCCAGGGATCAAACCAGTGCCCCTTGCACTGCAAGGAAGACTGTTTACACACTGGACCACCAGGGAAGCCCTGTTTTTTTTTAAGTAGATAAAATATATAGGAGAATAAAGGAAGCCTATTATTTTAAAGTAGTTATAAAGTTTAAAAATATGCTTTTGTTGTTTTATGCATATTTGTTGTTGTTGTTGTTGTTGTTTAGTTGCTAAGTTGTAGCCAACGTTTTGCGGCCTCATGGACTATAGTTTGCCAGGCTCCTCTGTCCATGGGATTCTCCAGGCAAGAATACTGGAGTGGGTAGCCATGCCCTCCTCCAGGGGATCATCTCGATTCAAAGATCGAACCTGCATTGGCAGGCGGATTCGTTACTGCTGAGCCACCAGGGAAGCCCTTTATGCATATCTCCTAGTGATTAAGCAGCAGATCTTCCACTGGCTTCTGGGCTTCCCTGGTGGCTCAGATGGTAAATAACGCACCACTGCCGTGGGTGCCCCCACACGCCGGGGTCTGGCGTCACCCTCCAGTGAGCCACCCTGTCCTTCGCGCCCTTGACCCTGAGGGCTGGATCACCCTCTGATGGGGCTGTCCTGTTGTCATAGGATGTGGAGCAGCACTCCTGGCTTCACCCCATTCGTGGCCAGGAGCAGCTCCCTCCCTAGCTGTGAAACCAAAAATGTCGACCAATATTGCCAAGTGCCGCTTTGGGGACAAACTCATTCCAAAAGCAAACTCCTGGTCCAGCGGTACATGCGCCCCAAAGAGCACAGCCACTCCTGGAGTGAATGTCTAAGCCTCTTTCACCAATACATTTGGGGTAAATGGGAAGATTCTTGTAGACATTTAGCCAAAACTCTTGGTGTGGTTCTTCTCCCTCTAGGAAGCCTGGTCTAAGGAGAAAATTCCCCAGGGGTATAACGTGCCTTCCGGAAGGCAGGTGGCCCGAGAAAGTTGAAAGCTCAGAACCCAGAGGCGGAGGTAGACTGAGGGTGGGGAGCCCTCTGGAAGCGTCTTACACACCTCAGGGTCCGGGATTGGGGGCATCAGGTCAGACCACCGAGATTTGTCCAAGGTATACCTTGCAGGTGGGATTTGACCCCCATTACTTCTTGCTGGATTTACTGTGAGCATGCCATGTGATCCTTGGCAAGACTGTCCCCTCTCTGTGCTCAGGCTCCCCACCTACAGCTGATGGTCATCCACCTCAGGCTCAGTTCCCTCTGGGGAGACTTTAGCAGCAAACGAGCTGCTTGCTTGGAAACACAGCCAGGAAGAATGGGAAGCTGGGGTTGGCGGGCTTGTTCAGAAGTTCCCTGTCCCACAGGCTCTGGTGTCGCTCTGATGTCCAACGTTGAGCAGCTGCTCCGAGGCGTCTGGAGGCCAGAGACCAACGAGATTCTGCACATGTCCTTGTGAGTATCCCGTCCCCCGCCACCTGCGCTGGACCTGACCCTGGGTTGGATACTCTGGTAACGTGGAAGCCTCAGTCCCCAATTCTCCTTCCAAAACTTCCAGAGACCATGTCTGGGGTGGGGTGGGGGGCAGAGGCCATGACACTACTGAGGACGTAGGCAGAGCTTCAGGGAGATGGGACACTCCCTCATCTCTCATGAGATGGGTTTTGACAAGTAAGTAGGAGTTTTCTGACCAAGAAGGAGGCGCTGGATAAAGCCAGTGCCTCTGCCAGCTATCAAGTCAGGAAAGAGCAAAGATTCTGCCTGGTTCTGCACGGCCAGAGTACGGATTTTGGGTATGGAGTATACAGCCTGGTGGGGAATGTGGCTGGGGTTATGTGGGAACCTCGGACACCTGGTGGTAATATTACAGGACTCAGCTCAGGACCCCACTGGGCATTTAGCCTGGTACATTTTTAAAAGACCTGAAAGAATCAGGGTAGTTAAATTTTCTTGTAATTTATGATGAAGCTGTTGCCATTAAAATATGGTAACATTAAAAGGCTCACCCAGGGCTTCCCTGGTGGCCCAGTGGGTAAGGACACCGCCTTGCAGTGCAAGGGGCGCCGGTTCAATCCCTGGCCTGGGAAGATCCCACGTGCCACGGAGCGGCTGGACCGATGTGTCCAATTACCGAGCCGGAGCTCTGGAGCACATGCGCCCAGAGCTGGCGCTCTGCAACAACAGAGGCCACTGCGATGGGAGGCCCACAGGAGCCAAAGAACAAAGATGGATGAAAATAGATAAATGAAAGGCCAATAGAAGTGGCCCGCCCGCCCCGCCCCCCCCAAAAAAGGCTCACCCATATGCCAATGACACTTTCAAATGATGGTGCTGGAGAAGGCTCTTGAGAGTCCCTTGGACTGCAAGGAGATCAAACTAGTCCATCCTAAAGGGAATCAATCCTGAATATGCCTGCAAGAAGAGATCACTGCAAAGTTCCCTGTCCGACAGGCTCTGGTGTCGCTCTGATGTCCAACGTTGAGCAGCTGCTCCGAGGCGTCTGGAGGCCAGAGACCAACGAGATTCTGCACATGTCCTTGTGAGTATCCCGTCCCCCGCCACCTGCGCTGGACCTGACCCTGGGTTGGATACTCTGGTAACGTGGAAGCCTCAGTCCCCAATTCTCCTTCCAAAACTTCCAGAGACCATGTCTGGGGTGGGGTGGGGGGCAGAGGCCATGACACTACTGAGGACGTAGGCAGAGCTTCGGGGAGATGGGACACCCCCTCATCTCTCATGAGATGGGTTTTGACAAGTAAGTAGGAGTTTTCTGACCAAGAAGGAGGCGCTGGATAAAGCCAG
Source organism: Tragulus kanchil (assembly GCA_022376925.1). Lineage (NCBI taxonomy): Eukaryota > Metazoa > Chordata > Mammalia > Artiodactyla > Tragulidae > Tragulus > Tragulus kanchil. Next base: position 16,950,651 of record JAIOJX010000029.1, on the reverse strand, counting down.
TGCCTCTGCCAGCTATCAAGTCAGGAAAGAGCAAAGATTCTGCCTGGTTCTGCACGGCCAGAGTACGGATTTTGGGTATGGAGTATACAGCCTGGTGGGGAATGTGGCTGGGGTTATGTGGGAACCTCGGACACCTGGTGGTAATATTACAGGACTCAGCTCAGGACCCCACTGGGCATTTAGCCTGGTACATTTTTAAAAGACCTGAAAGAATCAGGGTAGTTAAATTTTCTTGTAATTTATGATGAAGCTGTTGCCATTAAAATATGGTAACATTAAAAGGCTCACCCAGGGCTTCCCTGGTGGCCCAGTGGGTAAGGACACCGCCTTGCAGTGCAAGGGGCGCCGGTTCAATCCCTGGCCTGGGAAGATCCCACGTGCCACGGAGCGGCTGGACCGATGTGTCCAATTACCGAGCCGGAGCTCTGGAGCACATGCGCCCAGAGCTGGCGCTCTGCAACAACAGAGGCCACTGCGATGGGAGGCCCACAGGAGCCAAAGAACAAAGATGGATGAAAATAGATAAATGAAAGGCCAATAGAAGTGGCCCGCCCGCCCCGCCCCCCCCAAAAAAGGCTCACCCATATGCCAATGACACTTTCAAATGATGGTGCTGGAGAAGGCTCTTGAGAGTCCCTTGGACTGCAAGGAGATCAAACTAGTCCATCCTAAAGGGAATCAACCCTGAATATGCCTCAGAAGGACTGATGCTGAAGCTGAAGCTCCAATATTTTGGCCACCTGATGCAAAGAGCCGACTTATTGGAAAAGAGCCTGATGCTGGTAAAGATTGAAAGCAAAAAAAGAAGACAGCAGAGGATGAGATGGTTAGATAGCATCACGAACTCAGTGGACATGAATCTGAGCAAACTCCAGGAGATGGTGAAGGACAGAGGAGTCTGGCGTGCTGCAGTCTATGGGGTCGCAACGAGTCGGACACAACAACATCGCCAGTGAAAACTACCTTCCATATTATATGTTGGAAAACATGGCACCATCTCATTTGATCCCCACGAGAGTTCTGTTCACACACTCAGCTCATGGAGGGCAAGTGGCTTCCTCTTTCAGATTCTATTTCCATCTCATCAGCTGAGTGTGAAGGCTCCATGGCATCGCACACATGAGCCCCCCACCCAGTGCTTGGTGCGTGCTTTGGAAATATTAGGTCGAATTATCATTGATAAGTACGTGCAATGAGCGACAGACATCAGGAATAGAAGTCACAGGTCTGTCTTCTGCAACAGGTCAAAATATTGGAAGCCTGTTCTTCAAAGAAGAAGATGAACATTAAGAAAAACTGTGTGTTATCATCCCATCTTCTGGGGGAGTGCACTGTGTAGGGGTCCCCAAGACCATTCTCAGGTTCGCTGACTTGCTAGAAAGACTCACAGAACTTGGCCAAGCTGTTATACTCAGGGTGAACGTTTATTAAGAATGAAAGGACAGGGCTTCCCCTGGTGGTCCAGTGGGTAGGGACACCGCCTTGCAGTGCAAGGGGCACCGGCTCGATCCCTGGCCTGGGAAGATCCCACGTGCCACGGAGCGGCTGGACCAATGTATCCAATCACTGAGCCGGAGCTCTGGAGCGCATGCGCCCAGAGCCGGCACTCTGCGACAACGGAGGCCACCACGATGGGAGGCCCACAGGAGCCAAAGAACAAAGACGGATGAAAGTGGAGAAATGAAAGACCAATGGAAGTGGCCTGCCCGCTCCCTTCCCTTCCCAACCCAACCCCCGCCCAAAATAAATAAATAAATAAATCTTTAAAAAAAAAAAGAAAAAAAAGAATGAAAGGACAGAGATTAAAATCGGCAAAGGTAAAAGGGGTGAGGGATAGCATCCCACGAGGGACCAGGCACAAGCTTCCGGTGGCCTCTCCTGGGCGGACCTGTGTGGACAGCCCTGTTTCTCCTAGTATCCCTGTGTGGCTGCCAACCAGTAAGTGCTCCCCCCGGCCCTGGTTTTACTGGAGCTTGGTCACCCAGACCTAGCTGATGGCCTGGATGGCTGACCTCAGTCTCTAGTCCCTCCTGAGGTTCAGCTGTTACCGTGTGGCCCTAGCCCCTACCCTCAATCCCATCGTTATCATCTGGTGTGACCCAGAGTCCTCAGGTAAACAAAGGCAGGACTCCTATCAGGCAGGACTTAGTGGCTCTCTCCCAGGAGCAGGGCAAAGGAGAGACCTCTCTTGGGGCCTGGTGAGCTCTCTACTGCTCAGGGAGGCACCACCTCGTCCGTATCACATGGGCGTCTTCCCACTGTGCAGGCTCCATGGCATCGCACACATGAGCCCCCCACCCAGTGCTTGGTGCGTGCTTTGGAAATATTAGGTCGAATTATCATTGATAAGTACGTGCAATGAGCGACAGACATCAGGAATAGAAGTCACAGGTCTGTCTTCTGCAACAGGTCAAAATATTGGAAGCCTGTTCTTCAAAGAAGAAGATGAACATTAAGAAAAACTGTGTGTTATCATCCCATCTTCTGGGGGAGTGCACTGTGTAGGGGTCCCCAAGACCATTCTCAGGTTCGCTGACTTGCTAGAAAGACTCACAGAACTTGGCCAAGCTGTTATACTCAGGGTGAACGTTTATTAAGAATGAAAGGACAGGGCTTCCCCTGGTGGTCCAGTGGGTAGGGACACCGCCTTGCAGTGCAAGGGGCACCGGCTCGATCCCTGGCCTGGGAAGATCCCACGTGCCACGGAGCGGCTGGACCAATGTATCCAATCACTGAGCCGGAGCTCTGGAGCGCATGCGCCCAGAGCCGGCACTCTGCGACAACGGAGGCCACCACGATGGGAGGCCCACAGGAGCCAAAGAACAAAGACGGATGAAAGTGGAGAAATGAAAGACCAATGGAAGTGGCCTGCCCGCTCCCTTCCCTTCCCAACCCAACCCCCGCCCAAAATAAATAAATAAATAAATCTTTAAAAAAAAAAAGAAAAAAAAGAATGAAAGGACAGAGATTAAAATCGGCAAAGGTAAAAGGGGTGAGGGATAGCATCCCACGAGGGACCAGGCACAAGCTTCCGGTGGCCTCTCCTGGGCGGACCTGTGTGGACAGCCCCTGTTTCTCCTAGTATCCCTGTGTGGCTGCCAACCAGTAAGTGCTCCCCCCGGCCCTGGTTTTACTGGAGCTTGGTCACCCAGACCTAGCTGATGGCCTGGATGGCTGACCTCAGTCTCTAGTCCCTCCTGAGGTTCAGCTGTTACCGTGTGGCCCTAGCCCCTACCCTCAATCCCATCGTTATCATCTGGTGTGACCCAGAGTCCTCAGGTAAACAAAGGCAGGACTCCTATCAGGCAGGACTTAGTGGCTCTCTCCCAGGAGCAGGGCAAAGGAGAGACCTCTCTTGGGGCCTGGTGAGCTCTCTACTGCTCAGGGAGGCACCACCTCGTCCGTATCACATGGGCGTCTTCCCACTGTGCACCCTGGAGAAGCTGGGGTGGGAGGTGGGCAGAGAAGGGGCTCCAGGCCATTCAGAACCTCCAGGTCACCAGAGCCGCCCCCTGCAGCCCCACCAAGGCCAGCCTGTACGGAGCCGTCCTCTTCACCCTCCAGCAGACCCGCTGGCTCCCGGTGTCCAAGGCCAGCGTCATCTTCATCTTCACCATGTTCATGGTGTCGTGTAAGGTAAGCCGTCTTGTCCCGACTGATGCCGGCCCACACCTCCCGGGCGGAGGGTGGGAAATCTGGACTTCTAGCCTTGGGTGTCTGGGGAAAGGACAGCCCTCAGGTCGGGGAGTCGGGGGAAGGAGCTGGTCAGTAGGTTCATGCATGGCAGGAGGGTCTGAGAAGGTTAGCGTCCAGCAGGTGGGAATGGGGGTGAGCAGAACTGGACAGAGGGCCCCACCGGGCCAAGATGGAGGCAGGAGTGTATGGAGTCTAGAGTATCAGGGCCCTGGCCTTTGGGAATGGCGAGCAGGCCAGACCAGGAATGGTGCTGGTCTAACCGTCAGGCCTTGGGTTGGAGTCGCCTCCTACCCAGGAAAGGTCTCTGGGGCCACACCCTCTTCCCTCCCTATGGAACTTCACTCTTGGCTCCCTGGGAGGGGACTGCAGGTTTCCTACACTGGTCAAGGGCATGAGTGACCCCAGATCGAGCACAGCTCTTCTCTGAGCCCAGGTGTGTGCATGTGGGCGCGTGGATGGGGGGAGGTGATATTCCTGGGGAAAGATGGCCTACTGTTCCAGCGTGGCTGGGTTTTTAAGCACCAGAATCTTTGCCTCCTGGAAAACACAAGACAGTTGGTCACCTTCCTGGGGGTGCATGCATCCAGAAGGCGGGGTGTGGGCTGCTGCTGCCCTTGATGTGGCTGACCTTCCCTTTCTTCCCCCCTCTACCCCCCGCTTGGCTTCCGCCTCATCCTCCCTCCGGCTGTCTCGCTGTCTCCCGTCCCTCTGCCACCCTCCCCCCTCCACCAGGTGTTCCTGACGGCCACCCACTCCCACAGTTCTCCCTTTGACGTTCTGGAAGGCTACGTCTGCCCTGTGCTGTTTGGGTCGGCCTCGGGGGGTGACCATCACCATGACAACCACGGTGGCTCCCAGGGCGGCAGCGGGCCGGGCTCCCCGCACTCACCCCTGCCCAGCAAGTCCAAGGAGGAGCTGAGTGAGGGCTCCAGGAAGAAGAAGACCAAGAAGGCAGACTAGGGGGCAGCCCAGGGGGTCTTCCGGGCCCCAGGGAGAGGACCCAGACCCAGGACCTGGGCTCAGTCCTCCCCTCTCCAGGCCTCTACGTCCCCGTCTGCAAACTGGGGCCATCCTCCTGGTCTGGGGGTTACATGAGATGTGGGGGTGAAGGACATTTGTAGGCATGAGGGGGTCCCTTTCTCTTTCTGCCAGGTCCCCGCTGAGTTACAGCTTCGGGGGAGGGGTCCACAGAGTCCCCGGCAGTTGTGTTTTTAGTTCTGTTGTTGCCTCTCTAAGACGATATCTTGTCTCCAAAAGAATTTCAAGCCCTGTTGAGGCTCATCCATTGGATGGACATTACTTAGTGTCTGCTACAAGGTAGTCGCTGTGATGTCCACGTCTCTTCCTGTCCCCTTCTCCTGGGCGTCCCTGGGCACGTTGCCACCCACTCTGAGCCTCGCGTGCCCGCCGGCACAGCAGTCCCTCACCCTGCCCCGTGTGCAAGGGCCGGTGCGAGGGTGGACCTGACGAACCCGCTTTGGAAGCTCAGAAGCACTGTGCAGTCACGAGGCGAGACCTTAATGGACGTTCATTGTGCTTTAAAAAAAAATGGCTTTGCATTTTAGATCTTTCCACGTTTGTGGACTGGAGAACCCAAGTTACCTGGCCCAAAGGAGGCCTTCAGTAGACGTGTCTAGGCCAGACTTGAAAACTGGAGGGGTGGCGATGACTTGGTCTGATGCGTGGCTTCAGGTTGCCCCTAACCAAAGAAATGCACCTGGCTGGGCAAGGATTCCAAGATCTGGCTCTGTCCAGGGGCTTCAAGCACTCCCTGTTGAACTCTGGAAGTTCCAGACCTCCCTCATGCTGGCATCCTTCACTGCTGCTCACTTAGTCATTCAACAAACATATGCCTACTACGTGCCAAACCTTGTGCGGCCACTGGGCAGGCTGGGAACTTCCTTCAGGGTGAGGGAGGGGGATGGGAGCTGAGGGCCCCTCCTGGCCACCTTCATCTCAGCCTAGGTCATCAGGGCACTTGAGAGGTGTGGGTGGTTTGGGCATGGTCAGCCTCGGGTGGAGTCTGGGCCCAGACTTGAATAGCCTGGGGCTGCCCTTTGCACATGGGTGCTCAGGGTAATGCACAGGGCATCAGCCGGAAGCTGCGTCAGATCCGCCTTGGGTTGTTGGGATCCCAGGTGTTGCCCACCCTTTGGGAAAGTGCCTTGATCTGGTGATGCCTGGGAGCTGGGTGGGTCCTGAGGCTGTAGGGCCCCCAAATTCTTCCTCTTGCATGTCCATCAAGGTTCAGAGTAAAGGATCAGCAAATAAATTTGTTGTGAAAGAACGCTGGTGGCTTGTCTGGTTCATTCTTGCCCTTTGGGCCTCGGGGGACAATGGGAATGTGTGGACACAGAGACACATGGAGTTTCTAGGAGAATGAGACTCACGGTAGCGCTTAATCAACAAAGGGAGATGTGACTGGACCAAACACGGAAATATCCCAAATGCCTATGAGCTGGTGGGTGGGTAAACATCATACGATGATCCCATCGTACAATGGAATACTACTCAGTGAAAAAAAAGAGAACGGAGTTTTGACATAGCCATGTGGATGAACTGCATATGCATTTGCTCACTGAAAGAAGCCAGACTCATGCTACATCCTGTGTGCTCCCTCTATAAGATGTTATATTGTTGTTGTTCAGTCACTCAGTCGTGTCTAACTCTATGACCCGTGGACTGTAGCCCTTCAGGTTCTGCTGTGCTTGGGATGTCCTGGGCAAGAATACTGGAGTGGGTAACCATTTCCTTCTCCAGGGGATCTTCCTGACCCAGGGGTTGAACCCGTGACTCTTGTGTCTCCTGCATTGGCAGGCAGATTCTTTTTTTTTTTTTTTTTAAAGATTTATTGATTGATTGATATTGGGCGGGGGTCGGGTTGGGCAGGGAGGGGAGCGGGCGGGCCACTTCTATTGGTCTTTCATTTCTCTATTTTCATCCGTCTTTGTTCTTTGGCTCCTGCGGGCCTCCCATCGCAGTGGCGTCAGTTGTCGCAGAGCGCTAGCTCTGGGCGCATGCGCTCCAGAGCTCCGACTCGGTAATTAGACACATCAGTCCAGCCGCTCCGCGGCACGTGGGATCTTCCCAGGCCAGGGATCGAACCGGCGGCCCTTGCACTGCAAGGCGGTGTCCTTATCCACTGGACCACCAGGGGAAGCCCGGCAGGCGGATTCTTTACCACTGAGCCACCTGGGAAGCCCCATAGGATGTTATAGGAAAGGTGAAAATACAGAGACAGAACACAGATCGGTGGGTGCCGAGGGCTAGAAGTGGGAGGAGAGATTTTCTTCAAAAGGACCAGGGGAACCTCACAGGGAGAGGGTGGCAGAACTGTTCTGATTCTTGATTGTGGTCAAACCTCGCAGAACCTATGCCAAGAATTCTACTTAAGCAAAAAGAAAAGGAAAACCAGAATAGGCTCTGCAGTGTCTCAGATCTGACTGGACCACAGAGACACATGGAGTTTCTAGGAGAATGAGACTCACGGTGCGCTTAATCAACAAAGGGAGATGTGACTGGACCAAACACGGAAATATCCCAAATGCCTATGAGCTGGTGGGTGGGTAAACATCATACGATGATCCCATCGTACAATGGAATACTACTCAGTGAAAAAAAAGAGAACGGAGTTTTGACATAGCCATGTGGATGAACTGCATATGCATTTGCTCACTGAAAGAAGCCAGACTCATGCTACATCCTGTGTGCTCCCTCTATAAGATGTTATATTGTTGTTGTTCAGTCACTCAGTCGTGTCTAACTCTATGACCCGTGGACTGTAGCCCTTCAGGTTCTGCTGTGCTTGGGATGTCCTGGGCAAGAATACTGGAGTGGGTAACCATTTCCTTCTCCAGGGGATCTTCCTGACCCAGGGGTTGAACCCGTGACTCTTGTGTCTCCTGCATTGGCAGGCAGATTCTTTTTTTTTTTTTTTTTAAAGATTTATTGATTGATTGATATTGGGCGGGGGTCGGGTTGGGCAGGGAGGGGAGCGGGCGGGCCACTTCTATTGGTCTTTCATTTCTCTATTTTCATCCGTCTTTGTTCTTTGGCTCCTGCGGGCCTCCCATCGCAGTGGCGTCAGTTGTCGCAGAGCGCTAGCTCTGGGCGCATGCGCTCCAGAGCTCCGACTCGGTAATTAGACACATCAGTCCAGCCGCTCCGCGGCACGTGGGATCTTCCCAGGCCAGGGATCGAACCGGCGGCCCTTGCACTGCAAGGCGGTGTCCTTATCCACTGGACCACCAGGGGAAGCCCGGCAGGCGGATTCTTTACCACTGAGCCACCTGGGAAGCCCCATAGGATGTTATAGGAAAGGTGAAAATACAGAGACAGAACACAGATCGGTGGGTGCCGAGGGCTAGAAGTGGGAGGAGAGATTTTCTTCAAAAGGACCAGGGGAACCTCACAGGGAGAGGGTGGCAGAACTGTTCTGATTCTTGATTGTGGTCAAACCTCGCAGAACCTATGCCAAGAATTCTACTTAAGCAAAAAGAAAAGGAAAACCAGAATAGGCTCTGCAGTGTCTCAGATCTGTTCTTATCCTGTCTATTCACCTTCGAGGTGCGTGGCTTTGGGCGTGGGAGCCCCCTCCTCTGACCCTGTTTCCTCCTAGGACCGCCAGCCGGAGCGTCTGGAGTCGGATCACAAAGCCAGCTCCATCAGAGTCCTCAAAGCGCTTCTGCTCCGGCTCTTCCAGCACCTGGTGGGGGCTGGTAATAAGCCAGCTCCCTGCCGGCCAGCACAAGTGTTCTGGGATCCCATTTTATGAGTGAGCAGATTGTACCAAAATAGCCTCCCAGCCTATTTTGGGAAGGGGGTGGGCAAGCCACTGGCTGGCTGGGGGATGATTGGCAGGGCAAGCTGACCCTGCCGTCCGTCCAGGATAGGTGTGGGAACTCAGACGGCCGGCTCTCAAGTCCAGGGTAATTTGAGCAGCAGGCAGCAGGCGCAGTAGTTTCTTTGGTCTTGAGCTGAGAGAAAAGTTCTTTTACTGTTATGACTATTCTTGTGGGTTTGCTCAGTTGTTCAGTCCTGTCTGACTCTGGGGCCCCACGGGCTGTAGCCCACCAGATGCCTCTGTCCACAGGGCTATCCAGGAAAGAATACTGGAGTGGGTTGCCATTTCCTCCTCCAGGGGACTGAACCCCCATCCCCTTTGCCTCTCGCACTGGCAGGAGGATCCTTTACCACTAGTGCCACCTGGGAAGGCCCTATTACTATTATTATTATTATAATAAAATACACAACATGGTTTTATTATTGTAAAATATACAGTCTGGTATTATTCTTATCGTTATTGTAAACTACACAGTATAAAATGTGCCATATTCACCATTTTTGCTGGCTGCGCTGTGCAGCCTTGGGGATCTTACACCCTCAGCTTGAAAGCTCAGAGTCTGAACACCTGGATTGCCAGGGGATTCCCAACCATCCTAATCCTTTTTTAAGTGCACAGCTCAGGGGCATTAAGTCCACTCACATTGTTGTACAACCATCACCTGCACCCAGAACCTGTTCACCCTCTCACGCTGCAGCTCTATCCTCATTAAACACTAACTTCCCGTGGCCCCTCTCACAGCCCCAGCGCCCACCACTCCACTTCCTGTCTCTACGACTTCAACTGTTCTAGGAACCGCACAGAAGTGGGATCATACAGTATTTGTCCTTTGGTGACTGGCTTATTTGACTCAGCATAATCTTCATCCATGTTGTCGCATGGGTCAGAATGTCCTTCCTTTTTAAGGATAAATAGTATTCCTTTGTATGGACATACCTGGTGGCTCAGCGGTCAAGAATCCAGCTGCAGTACAGGAGATGTGGGTTCGATCCCTGGGTCGGGAAGATTCCTTGGAGGAGGAAATGGCCACCTACTCCAATATTTCTGCCTGGGAAATCCCATGGACAGCGGAACTTGGCAGGCTACCATCCATGGGGTCACAGAGAGTCAGAGACGACTGCACGTACACATGGACATGCCACATTTTACTTATCCAATCACCCACTGATGAAAGCTACGGGTTGCTTCTGGGCTTTCTTGGTGGCTCAGATGATAAAGCATCCACCTGCAATGCAGGAGTCCCGGGTTCGATCCCTGAGGTCCCTTGGAGAAGGGAATGACAACCCACTCCAGTATTCTTGCCTGGGAAATCCCATGAACAGAAGGGCCTGGTGGGCTACAGTCCATGGGGTCGCAAAGAGTGAGACATGACTGAGCAACTCACGCACACACGTGGGCTGCTTCTGTTGTTTGACTCTTGTGAAAAATGCTGCTGAAACCTGGGTGTACAAATGCTTCTTCAAGACCCTGCTTTCAATTAAGAAGATTATTATAGGGAAAAAGATGAGGTGAATGCAGAGCCACTGGGTGCCAGAGTCTAGTCCTACAAAGAAATAGGACCGTGACCACATTCCAAGGACTTACTTTCTCGGGACAAATGTACATGCCTTATGATTATGAGTATTGTCATTCGGTCATTGTAACAATCCAAGATGGGTATATGAATGTCCTGCCTCTATCATAACAAATGACCACAAACTTGATCACTTAGAACAACAAGAAGTTAGTCTCTCGTGGTTCTGGAGAGCAGAAGTCTGAACTCTGGATATAGGCAGGGCTGTGCTGTCTCTGAAGGCTCTAGGGAAAAGGTGCTTCTTTGCCTCTCCCAGCTTCTGCGGCTCCTTGACTTGTTGCTGCCGTCTCTCCCATCTCTGCCTCCATCTTTACAAGACCTTCTCTCTGTGTCTCTTTCCCTTTCTTTTATAAGGACACTGCCGAAGACAATAGGATCGTCGAAGATCTTTGATCACAGATCGCCATGAAAAATGTAACAATGATGAAAAGGTTTGAAAGAGTACAAGAATTACCAAAATGTAACAGAGACACGGAGTGAGCAAATATTATTGTTAAAACATTGCTGCTAAGCTTGCTCAACACAAAGTTGCCACAAATCTTCAAGTTGTGGGGGAAAAAAAGAAAGAAAGAAAAAGAAAATGCACAACTACACAGTCTACTGTAGTTTTCTCCAGTAGGGAGAAACATGCGAAATCTTGTCTTTTAAACCATTAAGTGATGCCTCTCCCCACTCTGGCTAAGGGAAGGAAGAATCCAAAGAATATTTCTCAAGCAAAGTACACCAGCTGTTTGCACCTCTGACAGATGTTGGATAGAGGAGGTCTCACAGCAGTGGCACGAGCAGGGGCTCAGTCTCAGGGAAATGCATTTAAAATGTGACCTGGAACAGATGAATTTGCCTCTTTTAAAAATACATATTTATTTATTTATTTATTTAACACAATTTTTTTTTTTTTTGGTTGCACTGGGTCTTTGTTGCTTTGTGAGGGCTTTCTCTAGTTGCAGCGCATGGATGTCTCATTGGAGAGGCTTCTCTTGGGTGAAGCACAGGCTCTAGGACACAAGGGCTTCAGGGGTGTGGTTCATGGGCTTAGTTGTTTCTCGGCATGGGGGATCTTCCCAGACAAAGGATCGAACCCATGTCCCTTGCACTGGCAGGTGGATTCTTATCCACTGCACCACCCATTAAGTCCAAGTTTCCCTCCTGAAATTCAAGCATCTTGCTTCTACAATGGGCTACTTCAAGGATCAGCTCAGAGTGGTGAGGCTGTGGTCTCATTCTGAGGCTTGATTGGGGAAGAATCTGCTTTCCCAGTTCACATGTCTGTGGGCAGGGTTCTGTTTCTTGTGGCCTGTTGAACTGAGAGCCTTGGTTTTTGACTGACTGTTGGCAGGAAGTTGCCCTCGGTTTCTTGCCATTGGGGCCACTTCAACCTAGCAAGCTCATCAAACTCAGCAAGAAATATCTTTCCTATTAGCAAAATGGAAGTCATATTTTTTTTAAAAAATTGAGATGAAATTCACATAACATAAAACTAACCACTTTAAAGTTAACAATTCAGTGGCACTTAGTACATACACAGCGTTGTAGAACCATCACTTCTGTTTTTAATAATTGAAAGACATTTTCATCAACCCAAAAGGAAAACCCCATGCCCATGAGAAGACATTCCCCATACTTGATTCTGCAGCCCCAGGTAAACACCAATCTGCTTTCTGTCTCCATGGATTTGCCTATTTTGAACATTTCATATAAACGGAATCACACAACATGTCCTTTGGTGTCTGGCTTCTTTCACTTAGAGTAATGTTTTTTAATGTATTCATTTTTAATTGAAGGATAATTGCTTTACACCAGTGTGTTGGTTTCTGCCATACATCAACATGAGTCAGCCATAGGTATACATACACCCTCTTCCTCTCGAACCTCCTTCCACTTTCCACCCTATCCCACTCCTCTAGGTTGTCACTGAGCCGGGTTTGAGTTCCCTGAGTTATACAGCAAATTCCCACTGGTTATCTATTTTACTCATTATCAGAGAAATGTAAATCAAAACTACAAGATATCCCCTCACACTGGTCAGATGACCATCATCAAAAAGTCTACAATGGGGCTTCCCTGGTGGTCCAGTGGGTAAGGACACCGTCTTGCACTGCAAGGGGCGCCGGTTCGATCCCTGGCCTGGGAGGATCCCATGTGCAGCGGAGCGGCTGGACTGATGTGTCTAATTACCGAGTCGGAGCTCTGGAGCACATGCGCCCAGAGTCAGTGCACTGCAGTGAGAGAGGCCACTGCGATGGGAGGCCCACACAGACCAAAGAATAAAGATGGATGGAAATAGATACATGAAAGACCAATAGAAGTGGCCAAAAAAAAAGTCTACAATGGGACTTCCCTGGTAGCTCAGTGGTGAAGAGTTTGCCTGCCAACGCAGGATACATGGGTTCGATCCCTGACCCTGGAAGATCCCACATGTTGCAGAACAACTAAACCCGTGAGCCACAACTATTGAGCTGCAACTGTGCTGCAACTGTTGAAGCCCATGTGCCCTAGAGCCCAAGTTCCACAACAAGAGAAGTCACCACAACAAGAAGCCTGCTCGCCTCAGTTAGAGAGTAGCCCCCCACTCCCTACTACTAGAGAAGAGTCTGCAGCGGCAGTGAATACCCAGAATAGCCAAAAGTAAAATAAATAAATAAAATGAAAAAAAAAAACCTCTACAATGTTTTTAGTTTCCTCAAGTTGTAAGGTAGAACCATCACTTCTGAATTTGAAGACATTTCATCAACCCAAAGGAAAACCCCATGCCCATTTCCCCATACTTGATTCTGCAGCCCCAGGTAAACACCAATCTGCTTTCTGTCTCCATGGATTTGCCTATTTTGAACATTTCATATAAACGGAATCACACAACATGTCCTTTGGTGTCTGGCTTCTTTCACTTAGAGTAATGTTTTTTAATGTATTCATTTTTAATTGAAGGATAATTGCTTTACACCAGTGTGTTGGTTTCTGCCATACATCAACATGAGTCAGCCATAGGTATACATACACCCTCTTCCTCTCGAACCTCCTTCCACTTTCCACCCTATCCCACTCCTCTAGGTTGTCACTGAGCCGGGTTTGAGTTCCCTGAGTTATACAGCAAATTCCCACTGGTTATCTATTTTACTCATTATCAGAGAAATGTAAATCAAAACTACAAGATATCCCCTCACACTGGTCAGATGACCATCATCAAAAAGTCTACAATGGGGCTTCCCTGGTGGTCCAGTGGGTAAGGACACCGTCTTGCACTGCAAGGGGCGCCGGTTCGATCCCTGGCCTGGGAGGATCCCATGTGCAGCGGAGCGGCTGGACTGATGTGTCTAATTACCGAGTCGGAGCTCTGGAGCACATGCGCCCAGAGTCAGTGCACTGCAGTGAGAGAGGCCACTGCGATGGGAGGCCCACACAGACCAAAGAATAAAGATGGATGGAAATAGATACATGAAAGACCAATAGAAGTGGCCAAAAAAAAAGTCTACAATGGGACTTCCCTGGTAGCTCAGTGGTGAAGAGTTTGCCTGCCAACGCAGGATACATGGGTTCGATCCCTGACCCTGGAAGATCCCACATGTTGCAGAACAACTAAACCCGTGAGCCACAACTATTGAGCTGCAACTGTGCTGCAACTGTTGAAGCCCATGTGCCCTAGAGCCCAAGTTCCACAACAAGAGAAGTCACCACAACAAGAAGCCTGCTCGCCTCAGTTAGAGAGTAGCCCCCCACTCCCTACTACTAGAGAAGAGTCTGCAGCGGCAGTGAATACCCAGAATAGCCAAAAGTAAAATAAATAAATAAAATGAAAAAAAAAAACCTCTACAATGTTTTTAGTTTCCTCAAGTTGTAAGGTAGATTGGAACTTTATTCCTCTTCATGGCTGAGTAATATTCCCTATGTTGTTGATCCATTCATCCACTGATAGACATTTTGGTTTTTTTACGTTTAGCCTATTGTGGATAGTGCTGCTGTAAACATTAATTTGAATACATGTTTTCAGCTATTGGGTTATATACTTCTGAGGGAAGCTTCTGGGTCATAGATTTTTACAGCCTAATCTTGGAAGTGACATTTCATCACTCCTTATCCATGTTTAAAGTGTACCACTTAATTAGTTCTGAAAAAAATGAATACACCCCTGTAATTACCGCCATAATTAACATATGGATCATTTTCATCATCCACAAAGTTTTCCTGTGCTCTTTTGGACATATGCCAACAAGTGGAAACTCTGGTGCATGTGTGTGCTCAGTTACTCAGTTGTATTCAACTCTTTGTGACCCCATGGACCGTAGCCTGCCAGGCTCCTCTGTCCACAGAGTTTTTCAGGTAAGAGTACTGGAGTGGATTAGCATTTCCTACTCAAAGGGGTCTTCCAGACCCAGAGATTAAACCTGCATTTCTTGGATCTCCAGCATTGGTAGGCAGAGTCTTTACCACTGAGCCACCAGGGAAGCACCTATATGGAATTCTAGATCATATGGTAATTCTATATTTAAATGTTTGAGGAATCTCATCCAATCACTTTTTTTTAATTTACTTTTTTTTTTTTTTTTTGGCCACTTCTAGGGCCAGGGAAGCCCTCATCCAATCACTTTTATTGCATTATGTTCATTCAAAGCAAATGCAAGTACTCTATAATCGGGGGTGGGGATTATCCAAAAGCACAGGCATCAGGTGCAGGGGCTCACAGGGACCCCATTAGAAGCTGCCCACCATTTCTTGAAAGCAATGCAAACCACAGTGGCACCTAGAATCTTCTACAAAGCCCTTGAAACATGCCAAGCACATAAGCAGGTATTTTCTAAACACAATGTCTTTGAAGTGTCCTACAGTCTAAGAGAAAAAAATTAGGCTCAGAGGCTAAGTGACTCGACATCAGTCACATAGATCTGACAGCGGGGGCACAATTGAAATCCACAGTAGACTTCTTCCTCTACACGTCACGACTTTCAGTCCCTTTCGGGAAGCATAAGGTACACATGTGAAAAGAATTTTGCAAAGTGTCTGATGCTGAGCAGGTGCTTCACAAAGGTAAGGCCAGCATCCAACAGTTACCACCTGACATGGGCAGTTATAACTATGTTTACTTTGTACTTTCTGATTGGTACCTGCCTGGAGGCATCTGGAGAAAGTCCCAGCTTAATTAGTGGAAGATACAAGCACTTAATTGAGCCCTTAGAAGCCAACAGAGAGGTCAAATTGAAGGCATCGAGACAGGATGTTGGCAGGCCTGAGAGTGAGTTCTGAGAGTAAGCGCTTTTTACCTGCTGCTGAGTGAAAACGTTCAGCCAGGGCGAGGGAAGGTAAATGACAGCACAGGCCAAGTCCGGCCCACTGCTGGTGTTTGTCAGTACAGTTTTATTGGCACAGAGCCATGCTAATTTGTTTACCCATTGTTACGGCCCCTTTTGAGCTATTACAGCAGAGTGGAGTCATTTCAGACTCTAAATATATGATAATTCATGGAAGAAATGAACAGTACAATTAACTAGGTAAAACCAAACCAGTTTTATCAAACTCTGTGCCACCTCACAAACAGGCATCTCAGTATCCCTCGATGAAAACTAACATAATGGGGTGGGAGGGGAACTAGGAGGGGGGGTGGGAACAGGGATATGCATATGAATGATCTGGGAACATACATGTCGGTGAAAAACAAAACTCTGTAAAATCTTTAAAATAAAGAATTAAAAAAAAAAAAAAACTAACATAATGAGGTTTGTGTCTCTCTGTTCACTGAGCCTATGGGAGGCAAGGCGCGAGCTAAGAGGCTGGAAGAAAACTCCAGGAGCTGTAGGAAGGGCAGATGTGTTCATTCTCTCCAGGCGTCGTGGCAGCCGTAGCCGCAGACAGAATACAACATCGCCCCAACGACTTTCCAGGTAGAGTTTACATATACCTACAGAACAAAACTAGCCTGTGGCCAGGAAAGAACCTCGTGTCGCACATGAGCAGTGTTATAAGTGATCTCAGCTGTTACATAATCATTATTCACAAAAGATGGGGCAAGAGTGAGAGGCTGTGGGGCAAGAGAGCCTGAATACACCACCTTGGCTCATTTGCTCTTTCCCTATAGTTGAGCTGCTATAACAAGTTGGGCTGGGCTTCCCTGGTGGTCCAGTGGGTAAGGACACTGCCTTTCAGTGTAAGGGTGTCGGCTTCCTGGATCCGGTGGCATGTACTTTCTGATTGGTACCTGGAGGCATCTGGAGAAAGTCCCAGCTTAATTAGTGGAAGATACAAGCACTTAATTGAGCCCTTAGAAGCCAACAGAGAGGTCAAATTGAAGGCATCGAGACAGGATGTTGGCAGGCCTGAGAGTGAGTTCTGAGAGTAAGCGCTTTTTACCTGCTGCTGAGTGAAAACGTTCAGCCAGGGCGAGGGAAGGTAAATGACAGCACAGGCCAAGTCCGGCCCACTGCTGGTGTTTGTCAGTACAGTTTTATTGGCACAGAGCCATGCTAATTTGTTTACCCATTGTTACGGCCCCTTTTGAGCTATTACAGCAGAGTGGAGTCATTTCAGACTCTAAATATATGATAATTCATGGAAGAAATGAACAGTACAATTAACTAGGTAAAACCAAACCAGTTTTATCAAACTCTGTGCCACCTCACAAACAGGCATCTCAGTATCCCTCGATGAAAACTAACATAATGGGGTGGGAGGGGGGAACTAGGAGGGGGGGTGGGAACAGGGATATGCATATGAATGATCTGGGAACATACATGTCGGTGAAAAACAAAACTCTGTAAAATCTTTAAAATAAAGAATTAAAAAAAAAAAAAAACTAACATAATGAGGTTTGTGTCTCTCTGTTCACTGAGCCTATGGGAGGCAAGGCGCGAGCTAAGAGGCTGGAAGAAAACTCCAGGAGCTGTAGGAAGGGCAGATGTGTTCATTCTCTCCAGGCGTCGTGGCAGCCGTAGCCGCAGACAGAATACAACATCGCCCCAACGACTTTCCAGGTAGAGTTTACATATACCTACAGAACAAAACTAGCCTGTGGCCAGGAAAGAACCTCGTGTCGCACATGAGCAGTGTTATAAGTGATCTCAGCTGTTACATAATCATTATTCACAAAAGATGGGGCAAGAGTGAGAGGCTGTGGGGCAAGAGAGCCTGAATACACCACCTTGGCTCATTTGCTCTTTCCCTATAGTTGAGCTGCTATAACAAGTTGGGCTGGGCTTCCCTGGTGGTCCAGTGGGTAAGGACACTGCCTTTCAGTGTAAGGGGTGTCGGTTCGATCCCTGGCCTGGGAAGATCTCCACGTGCTGCGGAGCAGCTGGGCCGATGTGTCCAATTACCGAGCCTGAGCTCTGGAGCACATGCGCCCAGAGCCGGTGCTCTGCGACAACAGAGGCCACCGTGATGGGAGGCCCACACGGGCCAAAGAACAAAGATGGATGAAAAATGGACAAATGAAAGACCAATAGAAGTGGCCTGCCTGCTCCCCTCCCTCCCCACCTCACCCCCACCTAAATAAATAAATCTTTAAAAAAAAAACAAAAAAAAACCAAGTTGGGCTGCTAAAACAAGGTTTATTTCTCACGATTCAGAAGGCTGGGAAGTCCAAGATCAGGTTGTCAGCAGATCCAGCGTCTCATGAGGGCTCTCTTCCTGGTTTGTGAATGGGTGTCTTTTTGTATTTTCAGATGGCAGAGAGCAGAGAGATCTACCCACTATGTCCTCTACCTGCTTCTTGTCTGTAGAAAGAACTTAGTCTCCTAGGCCTTCCCAAAGTGCCAAAGAATAAATCTAATCAGAGAAGTGAGAAAATGCCGAACCAAAGAAAAACAATCAAGCAAGACAAAATAATGATGTGTACGTGTTCTCAGTCGCGCAGTCGTGTCTGACTTTTTGTGACCTTGTGGCCCGTCGGCCATCAGGCTCCTCTCTCCGTGAAATTTTCCAGGCAAGAATTCTGGAGTGGGTTGCCATATCCTTCTCCCGGGGATCTTCTCAACCCAGGGATCGAACCCGTATCTCTTGGGTCTCCTGCATTGGCAGGTAGATTCTTAACCACTGTGCCACCTGAGAAGCCCAAAATAAGTCAAAGACTTTTAGTTCCTTCTCAAGGGCTATAGATTCTGAGCCATATTCCTGAGCTATTTGGTAGATACTGAAACCCCCATTCAGATGCAAGAAATTAACCATATGTGGACACATAGACCTCAGACCCATTGGAATCAGAACGTTGATGATGTTGACTCCTGATTACCTCACCACCAGCCACGCAGATGAATGTCTGTGAGCTGATTTGCAACCCTCTGCCCACCCTGTCCTCAGACACCTTTCCCTGAGAGCCACCGGGGAGTTCGGGGTCTTTTGAGTGTAAGCCACCCAGACTCCTCACTTGGTGACTGCAGTAAACCCAGCGCTTTCCTTTGACACAACTTGGTGCTGGTAGACGGACTACACTGTGAGTTGGCGAGCATGCTTAAGTGTGGTTTGGTAACAAAACCATCACACAAATAAAGAAAACGATGAAGACAAGATGCAAGATCATGGTTGGGAACACAACTCAGGGTAGGGTGCGGGAATCTCTCCAGTATTGGAAATGTTCTAGTTCTTAAGCTAGTCCAGGGTCATCTGATTGGGTACCAACCCTTGAGCTAAGAATGGATTTTTCGTTTGCTTGTCTCTTGATGTGTGAACAGTATATGAAATTCAAGTTCTGCATGGCCAGAAGTAAAATCTTACTGGCACGCATGCACGCCTGTCTGTTTACACATTGTCTGTGGCTGCTTTCAAGCAGCAATAATTGAGCTGAAAAGCTGAGCCCTAGGCTGATGGGCAAAGCTGAAAATATTTACCCTCTGGATTTCAAGAGAGAAAGTGTCTGTTTTGATCTTATGGCTTATCTCTAAATTTGTTATCTCTTACGTCTAATAGTGAGTCTCTCCAAACTGTGCAGTTTCTAGAACATGCCGTGCTGTCTCTCACCCCAGTGCATTGGCACATGCCATCCATAAGAGGGAATGCTTCTTTGTTTCTTCTAGCTTCTGGTGGCTCCTTGCCTCAGCTGGGGATGCCCTACTCCAGTCCCTGCTTCCATCATCACATCGACTTCTTCTCTGTGTTAATATCTCCTCCTCTCCTGTCTCTTACAAAGGTACCTGCCATTGGATTCAGAGGCCATCTGGATAATCCAGGATGATCTTATCTCGAGCTTCTTAATTACATTTGCAAAGACCTTTTTGCCAAGTAAGGCCACATTCCCATGTTCTGGCAATTAGGGTATAAATGTATCTTTTTCGGCAGCCCCCATTTACCCCATTAGCCTTGGTTATATCAAAATTTTTTGCCTGCTTTGCACTCTGAATGGATCTCCTTGAATATTGTAACCTGGGTCATTTGGAAAGTGTTGGCTCCCCGGCAGAGATCCCTTATGCAGAGGTTGTTCTGTTTTCTTATTCAATAACAGAAAGCTACTCTCATCAATAGCACCAGCCTTCTGTCTCCTGAAAAAAAAGACCTTTTATAAGTGTCAGGAAGTGGTCAGACAGTGGCAGATATGGGATTTCCAAAATTTTGATTTTCCCTTGAAAGCTTAAATCGTGTCATTGGCAACAGAACTGACAGTTGTTTTCCTTGGAGTTAACAGGCTTCTTTTGTTCAGTTTTGAGAAAACGTCTGCCAAACAGTCAAGTCTGAATCATAGTTTGTCAGATATTTTGAATAAAAATGATGTTCCCTGAGAAAGGATGCCAGCTGGACTCCAAAATGTGTTCAAATGCTTTTTTTAAGAGATGGTCATAGAACTTAATACTCAGAAGGAGGATTTTATGTGCATTTCTCATTTTGTCACACAAAATAGTTAAGAGACATGGACTCACCTATTGTGGGGAAAATGGTGTCTCCTAAAAGACATGCACGTGTGCATGCTCAGTCGTGTCCAATTCTCTGCGACCCCATGGACTGGACCCCACCAGCCTCCTCCGTCCATGGGATTTCCCAGACAAGAATACTGGAGTCGGTTGTCATTTCCTCCTCCAGGGGATCTTCCCTATTCAGGGATCGAACCCGTGTCTCTTGCACTGGCAGGTGGATTCTTTACCACCGAGTCACCTACTGAAGCCCTAACCTTCAATATCGATGAATGAGAGCTTATTTAGACCTTATTTGTAGATGTCCTCAAGCGAAAATGAGGCCCCAAGGCTGGGCTCTCATCTAGTAAGACTGATGTCCTTACAGGAAGTGGAAAAGTTGAGCTCAGGCATTTATCACATGACAGCAGAAACTGGAGGGACGTGTGCACACGCTGACGATGGGTCACCAGGGGTCGACAACCAACACAGATGCTGAACAAAGCAAGGAAGAATCTTTCCCTAGAACCTTGGGAGAAAGTGCGTGCATGTTCAGCCCCTTCGGTCATGTTCGATTCTTTGCAACCCTATGGACTGTAGGCCACCAGGTTCCTCTGTCCATGGGATTTTCCAGGCAGGAACACTGGGGCGGGTGGCTGTGCCCTCCTCCCCGGGGATCTTCCCAGCTCAGGGATGGAGCCCACATCTCCTGCACTGGAGGTGGATTCTTTACCACTGAACCACCGGAGAGGCCCTTGGGAGAAAGTACAGCCCTGCTAATGCCTTGATTTTGGACTTCTGTCCTCTAGTACCAACAGAGAATGAGTCTGTGTTGTTCTAAGTCCTCCAGAAAGCCCCAGGACACTAATCCATCACCCAGATTTCCTGAGTAGAAAGAGACTGATACATGCGTTGTAAGGAATACTGCTCAGTCATGAAAAAGAGAAAGCTTTCATATCTGTGTCAATATGGGTGGATCTGGGAAGCATTATGCAAAATGAAAAAGACCTCAGAAAATTACCTACCATGCAATTCCATTCCTGCAACATTCTCCAAAATAACCTATCGAGGTTTTTGTTGTTGTTGTTGTTGTCGTCGTCGTTGTTGTTTTTAATGTGGACCATTTAAAAAGTCTTATTGAATCTGTTACATTATTGCTTCTGTTGTTTATGTTCTGCTTTTCCGGTCACAAGGCACGTCAGATCTTAGTTCGGAGGACCAGGGACCAAATCCACACTCCCTACGTTAGAAGGCAGAGTCTTAACCACTGGACTGCCAGGGAAATCTCAGGAAGAACTTCTCTTGACAGAGAAATGGAGAGTTGCCAGGAGCTGGGGTGGGATGTCCAAAAGGGCAGCCTAAGGGAGCTTTGGGGGATGATAAAGTTATTTGGGTCAATATCTCGACTGTGGCAGCAGTTACACAAATGTTCGCACGCGCCAAAGTCTGCCAAACTGCTCATCAAAGAGTCAGTTTCATCGTATGTGAATTAGAAAATGGTATGAGAAAATCTACCAGGCTCATCTGTGCATGAAATTTCCCAGGCAAGAAACATTGTTTCTGGGGCGTCCCTGGTGGTCCAGTGGGTAAAGAGTCCGCCTTGCAGAGCCGGGGGCACCGGTTTGATCCCTGGCATGGGAAGATCCCACGTGCCACAGAGTGGCTGGACCGGTGTGTCCAATTAAGAGCCAGCGCTCTGGAGCGCTTATACCTAGAGCCGGTGCTCTGCAAGGAGAGAGGACACTGCGATGGGAGGCCCACACGTGCCAAAGAATAAAGATGGATGAAAATAATAAATAATTTTTTAAAAAGAAAAAAAAGAAAAATTGTTTCTGACTTTCCATATTATAACTGATGTCCGGCCGTGAAACCAGACTACCTGGGCTCAAATCCCATCTCTGTTCCTTTCAAGTTGGTTTTTTTGGGGGTGTGTGTGTGTGCAGGCTGCTCAGTTTGTGGGATCTTAGTTCCCCCACCAGGACCTAACCTAGGCCAACAGTTGTGAAAGCACCCAGTCTTAACCACTGAACCGCCAGGAAATTCCTGCTCATTGTATTTATTATTTTTTTAATAGAATTTTGTTATTAACTGCCTCACTGTATTTTAAACGGTGATATTTAATTTATGTGGGTTTTTCTGCATTTATTTTGATTTTTTAAAATACTGCACTGAAATAGTATTTATCCTTTTATGAAAAATGAAAAATTTAATTTTTATCCTGCACATTCTTGTAATGTGACCATTTAAAAAGTCTTATTGAATCTGTTACATTATTGCTTCTGTTGTTTATGTTCTGCTTTTCCGGTCACAAGGCACGTCAGATCTTAGTTCGGAGGACCAGGGACCAAATCCACACTCCCTACGTTAGAAGGCAGAGTCTTAACCACTGGACTGCCAGGGAAATCTCAGGAAGAACTTCTCTTGACAGAGAAATGGAGAGTTGCCAGGAGCTGGGGTGGGATGTCCAAAAGGGCAGCCTAAGGGAGCTTTGGGGGATGATAAAGTTATTTGGGTCAATATCTCGACTGTGGCAGCAGTTACACAAATGTTCGCACGCGCCAAAGTCTGCCAAACTGCTCATCAAAGAGTCAGTTTCATCGTATGTGAATTAGAAAATGGTATGAGAAAATCTACCAGGCTCATCTGTGCATGAAATTTCCCAGGCAAGAAACATTGTTTCTGGGGCGTCCCTGGTGGTCCAGTGGGTAAAGAGTCCGCCTTGCAGAGCCGGGGGCACCGGTTTGATCCCTGGCATGGGAAGATCCCACGTGCCACAGAGTGGCTGGACCGGTGTGTCCAATTAAGAGCCAGCGCTCTGGAGCGCTTATACCTAGAGCCGGTGCTCTGCAAGGAGAGAGGACACTGCGATGGGAGGCCCACACGTGCCAAAGAATAAAGATGGATGAAAATAATAAATAATTTTTTAAAAAGAAAAAAAAGAAAAATTGTTTCTGACTTTCCATATTATAACTGATGTCCGGCCGTGAAACCAGACTACCTGGGCTCAAATCCCATCTCTGTTCCTTTCAAGTTGGTTTTTTTGGGGGTGTGTGTGTGTGCAGGCTGCTCAGTTTGTGGGATCTTAGTTCCCCCACCAGGACCTAACCTAGGCCAACAGTTGTGAAAGCACCCAGTCTTAACCACTGAACCGCCAGGAAATTCCTGCTCATTGTATTTATTATTTTTTTAATAGAATTTTGTTATTAACTGCCTCACTGTATTTTAAACGGTGATATTTAATTTATGTGGGTTTTTCTGCATTTATTTTGATTTTTTAAAATACTGCACTGAAATAGTATTTATCCTTTTATGACAATTAAAACATGAAATATATTAGTTATCTTTACCGCTGTTTTTTGGGGGCCCCCCGTTCCCAAATGTTGCGCCGAGGGCCACACAGCACTCCTCGTGCGTCCCCCTCCCACTCTGCAGCGTGTTCAAGTTCACGCGGCAGACTCAACTATGACCTCCAGGGGGCGCTGCTGCCCCGCTCGTGCTCAGCTTAGCACCTTCTACGCTATGCTCTTTATAACATCTCCCAGACCCCATTCCACCTCTGTAAGGTGGAGATGATAACCTTAGGCTTAAGCGATGGCTGAGGAGGCTTGGAAATCCCTTTCCTAGGGCTCGGTCCCGACTCAACACGTAGTGGTAATCATGACTGTTTCCTCAGAGCACAGATAGAAGAATACAGTTTTACTACAGAGAATTTGAACATCTCACAACAATAGGCAGAATGGGTATAATGAACCCCAGTCCCAGCCCTGACAACCATCACCCCCTGGCCTACTCTACTCCATTCATCTCATCTTCTAGGATTTTTTTAAAAAAGATTTATTTATTGATTTATTTTGGGCGGGGGTCGGGTTGGGGAGGGAGGGGAGCAGGCGGGCCACTTCTATTGGTCTTTCATTTCTCTATCTCCATCCGTCTTTGTTCTTTGGCTCCTGTGGGCCTCCCATCGCGGTGGCGTCTGTCGTTGCAGAGCGCCAGCTCTGGGCGCATGCGCTCCAGAGCTCTGGCTCGGCAATTGGACACATCAGTCCAGCCGCTCCGCGGCACGTGGGATCTTCCCAGGCCAGGGCTCGAACCGGCGCCCCTTGCACTGCAAGGCGGTGTCCTTACCCACTGGACCACCAGGGGAAGTCCCACCTTCTAGGATATTTATTTCAAAGCAAATCCCAGTCATTCTGTAAACCTTATCGTTCTATAAATATTTTATTCTGAGTCTCTAAAAGGTAAAGACTTGAGAGGAGGGCTTCCCTGGTGGTCCAGTCGGTGGCGGGTCCGCCTTGCGGTGCAGGGGGCGCTGGTTCAATCCCTGGCCCGGGAGGATCCCACGTGCCACAGAGAGGCTGGACCCGTGTGTCCAATTGCGAGCCAGCGCTCTGAAGCATATGTGCCCACAGCCAGTGTTCTGCAGCGAGAGGGGCCACTGCAATGGGAAGCCCACACAGGCCGAAGAATAGAGATGGATGAAAAATAAATAAATAAATAATCAATAAAAAGAAAAAGAGAGAGAGAGAGAGAGAATGCATCCATAAAAAAAAAAAAAAAAAAAAAAAACTTGAGAGGAAAAAAATAACAATACCATTGTCATGCTTTAAAACCTTTGTCAAGAATTTTTTAATACACAGAGACCAATGTAGTAAAAAAAGGGAGTTTACTTTTCAGTGGTATCAGCTTAGTGCCCAGAACTTGGGCAAATTGTTGACTTTCTCATGTTTATTTTCCTCATCATGAAACCAGGGTAGCACGTGCTTTAAGGCCCAGGTGCCACAGCTACTGAGCCCGCACACTCTGGAACCTGTGCTCCCCAATAAGAGAAGACACACGATGAGAAGCCCGTGCACCACAACTAGAGAGTAGTTCCTGCTCACTGAAACTAGAGAAAGCCCATCTGCAGCAAAGAAAACCCAGTGCGGTCAAAAATAAATAGATGTATTTTTTAAAAGGAAACCAGGGTAACAAACTGAAGTCCCCAGGTTCCTGGGAATATTGGTGACAGTATGTGTATCAGCACCTGCAACTTCAGAGTCCCAAGAAATATAATCCTACGACTATGCACATATGTACAAAACAAACTTATGGCTACCTGGGCGGGGTACAGGGTGGGGACATGAATCGAGGTCAGCCAAGAAATATAATCCTACGACTCTGTCCATGGATTCAAGAAAAGGGCTCGAACCGGCGCCCCTTGCACTGCAAGGCGGTGTCCTTACCCACTGGACCACCAGGGGAAGTCCCACCTTCTAGGATATTTATTTCAAAGCAAATCCCAGTCATTCTGTAAACCTTATCGTTCTATAAATATTTTATTCTGAGTCTCTAAAAGGTAAAGACTTGAGAGGAGGGCTTCCCTGGTGGTCCAGTCGGTGGCGGGTCCGCCTTGCGGTGCAGGGGGCGCTGGTTCAATCCCTGGCCCGGGAGGATCCCACGTGCCACAGAGAGGCTGGACCCGTGTGTCCAATTGCGAGCCAGCGCTCTGAAGCATATGTGCCCACAGCCAGTGTTCTGCAGCGAGAGGGGCCACTGCAATGGGAAGCCCACACAGGCCGAAGAATAGAGATGGATGAAAAATAAATAAATAAATAATCAATAAAAAGAAAAAGAGAGAGAGAGAGAGAGAATGCATCCATAAAAAAAAAAAAAAAAAAAAAAACTTGAGAGGAAAAAAATAACAATACCATTGTCATGCTTTAAAACCTTTGTCAAGAATTTTTTAATACACAGAGACCAATGTAGTAAAAAAAGGGAGTTTACTTTTCAGTGGTATCAGCTTAGTGCCCAGAACTTGGGCAAATTGTTGACTTTCTCATGTTTATTTTCCTCATCATGAAACCAGGGTAGCACGTGCTTTAAGGCCCAGGTGCCACAGCTACTGAGCCCGCACACTCTGGAACCTGTGCTCCCCAATAAGAGAAGACACACGATGAGAAGCCCGTGCACCACAACTAGAGAGTAGTTCCTGCTCACTGAAACTAGAGAAAGCCCATCTGCAGCAAAGAAAACCCAGTGCGGTCAAAAATAAATAGATGTATTTTTTAAAAGGAAACCAGGGTAACAAACTGAAGTCCCCAGGTTCCTGGGAATATTGGTGACAGTATGTGTATCAGCACCTGCAACTTCAGAGTCCCAAGAAATATAATCCTACGACTATGCACATATGTACAAAACAAACTTATGGCTACCTGGGGCGGGGGTACACGGGGTGGGGACATGAATCGGGAGGTTGACATTGATCTATACACACTGTGACAGTATTAGTCGCTAAGTCCTACCCAACACTTGGTGACCCCATGGACTGTAGCCCGACAGGCTCCTCTGTCCATGGGATTCTCCAAGGAAGAAGACTGGAGAGGGTTTCCGTTTCTTTCTCCAGGGGATCTTCCCAACCAAGGGATGACACTCACATTTCGGGCATTGCCAGCAGATTCTTTACCACTGATCCCCTAGGGAAGCCCAGGATACACAGAAGACCAGGGAAGACTGGCGTGTTGCAGTCCATGGGGTCACAAGGAGTCAGATAGGACTGAACGACAACATACATCAAATAGATACCTAATAAGAACCTATTGTGTAGCACAGGGAACTCTACTCAATGCTCTGTAATGACCCCATATGGGCAAAGAATTTTAAAAAGAGTGGATATATGTGTATGTATAACTGATTCGCTAGGCTGTACAGCAGAAACTAACAACATTGTACATAACTATACTCCAATAAAAATGAAAGAAGATAAAAGACAAAAATAATTTTAAAAATAATATAACTATAGGGACATGGAATTTCCAAAAAAGTCTCAGTAACAATTTTTGCTAGGAGAAAAACTGAATGAAACTGCCTCCCCTGGCCAGTCACCATAGTCATCATCTGTGTGCGTTATTTTGTGACAGGAGGTAAGGAACATGGAACTAACAGGCCACCACCAACCGGAAGAATTTGGGGAAGGTCAAAGACAGTATGTCCTGCCAACCTCCCAGAATCCTTCTCGCTGCACATAAGAAAGAAGACACACGATGAGAAGCCCGTGCACCACAACTAGAGAGTAGTTCCTGCTCACTGAAACTAGAGAAAGCCCATCTGCAGCAAAGAAAACCCAGTGCGGTCAAAAATAAATAGATGTATTTTTTAAAAGGAAACCAGGGTAACAAACTGAAGTCCCCAGGTTCCTGGGAATATTGGTGACAGTATGTGTATCAGCACCTGCAACTTCAGAGTCCCAAGAAATATAATCCTACGACTATGCACATATGTACAAAACAAACTTATGGCTACCTGGGGCGGGGGTACACGGGGTGGGGACATGAATCGGAGGTTGACAATGATCTCTACACACCGTGACAGTATTAGTCGCTAAGTCCTACCCAACACTTGGTGACCCCATGGACTGTAGCCCGACAGGCTCCTCTGTCCATGGGATTCTCCAAGGAAGAAGACTGGAGAGGGTTTCCGTTTCTTTCTCCAGGGGATCTTCCCAACCAAGGGATGACACTCACATTTCGGGCATTGCCAGCAGATTCTTTACCACTGATCCCCTAGGGAAGCCCAGGATACACAGAAGACCAGGGAAGACTGGCGTGTTGCAGTCCATGGGGTCACAAGGAGTCAGATAGGACTGAACGACAACATACATCAAATAGATACCTAATAAGAACCTATTGTGTAGCACAGGGAACTCTACTCAATGCTCTGTAATGACCCCATATGGGCAAAGAATTTTAAAAAGAGTGGATATATGTGTATGTATAACTGATTCGCTAGGCTGTACAGCAGAAACTAACAACATTGTACATAACTATACTCCAATAAAAATGAAAGAAGATAAAAGACAAAAATAATTTTAAAAATAATATAACTATAGGGACATGGAATTTCCAAAAAAGTCTCAGTAACAATTTTTGCTAGGAGAAAAACTGAATGAAACTGCCTCCCCTGGCCAGTCACCATAGTCATCATCTGTGTGCGTTATTTTGTGACAGGAGGTAAGGAACATGGAACTAACAGGCCACCACCAACCGGAAGAATTTGGGGAAGGTCAAAAGAAGACACCGTATGTCCTGCCAACCTCCCAGAATCCTTCTCGCTGGCATCCATCTTGGCTGAGCAATGGGTGCACCACCAGAAAGGAGACTGAGTTAGAATGATGGGCCAAGACTGTGAGACACATGGCAGAGCGGTCCTCCTGGGTTCCCTTTCCCTCCTGATCTCCTCCCCGGTGCCCCTTCCCAATAAAATCAGTAGCTTTGGGCTTCCCTGGTGGTCCAGTGGGTAAAGAGTCCATCTTGCAGTGCAGGGGGCGCCGGTTTGACCTGGCCGGGGAAGATCCCACGTGCCGTGCAGCAGCTGGGCTGGTGTGTCTAATTACGAGCCAGTGCTCTAGAGAGCACGTGCCTAGAGCAGGTGCTCTGCAACAAGAGAGACCTCTGCAACGCGAGGCCCACACAGGCCAAAGAGTAAAGTTGGATGAAAATAAATAAATAAAAAACCAATAAAAGAAGCCAAAATTTAAAACAAAACAAAACAAAACAAAGGCTTATATTTAAAAAAAAAAATCTCTTGCTTTGTCAGTGCCTGTGCCTCCTCTGACAATCCATTTCTGAGTGTTAGACAAGAGCCCATTCTCGGGCCCTGGAAGGGGTCCCCCTTCCTGCAACATTTTTGCTACCACCAGGTCTACCCAACTCGTGGCAGAGTCTGGAATCAAAGGCTCCAATGTCAGCATTCCAGCAAGTGTTAATGAACTCCTAATCTTTAAGTTATTTATTTTTGGCTCTTCTGGGTTTTCATTGCTGCTGCGGGCTCTTCTCTAGTTGCAGGGAGTGGGAGCTACTCTCTAGTTGAGGTGAGCGGGCTTCTTGTTGACTTCTCTTGTGGAACTCGGGCTCTAGGGCAAACGGGCTTCAGTAGGTGCAGCTCCGTGGCTCCAGGGCACAGGCTCCATAGTTGTGGCTCAGGGGCTTAGTTGTCCCGCAGCATGGAGGATCTTCCCGGATGAGGGATCGAACTCGTATCTCCTGCATTAGGCAGGCAGACTCTTTAGCACTGAGCTACGACAGAACAGAGTTTCTCAGCCTCGACCCTGCTGACTTTTGGAGCCAGATCACTCTTTGCTGGGGAGCCGTCTTGTGCACTGTGGGATGTTGAACCGCATCCCTGGCCTCCAACCACTAGAGGTCAGTAGCACCACCCCTCCTCAAAATGCTCCCGATGTAACCAAGTATGCCCTCTAGGGTCAAGTCCTCACCTGCTCTCTCTGGTTGAGGACTGTTGCTCCGTCCTGGTACTAACTCGTGTTGCGTGCGTGTTCAGTCGCTTTTGCGTCTAACTCTTTGTAACCCCGTGGACCATAGCCCGCCAGAATACTGGAGTGGGTTGTGCTTCCTTCTCCACGGGATCTTCCCCATCCAGGGACTGAACCCACATCTCCTGCGTCTCCTGCGTCGGCAGGTAGATTCTGCGTCAGCAGGTAGATTCTTTGCCACAGTCATTCTCTCACGCGCCTGGGAGGTGGTTGAGAAAACTTCAGCCCAGGGAGGTCAAGTGGGCCGCACAAGGGGCTTCATCTCTCTAGACCTCATTTCCTTCATTGGTGGGAGAGGATGATCATGTCTGCCTCTTGAGGTTGTTGTGAGGACTGCCCTCCACCAAGGACGTCCTCTAGGATGAGCCCATCAGCCGGCACACAACAGTTAACTACCAAGTCTGGCTAAGTGCCCAGCCTTGCTAGGGCTGGAGAGCCAAACAAGTTCTTTCTTTATTCTAGTTGCTGGGAGAATTGGCAGGGAGAGACCTGTGAAGTCCTTAAGACAAAAGTTACTAGGAATGCTGGGGGACATGCCTTCCAGGCAGAACCAAGCCCAGAACATTTACTTTTCCAGCCTTCCCAGAAGATTCTAAGTTGGTCCTTTCACTACCAAGAGCCGGAGGGAGAGTGGAGCCCTCAAGGAACACCTCTGCCCTTCCTGGGACATCCAGGCTGGCTTAGTTGTCTGCGGTGACAAACAGAAGAAAGATGGATAGTTGTGGCTGAGCCAGCTGGTGTGATAGGTATGGGCACAGCACCTACTATGTGTCAGGCACACTGACCTTGGCCCATCTGGAAGTCACATTCTTTCAAGAGAGACAAACAGTAAACAAAGAAGACACATCAGCTGGTGGTGAGTACTGTGAAGAGACTTAAAATAGGGTAATGGTATGGGGAGTGAGTTGGGAGCTCGTAGAACAGTGGGGTGGTCAGAGAGAGCCTCTTAGGAGCCAGCGTTTCGACTGACAGGTGAATGCCATGATACGATGGAGAACGGGAGTTCAGGTGTGGCACGTACCAAGGCCCTAAGACTGAAGTAAACTGGCCAGCAGTCGATCAGGCTGCCCAGGTGGCTCAGCGGTAAAGAATCCACCTGCTAATGCAGGAGGTGTGGGTTCAATCCCTGGGTCAGGAAGATTCCCCTGGAGGAGGAAATGGCAACCCAGTCTAGTCTTCTTGCCTGGAGAATCCCATGGACAGAGGAGCCTGGAGGGTTACGGTCCATGGAGTTGCAAAGAGTCAGACACGACTGAGTGACTGATACTTTAACTTTTCACTGTAATAAGCCATCACTGTGAGTAAAGCCATTTTTGTGAATTCTGTGAGTACTTCTAGGGAATCTCCCAAACCTAGGATGGTCTTGAGGACCCCATGGACGGCAAAGTCTTTCCCAGGTGGACAAGGTAGGGAAGGAAAGTCGGGGCGGAGAAGAAAAAGGTATGAAGAAGTTCAGGGTGTTAGGTAGAACTGACACCTCTATTTGTTGAGTGCCTGTATGAAATGTGGGGCCTTTTAAGAATATACAGGGAGGGGGTCCAATGGGTAAGGACACCGCCTTGCAGTGCAAGGGGTGCTGGTTCGATCCCTGGCCTGGGAAGATCCCACGTGCCACGGAGCGGCTGGACCGATGTGTCCAATTACCGAGCCGGAGCTCTGGAGCACATGCACCCAGAGCCGGTGCTCTGCGACAACAGAGGCCACCGTGATGGGAGGCCCACACGGGCCAAAGAACAAAGATGGATGAAAATCGATAAATGAAAGACCAATAGAAGTGACCTGCCTGCTCCCCTCCCTCCCAACCCCACGCCCACCAAAATAAATAAATAAATAAATCTTTACAAAAAAAACAAAGAATATACAGGGAGGAGGGGGGGGGGTATACACATGACTAATCTGGGAACATACATATCTGTACACAATAAAACTCTGTAAAAGTTAAAAGTAAAATAAAAGTTAAAAAAAGAAAAGAATATACGAACAAGTGGGAGAACATGTCATATTTTAATTTTTTAAAATTTTTATGTTTTGGCTGCATGTGCAGGATACGGGATCTTAGTTCCCCAACCAGGAATCAAACCCACGTCCCCTGAATTAGGAGCATGGATCCTTAACCACTGGACCACCAGGGAAGTCCCTTTTACTTTATGTTTTCAGTTGAAATGTAATTTCATTACAGTGTTGTGTTAGTTGATGCTGTACAATGAAGTGAATCAGCTATGCGTGCCTGCTCAGTCCCTTCAGTCACGTTCGATTCTTGGCAACCCCGTGGACTGTAGCCCGCCAGGCTCCTCTGTCCATGGGATACTCCAGGCAAGAAGACTGGAGTGGGTTGCCATTTCTTTCTCCAGGGGATCTTCCCAACCCAGGGATGGAGCCCAGGTCTCCCGCACTGCAGGTGGATTCTTTACTGTCTGAGCCGCCTGTATACACAGACCCCCTCCCTCTGGGTCCCCTCCCACTTCTTCCCACCCCTCTAGGTCATCGCAGAGCACTGAGCTGAGCTAAAGTGGGGGCTTTACGTACCTTTCTCCCAAATGCCTTGTTCACACTTTGTTCCTCATGGGCCTTTTGGCATTCATTTTGATTTTGATTCTGATGGAGAGCCTCCTCTTCTCACCTGAGCCCACCCCTGAGTGATTCTCACTCCCATTTCACAGATGATGCAGCTGATGTCCCGGGAGAGAGGCTGTCGGACTAAGTCCTCCAGAAAGGCCATGGAGGGGTCGGCATTCCAAGGAAGCCCATGGACACCAAGGTATCCAGGCCTCCTGTGTGTGGTTTGTTAACTTTGAGGCGTGGGTGGGCAGGACTGAGGTCACCAAAGCATTTTCTTTCTTTCTTTTTTTTTTTTAGAGATTTATTTATTTATTTATTTTTGGGCTGGGGTCGGGTTGGGGAGGGAGGGGAGCAGGCGGGCCACTTCTGTTGGGCTTTCATTTCTCCATTTTCATCCATCTTTGTTCTTTGGCTCCTGTGGGCCTCCCATCGCGGTGGCGTCTGTTGTTGCAGAGCACCGGCTCTGGGCGCATGCGCTCCAGAGCTCCGGCTTGGTAATTGGACACATCGGTCCAGCTGCTCCGCGGCACGTGGGATCTTCCCAGGCCAGGGCTCGAACCGGCGCCCCTTGCACTGCAAGGCGGTGTCCTTACCCACTGGGCCACCAGGGGAAGCCCAGCATTTTCTTTCTTTTTTTTATTTGAGGGGGCGGGTTGGGGAGGGAGGGGGCGGGTGGGCCACTTCTATTGGTTTTTCGTTTATCTGTTTTCATCCATCATCGTTCTTTGGCCCGTGTGGGCCTCCCATTGCGGTGGCCTCTGTTGTCACAGAGCACCGGCTCTGGGCGCATGCGCTCCAGAGCTCCGGCTTGGTAATTGGACACATCGGTCCAGCTGCTCCGCGGCACGTGGGATCTTCCCAGGCCAGGGATCAAACCGGCGCCCCTTGCACTGCAAGGCGGTGTCCTTACCCACTGGGCCACCAGGGGAAGCCCAGCATTTTCTTTCTTTTTTTTATTTGAGGGGGCGGGTTGGGGAGGGGGCGGGTGGGCCACTTCTATTGGTTTTTCGTTTATCTGTTTTCATCCATCATCGTTCTTTGGCCCGTGTGGGCCTCCCATTGCGGTGGCCTCTGTTGTCACAGAGCACCGGCTCTGGGCGCATGCGCTCCAGAGCTCCGGCTCGGTAATTGGACACATAAGTCCAGCCGCTCCGCGGCACGTGGGATCTTCCCAGGCCAGGGATCGAACTGGAGCCCCTTGCACTGCAAGGCGGTGTCCTTACCCACTGGGCCACCAGGGGAAGCCCAGCATTTTCTTTCTTTTTTTTATTTGAGGGGGCGGGTTGGGGAGGGAGGGGGCGGGTGGGCCACTTCTATTGGTTTTTCGTTTATCTGTTTTCATCCATCATCGTTCTTTGGCCCGTGTGGGCCTCCCATTGCGGTGGCCTCTGTTGTCACAGAGCACCGGCTCTGGGCGCATGCGCTCCAGAGCTCCGGCTCGGTAATTGAACACATAAGTCCAGCCGCTCCGCGGCACGTGGGATCTTCCCAGGCCAGGGATCGAACTGGAGCCTGTTGCACTGAAAGGTGGTGTCCTTACCCACTGGACCACCAAGGAAGCCCTCTTTCTTTTTTTAAAAAGATGTATTTATTTATTTATTTGTTTGGCTGCACTGGGTCTTAGTTGTGGCATGTAGGCTCTAGTTCCCTGACCAGGGATTGAACCCAGGCCCCCTGCATTGGGAGCTCGGAGTCTTAGCCACTGGACCACCAGGGAAGTCCCCGCAGCATTTTCAATGAGGTCAAATCGTGATAAAGCCTTTCCCTGATCATTTTTTAAAAATTTCTTCTAGTTATATCGTGATATAATTGACAGATAGCATTGTATACATTTAGGGTGCATCACATCCATGCTGTGTTGGGCTTAGTTGCTTCAGTCATGTCCGACCTTTGCGACCCTTGGACTGTAGTCCGCCAGGCTCCTCTGTCTATGGGATTCTCCAGTCAAGAATACTGGAGTGGGTTGCCGTGCCCTCCTCCAGGAGATCTTCCCAGCCCAGGGATCAAACCCAGGTCTCCCTCATTGCAGGCGGATTTGTTACTGTGTGAGCCACCAGGGAAGCCTGAGAATACTGGAGTGGGTAACCTATCCCTTCTCCAGGGGGATCTCCCTGGCCCAGGAGTCAGTCCGGGGTTTCTTGCATTGCAGATGGATTCTTAACTGGTTGAGCTACACTTATTTATTGCAGGATGGCTACCACCATAGCGTTAGCTAACAGTGTTACATAATTACATTTCATTTTTGTGATGAGACCATTTCACTCTCTTAGGAACTTTCAAGTATATAACAGTACTGTTAACTATAATTGTCATGCCATACACATTAGATCCTTGGACTTAGTCATCTTGTAACTGGAAGTTTTTGCCTCTTGACTAGCCTCTCCGCATTTCCCCACCTTATGGTCCCTGGCGGCCACCCTCTCACTCTCAGTTCTGAGCTGAACTTGCACTGGGTCATTGTTGCAGGATGTGGCTCTAAAGTGCACAGGTTCAGTAGTTGTGGCGACTGGGCTTAGATCCCAGCGGCATGTGGGATCTCAGTACCTTGGCCAAGGGATTACACCTGCGTCTCCTGCATTGGAAGGTGAATTCTTAGCCACTGGACACAAGGAGGTCCCTGAGTTGGGCCTTCTATTTATATTTCACATATAAGGGAGATCTTTCAGTATTTGTCTTTCTCTGACTTATTTAGCTTAGCATAAGGCCCTTAAGTTCCATCTATGCTGTCGAAGGTGTATTTGATTATTTCAAACAACACATCTCAGTTTCTGTCTTTTTTTTTTTTTTTTTTTGACCATGCCATGTGGCATAGGCATATGGGATCTTAGTTACTCGATCCGGGATTGAACTCACACCGCCTACATCGGAAGCGTAGAGTCTTAACCACTGGACCATGAAGGAAATCCCTCACATGTCACTTTCATGTCCTTAGCTGTCCCTCCGGAGACTTACTAATCTCCCTTCTTCTCAAGCAGAGGGTCCTCGGGCTGCACACCTCCTGCAGGCAAGGAGAGTCTAGATCAACTAGAGTTGATCTAAAGCTGGTCTCCCAGTTTCTCAGCGCTGCTGACATTTGGAGACAGACAGTTCTCCGTGATGATGCTAAAGCTGAAGCTCCAGTACCTTGGCCACCCGATGAGAAGAACTGACTTATTGGAAAAGACCCTGATGTTGGGAAAGTTGGAAAGCAAAAGGAGAAGGGGCAGCAGAGGATGAGATGGTTCGATAGCATCCCTGACTCAATGGACATGAACTTGAGCAAATGCTGGGAGAGAGTGGAGGACCGGGAAGCCTGGTGGGCTGTAGTCCCTGGGGTTGCAGAGTCGAAGGTGATGTAGCGACTGAACAACAACAAATTATCCGTGACGACACTGTCCTGTGCATTGTGGGATGTTGAACAGCATCCTTGGGCTTCACCCACTAGATGCCAATAGCTCCCCCTTGTCTCTAGACATTGCAGGTGTCCCCTAGGGGGACAGAATGGCACCCAGTTGAGTACTGCTGACTTAAAGGGTGCACCTGGTACCTGTACTTCATTGGGGGGGCCAGTGAGCACAGGATGGGGTGGGGCTTCTGCTGGGTTTCTCCTTCTCGCCTGCCCTGCCGGGGCTTGGCCCTGCTGCCAGCATCTCACAGCCTCCCTCTGCACACCTGGGCCCGAGCTCAACTTTCATGGAGCCCCAGGGGACCCATGTGTTTGGGAGGCTGGCTGATCCCTGGGCCCCAACTCGGAGCGCCAGGAAACCACAGTTGCTATAGTGACAGGTGAGCTCCGGGGCAAGGAGCTATTGGTTGAGGAGGAAAAGGCTCAGGTGCCTGGAGGAGTCGACATCCACGGGTTGTTGGCTGGGACGTCACTGTCCAACATCACCCTCGTTAGCACTCTCAGATCAAGCGGAGCAGTGGAAAGTGGCTGGTCCAGCTCCCCTGGGGCCCTGGAGGTGACAGAGGCTCCAGGTAGCCAAGGAACTTAAGAGGGCGAGACAGGTACCCCGTTCCAGATGGCCCTGCCCGGCGGGCCTCGTGGGAAGGCCATCTGGCCACTGGCGTGAGGCGTCTGAGGCCCAGGCCCTTTCCTGGGGAAAGACTGTCCAGGTGGGCAGGCAGCATGGACAGCAGCCCCCTGAGCCCGGGCACCCGCCGGCGGCTCCTCCAGGGTCAGGCAGGCCCCCTCCCAGCACCTGCATCCAGCAGCGTGGCCATCTTCATCAGCTCCACGGTCTCAGGTAAGGGACACGGGCAGGACTGGGAGCTGAGGGCGTGCCGGGGCCGTGGGCATGGCTCACAGGGTCCTCTAAGCGATCTGGATGTGAATGCGGCCCGGTCAGTGACCCACATACGGACTGGTGAGGGAGAGCCTCCCTTTGCCTCTGTTTCTTCCTTGATAAGCCAGCCTCAGAACCTGACTTGAGAGAATTGCTGTGAGTAGCAAATATCACAACTAATATTAATGATGAATGATCTAGGCTAGGCTTAAAAAGTGCCAGAGTCTTGCCACAGCTGCTCAACTCTGCATGACGGGATCCTCCTGCTCCCTCCCTAACTTTATCTGGTGTGAGTCTCACCTCACCCATATGTTGTAATCACACTGGAACCCACGAAGCCCCAGGCTCCTTAAGCTGTATTCAGCTAATCTGTTTATCTACAATGCCTGACTCCTCCAACCAGACTATAAGCTCCGTGCAGGCAAAGACGACATAGTATGTGTTGGCAAATGTGTCATAACCTGCTCTCCAAAAAGTAAAACAAAACCCACCTGATTTATACTGTCTGTCAATTTCTGTGGTGTAAATGTATCTTTCATGGTGAATGTCCAGCTGCCCAGGTGACCTCATAAACACGGAGTCAGGCAGAGATGTTGGGCAGCTAACCATTCTCAAGCATTTCCCAGATACAAAAATCAGTAGCTGTACACACACTCAAGAGCAGAGTCCATGGTCAAGGGCAGTGAAATAATTCAGAGGTGATGAGGTCTGAGTGGTTGTCATCTCCACTTTTACTATAATGTATTTCACCCTAAGTTCAGATAGTTTAATTTTTCATGTTGTTGTTTATTCATTAAGTTGTGTCTGAGTCTTTTGCAACCCCATGGACTGTGGCCCACCAGGCTCCTCTGTCCATGGGATTTCCCAGACAAGAATACTGGAGTAGGTTGCCGTTTCCTTCGCCAGGGGATCTTCCAGGCAGAGGGAGTTCGTGTCTCCTGCATTGGCAGGCGGGTTCTTTACCACTGAGACACCAGGGAAGCTAATTTTTCATAGTGGCTGTTTTAATGAAGTTCCTGATGATTTAGCAATCAGGTATCCCAGGCCAGAAGGGGCCAACTCCAGCATACTGCATTGTCTACGTATGTCTTATTTGCTATGTGTCCTGGATATTGTTTTTTTTTTTTTCTTTTTGCCATGAGGGATCTTGGGGCTTTCCAGGTGGCACTAGAACCCACTTGCCAATGCAGGAGACATAAGAGATGCGGGTTCCATCTCTGGGTCGTGAAGATCCCCTGGAGGAGGACATGGCAGCCCACTCCAGGATTCTTGCCTGGAGAATCCTATGGACAGAGGAGCCTGGCGGGCTACAGTCCATAGGATTGCAAAGAGTTAGACACGACTGAGTGAGTAAACCACCAAGCCAGTGTGCAGAGAGGCACATACTTAGGCTAGCAAATGACTTGTACTAAGTACAAATTGAACAGGGCTTATCAGAAATGCAAATTCTGAAATTCATGGAATGGGCTATACTTATGTTATCAGGTTTTTCATTGCTGTTCTAAAATGCAGATCAACCGGGTGTCCTGTATTTTATCTGGTAACCCTAACCAAAGGTGACCAACCATGCTGGTTAGCTGGGACTGAGTTCTTTCCTGAAATGTGGGACTTTAAGCACTAACACCAGGAAAGGCCCAGGCATGGTTGGTCTTTCTGGTATGCCTCCTATTTTTCATATCTTTGGATTTATGATGCAGGGTCCTAGCCTTAGTAAGAGCTGCTGTTGTTCAGTTTCCCAAGTCATGTCTGACTCTTTTCGACTCCATGGACTACAGCGTGCCAGGCCTCCCTGTCCTGGCTTCACTGTCTCCCAGCGTTTGCCCAAGTTCATGTCTATTGATTCAGTGATGCCTTCCAACCATCTCATCCTCTGTCTCCCTCTTCTCCTCCTGCCTTTAATTTTTCCCTACAGCAGGGTCTTTTACAGTTAGTTGTCTCTTCATATCAGG
This sequence comes from Tragulus kanchil, assembly GCA_022376925.1. Lineage (NCBI taxonomy): Eukaryota > Metazoa > Chordata > Mammalia > Artiodactyla > Tragulidae > Tragulus > Tragulus kanchil. Next base: position 16,912,662 of record JAIOJX010000029.1, on the reverse strand, counting down.
TGGCCAAAGAATTGGAGCTTCAGCTTCAGCATCAGTCCTTCCAATGACTATTAAGCCTTGCTTTCCTTTAGGACTGATTGGTTCAATTTCCTTGCTGTCCAAGGGGCTCTCCAACACCACAGTTGAAAGCATCAGTTCTTCGGTGCTCTGCCTTCTCTATGGTCCAACTCTCACATCCGTACATGACTACTGGGAAAACCATAGCTTTGGCTATATGGACCTTTGTCAGCAAAGTGATGTCTTTGCTTTCTTTTTTTTTTCTTTTTTAAATTTTGGCCTCTTTTATTGGCTTTTTATTTATTTATTTTCATCCGTCTTTATTCTTTGACCTGTGTGGGCCTCCCATTGCAGTGGCCTCTCTCATGGCAGAGCACTGGCTCTGGGCGCATGTGCTCTAGAGTGCTGGCTGGTAATCAGACACACCAGCCCAGCCGCTCCGCGGCACGTGGGATCTTCCCGGGCCAGGGATTGAACTCGTGCCCCTTGCACTGCAAGGTGGACTTTTTACCCACTGGACCACCAGGGAAGCTCTTTGCTTTTTAATAGGTTTCGTCATAGTTTTCATTCATAAGGGTGCCTGAGAGCAGAGCCGTGGGGAAGGGACAAGTTCTAGGTTTTTCCTGTTCCCAACCTCCATGCCGTTCCTCACAGATATGGACGCAGAGAGAGAAGCCCTCCAGAGTACCGCCTACCCAGAAGTGCAGACCTTCTGCCAGAAGCACGGCCTGATGTTTGAGGTAACTGCCCACCCAGCCCTCATTGTCTCAGCAACCCAGGCAGTCACAGGGGCTCTTTGCTCAGAGGGACTCTGCCCCAGAGTCACAGATGAAAGTCCTCTAAGAAAGGCAGGCAGATGGGTCATGGACATGGACACTGTGGTCTGGCAAAGCACTAGGAGTGGACGCCTTGAAATCTGCTCCTTGGGTACGCCACTTTTCTTTTTGACGATTTCTTTTCTTTTTATTAATTTATTTTTCACTGCATTGGGTCTTCATTGTTGCGTGTGGGCTTTCTCTCGCTGCGGTGAGTGGGGGCTACTCTCTGGTTGCGGTGTGCAGGCGCTCATTGCATGGCTTCTCTCGTTGCAGAGCACAGGCTCTAGGGCACGTGGGCTTGAGCAGTCGTGGTGTGTGGGCTCAGGAGCTGTGATGCCCAAGCTCCGGAGCACTGACTCAGTAGTTGTGGCACATCAGGTTTGCTGCTCTGCAGCATGAGGGATCTTCCCGGGCCAGGGATTGAACTCGTGCCCCTTGCACTGCAAGGTGGACTTTTTACCCACTGGACCACCAGGGAAGCTCTTTGCTTTTTAATAGGTTTCGTCATAGTTTTCATTCATAAGGGTGCCTGAGAGCAGAGCCGTGGGGAAGGGACAAGTTCTAGGTTTTTCCTGTTCCCAACCTCCATGCCGTTCCTCACAGATATGGACGCAGAGAGAGAAGCCCTCCAGAGTACCGCCTACCCAGAAGTGCAGACCTTCTGCCAGAAGCACGGCCTGATGTTTGAGGTAACTGCCCACCCAGCCCTCATTGTCTCAGCAACCCAGGCAGTCACAGGGGCTCTTTGCTCAGAGGGACTCTGCCCCAGAGTCACAGATGAAAGTCCTCTAAGAAAGGCAGGCAGATGGGTCATGGACATGGACACTGTGGTCTGGCAAAGCACTAGGAGTGGACGCCTTGAAATCTGCTCCTTGGGTACGCCACTTTTCTTTTTGACGATTTCTTTTCTTTTTATTAATTTATTTTTCACTGCATTGGGTCTTCATTGTTGCGTGTGGGCTTTCTCTCGCTGCGGTGAGTGGGGGCTACTCTCTGGTTGCGGTGTGCAGGCGCTCATTGCATGGCTTCTCTCGTTGCAGAGCACAGGCTCTAGGGCACGTGGGCTTGAGCAGTCGTGGTGTGTGGGCTCAGGAGCTGTGATGCCCAAGCTCCGGAGCACTGACTCAGTAGTTGTGGCACATCAGGTTTTGCTGCTCTGCAGCATGAGGGATCTTCCTGGATCAGGGATCACAGCCGTGTCTCCTGCCTTGGCAGGTGGATTCTTTACCATGGAGCCACATGGGAAGCCCGGCATGTCACTCTTATTATTGTTTGGTCCTGTCCCCCAGGACTCCTTGCAGCAGGACAGCTTCAGGGGGTGTCTGAGAGGGCCTTGGGATATTTGGGTGGGGGTGCGCGCGAGTTCAGCCTTTTTCCTGGGGCCCTATGGTGTGCCAGCTGGACAGTCACCACAGGCCCCGGGTAGCGTGCCCCAGTCCCAGGGTGGGCACGTGGCTGCCTGCATGTCTCTAAACGGAAGCCATCTTCGGAGTCTCGGCTTCAGTTGACGCTGCCTCTGTGCCCTTCACAAAAGTCATCCGTGGCACCAACGGCCCCCACCATCATTTAAAAAATATATTTTTTTATTTATTTGGCTCTGCTGGGTCTTAGCTGAGGCATGTGAACTTTTAGTTGCGACCTGTGGGTGACCAGGGATCAAACCCAGGCCCCCTGCATTGGGAGCACAGAGTCTTAGCCTCTGGACTCCCAGGAAGGTCCCTATCTATCACTAAGAAAGAAGCATTGCTTGATGGGAATTCAACTCCGCTGGCCCCTGATCATGAGACATGGCTCAACGGCAGAGGCACTGGAAAGGAAAGCACAGACGCTGAGCACTGATACAAAGCCCTGTGTGCAGCCCTTTCATGTCCACTGGGTGCTGTGTGCCCCACACAGGAAGCACCCTCAGGTTGGGGAGCCAGTGGCCTGGAGAGATGCAGGTTCTCGCACAGGGCTGGTAACTGACCCTTTTTCCTTCGCCCTTCTCTCCTCTGCCCGCGTCCCATACTGTAGTCCTTTATCCCATGCTGTAGTTTATTAGAAACTTTATGTCCTTCCCTCCGGACAAAAAAAGAGAGACAGGCCCATTCTGAGTCCCACCCACCCTCTCCTCATCCCAGCTTTCTGCCAGGTCAGCCTCTCTACTTGAATTGAACCATTCTCCTCCCCCACCTCCAGCCAGCAGGCTGAAATGGACAACAAGCATGCGGTCTCCAAGGAGACTTTGCCACATCTGATTTTGGCCAAACAAAACCTCCAAAACTCTAGCAGGGCTTTGGAGGTGGATTCTTTACCATGGAGCCACATGGGAAGCCCGGCATGTCACTCTTATTATTGTTTGGTCCTGTCCCCCAGGACTCCTTGCAGCAGGACAGCTTCAGGGGGTGTCTGAGAGGGCCTTGGGATATTTGGGTGGGGGTGCGCGCGAGTTCAGCCTTTTTCCTGGGGCCCTATGGTGTGCCAGCTGGACAGTCACCACAGGCCCCGGGTAGCGTGCCCCAGTCCCAGGGTGGGCACGTGGCTGCCTGCATGTCTCTAAACGGAAGCCATCTTCGGAGTCTCGGCTTCAGTTGACGCTGCCTCTGTGCCCTTCACAAAAGTCATCCGTGGCACCAACGGCCCCCACCATCATTTAAAAAATATATTTTTTTATTTATTTGGCTCTGCTGGGTCTTAGCTGAGGCATGTGAACTTTTAGTTGCGACCTGTGGGTGACCAGGGATCAAACCCAGGCCCCCTGCATTGGGAGCACAGAGTCTTAGCCTCTGGACTCCCAGGAAGGTCCCTATCTATCACTAAGAAAGAAGCATTGCTTGATGGGAATTCAACTCCGCTGGCCCCTGATCATGAGACATGGCTCAACGGCAGAGGCACTGGAAAGGAAAGCACAGACGCTGAGCACTGATACAAAGCCCTGTGTGCAGCCCTTTCATGTCCACTGGGTGCTGTGTGCCCCACACAGGAAGCACCCTCAGGTTGGGGAGCCAGTGGCCTGGAGAGATGCAGGTTCTCGCACAGGGCTGGTAACTGACCCTTTTTCCTTCGCCCTTCTCTCCTCTGCCCGCGTCCCATACTGTAGTCCTTTTATCCCATGCTGTAGTTTATTAGAAACTTTATGTCCTTCCCTCCGGACAAAAGAAGAGAGACAGGCCCATTCTGAGTCCCACCCACCCTCTCCTCATCCCAGCTTTCTGCCAGGTCAGCCTCTCTACTTGAATTGAACCATTCTCCTCCGCCCCACCTCCAGCCAGCAGGCTGAAATGGACAGCAAGCATGCGGTCTCCAAGGAGACTTTGCCACATCTGATTTTGGCCAAACGAAAACCCTGCTCTGCAAAGAAAGCTCTGAGAGCAAGTGTGGACATGTCCTTGGTTAGAAAGGAACAGTTTGAAAATGCCCAAGTTCTTTAAAAATGTTTTAAATTTTTTTTTTTTTTTAAGATTTATTTAGTTATTTATTTTTGGGCAGGGGTCAGGTTGGGGAGGGAGGGGAGCAGGCGGGCCACTTCTATTGGTCTTTCATTTCTCTATTTTCATCTCTCTTTGTTCTTTGGCTCCTGTGGGCCTCCCATCGCAGTGGCCTCTGTTGTCGCAGAGCACCGGCTCTGGGCGCATGCGCTCCAGAGCTCCGGCTCGATGATTGGACACATCGGTCCAGCCGCTCCGCGGCATGTGGGGTCTTCCCAGGCCAGGGCTCGAACCGGTGCCCCTTGCACTGCAAGGCGGTGTCCTTATCCACTGGACCACCAGGGAAGCCCCTTAAAATGTTTTTAACTAAACTTGAGTTTGGAATTTAGATTTGCAGGAAAATTGCCTATAGGACAGAGACCCCATGTGCCCCACACCCACATTTTCCCCTGTTGTGAATATCATCTGTTATCGGGGCATATTGATCATCATGTAAAATGGACAACAGTATGTTCCCATTAAGAAACTTCCAGACTTTAATGGACTCTCACTAGGTCTTCCCCTTTCTGGTCGAGGCCCCCAGCCAGGGAACCCTGTGACATTTAGTTGTCATGACTCCCCAGTCTCCCATGGCTGGGCCAGCTCCTTGGTCTTTTCCTTTGTTCTCATGAGCAGCACGGTCTTGGGGAGGATTTCCTGGATGTCCTGTGTCATGGTTCCAGTCGGGGTCTGTCTGATATTTTTCTCATGATTTCTCTGGGATTATGGGTCTCATTCAAATTCTTTTAATCCAGGCATCCCTTTTTGAGGAGAGGTTGTCAAAAATACTGAAACATGGACTTCTCCGGTGGTGCAGTGGCTAAGACTCTGAGCTGGCAATGCACAGGGTCCATGTTTGCTACTTGGTCCAGGAGTTAATATCCTACAGGCTGCATGGGGCAGCCAACAAGAAAAAACTTATTGAAAGATGTGTTATGCATTTATCAAAAGGAATTGAAAAAAAAAATCACTCATCCTCCCACCTTCCTGACCAACCCACACTTATAATTTCCAGGTGGTTGATCTGAGGTGGGGTATTCGGAACACGGAGGCCACTGACCACATGACCACGGAGCTCTGCTTGGAGGAGCTGGACCGGTGTCGGAAAACATCCATAGGGCCAGCTTTTGTTGTGAGTCTCTTGGTCTCTCAGGAGGGATGGAGTCACACTTACTTCTCATCCAGCACCAGGATATGGCCCCTGTTTTAGACCAGACCCGTCCGTGGAGGGAGGTGGGTGGCATTTCTGCGATCATGCTCAGTCCTCATAGCCTGCCCGTGGCAGACATTGCTAATCGATCGCAGCACTCATTTTGGAGAGCTAGCTGGGATCCAGACATTAACAGTCAAGTCGAAGCAGCAGGTGAGCTGGAGAGCAGAATACTGAAGCTCAAAGGGATCTTAGAATCTGTTCTGAACCTTCCCCTAGCTTTCCCATCTCGTTCATTTTGTCTGGGGGACTTTGAGATCTTAGAAAACCACAGAGAAGGTAGAAATCTACAGGGTATCCAGAATTTTTTTGTCCAGTGCGCTCCATGATATTGGAGGCAGATTCTCTGGTCCTATGGGGAGCCTGCCTCAGGAGCAAACTTCCTCTGACCCTTGCTGAGACCCAGCAGGGTCTCCTCTCCTCCCAGCTGTGTTCTCTGCTACCAGAACAATCTACAGCTCACAAGGAATGGTGTGAGTTATAATCAGCAAATAATACTCCAAAATTTTGATTTATTACATCACCAAGTTTCAGACACACCAAGAAGGACAGCGTTTTGTCTCATAAATAGAGGAAGGGCGTCAAACCACAGCCCATGGGACAAATCTGGCCGCCCACCTGTTTTGTAAATAAAGCTTCATGGGCACCAGGCCACACTCATTCATTTACCTCTCCCCCCAGGCTACTTCCAGCTTCCGGAGCAGAGCTATGTGGTTGCCATAGAGACCATCTATCTTGCAAAGCTGAACACATTGGTGATTTGGCTTTCGATGAAAGTCTGCCTACCCCTGTACTAGAAAGTAAAGAGGAAAATGTCCAGAAAGTCTTTGCCCAGTTCCTCTTGATCCAAAAACACTTGGTCCAGGAGTTAATATCCTACAGGCTGCATGGGGCAGCCAACAAGAAAAAACTTATTGAAAGATGTGTTATGCATTTATCAAAAGGAATTGAAAAACAAAATCACTCATCCTCCCACCTTCCTGACCAACCCACACTTATAATTTCCAGGTGGTTGATCTGAGGTGGGGTATTCGAACACGGAGGCCACTGACCACATGACCACGGAGCTCTGCTTGGAGGAGCTGGACCGGTGTCGGAAAACATCCATAGGGCCAGCTTTTGTTGTGAGTCTCTTGGTCTCTCAGGAGGGATGGAGTCACACTTACTTCTCATCCAGCACCAGGATATGGCCCCTGTTTTAGACCAGACCCGTCCGTGGAGGGAGGTGGGTGGCATTTCTGCGATCATGCTCAGTCCTCATAGCCTGCCCGTGGCAGACATTGCTAATCGATCGCAGCACTCATTTTGGAGAGCTAGCTGGGATCCAGACATTAACAGTCAAGTCGAAGCAGCAGGTGAGCTGGAGAGCAGAATACTGAAGCTCAAAGGGATCTTAGAATCTGTTCTGAACCTTCCCCTAGCTTTCCCATCTCGTTCATTTTGTCTGGGGGACTTTGAGATCTTAGAAAACCACAGAGAAGGTAGAAATCTACAGGGTATCCAGAATTTTTTTGTCCAGTGCGCTCCATGATATTGGAGGCAGATTCTCTGGTCCTATGGGGAGCCTGCCTCAGGAGCAAACTTCCTCTGACCCTTGCTGAGACCCAGCAGGGTCTCCTCTCCTCCCCAGCTGTGTTCTCTGCTACCAGAACAATCTACAGCTCACAAGGAATGGTGTGAGTTATAATCAGCAAATAATACTCCAAAATTTTGATTTATTACATCACCAAGTTTCAGACACACCAAGAAGGACAGCGTTTTGTCTCATAAATAGAGGAAGGGCGTCAAACCACAGCCCATGGGACAAATCTGGCCGCCCACCTGTTTTTGTAAATAAAGCTTCATGGGCACCAGGCCACACTCATTCATTTACCTCTCACCCCAGGCTACTTCCAGCTTCCGGAGCAGAGCTATGTGGTTGCCATAGAGACCATCTATCTTGCAAAGCTGAACACATTGGTGATTTGGCTTTCGATGAAAGTCTGCCTACCCCTGTACTAGAAAGTAAAGAGGGAAAATGTCCAGAAAGTCTTTGCCCAGTTCCTCTTGATCACAAAGAAGCTTCGAGCAGCTTCCTATGAAAGCTCTCTTGAAGATAAGGAAGTAAATGAGTCATCCCCATGATAAAAGCTGTTTTCTAGGGAAATAAAGACAAACATATGAGACCTGTTTGGCCGTAAAGTTGCACTACCCAATGCAGTAGCCGCAAACCACATGCAGTGATTCAAATTTAAATGAATGAAAATCTAGTAAATTAAAATTTTGGTTCCTCGGTTGCACATCACAGCAGCTCAGTGGCCTCAGGTGTCAAGTGGCCGCCCTACTGGGCAGCATGGAAATGAGCCCTTCCAGAATTGCTGAAAGTTCTCGTGCTGGCTTCTAGATTCAGTTCAGTTCAATCGCTCAGTCGCGTCCAACTCTTTGTGACCCCGTGGATGGCAGCACACCAGCCTTCCCTGTTCTTCACCATCTCCCAGAGCTTGCTTAAACTCATGTCCGTTGACTCAGTGATGCCATCCAACCATCTCGTCCTCTCTCGTCCCTTTAGAGGTTACGTCTCTTTAAAAAAACTGAGGCCTGGGCAGCAGATGTGAGAAGCCGTCTTTTCTGTGCATCAAATTTTATCTATACCATTACCATCGTCATTTCATTCTTTCCTTCTGTATTTTTCTTCATAGAACTGGCATCAGTTTTTCTTTTCCCCCCAATTTTTTTGAGATGTAATTAACATCCAGTGCTATATAGGTTTAAAATGTACAACATAATGACGATTTGCCTGTATTGCGAAATGATTATTAACTAATATTAGTTAACACCCAGGTGCTCATATAGGTCTGAAAAGGAGAATGTTTTTCCCTAGCGATCACAACGTTTAGGGTTTCCTCTCACTTTCAAATATACCCTATGGCCGTTAATTACAGTCACTATATTTATTCACTACATCCCCAGGACTTATCTTATAATTGGAAGTTTGACCCACTTGATTTTATTTATTATTTATTTATTTTTGGCTATTCTGGGTTTTCACCGCTGCTGCGGGCTCTTCTCTAGTTGCAGGGAGTAGGGGATACTCTCTAGTTGAGGTGAGGTGGCTTCTTGTTGCGATGACTTCTCTTGTTGTGGAACTGGAGCTCTAGGGCACAGGGGCTTCAATAGTTGCGGCTCTGAGGCTCTAGAGCACAGGCTCCGTCGTTGTGGCTCACGGGCTTAGTTGTTCTGCAGCATGTGGGATCTTCCCGGATCAGGGATCGAACCTGTGTCTCCTACAGTGGCAAGTGAACTCTTTACCACTGAGCTACCAGGAAAGTCCCATTTCTTTATTTTGTTATAGAAGTGTAGCTGAATTACAAGCCGTGTTGGTTTCAGGCGTACAGCAAAGTGATTCAGTTACATACATACCTAATGGCTTGGCAAGGTAAGAATCCACCTGCAATGCAGGAGACACAGAAGACATGGGCTCGATCCCTGGGTCAGTTCAGTCCAGAGGATCAGAAGGAAGCAGACAAGACTGAAGCAACTTAGCACACATGCATGTGTGTATATATATATATATACATATGTATATATATATGTATATATATATATATACACACATGTATTTCAGATTCTTTTCCATGTTAGATTATTGCAAAGTATTGAGTCTAGCTCCCTATGTTAATTACTATTGTTTTAAAATACAGTCTAATATTTGAAAGGTTCTACCCTCTGACTTACTTCCCTGGTGGTTCAGCAGTCAAGAATCTGCCTGCAGTGCAGGAGACCCGGGTTCAATCCCTGGGTCGGGAAGATCCCCTGGAGAAAGAAATGGTGAAATGGCAACCCACTCCAGTGTTCTTGTGTGGGAGATCCCGTGGACACAGGAGCCTGGTGGGTTATAGTCCATGGGTTTGCAAAAGAGTTGGACATGGCTTAGCAACTAAACAATATCAAGAACAACGTTACCCTCCTCTTATGTATCTCCTTCACAGTTTTGTCCCTCAAGCTTCTAATTTTGCTGATGAGGAAGCCTGATGATCGATCATTTTGTTGAGTTTCAAAGAAAAACATTTTTTGTAAAGAAGAAAGGGAGGTGGGGAGAAAAGGAACTCCAGGAGGATTTATCTTGGCTATTCTGGGTTTTCACCGCTGCTGCGGGCTCTTCTCTAGTTGCAGGGAGTAGGGGATACTCTCTAGTTGAGGTGAGGTGGCTTCTTGTTGCGATGACTTCTCTTGTTGTGGAACTGGAGCTCTAGGGCACAGGGGCTTCAATAGTTGCGGCTCTGAGGCTCTAGAGCACAGGCTCCGTCGTTGTGGCTCACGGGCTTAGTTGTTCTGCAGCATGTGGGATCTTCCCGGATCAGGGATCGAACCTGTGTCTCCTACAGTGGCAAGTGAACTCTTTACCACTGAGCTACCAGGAAAGTCCCATTTCTTTATTTTGTTATAGAAGTGTAGCTGAATTACAAGCCGTGTTGGTTTCAGGCGTACAGCAAAGTGATTCAGTTACATACATACCTAATGGCTTGGCAAGGTAAGAATCCACCTGCAATGCAGGAGACACAGAAGACATGGGCTCGATCCCTGGGTCAGTTCAGTCCAGAGGATCAGAAGGAAGCAGACAAGACTGAAGCAACTTAGCACACATGCATGTGTGTATATATATATATATACATATGTATATATATAGTATATATATATATATACACATGTATTTCAGATTCTTTTCCATGTTATATTATTGCAAAGTATTGAGTCTAGCTCCCTATGTTAATTACTATTGTTTTAAAATACAGTCTAATATTTGAAAGGTTCTACCCTCTGACTTACTTCCCTGGTGGTTCAGCAGTCAAGAATCTGCCTGCAGTGCAGGAGACCCGGGTTCAATCCCTGGGTCGGGAAGATCCCCTGGAGAAAGAAATGGTGAAATGGCAACCCACTCCAGTGTTCTTGTGTGGGAGATCCCGTGGACACAGGAGCCTGGTGGGTTATAGTCCATGGGTTTGCAAAAGAGTTGGACATGGCTTAGCAACTAAACAATATCAAGAACAACGTTACCCTCCTCTTATGTATCTCCTTCACAGTTTTGTCCCTCAAGCTTCTAATTTTGCTGATGAGGAAGCCTGATGATCGATCATTTTGTTGAGTTTCAAAGAAAAACATTTTTTGTAAAGAAGAAAGGGAGGTGGGGAGAAAAGGAACTCCAGGAGGAATTCTATTTTGCAACCCAAATTGCAGGCAGCCAAAAGTACAGCGCAGCTTCCAGGCGGCATGGGGGATGGGGACGGGAAGGGAGGATCTCGGAGCCCAGGGATCTGGCAGATCCTTCCAGAAGGCTTGCTCAGGCTGCAAGCTGACCTCCAGCCGCTTCCTGCGTTCCTCTTGAACCAGGCCTCTCCCCTCTAACTCTTGAGAGTCACGGCTTCATTCTCCTTCAGGGGCTCTGATTGGGGGGAGCGCCTTGCGTTTAACTCAGAGACGCAGTGGAGGCCCTTGGAGGAGCCTCTCTCTGTAAATAAGTCATTAGGCACTGCGGCAGGGGACAGCTCCCCACGGCGCTTCCTTCTAGAAGTTCGGAGTCTCTCGGGCTCCCCGCAGCTCCAGCATCTCCAGAGAGTTGCTTCTGGTGGCAACCTGAGCTTCTCTCAAGCTCCTCCCATTCCCGTTGCTCTGGTCCCACAGACATGCGTGTCTTGTAGCTCCTGTCTCCTTCCCGAGATTTCTGGTTTGTGGTTGGCTGGCTGCATCTTTTCCAACTCGTTTTGTTCCACCTGGGCTCTTCCTTCAGGTAACTTACCTGGAGAGTGGAATCCTCTTCAACACCTGTTACCAAACCAAACTTGGGTCCACTTTCCCAAGAGGAGTAGTGCCAGTCTACTGACATGGGGTGTCCTGAAGGAAAGCATAGCATTTGTTGAAGGTGCCAAGCAAGGAGTCCAGGCAGCTCGTGTTCAAAGACCCTGAACCACCAGATGGCTTTCAGGAAAGCATCCTTAAAGGGTTAGGAGTTGCAGAGCATGTGACCAGCTCACACAAGTCTCTCATTGGTTGATGCTGAGGCAACAGAGCAGTATCAAAGGGTTGACATCCTTAAGTGCTGTAGGTCTGGGGGCGGGTACACATTCATTATCATCAAGAAGTTAACTTTTTTCATTTGGTGAGAGTTTTAGCATGGGGTTTCTCTGGTGACTCAGAGGGTAAAGGATCTGCCTGCAATGCAGGAGATCCGGGTTCAATCCCTGGGTTGGGAAAATCTCCTGGAGAAGAGGATTGCTACCCACTCCAGGCTTCTTGCCTGCAGAATTGACAGAAGAGCCTGACTGGCTACAGTCTGTGGGGTTGCAAAGAGTCAGACACGACTGAGCGACTAACACTGTCCGTTTTTCAAGACAACTCAGAAAATGTGCATCACAGACTGTGTTCTATGTATTTCAGCGAGGTGCTAAAGTAGAGGATATGGGAGAGAGGTCTGCCCCGGAGTCCTGCTCCATTGCACCATCATCCCAGATTCCAAGGATCCATGTTTCCTAGGTACACACCCCTGGAATATTCTGGTATGACCCAGCGCAGAAGGGAGGGGTGATTGCTTCCACGTTACGTAATGAAGAAACTCAAGACTTTGGACCTGCTTTCCTAGGCCTTCTCCAGCCTAATTCTCTCATATTCTGGTTTGCACCTTCTTCAAGCATGTTGGGGACAGAAAGAGGGCCTCCTACATTCTTGATATAAGACCAAAGTCTTAGGGTCTCAGCAGTCCCTACCAAACCGTCCCAGGGGATGGCCTTATCTCCCTTTATTGCCCCCTTCCTGTGGGCGCTGTAGACCCTGGGTTTCTGGCCCTGGCCCTTTGCTGTGCTTCCTGCCCCAGGGCCTTTGCACGTGCTGTCTCTCTGCTTGCCAAGAGCATTCCTTCTCCTGTCGTATTTTGCAGCTTGGTCCTCACTTCTCGGGGGAGTTTCTCTGACTCCACAGCCCTCACGTGATCCATGTTACTTTTTCCTCTTAGAACTATGACAGCTACAGTATTGATACTGGTGTAATTCTCAGATGGATGCCTGCTTCTCCTGTTAAGACTCTGAGATCCTGGAAGCAGGGAACCAAGACTGCCTTGGTCACTGGTGTCTGGTGGGCGGCTGTTATGCGCTTGACTCAATGTATATTTGAAGACTGTGCTGATCACTCAGAGATTCTGCACTAGGATCTGACCCTATGGGTCAGATAGCCCCTATGGGTTGGCTCTTTTCTCTTTTCTTTTAATTTTATTTATTTTTATCTGTGTTGGGTCTTTGTTGATGCACACAGGCTTTCTCTAGTTGCAGCGAGCAGAGCTACTCTCTAGTTGTGGTGCACAGACTTCTCATGGAGGCGACTTCTTTTGTTGCAGAGCATGGTCTCTAGGGCACAAGGACTATAGTAGTTGCAATGTGTGGGCTCAGTAGTTGTGGCTCCTGGGCTTAGTTGCGCAGAGTCATGTGGAATCTTCCTGGACCAGGGATCGAACCTGTGTCTCTTGCATTGCCAGGTAGATTCTTTACCACTGAGCCACCAGGGAAGCCCAAAGGATTTATTATTACTTGCAGCAAATAAAGAGAATACTAGGGACCTTTCCCAAAGCTGTGTCTCCCCGAACATAGACATTGGGAAAGTTTTAAGCCAAGAAGGCATGCATATTCATGAGGGAGCTTGAGTAGAGGAGAATTCAGCTTAGAATTGGGGCAAAGGTCCACAGAATCTAAGCTTTAGTTGATTAAAGTCAGGAGGATCGACATCATCATTCTATCCTCCACCCAGGTAGGAGTCCTAGTTCCTGCAGAACTCAAAGATGTATACACTTTGAGGAGGAACTAGGAGTCTGTTTTATCACTGGGTTGTAGGAAAGAGGACCCCTTCCAGGGCCTGAGTGGGCTCTTGTCTAACACTCAGAAATGAATTGTCTAAGGAGACATATGTGCTGACAAAGCAAGAAACTTTTCTGGAAAGAGGTGCCCGGGCAGAGAGCAGTAGGGTAAGGGAACCCAGGAGACCTGCTCTGCCGAGTGGCTCACAGTCTTGGGTTTGATGGTAATTGGGTCGGTTGCTGGGTTGTATCTGGCCCATCACTCTGACACAGGGTCCTTCCTGGTGGCACATGTATCTCTCAGCCACGACGGGTTCCAGCGAGAAGGATCCCGGGAGGTTGGTAGAACATATGATCTAGAGTCTCTTCTTCTTGTGTTATTCTCATTCAATCACTAAGTCATGTCTGACTCTTTTGTGACCCCACGGACTGTAGCCCACCAGGCTCCTCTGTCCATTGCTCTTTTCTGTGCTGATCACTCAGAGATTCTGCACTAGGATCTGACCCTATGGGTCAGATAGCCCCTATGGGTTGGCTCTTTTCTCTTTTCTTTTAATTTTATTTATTTTTATCTGTGTTGGGTCTTTGTTGATGCACACAGGCTTTCTCTAGTTGCAGCGAGCAGAGCTACTCTCTAGTTGTGGTGCACAGACTTCTCATGGAGGCGACTTCTTTTGTTGCAGAGCATGGTCTCTAGGGCACAAGGACTATAGTAGTTGCAATGTGTGGGCTCAGTAGTTGTGGCTCCTGGGCTTAGTTGCGCAGAGTCATGTGGAATCTTCCTGGACCAGGGATCGAACCTGTGTCTCTTGCATTGCCAGGTAGATTCTTTACCACTGAGCCACCAGGGAAGCCCAAAGGATTTATTATTACTTGCAGCAAATAAAGAGAATACTAGGGACCTTTCCCAAAGCTGTGTCTCCCGAACATAGACATTGGGAAAGTTTTAAGCCAAGAAGGCATGCATATTCATGAGGGAGCTTGAGTAGAGGAGAATTCAGCTTAGAATTGGGGCAAAGGTCCACAGAATCTAAGCTTTAGTTGATTAAAGTCAGGAGGATCGACATCATCATTCTATCCTCCACCCAGGTAGGAGTCCTAGTTCCTGCAGAACTCAAAGATGTATACACTTTGAGGAGGAACTAGGAGTCTGTTTTATCACTGGGTTGTAGGAAAGAGGACCCCTTCCAGGGCCTGAGTGGGCTCTTGTCTAACACTCAGAAATGAATTGTCTAAGGAGACATATGTGCTGACAAAGCAAGAAACTTTTCTGGAAAGAGGTGCCCGGGCAGAGAGCAGTAGGGTAAGGGAACCCAGGAGACCTGCTCTGCCGAGTGGCTCACAGTCTTGGGTTTGATGGTAATTGGGTCGGTTGCTGGGTTGTATCTGGCCCATCACTCTGACACAGGGTCCTTCCTGGTGGCACATGTATCTCTCAGCCACGACGGGTTCCAGCGAGAAGGATCCCGGGAGGTTGGTAGAACATATGATCTAGAGTCTCTTCTTCTTGTGTTATTCTCATTCAATCACTAAGTCATGTCTGACTCTTTTGTGACCCCACGGACTGTAGCCCACCAGGCTCCTCTGTCCATGGGATTCTCCAGGCAAGAATACTGGAGGGGGTTGCCCTACCCTTCTTTCAGGGGATCTTCCTGACCCAGGGATTGAACCCTCGTCTCCTGCATCTCCTGCACTGCAGGCAGATTCTTTACCACTGAGCCACCAGGGAAGCCTAGGAATGCTGGAGTGGGTAGCCTATCCCTTTACCAGGGGAACTTACTGACCCAGGAGTTGAACCAGGATCCCCTGCATTGCAGGTGGACTCTTTACTGGCTGAGCTAATTACCTCCATGGAACAAACACTAGGCTCATTTTAAAGGCTTAGCATGTCTCTCCCGGAGTTACTGAGCTCAGTGCCCAAGCTGAGATCTGAACCCATACCTCTCCCCTCCCCTCCTCTCTCCTCCAGGCCCTAGTGGGTAACCAGTACGGCCCCTGTCCCCTCCCCACGCTGATTGAGGAAAAGGAGTGGGAGGCGCTGAAGGCTCAGCTGACATCCAGGCCCCGCGACCTGGAGCTGGTGGCACGACGCTTCCGGAGGGACGAGAACACGGTGCCCCCCACCTACCTGCTGCAGGCCCTGGGCGTCAGGGAGACCTGTGGGCCCGAGGAGGCCACCCTGACTTCTGCACTGCGCTCCGGAGCCCAGGAGGCCCACAGGCTGGGACTTCTCAGCCAGGAACAGTGGTCCCGCTACCACCGGTCAGGTGAGGCTGCCAGCACACCCTGGGGATCCCCAGAAATGCCCAGGTGTTCAAAATACACACGCGTTTAATCCAGACATCCCTGTCTGCTTTTCTGTGAACACGGAAGGCCCAATTCTGATAAACATTAGTTTCCTGATTCAAGAGAGTATAGGCATTTCCTGGTTGATTTCAGCCTCTTAGGGTTATTCTCTCTTCTGGCTCCTCCTTTCCGTCTCCGAGGCAGGCTCCTGGCTTTTGGGAATGTGTCCCTGGGACCGAGACCCTCCCAGGACACGAGACTTTTAGGGCCAAACTCATGACATGTATCTCTCAGCCACGACGGGTTCCAGCGAGAAGGATCCCGGGAGGTTGGTAGAACATATGATCTAGAGTCTCTTCTTCTTGTGTTATTCTCATTCAATCACTAAGTCATGTCTGACTCTTTTGTGACCCCACGGACTGTAGCCCACCAGGCTCCTCTGTCCATGGGATTCTCCAGGCAAGAATACTGGAGGGGGTTGCCCTACCCTTCTTTCAGGGGATCTTCCTGACCCAGGGATTGAACCCTCGTCTCCTGCATCTCCTGCACTGCAGGCAGATTCTTTACCACTGAGCCACCAGGGAAGCCTAGGAATGCTGGAGTGGGTAGCCTATCCCTTTACCAGGGGAACTTACTGACCCAGGAGTTGAACCAGGATCCCCTGCATTGCAGGTGGACTCTTTACTGGCTGAGCTAATTACCTCCATGGAACAAACACTAGGCTCATTTTAAAGGCTTAGCATGTCTCTCCCGGAGTTACTGAGCTCAGTGCCCAAGCTGAGATCTGAACCCATACCTCTCCCCTCCCCTCCTCTCTCCTCCAGGCCCTAGTGGGTAACCAGTACGGCCCCTGTCCCCTCCCCACGCTGATTGAGGAAAAGGAGTGGGAGGCGCTGAAGGCTCAGCTGACATCCAGGCCCCGCGACCTGGAGCTGGTGGCACGACGCTTCCGGAGGGACGAGAACACGGTGCCCCCCACCTACCTGCTGCAGGCCCTGGGCGTCAGGGAGACCTGTGGGCCCGAGGAGGCCACCCTGACTTCTGCACTGCGCTCCGGAGCCCAGGAGGCCCACAGGCTGGGACTTCTCAGCCAGGAACAGTGGTCCCGCTACCACCGGTCAGGTGAGGCTGCCAGCACACCCTGGGGATCCCCAGAAATGCCCAGGTGTTCAAAATACACACCGCGTTTAATCCAGACATCCCTGTCTGCTTTTCTGTGAACACGGAAGGCCCAATTCTGATAAACATTAGTTTCCTGATTCAAGAGAGTATAGGCATTTCCTGGTTGATTTCAGCCTCTTAGGGTTATTCTCTCTTCTGGCTCCTCCTTTCCGTCTCCGAGGCAGGCTCCTGGCTTTTGGGAATGTGTCCCTGGGACCGAGACCCTCCCAGGACACGAGACTTTTAGGGCCAAACTCATGACAGTTCTGGGAAAACTGATGGAGTGGGTCACCCTGTGTTAGCTGAGGGCAAGCCAATGCCGAGGAGTTGTCCTTCATCCGCGTACCTGCCTCTGAGGGGACATGCCGATGCACAGGAAGGAGGAAGGAGTCTCTTTTTTCCAAGGAGGAGAGTAGAGGCTCCCCTCTGTGCAGTCTGAGTCCATCACGGCTCCAAGCTGGCCCCTTACCTCTCACCTCTAGCCTTGTCTTCTGCCCCTCCATCCTTCACACCGTCTAGCAGAAAGATGTTTCTCAAAGGGCAGTGTGATCAAGCCACTGTCCCACTGCTCGCTGCCAGCAAGAAACAGGTTCTTCTTATTTACGGATTAGTAATGTCAGCTAATGGATTATCGGTATGTCAGTGTATACTGCCCACACCCTTAAATACATGAGTTAGTATTATCCAATCTATCAGGTAAATGAATTTATATTATCCACACTACTAAATATATGAATTTGCATTGTGCATGCTATTAAATAGATGGATTTATATTACCCATTCTATTAAATAGATAAATTTATATCCTACAAACTGTTAAGTATATGAATTTATATCAGCTGCACTATTAAATATATGAATTTATATTATAAAAATATTAAATATATAAATTTATATTGCCCAAATTACCGAATATATGAATTTATATCATCCACACTATTAAATATATGAGTTTATATCATCCATGTCATTAAATATATGAATTCCTATCACACACCCTATTAAATACATGAATTTATACTACTCACCACTATTAAACCACTATTAAATAAATGAATTTCTATTACCAAAAAATTGGATACATGAATTTATATTATCAAAAATATTAAATATATGAATTTATATTACCCACACTATAAAATGTATGCATTCACCTTATCAAGATATTATTAATATATTGATTTATTTAAAGATATTGAATGTAGTTATTTGTAGTACTTTAATTTTTTAAAGTATATTGATTGTTATTTATGTATTAATTATGTATTAATTCTAGTAATGACATATCCACTTTTAAAAAAAAAAAGATTTATTTATTTATTTATTTTGGTGGGGGAGGGGTGGGGAGGGAGGGGAGCAGGCGGGCCACTTCTATTGGTCTTTCATTTGTCCATTTTCATCCATCTTTGTTCTTTGGCCCATGTGGGCCTCCCACTGTGGTGGCCTCTGTTGTCGCAGAGCACCGGCTCTGGGCGCATGCGCTCCAGAGCTCCGGCTTGGTCGTTGGACACATCAGTCCAGCTGCTCTGCAGTATGTGGGATCTTCCCAGGCCAGGGATTGAACTGGCACCCCTTGCACTGCAAGGCGGTGTCCTTACCCACTGGACCACCAGGGAAGCCCGACATATCCCCTTTTTAAAAATTTATTTGAGAATAATTTTAGATTAACATAAAGTTACAATGAAAGCTGCAAAGATAGTGTAGAGTTCTCCAATGTTCTCTACCCTACTTTGTAATGCTAACATCTTACGTGACCAAAGTGCATTTACTGGAACTCAGGAAAGAACAATGGTATTTAACATCAGTCAGTCAGTTCAGTCGCTCAGTCATGTCCAACTCTTTGTGACCCCATGGACTGTAGCATGCCAGGCTTCCCGGTCCTTCACCATCTCTCAGAGCTTGCTCAACTTCACGTCCATTGACTCAGGGATGCTGTCCAACCATCTCATCCTCTGTTGTTCCCTTTTCCTTCTGCCTTGTATTTTCCCCAGCATCAGGGTCTTTTCCAATGAATCTTTTCCAGTTTAACATCAGAATGTGACTGGTATGGCTTCTCTGATGGCTCAGTGGTAAAGAGTCTGCCTGCAGTGCAAAAGATGCTAGAGTTGTGGGTTCAAACCCTGATTTGGGAAGCTCCCCTGGAAGAGGGCATGGCAACCACTCCAGTATCCTTGCCTGGAGCATCCCATGGACAGAGGAGCCTGGGGGGGTACAGTCCATAGCAACTTAGCATGCACGCACATGACTAGTACCTAGAGTCCAGACTTTATTCAGATTTCCACCGTTCTCCCATCAACATCTTTCTGTCCCAGAGTCCCACGCTGCATTTCATCCTTTGTCTCCTTAGGCTTCTTTAATCTGGAACAGGTTTTCATGACCTTGACCGTTTTGAGGAGTCCTGGCCAGGTCTTTTGTAGAAGGTCCCCTCAATCTGGGCTTAGCTGGTGCTTTCTCGTGATTTAAGTAGGGCTCTGGTTTTGGGGAGGAAGCCCACAGAGGTGAAGTTCCCTCCCCATCCCATCATACCAGGATACCTGAGGCCCACCTGACGTCCCAGGTGATGCTAACCTTGACTCTTTGGCTAAGACTAGTAATGACATATCAACTTTGAATACACTTTTTTTATGTGGATAATCATGTTAAGGCTGTTGTTTACTGAGCACTTACCATGTTGCTGTGGTTTACTCAGTAATGCAGAGTCAAGTGTGCTAATTGGTCTCGTAGAGATGGCTGACATCAGAGCTTATAGTCAGCTCTGGTGTCTGTACATGGGGATGGGCCTGCGTTAGCGTCTCAGGTCTGCCACTTTCCGCCGTACAGACTCCTGGCAGGCTTGGAACCTCCGTTTCCTCATCTGTAAGGTGGAACTAATTAGTCAGAGGTGGGATCTAGTGGAGTTGTTACGAGGATCTGAAGGCTCATGTCCCGGCCATGATCTCATTCAACAATGAGATCGCTAAGCAATCACTTGCTAGTTTAAGTTCTATTTGAAAGAACAAATAGAAATTCTTTGACAGCAGCAGAAAGCACAAACGGGTATGAAGGTCAGGGGCACATCATCAATGGCATCTTCAGATGCTATTATTTTCCAGGCACCTTGCTCAACATTCTTTTAAATTTTCTTTTTCTAATCTTAAAATAAGAGTTTCTCAGGAAACTGGGGGAAATAATAAAAAGGAAAAAAGGTACCATGGGCTTCCCTGATGGTCCAGTGGGTAAGGACACTGCCTTGCAGTGCAAGGGGCGCCGGTTCGATCCCTGGCCTGGGAAAATCCCACATGCGGCGAAGCGACTGGACCAATGTGTCCAACTACCAAGCCAGAGCTCTGGAGCACATGCACCCATAGCCGGTGCTCTGCGACGAGAGAGGCCACTGCAATGGGAGGCCCACACAGGCCAAAGAAAAAAGATGGATGAAAATAGATAAATGGAAGACCAATAGAAGTGGCCAGGGAGAAAAAAAAGGGGATTCCATGTATCTTTTACCCAGATTTCTCCCTAAAGGTAGCATCTTGTGTGAGTAGGGTGCAATAATACAACCAGGAAGAATTGTTAGAATACAGAGAGAGCCAGTGTTTGGAAGCCGTTTGTTGGGGAATGTGAGTCTATTCCTTCTCTGCAATTTTATCACTTTGAGTGACCACCGCAGTTAATACCCAAGGACTGTTGTATCCCCGCGAGGATCCCTCCTGCTGCCCCTTTGGAGCCGCACTCATGCCTCCCCGCAAGCCCCAGCCCTGGCAGCCCCTAACCCATCTCTATCTCATTTATTCTGTTAGTTCGGCCTGGTCACTGAAGATAAAATTGCAGACAAACATAATGTGCTCAGCTCTTCACAAACTTTAGTTCACAGAAAATCCTCATTTCAAGTTTGCACTCCTATTAAAGGGAGGCAACAGAGGCTCAGAGAGGTGCTGTCATTATCCCAAGGTCACACAGCTGGCTGCTGGTAGAACAGATGGTCTTGGATTGGTTCAAGTCAAAAATGTGTCCAGGAAGGATCCCATTGAGGAACTGTTAGTTGTCTTCATCTCTGACCTCCATTCATGAGGCTGAGGGAGACATGGGGTCCGACCAGGGCGGACTTTGGAGTGGCTCTTGTCTTTTTATCTGAGTCCGAGTCCTGTCTCCAAGGGCCTGACTGATTCAGCAGCAGAGATCTGGGAGCTTCCAATGAGCCCAGGGCAGCTTCAAAAATGAACTCAAGTCTGACTGCTGTTTCAAAACAAAGGCTTCCAAGGAGAAGTCAGTGTGGGCTCCTGGCTCTAGAAAATTCAAGTCCTCTACGTATCTGCTGCATGCTCTGGGACGGGAGTCAGCCAGCCAAGGCCCAAGGGGTCAAACCCAGCCCACTGCTTGTTGTTTTGTAAATAAAGTTTTATTACAATACCCGCAAGTATGTTCCTTTGTAAGTTATCTACAGCTGCTTTCACAGAGCAGGAAATTAACCATTTTGAAATGTACAGTTCCTGGCATTACAAGTGTTTGAATTCCTGTTTTCCTTTCTTTGGGGCCACAGGCCAAAGAAAAAGATGGATCCAATAGAAGTGGCCAGGGAAAAAAAAAGGATTCCATGTATCTTTTACCCAGATTTCTCCCTAAAGGTAGCATCTTGTGTGAGTAGGGTGCAATAATACAACCAGGAAGAATTGTTAGAATACAGAGAGAGCCAGTGTTTGGAAGCCGTTTGTTGGGGAATGTGAGTCTATTCCTTCTCTGCAATTTTATCACTTTGAGTGACCACCGCAGTTAATACCCAAGGACTGTTGTATCCCCGCGAGGATCCCTCCTGCTGCCCCTTTGGAGCCGCACTCATGCCTCCCCGCAAGCCCCAGCCCTGGCAGCCCCTAACCCATCTCTATCTCATTTATTCTGTTAGTTCGGCCTGGTCACTGAAGATAAAATTGCAGACAAACATAATGTGCTCAGCTCTTCACAAACTTTAGTTCACAGAAAATCCTCATTTCAAGTTTGCACTCCTATTAAAGGGAGGCAACAGAGGCTCAGAGAGGTGCTGTCATTATCCCAAGGTCACACAGCTGGCTGCTGGTAGAACAGATGGTCTTGGATTGGTTCAAGTCAAAAATGTGTCCAGGAAGGATCCCATTGAGGAACTGTTAGTTGTCTTCATCTCTGACCTCCATTCATGAGGCTGAGGGAGACATGGGGTCCGACCAGGGCGGACTTTGGAGTGGCTCTTGTCTTTTTATCTGAGTCCGAGTCCTGTCTCCAAGGGCCTGACTGATTCAGCAGCAGAGATCTGGGAGCTTCCAATGAGCCCAGGGCAGCTTCAAAAATGAACTCAAGTCTGACTGCTGTTTCAAAACAAAGGCTTCCAAGGAGAAGTCAGTGTGGGCTCCTGGCTCTAGAAAATTCAAGTCCTCTACGTATCTGCTGCATGCTCTGGGACGGGAGTCAGCCAGCCAAGGCCCAAGGGGTCAAACCCAGCCCACTGCTTGTTGTTTTGTAAATAAAGTTTTATTACAATACCCGCAAGTATGTTCCTTTGTAAGTTATCTACAGCTGCTTTCACAGAGCAGGAAATTAACCATTTTGAAATGTACAGTTCCTGGCATTACAAGTGTTTGAATTCCTGTTTTCCTTTCTTTGGGGGCCATACCTAGAAGCTATATTAACTCCATGTTTAACTTTTGAGGTCGATGGCATTGTTTTATGATGAAACTTCTCTACACGCAATCCATGTGTTGCCTACACCGAGGTATTTTTGATTTTGTGGCTATACAGTCACTAAGTCATGTCTGACTCTTTGTGACCCCATGGACTCTAGCACGCCAGGTTTCTCTGTCCTCCACTATCTCCCGGAGTTTACTCAAATTCATGTCCCTTGAGTTGGTGATGCCATCTAACCATCTCGTTCTCTGCTGCCCCCTTCTGTTTTTGCCTTCAGCCTTTCCCAGCATTAGAATCTTTTCCAATGAGTCAGCTCTTCTTGAATAGAGGCTAAACTGGTACCCCTTTTGGTGTGGCCTCTGGACCCCCAGCCTCTGCATCACTTGAGAGCTTGTTGAAAATTCAAACCCGTGGGCCCAACCCAGACATGCAGAAATCAGAGCTTCTGGAGGCAGGGCACATGTAGGTTCTTGTGAGTCCCCAAGTGACTCTGAGCTTCCCTGGTAGCTCAGATGGTAAAGAATCTGCCTGCACTGCAGGAGACCCTGGTTCAATTCCCAAGTCGGGAAGATCCCCTGGAGAAGGGATAGGCTACTCGTTCCAGTATTCTTGGGCTTCCCTGTTGGCTGAGATGGTAAGGAATTCACCTGCAATGTGGGAGACATGGGCTGATCCTTGGGTTGGGAAGATTCCCTGGAGAAGGGAAGGGCTACCCACTCCAGTATTCTGGCCTGGAGAATTCCATGACTTGTCCATGAGGTTGCAAAGAGTTGGACATGACTAAGAGACTTTCACAAGTGACTCTGGCAACAGTGCTTGTTTTCTTTACAAAATAAAGTTTTATTGGAACCCACTAGAACCCATTCCTTCGCAGGTCGTTTATGGTTATGCCAGGTGACTCTGGCAGACATTCGACTTCAGAACCAATGTTTTCATCCCCAGACTGTGCCTCCCAGATGTGCCTACTAGGGCCAGCTCATGACATAATGCTGACCACACTCTCTTCTCATTTCCTCCCCTTATGCAGTCATCGAGTGGGAAATAGAACATGCCCTGCTGAGCTCGACAGATGGGGCTCACGGGGTGACGGTCTTCCTGAGAGAGATCCAGGACCTCAATAAACACATCCTAGAAGACTGTGCCCTCAAGATGGTGGACCGGCTTGCCGATGGTTGCCTAAGGTATTTTTGATTTTGTGGCTATACAGTCACTAAGTCATGTCTGACTCTTTGTGACCCCATGGACTCTAGCACGCCAGGTTTCTCTGTCCTCCACTATCTCCCGGAGTTTACTCAAATTCATGTCCCTTGAGTTGGTGATGCCATCTAACCATCTCGTTCTCTGCTGCCCCCTTCTGTTTTTGCCTTCAGCCTTTCCCAGCATTAGAATCTTTTCCAATGAGTCAGCTCTTCTTGAATAGAGGCTAAACTGGTACCCCTTTTGGTGTGGCCTCTGGACCCCCAGCCTCTGCATCACTTGAGAGCTTGTTGAAAATTCAAACCCGTGGGCCCAACCCAGACATGCAGAAATCAGAGCTTCTGGAGGCAGGGCACATGTAGGTTCTTGTGAGTCCCCAAGTGACTCTGAGCTTCCCTGGTAGCTCAGATGGTAAAGAATCTGCCTGCACTGCAGGAGACCCTGGTTCAATTCCCAAGTCGGGAAGATCCCCTGGAGAAGGGATAGGCTACTCGTTCCAGTATTCTTGGGCTTCCCTGTTGGCTGAGATGGTAAGGAATTCACCTGCAATGTGGGAGACATGGGCTGATCCTTGGGTTGGGAAGATTCCCTGGAGAAGGGAAGGGCTACCCACTCCAGTATTCTGGCCTGGAGAATTCCATGACTTGTCCATGAGGTTGCAAAGAGTTGGACATGACTAAGAGACTTTCACAAGTGACTCTGGCAACAGTGCTTGTTTTCTTTACAAAATAAAGTTTTATTGGAACCCACTAGAACCCATTCCTTCGCAGGTCGTTTATGGTTATGCCAGGTGACTCTGGCAGACATTCGACTTCAGAACCAATGTTTTCATCCCCAGACTGTGCCTCCCAGATGTGCCTACTAGGGCCAGCTCATGACATAATGCTGACCACACTCTCTTCTCATTTCCTCCCCTTATGCAGTCATCGAGTGGGAAATAGAACATGCCCTGCTGAGCTCGACAGATGGGGCTCACGGGGTGACGGTCTTCCTGAGAGAGATCCAGGACCTCAATAAACACATCCTAGAAGACTGTGCCCTCAAGATGGTGGACCGGCTTGCCGATGGTTGCCTGGACACGGATGCCCAGAACCTTCTCAGCAACCTCAAGGGGCGTATCACTGACCAGCAGCCCGGCGTTCTCAAGGCCCACCACCTGGCGTGGAGCCGAGACCTGGTGAACCCCCAAAACAAGGCACACGCCCGGTACCTGAAGGAGCTGGGGGAGCAGTTTGTGGCCAGGGCTAACCATCAGGTCCTTGAGTGCCTCCGGGAGCTGGAGGTGGGCAGGCAGGAGTTGGCTTGGCTCTACCAGGAGATCCGCCACCACCTGGGGCTCAGTGCCGAGGCCACCCAGACCTTCTGCGGTCACCAGGAGCTCCTGGCCCAGCTGGGGCAGCAGCTCCGGCAGAGTGATGACCACCCCCACCCACCCCTGGTGCTTTTTGGACCCCCGGGCATCGGAAAGACGACTCTGATGTGTAAGCTGGCTGAGCAGACATCGGGGCTGCTCGGCCGCAAGACGGTGACCATTCTGCGGCTTCTTGGGACATCCCAGAGGAGCTCTGATGCCCCAGGGCTGCTCCAGAGCATCTGCTTCCAAGTGTGCCTGGCCTACGGGCTGCCCCTGCCCCCTGCCCAGGTCCTGGAGGCCCACGCCAGGGTGGTCCACTATTTCCACATCCTCCTCCACACCGTCTCCAGCCGAAACTTTGAGCCTCTCGTGATCCTCCTGGATGCGGTGGATGCTGTGGACTCTGTCTGCCGTGCTCGGAGGGTCCCCTGGCTGTCTCCCAAGTGCCCCCCGCGGGTCCACCTCATCCTCTCGGCCTGCTCAGGGCAGCGGGGGGTTTTAGACACCATGCGGCAGGTGCTCACGGACCCAGGGGCTTACTGGGAGGTGAAGCCCCTCTCCAGAAACCAAGGGCAAGAGATGATTCAGCTCCTCCTGGCCGCCTCGAAGAGGACGCTGAGCCCGGTGCAGAGGGACATGCTCTGGGCCAGCCTCCCAGAGTGTGGACACCCGGGGCGACTGAGGCTGGCCTTCGAGGAGGCCCGGAAATGGGCCTCCTTCACTATACCAGCCCCTCTGGCCTCCACCGCCGAGGAAGCGATGCATCAGCTATGCGCCCTCCTGGAGCAGGCACACGGGCAGCTCCTGGTGGCCCGAGTGCTGGGCTACATCGTGTCTTCCCGGTGAGTCTCTGTTGCGTTTATTCTGTTTTGAATTGAGATAGAACACCTGTATTGTTCCAAGCTCCAAGGGCTGCCATAGCAAATCATCACTGGAGTGCCTCAGCACAACGCAAATCTATTCTCTTACGGTTCTGGAGGCAAGAGTCTGGAAATCAAAGTGTCAGGAAAACCATGGACTGGAACCTGCCAGGCTCCTCTGTCTACGGCATTCTCCAGGCAAGAATCCTGGAGTGGGTTGCCATTCTCTTCTCCAGGGGATCTTCCTGACTCAGGAATCAGACCTGGGTCTCCTGCATTGCAGGTAGATTCTTTACCATCTGAGCCACCAGGGAAGCCCAAGCATACTGGAGTAGGTCGCCCATAACAGATTCTGTTAATACCTACCTCACTGGGCAGCAGAAAATGCCAAGTGAGCAGGTATTCTGTATGTGTAAGGAATGTGGCGAGGGTTTCAATCCAAACAAAGACTGATCAATATCATGGAATTAAAAATGCACACACAGGGTTTCCCTGGTGGTCCAGTGAGTAAAGACACTGCCTTGCAGTGCAAGGAGTGCCGGTTCGGTCCCTTGCCTGGGAAGGTCCCACGTGCCGCAGAGCAACTGGACTGATGGGTCCAACTACCGAGCCAGCGCTCTGGAACACATGTGCCCAGAGCTGGTGCTCTGCAGCAAGAGAGGCCACTGCGATGGGAGGCCCACACAGGCCAAAGAACAAAGATGGAAAAAAATGAAAGACCATAGAAGTGGCAAAACAACAACAACAACAACGCACACACACAAGGAGTTTGTATTCCTTGTAAGCAGAAGTCAGCCTCCTGGGCTTCCCTTGGTGGTCCAGTGGGTAGGGACACTGCCTTGCAGTGCAGGGGGCACCGGTTCGATCCCTGGCCTGGGAAGATCCCATGTGCCGTGGAGCGGCTGGACCGATGTGTCCAATTACAGAGCCGGAGCTCTGGAGCACATGCGCCCAGAGCCGGCGCTCAGCAACGACAGACGCCACCGCAATGGGAGGCCCACAGAGGCCGAAGAACAAAGACGGATGAAAATAGAGAAATGAAAGACCAACAGTAGTGGCCTGCCTGCTCCCCTCCTTCCCCAACCCAACCCCTGCCCAAAATAAATAAATAAATAAATCTTTCAAAAAAAATAGAAAGCCATGGGGAGTCAGGATTGCATTAAAAAAAGAAGAAGAAGAAGTCAGCCTCCCTCTCTCATCTGCTTTGAAATGAACTCTGATCGTTCTCCAACCCAGAGGAAACTTGCAGGCAAGTCCTATAGTCTTTCCAGGCGAATGCTTGTAGGCATTATGAAGACCATATAGTCAAAGCTATGGTTTTCTCAGTAGTCATGTATGGATGTGAGAGTTGGATCATAAAGAAGGCTGATGCCTTTGAACTGTGGTGTTGGAGAAGACTCTTGAGAGTTCCTTGGACTGCAAGGTGATCAAATGGATCAATCCTAAAGGAAATCAACCCTGAATATTCACTGGAAGGACTGATGCTGATGCAGAAGCTCCAACACCTTGACCACTCGATGTGACGATCCAACTAACTGGAAAAGACCATGATGCTGGGAAAGATTGATGACAGAGGAGGAGACAGTTGGATGACATCAATGAGTCAATGGGCATGAGTTTGAGCAAGCTCTGAGAGATGGTGAAGGACAGGAAGCCTGGTGTGCTGCCGTCCGTGGGGTGCAGAGCAACTGGACTGATGGGTCCAACTACCGAGCCAGCGCTCTGGAACACATGTGCCCAGAGCTGGTGCTCTGCAGCAAGAGAGGCCACTGCGATGGGAGGCCCACACAGGCCAAAGAACAAAGATGGAAAAAAATGAAAGACCATAGAAGTGGCAAAACAACAACAACAACAACGCACACACACAAGGAGTTTGTATTCCTTGTAAGCAGAAGTCAGCCTCCTGGGCTTCCCTTGGTGGTCCAGTGGGTAGGGACACTGCCTTGCAGTGCAGGGGGCACCGGTTCGATCCCTGGCCTGGGAAGATCCCATGTGCCGTGGAGCGGCTGGACCGATGTGTCCAATTACAGAGCCGGAGCTCTGGAGCACATGCGCCCAGAGCCGGCGCTCAGCAACGACAGACGCCACCGCAATGGGAGGCCCACAGAGGCCGAAGAACAAAGACGGATGAAAATAGAGAAATGAAAGACCAACAGTAGTGGCCTGCCTGCTCCCCTCCTTCCCCAACCCAACCCCTGCCCAAAATAAATAAATAAATAAATCTTTCAAAAAAAATAGAAAGCCATGGGGAGTCAGGATTGCATTAAAAAAAGAAGAAGAAGAAGTCAGCCGCCCTCTCTCATCTGCTTTGAAATGAACTCTGATCGTTCTCCAACCCAGAGGAAACTTGCAGGCAAGTCCTATAGTCTTTCCAGGCGAATGCTTGTAGGCATTATGAAGACCATATAGTCAAAGCTATGGTTTTCTCAGTAGTCATGTATGGATGTGAGAGTTGGATCATAAAGAAGGCTGATGCCTTTGAACTGTGGTGTTGGAGAAGACTCTTGAGAGTTCCTTGGACTGCAAGGTGATCAAATGGATCAATCCTAAAGGAAATCAACCCTGAATATTCACTGGAAGGACTGATGCTGATGCAGAAGCTCCAACACCTTGACCACTCGATGTGACGATCCAACTAACTGGAAAAGACCATGATGCTGGGAAAGATTGATGACAGAGGAGGAGACAGTTGGATGACATCAATGAGTCAATGGGCATGAGTTTGAGCAAGCTCTGAGAGATGGT
Source organism: Tragulus kanchil (assembly GCA_022376925.1). Lineage (NCBI taxonomy): Eukaryota > Metazoa > Chordata > Mammalia > Artiodactyla > Tragulidae > Tragulus > Tragulus kanchil. Next base: position 16,884,144 of record JAIOJX010000029.1, on the reverse strand, counting down.
GAAGGACAGGGAAGCCTGGTGTGCTGCCGTCCGTGGGGTCGCAAGAGTCAGGCACAGCTGAGCAGCTGAACTGAACTGGCTGTGAAGTCCATTCTGGTCTAATGTTTATTGTGTTTAAAGCCACTTTCTTTTTCAGGCAAGGACACAAGCAGTGGTCTGTGCATTTTTTCCTTTGTTATCTTCTTTCTTCCCTGTGATACTCGACTCATCTAAGATCGGAGAAGGGATGGTTCAGGGATCTACAGATATGAGAAAGAGAAAGACCAGGAAATGTCTTACTTAATGGGTACAGCTGGAACCAGCTGTTGGTACCAGCTGGGCATGGGCGCTGTCCAAATGCTGATCTCCACGAAGAACCCTTCAGTGGCTGGCAGAATGGACACGTCTGTCGCTCCCTTGGCTCCTGCATCCTCCAAATGCAGGAGGCACAGGTGTGATAACGACCATCGCTCCTCCCCGCAGGCACGGGCTCTCAGAGGCGGAACTGAAGGATGTCCTGTCTTTGGACGATGAGGTCCTGCAGAGCGTATACCGAGACTGGACCCCACCCAGCAAAGAGCTTCTGCGTTTCCCTCCCCTGCTGTGGGTGAGGCTTCGTCGAGATCTGGGTCACTGCTTGGCCAGGCGGCCCGTGGATGGCTTCACGCTGCTGGCCATCGCTCACAGGTGGGTCGAGCAGTTTGGCGACAGTCAGGGGGGCACTCCACGAGCGAGGACTCCCTGATCAGCTTCCTCCTAGTTCTAGATCATCCTTCACTCAGGATTCCCAGGGGATCAAGTCCTCTTAGCATAGCATTCAAAGGTCTTCCTACCATCAGCTCTAAGACAACTAACTTGTTTATTATTATTATTAGGCATCCTGAGAGTCTTGTAGGAACTTAGTTCCCTGACTGGAGATCGAGGCTGGATCCTCAGCAGTGAAAGCACAGCGTCCTAACCACTGGACCACCAAGAAGTTCCCACAATGAACTTCTTTTTTAAATTGAGGAGAAATTTGCATAGCTTAAAATTCATCATTTGAAAGTGAACCACTCAATGGCATTTAGCATATTCACACATTGTATAGCCATCATCACCTTTGTCTACTTCCAGAACATTCCTGCCACCCCCAAAGGAAGCCCCGTCCCCATTAGCAGTCACTTCCCATCCCCTCTCCCACAGCCACTGGCAACCACAAGTCTGCAGCTGAACTGAACTGGCTGTGAAGTCCATTCTGGTCTAATGTTTATTGTGTTTAAAGCCACTTTCTTTTTCAGGCAAGGACACAAGCAGTGGTCTGTGCATTTTTTCCTTTGTTATCTTCTTTCTTCCCTGTGATACTCGACTCATCTAAGATCGGAGAAGGGATGGTTCAGGGATCTACAGATATGAGAAAGAGAAAGACCAGGAAATGTCTTACTTAATGGGTACAGCTGGAACCAGCTGTTGGTACCAGCTGGGCATGGGCGCTGTCCAAATGCTGATCTCCACGAAGAACCCTTCAGTGGCTGGCAGAATGGACACGTCTGTCGCTCCCTTGGCTCCTGCATCCTCCAAATGCAGGAGGCACAGGTGTGATAACGACCATCGCTCCTCCCCGCAGGCACGGGCTCTCAGAGGCGGAACTGAAGGATGTCCTGTCTTTGGACGATGAGGTCCTGCAGAGCGTATACCGAGACTGGACCCCACCCAGCAAAGAGCTTCTGCGTTTCCCTCCCCTGCTGTGGGTGAGGCTTCGTCGAGATCTGGGTCACTGCTTGGCCAGGCGGCCCGTGGATGGCTTCACGCTGCTGGCCATCGCTCACAGGTGGGTCGAGCAGTTTGGCGACAGTCAGGGGGGCACTCCACGAGCGAGGACTCCCTGATCAGCTTCCTCCTAGTTCTAGATCATCCTTCACTCAGGATTCCCAGGGGATCAAGTCCTCTTAGCATAGCATTCAAAGGTCTTCCTACCATCAGCTCTAAGACAACTAACTTGTTTATTATTATTATTAGGCATCCTGAGAGTCTTGTAGGAACTTAGTTCCCTGACTGGAGATCGAGGCTGGATCCTCAGCAGTGAAAGCACAGCGTCCTAACCACTGGACCACCAAGAAGTTCCCACAATGAACTTCTTTTTTAAATTGAGGAGAAATTTGCATAGCTTAAAATTCATCATTTGAAAGTGAACCACTCAATGGCATTTAGCATATTCACACATTGTATAGCCATCATCACCTTTGTCTACTTCCAGAACATTCCTGCCACCCCCAAAGGAAGCCCCGTCCCCATTAGCAGTCACTTCCCATCCCCTCTCCCACAGCCACTGGCAACCACAAGTCTGCTTTCTGTCTCTATGGATTTACCTGTTCTGGACATTTCGTATGGATGGAATCACATCTTCCATGGTCTTTTGTGTCTGATTTATCTCAGCATAATATTTTGATCCCTGGCTCATCCATGTTATAGCAGGTGTTAGGGCTTCATTCCTTTTTGTGGTTGAGTAATATTCCCTTGAAGGCACAGACTGCCTTTTATTTATTTACTCATTCATTGATGGACACATGGTTGTTTCTACCTTTGGGTGATGATGATTAGTGCTGCTGTGAACATGCATGGACAGGTTTTTGTTTGAGCACCTGCTTTTCCATCCTTTGGTGGGGGGCATATACCCCAGAGTGACATTGCTAGATCACAGAGTAACTTAATTATTTATTTTTAGCTATTCTGGGTTTTCACTGCTGCTTCAGACTCTTCTCTAGTTGCAGGGAGTGGGGTCTACTCCTGTTGTGGCTTCTTATGGTGGTGGCTTTTCTTGTTGTGGAGCTTGGGCTCTAGGGCAGTAGTTGCAGCCCATGGGCTCCACAGTTGAGGCTCTGAGTCTCTAGAGCACAGGCTTCATAGTTGTGGCTCACCAGCTTAGTTGCTCCGCAGCATGTGGGATCTTCCCAGATCAGGGAGTGAACCCGTGTCTCCTGCGTTGGCAGGTGAACTCTTCACCACTGAGCTACCAGGGAAGCCCAGTAACTTATTTTGTGTTTAACTTATTGAGGAACCCAGATGTTGCTTTTTAATTAAATTAAGTAATTAGTTACTTTTTGGCTAAACTAAGTATTTGTTATTGAGTAAGCTTTTCTCTAGTTGCAGCAGGCGGGGACTGCTCTCTAGTTGTGATGCCTGGTTTCTCATTGCTTTGGCTTCTCTCTCTTTTTTTTTAACTTTTATTTGACTTTTAACTTTTACAGAGTTTTGTTGTTTACAGATATGTATGTTCCCAGACTAGTCATATGTATATCCCACCCCCTCCCACCCCTCCTGACCATCACACAGCACCCCTGAAGGATCTCCTTTTCTCACAGAGCAATGACTATAGCTATTTTCCTCACATATGATAGTACAGACTTTCATGCTACTTCCTTTACGCCTCCCACCCACTGTTCCTTCCCCACAATGTCCATATGTCCACTGTCCATGTCTGTCTTTCCATCGCTTCACTGCATGTGCTTTGGCTTCTCTTGTGAAGTATGGGCACAGGGCACTTGGACTTCGGTAGTTGTGGCTCCCAGACTCTAGAGCACAGGCTCAGTAGTTGTGGTGCTTGGACTCAGTTGCTCTGCAGCATGTAGGGTCTTCTTGGATCAGGGATCAAACTCAAACTCATGTCTTCTGCACTGACCAGAGACACTGAGCCACCAAGGAAGCCCAGTAACTTATTTTGTGTTTAACTTATTGAGGAACCCAGATGTTGCTTTTTAATTAAATTAAGTAATTAGTTACTTTTTGGCTAAACTAAGTATTTGTTATTGAGTAAGCTTTTCTCTAGTTGCAGCAGGCGGGGACTGCTCTCTAGTTGTGATGCCTGGTTTCTCATTGCTTTGGCTTCTCTCTCTTTTTTTTTAACTTTTATTTGACTTTTAACTTTTACAGAGTTTTGTTGTTTACAGATATGTATGTTCCCAGACTAGTCATATGTATATCCCACCCCCTCCCACCCCTCCTGACCATCACACAGCACCCCTGAAGGATCTCCTTTTCTCACAGAGCAATGACTATAGCTATTTTCCTCACATATGATAGTACAGACTTTCATGCTACTTCCTTTACGCCTCCCACCCACTGTTCCTTCCCCACAATGTCCATATGTCCACTGTCCATGTCTGTCTTTCCATCGCTTCACTGCATGTGCTTTGGCTTCTCTTGTGAAGTATGGGCACAGGGCACTTGGACTTCGGTAGTTGTGGCTCCCAGACTCTAGAGCACAGGCTCAGTAGTTGTGGTGCTTGGACTCAGTTGCTCTGCAGCATGTAGGGTCTTCTTGGATCAGGGATCAAACTCAAACTCATGTCTTCTGCACTGACCAGAGACACTGAGCCACCAAGGAAGCCCCCCAGGTGTTCCTTTTTTAAAGTATTGTTAATTTGCAGGACTTCCCAGGTGGCGCTAGTGGTTAACAAGCCACCTGCCAAGACAGGAGACATAAAAGATGTAGGTTTGATCCCTGGGCTGGGAAGATTCCCTGGAGGAGAGCATGGCACCCACTCCAGTACTCTTGCCTGGAAAATTCTATGGACAGAGGAGCCTGCCGGGTCACGGTCCATAGGGTCTCAAAGAGTCGGACACGACTGAAGTGATTTAGCACACGTGCATAGAGTTAATTTACAATTTTGTGTTAGTTTCAAGTATATAGCAAAGTGATTCAGTTATATAGATATGTGTGTATATATCTATGTAGATAAATATATATATATTCTTTTTCAGATTCTTTTGCATTATATGTTATTACAAGATATCATCCCCTGTGCCTTTCATTATTGTTATTTACCAAATGTTCCTTTTTCGAGTAAATTTATTTAAGGGAAAAAAGTAAGATGGGCTGATTTAGAGATAAATAGTAGGTAACAAATAGCCCCGGTGGCCAGCTGAGCCAGCGAGCATCTCGAAGGCGGTCTAGGATGGCCTGGTGTTTGGGAACCACCTCTGAGAAGGCCAGTGACCACCCCCGAGCTCACCCAGTGCCCCAGGCCCATCGCCCATGTCTCCTCTCTGCAGACAGCTGGCCGAGGTGGTCCGAGAACGCTACCTGTCCGGTCCCGAGAAAGCCAAGAGTCATGGAGTCCTGGCTGACTTCTTCTCAGGGGCCTGGAGCCAGGGCACCAAGAAACTCATCACCCTGACGCTCGTGGGAAAACCGCTGAACCTGGACCGCAAGGTGAGGTGTCCAGGGTCCCCTGCTGAACCCCAAGGCAGGACCACATGCCTCCTTCCATTCCTCATGGCTGCCTCCAAATGCCCTCTGGACTTCCTTCCCTGCTTTTCCCATGAAAGGCAAAAAGCCCCTGAGCATTATTTGAAAGCTGGGGAGTAGGAAATGAGGAACTCACAATCCCCTAACTTTCCAGATGAGAAAGCAAAATCACAGCATTCACAAGCTTATCCTCAAAGGCATGGCATCCCAGAATTTTAATTCGCTATGCTCCAATTCATCCTAAAACACACTGGTTTCCTTCCTCTGTGTGTATGTGTGTTGGGGGGCGGTGGGGACAGTTTGATGTTTTCCTTTGTGAACTCCCTGATACAATCCAATTTCCAGTCTGGGAAGATTCCTGGAGGAGAGCATGGCACCCAGTACTCTTGCCTGGAAAATTCTATGGACAGAGGAGCCTGCCGGGTCACGGTCCATAGGGTCTCAAAGAGTCGGACACGACTGAAGTGATTTAGCACACGTGCATAGAGTTAATTTACAATTTTGTGTTAGTTTCAAGTATATAGCAAAGTGATTCAGTTATATAGATATGTGTGTATATATCTATGTAGATAAATATATATATATTCTTTTTCAGATTCTTTTGCATTATATGTTATTACAAGATATCATCCCCTGTGCCTTTCATTATTGTTATTTACCAAATGTTCCTTTTTCGAGTAAATTTTTTTAAAGGGGAAAAAGTAAGATGGGCTGATTTAGAGATAAATAGTAGGTAACAAATAGCCCCGGTGGCCAGCTGAGCCAGCGAGCATCTCAAGGCGGTCTAGGATGGCCTGGTGTTTGGGAACCACCTCTGAGAAGGCCAGTGACCACCCCCGAGCTCACCCAGTGCCCCAGGCCCATCGCCCATGTCTCCTCTCTGCAGACAGCTGGCCGAGGTGGTCCGAGAACGCTACCTGTCCGGTCCCGAGAAAGCCAAGAGTCATGGAGTCCTGGCTGACTTCTTCTCAGGGGCCTGGAGCCAGGGCACCAAGAAACTCATCACCCTGACGCTCGTGGGAAAACCGCTGAACCTGGACCGCAAGGTGAGGTGTCCAGGGTCCCCTGCTGAACCCCAAGGCAGGACCACATGCCTCCTTCCATTCCTCATGGCTGCCTCCAAATGCCCTCTGGACTTCCTTCCCTGCTTTTCCCATGAAAGGCAAAAAGCCCCTGAGCATTATTTGAAAGCTGGGGAGTAGGAAATGAGGAACTCACAATCCCCTAACTTTCCAGATGAGAAAGCAAAATCACAGCATTCACAAGCTTATCCTCAAAGGCATGGCATCCCAGAATTTTAATTCGCTATGCTCCAATTCATCCTAAAACACACTGGTTTCCTTCCTCTGTGTGTATGTGTGTTGGGGGGCGGTGGGGACAGTTTGATGTTTTCCTTTGTGAACTCCCTGATACAATCCAATTTCCAGTCATTGGTTCCCCCAAAGTGTTGCTTGTTTTAAACATAACACTTGTGTCATTTTCCACTTAGCAGAGTCGTGTGTGACTGTTGGAGAACACAGAGAGGATCAAACAGGAAAATAAAAACTACCCACAGATCCCCACTTTGGGAAGATGTTCCCACACTGCCAGCCACTATTCACTTATTTCCTTCCAGTCCTTCTTTTGTGCCCAGGAGCTCTGAGACTTGTGTCCTTGGTTTACAAGTTGCCACTTGTTTTTCCTATTTTTTTCTTTGTTTTTTTGCCCCTCAAATACCTTAAAGCCTCAGCTCAGATGCCTCTTCCTTCAGGAAGTCTTCCGTGATTTCCTTCCTTCCTGGTTACTTGTTGTTTTTCTTCATCTTTCCTCTCTCTCTCTCTCTCTTTTTTTTTTTTTTTGCCATGCCATGCAGCTTATGGGATCTTAGTTCCCAAACCAGGGATCAAACCTGTGCCCCCTGCTGGGGAGTCCTGATCATTGGGCCGCCAGGGAATTCCTTTGACTACGGGTCCTTTACTTCCCTCTCCCTTCACTCTGAGGCAGACCTCTGAGTATTTATTATTTATTTATTTATTTTTGTGTTTATTTTATTTTTGGCTGTGCGGGGTCTTTTTTGCTGTCAGTAAGCTTTCTCTAGTTGTGGCGGGCAGGGCTACTCTTTGTTTGGAGCGGGCTCTAGGCGGTTGGGCTTTGGTAGTGGCGGCACTCAGGCATAGGTGCTCCTCTGTATGTGGGAAACCCTCTGGACCGCAAGGTGAGGTGTCCAGGGTCCCCTGCTGAACCCCAAGGCAGGACCACATGCCTCCTTCCATTCCTCATGGCTGCCTCCAAATGCCCTCTGGACTTCCTTCCCTGCTTTTCCCATGAAAGGCAAAAAGCCCCTGAGCATTATTTGAAAGCTGGGGAGTAGGAAATGAGGAACTCACAATCCCCTAACTTTCCAGATGAGAAAGCAAAATCACAGCATTCACAAGCTTATCCTCAAAGGCATGGCATCCCAGAATTTTAATTCGCTATGCTCCAATTCATCCTAAAACACACTGGTTTCCTTCCTCTGTGTGTATGTGTGTTGGGGGGCGGTGGGGACAGTTTGATGTTTTCCTTTGTGAACTCCCTGATACAATCCAATTTCCAGTCATTGGTTCCCCCAAAGTGTTGCTTGTTTTAAACATAACACTTGTGTCATTTTCCACTTAGCAGAGTCGTGTGTGACTGTTGGAGAACACAGAGAGGATCAAACAGGAAAATAAAAACTACCCACAGATCCCCACTTTGGGAAGATGTTCCCACACTGCCAGCCACTATTCACTTATTTCCTTCCAGTCCTTCTTTTGTGCCCAGGAGCTCTGAGACTTGTGTCCTTGGTTTACAAGTTGCCACTTGTTTTTCCTATTTTTTTCTTTGTTTTTTTGCCCCTCAAATACCTTAAAGCCTCAGCTCAGATGCCTCTTCCTTCAGGAAGTCTTCCGTGATTTCCTTCCTTCCTGGTTACTTGTTGTTTTTCTTCATCTTTCCTCTCTCTCTCTCTCTCTTTTTTTTTTTTTTTGCCATGCCATGCAGCTTATGGGATCTTAGTTCCCAAACCAGGGATCAAACCTGTGCCCCCTGCTGGGGAGTCCTGATCATTGGGCCGCCAGGGAATTCCTTTGACTACGGGTCCTTTACTTCCCTCTCCCTTCACTCTGAGGCAGACCTCTGAGTATTTATTATTTATTTATTTATTTTTGTGTTTATTTTATTTTTGGCTGTGCGGGGTCTTTTTTGCTGTCAGTAAGCTTTCTCTAGTTGTGGCGAGCAGGGGCTACTCTTTGTTTGGAGCGCGGGCTCTAGGCGGTTGGGCTTTGGTAGTGGCGGCACTCAGGCATAGGTGCTCCTCTGTATGTGGGATCTTCCCAGATCCGGGCTTGAACCCATGTCCCCTGCACGGGCAGGCAGCTTCTTTTTTTTTTTTTTTAATTAATTAATTTATTTATCTTTTGGAGAATGGGGTGGGGAGGGAGGGCCACTTTTATTGGTCTTTCATTTCTCTATTTTCATCCATCTTTGTTCTTTGGCTCCTGTGGGCCTCCCATCGCGGTGGCCACTGTCGTTGCAGAGCACCGGCTCTGGGCGCATGCGCTCCAGAGCTCCGGCTCGGTAATTGGACACATCGGTCCAGCCGCTCCGTGGCACGTGGGATCTTCCCAGTCCAGGGATCAAACCGGCGCCCCTTACACTGCAAGGCGGTGTCCTTACCCACTGGACCACCAGGGGAAGCCCCGACAGGCAGTTTCTTAACCATTGGACCACCAGGGAAATCCAGAACTCAGACTTTTTAAAAGAAACTTTTAGGTTCAAAATCATTTTAGAGTTGCCATGGGAACACTTATTGTAGATGCCTCGGTTTTTAACGTCTTCCCTTAACCATAGCACGGTGACTACAACTAGGAAATACGCCTCTCAGTCTTTGATGATACTTTGATTTTTCTTTGTTTTCCCTGCTGGACAGGAAGGCCAGAGGTAGGGCCAGGCCAGATTCTTCCTCAGTGCTGCCCTTTCTCTCCTCTGGTTCCTCCTAGAGCCTCTCCTGGACTTCCCAAACTCCTGCAGGCTCAGCCTCATCTTCTCGGGGGTGTGGTTTGTCCCCCTTCCTGGTCTCCTAGCTTCAGGACCTCCTGCTCCAGGCCTTCTTCCCCAGCACTGCTTCTGACCATCCCATCTGACCTGCCTCTCCTCTAGCACCTCCCATGGCTCCCCAGTGCCCTCTGTGTCCAGTTCCGACTCCCCAGCCTGCTCTTCAGTGCCTCTGTCATCTTCGGTCTGCACCCTCCTGGTCTCATCCCCATCACCATCCTGCACGCTGCCTTATAATTCAGCCTCCCCAAACTCTCATCCTGCTCTCTCCTACCTCCGGACCTTTGCACGTGGCACTCCACAGCTCCGAAATGCCATTGTTTCCAGTGTATTTCACTAGATAGGCATACCCCGTGAGACCCAGTTTTAACGCCCTTTGGATTCCCTGAGCCCCAGACCCCTCCCCCTGTGCCAGCCCAGCCTGTGTGTGGGTCTGTGTGAGTGTCTCTGTCTGGAATCGTGTTACATCCCCTCCAGCATCAGCTGGGACCTGGCCTGGCCCGTTTGTGGGGTGAATGAATGAGATCGCGTCCTAGTGGCCCGGCTGCCAGCCCCCTTCTCCTGCGCAGGTGGCGCCTCAGCCGCTGTGGTTCTCAGACACGGCTGCAAACCTGCGGAAGCTGAAGGAGCTACCCTACCACCTGCTCCACTCGGGCCGTGTCGAGGAGCTGAAGCAGGAGGTTCTGGGTAAGGTCTTGGAGAGGGTCAAGTGGGTCCCGGACCCTCTGCGGTGCTCACACCTCCTGGAGCCTGACATGGAGGAAGGGTGAAGGTTTAAATCTTTGGCTCCTTTTAAACAGCCTGGTTCTCACCAGGGGCGGTTCTGCACCCTCACCCCTATTCCCCATCAAGGGACATTGATGTCTGGAGGTATTTTGCTGGTCACATTTGGAGTAGGGGGTGCAACTGGCATCTGGGGCTAGTTGATGGTACAGAGGATGAGAAATGCCTTAGAATGAGACTCTGTTTATCTGTCCATCTATCACCTACCATCTCTATCTACTGTATACATCTGTCTATCATCTGTTTATTACCTATCTACATCTGTCTATAATCTATTATATCTATCCTATCTCTCTATGTAAATACACAATCTCATCTGATCTCTCTCTCTACCATCTGTATCCTTCCTCTTTGTATTTGTCTACCCAGTATCTATCATAACTATCTACCTGCCAACTTGTCTGTATTTCTCTCTCCCAGTTATATTTATCATCTTTCTATCCATCCATCCATTAATCTATTTACCTATCAATCTTGTCTCTGTGTGTGTGTGTGCTCAGCCCCTCAGCCGTGTCTGACTCTTTGGGACCCCATAGGCTGTAGCTCACCAGGCTCCTCTGTCCATGGGGTTTTTCAGGCAAGAATACTGGAGTGAGTTGCCATTTCCTACTCTAGGAGATCTTCCCAGCCATCTACCATCTGTGTCTGTCAATCCATCCATCATCTATTTGTCCATCCATCTTTTTATTTATCTATCCATCTTTCTCTCTCCCCATCCATCCATCCATCTTTTTATTCCTAAAATTCTCGACTAGGGATGATTCTGCTTCTCAAGGGACACTCGACAAGGTGTATGATTCTGATTGTCATGACGTGCGAGGTGTAACTGACCTCTGGTGGGTAGAGACCAGGGACACTGCTCTTCACACCTTCCCGATGGCTCTGCCACAGGTGTGACCCCAGCCCCAAATGTCAGCAGGGCCGAGAGTGAGAACCCCTGGGAGAAACAAGGAGGTGGGAATCCACCTCCCAGGATGCGCTGGAAGAAGATGCATGCTCCCCACGGCACTCCCTTCTCCCTACAGGCAGCATGAACTGGATCTCCTGCCGGGGCCTCTCCGGGGGCATCGAGGGTCTGTTGGACGACTTTGACCTGTGCACCCCTTACGTGGACGGCCCTGAGGTCGACCTGGTCCGGGAAGCCCTCCAGCTGTGCCGGCCGGCGGTGGAGCTCCGAGGCATGGGTGAGTGGTGAACTGGCAGGGTGGGAGGGCCGGATGGTCCCCTCTGCACTGACTTCTACGAGCCCCGTCTCCTCACTGAGCTGCCAGATACATTTGCATGAACTCATACATCTTTCCTGTTAGAGCTGAGGGGCTTCTCCCAGCTCCAGCTTTGAGAACTTTGAATCAGGTCTAGGAGAGCTTAGGAGTGAAACCCCAGGGCAGTGCCCATCCCCTTGCCTTAGTGCAGCAACTTACTCTACTTTTTAAAATGTTTTAAATTTATCTTTATTTTTTTGTGGCTGTGTCATGCAGTGTGTCCCCATTTAGTTCCCTCAATGGGGATCAAACCCAGGCCCTTGGCAGTGAGATCCTGGAGTCCTAATAACTGGACAGCTGGGGAATGGCCCCAGCATCTTACTCTAGAAAGGGCCTCATAGGCGATATCCCAGGAAAAATCGGAAGGAAAAACATTATTTTTCCCAAGGCAAAGGGAAAAATACTGGAGTGAGTTGCCATTTCCTACTCTAGGAGATCTTCCCAGCCATCTACCATCTGTGTCTGTCAATCCATCCATCATCTATTTGTCCATCCATCTTTTATTTATCTATTCATCTTTCTCTCTCCCCATCCATCCATCCATCTTTTTATTCCTAAAATTCTCGACTAGGGATGATTCTGCTTCTCAAGGGACACTCGACAAGGTGTATGATTCTGATTGTCATGACGTGCGAGGTGTAACTGACCTCTGGTGGGTAGAGACCAGGGACACTGCTCTTCACACCTTCCCGATGGCTCTGCCACAGGTGTGACCCCAGCCCCAAATGTCAGCAGGGCCGAGAGTGAGAACCCCTGGGAGAAACAAGGAGGTGGGAATCCACCTCCCAGGATGCGCTGGAAGAAGATGCATGCTCCCCACGGCACTCCCTTCTCCCTACAGGCAGCATGAACTGGATCTCCTGCCGGGGCCTCTCCGGGGGCATCGAGGGTCTGTTGGACGACTTTGACCTGTGCACCCCTTACGTGGACGGCCCTGAGGTCGACCTGGTCCGGGAAGCCCTCCAGCTGTGCCGGCCGGCGGTGGAGCTCCGAGGCATGGGTGAGTGGTGAACTGGCAGGGTGGGAGGGCCGGATGGTCCCCTCTGCACTGACTTCTACGAGCCCCGTCTCCTCACTGAGCTGCCAGATACATTTGCATGAACTCATACATCTTTCCTGTTAGAGCTGAGGGGCTTCTCCCAGCTCCAGCTTTGAGAACTTTGAATCAGGTCTAGGAGAGCTTAGGAGTGAAACCCCAGGGCAGTGCCCATCCCCTTGCCTTAGTGCAGCAACTTACTCTACTTTTTAAAATGTTTTAAATTTATCTTTATTTTTTTGTGGCTGTGTCATGCAGTGTGTCCCCATTTAGTTCCCTCAATGGGGATCAAACCCAGGCCCTTGGCAGTGAGATCCTGGAGTCCTAATAACTGGACAGCTGGGGAATGGCCCCAGCATCTTACTCTAGAAAGGGCCTCATAGGCGATATCCCAGGAAAAATCGAGGACATTATGTTGACACAATATAAATAGGCAGTGCTCAGTTGTGTTCGACTCTTTGCAGCCCCATGCACTGTAACCCGCCAGGCTCCTCTGTGCACAGAATCCTCCAGACAAGCATACTAGAGACGGTTGCCATTTCCTACTCCAGGGGATCTTCTGGACCCAGGGATCGAACCTGCGTCTCCTTCATAGGCAGGTGGATTCTCTACCACTGTGGCCACCTGGGAAACCCATGACACTTAATATAACAAGGAGAAACCATGCTCTCACCAGTTTTTTTTTTTTTTTTTTGGTGAAACTCAGAATAGAATACTGATAACTAAGCACAACTTTTTTGTAAGTCAGATCAACTCATGAGAAAGATGAGGGGAAGTCTTGACCAGGGAGATAACATTTTGCTCAGTTGGGGTTCAAAGTTGGTATTTCTTGTCATCCCACTACTTACAAACATTGATTGAAAAACATTAATGGGGGTCTTCCCTGGTGGTCCAGTGGATAAAGAGTCCACCTTTCAGTGCAAGGGGCACCGGTTTGATCCCTGGCCCAGGAAGATCCCACGTGCTGCGGAGTGGCTGGACTGGCGTGTCCCGTTACAAGCCAGCGCTCTGGAGTGCTTGCGCCCAGAGCCGGTGCTCTGCGACAACAGAGGGCACTGCAATGGGAGGCCCACACAAGCCAAAGAATAAAGATGGATGAAAATAAATAAATACAGAACAAATAAAAGAGGCCAAAATTTAAAAAAGAAATAAAAACATTAATGGTTTTTACTAAAACTATTCTTAGCTCTCAGGGCAAATCACTGAACAGGGTTTGTCCCACGCTCTGGTCTGGAGCTTGAAGAATCTCTGAATCCTCAGGGGATACTCTGCCCAGGATGAAATTTCCTTTGTTTGTTTATTTTTGGGGGCCACTTCTATTGGTATTTCATTTATTTATTTTTCATCCATCTTTGTTCATTGGCCCTTGTGGGCCTCCCATTGCAGTGGACTCTCTCACTGCAGAGCACCGGCTCTGGGCACATGAGCTCCAGAGCTCCGGCTCGGTAGTTGGACACATAGGTCCAGCCGCTCCGCAGCACGTGGGATCTTTCCAGGCCAGGGATTGAGCCGGCACCCCTTGCACTGCAAGGCAGTGTCCTTACCCACTGGACCACCAAGGAAGCTCTGTTTATTTTTTGTTTTTGTTTGGTCACACTGCAGGATTTATGCCCCAGACCCCCAAAGCACCAAGTCTTAACCACCGGACCACTGGGGAATTCCCATCCCAGTTGGTTTTCTTGGGTTTTATAAAGGTGCTTAATTCCTGTATCCCTTCCATGGTTCACTCAAACCTGACAGCCGCAGCTGGTCTGCGAAGCCTGCCTGGGTGTCGCTGAGGCTCCACACCCCTGGCACCCACACCCCTGCGTAAGCCACCACCGCATGCTGTTTCCACGTAGCCTAGCTCTTAGCTATTATTTCCACTGGCTTTCTTTTGCATCACTTGTCTGCCCCTGCTCCCTGCCAGCTGTCCACCCTACTACATAGATCAGTCCAAGGGCATGGATGTTGAGTTCCACCATGCAGGTTCACATCTGGGCTCTGCCACTTCACTGGCCGTGTGGCCTTGCAAGTCCCTTATTAACCCCCCCCCGCCCCCCCACCTCCTTGACCTTTTAGCATTCAGTTTTCCCATCTGCAAAATGGGGATGCTGGTGGATCCTCCTACCTAGGGCTGCTGGGAAAAGTTTGCAAATCGATTCATGCAGAGCCTGTCCCCATGATGCTTTCTGAGGATCCTTTTGCTGTCATGTAATGTCATCTATGTTGTTGACCAGAGCGGCCTTGGAGGGGCCACTTCTGCCCCAAGGCTCTGCTTCCCGCATATGCAAAATTTGGGATAGAGCTAACGTGTGTCTAGGATCCCGAACCCAAGTGAAGATGCTGGTGTCCATGATCAGTTACGACTTTATCCTGCATTCATGCCTGCCAGTTTTAAACCTCGAAGGGAGTGATTTCCTAGGACAACATCCTTGCGCCCATATGCCCCGTTTAAGGGAAGATTTAAAAACCCAAATCACAGTATGTTCTTTGCTGTGTTCCTGGATTGACCACCTGGGGCTCTCCTGCACAAGGAGGACGTGTAGGGATGTTGACACCAGAGGGCGCAGCTGAGTAACGTGTGCTCACGTCACGATCCAGTACAGTTCCTAAAAACTGGTCCAATGTTATGCTTTTCTCCCCTGGCCTCAAGCTCCAGGATGACTTGGCATGATTCCATTTGTGATTGTTTTTATTTAAAAGACTAATATTTTGTTCATTATGGACTTGGGGACATTCTTTTGATTTAAAAAAATATATTGCAAAGAATATATATATATTGCATTAAAACAGTATTTATCATGATGGTTGAGTTTGTTAGTACCACTTGGGCTTTTGCATCCCTGATGACTGGGGAACTTGTACCTTCTCCTGGTCCTGCCACATTCCACCTACTAGCAAACCCAGACTCATCGGCTAGCAAACCACACCCTTGCCCCAGGCCCCACCATTAGATTGCTCCAACAACAGGGACAAAATGAACTCTCTGCCTTCAATGTCCCTGGCTTTCACTTGGCATTGGAATAAAATTTGGGGGCGTCAGAGTCTGCCTTTTACTGGCCGTGGGATCTTGTGTAAGCTGTGAAACCTGGCCATACCCAAATTTTCCCCATTATACACTTGGGATGATGATGATACCTCTGTGTGGTAGGCAGAAAAACCTACCCCCTCTCTGAGATATGTATGGATGTGAGAGTTGGACCATAAGGAAGGCTGAAGGCTGAAGAATTGATGCTTTCCAACTGTGGTGCTGGAGAAGACTCTTGAGAGCCCCTTGGACTGCAAGGAGATCAAACCAGTCAATCCTGAAGGAAATCGACTGTGAATATTCATTGGAAGGGCTGATGCTGAAGTGGAAGCTCCAATACTTTGGCCATCACAAGTGTCCTGATAAGAAAACAGAGGAAGATTTGGCACAGGAAAAGGGAAAATGCAGAGATACACAGATGAGAAGGCCATGGAAGACAAAAGGCAGAAACTGGGCGATGGGCTTATATACTGTTGGTGGGAATGTAAATAGGTGCAGCCACTGTGGAAAACAGTATGGAGGGATTTTTTTTTTTTTTGTATTGAAAGATATTCTCTTTAATTTTCCTAATACTATTTATTTATTTTGCCTGTTTGAGCTTACTACTTTTTCTTTTTAAGCTTTTATTTTACTTTTAACTTTTACAGAGTTTTGTTGTTTACAGATAATGTATGTTCCCAGATTAGTCGTATGTATATCCCCCTCATCCCACCCCTAGTATGGAGGGGTTTTGTTCTTTCTCAAAAAGAAAAAAAAAAAAAGCTAAAAAATAGAACTATCATATAACTCAGTAATTTTCCATTCCAGAGAGTAAAAATCGAAAACACTAATTTGACAAGCTACGTGTACCCTCACGTTCATAGCAGCATTATTTACAATTGCCAGTATATGGAATCAGGCTGAATGTCCATCAGCAAAAAAAAATATTTACAAAAAAAAATGCCAGTATATGGAATCACCTACTAGCAAACCCAGACTCATCGGCTAGCAAACCACACCCTTGCCCCAGGCCCCACCATTAGATTGCTCCAACAACAGGGACAAAATGAACTCTCTGCCTTCAATGTCCCTGGCTTTCACTTGGCATTGGAATAAAATTTGGGGGCGTCAGAGTCTGCCTTTTACTGGCCGTGGGATCTTGTGTAAGCTGTGAAACCTGGCCATACCCAAATTTTCCCATTATACACTTGGGATGATGATGATACCTCTGTGTGGTAGGCAGAAAACCTACCCTCTCTGAGATATGTATGGATGTGAGAGTTGGACCATAAGGAAGGCTGAAGGCTGAAGAATTGATGCTTTCCAACTGTGGTGCTGGAGAAGACTCTTGAGAGCCCCTTGGACTGCAAGGAGATCAAACCAGTCAATCCTGAAGGAAATCGACTGTGAATATTCATTGGAAGGGCTGATGCTGAAGTGGAAG
This sequence comes from Tragulus kanchil, assembly GCA_022376925.1. NCBI lineage: Eukaryota > Metazoa > Chordata > Mammalia > Artiodactyla > Tragulidae > Tragulus > Tragulus kanchil. The sequence goes on along the minus strand of JAIOJX010000029.1, from coordinate 16,867,374 downwards.
CTCCAATACTTTGGCCATCACAAGTGTCCTGATAAGAAAACAGAGGAAGATTTGGCACAGGAAAAGGGAAAATGCAGAGATACACAGATGAGAAGGCCATGGAAGACAAAAGGCAGAAACTGGGCGATGGGCTTATATACTGTTGGTGGGAATGTAAATAGGTGCAGCCACTGTGGAAAACAGTATGGAGGGATTTTTTTTTTTTTTGTATTGAAAGATATTCTCTTTAATTTTCCTAATACTATTTATTTATTTTGCCTGTTTGAGCTTACTACTTTTTCTTTTTAAGCTTTTATTTTACTTTTAACTTTTACAGAGTTTTGTTGTTTACAGATAATGTATGTTCCCAGATTAGTCGTATGTATATCCCCCTCATCCCACCCCTAGTATGGAGGGGTTTTGTTCTTTCTCAAAAAGAAAAAAAAAAAAAGCTAAAAAATAGAACTATCATATAACTCAGTAATTTTCCATTCCAGAGAGTAAAAATCGAAAACACTAATTTGACAAGCTACGTGTACCCTCACGTTCATAGCAGCATTATTTACAATTGCCAGTATATGGAATCAGGCTGAATGTCCATCAGCAAATGAATGGATAAAGAAGATGTGGTACTTTAAATACATTGGAATACTGCCCAGCCATAGAAAAGAATGAAATAACGCCATTTGCAGCAGCATGTATGGACTTAGAGACCATTATGCTAAATGAAATAAGCCAGACAGATACTGTATAATGTCATTTATCTGTGGAATCTAAAAAATAGAACAAACTAGTGAATCTAATAGTCAAAGCTATGGTTTTCCCCGTAGTTATGTATGGATGTGAGAGCTGGACCATAAAGAAGGCTGAGCACTGAAGAATTGATGCCTTTGAACTGTGGTGCTGGAGAAGACTCTTGAGAGTCCCTTGGACTGCCTGGAGATCAAACAAGTCCGTCCTAAAGGAAATCAACCCTGAATATTCATTGGAAGGACTGATGCTGAAGCTGAAGCTCCAATACTTTGGCCACCTGATGGAAAGTGAGGACTCATTGGAAACGACCCTGCTGCTGCACAAAGAGAAGGGAACGACAGAGGACGAGATGGTTGGATGACATCACCGACTCAATGGACATGAGTTTGAGCAAGCTGCAGGGGATGGTGAAGGACGGGGAAGCCTGGCGTGCTGCCGTCCATGGGGTCACAAAGAGCTGGACACGACTGAGTGACGGAACTGACTGAGTGAATATAATAAAGCAGACTGACAGATTTGGAGAACAATCTAGGGGTACTAGAGGGAGAGGAAATGGAGAAACAGCAAAATAGGGCAGGGGAGTGGATGTAACACTACAAGCGTGTATTATACAACATGGGAAAGAGAGCCGATGTTTTGTAGTAACAGTAAAAGCATTGTAACCTTTTACAATTGAATACAAAATCAAAAAGTAAAAGAAATTGAGGGAACATGACCACAAACCAAGGAATGCCTAGAGTTCCCAGACGCTGAAAGAGGCAAAGAAGGATTCCCTCCCCCAGAACCTCTGGAGGGAACACAGCCCTGCCCACACCTTGATTTCAGACTCTCAAAAAAAGAAAAAAAGCTAAAAAATAGAACTATCATATAACTCAGTAATTTTCCATTCCAGAGAGTAAAAATCGAAAACACTAATTTGACAAGCTACGTGTACCCTCACGTTCATAGCAGCATTATTTACAATTGCCAGTATATGGAATCAGGCTGAATGTCCATCAGCAAATGAATGGATAAAGAAGATGTGGTACTTTAAATACATTGGAATACTGCCCAGCCATAGAAAAGAATGAAATAACGCCATTTGCAGCAGCATGTATGGACTTAGAGACCATTATGCTAAATGAAATAAGCCAGACAGATACTGTATAATGTCATTTATCTGTGGAATCTAAAAAATAGAACAAACTAGTGAATCTAATAGTCAAAGCTATGGTTTTCCCCGTAGTTATGTATGGATGTGAGAGCTGGACCATAAAGAAGGCTGAGCACTGAAGAATTGATGCCTTTGAACTGTGGTGCTGGAGAAGACTCTTGAGAGTCCCTTGGACTGCCTGGAGATCAAACAAGTCCGTCCTAAAGGAAATCAACCCTGAATATTCATTGGAAGGACTGATGCTGAAGCTGAAGCTCCAATACTTTGGCCACCTGATGGAAAGTGAGGACTCATTGGAAACGACCCTGCTGCTGCACAAAGAGAAGGGAACGACAGAGGACGAGATGGTTGGATGACATCACCGACTCAATGGACATGAGTTTGAGCAAGCTGCAGGGGATGGTGAAGGACGGGGAAGCCTGGCGTGCTGCCGTCCATGGGGTCACAAAGAGCTGGACACGACTGAGTGACGGAACTGACTGAGTGAATATAATAAAGCAGACTGACAGATTTGGAGAACAATCTAGGGGTACTAGAGGGAGAGGAAATGGAGAAACAGCAAAATAGGGCAGGGGAGTGGATGTAACACTACAAGCGTGTATTATACAACATGGGAAAGAGAGCCGATGTTTTGTAGTAACAGTAAAAGCATTGTAACCTTTTACAATTGAATACAAAATCAAAAAGTAAAAGAAATTGAGGGAACATGACCACAAACCAAGGAATGCCTAGAGTTCCCAGACGCTGAAAGAGGCAAAGAAGGATTCCCTCCCCCAGAACCTCTGGAGGGAACACAGCCCTGCCCACACCTTGATTTCAGACTCACGGCCCCAGAACTGTGAGAGGAGAGTGTTCTGTTGTTTGAAGCCCCCCACGTTGACCAGTTTCCAGCAGCCAGAGAACGCTCGCCCACCTGGTAACTGTGAATGGCTGGTGAAATGATCAGAGACATCCGTTGGGTACGTGGGCTTCCCTGGTGGCTCAAAGGGTAAAGAATCTGCCTGTAACGCAGGAGACCCGCGTTCAGGAAACCTGGGCCGGGAAGATCCCCGAGGGAAGGAAATGGCAACCCACTCCAGTACTCTGGCCTGGAGAATTCCATGGGCAGAGGAGCCTGGTGGGCTACCGTCCACGAGGTTGCCGAGTGAGACACGACTGAGCAAGTAGCACACTTGGCACTCAGAACATAGCAATGAACAAGACAGGCATTATCTTTGTTTTCCTGAAGCCCAAGGTCTAGGGTAGGAGGTCGGGCCCACGTGGTGCATCTGAAGTAGGGCTGAGTATGGGGAGAGCAGGAAAGGAGGCAGAGGGGAGCTTCCGCGGGGAAGCAGTGCCGCTCCCCTTAACCCGCGTCCCTCTGTTGCAGAGAGAAGCGTCCTGTATACAGAACTCCTGGCCAGACTCCATTTCTTCGCCACCTCCCATCCGGGGCTGGTGGGACAGCTGTGTCAACAGGCACAGAGCTGGTTCCGGATGTGCCCACACCCTGTGCTGGTGCCCCTCGGAGGATTCCTCCAGCCCCCCGGAGGACCTCTCCGGGCCACCCTCACTGGCTGTCACAAAGGTGGGTCTCTCCAGCCTAGCTCCTGTCTGCCTGGGGGCCATGGATCGTGGATATTTGGGGCTGCTCTCAGGGGCTCCCCTCTGCCAGCTGGGAAGTCCCCAGGGTGCCATCAGGGCCTGGCCCTGCTGTCTCATGCTGACTCAACTCTGCCTGCCCCTGGGGACTGGAGATTACTAGTGTAAATACTGCTAATGAGTCCAGAGCAGAGCATGCTGACGGCCTCTGGGGTCTCATTGCTGAGTTCAGTGCCCATCTTATCAGAGTGTTGTGATTTACAGCCTTGGGCTAGTGAGTCTGGAAACAAGGCACTGGTGCCTGACTGGCCCCTGAGAGGCTGGTGGAATTTATAGGTTCTCCCTGGGACACTGGAATGTCAGAGGCACAAAAGGACTTCATTCTCTCCATCCATCCGTCATCGATCTTTCCATCCATCCACTCCGCCTCGCTTCCCTTCCTCCCATCTGTCTGTCCCTTCATCCATCCATACTTCCTCACTCCCTCCCTCCCTTCCAACCATCTAGTTATCCGTCTGTCCATCATCCAATCCTCCATCTGCCCTTCCCTCCACCTGTCTATCTGCATATCCTTTCATCCTTCCTACCTTCCCACCCATCCATCCCCCCATCAGTTCAGTTCAGTTGCTCATTCATGCCTGACTCTCTGTGGCCCCGTGGACTGCAGCACACCAGGCTTCCCTGTCCTTCACCATCTCCCAGAGTTTGCTCAAACGCGTGCCATTGACTCAGGGATGCCATCCAACCATCTCGTCGTCTGCCGCCCCTTTCTCCTTTTGCCTTCTATTTTTCCCAACATCAGGGTCTTCCCCAGCGAGTCGTCCCTTCGCATCAGGTGTCAAAGAATTGGAGCTTCAGTTTCAGCACCGTCCACCTGTTGGTCATCTGTATTTCTGGAAGTCAGCCTTCCCCATTCTCTCCACACAACTTACCTTCCATTTCCTGCACCTTGCCGTCTTCTATCCACCCACCTACCCCTCCTCCCATCTTCTCAGCCGTCAACTCGCCCACCCATCTCTCAAATTCCTCTGCCCGATGAGCACCCATCCATCTGCTCACTCATTCCTTCAACCAGTCCTCTCTCTGGCCATTTATCCACCCGTTCACCACCATTCATCCATCTCTTTACCTACCCACTCACAATCCCTCCCATGACTCGTGAGGCCACTGAATACAGTTAGCTTGTCGTTCAAATGGCTCATGTTGTCGCAACATGCACTATTTCTGAGCCACAAGGTCTTGTAGGGAAAGCAACACTCTCAAGGTACAAAGCTTCCAAAATAGAAGTTCTAAGAGACACTTGATACAGTGCGTGGAAAAATTGATTTAGAAACAGTTATGAGAATGCTGTGTAGAGAAGCATCCTGAGCCTGAGCCTACCTGAACAGAAAAGAATGTATATTGGTTACGATACCGATTCTGAGGCCATAACAAAAGGGCCAACGTAGCAGTGGCTTATATACAAAAAGGAGTTCATTGCTTGCACACACCGTGGTTCAGGCATAAATAAAGGTAATATGGTACCTCCAGGTTGTCGGGAACCCAGACTCATTCATCCCTGTTGCTTGCCATCCTCAATGGGACGCTTCTGTTTAATGGCCCCAAATGACTGCTCCAGCTCTTACCATCACAATGGCATTTGCGGCCAGTGGGAAGAAGGAAGGAGTAGAAGATGGCAGACCCCTTCCCTTCAAGGGCACAGTCTTGAAGCAGAACTTATCACTTCTGCTCCTGTCTCCCTGGTGACAACGTGGCCATCTTTGACTGTAAGAGAGCCTGAGAAATATGGTCTCTGTCTGGGTAACCATGTACTCAGCTGAAAACCATGGGGCGTGGGTGTTATTACTAAAGGAAACATGATACTAATAGAATGGTACTGGAGGGGATGGGACAGATCACAGAGTGCGGTGATTGATTGGTGAGGTCTGTCAAAGCGTAGGGAAAGGCAGTCACAACTCAGAGAGAAGTGTTTTTGGTTTTTCTCATCTCAGTAGGAAAATGTTTTGTATTTCAAACCCACTGTGCCAGGTGTGTGAGCTCTAGTCGTGTCCCCAGGTGGTGCTCGTGGTAAAGAACCCACCTGCCAATGCAGGAGACCTGAGAGATACTGGAAGAAGGCATGGCGACCACTCCAATATTCTTGCCTGGAGAATCTCATGGACAGAGGCGCCTGGTGGGCTACAGTCCACAGGGTCGCGAAGAGTTGGACATGACTGAACTGACTTCACAGACCCCCCCCCCCCACACACACACACAAACATACATCATACTGAGGCTGAGAAAGTTCCTACCCACTCTGTGTGTCAGTGTCTTCATTTTTCTTTACTTATGTATGGGCGCACCATGTGGCTTGCCGGATCTCGGTTTCCTAACCAGGGACTGAACCTGCACCCTCCGCAGTGGAAGTGTGGAGTCCTGACCACTGGGCTGCCAGGCAACCCCCAGGTTCTTCGTTGCTCAGATGAAAAATTTGAGTTCACATTTCCAGCCAAAGTCACATAATGAGTGAGTGATCACGAAAGAAAAGGAAAGGAAGAGAAGGAAAGAAAAACAAATCCTACCTCTTCATATCCTGTCCCCATGAAGTGGAAACACAATCCTGGATTCTATGGCCTGGACTGGCTCTGATTTCAGCACTTCTGCCAGCATCTCACATATGGGGAAGCTGAACACAGAGCAGGAAAAGGACACGCTCAGGGCATTCAGAAAGTCTGATCTCTTGATGCATGGGTTGATGTTTTCTCCACTGTAGCTCAGCCTCTCTCCCTCTTCAGCGACGTACCAATCAGGACACACCTCGCACAGAGACTTGGGCTGTGTTTGCTCAAACTACTGACAGATAGTTTTCTTTTTCAAAAACAGGCTTATTTCTTAAATTTTTGGCCGCACTCTGTGGCATGTGAGAGCTTAGTTTCCCCGACCAGGGATTGAACTCACACTCGCTGCACTGGAAGACGTCTTAACCTTACTGGACCACCAGGGAAGTCACCAAATATTTTTTTCCTTTGCGGCACCAGCCCTTCTTTTCCCATGCAGATCAAACTCAAAGCGACGTCAAAAACCGGGTCCTCATTTTCATCCGGTGTAATTCCATTCCTGAGTCTTCCACTCAACCACGTGTTGTTGACATTTGGGGCTGGCTCCTTCTCTGAGGTGGAGCCAGCCTGTGCATGGTGGCATGTTGAGAAGCATCCCTGCCTCCCCCCGACAGATGCCAGTGGCATCCTGGTCCCCAGGTGTAAGGGCTTCCCAGGTGTCTCAGTGGTAAAGAGCCCACCTGCCAATGTAAGAGATACACGAGACTCAAATTCAGTCCCTGGGTCGGGAAGATCCCCTGGAGAAGGGTATCGCTACCCACTCCACTGTTCTTGCCTGGAGAATCCCGTGGCCAGAGGAGCCTGGCGGGCTACAGTCCACGGGGTCGCAAAGGGTCAGACACGCCTGAGTGACTGGGCACACAAGCACCCCAGTTGTAAGTCTCTGGACATTTCCCAGTGTGCCCCGGGAGGGTGGGGCAGAATCGCCCCTGGGTGGGAAGCGCTGAACTGGAGTTACTTACGACTGAGCAGGGGTTCAGTGCATCTTCCTACTGAGAACAGTATAAACGTTCCAGCCTGGAGTCTGCGTCTGGCATCTGTGCTGACTATGAAATCCTGCCTCTGTCGCTTCTCTAGTCACACGTAGCGCTGTGACTCTGCACGAGCCACTGACGCGTCTGCTCCACAGTTTCCTGGTCAGACGTGCGAGCTCTTGCTTCTGTGTGGCTGCAGGCATCACGGCCATGGCGTGGAGCCTGGAGGAGAAGCTGCTGGTGGTCGGCTCCCAGGAGGGCATGGTGGCCGTGTGGGACATGGAAGAACAGCAGGTGATCCACATCCTACCTGGACACACAGGTGAGACTCGGGAAGTGGGGTTGATGATCAGTCTCCTCCTAGAGTCCTGCAGGGATCAGGCAGGCCCCAGGGTCCCCTTTACCACCAATGCACTTCTCTGTATCAAAACTGGGATCTCGGTTCTTGCATAAGCTAGCGACAGCCGCGTAACAAAACTCCCCAAACAGGAATGCAGATCGGTTCAGCCACTATGAAGAATAGTAGGGAGGCTCCACAAAGAAATAAAAATAGAATGGCCTGTGATCCAGCAATCCTACTCCTGGGCCTATATTTGTACTATAATTTGAAAAGGTACATTCACCCCTATGTTCATAGCAGCAGTATTTAAAACAGCCGAGACTAGGAAACAACCTAAATGTCCATCACTGGATGAATAGACAAAGATGTGAGGCAGATACAATGAGATATTGCTGCTTCTGCTTAGTCCCTTCAGTCGTGTGCTCTCCCGTGGGCTGTAGCCCGCCAGGCTCCTCTCTCTCCAGAATTCTCCAGGCAAGAATACTGGAGTGGTTGCCCTGGCCTCCTCAAGGGTAATGGATTATTATGCAACCATAAAAAGAATGAAATAATGCCATTCGCCACTACATAGATGGACCCAGAGATGATCATACTAAGTGACGTCAGTCAGGAAGAGAAATGCTATATGATCTCACGTCTCTGTAGAATATAAAACATGACACAAATGAACTTATCTATAAACAGAGACAGACTCACAGACGTAGAAAACAGACTTGTGGTTGTCATGAGGAAGGGGAAGAGAGATGGAGTGGGGGTTTGGAATTCAGAGATGCAAACTCATACATATAGAATGGATGAACAAGATCCTATTGTATTGCATAGGGGAAATATATTCAATACCCCATGGTAAATCATAATGGAAAAGAATATGAAACAAAAACAAGCAAAATCAAAATCACCCCAAACACAGTAGTTTCAAACAATAGCTGCTTATTTAGCGCATATTTATGGGATGGCCACTTCCCTGGTGTCTCAGACAGCAAAGAGGATGCAGGAGATCTGAGTTCAATCCTTGGATCAGGAAGATCCCCGGGAGGAGGGCATGGCAACCCACCCCAGTATTCTTGCCTGGAGAATTCCAAGGACAGAGGAACCCGGTGGGCTACAGTCCATGGTGTTGCAAAGAGTCAGACACGACTGATATTATATAACCAACTCCCTTTTCATAGGTTGTTTCTAGTATTTTTTTTAATGTTTAGTTTTTAAGGAATTGATTTATTTGACTGTGTCAGGACTCAGTTGCAGCACACGGGCTCTTCCGTCTTTATTGTACCACGTGGGAATCTGGCTTCCTGACCAGGGACTGAACCACGCAGCATTGGGAGCGTAGAGTTTAGCCATTGGGCCCCAGGAGGGTCCCCAGTTTTTTATTTTTGTTTTTAGCACAGACAGTATGGTAGTGAAAGTCCTTCTCCATCTTCATACACATAATGCTGTTATTTCTGTAAGACACATTTCTAGAAGGGAAATTGCTAAGTCAAATCGTATGCACATGTTTCATGTTTTCCCTCTTTTCACGTTTTTATACTAAAAATAGCAGCAGACTCAGAAAAGGTTCCTGAAACAGTGCAGGAAATGTCCATCACTGGATGAATAGACAAAGATGTGAGGCAGATACAATGAGATATTGCTGCTTCTGCTTAGTCCCTTCAGTCGTGTGCTCTCCGTGGGCTGTAGCCCGCCAGGCTCCTCTCTCTCCAGAATTCTCCAGGCAAGAATACTGGAGTGGTTGCCCTGGCCTCCTCAAGGGTAATGGATTATTATGCAACCATAAAAAGAATGAAATAATGCCATTCGCCACTACATAGATGGACCCAGAGATGATCATACTAAGTGACGTCAGTCAGGAAGAGAAATGCTATATGATCTCACGTCTCTGTAGAATATAAAACATGACACAAATGAACTTATCTATAAACAGAGACAGACTCACAGACGTAGAAAACAGACTTGTGGTTGTCATGAGGAAGGGGAAGAGAGATGGAGTGGGGGTTTGGAATTCAGAGATGCAAACTCATACATATAGAATGGATGAACAAGATCCTATTGTATTGCATAGGGAACTATATTCAATACCCCATGGTAAATCATAATGGAAAAGAATATGAAACAAAAACAAGCAAAATCAAAATCACCCCAAACACAGTAGTTTCAAACAATAGCTGCTTATTTAGCGCATATTTATGGGATGGCCACTTCCCTGGTGTCTCAGACAGCAAAGAGGATGCAGGAGATCTGAGTTCAATCCTTGGATCAGGAAGATCCCCGGGAGGAGGGCATGGCAACCCACCCCAGTATTCTTGCCTGGAGAATTCCAAGGACAGAGGAACCCGGTGGGCTACAGTCCATGGTGTTGCAAAGAGTCAGACACGACTGATATTATATAACCAACTCCCTTTTCATAGGTTGTTTCTAGTATTTTTTTTAATGTTTAGTTTTTAAGGAATTGATTTATTTGACTGTGTCAGGACTCAGTTGCAGCACACGGGCTCTTCCGTCTTTATTGTACCACGTGGGAATCTGGCTTCCTGACCAGGGACTGAACCACGCAGCATTGGGAGCGTAGAGTTTAGCCATTGGGCCCCAGGAGGGTCCCCAGTTTTTTATTTTTGTTTTTAGCACAGACAGTATGGTAGTGAAAGTCCTTCTCCATCTTCATACACATAATGCTGTTATTTCTGTAAGACACATTTCTAGAAGGGAAATTGCTAAGTCAAATCGTATGCACATGTTTCATGTTTTCCCTCTTTTTCACGGTTTTTTATACTAAAAATAGCAGCAGACTCAGAAAAGGTTCCTGAAACAGTGCAGGAAATTCCCATGCACTTTTATCCTCCTTCCCAGACTAGCAGTGCCTTATATAACTGTAGAATACTCTCGAAATCAAGAGATGGCACATTTTAAATGTTAACAAATGTCACCAAACTGCCCCTTTGCAAGTTTATATCAACTTATACTCCCACCAGCAAGAGAATAACCAATTTCTAGTGTCTTTGCCAGCACTCCAGCAATCAATCCGTCACGTTTTTGCCAATACAATGAGTAATAATGGCACTGGCGTTTCATGATGCATTTGTGTGATTCCTAGGGAGGTTATGCATCATTTTCATGCTTATTTTCCACTTGTACTCTTTCTGTAAGTTTCTTGTTTGTATTCTTTGTCCAGTTTGTGAGTATATCATTTGCATTTTTCTTGCTAATTTGTAAGAACTCTTTGTTTATTAGGGAGGGTCTTCTTTTATCTGGTATGTACGACAAATATTTTCTCCCAGTGTGTCCTATCTTTCAAGTTTATCCTTCTGAAATTTTACTTTGATGTAATCCAGTCAATCAGTTTTTCCCCTTTGTGTCTTCCAAATTTCATGTTTTTCCTGGTCTTCTCTAATAGCTCAGCTGGTAAAGAGTCCTCCTGCAATGCAGGAGACCCTGGTTCGATTCCTGGATCGGAAAGATCCCCTGGAGAATGGATAAGCTACTCACTCCAGTATTCTTAGACTTCCCTGGTGGCTCGGATGGTAAAGAATCTGCCTGCAGTGCTGGAGACCTGGGTTTGATCCCTGGGTTGGGAAGATCCCCTGCGGAAGGGAAAGGCTACCCATTCTAGTATTCTCGCCTGGAGAATTCCATGGACAGAGGAGCCTAGTGGACTATAGTCCATGGAGTCACAAAGAGTCGGACACAACTGAGCAACTAAGCCTAAGCACAAACAAGCAAGAATATGAAATCTTCTATAATCTCACCTTGGTTGGTTGCTTGTTTATTCATTTTAAATACTCCCTAGACGATGAACTTTTATACATCTCAATTTATTTATTACAGATTTAACATTTGAGCAATTGATTAAGCCCAACCAGTTGTTACTCTCAGTTTAGCTTTGTTTTTGTGTTTTTTTTAAACATTTATTTATTTATTTATTTATTTATTTTGGTGGGGGCAGGTTGGGGAAGGAGGGGGGCGGGCAGGCCACTTCTATTGGTCTTTCATTTGTCTATTTTCATCCGTCTTTGTTCTTTGGCCCTGTGGGCCTCCCATCACGGCGGCCTCTGTTGTCGCAGAGCACCGGCTCTGAGCGCATGCGCTCCAGAGCTCCGGCTTGGTAATTGGACCCATCGGTCCAGCCGCTCCGCGGCACGTGGGATCTTCCCAGGCCAGGGATCGAACCGGTGCCTCTTGCACTGCAAGGCGGTGTCCTTACCCACTGGACCACCAAGGAAACCCTAGCTTTGTTTTTGAATGTATTTATTTATTTTTTGGCTATGCTGAGTCTTCGTTGTTGTAAAGGCTTTTTCCCTCATTGCAGCAAGCTGGGGCTGCTTTCTAGTTGCGGTGCTCAGGCTTCTCATTGTGGTGGCTTCTCTTGTCGCAGAGCATGGGCCCTAGAGCGCGCAGGCTTCAGGAGCTGTGGCGCATGGGCTTAGTTGCTCCAAGTCATGTAGAGTCCTTCTGGACCAGGGATCGAACCTGTGCCCCCTGCACTGACAGGCACATTCTTAACCACTGGACTACTAGCAACACCCCACATTCCATTATTTGGAATTTGAATATGTTCTAATCTATCCATCTCTCCTTTGGTAAACCAGGGACTTTACAAGCCCACAGATGCTTTGGTGGTTGGAAGGTCAAAATGTTCCCAGTTGATATATTCTCCTCTATGCTGGTCTGCTGCAGGAGAGGTGAGGTGTATGGAAGTGTTTGCCAAAGGGACGCTCGCCATCTCTGCCTCAAAGGACCACACCCTGCGCTTGTGGAACTTACTGTCTGGCCAGGTGAAATTCACCATTTGGGATAGAGGCTCAAAGGATCCCACTGAATCTCACCTTGGTTGGTTGCTTGTTTATTCATTTTAAATACTCCCTAGACGATGAACTTTTATACATCTCAATTTATTTATTACAGATTTAACATTTGAGCAATTGATTAAGCCCAACCAGTTGTTACTCTCAGTTTAGCTTTGTTTTTGTGTTTTTTTTAAACATTTATTTATTTATTTATTTATTTATTTTGGTGGGGGCAGGTTGGGGAAGGAGGGGGGCGGGCAGGCCACTTCTATTGGTCTTTCATTTGTCTATTTTCATCCGTCTTTGTTCTTTGGCCCTGTGGGCCTCCCATCACGGCGGCCTCTGTTGTCGCAGAGCACCGGCTCTGAGCGCATGCGCTCCAGAGCTCCGGCTTGGTAATTGGACCCATCGGTCCAGCCGCTCCGCGGCACGTGGGATCTTCCCAGGCCAGGGATCGAACCGGTGCCTCTTGCACTGCAAGGCGGTGTCCTTACCCACTGGACCACCAAGGAAACCCTAGCTTTGTTTTTGAATGTATTTATTTATTTTTTGGCTATGCTGAGTCTTCGTTGTTGTAAAGGCTTTTTCCCTCATTGCAGCAAGCTGGGGCTGCTTTCTAGTTGCGGTGCTCAGGCTTCTCATTGTGGTGGCTTCTCTTGTCGCAGAGCATGGGCCCTAGAGCGCGCAGGCTTCAGGAGCTGTGGCGCATGGGCTTAGTTGCTCCAAGTCATGTAGAGTCCTTCTGGACCAGGGATCGAACCTGTGCCCCCTGCACTGACAGGCACATTCTTAACCACTGGACTACTAGCAACACCCCACATTCCATTATTTGGAATTTGAATATGTTCTAATCTATCCATCTCTCCTTTGGTAAACCAGGGACTTTACAAGCCCACAGATGCTTTGGTGGTTGGAAGGTCAAAATGTTCCCAGTTGATATATTCTCCTCTATGCTGGTCTGCTGCAGGAGAGGTGAGGTGTATGGAAGTGTTTGCCAAAGGGACGCTCGCCATCTCTGCCTCAAAGGACCACACCCTGCGCTTGTGGAACTTACTGTCTGGCCAGGTGAAATTCACCATTTGGGATAGAGGCTCAAAGGATCCCACTGAATCTCAGGCCTGGAGCCTTCATGTGGATGAAGCAGAGAAGGTTGTGTATTCAGCATCTAGCTCAAAGGTAACAAATACCTGCCCTGTTTGCCAAGGAAAACTGAGACCAAAGCATTCAAAGATGGTGTGTGTGTTACGTACTGTGTCACACATTCAGTCACACCCAACTCTTTTTGATCTCATGGACTGTAACCCACCAGGCTCCTCTGTCCATGGAATTCTCCAGGCACGAAGACTGGAGTGGGTAGCCATTCCCTTCTCCGGGGGCAAAGGTGGTTGTACTGTGTTTATGAAATGAGACGAGGTACACACCCATTTGAGAGGGTTCCGTGAAAGACTTCAAAACTCATAGTTGGATTAGATGATCTTGATAATTCTTTCTACCCTAAGATTTAAGACCTTTCACAGTCTTTAATATAGTCATTTTTAGTGCTATAAATTTCCCTCTGAGTATGACTTTACCTACATCCCACAACCTTTGACATTTTATATTGTCATTTACATTCAGTTCAAAATACTTTCAAGCATTTCCCTTTTGATTTCTTTGATTAGTGAGCTATGAAACAGTGCAACATTCATTTCCAAATATTGGAGAGGTTCCCAGATAGTTTTCTGTTATCTTTTCCTAGTCTAATTCCACTTGCATTGTATATAAATCTTTTTAAATACATTGACATGATCTCTCTTGGTAAATGTTTCACGTGCATCTGAAAACAATATGTTCTCTGCTGTATTATTTTACTTTATTAATCGTAACTCTATCATCTGATCATTTTATGAATAGAAACACACAGTAGAACACTGAGTTAAAGCTTAGTAATTCAAGGCATGGGGACAAACCTGTGTCTAACTCCCAGTTGACTTTTTTGCAAGCTGAATGATCTTGACAGTATCACCTCACCTCTTTGTTTCAATTCTTCCTCTACCTCATGAGATAATGACTGTAAAACACCCTTCATAGGGCTTGGCACACATCAAGCACCACATAATTATTAGTTATTAATGATTCTACTTTATTAGTAATTGTTAGTTGTTCACATAAGTAATGTTGGTAGCTTATGAACTGTGCTGTCCAGTATGGTGAACCACCTGCTAGATGTCGCTATAGAGCACTGGAAATGCGGCTATTCCAAAGTGAAATGTGCTGTAAAGGGCTTCCCAGGTAGCATTAGTGGTAATACATCTGCCTGCCAATGCAGAAGAGGTAAGAGATACAGGTTTGATCCCTGGGTTGGGAAGTTCCCCTGGAGAATCCCATAGACTGAGGAGGTTGGCTAGAATCCATGGAGCAGCAGAGTCAGATAAGACTGAGCGTCTGAGCGTACCGGTACAGTAAGCATAAAACACACACTGGGTTTCAAAGACTCAGTCTCATAAAAAATAATGTAAACTGTATCAAGAATAATTTTATATTGATGATTTGTTGAAATGACAATATTTGGATATATTGGGTTAAATCAAGTAAATCATTGAAATTGATACCACTTGTTTCTTTTATTAGTGAGCTATGAAACAGTGCAACATTCATTTCCAAATATTGGAGAGGTTCCCAGATAGTTTTCTGTTATCTTTTCCTAGTCTAATTCCACTTGCATTGTATATAAATCTTTTTAAATACATTGACATGATCTCTCTTGGTAAATGTTTCACGTGCATCTGAAAACAATATGTTCTCTGCTGTATTATTTTACTTTATTAATCGTAACTCTATCATCTGATCATTTTATGAATAGAAACACACAGTAGAACACTGAGTTAAAGCTTAGTAATTCAAGGCATGGGGACAAACCTGTGTCTAACTCCCAGTTGACTTTTTTGCAAGCTGAATGATCTTGACAGTATCACCTCACCTCTTTGTTTCAATTCTTCCTCTACCTCATGAGATAATGACTGTAAAACACCCTTCATAGGGCTTGGCACACATCAAGCACCACATAATTATTAGTTATTAATGATTCTACTTTATTAGTAATTGTTAGTTGTTCACATAAGTAATGTTGGTAGCTTATGAACTGTGCTGTCCAGTATGGTGAACCACCTGCTAGATGTCGCTATAGAGCACTGGAAATGCGGCTATTCCAAAGTGAAATGTGCTGTAAAGGGCTTCCCAGGTAGCATTAGTGGTAATACATCTGCCTGCCAATGCAGAAGAGGTAAGAGATACAGGTTTGATCCCTGGGTTGGGAAGTTCCCCTGGAGAATCCCATAGACTGAGGAGGTTGGCTAGAATCCATGGAGCAGCAGAGTCAGATAAGACTGAGCGTCTGAGCGTACCGGTACAGTAAGCATAAAACACACACTGGGTTTCAAAGACTCAGTCTCATAAAAAATAATGTAAACTGTATCAAGAATAATTTTATATTGATGATTTGTTGAAATGACAATATTTGGATATATTGGGTTAAATCAAGTAAATCATTGAAATTGATACCACTTGTTTCTTTTTACCTTTTTTAAGGTGGCTAATGAAAAATTTAAAGTCATGTATGGCTTACAAATAGTTAATTACAGAGGTGAGGGGTGATTTCAAAGCTGATTTAGAGATCAGCTTTGTTATCAGTAAAAGTTTGGAAAATACAGTAAAGAAATAACATGTAATAAATAACTGCAAGCATAACCATTATTAACATTTACATGATTTTGCTTTATGTGGTATGCACGTGTGTGTACACGTGTGTGTGTGTATGCAACAAACTAGGGATAAAACCATATATGCAGTTTTATAAAACTGTTTTTGACCACAACCTTAAATATTCTTCAAAGACAGCATGTTTAGTGATTTAATAAGGTTCCATTGCATGGCTCTGCTATAGGTTTTTTTTTTTTAATAATTATTTTTATTTTACTTTTTCCTTTTACAGAGTTTTGTTATTTACAGATATATATTATCCCAGTGCTATAGTTTATTTAACTAAACCCTCGTTACTGAACATATATAGGTTGCTTCTAGTTCTTTGTATATGCATACAGTGGAGGTAACTTTCCTTATACACATATCTTTGTGTGTATCTCTTCTTTTTTTTTTTTTGGCCACTTCTATTGGTTGGTCTTTCATTTATTTATCTTTGTTCTGTGGCCCGTGTGGGCCTCCCATCGCTGTGGCCTCTGTTGTCGCAGAGCACAGGCTCTGGGCACATGCGCTCCAGAGCTCTGGTCAGGTGATTGGACACATCGGTCCAGCCGCTCCATGGCACGTGGGATCTTCCCAGGCCAGGGATCGAACCGGTACCCTTTGTACTGCAAGACGGTGTCTTTACCTACTGGGCCACCAAGGAAGCCCTGTGTATCTCTTCTTATTTCTTCAGTATATATCCTGCAAGTAAAATTAATAGAATTATTTAAATAATTACTGCTCATTAGGAAAGATGCTTTTCAGGGTAAGGTTAAGGATGAAACCTGCTTTAATTATAAATCAGTAATTACTTAGAATGAACATATATGCATATGGTTTGGCTGTTTTTCTATTTTTAAAACTCTATTTTAGAGCACTTTAATTCATTTCTTTTTAAAATTATTTGAGAGGTAATGAATGCTTTGTTTATTTTTCATTTTTTAAAAAATATTTATTTATTTTGGGCTGCATCGAGTTTGAGTTGCAGCTTGCAGGATCTTTTGTTGTGCAGGGTCTTCTCTCTAGTCGTGGTGCCTGGGTTCCAGAGTGTGTGGACCCTCTAGTGGCGGCATGCGGGCTCTCTAGTTGAGGCGCACCAGCTTCGTTGCCCTGTGGCACGTGGGATCTTAGTTCCCTGACCGGGTTTTGTACCTGTGGAAAAACTAAAAGATAGTAGAGAGGGCTGCTGTATGGCCTTGTTCTAGCCTTCTTCAGTGTCACCATCTTACATAACCAGTGTACAATTATCCAAACTAAAACATTAATATTGACAATTACCATCAACTCAACTCCAGACTTGAATTTTATCAAGTTTTTTTCCGTTTTGCCATTCCAGGATCCCTTCCAGGATTCCTCCCTCTTACTCCCACCTTTTTCTAATAAAAAAATATATATTTTTTAAATATTTGCTGCTTATTTCTTTTAAATTTATGTATTCAATTTTTGTTGCACAAGATCTTGATTTCTTTGCATGGGCTTTCTTCAGCTGCAGCTAGAAGGGTCTACTCTTTATTGCAGGGCACGGGCTTCTCCTTGCAGTGGCTTCTCTTGTTGCAGAGCACAGGCTTTAGGCACATGGGCTTCAGTAGTTGTAACACACCGGCTCAGTAGTTGTGGCACATGGGCTTAGTGGGATCAAACCTGTGTTCCTTGCATTGGCAAGTGGATTCTTAGCCATTGTACCACCAGGGAAGTCCTTCCCTCCTTTTTTTTTTAACTGACAGAGTGTTGACAATAAAATGTATGAACTCTTAAAAAGATCAAGGTTTTTTTTTTTGATTGTGAAAAAATATTTTTTTGGAATATAGTTGATTTATAATGTGTTTCAGCCAAACAGCAAAGTGAATCAGTTATACAAATATATAGGTCCGCTCGTTTTTTTCCTAAGATTCTTTTCCCAAAGAGGCCATTACAAAACATTGAGTAGAGTTCCCTGTGCTATAAAAAAGAACAAGTTTTGATCCCTGGTCGCGGAAGGATCCCACATGCCGCGGAGCAGCTGAATCAGTGTGTCCAATTGCAAACTAGTGCCCTGGAGCGCATGCGCGCAGAGCCAGTGCTCTGTGCACGCGAGAGGCCACTGCAATCGGGGCCCACACAGGCCAAAGAATAAAAAGATGTATGAAAGTAAATGAGTAAAAATAAAGAAAGAAATAAAAGAGCCCCCCAAAATAGCAAGTTTTAATATAGTGAATATTTTGTAGTAAATATAAATGAAAGGAACGGTTAAAATTTGTATAAAGATTTAAAAGTTTAATTGCAATGACAAAGGAAAAAAAGAACAGGTCCCGCATTCGACTCTGGAAAGTTTGCAGCCTAGGTCTTCCTCAGACATGACTCTTTCTTGTCATCATTCCATTAGGTCAGTGCTTTCAGTTTTTTCCCCCGTTTTTTGCTCATCAACTCAACTCCAGACTTGAATTTTATCAAGTTTTTCCGTTTTGCCATTCCAGGATCCCTTCCAGGATTCCTCCCTCTTACTCCCACCTTTTTCTAATAAAAAAATATATATTTTTTAAATATTTGCTGCTTATTTCTTTTAAATTTATGTATTCAATTTTTGTTGCACAAGATCTTGATTTCTTTGCATGGGCTTTCTTCAGCTGCAGCTAGAAGGGTCTACTCTTTATTGCAGGGCACGGGCTTCTCCTTGCAGTGGCTTCTCTTGTTGCAGAGCACAGGCTTTAGGCACATGGGCTTCAGTAGTTGTAACACACCGGCTCAGTAGTTGTGGCACATGGGCTTAGTGGGATCAAACCTGTGTTCCTTGCATTGGCAAGTGGATTCTTAGCCATTGTACCACCAGGGAAGTCCTTCCCTCCTTTTTTTTTTTTTAACTGACAGAGTGTTGACAATAAAATGTATGAACTCTTAAAAAGATCAAGGTTTTTTTTTTTGATTGTGAAAAAATATTTTTTTGGAATATAGTTGATTTATAATGTGTTTCAGCCAAACAGCAAAGTGAATCAGTTATACAAATATATAGGTCCGCTCGTTTTTTTCCTAAGATTCTTTTCCCAAAGAGGCCATTACAAAACATTGAGTAGAGTTCCCTGTGCTATAAAAAAGAACAAGTTTTGATCCCTGGTCGCGGAAGGATCCCACATGCCGCGGAGCAGCTGAATCAGTGTGTCCAATTGCAAACTAGTGCCCTGGAGCGCATGCGCGCAGAGCCAGTGCTCTGTGCACGCGAGAGGCCACTGCAATCGGGGCCCACATAGGCCGAAGAATAAAGATGTATGAAAGTAAATGAGTAAAAATAAAGAAAGAAATAAAAGAGCCCCCCAAAATAGCAAGTTTTAATATAGTGAATATTTTGTAGTAAATATAAATGAAAGGAACGGTTAAAATTTGTATAAAGATTTAAAAGTTTAATTGCAATGACAAAGGAAAAAAAGAACAGGTCCCGCATTCGACTCTGGAAAGTTTGCAGCCTAGGTCTTCCTCAGACATGACTCTTTCTTGTCATCATTCCATTAGGTCAGTGCTTGGAATCTGGAAACTGCAGAGCTGATCTTCCATATTCTGGGGGATGCCTCCGACCCCTGGGTGTGCACGGCCGTGCTGGCTTTCCAGGCCACGCTGCTGACGGTGTCCCGCGGGGGCGTGGTCAGTCTGTGGAGCTCAGCCTCGGGAACCCTGCGCAGGAAGCAGCGTTTGTCCAGCATCAAAGAAGAAGCCCTTACTTGTGGGGTCTCAGTCCAGAAACAAGGAAGGATGGTGACCGGGTCCAGCACGGGCTCCATCTCGTTGGTAAGCAACTTGACTGAATAGGATCTCAACATGAACTCAGCTCCAAAGTGCTCAGATGTTCTAGACGTTGGGAGAAACCATCTCACCTTTTTTAAAGCTTTTATTATATAGGAGGGTATACCTGATTAACAAGGCTATGATCATTCAGATGGACAGCAAAGGGACTCAGTCATACATGTGTATTTATCCATTCTCCTCCAAACTCCTGTCCCATCTGGGCCGCCACATAACAGTGAGCGGAGTTCCCTGTGCTGTACCATAGGACCTTGTTGGTTATCCATTTTAACTAGAACAGTATATACGTGTCTGTCCCAAGCTCCCTATCTCTTCTCTATGTCCTCCTGCTCAATCATAAATTCCTTTTCTAAGTCTGTGAGTCTGTTTTTTGGTTTGTAAGTTCATTTGTATCATTTCTTTTAGATTCCACATACAAGGGATGTCATACAATAGTTCTTCTTCTCTGTCTGACTTGCTTCACTCAGCATGACTGTCTCTAGGTCCTTTCATGGGCTGCAGATGGCACAATTTCATCACCTCTGATCTTTTAATAAATGACACTCAGCTTCTTCATTTTCAGTTCAGTTCTGTGCAGTCGTGTCCAACTCTTTGTGACCCGTGGACTGCAGCCTGCCAGGTTTTAATATAGTGAATATTTTGTAGTAAATATAAATGAAAGGAACGGTTAAAATTTGTATAAAGATTTAAAAGTTTAATTGCAATGACAAAGGAAAAAAAGAACAGGTCCCGCATTCGACTCTGGAAAGTTTGCAGCCTAGGTCTTCCTCAGACATGACTCTTTCTTGTCATCATTCCATTAGGTCAGTGCTTGGAATCTGGAAACTGCAGAGCTGATCTTCCATATTCTGGGGGATGCCTCCGACCCCTGGGTGTGCACGGCCGTGCTGGCTTTCCAGGCCACGCTGCTGACGGTGTCCCGCGGGGGCGTGGTCAGTCTGTGGAGCTCAGCCTCGGGAACCCTGCGCAGGAAGCAGCGTTTGTCCAGCATCAAAGAAGAAGCCCTTACTTGTGGGGTCTCAGTCCAGAAACAAGGAAGGATGGTGACCGGGTCCAGCACGGGCTCCATCTCGTTGGTAAGCAACTTGACTGAATAGGATCTCAACATGAACTCAGCTCCAAAGTGCTCAGATGTTCTAGACGTTGGGAGAAACCATCTCACCTTTTTTAAAGCTTTTATTATATAGGAGGGTATACCTGATTAACAAGGCTATGATCATTCAGATGGACAGCAAAGGGACTCAGTCATACATGTGTATTTATCCATTCTCCTCCAAACTCCTGTCCCATCTGGGCCGCCACATAACAGTGAGCGGAGTTCCCTGTGCTGTACCATAGGACCTTGTTGGTTATCCATTTTAACTAGAACAGTATATACGTGTCTGTCCCAAGCTCCCTATCTCTTCTCTATGTCCTCCTGCTCAATCATAAATTCCTTTTCTAAGTCTGTGAGTCTGTTTTTTGGTTTGTAAGTTCATTTGTATCATTTCTTTTTAGATTCCACATACAAGGGATGTCATACAATAGTTCTTCTTCTCTGTCTGACTTGCTTCACTCAGCATGACTGTCTCTAGGTCCTTTCATGGGCTGCAGATGGCACAATTTCATCACCTCTGATCTTTTAATAAATGACACTCAGCTTCTTCATTTTCAGTTCAGTTCTGTCGCTCAGTCGTGTCCAACTCTTTGTGACCCCGTGGACTGCAGCCTGCCAGGCTTCCCTGTCCTTCACCATCTCCCGGAGCTTGCTCTAACTCACGTCCATGGACTCAAGTGATGCCATCCAACCGTCTCATCCTCTGTCTTCCCCTTCTCCTCCTGCCTTCTATTTTTCCCAGCATCAGGGGCTCGATCCCTGGGTGGGGAAGATCTGCTGGAAGACGGCATGGCAACCCACTCCAGTATTCCTGCCTGGAGAATCCCATGGACAGAGGAGCCTGGGGGGCTACTGTCCACGGGGTCGCAGAGAGTTACGACTGTAGTGACTGAGCAGTAGTAGTATGTGTGTGTACAGCTGATTCACTTCTCTGCACGGTAGACACTAACACAGCATTGGCTGAGAGATTGCGATTGACCTATATACACTACTACATATATAAGAGGTAACCAATGAGAATCATAAAAAAAAAAATCCCTGTCTTTCACAGTGAAATATCTATGGAAAATAACTAGTCACCCTGCTCTCTCACCTCCCTCAACATTAAAGCATACATTATAAAAGGAAAAACAAAGAAAATAAATAATAATCTTTCTGGTGGGGCAGATAGTCCCGTCTTTGAGAAGATCTGGTGACTGTGTAAGACAGACGCATTCTACACATCAGGGAGGGAGAAGGCCCACACTAGCACAAAGAGAGAATTTTGTGTTTGATTTGTTTTTGTCCTGCCTTAAACTATAAATTGTATTTCACCAACAGCCATGTAGACATTCACTTCCTCCTGCCCCTGCTTAAAACAAAAACAACAGAAAAAGCAACAACAACAGAAACCACCCCCAGGGGCTTCCCTGGTGGTCCAGTGGGTAAGGACACCACCTTCCAGTGCAAGGGGCACCGGTTCGATCCCTGGCCTGGGGAGATCCCACGTGCTGCGGAGCGGCTGGACCGATCGGTCCAATTACTAAGCCGGAGCTCTGGAGCGCATGCACCCAGAGCCGGTACTCTGCGACAACAGAGGCCACCGCGATGGGAGGCCCACACGGGCCAAAAAAACAAAGATGGATGAAAAAATAGATAAATGAAAGACCAATAGAAGTGGCCCACCCACCCCCCTCCCTCCCCAACCAGCCCCCACACAAAAAACCAAACCACCCCCAAACCTTCCTCTAAGATCTGAACAAAAGCAGTTCATTTCTGCAACTCGGGAATGGGAAGAATGGTACTGCCCTCTTTCGGTTGCAATCTATCTTTCAATCTTTATATATATATAAATATATATATATTAATATATATTTATATATATATATTAATTTAGTTGGATGTGCTGGGTCTTCATTGCAGCATGTGGGATCTAGTTCCCTGACCGGGGATCGAACCTAGGTCCCTCTGCATTCAGTGCTCAGAGTCTTAGCCACTGGACGACCAGGGAAGTCCCTATCTTTCAGTCTTATTTAAGATCTCTGAGCTCTTCTGGAGGCAGAAAACCAGAGGTTTTCTGGTTTTACCAGCTACAATAGTCTCTGGGTCCCCCAGTTGGTTCCAAGAATAACATCGACAGTAATAACAGTCACTGCCAATTTGGGAAGGCTGATTATGGGCCAGAGGGCTCCATCCCGTGCACTTCTTAACCCACGACAGCCCTGTCAGGCAGTCCTGGTAACATCACCCACTTAACAGATGAGGAAATGGGGGCAGCCAGAGGCTAAGGAATTTGCTTAGGATCACAGAGCTGCTGAGTGGCAGAACCCTGTGTCAAATGCAAGCCCTTGACCCTGAATCCCAAACCCGGTGGAAATGCTTGATGGGCGTCCTTGATTCTGCACAGGTTTCCTCCGAAGGAGACAGTCTGCTGGAGAAGCTTCCGGAAGCTGTGGGGTTCCTGGTGGTCTCTGAAGATGAATCTCTTCTCGCTGCAGGTAGCATTTAGCTCTCATTTGGAGTCACGAGGCAGCAACTCTGGCTTTGGTTGGAAGTGGAGAGGGGCCTGGGGAAAGGGGGACGTCTGTTGGCAAAGATTTTCTGCCAAGGACCTCATAATAACGATCATCTGCCACAACTATTCAATCATGCCATTATAATGCAGAAGTTGCCACAGACATTTCAAGTGAGTAGGGAGGTATGCCAATAAAATGTTCATGGCTGCAAGAGACTTCTCAGGTGGTCCATTGGCTAAGACGCCATATTTCTTATGCAGAGGGCATGGGTTCAATCCCTGTTTGGGCAACTAAGATTCCATACGCCATGTGGTGTGGCCAAAAAGCTAAAATTAAAAACAAAGAAAAAACTTTCATGGATGCTAAAATTTTGATTTCATACCATTTTCTTGTGTTATGAAATGATAATCTTATTTGAGTTTTTTAAGCATGTAAAAACTTAAAAACTACTAGCTCACATGTAAAAATAGATGACCTGCCAATTTTTGCCCATGGGTTATAGTTTTCCAGGGCTTCCCTGGTGGCTCAGTCAGTAAAGAATCTGCCCGTAGTGCAGGAGACCTGGGTTCCCTTCTTAGATCGGGAAGATCCCCTGGGGAAGGGAATGGCAACCCACTCCAGTATTCTTGCCTGGAGAGTCCCACGGCCCTGGCAGGCTTCAGTCCATGGGGTCACAAGAGTCCGATACGACTTAGTGACTAAACCATCATAGTTTGCCAACCTTGTTCTAGATAAATCTCTGAACCTTCTGGGCTTCCGTCCTGTTATCTCTGCCATGGGAGTGGTTTTTCTTACCTGAGAGTTGCAGGGATAGAGGAAGCCCACACAGCCCTTGCTTTTAGAAGCTTCCAGGTGAGCAGGAGATATGAGTGGCATTAGGTAGCCACAAGAAAGACGGGTTGATGCTATGTCAAGGGAAGAATCGGGGGTTATGGGAACATGTGACTTAGTTGGAAGCAATCAGGGAAGGCTTCCTGGTGGAGGTGACCAGCAGGTGCGCCACATCCTGATTTTCTTTTTCAAGGAAAAGAGTTTAGAGTAGAGACAGGTTCACAGCCAGACTGAGCAGAAGGTATGGAGGGTTCCATATACCTGCTTGCTCCCCCTCACACACACAGCCTCCCCCATTTACAACATCATCCACCAGAGGGGTGCATTTGTTGTAGCTGATGAGCCTCCTCTGAAACAACATCCTCCCTCAAAGCCCACGCCTAACACTATGGTTCACTCTTGGTGTTGGCTATTCTGTGGGTTTGGACAAATGGATAATGATGTATCTCCATCATTGCAGTATCATACAGATTACTTTCACTGTCCTTGAATCGGTCTAATTTTTTTTTTAATATTTATTTATTTGTATTTGGCTGCATCAGGTATTAGTTGTAGCCTGTGGGATCTTAGTTCCCCGAGCAGGAATTGAACCCATGCCCCCTGCATTCCAAGGTGGATTCCTAACCACGGGACAATCGGGGAAGACCCAGTCCAGTTCGAGTTTTTAAGCATGTAAAACTTAAAACTACTAGCTCACATGTAAAATAGATGACCTGCCAATTTTGCCCATGGGTTATAGTTTTCCAGGGCTTCCCTGGTGGCTCAGTCAGTAAAGAATCTGCCCGTAGTGCAGGAGACCTGGGTTCCCTTCTTAGATCGGGAAGATCCCCTGGGGAAGGGAATGGCAACCCACTCCAGTATTCTTGCCTGGAGAGTCCCACGGCCCTGGCAGGCTTCAGTCCATGGGGTCACAAGAGTCCGATACGACTTAGTGACTAAACCATCATAGTTTGCCAACCTTGTTCTAGATAAATCTCTGAACCTTCTGGGCTTCCGTCCTGTTATCTCTGACATGGGAGTGGTTTTTCTTACCTGAGAGTTGCAGGGATAGAGGGAAGCCCACACAGCCCTTGCTTTTAGAAGCTTCCAGGTGAGCAGGAGATATGAGTGGCATTAGGTAGCCACAAGAAAGACGGGTTGATGCTATGTCAAGGGAAGAATCGGGGGTTATGGGAACATGTGACTTAGTTGGAAGCAATCAGGGAAGGCTTCCTGGTGGAGGTGACCAGCAGGTGCGCCACATCCTGATTTTCTTTTTCAAGGAAAAGAGTTTAGAGTAGAGACAGGTTCACAGCCAGACTGAGCAGAAGGTATGGAGGGTTCCATATACCTGCTTGCTCCCCCTCACACACACAGCCTCCCCCATTTACAACATCATCCACCAGAGGGGTGCATTTGTTGTAGCTGATGAGCCTCCTCTGAAACAACATCCTCCCTCAAAGCCCACGCCTAACACTATGGTTCACTCTTGGTGTTGGCTATTCTGTGGGTTTGGACAAATGGATAATGATGTATCTCCATCATTGCAGTATCATACAGATTACTTTCACTGTCCTTGAATCGGTCTAATTTTTTTTTTAATATTTATTTATTTGTATTTGGCTGCATCAGGTATTAGTTGTAGCCTGTGGGATCTTAGTTCCCCGAGCAGGAATTGAACCCATGCCCCCTGCATTCCAAGGTGGATTCCTAACCACGGGACAATCGGGGAAGACCCAGTCCAGTTCTGGTTAATTAATGAGTTAATTTGGCTGCACAGGGTATGACAGGCAGGATCTTCGGTTCTGCAACCTTTGCTTGCGGCAAGCAGGATCTTCAGTTGCAGCCTGTGAACTCTTAGTTATAGCATGTGCGATTTAGTTCCCTGAATAGGGATCGAACCCAGGCCCCTGCATTGGGAGCATGGAGTCTTAGCCGCTGAGCCATTGGGGAGATCCCTCCGTCTGAGTCTTACAAAGCCATTTCCAGGGGTGAAGACACTTTAGACCAGTGCTGCCCTGTAATGCCAGCTACACACCTGAGGCACATTTATATTGTGAATGGGCTCATGACCCCATTTGAAAAGGTAAAGAGAAACAAGAGGCATCTGGGTCAATAATATATCTTATTTAGAGGCTTCCCTAGTGGCCCAGTGGGTATAGGACACTGCCTTGCAGTGCAAGGGGTGCCGGTTCGATTCCTGGCCTGGGAAGATCCCATGTGCTGCGGAGCGCTGGACTGATGTGTCCAATTACTGAGTCAGAGCTCTGGAGGGCATGCGCCCAGAGCTGGTGCTCTGCAGTGAGAGAGGCCACTGCGACGGGAGGCCCACACAGGCCAAAGAACAAAGATGGAAATAAATGAAAGACCAATAGAAGTGGCCAAAATAAGAAATAATAATAATATATCTTATTTAGTGCAATAGACCCCCAAACCCAACATAAGATCAGTATGCTTTTAATGGGACCTACCCCCTCCCCAGGTTGTCATAGTGCCCCAGATAGAGTTCCCTGAGTTACACAGCAAATTGCCACTGGGTGT
The DNA here is from genome assembly GCA_022376925.1 of Tragulus kanchil. NCBI lineage: Eukaryota > Metazoa > Chordata > Mammalia > Artiodactyla > Tragulidae > Tragulus > Tragulus kanchil. Next base: position 16,840,789 of record JAIOJX010000029.1, on the reverse strand, counting down.
CTGTTTTACAGATAGTGATAGTCTGATAGTGTATATGTTTCCATGCCATTCTTGCCATTTGTCATATCCTCTCCTTCCTCTCCCACCTCTGTGTCCATAAGTCTGTTCTCAATATCAGTATCTCCATTGCTGCCCTACAGATACATTCATCAGTACCATTGGAAGTCAGATTCTTTTTTTTAAATTTTTTTAAAAATTTATTCATTTACGTTGGCTGCTCTGGATCCTGGGTTGCTTTGTGCAGGCTTCCTCTAGTTGTGGAGAGCGGAGGTTGGCCCCTGCATTCCAAGGTGGATTCCTAACCACGGGACAATCGGGGAAGACCCAGTCCAGTTCTGGTTAATTAATGAGTTAATTTGGCTGCACAGGGTATGACAGGCAGGATCTTCGGTTCTGCAACCTTTGCTTGCGGCAAGCAGGATCTTCAGTTGCAGCCTGTGAACTCTTAGTTATAGCATGTGCGATTTAGTTCCCTGAATAGGGATCGAACCCAGGCCCCTGCATTGGGAGCATGGAGTCTTAGCCGCTGAGCCATTGGGGAGATCCCTCCGTCTGAGTCTTACAAAGCCATTTCCAGGGGTGAAGACACTTTAGACCAGTGCTGCCCTGTAATGCCAGCTACACACCTGAGGCACATTTATATTGTGAATGGGCTCATGACCCCATTTGAAAAGGTAAAGAGAAACAAGAGGCATCTGGGTCAATAATATATCTTATTTAGAGGCTTCCCTAGTGGCCCAGTGGGTATAGGACACTGCCTTGCAGTGCAAGGGGTGCCGGTTCGATTCCTGGCCTGGGAAGATCCCATGTGCTGCGGAGCGGCTGGACTGATGTGTCCAATTACTGAGTCAGAGCTCTGGAGGGCATGCGCCCAGAGCTGGTGCTCTGCAGTGAGAGAGGCCACTGCGACGGGAGGCCCACACAGGCCAAAGAACAAAGATGGAAATAAATGAAAGACCAATAGAAGTGGCCAAAATAAGAAATAATAATAATATATCTTATTTAGTGCAATAGACCCCCAAACCCAACATAAGATCAGTATGCTTTTAATGGGACCTACCCCCTCCCCAGGTTGTCATAGTGCCCCAGATAGAGTTCCCTGAGTTACACAGCAAATTGCCACTGGGTGTCTGTTTTACAGATAGTGATAGTCTGATAGTGTATATGTTTCCATGCCATTCTTGCCATTTGTCATATCCTCTCCTTCCTCTCCCACCTCTGTGTCCATAAGTCTGTTCTCAATATCAGTATCTCCATTGCTGCCCTACAGATACATTCATCAGTACCATTGGAAGTCAGATTCTTTTTTTTAAATTTTTTTAAAAATTTATTCATTTACGTTGGCTGCTCTGGATCCTGGGTTGCTTTGTGCAGGCTTCCTCTAGTTGTGGAGAGCGGAGGTTACTCTCTAGGCATGTGGGATCTTCCCAGACCAGGGATCGAACCTGTGCACCCTGCATTGCAAGGCAGACTCTTGAACCACTGGGCCACCAGGGAAGCCCTGGAAGTCAGAGTCTTTACCACTAGACCAGTAAGGGAGTCCCTGTGGTAGTTTTGCTCAATCTGGCCCCGCTTCTTCTCCCTCCCTTCCGCTCCCTCTGCTCCAACCGCACGGGCCTCCATTCTTCTCCAAACACAGCAGGCCTTCCCTTCTCTCTGGCTGTCTCACACTTCCAGTGCCTGCCCCCTCCTCATCTGTGTGTGTGTGTTAGTCACGCAGTCATGTCCAACTCCATGTAACCCCATGGACTGTAGCCCGCCAGGCTCCTCTGTCCGTGGGATTCTCCAGGCAGGAATACTGGAGTGGGTTGCCGTGCCCTCCTCCAGGGGATCTTCCCCACCCAGGGATCGAACCTGGGTCTCCTGCTTTGTAGGTGAACTCTTTACCATCTGAGCCACAAGGGAAGCTTCCTTATCTCCCTGAAACCAATGCAACTGTCCTGTAAGAAATTACCACACAAGCATGGTGGCTTAAACTAACCAATCACTCACAGTTCTAGTGTCAGGAAGTCCAAAATAAGGCGTTGGTAGGGCTGGCGCTCTCCAAATTCTTCAAAGCATCTTTTTTTGTTTTTCTTTTTTATGTTGTTTTTTGTTCCTTTGTTTTTGTCTCTTCCCACTTCGGCCAGGATTTCTTGGCTTGTGGCCACATCTCTCCAGTCTCTGCCTCCATCTTCACGTTGCCTTCTCTGCTATGTATGTCTCTATGTCCTGTTTTTCTCATGGCATCCTGTCCCTGACTTCATTGCCTTTAACATAAACTGTAATCATTTTATTTTCCTTCCTTCCTCCCCCCTCCGACCCCCTTCCATCTTTGAAATGAATTTACTCAGTACTCCACACCTATCAATAGAAAATACATTCATCAGTACCATTGGAAGTCAGATTCTTTTTAAATTTTTTTAAAAATTTATTCATTTACGTTGGCTGCTCTGGATCCTGGGTTGCTTTGTGCAGGCTTCCTCTAGTTGTGGAGAGCGGAGGTTACTCTCTAGGCATGTGGGATCTTCCCAGACCAGGGATCGAACCTGTGCACCCTGCATTGCAAGGCAGACTCTTGAACCACTGGGCCACCAGGGAAGCCCTGGAAGTCAGAGTCTTTACCACTAGACCAGTAAGGGAGTCCCTGTGGTAGTTTTGCTCAATCTGGCCCCGCTTCTTCTCCCTCCCTTCCGCTCCCTCTGCTCCAACCGCACGGGCCTCCATTCTTCTCCAAACACAGCAGGCCTTCCCTTCTCTCTGGCTGTCTCACACTTCCAGTGCCTGCCCCCTCCTCATCTGTGTGTGTGTGTTAGTCACGCAGTCATGTCCAACTCCATGTAACCCCATGGACTGTAGCCCGCCAGGCTCCTCTGTCCGTGGGATTCTCCAGGCAGGAATACTGGAGTGGGTTGCCGTGCCCTCCTCCAGGGGATCTTCCCCACCCAGGGATCGAACCTGGGTCTCCTGCTTTGTAGGTGAACTCTTTACCATCTGAGCCACAAGGGAAGCTTCCTTATCTCCCTGAAACCAATGCAACTGTCCTGTAAGAAATTACCACACAAGCATGGTGGCTTAAACTAACCAATCACTCACAGTTCTAGTGTCAGGAAGTCCAAAATAAGGCGTTGGTAGGGCTGGCGCTCTCCAAATTCTTCAAAGCATCTTTTTTTGTTTTTCTTTTTTATGTTGTTTTTTGTTCCTTTGTTTTTGTCTCTTCCCACTTCGGCCAGGATTTCTTGGCTTGTGGCCACATCTCTCCAGTCTCTGCCTCCATCTTCACGTTGCCTTCTCTGCTATGTATGTCTCTATGTCCTGTTTTTCTCATGGCATCCTGTCCCTGACTTCATTGCCTTTAACATAAACTGTAATCATTTTATTTTCCTTCCTTCCTCCCACCCTCCGACCCCCCTTCCATCTTTGAAATGAATTTACTCAGTCTAGTGTTGTCCTAGGAGACCACGACCAACCCAAATAGGCAAAACCAGCCCTCTGTAAACTCACAGACTTGTGGTAATAAATAACTTTATTGTTTTCTGTGAGATTGTTGATTACTGTTGATTGATTGATGATTGATCAGTCTGCCCACCCACCCCCAACTGCAGACTCTGAGGGTGGAAGCTTTGTATATCTTGTTTCGCACGGTATGCTTCCCACCTAAACATGGTAGATGCACACACACACACACACACACAAACCTTGGTTGATTGAATTAAATTACTCTTAAGTGTTTAAAGGAGTGAACGTTGTAACCTTGATCTCTGACGTTGTAGGTTTTGGAAGATCCGTGAGGATATTCTTGGCAGATGCACACGGGTTCCATCGATTCATGGCCACTGACCTTGAACATGAGGACACAGTGGAGACGGCCATTTTTGGTCCTGAAAACAATCTGATTGTCACCGGGTCCCGAGATACACTCATTCAGGTGAGGATGCATGGCCCGTCATAGTCACCTCCCCCTCTGGAACAGAAAGTATGATTCTCTCTCTTTTTAAAAGTATTTGTTTATTTGGCTGTGCCGGATGTTAATTGCAGCATGCACGTCTTCACTTGTGGCATGTGGGATCTCCCAGCTCCCTGCATTGGGTGCAAGGCATCTAAGCCACTGGACCATGCACCGGGAATCCCAGAGAATGGCTCTTTAGAGATCTCTTGGCTTCAAAATACAGTAACCCACAGAAACTAGTGCACGCAAAACCAGGGCAGCTCACTGAATGGATATAGGGGGGGTCTTCTGGGACCCAGAGACAGACCTGGGGAGAATTCCCAAAACATTCAATGAAGGAGATAGCATTCCCACTAAACCAGAGACACTGGGAAGATTTTGGCCTTCAGAGGAGCGGGGTTGGGAAAATGATTAAAAAAAAAAAATTCCTGTTAAACTCAAAGTTCTCCAGGCTGAGGAGAAAAGCATGTGGTACAGTTAGCAGTTTTCTAACATTCTGATCTTAGGACCTCTTTATATTTTTTTTTTTAATTTTGGCCTCTTTTATTGATTTTTTATCTATTTATTTTCATCCATCTTTATTCTTTGGCCTGTGAGTGGCCTCTCTCGTTGAAGAGCACCAGCTCTGGGTGCATGTGAGGAGACCACGACCAACCCAAATAGGCAAAACCAGCCCTCTGTAAACTCACAGACTTGTGGTAATAAATAACTTTATTGTTTTCTGTGAGATTGTTGATTACTGTTGATTGATTGATGATTGATCAGTCTGCCCACCCACCCCCAACTGCAGACTCTGAGGGTGGAAGCTTTGTATATCTTGTTTCGCACGGTATGCTTCCCACCTAAACATGGTAGATGCACACACACACACACACACACAAACCTTGGTTGATTGAATTAAATTACTCTTAAGTGTTTAAAGGAGTGAACGTTGTAACCTTGATCTCTGACGTTGTAGGTTTTGGAAGATCCGTGAGGATATTCTTGGCAGATGCACACGGGTTCCATCGATTCATGGCCACTGACCTTGAACATGAGGACACAGTGGAGACGGCCATTTTTGGTCCTGAAAACAATCTGATTGTCACCGGGTCCCGAGATACACTCATTCAGGTGAGGATGCATGGCCCGTCATAGTCACCTCCCCCTCTGGAACAGAAAGTATGATTCTCTCTCTTTTTAAAAGTATTTGTTTATTTGGCTGTGCCGGATGTTAATTGCAGCATGCACGTCTTCACTTGTGGCATGTGGGATCTCCCAGCTCCCTGCATTGGGTGCAAGGCATCTAAGCCACTGGACCATGCACCGGGAATCCCAGAGAATGGCTCTTTAGAGATCTCTTGGCTTCAAAATACAGTAACCCACAGAAACTAGTGCACGCAAAACCAGGGCAGCTCACTGAATGGATATAGGGGGGGTCTTCTGGGACCCAGAGACAGACCTGGGGAGAATTCCCAAAACATTCAATGAAGGAGATAGCATTCCCACTAAACCAGAGACACTGGGAAGATTTTGGCCTTCAGAGGAGCGGGGTTGGGAAAATGATTAAAAAAAAAAAATTCCTGTTAAACTCAAAGTTCTCCAGGCTGAGGAGAAAAGCATGTGGTACAGTTAGCAGTTTTCTAACATTCTGATCTTAGGACCTCTTTATATTTTTTTTTTTAATTTTGGCCTCTTTTATTGATTTTTTATCTATTTATTTTCATCCATCTTTATTCTTTGGCCTGTGAGTGGCCTCTCTCGTTGAAGAGCACCAGCTCTGGGTGCATGTGCTCCAGAGTGCTGGCTTGTAACTGGACACACTGGTTCAGCCACTCGGCAGCATATGGGATCTTCCTGGGCCAGGGATCGAACTGGTGCCCCTTGCACTGCAAGGCGGACACTTTACCCACTGGACCACCAGGGAAGCCCTAGATTTTTAAAGGTTATTAAGAAACTTAATGGAGCTCTCGTGTATATGAGTTATATCAATATGATTCACATTTTTTTTTTTTTTTAGATTTATTTATTTATTTATTTTGGGCGGGGATCGGGCTGGGGAGGGAGGGGAGTGGGCGGGCCACTTCCGTTGGTCTTTCATTTCTCCATTTTCATCCGTCTTTGTTCTCTGGCCCGTGTGGGCCTCCCATCGCGGTGGCGTCTGTCGTTGCAGAGCACCGGCTCTGGGCGCATGCACTCCAGAGCTCTGGCTCGGTAACTGGACACATCGGTCCAGCCACTCCGCGGCACGTGGGATCTTCCCAGGCCAGAGATCGAACCGGCGCCCCTTGCACTGCAAGGCGGTGTCCTTACCCACTGGACCACCAGGGGAAGCCCGATTCACATATTTTTAACAAATGATCTATTTTGAAATAGTTTTAGGTTTTACAAAAGAGTTTTCAGAGAACACAAAGAGTACTCATATATATATGCATGTATACACACACATATATATTAGAGTGTGTATATAGACAAATATATGAGTATGCATATATGTATGTATATATACATGAGTGTGTGTGTATATATAGAGATATAGATATATATACATGTATATGAGTATACATGTATGTGTGTGTGTGTTAGTCGCTTAGTTGTGTCTAACTCTTTGTGACCCTATGGACTGTAACCCACCAGGCACCTCTGTCCATGGAATTCTCCAGGCAAGAATTGAGTTGCCATTCCCTTCTCCAACATGTATGAATATATATATGTATGTACATATGAGTGTATATGTATATGAGTATACATACTCATGTGTGTGTATATGCATATATATAGATAGATATATGAGTACTCTATGCTCTCTTTACTCTTCTGTAAAACCTAATACTATATATATCCATTCTTCATCCAGCTATCCCCAATGTTCACATTTCATATCACACTGATCCTATTACCAAAACCAAGAAATTAACATTGGGACAATATCATTGACTCATCCACAGATCTTGATCCTATTTCACCCCTCTTCCTACAAACGTCATTTTTCAGATCCTGTATTTAGTATCTATTGATACTTGCCATATTAAATTTTTAAATGACAAAATCCAAAAATACTTCCTCATGAATTCCTTAACATGACATATGAACAGAATAATGTACTTTTGTGAAAATAACTGCCATTTTCTGAAACATACACTAAAATACATGAGAAGAGTGTCATTGTTTCACATTTGGGCAAATCTCTTTCTTATCTGCCTTAATAGAAGACATTTGGGTTCTCTTTTTTTTTTAACATATTTTTTGGGGGAGTGGGGAGGGAGGGAGGGGAGCGGATGGGTCACTTCTGTTGGTCTTTCATTTATCGATTTTCACCCATCTTTGTTCTTTGGCCCGTATGGGCCTCCCATCGTGGTGGCCTCTGTTGTCGCAGAGCACCGGCTTTGGGTGCATGCGCCCCAGAACTCCGGCTCGGTAATTGGACACGTTGGTCCAGCCGCTCCGCGGCACATGGGATCTTCCCAGGCCAGGGATCAAACCAGCGCCCCCTGCACTACAAGGCGGTGTCCTTACCCACTGGACCACCAGGGAAGCCCTGGGTTCTTATATTTGATTCTACATTCTCCTATCTGATAACATATCCCATAGTTTTCTGGAAGACTGTCCTGTTCATTTATGAGAGGAAGAATGTGGAAAAATACCAATGACCTCTTAACTTATTGTGAAAATCCAGTTTGCTTTTGCAGAGCTCCCTGAAATTCCCCTTTGGCAGCACTACCTGGAGGGTACCTCTCCAGAGGTTCCCTGGAACACCCTTTGCAAACTGCCATGCTAGCCGATGGCTGAGATGTAGGAAAGTTGGAGAGGGTGAGGAAACGTAAAGACCCTTGAAATGTAGCCCCAAAGTTTATCTTAGGCAGATGACCTTAAGAATATTCCCAATTGTAACAGCCTAAGGAAGATGTCAGCTCTGCCCCTCTGCTTCCGTCCTCAGGGAGTCTGTCAATTTGCTTTACTCTTCTGTAAAACCTAATACTATATATATCCATTCTTCATCCAGCTATCCCCAATGTTCACATTTCCCTATTACCAAAACCAAGAAATTAACATTGGGACAATATCATTGACTCATCCACAGATCTTGATCCTATTTCACCCCTCTTCCTACAAACGTCATTTTTCAGATCCTGTATTTAGTATCTATTGATACTTGCCATATTAAATTTTTAAATGACAAAATCCAAAAATACTTCCTCATGAATTCCTTAACATGACATATGAACAGAATAATGTACTTTTGTGAAAATAACTGCCATTTTCTGAAACATACACTAAAATACATGAGAAGAGTGTCATTGTTTCACATTTGGGCAAATCTCTTTCTTATCTGCCTTAATAGAAGACATTTGGGTTCTCTTTTTTTTTTAACATATTTTTTGGGGGAGTGGGGAGGGAGGGAGGGGAGCGGATGGGTCACTTCTGTTGGTCTTTCATTTATCGATTTTCACCCATCTTTGTTCTTTGGCCCGTGTGGGCCTCCCATCGTGGTGGCCTCTGTTGTCGCAGAGCACCGGCTCTGGGCGCATGTGCTCCAGAGCTCCGGCTCGGTAATTGGACACATTGGTCCAGCCGCTCCGCGGCACATGGGATCTTCCCAGGCCAGGGATCAAACCAGCGCCCCCTGCACTACAAGGCGGTGTCCTTACCCACTGGACCACCAGGGAAGCCCTGGGTTCTTATATTTGATTCTACATTCTCCTATCTGATAACATATCCCATAGTTTTCTGGAAGACTGTCCTGTTCATTTATGAGAGGAAGAATGTGGAAAAATACCAATGACCTCTTAACTTATTGTGAAAATCCAGTTTGCTTTTGCAGAGCTCCTGAAATTCCCTTTGGCAGCACTACCTGGAGGGTACCTCTCCAGAGGTTCCCTGGAACACCCTTTGCAAACTGCCATGCTAGCCGATGGCTGAGATGTAGGAAAGTTGGAGAGGGTGAGGAAACGTAAAGACCCTTGAAATGTAGCCCCAAAGTTTATCTTAGGCAGATGACCTTAAGAATATTCCCGAATTGTAACAGCCTAAGGAAGATGTCAGCTCTGCCCCTCTGCTTCCGTCCTCAGGTGTGGAGTCTGTCAGAACAAGGGACTCTGTTAGACATCTTGGAAGGCGTCGGGGCCCCCGTGAGTCTGCTGGCCCGAGGCGGGGCCTTGGTGGCATCGGCTTCCCATCAGTCCTCATCTTTTAAAGTCTGGGATCTCACTTACGCTCAGAAGCCGAGGGCCTCAAACCCATTTCTGGACCGCACTGGCCTGACTGCAGTATCTCACCACGGCAGCTACGTCTACTTCCCTAAAATTGGGGACAAAAACAAAGTCAGCATTTGGGACGTGGCAGAAGGTTTGTAAGATTTAGACCCAGTCGTCTGTGTGGGTAAGACCTGAAACCCCTGTCTTGGTTTGTTTGGTTGTCTTAAGAAAACACCATAGACAGGAAGGAGAGGCTGAAACAGCAGTCGCTGATTTCTCATGGGTCTGGAGGCTAGAAAGTCTGACATTGAATGTTCAGCGTCTGTTGAGAGTCCACTTCCTGGTTTGTAGACGGCCATTTTCTCATTGTGTTCTCAAATGGCAGAGAGCAGAGAAAGAGCTAACATTCATGTCTCTTCTTATGAGGGCGCTAATTCCATCAGTGGGGTCTGCACCCTCATGGGCCTTCCCTGATGGCCCAGACAGTAAAGACTCCACCTGCAATGCAGGAGATGCAAGTTCAATCCCTGCTATGGGAAGATCCCCTGGAGAAGGGAATGGGTACTCACTGCAGTATTCATGCCTGGAGAATCCCATGGTTAGAGGAGCCTGGCGGGCTACAGTCTGTGGGGTCCAAAAGAGTCAGACGTGACTGAGCGACTTTCACTAAGGCTCTGCCATTAGAGTTAAGTGGCCACAGCAGAGAGCATACAGGGCAAAACTATCTACCCTCTGACCCTTTACCTCTGTTTAATCGTTGAGTTGTGTCCGACTTTTTGTGACCCCATGGACTTGTAGCCTGCCTCTTGTGGCTCCTCCGTCCATGGGATTCTCCAGGCAAGAATCCTGGAGTGGGTTGCCATCTCCTTCTCTGGGGCATCCTCTTGACCCAGGGATTAAAGCTCAGTCTCCTGCATTGCAGGCCGATTCTTTACCAGAAGTTGGTAAGGGGCTCCCCTGGTGGTCCAGTGGGTAAAGAGTCCGCCTTGCAGAGCCGGGGGCACTGGTTTGATCCCTGGCATGGGAAGATCCCATGTGCTGCAGAGCAGCTGGGCCGGTGTGTCCAGTTATGAGCCAGCGCTCTGGAGCGCACGCAACTGGAACCAGTGCTCTGCAACGAGAGAGGCCTCTGCAATGGGGGGCCCACACAGGCCAAAGACTTAAGATGGGTGAAAATAAATAAATGAAGGACCAATAAAGGAGGCCAAAATTAAAAAAAAAAAAAAGAAGTTGCTAAAAGGAAACATTTGCGATGAGAGGTCACATGAGGCCACGAAGGCCAGGGAAAAGCATGTACACGGGTTCTGAGAAATCTTCAGAGGGTGTTAGGCAGGGCAGTAAGATGCTACGATTTTTATATTAGAAAACCTGGATGATTGGCGGGCCATGTGGGAGCAGGGAGACTGGCCAAGTTGAAAGGGCTGGGTAGCAAAAGTGTTTTTAAAAAAATCCTTAACAAAATAAGAACCAGTGTCCCTGTGATCTGTTCTTGATGTGGTCTTCTCTCCATGGCAGGTGAGGAGCTAGATGCTCTGGACACCTCCAATGAGGTCCGGTGTCTGGAGGTCGCCGAGCAGGCCAATCTACTCTTTACTGGCCTCGTTTCGGGGATCGTCCTGGTGTTCCCCCTGGAATCCAGACAGGATGTAATGTGCATCCCCCCTCCGGAAGCCCGGAAAGCCGTCAACTGCATGGCCCTTAGTAAGGACGAGGGGCACCTGGCCATCGCCTATGACAGCATTGTCCTAGTGCTGGACATCAGTCCCGGGGACCCCTGCCCTGTCATCGATGGGCCGACCTACACCTTCTATACCCAGCTGCCTGACACCATAGCCAGCGTGGCCCTTCTGGCCGACTACCGCGTCCTCTACGGCATGACCAACGGTGACCTCTTCCTTTACGAGTGTGTGAATTCCAAGGTGTTCCCTCTGGAGGCCCATGGGAGCCGAGTCACCTGTGTGGCGGTCAGCCACCAAGAGCAGCTGGCTGTCAGCGGGTCCGAGGAAGCCCTGCTGTGTCTCTGGGACCTGCAGGTGTACAAGTGGAAATTCGAGATGAGCTACACGGTGGGTAGCCCACGCCGCACCATGCACACACAAAGTCCTGGCGTGAGACCATCAATGATAGGCATCATTTCTTAGGGGCACTCTGTGTGTGGGCAGCCAGGGTAAAGAGTAGGGTGACTCAAGGGAGAAACATCCTCACCTCCAGAGCAGAGTTTACGGGGGTGTCAGAAAAACAGCCATCCAGGGCTTCGCTGATCGCTCGTGGTGAAGAGTTCGCTTGCCAGTGCAGGAGACACGAGTTTGATCCCTGATCCGGGAAGATCCCACATACTGCAGAGCAACTAAGCCTGTGAGCCACGATGGAGCCTTTGAGCCGCAACTATGGAGCCTGTGTGCCCTAGAGCCCGAGTTCCACAACAAGAGAAGTCACTGAACCAAGAAGCCTGCTCACCTCAACTAGAGAGTATCCCCCACTCCCTGCAACTAGAGACGAGCCTGTGGCAGCAGTGAAAGCCCAGAATAGCCAAAAAAATACTTTTTAAAAACCAGCCATCCAGAGATATAACTAAAGTTCAATGTTTGAAAAAAATAAAAATGTAAAAAAAATCCACAAAGAAAAGCAAAACATCAACTTTTTAAAATTTTTGATGTAGTTTTGGCTCTGCGGTGTCTTTGCTGTGTGGACTCTTCTCTAGTTGCAACAAGGCGAGGCTCCTCTCTAGTTTCCGTGCGCAGGCTTCGCGTTGCAGTGGCTTCTCTTGTTGCGGAGCACAGGCTCCAGGGCACATGGGCTGCAGCAGTTGCCACTCCTGGGCTCTAGCACAGACACAATAGTTGTGGTGCACAAGCGTCATCACTCGGAGGCATGTGGGATCTTCCCAGACCAGGGATCAAACCTGTGTCTCTTGCGTTGGCAGGCAGATTCTTTACCACTGAGCCACTGGGAAAGCCCAAAATACCAACATTTAAAATAAAGACAGGGTCGAAACTTGGTGGGAAGTGCACTGGTTAAGACTCTGAGCTTCCTAACACAGAGAACTCAAGTTCTATCCCTGGTCGGGGAACTAAGATCCCACATGCTCCATGGCACAGCCAACAGATTCAAATGACATGAAGACAAGGTCAAATCCTACCCGGCCTCACTCTTCTCGCCTAGTCTTGTCCGGCCTTTCTGTCACTCAGTGATTTTGGTTGTATGACCCATGCAAGGGTTCTTCCTAGTGCCAAGGGAGCAGCTGTGACCAGGGAAGACAGTGTCCCACCTCTTGGAGCCACATTCCAAGGGGGGAGACGCGGTGAGGTCTGGGAGGGCAGGATTCGTGTGTGTTTTGTTCACTGAGGTGGTACCTGTCCCTAGGAGAGCTCCTGACCATTATATGTTTGTGAAATAAAATCAAAGCAGCAAATGCATGATGGTTGGGGTACAGCAAGACCTTTGAAGAAAAATAGGGCCAGATAAAGAGCTAGAGTGTGGCAAGGGCCGTCATTTAAGGTAAGATAAATCTGGTGGAACAACATTTTAGGCAGAAGGAAAAGCAACTGCAGAGGCTCAGAGGAGGGAAAATGGTAACTCCTTTTCATACATGGTGTCTAAGAGTTTGCACATCCATCTCTTAAGGAGTTACTATAAATTTTGTATCAATATGATTAGGAGCTTTATATTTGCATATTCATATATATTATGCAAAATTGTTGTTCAGTAACTGCCCTCCAACTCCTTGCAACCCCATGGACCATAACATGCCAGGCTCCACTGTCCTTCACTGTCGCCCAGAGTTCACTCAAATTCGTGTTCTTTTGAGCCTGGCGGACTACAGTCCACAGTGCGGCTAAGAGTTGGATATGACCGAACATACATATGACTGTTTTCAAGCCACAGGGTATTCTGTGCCAAATCTCAAAATATTTACTATCTGGCCCTTTACAGAGGGATTTTCTGACCTCTTTTAAAATTAATTTTTAACAGAGTACAGTTGCTTTACAATGTTGTGTTAGTTTTGCTGTGTTCAGCACAGACACAAAATAGTTGTGGTGCACAAGCGTCATCACTGGAGGCATGTGGGATCTTCCCAGACCAGGGATCAAACCTGTGTCTCTTGCGTTGGCAGGCAGATTCTTTACCACTGAGCCACTGGGAAAGCCCAAAATACCAACATTTAAAATAAAGACAGGGTCGAAACTTGGTGGGAAGTGCACTGGTTAAGACTCTGAGCTTCCTAACACAGAGAACTCAAGTTCTATCCCTGGTCGGGGAACTAAGATCCCACATGCTCCATGGCACAGCCAACAGATTCAAATGACATGAAGACAAGGTCAAATCCTACCCGGCCTCACTCTTCTCGCCTAGTCTTGTCCGGCCTTTCTGTCACTCAGTGATTTTGGTTGTATGACCCATGCAAGGGTTCTTCCTAGTGCCAAGGGAGCAGCTGTGACCAGGGAAGACAGTGTCCCACCTCTTGGAGCCACATTCCAAGGGGGGAGACGCGGTGAGGTCTGGGAGGGCAGGATTCGTGTGTGTTTTGTTCACTGAGGTGGTACCTGTCCCTAGGAGAGCTCCTGACCATTATATGTTTGTGAAATAAAATCAAAGCAGCAAATGCATGATGGTTGGGGTACAGCAAGACCTTTGAAGAAAAATAGGGCCAGATAAAGAGCTAGAGTGTGGCAAGGGCCGTCATTTAAGGTAAGATAAATCTGGTGGAACAACATTTTAGGCAGAAGGAAAAGCAACTGCAGAGGCTCAGAGGAGGGAAAATGGTAACTCCTTTTCATACATGGTGTCTAAGAGTTTGCACATCCATCTCTTAAGGAGTTACTATAAATTTTGTATCAATATGATTAGGAGCTTTATATTTGCATATTCATATATATTATGCAAAATTGTTGTTCAGTAACTGCCCTCCAACTCCTTGCAACCCCATGGACCATAACATGCCAGGCTCCACTGTCCTTCACTGTCGCCCAGAGTTCACTCAAATTCGTGTTCTTTTGAGCCTGGCGGACTACAGTCCACAGTGCGGCTAAGAGTTGGATATGACCGAACATACATATGACTGTTTTCAAGCCACAGGGTATTCTGTGCCAAATCTCAAAATATTTACTATCTGGCCCTTTACAGAGGGATTTTCTGACCTCTTTTAAAATTAATTTTTAACAGAGTACAGTTGCTTTACAATGTTGTGTTAGTTTTTGCTGTGTTCAGTTCAGTTGCTCAGTTGTGTCCGACTCTTTGTGATCCCATGGACTGCGGCACGCCTGCCTTCTCTGTCCTTCACCCTCTCCCAGAGCCTGCTCAAACTCATGTCCACTGGCTCAGGGACGCCATCCAACCGTCTCATCCTCCGTCGTCCCCTTCTCCTTGTGCCTTCTGTTTTTCTCGACATCAGTCTTTTCCAGTGAGTCAGCTCTCGCCTCAGGAGGCCACAGCATTGACTCTTCAGCTGCAGCCTCATTCCTTCCAATGACTATTCAGGGTTGATTTCCTTTAGGATGGACTGCTTTGATCTGCTTGCAGTCCAAATATACAGACTAAAATACCATTCTATAATTTAATCCTCATGACAATCTTGTGAAGTTGAAGGTATTATTACAGTTTCCTCAGATGGGGAACAAAGATAGTACCTGAGGTTGCAAGATGCAGCCATTGTTAATAAAATAAGGGAGATGATCTTATAACTAAGAGAACAGAATATGTGTAGTTTTATCTTAAAATGCCTCCATCCACCTGATTTTTTATTTACAAAGTCACCGTAAGGCAGAGATGTAAGTAATCTTTTACCTTGTTGAATTTGAAAATGTCACCACAGTGGTTAAATACATCTAACTAAAAAAAAAAAAAAAAAGACAATTTTGGAATCATTTTGGATTTACAGATTAAGTTGTGAAGATAGTACAAGGGTTCCCATCTACCTACCCCTCACTCGGCCTCCTGTGATATTAACCTCTTATATGACTAGAGTATGTTTGTCAAAACTATGAAAGTAAGAAACTAAGAAACTAAGAAAGTAAGAAACTAAGAAAGTAACATATGGATGGTATCATCAGCTGTCAACGTTATTGGGACCATATGGGTTTTTTTTTTATTACTTGGATCTTTTTAAAATATTTATTTATTTATTTTTGGCTGCACTTGCTCTTCGTTGCTTTGCGTGGGCTTTGTCTAACACCACTGAATGGGTCCTACGCTCTCTTTAGATGCCCAGACTTCTCCTTTCTGTGGCTTCTCTAGTTTTGGAGCACAGGCTCTAGGCACACAGGTTTCAGGAGGGGCAGCACGCAGACCCAGTGGTTGTGGTGCGTGGCCTTAGTCGCTCTGTGGCATGTGAAGTCTTCCCGAACCAGGGATTGAACCTGTGTCCCCTGCAGTGGCAGACTGAATCCTATCCACAGTGTCACCAGGGAAATCTGGGATCACATGTTTTTTCATGAGTTCCCTTTTTCTGTTCTAGGATCTCTAATTGAATTTAGCATATAGTTTTTAATTAAAGGCAGTTGGCATTACTGCTTGTATAATCAAGGTCATTTAAGAAATTAAATCCTGTAATTCTTGTTCTCCGATGCAAAATGTCACTAACCTGCTCAACCCAATCTCTCTGAAGACATCTTTTGGTTCAGGAAATACGGAGGCTACACATCTCTCCAGGGTTTCACTTAATCCATCTCCCAAGAAGGAGCTTCCCAGGTTGTGTTAGTGGTAAAGAACACTCCTGCCAGTGCAAGAGCTGTAAGCGATGAGGGTCTGATCCCTGGCTCGGGAAGATCCCCTGGAGGAGGGCAGGGCAGCCCGCTCCAGTGTTCTTGCCTGGAGAGTCTCATGGACGGAGGAGCCTGGCAGGCTACAGTCCAAGGGGTCACGAAAAGTCGGACAGGACAGAGTCGGAAGGGACTTGGCAAACATGCATCTCCCAAGTCTGGCTTCCTATACAGCTGCCTGGGGGCTGGGCTCCTGGGTATCTTTCAGTTTGAAATCAAGATCACGTTGCCTTTTTCTACAGAATTCTTACTGTAGAGGAGTCCAGTGTGCTTGTTTCTCCAAGGATGACAAGTACGTCTACGCAGGCTTGAGAGATCGCTCGATCATCGTCTGGAGCGTGCTGGACGGTGAGTCATTTTGCTTTGTGGGTAGGACTGTGCTTCGTCTGGAGACAGGACCCCGTTCTGGATCCTTGCTGTGGGAGGGTCCTGCTCTGGCCTCTCCCAGCTGGATACCTCTTCTTAGAGGTGTCTGGAGCCTCAGGGCACAGGCCCAGCTGGAGCCGTAGATGCCTCCTCTTCTAGACACATGCTCTGGGGCCCTGGAACTCCAGAACACCCTCCCACCTGCCCAGGAGTCTTCCTTCGGACGGTGGGCCTCTTCCCCAGGTCTCTCTTTCTGAACGTGGGTCATGCCTTGAGTGGGCACATCCTCAGCTCTGTGGCATGTGAAGTCTTCCCGAACCAGGGATTGAACCTGTGTCCCCTGCAGTGGCAGACTGAATCCTATCCACAGTGTCACCAGGGAAATCTGGGATCACATGTTTTTTCATGAGTTCCCTTTTTCTGTTCTAGGATCTCTAATTGAATTTAGCATATAGTTTTTAATTAAAGGCAGTTGGCATTACTGCTTGTATAATCAAGGTCATTTAAGAAATTAAATCCTGTAATTCTTGTTCTCCGATGCAAAATGTCACTAACCTGCTCAACCCAATCTCTCTGAAGACATCTTTTGGTTCAGGAAATACGGAGGCTACACATCTCCCCAGGGTTTCACTTAATCCATCTCCCAAGAAGGAGCTTCCCAGGTTGTGTTAGTGGTAAAGAACACTCCTGCCAGTGCAAGAGCTGTGCGATGAGGGTCTGATCCCTGGCTCGGGAAGATCCCCTGGAGGAGGGCAGGGCAGCCCGCTCCAGTGTTCTTGCCTGGAGAGTCTCATGGACGGAGGAGCCTGGCAGGCTACAGTCCAAGGGGTCACGAAAAGTCGGACAGGACAGAGTCGGAAGGGACTTGGCAAACATGCATCTCCCAAGTCTGGCTTCCTATACAGCTGCCTGGGGGCTGGGCTCCTGGGTATCTTTCAGTTTGAAATCAAGATCACGTTGCCTTTTTCTACAGAATTCTTACTGTAGAGGAGTCCAGTGTGCTTGTTTCTCCAAGGATGACAAGTACGTCTACGCAGGCTTGAGAGATCGCTCGATCATCGTCTGGAGCGTGCTGGACGGTGAGTCATTTTGCTTTGTGGGTAGGACTGTGCTTCGTCTGGAGACAGGACCCCGTTCTGGATCCTTGCTGTGGGAGGGTCCTGCTCTGGCCTCTCCCAGCTGGATACCTCTTCTTAGAGGTGTCTGGAGCCTCAGGGCACAGGCCCAGCTGGAGCCGTAGATGCCTCCTCTTCTAGACACATGCTCTGGGGCCCTGGAACTCCAGAACACCCTCCCACCTGCCCAGGAGTCTTCCTTCGGACGGTGGGCCTCTTCCCCAGGTCTCTCTTTCTGAACGTGGGTCATGCCTTGAGTGGGCACATCCTCAGCTATTAGGGTGGTTGTGGAATGGCGTGCATGGAGTCTGGACGTGTGAGCTGGGTGAAGGGTTCACACATATGTGTCTAAGGACCCTCGGGGTGTAGGATGGAGATGGGTGTGGGAAGAAAAGGGGAAAGCCACAGACAGCTGGGGTCTCCCACATCGTTACATTCTGGCATGGAACTTAGGAGCCTGAGACTCCCCAACCCAAGCCTGACCTTCCAAGTGGTTCTGAAGTTACATCCACCAATGTAGAAGGATGGAGTATATTTCGCTTAATACAATTGTTAATTAGCTAGATTTGCAGTGTTTACATATTGTATCTTATAGGACGCTAACCTTCATTCATTCTCTTTCCTCAGACCCTGTAAATGTTTGGAGTATCTTGTTAAGGCCAACCACTCTGAAAATCCCACATTTCTTACTCTGTTTAATATCACACTAAGGACATATTAACAGGAATTAACATTTCTTGTATACCAGATACTGTCACCAAGTCATTTAATTCTCTCAGTACACACCCATCATTTTATAAAATGTGAGGCTCTGAGAGACGGGGTGGGCTAGGGCTGGAAGCTGCTCTGCCTGGCCCCCACTGTTACCTTGGTCACATTCTTCCTATAGGGAAAGGAGTCTTTATGGCACTGGCAGGGGGTAGGAGCTATTGCTATCCCCATTTGACAAATGAAGAAGCTGAAGTTCAGAGTGAATAAGAAACTTTCCCAAGGTCACAAGCACGTAAGTGGCTGAATGAATAACAGGTAGAGTTCCATACATTGTAATGAAATACATTATGACTGAAAACATTGTGACTGAATCATTATAATTGAATAGTTATACTATAATCCATTGTAATTGAATACGTTATAATCGAATGCATTGTATTCTAATACGGTATAACAAAGATTCCTGGCAAAAAGCCACAGGTGGCTCAGAAGCTGAGGTCTGTGGACTGTGGCCTTAAAAGCCCATCCTGCACTGGTTCACCGCCTCTCTTTCCACTCCTCCTCTAATAATCAATTCACTCTGGGATGAAACTGATATTTAGCACTTGACAGGCATGCTGTCTTCAGATCTTCAGAATTCCCCTCAGCAGGTAGGCTCAGCTGTCGTTCCCATTTTGTGGCTCAGGCGAGAGGGACTGAGAATTTGGCTGTCGTGCCTAAGCTAGGTAAGGGGCATAGCAGAAATTTGACCCCACGCAGCCAGCTCTCATGTGTAAGACTGGATCTCTGTGGCCGCGTGTTTATCATTTGTGCCGTCCCCTCCACTTCCCCTACAGGCACACTGCTGGCCACCCAGTTTGTCCATGCCATGGTGAACAGAATCATCCCAACCTCCAATGGCTTCATGGCCCCCTCCAGACACGGCTATCTCATCCGTGAGCGTTTTCAGTGCCCTTCGTCTAGAGTCTCACCACAGGACCCCCTCAAGAACTTCAAGAAGGCGGTGTGGATGGTCAAATCCAGGCGGAGAGAAGATCTGGCAGTTGCTGCAGGAGCCCTCCAGGACTCGAGATCAGAAAGTGCCCAGGGAAATGAATCCAAACCAATCAAACGCTCACAAGTCTGTCTGCTAGTGTAACACTGGCCCTCCCACCCCCATGCTTGATTGAGTCTGCCCCATTCAATCTGGCTGAAGCAAAAAGAATGCATATCTGGACCCAGACATTTTATAAAATGTGAGGCTCTGAGAGACGGGGTGGGCTAGGGCTGGAAGCTGCTCTGCCTGGCCCCCACTGTTACCTTGGTCACATTCTTCCTATAGGGAAAGGAGTCTTTATGGCACTGGCAGGGGGTAGGAGCTATTGCTATCCCCATTTGACAAATGAAGAAGCTGAAGTTCAGAGTGAATAAGAAACTTTCCCAAGGTCACAAGCACGTAAGTGGCTGAATGAATAACAGGTAGAGTTCCATACATTGTAATGAAATACATTATGACTGAAAACATTGTGACTGAATCATTATAATTGAATAGTTATACTATAATCCATTGTAATTGAATACGTTATAATCGAATGCATTGTATTCTAATACGGTATAACAAAGATTCCTGGCAAAAAGCCACAGGTGGCTCAGAAGCTGAGGTCTGTGGACTGTGGCCTTAAAAGCCCATCCTGCACTGGTTCACCGCCTCTCTTTCCACTCCTCCTCTAATAATCAATTCACTCTGGGATGAAACTGATATTTAGCACTTGACAGGCATGCTGTCTTCAGATCTTCAGAATTCCCCTCAGCAGGTAGGCTCAGCTGTCGTTCCCATTTTGTGGCTCAGGCGAGAGGGACTGAGAATTTGGCTGTCGTGCCTAAGCTAGGTAAGGGGCATAGCAGAAATTTGACCCCACGCAGCCAGCTCTCATGTGTAAGACTGGATCTCTGTGGCCGCGTGTTTATCATTTGTGCCGTCCCCTCCACTTCCCCTACAGGCACACTGCTGGCCACCCAGTTTGTCCATGCCATGGTGAACAGAATCATCCCAACCTCCAATGGCTTCATGGCCCCCTCCAGACACGGCTATCTCATCCGTGAGCGTTTTCAGTGCCCTTCGTCTAGAGTCTCACCACAGGACCCCCTCAAGAACTTCAAGAAGGCGGTGTGGATGGTCAAATCCAGGCGGAGAGAAGATCTGGCAGTTGCTGCAGGAGCCCTCCAGGACTCGAGATCAGAAAGTGCCCAGGGAAATGAATCCAAACCAATCAAACGCTCACAAGTCTGTCTGCTAGTGTAACACTGGCCCTCCCACCCCCATGCTTGATTGAGTCTGCCCCATTCAATCTGGCTGAAGCAAAAAGAATGCATATCTGGACCCAGAGCCTCTGATGATGTGACTCAGACCTTGTTTCCTACCATCTCTCCTTTTTTCTCTCTCTCTCTTCAGCTCTATTCTCAGGCCCACCCCCTGATTAGTAACATGACAGCCAAGTTCAGTAGAAAAGAGTTTCCCTTTCCAACAGTTTGAACCAAAGTCCTGGTTCTAAGGCTGTTAGCCCCAGTTGGCTCATCCATCCATCCCAGAACACGAAGCTATCCCTGAGGAGAGTGAGGACTCTGATCACTCTGATTGGTGCTCCTCATCCCATCCCCATCCAGGCTGAGGATGGAGTCGACACCAGCCGCTAATGTGGACTGACGAGGGGAGAGGGTATTCCCCACAGCAACTGCCAGGAGGTGGAGGGCTAGTTAAGGCAGGGATCAATGGATATGAGACCAACCAAATCACAAATGAGGACCACAGAGCTTTATAGTTTATAAAACACCAGTTGCTATGGTCTGATCCTTATTGCAGCCTATACTTCAGGGAGGGCAGGAGTTTTTGCATCCACCATACAGGTTGGGAAACAGCTTTGCAGAGTTAGCTGTGATTTGCTTAAGATCATGCGCCTGCAGTGTAAGAACTCTGAGAAATGAGAGCCCAGAACCTTCCTGTCGCCTCACTCTAATTTTAGACCCAGAAGCCCAAGAATAGATATTCCATGGGTAGCCAGGCAAATGCCCACAGGGACCAATGAGGAAACTGGATGATTGCTGCGCACTGGGGTGGCCAGTCAATAGTGAGGGTGAACAGTGTGAACGTGGAGGGCATTGCTCTGTATTGAGTGGACACAGGCACCCTGACTCTCCCCCA
The DNA here is from genome assembly GCA_022376925.1 of Tragulus kanchil. NCBI lineage: Eukaryota > Metazoa > Chordata > Mammalia > Artiodactyla > Tragulidae > Tragulus > Tragulus kanchil. Next base: position 16,819,559 of record JAIOJX010000029.1, on the reverse strand, counting down.
GAATCGCCATGGGGAGAGCAGCCCACTGGTGCCAGAGCTTCCTGTTGTCAGAAGTAAAGCCAGAAATCCAGACGTTACAAGAAACGTCCTCCTTTTCTTTTTTCTTTTTTTTTTTCTGGCCACTTCTATTGATCTTTCATTTATTTATCTTTGTTCTTTGGCCTGTGTGGGCCTCCCATCGCAGTGGCCTCTCTCATCGCAGAGCATTGGCTCTGGGCGTGTGCACTCCAGAGCTCCAGCTGGATAGTTGGACAAATTGGTCCAGCTGCTCCACAGCACGTGGGATCCTCCCAGGTCAGGGATCGAACCGGCGCCCCTGGCACTGCAAGGCGGTGTCTTTCCCCACTGGACCACCAGGGAAGCCCACGTCCTCATTTTTAAAAGCTGGTTTACATGTACTCTTATGGGCACACTTGGCTCGCGTCTCTAGTTGATGAGCTGACTCATGACCCTGCTTGGCATTAAAACAGTAAACCTGTTATTCTTCCATCTATACATCTTGGCTCTCAGACGTTGAGGCGAGAGATGCTTTTTATCTTAAAAAAACCTGGAGGCTCTTGGAAGCAGATGAGAAAAGCTGTGGACACCTCCCCGTCATGCTTTTGGACCATCGTTTGTGCAGGCTCAACAGCCGACCTTTTCTGTTCCATGTAAATGGCTTTTTCTTTGCCTGCGGCTTTCTAAAAGCCCCCACTTGCTTTTGGAGCTTTCGCTATGAGGATAGCAGAGTCCAAACCTTCGAGGTGCTATTCCTTCCTCCCCTCCTGCAACACCCACCCCAACTGAATTCCAGACAATAAAAACAACCTTAGAAACAGAGGTTTTTGAGCTGCATGTGACCTGACTGATGGTTCCAGTCAGCCATTTTTGAAACTAGGGTTCCAAGGAAGACTTTGACATGTGACTTAGCATCAAATTCCGTTCAAGAATATTTGATATCAGTAATTTAATAATACATGATGGGGAGCAGCTTTTATGGCATTGGAGATAACTGCCATAGGATTCTCCTGCCATCTTTTCAACTTAAGAGAGGAGGGGAGCTCTTGAAAAAAAAAACCAGCTACTCTTTGCCACCACGTCTGTGAATCAGAATCAGAATCAATGCAGAAATATGGTTTAGCTACCACTTCTGGCTCAAAATGTGTATGTCCATCTCAACGGCCTCCGTGAGAGAATTGCTTTGTATGTAAACACTAATTTAACCGTAGTAAAGAATCTTTTTTACTAATAAAATGCGCCTTTGGATTGTTATTGCTATGAATGTTGGACAGGTACTGTGCTTTGCAGCGGAGTGAGCTGCTTGAGGTTCCCCAGTGGCAGTGGAGCCAGGATGAAAGTGTGGTTTTTGTGCCAACAGGACTGTTGGCACATATCTACGCTGGAGCACGACTGAGAGTGAAAGGGAGTGCTCCTCACAATTTCTCTGGGACAACTACAGTAAAACTGAACCGTTCCAAGACAATTTTGATATATAGTCCCTCTAGTTACAGCAGGACCTAATTTATATTAAATTCTAGAGAGACCTTTTAAAAGTGACACATAAGTAACATATAACATATTAGTTTCAGGTGTACAACATAATGATTCAGTATTCATATATATTGCTCTTAAGAGTTCCTTGGACTACAAGGAGTTCATCTTTTGGCTCCTTTTATCTTAAAAAAACCTGGAGGCTCTTGGAAGCAGATGAGAAAAGCTGTGGACACCTCCCCGTCATGCTTTTGGACCATCGTTTGTGCAGGCTCAACAGCCGACCTTTTCTGTTCCATGTAAATGGCTTTTTCTTTGCCTGCGGCTTTCTAAAAGCCCCCACTTGCTTTTGGAGCTTTCGCTATGAGGATAGCAGAGTCCAAACCTTCGAGGTGCTATTCCTTCCTCCTCCTGCAACACCCACCCCAACTGAATTCCAGACAATAAAAACAACCTTAGAAACAGAGGTTTTTGAGCTGCATGTGACCTGACTGATGGTTCCAGTCAGCCATTTTTGAAACTAGGGTTCCAAGGAAGACTTTGACATGTGACTTAGCATCAAATTCCGTTCAAGAATATTTGATATCAGTAATTTAATAATACATGATGGGGAGCAGCTTTTATGGCATTGGAGATAACTGCCATAGGATTCTCCTGCCATCTTTTCAACTTAAGAGAGGAGGGGAGCTCTTGAAAAAAAAAACCAGCTACTCTTTGCCACCACGTCTGTGAATCAGAATCAGAATCAATGCAGAAATATGGTTTAGCTACCACTTCTGGCTCAAAATGTGTATGTCCATCTCAACGGCCTCCGTGAGAGAATTGCTTTGTATGTAAACACTAATTTAACCGTAGTAAAGAATCTTTTTTACTAATAAAATGCGCCTTTGGATTGTTATTGCTATGAATGTTGGACAGGTACTGTGCTTTGCAGCGGAGTGAGCTGCTTGAGGTTCCCCAGTGGCAGTGGAGCCAGGATGAAAGTGTGGTTTTTGTGCCAACAGGACTGTTGGCACATATCTACGCTGGAGCACGACTGAGAGTGAAAGGGAGTGCTCCTCACAATTTCTCTGGGACAACTACAGTAAAACTGAACCGTTCCAAGACAATTTTGATATATAGTCCCTCTAGTTACAGCAGGACCTAATTTATATTAAATTCTAGAGAGACCTTTTAAAAGTGACACATAAGTAACATATAACATATTAGTTTCAGGTGTACAACATAATGATTCAGTATTCATATATATTGCTCTTAAGAGTTCCTTGGACTACAAGGAGTTCAAACCAGTCCATCCTAAAGAAAATCAACCCTGAATATTCATCGGAAGGACTGATGCTGAAGCTGAAGCTCCAATACGTTGGCCACCTGTTGTGAAGAGACGACTCATTGGAAAGGACCCTCATGTTGGGAAAACTAGAAGGCAGAAGGAGAAGGGGACGACAGAGGACGACATGGTTGGATGGCATCCCTGAGTCAATGGACGTGAGGTGGAGCAGGCTCCAGAAGATGGCAAGGACAGGGAAGCCTGGCGTGCTGCAGTCCATGGGGTCACAGAGAGTCACCCATGACTGAGCGACTGAACTGAACGACTTCTTTATTAGGTGGTTACAAGAATCATACTCTTAATTCATAATCAGGGCAAGCAAGTAAAACAGAACAAGGGATATAAGGTAAAAACCAGAAGGAGGGTGATCATGGGGACTGTTTATAGAAGAGACTACCACTTAAAAATAAACCCATATTGTGATAACCCTTCAGTCACGGGCAAATTGGGACACTGGTCACCTAAACAGCTCCTTCTTCCCTAATTCCTACCCCCTAGAGCTGTATCTTTTGATCAATTTCACCCATTCCACCCACCCTCACCCTGTGCCTCTGGCAACCACCCATCTGTTTTCCATATCTATGGATTTGAAGGTTTTTTAAAAATTTCATTAAAAAAAATAGATTTATTTATCAGGCTGTGCCAGATCTTCGTTGCACTATGTGGGATCTTTAATTATGCCATGAGAACTCTTTATTGCAGCACGTGGGATCTGGTTCCCTGACCAGGGATTGAACCTGGGCCCTCAGCATCAGGAGTGCCAAGCCTTAGCCATTGGACCACCAGGGAAGTCCCTGGGTGGTGGTGGGGGGGGGTGTTAGTTACTTACAAATATTTAACTGTAAAAGTCTAGAGATGTTTTATTTGCTTAACTCACCATGAAAACATTCAAACCCACAGCAAAGTTGCAATATTGAAGACAATGAACATGTACGTATTAAGACTCCCCTACTGCCCTGTTGCTGCTGATCTGCTAAATCCATTCAAAGTGACGGCTGCAACCAGGTTGAAGAGAGTGGAGCACTCAGACAGAAAGTTTAAGAGGCATCAAAAATAGTCACCCATCAGGCTTCCCTGGTGGTCCAGTGGGCAAGGACACTGCCTTGCGGTGCAAGGGGCGCCAGTTCGATCCCTGGCCTGGGAAGATCCCACATGCCGCGGAGCAGCTGGACCGATGTGTCCAACTACTGAGCCAGCACTCTGGAGTGCATGCGCCCAGAGCCGGTGCTCTGCAGTGAGAGAGGCCACTGTGATGGGAGGCCCACACAGGCCAAAGAACAAAGATGGATGATGAAAGACCAATAGAAGTGGCCAAAAAGAGAAGAAAAAAATAGTCACCCATCAAAACAAACATGATAGTTGTTATTCAGTCACCCGGTCACGTCCAGCTCTTTGCCACCCCATGGACAGGCTTTCCTGTCCCTCATCATCTCCCCAAAAAAACCAAACATTGTATCATCAACATTTTAAAGTCAAAAAATGAATAAATGTGAATGTTGAACAGAATACCAACATTTTCAATAAAACTGGGTTCTGACCCTGTCCTTGCACAAACGCTCCTGTTCTCTTCACCTTAATGCTGGCCCTGGTGATGTCAGGTCACTTCAGCACCTCCGTATGTCAGGGGACATCTGTAAGCAAGAAGGCGATTCTTCTACATAACTGCACCCACCTACCCAAACTCACAGCCCATAGGCATTCCTAACTTTTCTAATTAGCCCGAAAACATTCCTAAATAGCTATTTCTTCAAACTGGGACCCACTTACCCGTTGCCCTGCATGCAGTTATTTTGTGTCCTTAGTCTCATATTCCAGAGCAGGGGCCAGCAAGCCACAGTCTGCATGTTTGTTTTGGTAAATAAAGTTTTATTGCAACACAGTTATACCTAGTCATTCGCATGGGAACTACGGCTATTTTCATGTTACAGCAACAGAGATTGTCGGGGCCCAAAAGGAAGAATATTTACAACCCGGCCCTTCATATTTGTTTACACCGTACACTGGGTGTGTTAGTCGCTCACTTATGTCAGACTCTCTGAGACCCCGTGGACTGTAGCCCGCCAGGCTCCTCTGTCCATGGGGATTCTCCAAGCCTGAATACTGGAGTGAGTTCTCATTCCCTTCTCCAGGGGATCTTCCCGACTCAGAAATCAAACCCAAGTCTCCTGTATGGCAGGCAGACGCTTTATAATTTGAACCACCAGGGAAGTCCACTGTACACTTTATTTATTTATTTTTAAGACTTTTTAATTTTATTTTATTCTTGGCTATTCTGGGTTTTCACTGCTGCTGCAGGCTCTTCTCTAGTTGCAGGGAGTGGGGGATACTCTCTAGTTGAGGTGAGCAGGCTTCTTGTGGCGGTGACTTCTCTTGTTGTGGAACTCGGGCTCTAGGGCACAAGGGCTTCAGTAGTTGTGGCTCACGGACTCAATAGTTGAGGCTCTGAGGCTCTAGAGCACAGGCTTCATAGTTGTGGTTCACGGGCTTAGTTGCTCCGCAGTATGTGAGATCTTCCTGGATCAGGGATTGAACCCGTGTCTCCTGCACTGGCAGGGGAACTCTACCACTGAGCTACCAGGGAAGCCCGCACTGTACACTTTAATACTGCATATATTAAATAGACATATTAGACAATTAACATATATATTTATATTATATATAACATTTATCATATTTTTATGATATAGTTATTTATTTGTTGAAAATATAAAATATTGGGACTTCCGTGGTGATCCAGTGGCTAAGACTCCATGCCCTCACTGCAGGGGGCCTGGCTTCAATCCCTGGTTAGGGAATTAGGTCCCACACGCAGCAACGAAGCAGTTCGCACGCTGCAATAAAGGTGAAAGATCCTGCGTGCCACACCTAAGACCTGGCAGAGCCAAATAAATATTTTTTAAAATATATAAAATATTTACTATCTGCCCACTCTGGTTTTAAATGACTTGATCAGATTTAGAGCAAATGTTTTTCAAAATAGACTATCTTTATAGCAGTTCCAGGTTTACAGTCAAATTGAGTGGATGGTACAGAACTTTCTCATCTACTCCCGCCCCTACCCATGTGTAATCTCCTCCATTATCAACGTCCCCCACCAAAACAGTATATGTGTGACACCTGAGAATCTACAGTGACCGCTCATCATCCCAAGGTAAACGGTTTTGACAAGACTCCTTCAGGGGGAACTAGTGAGCTATCACTGAGAAACAAATCACCACAAACCCAGCTGCTGAAGAGAAGAGCCATGTGTTCTCCCACAGTATCTAGCTATACCACGGTCTAGCCATACTGCAGCTGGGTTCTCTGTTCAGGATCCTGCAAGGTGTCAGAGGGGCTGGCATCTCACAGATAGGCTCAGAGCCCTGATCCACGCTCCCGCGGAACGGAGCTCCTTGCAGCTATAGGAAGGAGGCTCTCGACTCCCAAAGGCTGCCTCTTTCCACAGGTGGTCCAGTGGTTAAGACGTCTCCTTCCAAGGCGCAGACATAAAGAACAGACTTCTGGACTCACTGGGAGAAGGAGAGGGTGGGATGATTTAGAATAGCATTGAAACATAGACATGGAGTGGAAGTCGGTCAGTTGTGTCCAACACTTTGTGACCCATGGATGAGCCATGGAAGTCTCTGGGAGAAAATACTGGAGTGGGTAGCCCCTCCCTCCTCCAGGGGATCTTCCAGACCCAGGGATCGAACCTAGGTCTCCCACATTGTGCATTCTTTGTTGTCTTTATCGTGAGCCAAAGAAAACATTAGCTTAGCAACTTCTTATGCTTTATAAAAACAAGAATGAAAAGATGCACATGTACTATTGCCTACATATGAACACACACACACACACAGAGTCATGCATCCTTCAGAACTCACACACAAGCCCAAGGTGGAAGTAATTTGCAATTGCCTGTTTTCCAATTAAGTGAGGGCTTTCTCTGACCCTAAGAAACCTACTGAAAGAACAGAAAACTTAAAGTGATCCTTGTTGGAAGGGGATCATTGTGTAAGGTCTCTGGGGTGTATCAGAAGCCCACGTGTGCCAGTGATTCTCAGGAGAGGGACAGCCCATGGTGGGTGTTGTTGTGGAAAGGACTGCCCAGACTTAGGTGTCCTCAGAATGCGGTTCAGGCAGCCTCTGATGCTGCTTAGACAGAAATGCAGTGAAACTGAGTAGAATTCCTTGGTGTGCAAGGAGCTATGACCCCTCAAAGCTTCCTTTCCCCTGAACCCCCACATCCTCCTGGGCCATGTCCTCTCTGCTTTACCTTCTAAACATCACCCCCTTTCACTCCTGTCTCTCCACCTCTGCTGCTCCCCTCCAGGTCTAAACCACCCTCATCCTTTGCCTTCCTAAACAATGAAACAGCCTCCCTGCCCCCTCCCTGGCTCCCCTCCCACCCTCATCCTTTGCCCCTCATGCCTCCGCTGTTCAGGATCCTGCAAGGTGTCAGAGGGCTGGCATCTCACAGATAGGCTCAGAGCCTGATCCACGCTCCGCGGAAGAGCTCCTTGCAGCTATAGGAAGGAGGCTCTCGACTCCCAAAGGCTGCCTCTTTCCACAGGTGGTCCAGTGGTTAAGACGTCTCCTTCCAAGGCGCAGACATAAAGAACAGACTTCTGGACTCACTGGGAGAAGGAGAGGGTGGGATGATTTAGAATAGCATTGAAACATAGACATGGAGTGGAAGTCGGTCAGTTGTGTCCAACACTTTGTGACCCATGGATGAGCCATGGAAGTCTCTGGGAGAAAATACTGGAGTGGGTAGCCCCTCCCTCCTCCAGGGGATCTTCCAGACCCAGGGATCGAACCTAGGTCTCCCACATTGTGCATTCTTTGTTGTCTTTATCGTGAGCCAAAGAAAACATTAGCTTAGCAACTTCTTATGCTTTATAAAAACAAGAATGAAAAGATGCACATGTACTATTGCCTACATATGAACACACACACACACACAGAGTCATGCATCCTTCAGAACTCACACACAAGCCCAAGGTGGAAGTAATTTGCAATTGCCTGTTTTCCAATTAAGTGAGGGCTTTCTCTGACCCTAAGAAACCTACTGAAAGAACAGAAAACTTAAAGTGATCCTTGTTGGAAGGGGATCATTGTGTAAGGTCTCTGGGGTGTATCAGAAGCCCACGTGTGCCAGTGATTCTCAGGAGAGGGACAGCCCATGGTGGGTGTTGTTGTGGAAAGGACTGCCCAGACTTAGGTGTCCTCAGAATGCGGTTCAGGCAGCCTCTGATGCTGCTTAGACAGAAATGCAGTGAAACTGAGTAGAATTCCTTGGTGTGCAAGGAGCTATGACCCCTCAAAGCTTCCTTTCCCCTGAACCCCCACATCCTCCTGGGCCATGTCCTCTCTGCTTTACCTTCTAAACATCACCCCCTTTCACTCCTGTCTCTCCACCTCTGCTGCTCCCCTCCAGGTCTAAACCACCCTCATCCTTTGCCTGCCTAAACAATGAAACAGCCTCCCTGCCCCCTCCCTGGCTCCCCTCCCATCACTCCCCTGCAGGGTAGTCAGAACATTTGCTTCCAACTCCCAAGCTGCTCAAACAGTTCCTTGTGTAGAACCCAGCACTACATGCCAAGTCCAAAAAGCCTTAGCTAACCTCATAAGGATGAGTGGCCTGTCCTCTTTGTCTCCGAGTCCTGTTCTCTGTCCCACCCATTCCTCTGCAATCCAAGACACACTGGTCTTTTTGTGTTGCTTTTTAAGTTCTTCAAATGTGCCATACTTGTTGCGACCACAGGGCCTCTGCACAGCTCCTCCCTCTGACTTTCAGGATAGTAGCTGCATAGCCTTCAGAACGCAGCTAGAATGCTGCCACCTCTGGGAGGCCTTTCTCATTCCCTAACTGGGTTAAGTCTGTCGGGTGGCAGAAGGTACTTTCCTAAAATGGTCATGGCCATATTTCCTATCTCTCCATTCTATTCCAGGGACCTCCCAGGCAGCTCCGTGGTAAAGAATCTGCCTGCCAGTGCAGGAGATCTGGGTTTGATTCCTGGGTTGGGAAGATCTGCTGGAGAAGGAAATGGCAAACCCACTCCAGTATTCTTGTCTGGAGAATTCCATGGAGAGAGGAGTCTGGTGGGCTATCTGTGGGGCCTGGAATCTGTTGGCTCTCCTCTTGAATTTGGGAGAGTCTTGATTCTGTCTGACTTGCCAAGGTAGATCAGAAAAGACTACAAGGCTTCTACGTGGCTCAGTTATTCCTCTCAGGGTAATTGGTCTTGGAACCTAGCTGCCATATTGTGAGGAAGCTCAGGCTACACGAGAAGGCCACATATAGGTCGTCCTGGCTACGGCCCCAGCACTGGCCTCCACCTACAGCCAGAAGAGATATGTGAGTGACTAAACCTTCAGGGGATTCCCACCTTAGCCTTCCAACCACCCAGCTAATGCAGAGGAGCCAGAAATGAGCGATTCCTTCCAAGCCTGCCTAAATTGCAGACTGGAAAACAAACTAAATGTTCCCATCATTGTAAACTTCTAAATCTGGAGATGGTTTGTATAACACAGAGTAACTGGAACAGAGTGACCATTACATTGTACCTTCCCTTTCAGCTGTTAACAGTTGAAACTTTCTGTATTGGACTGATTCCTGTCCTTCTTGAAAGACTGATGACTCTGGGTGGGGGGCGAGGTGGGGCAGGTGTTAAAAGTCTTGTCAGTTCCGTTCACCATCCTACTCCTGACCCTCAGCAGATGACGCACTCATTGTCAATGTATTCTTCGCTTGCCTGAACTTTTTCACATATAGAGATACCACATGAAGATGACCTACAGAAGACTGTGGGATGGCAGAGGAGAGATCGCGGAGTTTCTTAAGAGAGAGGGCATTTGGGTTGTATGTTGCAGGATGTAGAGGCGGGACTTCCTGTGTAATGAAGAGCTAGAAGGGGGCTTCTGGCAAAGGGCATGACTAAGTGTGGATGCACGGGGTCAGGGAGCCGCCAGGCTAGGCAGGCATTGACGGGAGTTTTCCACACGGATAGAGGGCAGCTTACTTGGGTGGAAAATGCTGCAAAAAAAAAAAAAAAAAGGGTTCCTAAGGGTAGGTTTTTATTGCCTTCAATACTCCATGTAGGTGCTTAGATTTCACTCACAGGAAATAGGAAGACCTTGGCGATTTGGAAACAGCTGTGGAATGACCTCAGTTCTTGATAGCATTGGGACTGGAAAAACTGGTCCAGCGGGGAAGTGAAGGGATCAGAACTAGAGAAGTGAAGAGAGGAGGGAAGTGGGGTTAGGGACTTCGCTGGTAGTCCAATGGCTCTTACTCCAGGGTAAAAGACTACAAGGCTTCTACGTGGCTCATTTTTGGAACCTAGCTGCCATATTGTGAGGAAGCTCAGGCTACACGAGAAGGCCACATATAGGTCGTCCTGGCTACGGCCCCAGCACTGGCCTCCACCTACAGCCAGAAGAGATATGTGAGTGACTAAACCTTCAGGGGATTCCCACCTTAGCCTTCCAACCACCCAGCTAATGCAGAGGAGCCAGAAATGAGCGATTCCTTCCAAGCCTGCCTAAATTGCAGACTGGAAAACAAACTAAATGTTCCCATCATTGTAAACTTCTAAATCTGGAGATGGTTTGTATAACACAGAGTAACTGGAACAGAGTGACCATTACATTGTACCTTCCCTTTCAGCTGTTAACAGTTGAAACTTTCTGTATTGGACTGATTCCTGTCCTTCTTGAAAGACTGATGACTCTGGGTGGGGGGCGAGGTGGGGCAGGTGTTAAAAGTCTTGTCAGTTCCGTTCACCATCCTACTCCTGACCCTCAGCAGATGACGCACTCATTGTCAATGTATTCTTCGCTTGCCTGAACTTTTTCACATATAGAGATACCACATGAAGATGACCTACAGAAGACTGTGGGATGGCAGAGGAGAGATCGCGGAGTTTCTTAAGAGAGAGGGCATTTGGGTTGTATGTTGCAGGATGTAGAGGCGGGACTTCCTGTGTAATGAAGAGCTAGAAGGGGGCTTCTGGCAAAGGGCATGACTAAGTGTGGATGCACGGGGTCAGGGAGCCGCCAGGCTAGGCAGGCATTGACGGGAGTTTTCCACACGGATAGAGGGCAGCTTACTTGGGTGGAAAATGCTGCAAAAAAAAAAAAAAAAGGGTTCCTAAGGGTAGGTTTTTATTGCCTTCAATACTCCATGTAGGTGCTTAGATTTCACTCACAGGAAATAGGAAGACCTTGGCGATTTGGAAACAGCTGTGGAATGACCTCAGTTCTTGATAGCATTGGGACTGGAAAAACTGGTCCAGCGGGGAAGTGAAGGGATCAGAACTAGAGAAGTGAAGAGAGGAGGATTAGGACTAAGTCAAGAGGGATTTAGCAGGGACTTCGCTGGTAGTCCAATGGCTAAGAGTCTGCACTCCCAACGCAGAGGGCCTGGGTTTAATTCCTGGTGGGGGAGCTAGATCTCACATGCCAGAGCTGAGTTTGCATGCTGCAACTAAAGATCCCACGTGCTGCAGCTAAGACTCTGTGCCGCCAAAATAAATTTATACATTTTTTAAAAAAGCAATTTAGCAAAACTTCCCTGCAGGGCCTTGCATTAGGATGCCCCAGGTGTTCCAGAATACTATGTCAGTAAATATATCAGGCTGTGTATATCTTAGCATCTATCGTTAGCTATTCCCTCCGCTGTCGTCCGGCAAAAATAGCCAGAGATAGCCGGTAAACGAGGGGGCGTGCCTGTGTTTCAAAAAAACCTTAATTTTAAGGAAACTTGAATTTCATAGAATTTTCACGTGACACGGAATAATCTTCGCTCTTGGATTTTCCCCAACTTTTAAAATTGTAAAGAAACATTCTGAGCTTACTTGTGCGGCCGGACAAAAGCAGACGGTCGGCCTTCGCTTGCCCACTCACGGTATATATAAAGCGTTTCTAGCATTTCAGCTAGGAACGGGTAAGATCCTACAGTCAGTCCCTCAAGGAGCCCCGCCTTCCCGGGCGGTGTCAGGCCACGCCCCCATGAGGGCGGAGCCAGCGCATGCGCGTCCGGCCGCAGGCGGGAGGGGCGGGGCAGACCGCGGCTCTCAGTTCCAACATGGCGCACGCTGGCGGTGGCGGTCCTGCGGGCCGGGGGCTGAGCGGCGCCCGTTGGGGTCGCTCGGGCTCCGGGGCCCACGAGAAGCTGCCGGTGCACGTGAGTGGCGTCCCAACCCTCCCTGGGGAACCCCGTCGTCCAGTCCCCGAAGGTTGGCGCCCCCCACCAAGGGCCCCGCCCGACCCTGGCCCTGCCTCGGTCTCCCCTCCGCTGGGCCCGGGACCCCCGATTCCCTACCTGCGCCCCTCGGAGGCCCGGCCTGTTCTCCTCTCACCGGGGGCCCCCGGTCCTGTCCCCCTCTCTGCCGACTGCGGCCCACTGGGACCCTCCCCCCTCCCCGCAGGTGGAAGACGCGCTCACCTACCTGGACCAGGTGAAGATCCGCTTCGGCAGCGATCCTGCCACTTACAATGGCTTCCTGGAGATCATGAAGGAATTCAAGAGCCAGAGGTACCTGCCGGGCCCCTTACCCATCCCAGGGGGGCCGCGCTGGGTCGCAGTGGGCCTGAGCGGTGTGGGGGCCCCCAACCCCGGCAGCCCCTCCACACGGTGACCTTGCGCAGGTTGTCGAACTTCTCGAAACCTCAGTTCCTTCTTCACCCCCAAACACGGGACGCAGGGGCACCCCTCCCCCATTGTGGCGCTGTTGGGGGGAGGTTCCTGGATCGAGGGCAGGGGAGCGGTGGGGCGAGTGAGGGAGTCGAACATGCACAGGGTAGAATCCTGTCTTTACTCAAAATGTTGCCTTTTTTTAAGATAAATTTTGTTCGTCAAGGATTTTGAAAATTTTAGATTTATGTTTCCTCCCAAGCACTTCGTGAAAATGTAACTTATGTTGCTAAAGGAATGTTTGGACCCTCTGGCGCCCTTAGATCTCAGTCCCGGAGGCCTTGCTTGCCTCACCCTTGAGTCCCAGGCCTGCTTGGAAATAAGGCACGTAAAATGCTTAGTAAGGAGCCTGGCACTTCGAAGGCATTTAAAACACATTAGCTGTCTTCATAGGCACGGAATCAGGGGGGTTAGGGATAGAGCAGGGACTGCCGGTTCCCCGTCTTGCTTGACAGGGGGCTCACTGAGACTTAGAGTGGGCCAGGGATTTGCCTCCATGCATGTTAGGAGCAGAGGCGGGACCAGAGGCACGGTCCCTTCTGACTCAGGTTCTTGAGCGTGGCACCTGCACTTTGCTGCTTCCCCCGCTGAGAAAACAATGGCAGGGCTCACCTGGTTTCCTTTGAGCAGGATGCTAAGACCTTGGTCCTGACTGCGGCTCTGAGGGAGACCCCTTCCCCACTCCCCTTGAATTGTGCTGTGTTTCCATATTCACAGGGCCTTCGGCATTTATGCATTACAGTCAGTTGCTGGAAACAGCTTCTGTGTCGCAGTGGATCTCTGATTCGTATGAGATGAATTTATCTCCCCGTTTAGAGGACCTTGGCCTCCTGTCACTTCTTGGAGCTCAGGATGTGCAGCTGGTTCGCCTGACGTTTTCAGAACCTAGCGCAGTTTTGAGGGGAGCTGGGCTGTGTACACGCCGTGTGGGTGTTGCCAGGGAGATGCAGGGAGTCCAGGCCTGGCTGCCTCGGCGGCAGACCACCATCAGCAGAAATCACACCGGTCGTGGTTTAGGGCGCCTCGTTGTCTGTTGAGAAGCCTGAGACATGGGACGCCTCGCGGTTGGCCCTTGACGTCCCCGAGACGCTCCTGCCCACTGCTGTTCTCTGTTCCAGCATCGATACTCCTGGCGTCATCCGACGCGTGTCGCAGCTCTTCCACGAACACCCCGACCTCATTGTTGGATTCAACGCTTTCCTGCCTCTCGGGTACAGGATCGACATTCCCAAGAACGGCAAGCTGAACGTCCAGTCGCCTCTGTCAAGCCAGGTATGCAGTGGTGTGCGGGGCCTGGCCGCAGACCGCCCACCCTGGCGCGGGTGCTCAGGCCGTGTATCTCGTTGCAGGGGAGCGGGTGAAGAGCCGATCTTTTTCTTGAAATGCTTCAAGCATAGATCAAAATAAATCGAAACGCCTACACCAGCAGCCTCTGCATCCCAAATTGATCCGTTCGGCAGATTTCAATCATGCGTGCGCGTGCATGTATGTGTGTCAGGGAGGCATTCTGCTCACACGGTTTTATGTCTAATGATGAAATCAGAGATGCGGATGGACCTGGAGTCTGTCGTACGGAGTGAAGTAGGTCAGAGAGAAACATATTAATGCGTGTGTGAACATGTGGAATCTCGAAGAATAGTACAGATGAGCCGAGTTCCAGGGCAGGCGTGGAGGTGCAGACAGAGCACCGCGGAGGTGTGGACCCAGCAGGGGAGGGAAGGTGGGACAGTTGGGGGATTCAGTTTGACATAAATACAGTGTGTGCTTGGTCGCTCAGTCGTGTCTGGCTGTGTGACCCCGTGGACTACAGCCCGCCAGGCTCCTCTTTCCATGGGGCTTCTCCAGGCAAGAAGACTGGAGTGGACGCCATGCCCTCCTCCGAGGACACATTCACTACGGCGTGTAAAGTAGAAAGCTGTTGGGAACTATGGTATAGCACACGGAGCTCAGCTGGGTGCTCTCCGATGACCTCGATGGGCGGTGGGGGTGAGGTAGGACAGAGGAGACGTGTGTGTGTGTGTGTACGTGGCTGATCCACGCTGCTGTACAGCAGAAACTTAACACAACATTGTAAAGCAGCTATATTCCGATTAAAAACAGACCGCGGCCTCCTCCGCCACCGAGGTCCGAGTCTGAGGCTCTCTCCCTCAGAGTGCTCGGCAGGCTGTGCTTGTGCGGGGGCCCACGGTCCCCCGATCACCCTCAGCACCCCCTCAGAATATAAGAGGCCTCTGATCAACCCCAGCGCCACCCACAGAATCAAGCGGTGGTGATGCCCCTGTGACCAGCCGTCTCTATTGTCGCCGTGCTTCTCTTACTGGACACAGCTCAGGCTTGTGGCTCTGGCCCCTCCTTTCTTTTTTAATTTTTATTTTTTTAAAGTTTTTTTTTGTTTTGGCCACTTCTGTTTATCTTTCATTTATTTATGTTTGGTTCTTTGGCCTGTGTGGGCCTCCCATTGCGGTGGCCTCTCTCGCTGCAGAGCACCGGCTCCGGGTGCATGCGCTCCAGAGCTCCAGCTCAGTAGTTAGACACATCAGTCCAGCTGCTCCGCGGCACGTGGGATCTTCCCAGGCCAAGGATCGAACCGGTGCCTCTTGCACTGCCAGGCGGTGTCCTTACCCACTGGACCACCAGGGAAGTCCTGGCCCCTTCTGTGTTCGGGGTCACCGGGCCCGCTGAGTAAAAAAACGCCTGTTTGAGCTTTGCTTTTATAAGGTAACCATTATCTTTTTCTCACCTCGGCCTCTTTGCCGTTTGAGGCGTAGGACACCTTACCGGGGGAGGTTGCTGTCCAGGGCATTGTGGGTATTCCGCGGCATCTCTGGCCTCCACCCACTAGGCCCTCCCCCCGTCGAGACAGCTGAAGACAGCTCTCCTGCCCTAGCCAGGTTTCTCCTGGGAGCGGGCTCACGGCATTGAGCCGCGCAGGTGTGAGGGAACCGGCTCTTTAACCACCTCCTCCTCCATCTCCGCCCCAGGGGCTTTTGCAGGGAAGCTAGAAGTCTCCTCTGAAGCGTTTTGTAGGTTTCTCCTCTGATGAAGGAGATGGCAGTTTTCCTGTCAGTTAGGGAGTCAGGATTTGAGACGAGAGCGGGGCGAGGCGACGTGGCCATGGCAGGTCCCTCACCGAGGGGGGCTGGCACACACATCCTGCCTCATCCTTGCGCAAGGCAGGCTCCACCACCAGCTTGGCGTCTCATTAAAGCCAAGGAACGCACCTCAGGTTTTAGGAAGGCCCTTGGAAGCCTACGGCCGAGGAAAAGCTTCCATTGCATGTTTGCCAGTGAAGCCGCAGGATCCAGAGGCAGCCCTCACGCCTCCAGATGAGAAGCCTGAGCGGTGCTTAACCAGCAGGACGGTGTTGGCCGGGGGAGAAGAGTGAGCTCGTTAGCAGCAGCGTGCATGCGTGCGGGGGCTGGTCGCTGAATCTGAAGTGCTGTTATCAGCACAGGATGTTGTTTCCCGTCAGGTCACTCACGGAGAAAGAACAGGGAGTCCAAGCCCCAAGTTGCACTCCCCTGTGGAACTGGCCTTTCTCAAGCCCGCTGGGAGTAGCCGCTCCCGGGGCCGGATCTTCACGGGAACCTCCCCTTATCTCACGTGGTCGCAGGGCCCCTGCCACTCCCTTAGGCCTTGGAGGCTGTGGGCGAGACCAGGAGAACAGACTGGCCTGGTCTGCCCCCACGGTGGGTTTTGTATCTGCAGATCTGTTAACCGAAGAGGGGCTCCGTGAGAACTGGCCCTCGAGAGCGGCCGACTGGGGCTTCACGATCTGGCTGCAGCCTGCGGACGTCACTCAGTCGTGTGACTCTGCGACCCCGTGGACGGTCGCCCGCCAGGCGCCTCTGTCTGTGGGATTCGCCGGGCAAGAATCCTGGAGTGGGCTGCCGTTCCCTGCGCCAGGGGATCTTCCTGACCCGGGGATCGAACCCGCATCTCCCGCGTTGCAGGCGGGTCCTCAGCCGTCTGCGCCTAGAAGCGGCCATGCGTAGGGGAGAGGTCCCTGCCCTTCGTTCCTCGGGGCACCTGCCGCGGACTTGACTTAAGGCCCGTCCTCGGACCTGCTGTGTCCCCAGCCCCTGTCCTCTCAGCTCCACAGGGTCCTTTTCAAGTCAGTGGTAGCCTGAGAACTTTCCAGGGCTTCCTGCTCACCAGAGCCCTCATTAGTTGTTTTTTTAACGGGTTTCTCTGACTTCACTTGAAGGATAGCTGTGTGTGTGTGAGTGGGTGTATGTGAGTGTTTTCTTTCCATTTTCATCTCATGAATATCCTGTCAGCTGTAGACAAGGAGAGAACAGTGCCTAAGTACGGTGCCATGGCCTCACCGAGGGCTGGATCCTGTAGGAAGGCAGCCCCCCTTGCCCAAACAGGAACGCACCTCAGGTTTTAGGAAGGCCCTTGAAGCCTACGGCCGAGGAAAAGCTTCCATTGCATGTTTGCCAGTGAAGCCCAGGATCCAGAGGCAGCCCTCACGCCTCAGATGAGAAGCCTGAGCGGTGCTTAACCAGCAGGACGGTGTTGGCCGGGGGAGAAGAGTGAGCTCGTTAGCAGCAGCGTGCATGCGTGCGGGGGCTGGTCGCTGAATCTGAAGTGCTGTTATCAGCACAGGATGTTGTTTCCCGTCAGGTCACTCACGGAGAAAGAACAGGGAGTCCAAGCCCCAAGTTGCACTCCCCTGTGGAACTGGCCTTTCTCAAGCCCGCTGGGAGTAGCCGCTCCGGGGCCGGATCTTCACGGGAACCTCCCCTTATCTCACGTGGTCGCAGGGCCCCTGCCACTCCCTTAGGCCTTGGAGGCTGTGGGCGAGACCAGGAGAACAGACTGGCCTGGTCTGCCCCCACGGTGGGTTTTGTATCTGCAGATCTGTTAACCGAAGAGGGGCTCCGTGAGAACTGGCCCTCGAGAGCGGCCGACTGGGGCTTCACGATCTGGCTGCAGCCTGCGGACGTCACTCAGTCGTGTGACTCTGCGACCCCGTGGACGGTCGCCCGCCAGGCGCCTCTGTCTGTGGGATTCGCCGGGCAAGAATCCTGGAGTGGGCTGCCGTTCCCTGCGCCAGGGGATCTTCCTGACCCGGGGATCGAACCCGCATCTCCCGCGTTGCAGGCGGGTCCTCAGCCGTCTGCGCCTAGAAGCGGCCATGCGTAGGGGAGAGGTCCCTGCCCTTCGTTCCTCGGGGCACCTGCCGCGGACTTGACTTAAGGCCCGTCCTCGGACCTGCTGTGTCCCCAGCCCCTGTCCTCTCAGCTCCACAGGGTCCTTTTCAAGTCAGTGGTAGCCTGAGAACTTTCCAGGGCTTCCTGCTCACCAGAGCCCTCATTAGTTGTTTTTTTTTTAACGGGTTTCTCTGACTTCACTTGAAGGATAGCTGTGTGTGTGTGAGTGGGTGTATGTGAGTGTTTTCTTTTCCATTTTTCATCTCATGAATATCCTGTCAGCTGTAGACAAGGAGAGAACAGTGCCTAAGTACTAAGGAAGAGAAATAACTCTTAGTCCATGGAGAGGCCTTTGTGCTGGGCTTCTCAGCCTGGGCGCCGTCACCACGGGGGCCTGGTCACTGGTCCTTGTGGGGACTGTCCCGGCCCAGTAGGGTGTAGAGTGACGTCGCCAGCCTCCACACATCCCATGGCAGGAGCACCGCCTCGCCCGGGTGACAACCTAAAATGTCCCTGGTCGTTGCCGAGTGTCCACCGGGTCGAGGGGCAGAGTCGCCCTTGGTGTGGGGGAAGGATGGACAGACATCGGCCATGCTGCGGGCGGCATGGCCAGAGAGGGACCGGGACCGCAGCGGGAGGAGCGTCCCTGGCTGTGGCCTTGGGAATCAGCTCCTTTTTGGCTCTGGTTGGCTTTCCTTGTAACGTCACCTCCTCAGAGAGGCTGCCCCCCCCCGCCACCCCCAAGTCACTTTCACAGCCTCCCGTTCTGCCTATTTCAAACTAGCAAAGCTAAGAAATGGAAAATGCGCTGGTGGCTTGTTGGTGTGCCCTCCTGGCAGGCCGGGTCCTTCCTCCAGATCAGGCCAGAGGACTGACACCTGACTTGCCCACACCTCTCCCCATGCCGGGGTGCTGAGGGCGAGACCCGGACGGAGAAGCGATGCAGCCTGGCGCCTGGTCCTGTTCAGGACAGACCCTGCCTCTCGTTTGTCCGTGGCCGACATAGACAGGGGCTGCTTAGACGGACCCAGAGAGAAACCGTGAAGGGCAGCCTGTCCTTTAGTGCCCCCTTTACATCAGAGGGAGGCCGGCTGTCTTCCTTCCACGAAGGGTCATTCAAAATCCAATCCGTTTCTGGGAGGCCACCCCTCGTGTCTGTGTCTTGGTCGCCCACAGAGCAGGGGTGGGCCACGCCTTGGTGCCAGGCACCGGGGTTCCTTCAGAGGCCCAGCTCACGGGCACTCGTGTGGTTGAGTTGGGATCATGCGAGACACGTGTGGACGGGTGTGAGACACGTGTGGACGGGTGTGAGACGTGGGAGGGAGTTCAGGGCCATGCGTGAAAGACAGCGGGAGCTGGGCCTCGGGCGCTGCCGTGGGCGGATGCTGAACGCCGGGAGCAGGAGCTGCGCCTGTGTCTTTGGGGGGAGGCTCTCTGCTGGGGGCACCGAGGCCCGAGGGGGGAACAGGTGGTGTGCCCGAGAAACAGCCAGGAAGCCGGTGGGCTCAGGACGCAAGGCGGAGAGCAGGAGAGAGAACCAGGCGCACGGAAAGCCAGGGGAGAGGCCTGGAAAGGCCGCGGGCAAGAGGCAGGCTTAGAGGCTGGCGAGGGGCCCCGTGTGCACGGAGGGCGACGTGGACTGGAGATGAGGCGTCAGTGGACGTGAGAAAGCCAGGGACTGCGGCGGTCTGGGTCTCTGGGAGAAGGCAGCGCCCGCCGCGGTGAGCGGGGGGGGGGGGGGGGCACCCTCCTGTGTTTGGAATGGCCCCTCGAGGCTTCTCTGAAACATCCAGGTTGAGCTGAGTGTGGACATTCGGGTGGACAGGTCGGCCCTGTACGGCAGCTCCTTCGTGTCGAGGGAGTGCTCCCAACCCCCTAGGGAGTGCCTGGTCAAGGCCGCCCACAGCAGGCAGCGAAGACAAAAGCCTGGATTGTTCTAGAAAGTTTAGACCAAGGGTTGGCAAGCTGTGGCCCATGGAACAAAGCCAGCTTATCTTTGTATGGCTGGTGGCTTGTACATTTTTCAGATTGCAGTAAAAAAAAAATTTTAATTGTGGTAATATTTACATAACGTAAAACTCATCATTATAGCCATTTTAATGTGTTGAATCTAGTGGCTTTTAGTATATTCACAGTACTGTGTAGCCACCACTGTTGATTCCAGAACAATTTTATCATCCCAGAAAGAAAACACGCACTTCTCAGTCTCTCCCCAAGCCCAGCCTCTGGCAACCGCTGATCCGCTTTCTGACTCTAGATTTTCATGTTCTGACTACTTCATACAAATGCAATTATATGCTCTATGACCTTTTGTGTCAGGGCTTCCTTCTCTTAGCATTGTTTTTGAGGGTCATCCATATTGTACTGGGGGGCTTTCCCAGTGGCTTGGGGTAAGGA
Organism: Tragulus kanchil; assembly: GCA_022376925.1. NCBI lineage: Eukaryota > Metazoa > Chordata > Mammalia > Artiodactyla > Tragulidae > Tragulus > Tragulus kanchil. Next base: position 16,799,527 of record JAIOJX010000029.1, on the reverse strand, counting down.
ATCCACCTGCCAATGCAGGAGACCTGAGTTTGATCCCTGTATTGGGAAGACCTACTGGAGTAGGAGATGACAACCCCCCCCAGTATTCTTGCCTGAGAAATCACATGGACAGAGGAGCCTGGCGGGCTAGAGTCCTTGGGGTTGCAAAAAGTTCGACATGACTTAGTGACCAGCACCACCAACACGTTATACCAGACCTTTGTCCTTTTTCAAGGCTGAGTAATACTCCACTGCCTGAACAGAGCACATTTTGTTCATTTGTTCATCACTTGATGGACATGTGGGTTGTTTCCACCTTTTTTATTTTCCTTTTTTTTAAAAAAATTTGGCCACTCTTTTTTTATTGGTCTTTCATTTGTTTATTTTCATCCATCTTTGTTCTTTGGCCTGGGTGGGCCTCCCATTGCAGTGGCCTCTCTTGTCGCAGAGCCCCAGCTCTGGGCTCATGCGCTCCAGAGCTCCAGCTTGCAATCGGACACACCGGTCCGGCCGCTCCACAGCATGCAGCATCTTCCCAGGTCTGGGATCAAACCAGCGCCCCTTGCACTGCAAGGCGGACTCTTTACCCACTGGACCACCAGGGAAGCCCTCTTTCCACCTTTTGACTGTTGTGAACAGCACTGCTATGAACCTGCACAGATAAGAATTTGTTTGAACACTTGTATTTGGTTCTAGGAGTGGAATTGGTCACTCCCCGGGTGACCCTGTTTAGCTTCCTGAAGAACCCTGGAGCACTTGCCACTGTGGTGGCCCTGTTACTATCTGACCCTTTTGTGGAGCCTTGGTCTCCAGGGGCCGTTCTCCGTCTTGTCACAGTAACTCCCTCCAGGGACCTGGAGGAGCCCCGTGTGCTGGACGATGCCCCCTCGCCCTGGCAGGAAGGGAGCCCCCGGTGAACCCGCAGCCTCCTTCCAAAACAGACCTTGGCCTCAAGGCTGCTCTAGGCCTGCTGCCTCCCCACCCCTGCTCAGCTCCTTCCACCGCCACGCCTGTCTGCCACAAAGGAATGTGAGAGCAGACCGCTGTGCGCTTAAGCAAAGATGCTCAGGAAGAACCGTCCCCCAAGTGCCTGGGAGCCAATTCCAGGCTGGTGAGAAACGGTGCAGACGGGTTGTGGTGCTCTGGTCTCCTGTTTTTGGTAGATTGCCAATTCCTACTGGAGTAGGAGATGACAACCCCCCCCAGTATTCTTGCCTGAGAAATCACATGGACAGAGGAGCCTGGCGGGCTAGAGTCCTTGGGGTTGCAAAAAGTTCGACATGACTTAGTGACCAGCACCACCAACACGTTATACCAGACCTTTGTCCTTTTTCAAGGCTGAGTAATACTCCACTGCCTGAACAGAGCACATTTTGTTCATTTGTTCATCACTTGATGGACATGTGGGTTGTTTCCACCTTTTTTATTTTCCTTTTTTTTAAAAAAATTTGGCCACTCTTTTTTTATTGGTCTTTCATTTGTTTATTTTCATCCATCTTTGTTCTTTGGCCTGGGTGGGCCTCCCATTGCAGTGGCCTCTCTTGTCGCAGAGCCCCAGCTCTGGGCTCATGCGCTCCAGAGCTCCAGCTTGCAATCGGACACACCGGTCCGGCCGCTCCACAGCATGCAGCATCTTCCCAGGTCTGGGATCAAACCAGCGCCCCTTGCACTGCAAGGCGGACTCTTTACCCACTGGACCACCAGGGAAGCCCTCTTTCCACCTTTTGACTGTTGTGAACAGCACTGCTATGAACCTGCACAGATAAGAATTTGTTTGAACACTTGTATTTGGTTCTAGGAGTGGAATTGGTCACTCCCCGGGTGACCCTGTTTAGCTTCCTGAAGAACCCTGGAGCACTTGCCACTGTGGTGGCCCTGTTACTATCTGACCCTTTTGTGGAGCCTTGGTCTCCAGGGGCCGTTCTCCGTCTTGTCACAGTAACTCCCTCCAGGGACCTGGAGGAGCCCCGTGTGCTGGACGATGCCCCCTCGCCCTGGCAGGAAGGGAGCCCCCGGTGAACCCGCAGCCTCCTTCCAAAACAGACCTTGGCCTCAAGGCTGCTCTAGGCCTGCTGCCTCCCCACCCCTGCTCAGCTCCTTCCACCGCCACGCCTGTCTGCCACAAAGGAATGTGAGAGCAGACCGCTGTGCGCTTAAGCAAAGATGCTCAGGAAGAACCGTCCCCCAAGTGACTGGGAGCCAATTCCAGGGCTGGTGAGAAACGGTGCAGACGGGTTGTGGTGCTCTGGTCTCCTGTGTCTCTCTGTTCTCGGCTCAGACTTCCTGGCGTTGCCTCCACACCCACCCTTCCCCAGGCTCACCCCTACCCTAACCCCAGATGCATATCTTGAAGTTCTAACCCTCAGTATCTCAGCAAATGACTGTACTTGGAGATAAACTCTTTACGGAAATCATTTGGGTAAATGAGGCCATTAGGATGAGCCTCAGTCCAGTCTGACTGCTGTCCTTCTGTGGAAGGAATTTGGACACATGAAGAGACCCCAGGTATGTGTGTACACAGAGGAACGGCCCTGGGCGGATACAGCAAGAGGGAGGCATGTGTGCAGCCAGGAGGCCTCCGGAGACACCAGCCCTGCTGACCCCTTGACCGGGGACTCTTGCCTCTAGAACTGTGGGGAGACGCTGCCCAGCCTGTGGGCGTGGCGTGGCAGCCCCAGCTCACTGGTAGATCCGCGCAGGTGCCTGTGGGTGCACCTGGGGGAGGTGGGCAGCAGTGTGCCCGGTGTCCCCTGGCGTCCAGGGTCAGCTGCAGGTACCAGGGGACCTATTCCCTCATCCTCTCGCCTGATCATCCCCAACGGGATGCAGCCCACCGTTCCAGGCAGTGCTCCCGGCCCTGGGGATACAGCTGTGACCAAAATAGACGGACAGCCAGTCGAATGAGGAAAATGTGTCACCTGGAGGAAGGTGGCATGTGCCGTGGAGAAATACAGAGCAAGACAGGGACTCAGAGTTATGGGAAATGGGGTCATGTTACTTTGATGCAGGATGGTTCTAGAAGATTCCTCGAAAGGTGTAGTGTAAGCAAAGACCTAAAGCTGTACCAGAGAGCCAGATGGGGACCCGCAGGAAGCCGAGGGCCACTCCTGGCCGCCCGCTGTGGTCGGCGCAGACTGAGGCCATCCTCAGGTGGTGGTGGTTCCGTCGCTCGGTCGCGTCGGACCCGTTGCGACCCCGTGGACTGCAGCACGCCAGGCTTCCGTGTCCTTCACGGTCTGCTCGAGCTTGCTCAGGTTCCCGTCCGTCGAGTCGGAGATGCTCCCCAACCACCTCGTCCTGTGCCGCCCCTTCTCCTTTTGCCTTCAGTCTCTCCATCCTCAGGACCGCACACAGAATTCCCGTCTAGAAGTAGAAGCATCGCCTCTTTTCGGGGTGGTCCTGTCCCGCCGTGAATTAGGATTCCGCCTTCCCAGGAGAGAGACAGGAGGAGGCAGGTCGAGGGCAGGCTGGTGACGGCTCGGGGCCCATCTCTCTTCTCCTGTGACCTGCCCCGGGCCGAGCACCCAGGGTCCCGCAGCCCTGGGCAGCCTGGACACTGGGTCCCCCTCACCGAAGGGTTGCAGTCGCCTGCCTGCCGACAGCAGGTGCTTCCGCGCCAGGAAACAGCACCAGGAGACAGCTTGCTGAAACAGGCTGGCCGGAGGGTGGGAAGACTTTGTTATAAAGACCCCAAAACTCTGCTCTGAAAAGGATTAAACAGTCCGCTCTCTGTAAATTTCTGGTGAATGCTGATTTTTCAGTGTAGAGTGTGCATCAGTTTTATGGTCTGTTAGACCACGGTCTGTTAGTTTTTGCGTCAGTTAGAAAGATCAGGCAGAGGCAAGCTGGTGAAACTCCCAGGCGAGTGCGCGTGGGCCCTTGGAATGGCAGGTGGGGCTGACTCTGTGCCTGGGTGCCCCCTCTCTGCGGCCCCCTCTCCAGGCCCCCAGAAGCAACCTTTTTTCTGCGTTGAAGGAAGGCACTTGGCCCTGGGCTTCGCTCGGCCTGCTCTCGCACTGCGGCTCAGTCTGGCGTCTCCCCCAGTCGCCCCGGCGCCTGGCCCGCGGTAACTCGCTGTCCTGCTGTTGCCAGGAGCACGCGCACAACCACAGCGACTGTGCGGAGGGCATCAAGCAGCAGATGCTGTACAAGGAGGACAAGCCCCCGGGGCCCCTGGAGTCCGATTCGGTGGAATTCAACAACGCCATCAGCTACGTGAACAAGATCAAGACCCGCTTCCTGGACCACCCGGAGATCTACCGGTCGTTCCTGGAGATACTGCACACGTACCAGGTGGGAAGCCGCGGGTCCCGCCGCTCTGTGGGCGTGGGTGGCGTCCTGCAGGCTCAGGTGCATGGGCAGCATGCAGACTTTCTTACTTGAGTTCGTGAAGTCCTGTAAAATTCTGATGCGCTCCTTTTTTTTTTGCATTTTTTTTTCTACTGTGGTATAATGTATATAAATACAAAGCTGAACCATTTTAACCATTTTTAAGTGTCCGATTCAGTGGTGTTAGGCACCATACGGTCAGGCTGTTGTTTAACCATCACTGCCTTCCATTTCCAGAGCGTGTCCATCTTCCTAGATTGAAACTCTGTCCCCTAAGCTCATAGCTCCCCATTCCTCACTCCCCAGTCCCCGGCACCCCTTCGCACTCCATCCCGTGTAGCCTGGACACTGGGTCCCCTCACTTTCGCCTTGCCGACAGCAGGTGCTTCCGCGCCAGGAAACAGCACCAGGAGACAGCTTGCTGAAACAGGCTGGCCGGAGGGTGGGAAGACTTTGTTATAAAGACCCCAAAACTCTGCTCTGAAAAGGATTAAACAGTCCGCTCTCTGTAAATTTCTGGTGAATGCTGATTTTTCAGTGTAGAGTGTGCATCAGTTTTATGGTCTGTTAGACCACGGTCTGTTAGTTTTTGCGTCAGTTAGAAAGATCAGGCAGAGGCAAGCTGGTGAAACTCCCAGGCGAGTGCGCGTGGGCCCTTGGAATGGCAGGTGGGGCTGACTCTGTGCCTGGGTGCCCCCTCTCTGCGGCCCCCTCTCCAGGCCCCCAGAAGCAACCTTTTTTCTGCGTTGAAGGAAGGCACTTGGCCCTGGGCTTCGCTCGGCCTGCTCTCGCACTGCGGCTCAGTCTGGCGTCTCCCGCAGTCGCCCCGGCGCCTGGCCCGCGGTAACTCGCTGTCCTGCTGTTGCCAGGAGCACGCGCACAACCACAGCGACTGTGCGGAGGGCATCAAGCAGCAGATGCTGTACAAGGAGGACAAGCCCCCGGGGCCCCTGGAGTCCGATTCGGTGGAATTCAACAACGCCATCAGCTACGTGAACAAGATCAAGACCCGCTTCCTGGACCACCCGGAGATCTACCGGTCGTTCCTGGAGATACTGCACACGTACCAGGTGGGAAGCCGCGGGTCCCGCCGCTCTGTGGGCGTGGGTGGCGTCCTGCAGGCTCAGGTGCATGGGCAGCATGCAGACTTTCTTACTTGAGTTCGTGAAGTCCTGTAAAATTCTGATGCGCTCCTTTTTTTTTTGCATTTTTTTTTCTACTGTGGTATAATGTATATAAATACAAAGCTGAACCATTTTAACCATTTTTAAGTGTCCGATTCAGTGGTGTTAGGCACCATACGGTCAGGCTGTTGTTTAACCATCACTGCCTTCCATTTCCAGAGCGTGTCCATCTTCCTAGATTGAAACTCTGTCCCCACTAAGCTCATAGCTCCCCATTCCTCACTCCCCCAGTCCCCGGCACCCCCCTTTCTGCTTTCTGTCTCTATCGATCGGACTCAGCCAGGAACCTCCCGTGAGTGGAATCACGTTTGTCCTTTGTGACTGGCTCGTTTATTTGGCTTGACTCCCACAAGGTCCATCCGTGCTGTACCCGGTGTTAGAAAGGCCTTCTTTTGAAGGCTGAATACTATTCCATTGTGCGACTCTGCCTCCCTTTCTTTATCCATTCATCCGTCGGCAGACACGTGGGCTGCTTCCGCATTCTGGCTCCCGTGAATAATGCCTCCTGGACGGTTGGAGGTCTGTTCAGGTTTGCTTTTACTTTGCTCCTTGAGGCACCTCCGTGCCCTCATTAGGAAACACACGTTAGAGGATTAAAGACCCCCTCCCCCACTGCCTTTCTATAAAATGGCTTAGTTATTGTTTAGACAATAGGACTCGCCTTTTGCTGAGCACAGCTGGGCTTTGTGCCAGGTGCTGGGTCAATAGAAATGAATGGTTGCTGTTGCCTAGGAGTTCAGTTTGGGGCTGTGTGTAGGAGAGGTATGTCAGGGTTGAGGGTTGCTGACCCTGTTGGGGGGTCAGGGAGAGGACACGCAGGGTGAATGTCTTTGAATCTGAATTAATTGATTTATTTGGCTGCATTGGGTCTTTGTTGCAGCACCCAGAATCACCGGTGCATCACAGACTCAAGTCGCTCAGGCTTAGTCGCTCTGCGGCAGGTGGGACCTTAGCTCCCAGACCAGGGATCAAACCCACGTCCCTGCGTTGCAGAGGGGGTTCTTAACTGCTGAACCACCAGGGAAGCCCCTCAGGCTGAGTCTTGAGACATTAGTCTGAACCATCAGGCCAAAGGCGGAGTCTCTCAGGCTGGGCACGGCTTGTGCAAAGGCCCAGGGGCCAGAGCTGGCAGCTAGCTTCAGGGCATTTGGCAGGCAGTGCAGGCAGGCCGGTGGCCAGGGGCATGCGTGTCACGCCAGTGGTTCAGACAGCATCCTCCCCTCAACACAGAGTCTCTGCTAGCTTTTATGTTTCTAAGCAGCAGAACCCCTCTTTAACATGCCGTTTATTTTATTTATTTGGTTACACCTGGTTTCATTCCTCACTCCCCCAGTCCCCGGCACCCCCCTTTCTGCTTTCTGTCTCTATCGATCGGACTCAGCCAGGAACCTCCCGTGAGTGGAATCACGTTTGTCCTTTGTGACTGGCTCGTTTATTTGGCTTGACTCCCACAAGGTCCATCCGTGCTGTACCCGGTGTTAGAAAGGCCTTCTTTTGAAGGCTGAATACTATTCCATTGTGCGACTCTGCCTCCCTTTCTTTATCCATTCATCCGTCGGCAGACACGTGGGCTGCTTCCGCATTCTGGCTCCCGTGAATAATGCCTCCTGGACGGTTGGAGGTCTGTTCAGGTTTGCTTTTACTTTGCTCCTTGAGGCACCTCCGTGCCCTCATTAGGAAACACACGTTAGAGGATTAAAGACCCCCTCCCCCACTGCCTTTCTATAAAATGGCTTAGTTATTGTTTAGACAATAGGACTCGCCTTTTGCTGAGCACAGCTGGGCTTTGTGCCAGGTGCTGGGTCAATAGAAATGAATGGTTGCTGTTGCCTAGGAGTTCAGTTTGGGGCTGTGTGTAGGAGAGGTATGTCAGGGTTGAGGGTTGCTGACCCTGTTGGGGGGTCAGGGAGAGGACACGCAGGGTGAATGTCTTTGAATCTGAATTAATTGATTTATTTGGCTGCATTGGGTCTTTGTTGCAGCACCCAGAATCACCGGTGCATCACAGACTCAAGTCGCTCAGGCTTAGTCGCTCTGCGGCAGGTGGGACCTTAGCTCCCAGACCAGGGATCAAACCCACGTCCCTGCGTTGCAGAGGGGGTTCTTAACTGCTGAACCACCAGGGAAGCCCCTCAGGCTGAGTCTTGAGACATTAGTCTGAACCATCAGGCCAAAGGCGGAGTCTCTCAGGCTGGGCACGGCTTGTGCAAAGGCCCAGGGGCCAGAGCTGGCAGCTAGCTTCAGGGCATTTGGCAGGCAGTGCAGGCAGGCCGGTGGCCAGGGGCATGCGTGTCACGCCAGTGGTTCAGACAGCATCCTCCCCTCAACACAGAGTCTCTGCTAGCTTTTATTTTTCTAAGCAGCAGAACCCCTCTTTAAAAAACCGTTTATTTTTATTTATTTATTTGGTTACACCTGGTCTTAGGTCTTTGTTGTAGCCGGAGGGATCTTTAGTTGCATCATAGACCTCTTAGCTGTGGTGTGTGGGATCTAGTTCCCCGACCAGGGTCGAAGCTGGGCCCCCGCGTTGGGAGTGCACAGGCTGAGCAGCAGGACCCCCGGGAGCCCCCGGACCCACTTTGAAAGGTGAGATCTTACGCACAGCCTTGATGAGCGGCAGAAAGAAGTGGGATTCCTCCCAGCCTCAGTGGTCATGAGCGGATGGACAGCACTGGCTCCCTGAACGTGCTGTTGCTCTGAGCATTCGCGGGCTGCGGTGCCAGGGGCCTCGTGCGGGGCCCCGCCGGGCTCACCTCCGGCGTCCGCGCAGTCCTTGTACGGCCTTAGGAACATCCTGCTTCTCACGGATACGTGGCTGCATGTGGCTGCTGTGGGCATCAGTCTGTGGGAGCAGTGATGTTTGTGACCATGGGGGCTGATGGGTCCTTCCTAGATTCCGTGGGGTCCTCCCATCTCAGGGACTGGAAGAGTCATCAGAAAGACGGCCGGGGGTATCTCTTCCGTCGATGGGAACTGAGCAGAGAAGTTAGACTCCCCCAGGGTCGCAGCGACGGGCCGCAGGCTGATGTGGAGAGAGGGTGAGGGGAAGGTCAGTGGAGCCGCCCCGTCCCAGCCAGGGCCGCAGGAGTTGGCTGGACGTGCGCCTGCCTGGGCCTCCACCGCACGTCCTGCCTGGCACCTGCTCTTCCCACAGGCCCCCTGGCGACAGTGACCGTCCACTTCCTCAAGAGGGGCTGGGAGTCTGGATTTCTGTGCGAGATATTCTGAGTTGAGAACATTGTCAGTCAGATTCTCGAGATTTCTGTTTTGTTTGTCATTTATTTTGGGCTGTGCTGGTTCTTTGTTGCTGCTGGGGCTTTCTCAGGTCGTGGTGACCAGGGCCTGCCCTTCCTTGGAGTGCGAGGGCTGCTCGTCGCGGTGGCTCCTCTGGTGGGAGCGCAGGCTCGGGGGCGCTCGTCTCCAGTGTTGCGGCCGCGGGCTCAGGTGCCCCACAGCCTGTGGCGTCTTCCTGGATCAGGATCAGACCTGTGTCCGCTGTGCTGGCCGGCAGATCCCTCCCCACTGGACCACCAGGAAGGCCGGGTGGGAATGTTTAAAAGAGGACGTGAGGCCACAGCGGCTTTAAATTTAACCACGTGTCCCTTTTGTAACCTTAATCTCTGTCGAGCCTCGATTCGGACCTCAGCCGTGCCCCCCGCCCCTCGGAGCCCTTCCGCTCGCCGCCCTGGAGCCTGGGGCTGTAATCCACAAAGTGGCCGCGAAGCTGGTGGTGCCGGCCTGGTGGCGCGGGGTTCCCTGCGGCCCCTGACTGAGGCGCAGTGCCTGCCTCGAGGCCCCGCGGGCAGCGGGGTCCCTTCCGTGGCTGCGTGCGCCGGTCGTGGGCCTGGAGGGGCACAGCCTGCTCGGCCCTGACGCCCCCTGTGGTCGCGCTCTGTGCACACCCGCCCCGGGGCTGGTGGGGGACGGGGTCAGGGCCCAGCACGCAATCCTGTGTCAGCCACACGTGAAAGAAATACACAGAGGTACCAGGGCGTCCCTGGCAGTCGGGGGTTGAGAGTCTGCCCACCAGCGCAGGCGACCAGGCTCGATCCCACGTACCTTGGGGCAGCCAAGCCTGTGCCTCGCCACCCCTGAGCCCGCATGCTTGAAAGCCCATGGGCTCCGCGGCAAGACGAGCTTCTGCGGTGGAAAGCCCGCACCCTGCACCGCAGCTGGAGGAAGCCCACACCCAGGCGACCGCGACCCAGGGCGGTCAGGAGAAGACAGACAGGCACCTGCGAGCCACGGCAGCGCCCTTTTACGCCCGTTAAGTGGCTAAGCGGGGTGTGACTATTACCACACGTGACCTTGGGAAAGACCTGAGGTTCACACGACTGTGGGAAGCTTGCAGCCTGCGGCTCACTGTGGGTTCCAGGAGGAAGTTTCCTGCAATAGGATGGGGTGGCGTCACCCCACACAGTGAAGGAAAGGGGCAGGGCGCCTCCTGACAGCCGAGGGAGCAATACTGAGGGTGTGTGTCAGGAGCCGTGTCGTCCCGTGTGGTCGGCTCAGCCAGGAGCACGTTCACCCAGTGTTGCTCCTGGACCACATCCTGCCTTAGTGAGTGCAGGACCCACGCCTCCCCCTTCTCCAGTCTGCGTCCCAGACAGACATGTGTTCCAAAACAGGCCTTAGAGCGGAGCCCGCTCTTCCTGCAGGAAAACTGTCAGGAGTGCATCCCTGGATCAGAGAGTGTGTGCCCATCACGTGATCGCAGATGGCGCCAGGCTTCCCTCTGCCGCTGCTTCCTGTCCGCCTTCTGATGAGAGGAGCCGGCTCCCCACACCCGCCCCAGAAATTCCCGTCATCCAGTCGGCTGAGCAAAATGCTGTGGCCGTGTTGTGTGCTTAGTCGTGTCTTGACTCTGTGTGACCCCACGAGCAGCAGCCCACCAGGCTCCTCTGTCCATGGGATCCCCAGGCAGGCATACTGGAGGGGCTGCCGCGTCCTCCGGGGGAGCTTCCCACCCCCAGGTATGGAGCCCTCACCTCTTCAGTCTCCTGCGTGGGCAGGCGGGTTCTTTACCATGGAGCTACCTGCTCTGATGCTGTTTTAAAATTGTATTTCTTCAAGCATCACTTAGTCTGATCACTGTTTTATCTGTATAGAAATGATTTTTATTTGTTCTCTGAGCTGAGTCGTCTTCGCCTGTTTTTTTGCTTTGGCCGTCAAGTGTCGTGGTAACTTAGGGCAGCCGAGGGCGGAGACGGTTTTTCCTCCTTCCTCAGTAGGTGCTCCGTGTGCCAAGACTGGAAAGGAATTTTCCTCGGGGGGGTGCAGAGGCCCGGAGGGGAGGGCGCGCAGAGGGTTCCCCGCTCCTTGTCTCCTCCCACTTCGCAGCTCTGGGGGAGGGGTGTCGGAGCCCTGCCAGCGTCTTGCCGTGCCCTCTAGAGGGCCCGATGCGGCACCTCTTGCTCTGTCACTTTCCTGGGTGTAGAGGTGACGGGGACTAACGTTTCATTTTAATTCACTCTTTTTTTTTTTTTCCGGCTGTGCTGGTCATCGTTGCTGCGGCTGGATTTTCTTGTTGTGTTGAGCAGAGGCTCTCTCTCATTACAGGGCACCAGGTCCTCATTGTGGCAGCTTCTCTACTTTCGGAGCCCAGGCTCTAGGCTCAAGGGCTCAGTGGCAGCACTCGGACCCTGGAGTGCTGGCTGAGTAGTTGCGACACCAGGTTTAGTTGCTCTGAGGAATGTGGGATCTTCACAAGCCAGGCAGCAAGTCCCCTTGACCTTGGGAGGACCGTGGGTCCACCCCTGACCTTGCCCTTCGCCAGCCTCTGCTCCAGGGTGCTCTGCGACCTCACCCCACCCACCCCCACGCTCCCGGCACTGACCTCCATGGTCGGGGCCTCAAGATGCAGGCCCACTGGGCTGCTCCCCAGGGCAGGTGGAAGAGTGAAGAAGAGGTGGGGGTAACCCCAGGGGTCAGCTGGGTGCCGGGCTGGGCCCCGTCTCCTGGGGGCAGTGGTCAGGGGCTCTGCCAGCCCATCCTGTCTTTCCTGAGGCATCCCTCTGTCTCCTCCACAGCGGGCTCTGAATGTCAGAGCCTCGGGTGCCTCCTGGTTCCTTGGCTAACGACTCCTTTTCCCTTTCTCGAAAATCGGCAGAAGGAGCAGCTGAGCACAAAGGGCCGCCCCTTCCGAGGCATGTCCGAAGAGGAGGTGTTCACCGAGGTGGCCAACCTCTTCCGCGGCCAGGAGGACCTGCTGTCCGAGTTTGGACAGTTCCTGCCTGAAGCCAAGCGATCCTTGGTGAGTACAGAGCGCGCACCCCCTGTCTGGGGCCACATCCTCAGCCAGAGCCCCAGGCCTCCGCACAGCCCCCAGGCCCCGCCGAGTTTATCCACTCCCCAGAAATGCCGGGCTCCCCCAGAACAAGTGCAGACGCCCCTGGGCCCCGTGTGCAGGCTCCGCCGCCTCACTCAGCTAGAGCAGGTCCTCCAAAGGGCTTCCCTGGACCAGAAGCAGCCGGGTGGGAGGGCTGGTTTAGAAGAGGCAGGGCGTCTTCCCGTGGAGACGGCCTATTCCCGGGCCTGAGGGGTCAGGCTCCCTGCCTGCTTGTCTGGAGGGACCGCGTGGATGGAGCTGGGCCGAGGCTCAGCAGCGACCGTCCGGGGCGGCAGCAGAGAACGGGCCACGGAGGAGGGGCCTGGATGGAGAGTCTGGGTGCACACCGCTCTGTCTGCCTCTCTCCCTCAGCTCTGGCCTGCCCAGCGGCCCTTTCCATCGCCTCCTCCTCTTTTTTTCTTTTCCTATGAACTTAACAGTTTCCTAGAAAAAAGCGAAGGAATATTCACGTAACATAAAATTCACCGTTTTCAAACATACAGTTGAGTAGCATTTCGTGTGCTCGCCGAGTTGTGCAGCCATTGCCTGTGTCTAGTCGCAGAGCACGCCCAGCAGCCCGAGAGGAAACCTTGTCCCCGTGAGCAGCCACTTCCCGTCCCCTCCTCCTCAGACTCCGGCAGCCAACAGTCCATGCTCTGTCTCCGTGGATTTGCTTGTTCCAGATATTTCATATATTGATAGGTGGAATCATGCAGCACGTGCCCTTTGATGGGCATCTGGCTTTTTTCACGCAGCTTCATGATTTTAAGCTTCAGCCAGTATGTAGCATGGGCTTCCCCCGTAGCTCAGCTTGTGAAGAATCTGCCTGCAATGCAGGAGACCACTGTGTGTTTCCTGGGTTGGGAAGATCCCATGGAGAAGGAATAGGCCACCCACTCCAGTATTTTGGGGCTTCCCTGGTGGCTCAACTGGTAAAGAATCTGCCTGCAATGTGGGAGACCTGGGTTCAATCCCCGGGTTGGGAAGATCCCCTTGAAGAGGGCATGGCAGCCCGCTCCAGTACTCTTGCCTAGAGAGAATCCTCACGGACAGAGGAGCCTGGCAGGCTGCAGTGGGGTCGCAGTCAGACACGACTGCAGTGACTTGGCACACATAATGTAGCATAAGGGGTTAGAACTGCACCCCTTCCATGGCCGAATAGATCCCTTGTGTGGATGGACCGCATTTTGTTCATCTGTTCATCCACGGACGGGCACCTGGGTTGTCGCCACCTTTCCTCACTGGGAATAGTGCTGCTGTGAACACACGTACGGGTTTTTGTTTGAACACCTGTTTTCAGTTCTTCCTGTCTATACCTAGGAGTGAAACTGCTGAGTCATATGGTAACTCCGTGTTGAACTTTTTTTGTGTGTGTGGTGGGGGGGTGGAGAGGGAGGTGGGGCGGGTGGGCCGCTTCTATTGGTCTTTCATTTGTCTATTTTTCATCCGTCTTTGTTCTTTGGCCCCTGTGGGCCTCCCACCGCAGTGGCCTCTCTGGTCGCAGAGCACCGGCTCTGGGCGCATGCGCTCCAGAGCTAGCTCCGGCTCAGTAATTGGACACATGGGTCCAGCCGCTCCGCAGCACGTGGGATCTTCCCAGGCCAGGGATCGAACTGGCACCCCTTGCACTGCAAGGCGGTGTCCTTACCCCCTGGACCACCAGGGAAGCCCTTGAACTTTTGAGAAACTGCCAGACTGTTTTCCACAGTGGCTGGGCCATTTTCCGTTCTCACTAGCAATGTACTAGGGTTTCAGTTTTCCACATGATCACCGAGGCTCAAAATTTCCCTTTAAAAAAAAAAAAATTCATGGCCTTTGAGTTGGCGTAAAATGGTATCTCATTATGGTTTTGATTTGCATTTCCCTGCTGACTAGTGATATTGAGCATTTCGTGTGCTTACTGGCCATCTGTTTATCTTCTTTGGGGAACTGTCTGTTCAAGTACTTTGCAGTTTTCAGTTTGTCTCTTTGTTGTGGGTGTTTTGGTTTTTTTTTTTTTTTTTAAATGGAAATTTTTAGGGGGCAGGGGCCTCTTTTATGGTTTCTTTCTTCTTTATTTATTTTCATCCATCTTTATTCCTTGGCCTTTGTGGGCCTCCCATCGCAGTGGCCTCTCTCGTTGCAGAGCACTAGCCCTGGGTACATGTGTTCCAGAGCGCTGGCTCGCAATTGGACACACTGGCCCAGCCGCTCCTCAGCATGTGGACCACCAGGGAAGCCCTGTTGTTGGGTTTTAAGTGAAAGTTGCTCAGTTGTGTCTGACACTTTGTGACCCATGGACGAGCCATGGAATTCTCCAGGCAAGAATATTGGAGTGGATAGTAGCCTATTCCCTTCTCCAGGGAATCCTCCTGACCTAGGAATCGAACCAGGGTCTTCTGCGTTGCAAGTGGATGCTTTGCCAGCTGAGCTCCAAGGGCGGCCCATGGGCTTGGAGAGTTCTTTATCTGTTCTTGACCTGAGTCCCTTATCAGATCTTTTCCTCTGTTATGTTGGTTGCCTTTCCACTTTCTTGTTAGTTTCCTTTGATGCACATGTGTTTTTAATAGTGATCAAATCCAGTTACCTATTTTTTTTTTGCTTTTGTCACCCATGCTTTCGGAAGTGTCAAATCTAAGAATGCATTCCTAGTTCTGAGATCATGAAGGCTAACCTCTTTAAGTCTTTCATACTTGTATAGGTTTATCTGTTATGTTTCGGTTGGTGAGCCATTTTGAGTTCACGTTTGTGTATGGTGTGAGGTAGGAGTCCAGCTTCATTCTTTTTTTTTTTTTTTAAGATTTATTTATTTCTTTGGCCACTTCTATTGGTCTTTCATTTATTTATCTTTGTTCTTTGGCCTGTGTGGGCCTCCCATCGCAGTGGCCTCTCTCGCTGCAGAGCACCGGCTCTGGGCGTATGCGCTCCAGAGCTCTGGCTCAGTAATTGGACACATCAGTCCAGCCGCTCCGCAGCACGTGGGATCTTCCCAGGCCAGGGGTCGAACTGGCGCCCCTTGCATTGCAAGGCGATGTCCTTACCCACTGGACCACCAGGGAAGCCCCAGCTTCATTCTTTTGCATGTGCCAATCCAGTTTGTTGAGGAAACTCTTCTCTTCCCATTGTATGGTCTCGGTGCTCTTGTCAAAAATCAGTTTTATGAGTGTTTCTGGACTCTGAATTCTAGTCCACTGATCTCCGTGTCTGTCTTTGGCCAGCACCACACCATCTTGATTCCTGTAGCTTTGTAGTATGTTTGAAATCAGGACGTGTGAGTCCCCCACCCCCCAACTTTGTTCTTTTTCAGGGTTGTTTTGGCTAGTCAGGGCCCTTTGCAAGTCCATAGAATTTGAAGGTTGACCTTTCCACTTTGGCAGAAAAGGCCACTGGGATTTTGAAAAATGATTGCATTGACTCTCAGCTCTCAGTGGGAGTATTTCCTCCCTAACAAGATTAGGTCTTCCAGTCCACAAATGTACAACATTTCTCCATCTATTTCAATCTTAATCTCTTTTAGCGATGCTTCATGTTTTGTTTTCTTTTTCTCTGTTGTGTAAGTCTTAAACTCCCTTGGTTAAATTTATTTCCAAATATTTTATTCTTTTCATTGTTGTACATGGAATTGTTTTCTTTTTTAAAAATGTAATTTAATTTATTTTTATTTTTGGCTGTGCTGGCTTTGCTGCTGCTCGGGCCTTTCTCTAGGTGTGAAAAGTGGGGGCTGCTCTGTTGTTGTGGGGCACGGGCTCTAGACACACGCTCGGTGCGACACGTGGGCTTGGTGGTTTCAGCCCCTGGGCTCCGCAGCACAGACTCAATGGTTGTCGCAGGCTTAGCTGCTTCGCCGCATATGGGATCTTCCTGAATCAGAGATCGAACCCGTGTCTCCTGCACTGGCAGGCAAGATTCTATACCACTGAGCCACCAGGGAAGTCCTGGAACAGTTGTCCTAATTTCGCTTTTGGATTATTCATTGCTCACACATAGAAATAGCACTGCTTTTTTGTGTTGATTTTGTATCCTACAGCTTTGCTAAACCCATTTATTAGCTTTGATAGTTTTCGTGGATTCCTTAGGATTGGCTAATACAGATTATTTTTCTTTCCTCCTTTCCAGTTCGCATGCCTTTTGTTTCCTTTTTTGGCCTTGTTGCTCTGGTGGAACATCCAGTGCTGTGTGGATTAGAAGCAGTGAGAGCAGGCGTCACGCCTCGCTCCTGATCTCCGGGGAAAGCTTTCCGTCTTCCGCCACGAGTGGGGTGTGAGCTGCGGGTTTCTCGTGGGCACCCTCGGGTTGAGAGAGCCCCCTCTGTTCCTAGGTTGTTGAGTGTTCTTTTTCCTCTTTTTGTTCTTCCTCTTCGCCCTTGTTGACAGCTTGAGATGTGAGCACACAGAGTCCCCCTGCCCCTGCTTCCTGCGTCACCAGCGCCTCTCTGGGTCTGCTTCTTGAGTGAAGATGTGGGGGTGCCTGGCTGGGGGGCAGCAGGTCTCGAAGGAAGGGGCTCAGGGGGCGACAGCAGTCTGACTCTGGATGCCGTTCAAGACTCCTGGTCAATCAGGTGGACCTCTGGCGTGTGGGCTGGGGCTCGTCCCCTCGGCCTTGTTCTTCTCTGACTGAGTCAGAGGCGCTCTGTGCCCATCCGTGGGGCTAACATCCAGTCCAGAAGCTGTGACCAGTCCTGCCCACCTGCTTGGAGTCTCAGGTGTTCTGGGGTACTGGACAGAGCCCCGTGAGCACCGAGCCTGGGCCTCCTTGGGCTCTGGGTGCTGCAGGCAGGCCTGAGCCAGCCATGACTCCTCCCAGGCCTCCTCACTGCCTTCTCTTTCATCCAGGACTGACCAGCCCTCCTGCTGAGGCTGGGGCAGAGCTGTTGTCCTTTAAGTGAGGCCCAACTTGTGCTCAGTGCTCTGGAAAGAGCTGCTGTGGGTATGCTGGGAAAGCAGGCCTGAATCTGGGCTGTGGTCTCATCTCTCGCTCCCAGGGCATCCCTCTGCAGCTCCAGGACCAGCCTGCCACCTGGCCCGCCAAGGCCCTTGGGGATGCCTGGATGGGGAGCAGGGAGGGCGAGGTGGAACGGAACCCTTGTCTGGACTCATAGCAGGGAACAGAGAACTCACCGTGAGCCCAGGGCTGCACAACAGGGTCCTGCCTCTGCCCAGACCTGCTTTTTGTGTTGATTTTGTATCTTTCCTTTGCCTTTCCAGGATTGCTATATTTTTCCCCATGCCTTTTGTTTCCTTTTTGGCCTTGTTGCTCTGGTGGAACATCCAGTGCTGTGTGGATTAGAAGCAGTGAGAGCAGGCGTCACGCCTCCCCTCCTGATCTCCGGGGAAAGCTTTCCGTCTTCCGCCACGAGTGGGGTGTGAGCTGCGGGTTTCTCGTGGGCACCCTCGGGTTGAGAGAGCCCCCTCTGTTCCTAGGTTGTTGAGTGTTCTTTTTCCTCTTTTTGTTCTTCCTCTTCGCCCTTGTTGACAGCTTGAGATGTGAGCACACAGAGTCCCCCTGCCCCTGCTTCCTGCGTCACCAGCGCTCTCTGGGTCTGCTTCTTGAGTGAAGATGTGGGGGTGCCTGGCTGGGGGGCAGCAGGTCTCGAAGGAAGGGGCTCAGGGGGCGACAGCAGTCTGACTCTGGATGCCGTTCAAGACTCCTGGTCAATCAGGTGGACCTCTGGCGTGTGGGCTGGGGCTCGTCCCCTCGGCCTTGTTCTTCTCTGACTGAGTCAGAGGCGCTCTGTGCCCATCCGTGGGGCTAACATCCAGTCCAGAAGCTGTGACCAGTCCTGCCCACCTGCTTGGAGTCTCAGGTGTTCTGGGGTACTGGACAGAGCCCCGTGAGCACCGAGCCTGGGCCTCCTTGGGCTCTGGGTGCTGCAGGCAGGCCTGAGCCAGCCATGACTCCTCCCAGGCCTCCTCACTGCCTTCTCTTTCATCCAGGACTGACCAGCCCTCCTGCTGAGGCTGGGGCAGAGCTGTTGTCCTTTAAGTGAGGCCCAACTTGTGCTCAGTGCTCTGGAAAGAGCTGCTGTGGGTATGCTGGGAAAGCAGGCCTGAATCTGGGCTGTGGTCTCATCTCTCGCTCCCAGGGCATCCCTCTGCAGCTCCAGGACCAGCCTGCCACCTGGCCCGCCAAGGCCCTTGGGGATGCCTGGATGGGGAGCAGGGAGGGCGAGGGTGGAACGGAACCCTTGTCTGGACTCATAGCAGGGAACAGAGAACTCACCGTGAGCCCAGGGCTGCACAACAGGGTCCTGCCTCTGCCCAGTCAGACCTGCTTTAGGGGTTGGTGCGGAGCGCCATCTACTGGGCTGGTGGCGACAATGCAGATACTTGGTAACAGAAAACTGGCAGTTGGCAGCTTGAGCTCTGTGCACACGGTGGTTCCCCAGTGCACAGAGAACTCTTGTTGGGTCAGGGTGAGTACAGTCTCTTGTCCTCTGAGGGACGTGGTCACAGTGCCCCCTGGTGGACACCTGACCAAAGATAAGCCCACCCTGGAGAGAGAAGCATCTCTCTCAGAGAAGCACCTCCCCAGTTTCTTTAAATGGTGTTTGTCATCTGCTGAGCAGTGTTCTTTTTTAAAGTGGACACCGAGTGATGAGAGCTATTGTTCATTTTAAAAGATTTGGGCAACTTTGTAGAATTATTAAAATGCTCATAAGGACTTCCCTGGTGACTCAGGTGATGAAGAATCTGCCTTCAGTGCAGGAGACCTGGGTTTGATCCCTGGGCCGGGAAGACCATCTGGAGACGGGAACGGCTACCCACTGCAGTA
Source organism: Tragulus kanchil (assembly GCA_022376925.1). Taxonomy (NCBI): domain Eukaryota; kingdom Metazoa; phylum Chordata; class Mammalia; order Artiodactyla; family Tragulidae; genus Tragulus; species Tragulus kanchil. Next base: position 16,780,957 of record JAIOJX010000029.1, on the reverse strand, counting down.
TTCCTGACTGGCGAATCCCGAGGACAGAGGAGCCTGGCGGGTTCCAGTCCATGGCACCACAGACTCGGACACGACTGAGTGATTAACACATTCAACACTTTCATGTATATCTAATTCGTCTTATAAAGTGGTCTTTACATTAACTTTTAGATGTCTATTAAAACTGCAGGAGAAAGAAACGAAAAGTAAAATTGGATGTTGTCCTAGTTAAACTCGACTCTTTGGCCTAGATCAGGACTCAGCAAAGCTTTTTCCAGTAAGGGCCAGACGGTGAGTAGCAGCATCTCAGGCTTTGCAGGGCCAGAGGGTCTCCGTGGCAAGCACTCGGCGCTGCCATGGTGGCAGCGAGCAGCCACAAGCCTTACTTCTGCGAATGGGCTTGACTGTGTGCCAATCAAACGTTATTTACAAACACAAGCTGAGCCAGCCCTCGCCTTAGTGGTCTCTGGGGGCCTTCTGCCTCAGGCTTTGGCCCTTTGGGATATTTGCCTGAAGCATAAGAGCCATCTGAATTGCGAGGGGAAGATTGGTGATCCTGAGCTTCCCTCCAGCTTGGCTGCGCGAGCCCCCCTCCCATCCATCCCACGTCCTGCTCACGCCTCATCTCGTCACCCATCCTCTCCTTTGAGAATGAAGTCTTTCCACCAGTTTTGGAATCTACGGCAAAAACCAGTTGAGAATTTTTCCACGTTAGGTTCTTGGAGTAGCCTTCAGTCTTTGGATAAGTAATCCTCCAAAGAAGTTTAATCCCCTAAGGGACAAGGACAGGGACAGGACTTGTTGCTGTTGTTCAGTCGCTGAGTGTGTCTGACTCTTTGCCACCCCAGGGACTGTAGCACCCAGGCTCCTCTGTCCTCCACTGCCTCTCAGAGTTTGCTTAAACTCATGTCCATTGAGTCGGTGATGCCGCCCACGCATCTTACTCTCTGTCGACTGCTTCTCCTGCCTTCAGTCTTTCCCAGCATCAGGGTCTTTTCCAGTGAATCGGCTTTTTGCATCAGGTGGCCAAGGTATTGGAGCTTCAGCATCAGTCCTTCCAGTGAATATTCAGGATTGATTTCCCTTATGATTGACCCGTTTGGTCTCCGTGCTGTCCAAGGGACTCTCAGGATGCTTCTCCAGAACCACAGTTTAGAAGCATCAGTTCTGTGGCACTCAGCCTTTTATCTGGTCCAGCTCTCACATCCATACATGACCACTAGAAAGCCATACCTTTGACGATGCTCACATCTAAATAATCGATCCCTGTTGTTATTACAGTTATTTATATGAAAGTAGTACATGCTCATGATAAGCAGCAAGCGTTCATGAGAGCATTAAGTATGAAAAGTCAACCTTCCTCTTTCTCACCTCCATTTCCCTGTCATTCTCCTCAGAGTTCAATGCTTACATGTGTCTCATATTACGTATCTTTCCAGAAACATCCTGAATGTGCAAACAGATGTTTATCTCTTAATGACGTCCTGTTTGTTTAGGCATGCCCCCGGGGTTTTTCCTGTTTGGAAAGCAGTGTGTCAGATGTGCCTGTCCCTGGCAGCGATGCAGGGGCCGCAGAGCTGACTCACAGTGGACGGCTGCCTCTGTCTTGTGTGGAGGCACCGCGACTTCTTCACCCAGCTCCCCCTTCAGGTGGTGTCTCTGCGTCCAGGCCCCGGGCGGGGCGGGGTGATGGGCCTCTGCAGCCCGCCCTGCAGGAAAGCTGCCATCCGTCCACCTTCCCCCTTGCCTGCTCTCGACTCCCACACAGATACCAGTGCTGACTAGATCCTTCCAGAACCATTCCTCATGAATACTGCCACCGTGACCCGTTCACCCATGCTTGCAGGGCCTGGGAGGACCAGCAGTGAGCCCCCTCCACCACGGGATGACATTGCCCCCAAGATGCACTGTCCCATTCATAGGCAAGAGCACGGACTTGGCCGGAAGGCCCTCAAGTGGCCCGGCAGCTGGCAGTCGCTTCCTCTTGCTGCCAGGACTCTGCACCTGCTGGGCCTCTCGCCTGAAACGCTTTTCCTTCCTGCGGTGCACTCAGGCCCGCAGGAGACCCCGTCTGTGGTCGGCGGGATGAGCCTGCCCACCCCAGTTTCTTTTCCAGTGAATCGGCTTTTTGCATCAGGTGGCCAAGGTATTGGAGCTTCAGCATCAGTCCTTCCAGTGAATATTCAGGATTGATTTCCCTTATGATTGACCCGTTTGGTCTCCGTGCTGTCCAAGGGACTCTCAGGATGCTTCTCCAGAACCACAGTTTAGAAGCATCAGTTCTGTGGCACTCAGCCTTTTATCTGGTCCAGCTCTCACATCCATACATGACCACTAGAAAGCCATACCTTTGACGATGCTCACATCTAAATAATCGATCCCTGTTGTTATTACAGTTATTTATATGAAAGTAGTACATGCTCATGATAAGCAGCAAGCGTTCATGAGAGCATTAAGTATGAAAAGTCAACCTTCCTCTTTCTCACCTCCATTTCCCTGTCATTCTCCTCAGAGTTCAATGCTTACATGTGTCTCATATTACGTATCTTTCCAGAAACATCCTGAATGTGCAAACAGATGTTTATCTCTTAATGACGTCCTGTTTGTTTAGGCATGCCCCCGGGGTTTTTCCTGTTTGGAAAGCAGTGTGTCAGATGTGCCTGTCCCTGGCAGCGATGCAGGGGCCGCAGAGCTGACTCACAGTGGACGGCTGCCTCTGTCTTGTGTGGAGGCACCGCGACTTCTTCACCCAGCTCCCCCTTCAGGTGGTGTCTCTGCGTCCAGGCCCCGGGCGGGGCGGGGTGATGGGCCTCTGCAGCCCGCCCTGCAGGAAAGCTGCCATCCGTCCACCTTCCCCCTTGCCTGCTCTCGACTCCCACACAGATACCAGTGCTGACTAGATCCTTCCAGAACCATTCCTCATGAATACTGCCACCGTGACCCGTTCACCCATGCTTGCAGGGCCTGGGAGGACCAGCAGTGAGCCCCCTCCACCACGGGATGACATTGCCCCCAAGATGCACTGTCCCATTCATAGGCAAGAGCACGGACTTGGCCGGAAGGCCCTCAAGTGGCCCGGCAGCTGGCAGTCGCTTCCTCTTGCTGCCAGGACTCTGCACCTGCTGGGCCTCTCGCCTGAAACGCTTTTCCTTCCTGCGGTGCACTCAGGCCCGCAGGAGACCCCGTCTGTGGTCGGCGGGATGAGCCTGCCCACCAGGGCCCAGCTTCCGTGTCTCCCCACCGAGTCCTCGCTCGCCGGTCAGGACCGTCGTTCATCCTTCCCTGAGCCTCCTCCCCACCTCCCAGCGTGCACGCTGCATCGCTGACTTTGGTGAGCTGGGCCCACGGGTCCTTCCTCCAGTGAACGTGAGCATCCCGAGAGCCGGGCTGAGCTCACGCCAGGCCCGAGCCCCGGCCCAGGGCAGGCAGTGCTCCGCGGGGCCGTGAGCTGAGGCGCAGGTGGTTCCGTGCACTCAGATCCACGGACAGCCAGCGCTCCGGGGTCTGGCCGTGTCTCACCAGCGCTGATCACCTCCGGTATGTGGTGTCGTTAGTTCACAGGAAATGGGCCGTGCGAAATGAACAGTGTCCAGAAGAGCGAGCACGAGAAAAGTCTGGAGCACAGCAAGAAGCGCTCTCGACCCTCCCTCCTCCGTCCCGTGTCCGCGCCAGCCAAGGTAGCCGCCGGCCGAGCACGTGAATGTGTGTGTGTGTGTGTGTGTGTGTACACCTAGCGGCCTGGCCTCCTCTGTACGTGGCCCGGGGAGCACGCGGGCAGCGTGCGGAGGCCGAGCAGCAGGCCTGGGGCAGGAGGCTGCGTACAGGCTCCAGGCCAGCTTGAGATCACTGGGGCCTGGGGGAGACGGCTCCACGCTCAGGGGGCTGCTCCCCTGTTCCCCTCGGCTTACGAGACTGTGTGAGACGCGGCATCACCGCCTGAGGCAGAGTCACTTCCTCCCCCCTCACTGACCTACTGCTCAGCCTGCTGCTTCTCCCCTTCGCGGCTCTTCCACTGGCAGGGCGCCCATGTATGGTTGGGCAGGTCGGTCACTGCACAAGGTGCCTTGCTAAGGGGTGAGAGGCTCTGAGGTCCTCTCCTTTATGCGTCTCTCCCGTGATGGTGGTTGTCTAATAATTCCATCATCCCTTGTGCACTTGCTGCTTGGCTTTCTACCCTAAGGAAGAGGTTTTCTTTCATCTCCATTTAATTATGTGTGCCTTTAAAGACTCGGGTTATTGTCTGTTACTGTCACGGTCTTTTGTTTTGCTTTCTGTTTCTGGACTGCACCCTGCAGCACGCAGAAGCTTAGTCGCCAGGCCAGGCATCAGCCCTCTGCCCCTCGAAGTGGAAGCGCAGTCTGACCCGTGGCTGTCACTGCCTTGACTCTAAACCGTCTCATGGCTGGCGGGCAGGGCCCCTCTGGGCTGGCTCGTGTGTCTTTCTGAGGCACGCCCATCATTCTTCAGGCACTTGGGAGATGGTTTTGTAGTATCCTTGATGCCTTGGGAGCGTGGTCAAGTTCAGGTCTGAGTCCAGCCTCGAGAGAGAAGTCTTCACCGTGACCTGAAGCCCGAGCTTCCCTTGTGCCGTCCCCTCCCGTCGCCATCACTGTCCATGGGACGACAGACGGGGCAGGAGGTCTCTGTTACTGTATCCAGGGGCATGTCTCCCTGCTCTTCTTACGCTGTGACGCCCTTGCCTGATACCCAAAGCACTAAACTGCCGAGATTTAGATCCCAGGTGGCGGGGAGGGTAGCTGTATGACCTCTACCCTTCACCCGGTCGAGGTGGGTGGTCCTGAGAAGTTCATCCATGGGGCGGCCTGGGCAGACCCCCACCCAGCACCTGGGGACAGTTCCTGTCCGGAGAGCTCACTGATGACGAGGTCGTCAAAGATGGGCACAGGGACTGCTTGTGGGGTGCATGGAGCATCCACAACGTGGAATTTCTCTTCACAGAAGAAAATGAAACTCCGTGGTACCAAAGACCTGTCCATCGCCACCGTGGGGAAGTATGGGACTCTGCAGGAGTTCTCCTTCTTTGACAAGGTGAGCGGCGGGACCGGCGACCTCTGGGCCTTCCCTGGTTCAGGCTGGCCTCGCTCAGCTCAGATCTGAGCCGTCGAAGTGAGGAGACGGGGCGGGTGACCAGTGGTGGACAGTGGGCAGGAGGTAGCGAAACAGCTGGGAAAGACAGAGCTTAGAGCCCATGCCAACTGTGGGGACATGTGTCTGCCGCTCAGAAGCTGCATGGCTTCTCTAAAGCAGGGCTGGCCCTGGGGCTCCTGCCCAAGGCAGAGGGCAGAGCCAGGGCGACGGCTCCGGGCACTGCTGAAGTCAGAACCGGGCGGGCTCAGGAGCAGGGGCTGGGCCCGGCGGAGACCCAGACGTCTCCCGCAGGTGCGCAGGGTGCTGAAGAGCCAGGAGGTGTACGAGAACTTCCTCCGCTGCATCGCGCTCTTCAACCAGGAGCTGGTGTCCGGCTCCGAGCTCCTCCAGCTGGTCGGCCCCTTCCTCGGGTGAGTGGCCCCTCTGCCCACGTGGGTTTTGCTTCCACGGACACCTTTCACCCTCCTGTTGGCTGTTGTGTTTGGAAAATGGTGTATGTGTTGTTTTTTTCTTCTTTTTCAATTTTGTCTTTAAGTTGGAACTATTACAGAGATCATGGTAGACCCCCCCACATTTGTAAGAAAGAACACAGGGAGGTCCTGGGGAGGCTCCCCCAGCAGTCACATCCGCAGTCAGTGTTGTAACGAGGATGCTGACATCCAGACAGTCCACCCTTTTTTTCGGAGTGCCCTTGGTCCTGGGGGTTTACCCAAAGCACTTCCGAGATTTAGATCCCAGGTGGCGGGGTAGCTGTATGACCTCTACCCTTCACCCGGTCGAGGTGGGTGGTCCTGAGAAGTTCATCCATGGGGCGGCCTGGGCAGACCCCCACCCAGCACCTGGGGACAGTTCCTGTCCGGAGAGCTCACTGATGACGAGGTCGTCAAAGATGGGCACAGGGACTGCTTGTGGGGTGCATGGAGCATCCACAACGTGGAATTTCTCTTCACAGAAGAAAATGAAACTCCGTGGTACCAAAGACCTGTCCATCGCCACCGTGGGGAAGTATGGGACTCTGCAGGAGTTCTCCTTCTTTGACAAGGTGAGCGGCGGGACCGGCGACCTCTGGGCCTTCCCTGGTTCAGGCTGGCCTCGCTCAGCTCAGATCTGAGCCGTCGAAGTGAGGAGACGGGGCGGGTGACCAGTGGTGGACAGTGGGCAGGAGGTAGCGAAACAGCTGGGAAAGACAGAGCTTAGAGCCCATGCCAACTGTGGGGACATGTGTCTGCCGCTCAGAAGCTGCATGGCTTCTCTAAAGCAGGGCTGGCCCTGGGGCTCCTGCCCAAGGCAGAGGGCAGAGCCAGGGCGACGGCTCCGGGCACTGCTGAAGTCAGAACCGGGCGGGCTCAGGAGCAGGGGCTGGGCCCGGCGGAGACCCCGACGCGTCTCCCGCAGGTGCGCAGGGTGCTGAAGAGCCAGGAGGTGTACGAGAACTTCCTCCGCTGCATCGCGCTCTTCAACCAGGAGCTGGTGTCCGGCTCCGAGCTCCTCCAGCTGGTCGGCCCCTTCCTCGGGTGAGTGGCCCCTCTGCCCACGTGGGTTTTGCTTCCACGGACACCTTTCACCCTCCTGTTGGCTGTTGTGTTTGGAAAATGGTGTATGTGTTGTTTTTTTCTTCTTTTTCAATTTTTGTCTTTAAGTTGGAACTATTACAGAGATCATGGTAGACCCCCCCACATTTGTAAGAAAGAACACAGGGAGGTCCTGGGGAGGCTCCCCCAGCAGTCACATCCGCAGTCAGTGTTGTAACGAGGATGCTGACATCCAGACAGTCCACCCTTTTTTTCGGAGTGCCCGGTTTCTGTGTGTGTGTGCACGCACACAGCGGTACCCCCTGTGAAGGCTGGTGTGTCCACCACCACCGTCCAGGTGCTGAGCAGCTCCACAACCCCGGGATCCCGGGCTCGGCCTTTGAGACGCACACCCACATCCCTTTTAATGCCCCCGCCCCTGGCAGCCCTCAAACGTGTGCTCCTTCTCTAAAGCTTACGTGGCCAGCGTTCTTACGTGATAGACTCATACAGCGTGTGTCGTGGAACCTTCCAGGTTCAGCTTTTCAGACCTAGCGTAATTGCCTGGAGATTCATGATGCTGATTTTTAAAATTCTAACAGTCAAATTACTGAGAAGGATGAAATGACTGCTCAGCAGCCCTACTGCCCAGAGAGAAACCCTGTTAGCAGTTCAGTGACCCGCTTCCAGCATATCTGGTTACCCAGGGTGGGCCGCCCCCCGGGCCCGGCAGCCTCTGAGGGGGCGAGGCTGGTCTAGGAGGTGAGCGCCACGCCCAGGTCCCGCACCTGTCCTGGGAGGAGTAGGCCAGCCCTCCAGGGACGGAGCTGGTCTAGGAGGTGACTGCGATGCGCAGGTCCCGCACCTGTCTTGTGGGTAGGGGTGGTCTGCTGGCTGCCAGTGTGCTTCCTGCTCACCAGCTTGGTCATGCCCAGCCCACTTCCTAGCCCGTCTGAGCCGCAGTTTCCATGCTGTCAAAATGGGGATCATAAATGCATACGTCTGCACTGTTTTTCAAGAAGTCCCATGTGGGCTCTGTGTGATGACCATTAACATATTAAAACATGGTGAATTCTCATTACACGTGAGATGCTTTTTATTGTCACAGTGTGTATGTGTTAGTCGCTTAGTTGTAAGTGATTCTGTGTGACCCCATAGACTGTAGCCGCCAGTCTGTTCTCTCTGGCCTTCTCCAGGCAAGAATAGTGGAGAGTTCCCTTCTCCAGGGGACTCTTGCTGACCCAGGGATCAAACCCCGGTCTCCCGCATCACAGGCAAGATCTTTACCATCTGAGCCCCCAGGGAAGGCCTTAGTGACTGCACAGTGTTCCCTTACTTGTACGTCTTGTGAGCTTCTCAGCAGGGTCTCTGTCGACAGACCTTTGTCTCCAGTTCTCCCTGTAATCAGAGCCAAGGTCATGCTCTGGACGGGGGTGCTCAGAAGTCAAGTTAGGATCATCAGGAGGTGCTGCTTTGGCAGTTCTGAGAGAGTGCACACGTCTGGCTGGTCTTTACACTCGGGGAACTTTCTGGGGCTGCTGAGGGTCTGTTAACCCTCCGGAAAACTGCCCAGAGCAGGATGGCGGCATCACACAGTCTCAGCCAAAATGTGGCTGGTTTCTCACGTGGATTTGAACACAGGCTCACATCTGAGCTGTGGAGCTCAGAACCCAGTGCTCTGAGCTCAGTCAGGGTCAGCCCTTCGCATTTCCGCGTGCAGGCAGCCGTTACAGACCCGTGGTTGGGGAGAGGATCATAGGGGTGCTCAGTGAAGCAGAGAAATCAAGTTAAGTTTTGTTTATTGATTTGTTTTTGGCTGTGCTGGGTCTTTGTTGCTGGTCAGGCTCTCCTCTAATTGCAGTGTATGGACTTCTCATCGCTTCAGCTTCTCTTGTTGCAGAGCACGAGAGCTCACATGGGCTTTGGAAGTTACGGCGCCTGGGCTCAGCAGTTGTGGCTCCCAGGCTCTAGAGCACAGGCTCAGTAGTTGTGCGTGGGCTTCATTGCTCCACGGCATGTGGGGTCTTCCTGGACCAGGGATCGAACCTGTGTCTCCTGCATTGGCGGGGGGATTCTTTACCACTGAGCCAACCGGGGAGGCCCCCGGCTCGCTCATCTTGACCTGATGCCTGGCTGGGTTATCATTTATGTTGCACCTCTCTCCTGTTTGAGGCCTCTTTCTGCATTCGTGAGCTGCTTCCTGGGTTTGCACATCGAGGGCGACTGAGTGGTCTGGAGAGCTGCCTCCTGACGACAGCGTGGCTGGAATCGGGTGTGGGGGGTAGCCTCCCCCTCAGAGTGGTGTAGCCTGCTGTAACCTCAGGCCGCCTCTGCACCCGTGTTGTCTTCCTTCCCTGCATTTCCATTGGCTCATGGGCTCTCCTTGTGAGCTGGGCTGGTGGGGGCGTTCCTTGTAGGTGGGCTGCAGAAGATGTCCGTCTCAGGGCACCTAGTTAAGGAGGGGAGACTGCCTGGCTTAGTCACAGCAGGATCACCATACCTGCTGGCAGCATGTCAGTGCCCTTTCTGTGGGATTTGATGTTCCTTTAAACATTAATCCAGATGTCAGTTGCATTAAAGTCTTCCCATAGACTTGCACAGTCGTTACGTTATGGTTCCTCAGAATGTGTCCAGGGAACTGCCCAGAAGCAGGATGGCGGCATCACACAGTCTCAGCCAAAATGTGGCTGGTTTCTCACGTGGATTTGAACACAGGCTCACATCTGAGCTGTGGAGCTCAGAACCCAGTGCTCTGAGCTCAGTCAGGGTCAGCCCTTCGCATTTCCGCGTGCAGGCAGCCGTTACAGACCCGTGGTTGGGGAGAGGATCATAGGGGTGCTCAGTGAAGCAGAGAAATCAAGTTAAGTTTTGTTTATTGATTTGTTTTTGGCTGTGCTGGGTCTTTGTTGCTGGTCAGGCTCTCCTCTAATTGCAGTGTATGGACTTCTCATCGCTTCAGCTTCTCTTGTTGCAGAGCACGAGAGCTCACATGGGCTTTGGAAGTTACGGCGCCTGGGCTCAGCAGTTGTGGCTCCCAGGCTCTAGAGCACAGGCTCAGTAGTTGTGCGTGGGCTTCATTGCTCCACGGCATGTGGGGTCTTCCTGGACCAGGGATCGAACCTGTGTCTCCTGCATTGGCGGGGGGATTCTTTACCACTGAGCCAACCGGGGAGGCCCCCGGCTCGCTCATCTTGACCTGATGCCTGGCTGGGTTATCATTTATGTTGCACCTCTCTCCTGTTTGAGGCCTCTTTCTGCATTCGTGAGCTGCTTCCTGGGTTTGCACATCGAGGGCGACTGAGTGGTCTGGAGAGCTGCCTCCTGACGACAGCGTGGCTGGAATCGGGTGTGGGGGGTAGCCTCCCCCTCAGAGTGGTGTAGCCTGCTGTAACCTCAGGCCGCCTCTGCACCCGTGTTGTCTTCCTTCCCTGCATTTCCATTGGCTCATGGGCTCTCCTTGTGAGCTGGGCTGGTGGGGGCGTTCCTTGTAGGTGGGCTGCAGAAGATGTCCGTCTCAGGGCACCTAGTTAAGGAGGGGAGACTGCCTGGCTTAGTCACAGCAGGATCACCATACCTGCTGGCAGCATGTCAGTGCCCTTTCTGTGGGATTTGATGTTCCTTTAAACATTAATCCAGATGTCAGTTGCATTAAAGTCTTCCCATAGACTTGCACAGTCGTTACGTTATGGTTCCTCAGAATGTGTCCAGGGAAGGGGTCTCCCTCAGGAGGGTGGAGGAGGGCCCTGGAGCAGACTTTTCTGTCTGGAGGTGGACTTTTTCTGTCAAGGGCTGAGGGTCACTACCGCCCAGCTGCTGCCATCATCAGGCACAAGCAGCACAGGAAGTACTACGTGGATGGACATGACTGCCCATCAGCAGAACTGTTTATGGACAGGTGTGGGCAGGTGAACGAATTTGCTGACCCCTGGCCTAGTGCTCGGCCCCTTCCGGTCAGGAAACACCGCTGACCCCAGCTTCTGCCAGTCTGGGTCGTCTCATGTGGCATGTTTCAAGGACCTCCTTCTAGTGGCGGGCCTGGCTGGTGGTAGACGGATTGGGGTGCAGATTCACACCGATGACTTCACACGTGTTGGAGGCTCGTTCTGCCTCTCGCCCCTTCTCTCTGAAGCTGATTCTGACCATCTTTAACTTCCCACAGCACGAAACCACGCTCACAGCTCTAGGTCATTCTTAGGAGGCTTTCTTTTTTAAAAATTAATTTGCCTTTTTTTTTTTTTACACTGTGCTGGGTCCTCACATCTGAGCACAGGCTTTCTAGTTGCGGCAAGTGGGCACTACTCTCTAGTGGAAGTGCTCCGGCTTCTCATTGCAGCGGCTTCTCTTGTTGCGGAGCATGGGCTCTAGGACTCACGAGCTCAGTAGTTGTGGCACATGGACCTTGTTGCCCGAGGCTGTGGGATCTTCCCAGATCAGGGATCGAACCCACATGGCCTGCGTTGGTAGGGGCTCCCAGCCACTGGACCATCAGGAAGTCCCGTGTTGTCTTCCTTCCCTGCATTTCCATTGGCTCATGGGCTCTCCTTGTGAGCTGGGCTGGTGGGGGCGTTCCTTGTAGGTGGGCTGCAGAAGATGTCCGTCTCAGGGCACCTAGTTAAGGAGGGGAGACTGCCTGGCTTAGTCACAGCAGGATCACCATACCTGCTGGCAGCATGTCAGTGCCCTTTCTGTGGGATTTGATGTTCCTTTAAACATTAATCCAGATGTCAGTTGCATTAAAGTCTTCCCATAGACTTGCACAGTCGTTACGTTATGGTTCCTCAGAATGTGTCCAGGGAAGGGGTCTCCCTCAGGAGGGTGGAGGAGGGCCCTGGAGCAGACTTTTCTGTCTGGAGGTGGACTTTTTCTGTCAAGGGCTGAGGGTCACTACCGCCCAGCTGCTGCCATCATCAGGCACAAGCAGCACAGGAAGTACTACGTGGATGGACATGACTGCCCATCAGCAGAACTGTTTATGGACAGGTGTGGGCAGGTGAACGAATTTGCTGACCCCTGGCCTAGTGCTCGGCCCCTTCCGGTCAGGAAACACCGCTGACCCCAGCTTCTGCCAGTCTGGGTCGTCTCATGTGGCATGTTTCAAGGACCTCCTTCTAGTGGCGGGCCTGGCTGGTGGTAGACGGATTGGGGTGCAGATTCACACCGATGACTTCACACGTGTTGGAGGCTCGTTCTGCCTCTCGCCCCTCCTCTCTGAAGCTGATTCTGACCATCTTTAACTTCCCACAGCACGAAACCACGCTCACAGCTCTAGGTCATTCTTAGGAGGCTTTCTTTTTTAAAAATTAATTTGCCTTTTTTTTTTTTACACTGTGCTGGGTCCTCACATCTGAGCACAGGCTTTCTCTAGTTGCGGCAAGTGGGCACTACTCTCTAGTGGAAGTGCTCCGGCTTCTCATTGCAGCGGCTTCTCTTGTTGCGGAGCATGGGCTCTAGGACTCACGAGCTCAGTAGTTGTGGCACATGGACCTTGTTGCCCGAGGCTGTGGGATCTTCCCAGATCAGGGATCGAACCCACATGGCCTGCGTTGGTAGGGGGGCTCCCAGCCACTGGACCATCAGGGAAGTCCTCAGACTTTTTTTTTATTTTCAATTGAAAATATAATTTTATATTTCAATTTTCAATTGAAATATAGTTGATTTACAATGTTGTGTTAGTTTCTGGGGTACGGCAGAGTGATTCAATTGTACGTGTATATTTTTCTCAGATTCTTTCCTCATATAGGTTATTGCAAGATGCTGAATGTAGTTCTCTGCTCTACAGTAGGAACGTGTCGTCTATTTTATTTTATTTTCTACATTTTTTGGCCTCTTTTATTGGTTTATTTATTTATTTATTTTCAGCCATCTTTATTCTTTTGGCCCGTGTGGGCCTCCCATCGCAGTGGCCTCTCTCTTCGCAGAGCACCAGCTCTGGACGCATGCGCTCCAGAGCCCTGCTCATAATTAGACACACTGGTCCAGCTGCTCCGCAGCACGTGGGATCTTCCCAGGCCAGGGATTGAACCAGTGCCCCTTGCACTGCAAGGTGGACTCTTTACCCACTGGACCACCAGGGAAGCCCTGTCTATTTTATATACAGAAGTCTGTATCTGCTAATTGATCCCTAAACTCCTAATTGATCCCTCCATCCTCCCTCCCCTCCCCCACCCGCCGTTTGTCTTTATTTCTGAAGGAAATTTCCAGAACTCTTTGCACAGTTCAAGTCCTTCCTGGGGGTGAAAGAGCTGTCCTTCGCCCCACCCATGAGTGACAGATCGGGGGATGGAATCAGCCGGGAAATCGACTACGCATCGTGCAAGCGCATCGGATCCAGCTACCGGGCGCTCCCCAAAACCTACCAGCAGCCCAGGTGCAGCGGGAGGACGGCCATCTGCAAGGAGGTAGCGCACCCCGGGGTCCCCGTCAGCTTCTGTGGTGCCTTCGCCCTGCCTCTTCCATGAAAGCCCCGTCACCTGTTCTGGATGGAAGGCTGAGTGTCGATCCGCCTGGGCACTGAGCGCTTGGTGGTGCTGGGACGTGGCAAAACGGAACGCCTGGCAGAGATGCTGGTCTCTTACCCTGCGAGTGGCCCTAGCGCGCCACAGGGCGCATGGCGCCAGCACAGGTTCTGGCTAACCCTACCTCCATGTAGACGGAGATTTAGTCTGCCATGAGCCCGCCCGCTTCCAGGTTCACGGCCCTCAGCACGTTTCTGTTTAGCTTGCCCGCCCCACGCTTTTTGGGGGTGAGTAGACAGGCTTAGTGCATTTTTAGAAGTCAAGAGAGTCTGCTGGACTCAAGGATATGTAGACCGGGAGCCAGCAGAGGGTGGCCCATGAGTCAGATCCAGCCCACAGCCTGTCTTCATAAGCAGAGTTTGATTGACACACAGGTGGGCCCTTTCATTTGCACACTGCCTGTAGCGGCCTTGTCAGGACGGAAGCAGAGTCCAGCACAGGCGTGCCTTGGAGATGCTGTGGGTGTGGCCCCAGCCACTGCAGTGAGCAAATATCCCAGGAAAGCCAGTCACACACAATGTTTAGTTTCCCAGTGCATATAAAATTTATGTCTGCACTACCTTGTTGGTGTCGTTTAGTGGCTAAGTTGTGTCCGACTCTTGTGACCCCGTGGACTGTAGCACCAGGGAAGCCCTGTCTATTTTATATACAGAAGTCTGTATCTGCTAATTGACCCCTAAACTCCTAATTGATCCCTCCATCCTCCCTCCCCTCCCCCCCCCACCCGCCGTTTGTCTTTATTTCTGAAGGAAATTTCCAGAACTCTTTGCACAGTTCAAGTCCTTCCTGGGGGTGAAAGAGCTGTCCTTCGCCCCACCCATGAGTGACAGATCGGGGGATGGAATCAGCCGGGAAATCGACTACGCATCGTGCAAGCGCATCGGATCCAGCTACCGGGCGCTCCCCAAAACCTACCAGCAGCCCAGGTGCAGCGGGAGGACGGCCATCTGCAAGGAGGTAGCGCACCCCGGGGTCCCCGTCAGCTTCTGTGGTGCCTTCGCCCTGCCTCTTCCATGAAAGCCCCGTCACCTGTTCTGGATGGAAGGCTGAGTGTCGATCCGCCTGGGCACTGAGCGCTTGGTGGTGCTGGGACGTGGCAAAACGGAACGCCTGGCAGAGATGCTGGTCTCTTACCCTGCGAGTGGCCCTAGCGCGCCACAGGGCGCATGGCGCCAGCACAGGTTCTGGCTAACCCTACCTCCATGTAGACGGAGATTTAGTCTGCCATGAGCCCGCCCGCTTCCAGGTTCACGGCCCTCAGCACGTTTCTGTTTAGCTTGCCCGCCCCACGCTTTTTGGGGGTGAGTAGACAGGCTTAGTGCATTTTTAGAAGTCAAGAGAGTCTGCTGGACTCAAGGATATGTAGACCGGGAGCCAGCAGAGGGTGGCCCATGAGTCAGATCCAGCCCACAGCCTGTCTTCATAAGCAGAGTTTGATTGACACACAGGTGGGCCCTTTCATTTGCACACTGCCTGTAGCGGCCTTGTCAGGACGGAAGCAGAGTCCAGCACAGGCGTGCCTTGGAGATGCTGTGGGTGTGGCCCCAGCCACTGCAGTGAGCAAATATCCCAGGAAAGCCAGTCACACACAATGTTTAGTTTCCCAGTGCATATAAAATTTATGTCTGCACTACCTTGTTGGTGTCGTTTAGTGGCTAAGTTGTGTCCGACTCTTGTGACCCCGTGGACTGTAGCCCAGTGGGCTCCTCTGACCGTGGGATTCTCCAGGCAAGAATACTGAAGTGGGCTGCCACTTCCTCCTCCAGTGGGTCTTCCCAACCCAGGGATTGAACCTGCGTCTCCTGCATTGCCAAGCTGATTCTTTACCACTGAACCACCAGGGAAGCCCCGTGCTCACTGTATTTTGTAGTCTAGTAAGTGTACAATAGTATTTTGTCTAATAAGACAATGTATATACCTTAATTTAAAATACTTTATCGATAAATTATGCTCACCATCTGAGCCTTCAGTGGGTTATCCCTATAACAAATACAGAGATAATAATAAAAGTTGATTATGAAATAATAGAAAAATTTAAAATACCGTGAGCATCACCAAGTGTGCCACAGAAACACAAAGTGAGCCATGTGTGTGTTACGTCGTCTCCGTTGCGTCCGACTCTTTGCAGCCCCAAGGGCTAGAACAGGCCCGGCCCCTCTGTCCATGGGATTCTCCAGCGGGAATACCGAGTGGGTGCCCTGCGCTCCTCCAGGGGGTCTTCCCCTCCCAGGGATGGAGCCCGGGTCCCCCACACCGCAGACAGATCCTTCACCATCCGAGTCACCGGGGAAGCCCAGTACAGCGAGCAGATGCTGCTGGAAAGTGGCCCTGATAGACTCACTCGATGCAGGGTTGCCACAAACCTTCACGTTGTTTAAAAAAGAACAAAAGGCAGTGTTTATGAAACACAGTAAAAGGGTATTTCCCTGTAGACCTGACAGACCTGCACAGCCTGAAATATGTGCTGCCTGGCCCTTTACAGAGAAAGTTTCCTCACCCCAGAGCGGTAAGATCTGTTCACTCGATCAAAGCCACAGTTTTCTCTTAAAGCCACTTCTAAGCTAATTTTACTGTTATCATGATGATGTCATTTCCTGTAAAATCAGGATTGTTACGTAACCTTGGATCACTTGCGCTGGCCTGCACATAGAGAGCCGTCGGGCCGCGGGGACCCTGTCTGGCCGGTCACGGCGTTTCCTCTTGGCGCAGGTGCTGAACGACACCTGGGTGTCCTTCCCCGTGGTCGAGGTGTTTAGTGGCTGTGGACTCTTGTGACCCGTGGAGTGGGCTCCTCTGACCGTGGGATTCTCCAGGCAAGAATACTGAAGTGGGCTGCCACTTCCTCCTCCAGTGGGTCTTCCCAACCCAGGGATTGAACCTGCGTCTCCTGCATTGCCAAGCTGATTCTTTACCACTGAACCACCAGGGAAGCCCCGTGCTCACTGTATTTTGTAGTCTAGTAAGTGTACAATAGTATTTTGTCTAATAAGACAATGTATATACCTTAATTTAAAATACTTTATCGATAAATTATGCTCACCATCTGAGCCTTCAGTGGGTTATCCCTATAACAAATACAGAGATAATAATAAAAGTTGATTATGAAATAATAGAAAAATTTAAAATACCGTGAGCATCACCAAGTGTGCCACAGAAACACAAAGTGAGCCATGTGTGTGTTACGTCGTCTCCGTTGCGTCCGACTCTTTGCAGCCCCAAGGGCTAGAACAGGCCCGGCCCCTCTGTCCATGGGATTCTCCAGCGGGAATACCGAGTGGGTGCCCTGCGCTCCTCCAGGGGGTCTTCCCCTCCCAGGGATGGAGCCCGGGTCCCCCACACCGCAGACAGATCCTTCACCATCCGAGTCACCGGGGAAGCCCAGTACAGCGAGCAGATGCTGCTGGAAAGTGGCCCTGATAGACTCACTCGATGCAGGGTTGCCACAAACCTTCACGTTGTTTAAAAAAGAACAAAAGGCAGTGTTTATGAAACACAGTAAAAGGGTATTTCCCTGTAGACCTGACAGACCTGCACAGCCTGAAATATGTGCTGCCTGGCCCTTTACAGAGAAAGTTTCCTCACCCCAGAGCGGTAAGATCTGTTCACTCGATCAAAGCCACAGTTTTCTCTTAAAGCCACTTCTAAGCTAATTTTACTGTTATCATGATGATGTCATTTCCTGTAAAATCAGGATTGTTACGTAACCTTGGATCACTTGCGCTGGCCTGCACATAGAGAGCCGTCGGGCCGCGGGGACCCTGTCTGGCCGGTCACGGCGTTTCCTCTTGGCGCAGGTGCTGAACGACACCTGGGTGTCCTTCCCGTCGTGGTCCGAGGACTCCACCTTCGTCAGCTCCAAGAAGACGCCCTACGAGGAGCAGCTGCACCGCTGCGAGGACGAGCGTTTCGAGGTGTGTGTGCGGGCGCTGCGGGGCTCCCATGGGGAGAAGGGGTTCGCCCGCCCTGCCCCCACTCAGCTAAATTCCATGCATATTTAACTAAGAAGTTCATAACGCAGTGTTACCCAGGGAAAACATAGGCGCGTGTTCAATTATCGTGATCCATATTTCAGAGAAGAGGCACGATGGATTTTTGCCGTCAGTTTATTTACCATCATGTCTAGGATGCTGAGTTCAAGGGTTTGGTCCTCTTTTAAAGAGTATCACCTCTTAATATAGTCCTCTTCCTGTCTCATGGATGATTTTTTTTTTTTTTAAAGATTTATTTATTTATTTATTTTGGGCGGGGGTCGGGTTGGGGAGGGAGCAGAGCGGGCGGGCCACTTCTATTGGTCTTTCATTTCTCTATTTTCATTCGTCTTTGTTCTTTGGCTCCTGCGGGCCTCCCATCGCGGTGGCGTCTGTAGTTGCAGAGCGCCGGCTCCGGGCGCATGCGCTCCAGAGCTCCGGCTTGGTAATTGGACACATCGGTCCAGCCGCTCCGCGGCACATGGGATCTTCCCAGGCCAGGGATTGAACCGGCGCCCCTTGCACTGCAAGGCGGTGTCCTTATCCACTGGACCACCAGGGGAAGCCCTCATGGATGATTTTTTAAGCAGTTGGTATCTTACTGTAATGAAAGGTGCAGCCAGTCCAGATGCAGAGAACAGTCATCGTAGCTAGGAGCCTCCCTCCGCTCGGTTTCCACTGAGAATGGTATACGCTTCCCTGGACCCTCCTCACAGTGGCCCCTTTGGACCCGAGGGGACCCTCCGGCCGCGCTGTCCCAGCACAGCGCTGTTGGAAGCACTCGGAAAGATGCAGAGACTGAAGGCGGAAGAAACGGCAGCTGCAGACAGAGCCCCCTTTTCCTCTGACCATGTTCCTCTAACGCTTTGCCTCATCTCGTCTTCTCTGCACCCAGCAGTGTGTCTGAGCTCCGGAAGCCCTCGGTGCACCTCTAGACTGTCAGGCATTCCAGCGTCTTCTAGCAGGGGCAGCTCCTGAAAGCCTCTCTTTTCTGCCTTGCTTGCCTCCAGGCTCGCGCTTGGCAATGGTGCTTTTTTTTTTTAATTGTTAAAAGTGTGTGTGTATTTCATTAACTAAAGTTAGGTTCACTGAAGTTAATTTTTTTAAGAGAAATTTTCCCAGAGAGCACTTTAGATTCACATGCAACTTAAAAAAATAACAGAGTGCTCCGGGAAGCTTGCCCTTGGCGGGAGCAGCTTATCCGTGTCTGGCGCGGCGTCAGAGCTGAGACCCAGCCCGGGGTCTTAGCCACATCTCCCTGGTCGGACTTGCGTTTGTGTGGCGGGGGAGGAGACCAGGCACAAGCGTTTGTCTCGTGCATGTGTGTCTGGCTCTGTGCGGTTCTCTCCCTGTGGAGGTCTCAGTACCTGACCCCAGCCAGGGCACGAAACAGTCTCCACCAGCGGGGTCCCTCAGGCTGCTAGAGCCCCGCCCGCCGCCGCCTCGGCCTCCGCAGCCACCGCCCCGCCTCCACCTCGCTCACCCCGTCCTAGGTGGAAGCAGTCACCGGGTGTGTCACTTTGGAGGTTGACTCCCCGCTCCCGCAGCACATACTCTGGGGAGTCGCCAGGAGGCTGTATGCACCCGGGGTCCCTTCCTCCCTAATGTGGGTCGCATGCCTTCCACGCCTCTGAGGGGGGTCAGGCCGGGACCCATCGTCCTTCCTCAGTGGGTTCACCAGTGGCGAGGTCCAGGTAGCCCCGGCGCCTGCAGCTGTAACCACCTGTGCTCACTCCCGCCTCCCAGGCCCCCATCAGGGCCGCCACATCCTCACGTCCGTCAGCCCTTCCTTGGCTCTGTCTGGTCATCCCTTCTGCCGGCTTTGGCTCCTGCCCCGGGGCTCCACGGACCCCCTGACCGCTGACCCCTTTCCGCTTTCCTTTCCGTAGTTAGACGTTGTCCTGGAGACCAACCTGGCCACCATCCGGGTGCTGGAAAGTGTCCAAAAGAAGCTGTCCCGCATGGCGCCCGAGGACCAGGAGAAGTTCCGGCTGGACGACTGCCTGGGGGGCACGTCGGAGGTGATCCAGCGCCGCGCCATCCACCGCATCTACGGCGACAAGGCCCCGGAGATCGTCGAGAGCCTCAAGAAGAACCCTGTGACTGCCGTCCCCGTCGTCCTGAAAAGGTGTCCGCACACAGCCGCGTGTGCTCCCGCCCACCGCTGACCCCCCCGCCCCACCTCCAGCAGCTCTTTAGTTCCGGTGTGGTGGGGAGGGGTCCCGGGGTCTCAGGCTGGTCGGCTGTTGTCCAGTCTTCCTTCATCTCCTGAAGGTGGTGGCTCGTGTCCTTCTTGAACTTTCTGCCATGCACACAGTCATAGCTAAACTTGAAGAGTAATTATTGTGAAGGACAAAGGCGACCATCCAGTATCACGGCTTGTTCTTCAGTGGTGTCCGGCCCCTTGGACTGTCGCACGCCAGGCTCCTCTGACCACCACCCCTTGCCTCTGATTTAGTCATACGCTGTGGGCCTCCCTGTGCTGCGGACAGCTGTTGGCTCGTGGCTGCCCTTGGCGGGGTGCCGTGCCCGGTGCTGGGACTCCAGAGCTGAGCGAGCCCGACACGGTCCCTTCCATCCGGGGTTCCCAGTCCAGTGGGGGAGCCCGGCGGTCGAGCCAGCCGCTGTCCAGAGGGCAGTCAGTGCTGCGGGCCCGGACAGGGAGGGGCTGCCCGGACAGCGATGTCCGAGTGACCGCGATCCTGGCCCTGTGGGCTCCCCGCTCCCTCCTTGTCCTAGCGCGGAGCCTCTGCACAGGCGCAGAGCCAGCCATCCCAGGTCGGAGCAGGACCAGCGGGTCTGGGGGTGGACGGCAGGCTGGCGCTGTGCAGACGCCTCGGGCGGGCGCCCCAGGCCGGCCTGCGCTGACCCCTCTCGCCCCTACCAGGCTGAAGGCCAAGGAGGAGGAGTGGCGGGAGGCCCAGCAGGGCTTCAACAAGATCTGGCGGAGCAGTACGAGGCGTACCTCAAGTCCCTGGACCACCAGGCCGCTTGCGCCCAAGCCCGCTGACGTCCTTTCCGCTTTCCTTTCCGTAGTTAACGTTGTCCTGAGACCAACCTGGCCACCATCCGGGTGCTGGAAAGTGTCCAAAAGAAGCTGTCCCGCATGGCGCCCGAGGACCAGGAGAAGTTCCGGCTGGACGACTGCCTGGGGGGCACGTCGGAGGTGATCCAGCGCCGCGCCATCCACCGCATCTACGGCGACAAGGCCCCGGAGATCGTCGAGAGCCTCAAGAAGAACCCTGTGACTGCCGTCCCCGTCGTCCTGAAAAGGTGTCCGCACACAGCCGCGTGTGCTCCCGCCCACCGCTGACCCCCCCGCCCCACCTCCAGCAGCTCTTTAGTTCCGGTGTGGTGGGGAGGGGTCCCGGGGTCTCAGGCTGGTCGGCTGTTGTCCAGTCTTCCTTCATCTCCTGAAGGTGGTGGCTCGTGTCCTTCTTGAACTTTCTGCCATGCACACAGTCATAGCTAAACTTGAAGAGTAATTATTGTGAAGGACAAAGGCGACCATCCAGTATCACGGCTTGTTCTTCAGTGGTGTCCGGCCCCTTGGACTGTCGCACGCCAGGCTCCTCTGACCACCACCCCTTGCCTCTGATTTAGTCATACGCTGTGGGCCTCCCTGTGCTGCGGACAGCTGTTGGCTCGTGGCTGCCCTTGGCGGGGTGCCGTGCCCGGTGCTGGGACTCCAGAGCTGAGCGAGCCCGACACGGTCCCTTCCATCCGGGGTTCCCAGTCCAGTGGGGGAGCCCGGCGGTCGAGCCAGCCGCTGTCCAGAGGGCAGTCAGTGCTGCGGGCCCGGACAGGGAGGGGCTGCCCGGACAGCGATGTCCGAGTGACCGCGATCCTGGCCCTGTGGGCTCCCCGCTCCCTCCTTGTCCTAGCGCGGAGCCTCTGCACAGGCGCAGAGCCAGCCATCCCAGGTCGGAGCAGGACCAGCGGGTCTGGGGGTGGACGGCAGGCTGGCGCTGTGCAGACGCCTCGGGCGGGCGCCCCAGGCCGGCCTGCGCTGACCCCTCTCGCCCCTACCAGGCTGAAGGCCAAGGAGGAGGAGTGGCGGGAGGCCCAGCAGGGCTTCAACAAGATCTGGCGGGAGCAGTACGAGAAGGCGTACCTCAAGTCCCTGGACCACCAGGCCGTGAACTTCAAGCAGAACGACACCAAGGCCCTCCGCTCCAAGAGCCTGCTCAACGAGATCGAGAGCGTCTATGACGAGGTGGGGCCCTCTCTTGCCTCGTCGCAGGGCTGCGGGGTGAGGATGGGTGGTGTGGCTGTGGCATCCAGGCCCCGGCGGCCCGGGAGGCGGATGGAAGGCGGCTGCTGTCAGCAGGGGGCGGCCTCTTCCCTTTTCCCGCCCCCTTGGGGAAGCTTCCTTTAGGTGACGGGGCCTAAGGCCTAAGGGGGCAGCTAGGCCTGGTGCTCCTCTCTGGCTAGACACAGCCAGGGAAGGGGTTGGAATGGGCTGGTTTGGTTTTGTTTTGTTCTTTTTAAATCAGGCATTTGTAAACACGAAAGCATGCATTAATTACCTAAAAGCCGTTCCCAAATAGTAGAGTGGGTCACCGGATTGTCATGAGCCATAGCCAAGGAGAGAAAGGCACCGGCAAGGCAATGCCGACGCTCCTGGGGAGGACAAGGGTGGGGTTGTGGGGTTTTCCCTTAACTGAAAGAAAGAAGTGTCGTTCGTGACTCCTGACTTAAAGCAAGAACAGGACAAGCCCCTGAAGCCCAGGGGGTGCGCGGAGAGTGGGTGGGGCGGCCCAGGAAGCCGGGTGAGCCGGTGGGCGTGTTCTTTCTCCATTAGAAACAACCAGAGAACAGGACAGCTGCCGGGTAAGGCGCGAGTCCCGGGAGAGGACTCACCGTGTACACACACAGTACACACGTGAGAGGAGAGAGTGTACACACAGTTGCTTTGTACACCAGTGAGTTCTGAGGGAACAGCAGGGAGCAGACACACGGGGGGCTTGGGACGGGAGGGCCGCGGAGGGGCTGGTGCCGCTGGGAGCAGGGTGAGGCGGGGCGGTCGGAGGCCGGCGGGGGAGGAGCCAGAGCGCCCTCCGCCGCGGGTCTCCCAGGGGCTGGCCCAGTTCCTGTGAAGGAATGCGGGCGGGCCGAGGCCGCGGGTTCTGCCCGAGCCCTCTGGGGCGGCTGGACTCTCGTCCTCAGGGTGCTGCCCCCCGGGCTTCCCTGGTGGCTCAGACTGTAACGACTCCACCTGCAATGCAGGAGGCCGGGGCTCCATCCCTGGGCTGTGAAGATTCCCTGTAGAAAGGAAAGGCCACCCCCTCCAGTGCGCTTGCCTGGAGAATTCCATGGGTCACAGAGGGCTGGACACGACTAAGCGACTCTCACTTTGCTCCTGCGGGCACTGCGGCAGGCCTTGGGGTGGGAGCCCCGCCTCGCTGTGGCCCCAGAGTCTTCCCCGCGGGTCCCCTCGCGTCTGACGGCCCCCGTCTCCCCAGCACCAGGAGCAGCACTCCGAGGGCCGCAGCGCCCCCTCCAGCGAGCCGCACCTCATCTTCGTGTACGAGGACAAGCAGATCCTGGAGGACGCGGCCGCCCTCATCAGCTACTACGTGAAGCGGCAGCCGGCCATCCAGAAGGAGGACCAGGGCACCATCCACCAGCTGGTGCACCAGTTCGTGCCCAGCCTCTTCTTCTCCCAGCAGCTGGACCTGGGCGCCTCCGAGGACTCTGCGGACGAGGGCCGGGGGAGCCCCCAGGGCCAGGGCACGGAGCCTGGCGGAGGCGGCGACCGGAAGAAGCCGGCGCCCGGGCCGCAGGGCAGCCCCCCGGAGGAGAAGGGGGCCGCAGGCGAGGCGCCGGCCGCAGAGCCGCCGCCGCCGCCGCACAAGCCCCTGGACGACGTCTACAGCCTCTTCTTCGCCAACAACAACTGGTACTTCTTCCTGCGCCTGCACCAGACCCTGTGCTCGCGGCTGCTGAAGATCTACCGCCAGGCGCAGAAGCAGCTGCTGGAGTACCGGGCAGAGAAGGAGAGGGAGAAGCTGCTCTGCGAGGGCCGCCGCGAGAAGGGCAACGACCCCGCCATGGAGCTGCGCCTGAAGCAGCCGAGTGAGCCCCTGGGGGGCCGGGAGGGGAGACGGGCCACCGCGAGGAGGCCCGTGGCGGGCGGTAGGGAACGTGGGCTGCTTGTGTCCAGTGGAGAGCCCGCGTCCTGCCCCGTGGGGGCTGCGCGCGGGCCGGGCCCCCCGTGACGGCCGTGCTGCCCGGCAGGCGAGGTGGAGCTGGAGGAGTACTACCCGGCCTTCCTGGACATGGTGCGGAGCCTGCTGGAGGGCAGCATCGACCCCACGCAGTACGAGGACACCCTGCGCGAGATGTTCACCATCCACGCCTATGTGGGCTTCACGATGGACAAGCTGGTGCAGAGCATCGCCCGGCAGGTGAGCGCCGCCCCCGCCCCCAGCCCCTCCCCCCTCCCGTGCCCGCCGGTGGCCCCGTGCGCGGCACCCTTCCTCCTTATTCAGTTCAAGTAGAACTCACATAATGTAAAATTCGTCATTTTTAAGTGATTGTTCCAGTGTGAGTACTGCTAGCTGTTTAGTTCTAGAACATTCCCATCATCCCTCAGAGAAACCCTGTCCCCACTAGCAGGCACTCCGCCGCCCCCTCCCGGCCCCTGTCTGTTGCGGGTTTGCCTGTCTGGATGTTTTGTGTAGATACACTCGGGCAGCATGTGGCCTTTGGTGCCCAGCATCTTTGACTCAGCATCAGGCTTTCAGGATTCATCCACGTTGTCTCTTGTGTCCGTATACCATTCTCTCTTGTTTTGAATATCTATTTATTTGGCTGCATCGGGTCTTCGTTGTGGCACATGGACTCCCTGATGGTGACGTGTGGGCTCGGTGGCTCCAGGCATGTGGGATCTTAGTTCTCCAACCAGGGACTGAACCCGCGTCCCCTGCATTGCAGGGTGGATTCCTCACCCTGGACCACAGGCGCGTCCCAGGACCTCATTCGCTCTTAAGGCCGGATAGCAGCCAGTCGTGTAGATGGGCCGCGTTTTGCTTTTCCATTCATGCGCTGATGGACACTCAGGTTGAGCTTCCACCTTTTGGCGGCGGCGCTGCTGTGCTCACGTGTGCGCGAGGCCGTGTCGGAGGCCCTGTTGACGAGCCTTTCGTGAGGGGAGTTTAGTGAACACGTAGAGAACTGTAGCCCACTTCTCCTCGAGGGGCGCTCTGCATGACGCGCGGATCACCTTCCCCCACAGCTGGACGTCAGTAAGAGGAGATGAGTCACGGGAGCGTAAGCAGCAAAGCCCAGACAAGGCGGGGGTGATCCCAGGGCCGTGGGCCCTGCTTGGTGACCACTCAGGTTGTGGTTTGACTGGACTTGCTGACTTGACTTGCATTGCCTGGTTGTCAGGTGTGGCTGTTGGTTGTAAGGCGGTAAAGAAGCGGAGGAAAGGATAATGCCATTCCTTTGCCACTCAGACGCAGTCACTGGAAGCATTTTTGACTCATTACTGACCGGAGGATTTTTGCAGAAACTAACAGCTACGGCAGGCAGTTTGTTACGTACGTGATATGGACACGTTTCCGGTCAGTAACATTCCACTAGCAAAAGACATGTGAGGGTGTGTCTGGTCAGTAGTGTGTTAAAATGGCGCTTCCTTCCAGGTTTTACATTTTCTGACTTAGCACCCACAGAGAAGCGCTGACTCCTGAGCGTGCCGCGCGGTGGGTCTTCACACGCGGGCCCGGCACTGCTGCCCCTCCCAGCCACCTCCCCGCTCCCCGGCGCCCACCGCTGGCTTCTGGCCCTGGCTGGGACCCTGGGCTTTGAAGCTGTGTGTGAGCCGGCGTTGGGCTCCGTCCAGGCAGCGTGAGTCCATGGATTCCTCTCTCTTGAGCTGCCCACGGCTCTCTCGTCATCCACCTGGGGAGGACTCCAGGGACGAGCTCCCGTCTGGGCCCTGGGAACCGCGCTGGGCATCCCCTCTGCGCCTTCTGTGTGCATTTCCTCCACTCCCCGGGGTGGGGGTGTAGCCTTGCGGAAAGCTTCCAGATTCCCGGCCCACTGTGTCTCTGCTCGGGGGTCTCTCCTCTGGACCCAGCAGAGTTGGCCCCCAACAGGCCACTGGTCTCAGGACAGCGGCCTCTCTGGTAGCGCCGGGAGGACTGAATCCAATACTTAGACTCAGGCTTAATCCCCTCCCTCCACAAACAACTCCTGGAAAACCTGTTTCAGAAAAGAAAAGCAGCAGTAGAATGGGGCTGTTGAGCTGGAGCCACAGAGAGGCCAGGACCCTTATGCAGCTCTCAGGGACCCTCGCATGACACTTGTAACCTACAGGGTCACACCAACACTCTTTACTTCATTTTATGTATGTGTTTGCTCATTTAAGTTTTAAAAACTACATATTTGGCTGCCTCAGGTCTTAGTTGCAGCGCTTGGGATCTTCCTCCCATCGTGTGGAATCTTTCGATGTCGCACATGGTCTTGTTGGCACACGGGCTCCAGAGCTTGGGGGCCGGTAGTTGCCAGACATGGGCTTGGTTGCTCCTGGGCATGTGAGATCTCAGTTCCCCAACCCAGGTATCAAATTTGTATCCCCTGCGTTGGGGCGGACTCTTAACTGTGGGACCACCAGGGAGATCCCTATTTGTTTATGTTTTAATTAGCATTTCTTACTTTTTTTTTTTAAACATAGTTAATCAGCTGTGTCTGCTCTGAAGTCTGGTCCAGAAAAGTGGGGGTTTAAAATGGCGCTTCCTTCCAGGTTTTACATTTTCTGACTTAGCACCCACAGAGAAGCGCTGACTCCTGAGCGTGCCGCGCGGTGGGTCTTCACACGCGGGCCCGGCACTGCTGCCCCTCCCAGCCACCTCCCCGCTCCCCGGCGCCCACCGCTGGCTTCTGGCCCTGGCTGGGACCCTGGGCTTTGAAGCTGTGTGTGAGCCGGCGTTGGGCTCCGTCCAGGCAGCGTGAGTCCATGGATTCCTCTCTCTTGAGCTGCCCACGGCTCTCGTCATCCACCTGGGAGGACTCCAGGGACGAGCTCCCGTCTGGGCCCTGGGCCCCGCGCTGGGCATCCCCTCTGCGCCTTCTGTGTGCCTTTCCTCCACTCCCCGGGGTGGGGGTGTACCCTTGCGGAAAGCTTCCAGATTCCCGGCCCACTGTGTCTCTGCTCGGGGGTCTCTCCTCTGGACCCAGCAGAGTTGGCCCCCAACAGGCCACTGGTCTCAGGACAGCGGCCTCTCTGGTAGCGCCGGGAGGACTGAATCCAATACTTAGACTCAGGCTTAATCCCTCCTCCACAAACAACTCCTGGAAAACCTGGTTCAGAAAACAAAAGCCGCAGTAGAATGGGGCTGTTGAGCTGGAGCCACAGAGAGGCCAGGACCCTTATGCAGCTCTCAGGGACCCTCGCATGACACTTGTAACCTACAGGGTCACACCAACACTCTTTACTTCATTTTATGTATGTGTTTGCTCATTTAAGTTTTAAAAACTACATATTTGGCTGCCTCAGGTCTTAGTTGCAGCGCTTGGGATCTTCCTCCCATCGTGTGGAATCTTTCGATGTCGCACATGGTCTTGTTGGCACACGGGCTCCAGAGCTTGGGGGCCGGTAGTTGCCAGACATGGGCTTGGTTGCTCCTGGGCATGTGAGATCTCAGTTCCCCAACCCAGGTATCAAATTTGTATCCCCTGCGTTGGGGCGGACTCTTAACTGTGGGACCACCAGGGAGATCCCTATTTGTTTATGTTTTAATTAGCATTTCTTACTTTTTTTTTTTAAACATAGTTAATCAGCTGTGTCTGCTCTGAGTTGCGGCACATGGGAGCCTTTGCTGCACCCCACGGACTCTTAGCTGTGGGGCATGAGCCCAGGTGCTCTGCAGCCTGTGGGATCTTAGTTCCTGGACCAGGGATCGAACCCGAGTCCCTCGCACTGCAAGGCAGAGTCTTAACCACAGGACCACCAGGGAGTCTTACATTTCTTCTTTTCAGTAATAGCAGCTAGTGTTGATGGGGAATATGCTGGACACCAGGCACCATATGAGACCCATGGGAGTCCAAGGGACCCTGTTTGTTTGTTTGCTTGTTTGGCCTCTAAGTCATTTATTTCTATGTATCTTTATTCTTTGGCCTGTGTGGGCCTCCCATCGCAGTGGCCTCTCAAGTTGCAGAGCACCGGCTCTGGGCGCATGCGCTCCAGAGCACTGGCTCATAATTGGACACACCGGCCCAGCCACTCCTTGGCATGTGGGATCTTCCCAGGCTAGGAATCGAATCGGTGCCCCTTGCACTGCAAGGCAAACTCTCCACCCACTGGGCCACCAGGGAAGCCTTGTCCCTGTTTTCACTCAGCAAAGGGATGCACAGAGCAGAGCCTGAGGCCCTAGGTCTGCGGGAGCCTGTCTGACCCTGCAGCCCATCACAGCCAGGCGGCCCAGGCCAGCTCAGTCTGGGCCATTTCCAATACTTGTCTCTTTGTAAACTTAAATGTGTTAAGTATGTTTATCGGTATTAAAGGAATTAGTTGTATTTGTGACTGAACATTGTTGCCATTTCCATCTCCAGGGGATCTTCCCAGTCCAGGGATTGAGCCCGCGTCTCCTGCATTGGCAGGCAGATTCCTTACCACTGAGCCACCAGGGAAGCCCTGTAGCCAGACGTTGGGGAGAGAGAATCATGTGCCGCTGCACTAACTTTCGATGATGACCGTGCCCATTTGGGCACGTTTTCTTCTGATTTTTCTCTGTCCATTTCTCATACGCAGGCAGGGTTTGCTGGGCCGGTCTGGTCTGGTCTGGTCTGGTCCAGTCCAGTTTGCTCTGGTTCTGTCTGCGTTAGTCTGGTCTGGTTTGTCAGTCTGGCTCGTTTGGTCTGGTCCACACCCGGCACGGCACAGTGGTTGCCCTGCACAGCCCGCTGGACACGGGCCTTCGCCCCTACTGTGGGCTTCGCCGCGTCCTCTCTGGGGAGGCGGGGGCTCCGGCAGGAGGTGGAGGCCTCACCTCACGCCTCCTCGGGCGCACGGCAGGCACCCACCTGCTCTCCTGCCCGCAGCTGCACCACCTCGTGAGCGACGACGTGTGCCTGAAGGTGGTGGAGCTCTACCTGAACGAGAAGAAGCGGGGTGCCGCCGGCGGGAACCTGTCCTCCCGCTGCGTCCGCGCCGCCAGGGAGACCAGCTACCAGTGGAAGGCCGAGCGGTGCATGGCCGACGAGAACTGCTTCAAGGTGAGCGGCCGGCAGGCCCAGCCCGCACGAGGCGGGCACCGGGGCGCCCACAGGAGCCAGGCGCCCTGTACTGCTCTCCTTGGGCCTGTCGACGGGCCTGCCCTGCAGGCCACCGCAGGGCCCGAGGCGGGCACCCGGCAAGGACGGGTGAGCTGGGAGGCTGGGAAGGGGGTGCTCACTGAGGACCTCCTGGCCGCCGCCTCTGCCAGCCTGGGCTGTTCCCGGGCCTTCAGGCTGTTTGTCCCCCCGCTCCCCCAGGTAATGTTCCTCCAGCGCAAAGGGCAGGTGATCATGACCATCGAGCTCCTGGACACCGAGGAAGCCCAGACAGAGGACCCCGTCAAGCCAGGCGGCCCAGGCCAGCTCAGTCTGGGCCATTTCCAATACTTGTCTCTTTGTAAACTTAAATGTGTTAAGTATGTTTATCGGTATTAAAGGAATTAGTTGTATTTGTGACTGAACATTGTTGCCATTTCCATCTCCAGGGGATCTTCCCAGTCCAGGGATTGAGCCGCCTCCTGCATTGGCAGGCAGATTCCTTACCACTGAGCCACCAGGGAAGCCCTGTAGCCAGACGTTGGGGAGAGAGAATCATGTGCCGCTGCACTAACTTTCGATGATGACCGTGCCCATTTGGGCACGCTTTTCTTCTGATTTTTCTCTGTCCATTTCTCATACGCAGGCAGGGTTTGCTGGGCCGGTCTGGTCTGGTCTGGTCTGGTCCAGTCCAGTTTGCTCTGGTTCTGTCTGCGTTAGTCTGGTCTGGTTTGTCAGTCTGGCTCGTTTGGTCTGGTCCACACCCGGCACGGCACAGTGGTTGCCCTGCACAGCCCGCTGGACACGGGCCTTCGCCCCTACTGTGGGCTTCGCCGCGTCCTCTCTGGGGAGGCGGGGGCTCCGGCAGGAGGTGGAGGCCTCACCTCACGCCTCCTCGGGCGCACGGCAGGCACCCACCTGCTCTCCTGCCCGCAGCTGCACCACCTCGTGAGCGACGACGTGTGCCTGAAGGTGGTGGAGCTCTACCTGAACGAGAAGAAGCGGGGTGCCGCCGGCGGGAACCTGTCCTCCCGCTGCGTCCGCGCCGCCAGGGAGACCAGCTACCAGTGGAAGGCCGAGCGGTGCATGGCCGACGAGAACTGCTTCAAGGTGAGCGGCCGGCAGGCCCAGCCCGCACGAGGCGGGCACCGGGGCGCCCACAGGAGCCAGGCGCCCTGTACTGCTCTCCTTGGGCCTGTCGACGGGCCTGCCCTGCAGGCCACCGCAGGGCCCGAGGCGGGCACCCGGCAAGGACGGGTGAGCTGGGAGGCTGGGAAGGGGGTGCTCACTGAGGACCTCCTGGCCGCCGCCTCTGCCAGCCTGGGCTGTTCCCGGGCCTTCAGGCTGTTTGTCCCCCCGCTCCCCCAGGTAATGTTCCTCCAGCGCAAAGGGCAGGTGATCATGACCATCGAGCTCCTGGACACCGAGGAAGCCCAGACAGAGGACCCCGTGGAGGTCCAGGTGAGGACGGCAGCCCTGGGCTCTGTGCCTGCGCGTACCGTGGGGGCTAAGGCAGCGGCATGGGGCTCCCGCCCCGGAGCCCACGCACACGCTGGCCTCAGCCTGTCCACAGAGAGGCCACTGTGCGGCTGAACGCTCTCCATGCGAGCCCAAGAGGAGGTGGAGCTGCAGGTGTCCCCTCGGGAGCCAGGGCTGTGTCCCAGGGAAGGAAGGCAGTCTGACCTCCCCCAAGCCCTGGCTCTTCCCACCCGCTGCTGACGCCATGCCACCTCCATGATGCCGGTGTCCAGCGTGGTCACTCAGGCCCTGGGGCATGTGATTCCTGGACACCCCATGCATGAAACTCCAAGCTCTGGGTGTCCCCTGACCACCAGGAGAAATCCCGGCTGGCCCACACTCCGAGGCGCACCTTCCCCTTGAACCAGGGAGCAGGGCCTGGAAGCCCCGGCTGCCTTCACGGAGCTGGGGGCCCGCCCACCACAGCCGCACGGGCTCCCCTCACGGCATCTTTCGCTGCAAGCGCTTTCCAGAACAAGTCGGGTAGGGGGAGCCTGCACAGGCTGACCCGGCCAGAAGTTTCCAGCAATGCGGTTTTGTTAAGCTTGAGTCTGGAGATGCTTCCTGCTTTACCAGGGCGGTGCGCAGATGAAGGGTCCCTTGGACGCTGCAGGCCGTGTCCACCCTGGACCTGGTGGCCCCTGCGAACCCACCGCCTACTTGTCTGTCCCTCCTCCTGCCCGCTGCTTCTGTCCTGACGGCCCTCCCCATCTTCCCATCCCCGGGCCCCGCTCTCCTCGTCCGGGGCCTCCCGTTCCACATGAGCTTATCACAGGATGGACAGACACAACAGGGATTTATCCACAAAGCGCTGTAAACCGTCTGAACTACAGCCTGTCCCTGTCCACGTCCCCTCCCGCCAAGCCCTTTCCCTGGCGCTGCGTCTGCTGGTCTCCATCGCAGCAGAGTCCTCCTCCTGCTTGGGGAGAGGTGGGCTCACGTCCCCGGAAGCCCCTGATGCCACGGGCCGTGTGCCCCTCTGTCCCCTCAGCACCTGGCTCGGTACGTGGAGCAGTACGTGGGGACCGAGGGCACCTCCAGCTCGCCCACCGAGGGGTTCCTCCTGAAGCCCGTGTTCCTGCAGAGGTGAGAGGGCGCCGGGTCCGGGGGCCCCTCCCACTGTCGCCCGCGGGACTAGGTTTGAGGTTCCGGGATCAGGGGGTGAGGCGGTGGGCTTCGATGCCTTGGTGTGTGCGTCTCCAGCCCAGGGAGGTCGGGCCGCTCCCCGTGTCTGTGGGCCGCGAGGACCCCTAGTCGCAAGCGCTCCTCTCGCCCCAGGAACCTCAGCCGGTTCCGCAGGTGGCAGTGTGAGCAGGTGCGCGCGCGGCGCGGGGAGGCCAAGAGCGCCTGGAAGCGGCTGGTCGGCGTGGAGAGCGCCTGCAACGTGGACTGCCGCTTCAAGCTCAGCACCCACAAGATGATGTTCATCGTCAACTCCGAGGACTACATGTACCGCCGCGGGACCCTCTGCCGGGCCAAGCAGGTGCCCTGCCCCGCCTGGGAACTGGGGTCTGGCCCACGGCTGTGGGGCCCCTGGGTCTTGAGATGGAGCCCACAGCTATGTGAGGTGCCTGGTCCCCTGAGATCCATCCGCGGCCCCCCAGGGTGCCTGGCCCCTGAGATCCACCCGTGGTCCTCCGGGATGCTTGGGCCCCTGAGATCCATCCGCGGCCCTCCGGGGTGCCTGGCCCCTGAGATCCACCCGTGGTCCTCCGGAGTGCCGGGGCCCCTGAGATCCATCCGCGGCCCCCCAGGGTGCCTGGCCCCTGAGATCCACCCGTGGTCCTCCGGGATGCTTGGGCCCCTGAGATCCATCTGCGGCCTTCCAGGGTGCCTGGCCCCTGAGATCCATCCGCGGCCCTCCGGGGTGCTGGGGCCCCTGGGCCCCTGCAATGCAGCCCATGACCATCTGGGGTGCCTGAGGCCCGAGATCCGCCCGCTGGGGGGCCTGGGCTGTCCTGACCTCCCTCCCCCACGCCGCAGGTGCAGCCCCTGGTCCTGCTGCGCCACCACCAGCACTTCGAGGAGTGGCACAGCCTGAACGTTTCCTGGCCACGCCCCTCCCGCCAAGCCCTTTCTGGCGCTGCTGCTGGTCTCCATCGCAGCAGAGTCCTCCTCCTGCTTGGAGAGGTGGTCCGAAGCAGACGGCGTGTGCCCCTCTGTCCCCTCAGCACCTGGCTCGGTACGTGGAGCAGTACGTGGGGACCGAGGGCACCTCCAGCTCGCCCACCGAGGGGTTCCTCCTGAAGCCCGTGTTCCTGCAGAGGTGAGAGGGCGCCGGGTCCGGGGGCCCCTCCCACTGTCGCCCGCGGGACTAGGTTTGAGGTTCCGGGATCAGGGGGTGAGGCGGTGGGCTTCGATGCCTTGGTGTGTGCGTCTCCAGCCCAGGGAGGTCGGGCCGCTCCCCGTGTCTGTGGGCCGCGAGGACCCCTAGTCGCAAGCGCTCCTCTCGCCCCAGGAACCTCAGCCGGTTCCGCAGGTGGCAGTGTGAGCAGGTGCGCGCGCGGCGCGGGGAGGCCAAGAGCGCCTGGAAGCGGCTGGTCGGCGTGGAGAGCGCCTGCAACGTGGACTGCCGCTTCAAGCTCAGCACCCACAAGATGATGTTCATCGTCAACTCCGAGGACTACATGTACCGCCGCGGGACCCTCTGCCGGGCCAAGCAGGTGCCCTGCCCCGCCTGGGAACTGGGGTCTGGCCCACGGCTGTGGGGCCCCTGGGTCTTGAGATGGAGCCCACAGCTATGTGAGGTGCCTGGTCCCCTGAGATCCATCCGCGGCCCCCCAGGGTGCCTGGCCCCTGAGATCCACCCGTGGTCCTCCGGGATGCTTGGGCCCCTGAGATCCATCCGCGGCCCTCCGGGGTGCCTGGCCCCTGAGATCCACCCGTGGTCCTCCGGAGTGCCGGGGCCCCTGAGATCCATCCGCGGCCCCCCAGGGTGCCTGGCCCCTGAGATCCACCCGTGGTCCTCCGGGATGCTTGGGCCCCTGAGATCCATCTGCGGCCTTCCAGGGTGCCTGGCCCCTGAGATCCATCCGCGGCCCTCCGGGGTGCTGGGGCCCCTGGGCCCCTGCAATGCAGCCCATGACCATCTGGGGTGCCTGAGGCCCGAGATCCGCCCGCTGGGGGGCCTGGGCTGTCCTGACCTCCCTCCCCCACGCCGCAGGTGCAGCCCCTGGTCCTGCTGCGCCACCACCAGCACTTCGAGGAGTGGCACAGCCGCTGGCTGGAGGACAACGTGACGGTGGAGGCGGCCAGCCTGGTGCAGGACTGGCTGATGGGCGAGGAGGACGAGGACATGGTGCCCTGCAAGACGCTCTGCGAGACGGCGCACGTGCACGGCCTGCCGGTGACCCGCTACCGCGTCCAGTACAGCCGCCGCCCGGCCTCACCCTGACCCGCCCCCGGTCCGCGCCGCGCTCTCCCTTGCTCGCTTCCTCAACCGGCGTGTCCCTGGGGCGTCTCCGTGAACAACGTGTGGGGCGCAGGGCGTCCCCCAGCCTTGCTGCTATGGGCCGTGAGCTCCAGAGACGGGCAGGTGGCGGTGGCTCTCGGCCCCACGCTGCCATCCCTCTTGGCTTCCCCGCTTCCTTTGGGCCCATCCCGTGCCAAACCTGAACCCCCTCTCACGTGACCTCCAGGGCTTTAGTCCCTGCTGAGCGGGAGGATCAGTGCTCCGGCCAAGGCACAAGTGGGCGCGTTCACACGCCTGCTGGGCGATTCCGTCACGCGTGCCAAATCCCCAGGTTTGGAGGCCGCCACTGCTTTTCTGCCTACGGTGAAAGTCGGTGACGAGCCAGGGGAGGCCTCCGAGAGCCCCTGATGCTGAAGGAGCCGGCCCGGGTGGACCTGTTAGCGAGGCATGCCCTTCCAAGGGGCTCTGCGAGCTTCTAGAAACATTCCCCAAGCTGGACGCCCGCATAGACAGCTCCGGCCTCAGCTGGGTCCAGCCGGCTCCAGGGGTCCTCGGTCACTTTGAAAGTGAGAGGAGCCCTCTCTGCCCAACTCTTGGGGTCCCACCTTGATATCCAGACGTGGGAGCGGACAGGCGGCACCAAGGCTGCCAGGAAGACCCCGCTCTGGGGAAAAAGGCTGGAACCCTGTGTGGATCCAACAGCCGGACTCTGGGCCCTGCGGGGAGGTGGCCTGGCCGGCCATACCCGCCGAGCTCGAGCGGCCCCGCCCTGGGAGGGTCCCGGGGCACAGTCGTGTACCTAAGATGGACGCTCTAGAAGTATATCCGTGCACACACCTATTTATTCCTCTCTGCTCACAGTGGTCGTAGCTTCCACGAGGGCCGAGTCCCACGGCTCCCCTGGAAGGGACCGCCCTCTTGGTGGAATGCCGCGCCCGGCGCCTCCATCCGGCGG
Organism: Tragulus kanchil; assembly: GCA_022376925.1. NCBI lineage: Eukaryota > Metazoa > Chordata > Mammalia > Artiodactyla > Tragulidae > Tragulus > Tragulus kanchil. The sequence goes on along the minus strand of JAIOJX010000029.1, from coordinate 16,746,731 downwards.
AGGCTTTTTCTGTGCCAAGAATGCCAGCAGTTCTGGCCGGGGACCAGCCCCTTGAGCCTCCTGCACCACGAGATGCTCTGGCCGGGCCCCCGGCACCCTCAGACTGAGGATGGGCTCCCAGACATGTGGGGCTGGCAGAACTGCCTCCTCAAGCCGCAGCGCTCGCCTTCCCACGGCTGAGCTGTGCCAAGCCCAAGGTTCCGAAAATTCTAGACGTTAACCTGTGGACCTCGAGGTTGGCGGTGGCCGCCGGCCCCACGCTGCCATCCCTCTTGGCTTCCCCGCTTCCTTTGGGCCCATCCCGTGCCAAACCTGAACCCCCTCTCACGTGACCTCCAGGGCTTTAGTCCCTGCTGAGCGGGAGGATCAGTGCTCCGGCCAAGGCACAAGTGGGCGCGTTCACACGCCTGCTGGGCGATTCCGTCACGCGTGCCAAATCCCCAGGTTTGGAGGCCGCCACTGCTTTTCTGCCTACGGTGAAAGTCGGTGACGAGCCAGGGGAGGCCTCCGAGAGCCCCTGATGCTGAAGGAGCCGGCCCGGGTGGACCTGTTAGCGAGGCATGCCCTTCCAAGGGGCTCTGCGAGCTTCTAGAAACATTCCCCAAGCTGGACGCCCGCATAGACAGCTCCGGCCTCAGCTGGGTCCAGCCGGCTCCAGGGGTCCTCGGTCACTTTGAAAGTGAGAGGAGCCCTCTCTGCCCAACTCTTGGGGTCCCACCTTGATATCCAGACGTGGGAGCGGACAGGCGGCACCAAGGCTGCCAGGAAGACCCCGCTCTGGGGAAAAAGGCTGGAACCCTGTGTGGATCCAACAGCCGGACTCTGGGCCCTGCGGGGAGGTGGCCTGGCCGGCCATACCCGCCGAGCTCGAGCGGCCCCGCCCTGGGAGGGTCCCGGGGCACAGTCGTGTACCTAAGATGGACGCTCTAGAAGTATATCCGTGCACACACCTATTTATTCCTCTCTGCTCACAGTGGTCGTAGCTTCCACGAGGGCCGAGTCCCACGGCTCCCCTGGAAGGGACCGCCCTCTTGGTGGAATGCCGCGCCCGGCGCCTCCATCCGGCGGAGGCTTTTTCTGTGCCAAGAATGCCAGCAGTTCTGGCCGGGGACCAGCCCCTTGAGCCTCCTGCACCACGAGATGCTCTGGCCGGGCCCCCGGCACCCTCAGACTGAGGATGGGCTCCCAGACATGTGGGGCTGGCAGAACTGCCTCCTCAAGCCGCAGCGCTCGCCTTCCCACGGCTGAGCTGTGCCAAGCCCAAGGTTCCGAAAATTCTAGACGTTAACCTGTGGACCTCGAGGTTGGCGAAGCCTTTGACTCCGGGCCGGGGCAATTCTAAGGCCAACCTGCCCGCCCGGGTGTCTCCTCGCCGTGCTCTCTCAAGTGTATTTCATGCACTTTGTACGCCTCCTTGTTTTCTAAGAAGGAAACTCCCCAGGATTCCTGCACCAGAGCCTCCTGGCCGCCGTCCTCTCAGCGGCCCGCAGCCCCTCCTGTGGCTCCGCCCGGGCCGGGGGTGCGGGCCAGACCCCCGGAGCCCCCACCCCGCATGCTTCCAGGGAGCATCTGTTCCGTTTTTGAAGAAGTTTCTGTTCTGGGGCTTGTACTTCCTCTGCAGCTGTTTTGAATGTAGTTTTCTTTTTCTATTTATTTGCACATTAAAGTTAACAATTAAATACTGACCTAGAGCTGTGAGGTCCAGTCAGTCATTTCCTGTGAGTACATCTCGGGGTGACCTCTCGCTGCCTGGGGTGCTGGCCTGACTGCAGAGTGTGCGCCTGGGAATTCTCAAGCCTCAAGTGGGGACCCACCCCCCACCTCACGGCTTGCTTGCCCCTGCGCAACAAGGTTGGTTCCCTAAGGGTGTGGCCCTGCCCCCCCGAAGGTGTTTTCTAGAATATTCATCCCAACTCGGTTTTCAGGGCTTCCCAGGTGGTGCTAGTGGTAAAGAATCTGCCTGCCAATGCAGGTTAGACAAGAGATTCCGGTTTGATCCCTGGCTGTGGAAGATTCCCTGGAGGAAGGCATGGCAACCTACTCCAGTATTCTTGCCTGGAGAATTCCACGGACAGAGGAACCTGGTGGGCTGTGGTCCATGGGACCGCAAAGGGTTGGACACGACTGAAGCGACTTAACATGCAACTCAGCTTTCACACGGTAGGAATGAGACACGTTCCCTTTGAGTGCCGAACATAATCTGAAGACTGCAGTGTTTGCTGTGAGCTTTCTGTTCCTCCCATCTGCCTCTGACACCAGCTCTAGAGACCAGGTGGGAGGGGAGGCGGGGTCTCGTCTCTTCCTCCTCCAGCCTTCAAAACCACCCACCATTCTCTCTGGTCCCTCCTTCCAGCTGCCCTCGCCCCCCCTCTTCCTCCCAGTCGCCTCCCGTGTCTTCACCACCACTGGGTCCCCAGAACATCTTCAGGACCCCTTCTGTCAGTCCTGCACTGGCCTCCAGGTAAGAGGGGGCACTCAGCTTGCATAGGCTCCTCGTAGCTCACCCCCTGAGGTTTCTACAGCACACTGGCTGACCCCTCACCCCCACTCCGTGCGCACTGCCAGGCCTCACCCATCAGATCCTTGAACTCAGCTCTGCCCTCTCCCCAGCTCACCCTTCCCACCTGGCCAGTCCGCTCCATGAGTTGTCCCTGACCTTCCCAAGGGGCCATTGCTGCCTCTCTAGGGACCTTTTCCACCAATGTCTGCCCCCATGCCCCTGGAAGTGCACAACCCCCCAGAGGGCCAGGGCTCCTGGGGAGTTTGGTGACCTCCAGCCCACAGGACAAGTGAGCAGATTCCAATTTGGGATCCCAGGGACCAAGCCTAGGACCTCCGGTTGGGAGAGCTGGACCATAAACCTCAGCACACAGCGAGACAGGGTCACAGCACCCACCTCTCATGTGGGTCTGTGGGCCCTGCCCACGGGCTGAGGCCCAGCCCAGGAACAAGGAGAGATCCAGGCATGTTTGCAGGTGCCCATCTGGCTTCAAAGTACAATATAAAGAACATGATTTCCACAAATACCGCCACCTCAGGAAGCACGGATGACCTCGGGAGGACCTGAGGAGGTGACTTATCAGTGACCCCGTCTTCCATCAGAGACAGTGAAGTAGGGGAGGGGCATCCGGGGTGGATGGATTTGGGGGATGGGGGGTTTGGGGGTCCAGGCTGGGCCAGAGGATGAGGAACTCCAAGACTAGCTGCTGGTTTAAGACTGTTCGCCATTTTCAGTTTTAGATTGTAAAATATGTGCCATACAGCCTTCCACCACGACCATTCCAAGCGCAGTCAGTGCCAGAGCCCACCCATGCTGGGAATTCCCGGACGCTCCAGGGGCTGGGACTCTGCGCGTTCACCATCAAGGGTGCAGGTTCGATCCCTGATGGGGGAACTAAGATCCCGTAAGCCCTGTAACTTGGCAAGGAAGGAAAGAAGGAAAGAGGAACAGAGATAGAGGGAAGAAGGAAAAGTTACATCCACATGGTTGTATAACCAGGCCCACCATCCATCCCCAGAATTTTTAAAATGTTAACTGAAAGTCTGTCCTCAATTAAACACGCACTCTCAGACTTCCCTGGTGGTCCAGTGGTAAAGAATCTGCCTTCCAACGTGGGGGACACACTTTCGATCCCTGGTCCAGGAGGATTCCACATGCTGCGAGACAGCAAAGCCCGTGAGCCACAGTACTAAACCCCCCGTGCCTAAAGCACACACTCTGCAACAAGAGAAGCCATCCCAAGAGGAGAAACCTGCACAGTGCAACGAGAGAGTAGCCCCTGCTCGCCACAACTAGAGAGAGCCCATATGCAACAATGAAGATCAAGCCAAAAATAAATAAATAAAAATAAAAAAAAAAAAAACACTCACTTCCCATCCACCCTCCCCCCATCCATTCTACGCCTTCCTGTCTCTATGGCTATGGCCACTCTACAGACTTCATATAAGTGGAATCATATGCTTTGGGCGGGCTTCCCAGGTGACATTACTGGTATATAACCTGCCTGCCAATGCAGGAGACCTAAGAGATGCAGGCTGGATGCCACCCGGGGGTCCAGGCATGTTTGCAGGTGCCCATCTGGCTTCAAAGTACAATATAAAGAACATGATTTCCACAAATACCGCCACCTCAGGAAGCACGGATGACCTCGGGAGGACCTGAGGAGGTGACTTATCAGTGACCCCGTCTTCCATCAGAGACAGTGAAGTAGGGGAGGGGCATCCGGGGTGGATGGATTTGGGGGATGGGGGGTTTGGGGGTCCAGGCTGGGCCAGAGGATGAGGAACTCCAAGACTAGCTGCTGGTTTAAGACTGTTCGCCATTTTCAGTTTTAGATTGTAAAATATGTGCCATACAGCCTTCCACCACGACCATTCCAAGCGCAGTCAGTGCCAGAGCCCACCCATGCTGGGAATTCCCGGACGCTCCAGGGGCTGGGACTCTGCGCGTTCACCATCAAGGGTGCAGGTTCGATCCCTGATGGGGGAACTAAGATCCCGTAAGCCCTGTAACTTGGCAAGGAAGGAAAGAAGGAAAGAGGAACAGAGATAGAGGGAAGAAGGAAAAGTTACATCCACATGGTTGTATAACCAGGCCCACCATCCATCCCCAGAATTTTTAAAATGTTAACTGAAAGTCTGTCCTCAATTAAACACGCACTCTCAGACTTCCCTGGTGGTCCAGTGGTAAAGAATCTGCCTTCCAACGTGGGGGACACACTTTCGATCCCTGGTCCAGGAGGATTCCACATGCTGCGAGACAGCAAAGCCCGTGAGCCACAGTACTAAACCCCCCGTGCCTAAAGCACACACTCTGCAACAAGAGAAGCCATCCCAAGAGGAGAAACCTGCACAGTGCAACGAGAGAGTAGCCCCTGCTCGCCACAACTAGAGAGAGCCCATATGCAACAATGAAGATCAAGCCAAAAATAAATAAATAAAAATAAAAAAAAAAAAAACACTCACTTCCCATCCACCCTCCCCCCATCCATTCTACGCCTTCCTGTCTCTATGGCTATGGCCACTCTACAGACTTCATATAAGTGGAATCATATGCTTTGGGCGGGCTTCCCAGGTGACATTACTGGTATATAACCTGCCTGCCAATGCAGGAGACCTAAGAGATGCAGGCTGGATGCCCACAACCCACTCCAGTTTTCTTGCCTGGAGCATCCCATGGACAGAGGAGCCTTGTAGGTTACAGTCCATAGGGTTGCAAAGAGTCAGACACAACTGAAGTGACTTAGCACACATGTAGGCATACTTTGGCCACCTGATGCAAAGAGCCAACTCATTGGAAAAGGCCCCGATGCTAGGAAAGATTGAGGGCAGGAGGAGAAGGGGGCGACAAAGGATGAGATAGTTGGATGGCATCGTCAGCTCAGTGGACAGGAGTTTGAGCAAACTCTGGAGACAGTGAAGGACAGGGAAGCCTGGCATCCATGGGGGGTCAGAGAGAGTCAGACATGACTGAGCACCTGAACAGCAAAAACAACATACAGTATGTGTCCTGTGACTGGCTTATTTCACTCAGCACAGTGTCTTTGAGGTTCCTTCATGTTGTAGCTGGCGTCAGAATTTCCTTCCTTTGAAAGCTACTGTGATGCCTTTTTTTTAAACGTGAGTTTTTATGGAAAGTGCCGCACGGTGCAGAAAATTCCAGTAGGATAAAAAAAACACGTGGAGAAGAGTAGGCACCCAAGTCCCTCTCCGTGAAGGCAGCTGCCTGCAGCATCCCTTCCAGAGGTGCCTGCGTGTGGCTCGTCACCCAGCTGAGACAGCGGCCCTGCACCTCGTCTGGGCACCCCGGCCCCTTGCTGGTGCAAGACTGTTTCCATGGTAACGGGGGGGGGGGGTTATCTGTGGACACCTCCCCTGCCCCACTTGCTGCCGGAAATTTCCCTGTATAGATATCTTCCTGTGCGTGTGTATCTGCCATAAATTTCTAGACGCGGAACTCCTGAGTCAGCCCACCCTCCTCCGGGCGGGGAAGAGCCATCCACAGTGGCTTCCCCTGAGTAGAGTTCCCACTCTGTCCTGGAGGACAGCACGGGGTCCCCATCCCCATTTTCCTGTGAGTTGTCATCATCATTATCACCGGTCACAGCCTTCCTGTCTCTATGGCTATGGCCACTCTACAGACTTCATATAAGTGGAATCATATGCTTTGGGCTTCCCAGGTGACATTACTGGTATATAACCTGCCTGCCAATGCAGGAGACCTAAGAGATGCAGGCTGGATGCCCACAACCCACTCCAGTTTTCTTGCCTGGAGCATCCCATGGACAGAGGAGCCTTGTAGGTTACAGTCCATAGGGTTGCAAAGAGTCAGACACAACTGAAGTGACTTAGCACACATGTAGGCATACTTTGGCCACCTGATGCAAAGAGCCAACTCATTGGAAAAGGCCCCGATGCTAGGAAAGATTGAGGGCAGGAGGAGAAGGGGGCGACAAAGGATGAGATAGTTGGATGGCATCGTCAGCTCAGTGGACAGGAGTTTGAGCAAACTCTGGAGACAGTGAAGGACAGGGAAGCCTGGCATCCATGGGGGGTCAGAGAGAGTCAGACATGACTGAGCACCTGAACAGCAAAAACAACATACAGTATGTGTCCTGTGACTGGCTTATTTCACTCAGCACAGTGTCTTTGAGGTTCCTTCATGTTGTAGCTGGCGTCAGAATTTCCTTCCTTTGAAAGCTACTGTGATGCCTTTTTAAACGTGAGTTTTATGGAAAGTGCCGCACGGTGCAGAAAATTCCAGTAGGATAAAAAAAACACGTGGAGAAGAGTAGGCACCCAAGTCCCTCTCCGTGAAGGCAGCTGCCTGCAGCATCCCTTCCAGAGGTGCCTGCGTGTGGCTCGTCACCCAGCTGAGACAGCGGCCCTGCACCTCGTCTGGGCACCCCGGCCCCTTGCTGGTGCAAGACTGTTTCCATGGTAACGGGGGGGGGGGGTTATCTGTGGACACCTCCCCTGCCCCACTTGCTGCCGGAAATTTCCCTGTATAGATATCTTCCTGTGCGTGTGTATCTGCCATAAATTTCTAGACGCGGAACTCCTGAGTCAGCCCACCCTCCTCCGGGCGGGGAAGAGCCATCCACAGTGGCTTCCCCTGAGTAGAGTTCCCACTCTGTCCTGGAGGACAGCACGGGGTCCCCATCCCCATTTTCCTGTGAGTTGTCATCATCATTATCACCGGTCACATCGGCTGGGAGATGCAGACCTGGGGCTGAATGTGTCATGGGAGCCGGTGGAAACGCTCAGGACTCAGGGAGAAGCCCGTGGCTGAGACCCCTGCCCCCGCCTTAGCTCTCCAGGCCTCAGCAGCCTCCCCCACCAACCCCAAGGCTGGGGGCAGGGACCTCAGCATCTCCGCCCCCGGGGCTGCACTGTCTCTGTCCGGACTGCTTGGTCATTTCCTGGCTGGTCCCTGTATCCCCGAGTGTATGGCTAGATTAGGGCTCCCCCCACCAGGACATGGTCTCATCTGACCTCCCACGGCGCCCTTGGGGTCCTCTTGCTCCCAGACCTTACCCCCACCCCCTGGCTGAGCCCCGATCACTTAGAGACCTAGAACCCTCAGTGTGGGGCTCCCCCAGGGAAGGACGGCAGCGTAAGTCCCCTCTGAGGTCTGGAAGGAGGGATCTTTTTCAGGAGAGCGGTTTATCCTCCCCTCTGGCGGGGACGTGGAGAAGTCTGAGGGGTGAGGGCCCCAAGGGAAGGTAGCTTGGGTTGGCGGGGAGCCCTCTGGGCTGGCTGGGTTTGGCTACGTGGCCCCTGGTCACACCGGGACCCTAGGCTGCGGAGGAAACCAGGACAGGAGAAGGGGCTGCCAAGAGAGGAAACGGGCACCTCCCAGAGCGAGCCGCTGCCGGGCTCCCCCGGAGACCCCGAGGAAAGCCTGTGGGGGCTCTGGATGAAGACCAAGACCTCCTCAGTGTCAGCCTCGGCAGACCGCAGGCTCACAAAGGCCTGCTGGGGCTTCTGGATGAACGGGGACTCGTCTGGCACCCGGCCCCTTGCTGGTGCAAGACTGTTTCCATGGTAACGGGGGTTATCTGTGGACACCTCCCTGCCCCACTTGCTGCCGGAAATTTCCTGTATAGATATCTTCCTGTGCGTGTGTATCTGCCATAAATTTCTAGACGCAACTCCTGAGTCAGCCCACCCTCCTCCGGGCGGGGAAGAGCCATCCACAGTGGCTTCCCCTGAGTAGAGTTCCCACTCTGTCCTGGAGGACAGCACGGGGTCCCCATCCCCATTTTCCTGTGAGTTGTCATCATCATTATCACCGGTCACATCGGCTGGGAGATGCAGACCTGGGGCTGAATGTGTCATGGGAGCCGGTGGAAACGCTCAGGACTCAGGGAGAAGCCCGTGGCTGAGACCCCTGCCCCCGCCTTAGCTCTCCAGGCCTCAGCAGCCTCCCCCACCAACCCCAAGGCTGGGGGCAGGGACCTCAGCATCTCCGCCCCCGGGGCTGCACTGTCTCTGTCCGGACTGCTTGGTCATTTCCTGGCTGGTCCCTGTATCCCCGAGTGTATGGCTAGATTAGGGCTCCCCACACCAGGACATGGTCTCATCTGACCTCCCACGGCGCCCTTGGGGTCCTCTTGCTCCCAGACCTTACCCCCACCCCCTGGCTGAGCCCCGATCACTTAGAGACCTAGAACCCTCAGTGTGGGGCTCCCCCAGGGAAGGACGGCAGCGTAAGTCCCCTCTGAGGTCTGGAAGGAGGGATCTTTTTCAGGAGAGCGGTTTATCCTCCCCTCTGGCGGGGACGTGGAGAAGTCTGAGGGGTGAGGGCCCCAAGGGAAGGTAGCTTGGGTTGGCGGGGAGCCCTCTGGGCTGGCTGGGTTTGGCTACGTGGCCCCTGGTCACACCGGGACCCTAGGCTGCGGAGGAAACCAGGACAGGAGAAGGGGCTGCCAAGAGAGGAAACGGGCACCTCCCAGAGCGAGCCGCTGCCGGGCTCCCCCGGAGACCCCGAGGAAAGCCTGTGGGGGCTCTGGATGAAGACCAAGACCTCCTCAGTGTCAGCCTCGGCAGACCGCAGGCTCACAAGGCTCCTTCTGTCTCACCGGGGTCTGCCTGTGCTGGTTAGGCAGCATGAGGGTCGGCAGCCCCCACAGGGGCATTTGGTGGGGGTTCCGTGCACCTGTTCTGAGCTCTGACTTGGTTTCCTGCCTACCACACCTGGGGGTGGGCATTTCAGAGGAACAGGCTTTAGGAGGGACCAAGAGCTGTGGATGGTGGTCCCCCTGATGTGGGGGGGACGCATGGGGCAGAGGGCTGGGCGGGGTCTCAAGGATGGAGCCAAGATGGGACCGGCCGGCAAGAAGCGGTCCCATGGCCATCCTAGGCTGAACGGGTGCTGGGGGTGGGGGCTGCAGCCTAGCAGTGCTGCCTCCTCCATCCTGCTGGCCCAGCAACTGGAGCCTGAGTGACCCCCGCTGCCCGGTCTCCTCAGGCCAGACCTTGGGCCTCCCACACACTCATGAGGACAGAGGCTGGGTTATCTCACCCGGCCCTGTTCACGCCTTGGCCGGCCCTCAGGAAGTTGGGGCGGGGGTCTGGCCAGATGGGAAGCCCGAGGTCAGCCGGCCACCACCCGGAGCAGCCGACACCCAGCCCCACCGACATGTGGGCGCTCTTGCTGCTGTGGCCCCTGCCACTGGGGCTCAGCCTGGAGCACACCCCGACCCCCATCACCTATGACGAGCTGGGGAGCGCAGAAGAAAGCGAGGGTGAGTGACCTCAGGCCCTGCCTTGGGACTGGGAAGGCGCCCAGAGCCGGCGAAGGAGAGACAGGGACCTGGGGTTAGGGGCCCAGCCTCGAGTCCCCAGGGCTGGGGGGTGTCCATGTCCAGCTCTGACCCAGGGGCTCTAGAGACCTGGGGCCCAGTCTGTAGTTTCTCAGGGGTGACGCCAGCCAGCCGGAGAAGCAGATGAGGGGCTGGTGGGTGGGGCCGTGGGTCAGTAACTTCCACTGCCCTCCCCTCTGGCTCTCTCTCCCCCAGACAACACGCCGTGGCTGCACCCACGCGGCTTCCCCGGCCACGTGGCTGCCAATGACAGCAGCACCCTGGAGCTCCCGGCCAGCTCCCGGGCGCTGCTCCTGGGCTGGGTGCCCACGAGGCTGGTGCCGGCGCTCTACCTGCTGGCCCTGGCCGTGGGGCTGCCCGCCAACGGCCTGGCGCTGTGGGTGCTGGCCACGCGGGTGCCCCGGCTGCCCTCCACCGTGCTGCTGATGAACCTGGCGGCCGCGGACCTGCTGCTGGCGCTGGCGCTGCCGCCCCGCGTCGCCTACCACCTGCGCGGCCAGCGCTGGCCCTTCGGCGAGGCCGCCTGCCGCCTGGACACGGCCGCGCTCTACGGCCACCTGTACGGCTCGCTGTTGCTGCTGGCCGCGGTCAGCCTGGACCGCTACCTGGCCGTGGTGCACCCGCTGCGGGCCCGCGCCCTGCGGGGCCGGCGCCTGGCCGGCGGGCTCTGCGCCGCGGCCTGGCTGCTGGCGGCCGCCCTGGCGCTGCCCCTGGCCCTGCAGCAGCAGACCTTCCGGCTGTCCGGCTCCGATCACACGCTGTGTCACGACGCGCTGCCCGTCGGCGCCCAGGCCTCCTACTGGCGGCCGGCCTTCATCGGCCTGGCGGCGCTGGGCTGCTTCCTGCCGCTGCTGGCCATGGCGCTGAGCTACGGGGCCACCCTGCGCACGCTGGCGGCCGGGGGCCGGCGCTACGGCCACGCGCTGCGGCTGACCGCGCTGGTGCTGGCCTCGGCCGTGGCCCTCTTCGCACCCAGCAACGTGCTGCTGCTGCTGCATGTCTCGAACCCGGGCCCCGACGCCTGGGGGGACCTGTACGCCGCCTACGTGCCCAGCCTGGCGCTCAGCACCCTCAACAGCTGCGTGGACCCGTTCATCTACTACTACGTGTCCGCCGAGTTCCGGAGCAAGGTGCAGGAGGGGCTGCTCCGCCGGGTGCCCGGCGCTGCCGTGGCCTCCAGGGAGGCGGGCGGCCCAGCCACGGGGACCCGGTCCTCCTCCCTCGTGTGACGGCCCCTCCACGAGGGACAGACAGGAAGGGGGTGGCTCTGGGTGGCCTAGGGTCGCCTCCTGATGCACATCCACCAAGACCCTCCCAGTGTGAGCTTATTCGGAAACAGGGGCTCTGCAGGCGTCACGGGCTAGGAGCCGGTCACACTGGAGTGGAGGATGGCCTTATGTCCGATGTGACTGGTGTCTATAAGAGGACGCAGAGACTCGCACGGGGAAGAAGGCCATGTGACCGTGGGGGCAGAGATGGGGTGATGCGGCCACAAGCCACGGACGGCGCTGCGGGAGCCACTGGACGCAACCGGGGGTGCAGCCTGGCCACTCTCCCTCAGAGCCGCGGAGGGAGCGCACGCTGCCCACACCTTGGTCTCAGACTCCTGGCCTCTCAAACGACCAGAGAATAAATTTCTGTTGTTTGAAAGTCACCGGGCTTGTGGTACTGAATTATGGAGTCCCCAGGAAAAGACCGGTGTTAAAGGCAGGTGCCCGGTCCCGGTCAGCTCCCTGGCGTCCATGTCCGAGGCAGGGGTGAGGCAAGGCTGACGTTGCCATTAGACCTGCTGGAGGAACCCACGCCGGTGAAGGTCCGGGCCCCCTACCACCTGTGTCCAAGGCAGCTGAGCGCCTAGTTGGTGGGCCTTGTCCCCAGAAGCCCAAGTTCCAACTCTGGGTGGGCTTTAGGGTTCTGAGGCCCCCCCCAGCTTCCTGAAGCCTGGTGCCAGCCGTACGGGGAGCCCAGGGGCTCAGCCTCCCTTTGCGACCCTGGCTGTAAGGCATCACCTCTTCCCTTTCACCCGTGGTCTGATTCCTCTTCTCGGTTAACGTCCCCATGGACTGGGTAGGCGGGGCAACAGGGGGATTTTAGGATGCGCACCTCAGGGCCAGGGGGCTGCAGCTTTGCAAACCCCATCCCCAGCCACATGAAGCCTGCTCTGAATCAAGTTGGGGGCCACCATGTGCGGAAAGGCAGCCATGGCCCCAGGTACACACACACACGCTGCGGCCCGCCCCCCAGTGGGCAGCCCAGGGCGCCATGTCAGGAGCCACGAGGCGTCAGCTCTGGGGGGGAGCAAGCCTCCCCAGAAGCAGAGGGAGATGGGCACCATTTCTGGTCTCCCCGCTGAGTTCCTATGTCTCTGGTCTGGGGAAGAGTGACCAGCCCCTGGACAGACAGAAAGACAGACACACACGCACACGCTTACCTAAGTGAACCCAGGGCCGTGCGAGTAACATCCACGAAGCATATCCTGTCAACAGCCTGGTGTGATGATGAACTGGACTCTCCCAAAACATTACCATTGGGGGAGGCTGGGTGAAGGGTGTCCGGGACCCCTTTGTCTTGAGATGTCGCTGTTGTTGTTTAGTCGTGTGTGACTCTCTTGCGACCCCAAAGACTGTAGCCCGCCAGGCTCCTCTGTCCATGGGATTTCCCAGGCGAGAATACCAGAGTGGGTTGCCATTTCCTTCTCCAAGGGGATCTTCCCGACCCAGGAATCGAACCCAGGTCTCCCGCATTGGCAGGTGGGTTCCTTACCACTGAGCCACCAGGGAAGCCCCTCTGTTGGTATGACTCCTTACAAACGCACTGAATTTTTGATTATCTTGGGGTTCTGGTGTTCCAAAGCCTCTCCCTACCCTCCTCGGGAAGGCCAGGCTGAAGAGGAGGGGAGGGAGACAAGGGGCCCAAGGAGAGCTGGACTCCAGCCTCAGGAGCTGTCCCTCGGCCTCCCCGGCCACGGGAGGTCCAAGCCTGTCGAGGACTCAAAAGAAATGAGCTTTTATTACACCAGCAGCCTCTACAGCAAGTGGGCAACAGAGCCTTGGCCAAGGGAACCATAACCTTGTAGCCTGGTGGCGGTCAGGGGCCGGTGCTGTGTGACGAGGACCCCTAGGCCGCGCAGCCCCCTCGGGGTATCCGTGCTTTCCCAAGATGAGCCACGTTGGCTGCAATAAATACCACCGTGGAGGGAGAAGACAGGCCAGTGCAGCGAGGGGAACGGCTGGGAGGCAGCATGGAGCACATGGCTTTGGTGGGTCCAGAGCTGGGACACTCCCCCAGGCTGGTGGTGGGAGGGGGGACCGTCCTCCAGGTGGGGCCCTGGGAGAGTCAGGGTTCACAGGGTGGCGAGGCCCCAAAGCAGGAAGATGAAAGTGCATCTTCTGAGAGTCCAGAACGTTCCCCACCCCAAGCCTGGGGCCATCAAGACCCCACATTCAGGGTCCCCAAGTGGCCAGTCAGGACCGCAGGGATTTGGGGACAATTGGGGGCCTGGGTCGTGGGGCTCAGCAGCCTGGGTGGCTCACACGGAGACCGGGACTTGGCATGTTGGAGAAGAGCGGCCTGTTTTGTTTCCAAGTTACTGATGCTGTCCTTGACCTGGCTAGAGTTGTGTTCCCTCAGAAACCGGCCTTGGGCCACGAGTCCTTCCCAGAAACGCCCCTTCTCCGGGAAGCAGTGCGTCAGGCTGCGGGAGTTCCTTCGGCCAGCCAGCGCGCGGGCTGGGGGGAGCTGGGGAGGTGGGAAGGAGGGCACCTCCCACCATCCTGCCAACCGTCCTTGCTGTTGAAGCGGGGACTGGGCCCCCAGGAGGCCCTGCATCCATCAGGGTAGGTCTCTGCCAGTCCACTTACAGGGTTCCTTTGAAAGTCAGCGCCCCCGGGGTGCGGTCCACCAGCCCCTCGACACTCTAGTCTCCTGTCAATGGCTCTCTTCCAGAGGGCTTGAAATCACAGCCTGATCACGTCTTCCGGCTTTGAGGAAGTTTCAGGAAGTGACGTTTCAGGAAGAGAAGCCACTCTGACTGGTAGGAAAGAAGGGAAAGACGCCTGTGGGCCAATCGGCCTTGGGGCAGGGCTGGGGCCCCGCCCACCAGACCGCCTCCGCATGGCTGCCTCTGCCCACTGAGGCAGGAGCACCGCTCAACCCAGGAGCAGAGCTGGGGAGACACGGTCCTTTCGGGCCCCTCACCGTGAAGGGGTGGGCCGTTCACTTCTGCTATGAATGATGAGTTCAGCTTGCATGGGCCCACCGACCAGATCAAAAGCTGACCCGTGGAAGTCGATCAGCTATGAAAAGGAAGGAAGCACTGATAGAAGGGCCCGCCAGGATAGTGTTGTATTAGTAGCTCATGTTTCTCACTCTGTTGCGTGAGAAAAGCCCGTCTCTAAAGGTTACATGAGGACTTCCCTGGTGGTCCAGTGGCTAAGATTCCAGCGCTCCCAATGTTCCATCCTAAAAGGAAGATGAAAGTGCATCTTCTGAGAGTCCAGAACTCCCCACCCCAAGCCTGGGGCCATCAAGACCCCACATTCAGGGTCCCCAAGTGGCCAGTCAGGACCGCAGGGATTTGGGGACAATTGGGGGCCTGGGTCGTGGGGCTCAGCAGCCTGGGTGGCTCACACGGAGACCGGGACTTGGCATGTTGGAGAAGAGCGGCCTGTTTTGTTTCCAAGTTACTGATGCTGTCCTTGACCTGGCTAGAGTTGTGTTCCCTCAGAAACCGGCCTTGGGCCACGAGTCCTTCCCAGAAACGCCCCTTCTCCGGGAAGCAGTGCGTCAGGCTGCGGGAGTTCCTTCGGCCAGCCAGCGCGCGGGCTGGGGGGAGCTGGGGAGGTGGGAAGGAGGGCACCTCCCACCATCCTGCCAACCGTCCTTGCTGTTGAAGCGGGGACTGGGCCCCCAGGAGGCCCTGCATCCATCAGGGTAGGTCTCTGCCAGTCCACTTACAGGGTTCCTTTGAAAGTCAGCGCCCCCGGGGTGCGGTCCACCAGCCCCTCGACACTCTAGTCTCCTGTCAATGGCTCTCTTCCAGAGGGCTTGAAATCACAGCCTGATCACGTCTTCCGGCTTTGAGGAAGTTTCAGGAAGTGACGTTTCAGGAAGAGAAGCCACTCTGACTGGTAGGAAAGAAGGGAAAGACGCCTGTGGGCCAATCGGCCTTGGGGCAGGGCTGGGGCCCCGCCCACCAGACCGCCTCCGCATGGCTGCCTCTGCCCACTGAGGCAGGAGCACCGCTCAACCCAGGAGCAGAGCTGGGGAGACACGGTCCTTTCGGGCCCCTCACCGTGAAGGGGTGGGCCGTTCACTTCTGCTATGAATGATGAGTTCAGCTTGCATGGGCCCACCGACCAGATCAAAAGCTGACCCGTGGAAGTCGATCAGCTATGAAAAGGAAGGAAGCACTGATAGAAGGGCCCGCCAGGGATAGTGTTGTATTAGTAGCTCATGTTTCTCACTCTGTTGCGTGAGAAAAAGCCCGTCTCTAAAGGTTACATGAGGACTTCCCTGGTGGTCCAGTGGCTAAGATTCCAGCGCTCCCAATGTTCCATCCTTGGTCAGGGAAATAGATCCCACATGCCACAACCAAGACCCAGCACAGACAAATAAATGAAAATAATAAATACTAAGAAAAAAAAAAAGGTACCCCACAATTCCACTTACAAAGCACCCCTGAAATGACAAAATCCCTGAGCGGGCAAACAAATGAATGGTTGGGGGGAGCAAGGTGGTCAAGGCTATAAACCAGCAGCCAGAGGGATCCCTGAGGGGACGGGCTGGTCAGCGTCTCGGGTCCTCATCACACAAAGCTGTAGGTAGAGGAAACCAGAGACCCGATTGCCAATGAATGCATGTAAATGTGGTGGAGCATGAGTGAGACGGGTAGACTGCATTGATGTCAGTTTCCTGGTATAACACGGTAATGTGAATTCTGGGCGAGGCTACGACTGAGGGTTACTACTGAAGGAAGGGCCCCTAAGCTCCCTCCGTTATTTCTTTTTTTTTTTTTTTTTTTTAAAACCTTATTTATTTATTTATTTTTGGCTGTGCTGGGTCTTTGTTGATGTGTGGGTTTAGCTGCTCTGCGGTATGTGGGATCTTCCCGGATCAGGGCTCGAACCTGTGTCTCCTGCATTGGCAGACGGGTTCTTATCCACTGAGCCACAAGGGAAGCCCTCCCTCCGTTATTTCTTAAAACTGCTGGTGAACCTATGGTTGTCTCAAGTTTTCAAATTCAATAAAAATTTCCCCTTCCAGAATGAAAAAAAAAGATTTCTCTCAGAAGACGATGGACAAGACGGGCCACAGTAGGGAGACTTTAAAGCTATGGTTGTTGTTTAGTTGCTCAGCCGTGTCTGACTTTTGCGACCCCATGGACTATAGCCTGCCCGGCTCCTCTGTTCAGTGGAATTCTCCAGGCAAGAATACTGGAGGGGGTGGCCATGCCCTCCTCCAGGGGATCTTCCCCACTCAGGGATCGAACTTGCCTCTCGTTGGTCTCCTGCATTGGCAGGCAGGCTCTTTACCATGAGCGCCACCTGAGAAGCAAGCTGACACTCTCCTGTGTCTTGAGGACGTTGGCGGTTGCTGGCGGAAAGGCTTTCCAACTAGGTTGGCCGAGTGTGGATGTAAATCAGCCTTTGCTACCAAAGGCAGGGCTCTGCTAGTGCAGCCAGCCTCCGGGACTTGGCACTTAACCTGAGCCAATAGGTCAATCTGTTGTTTAAACCACCTGAGTTGAGTTGGCTCAAACCCAAAGACGGGCCTCCTCCGGGAAGCCCGTTCCCCGCCTCCCCCGACAAGGCTCTCCAGTCTCCCAACTGTTTCCTCCATCCTTCCCTCAGGGGGACAAAGATTCTCTTCCTGACCAAACTCCACTCAGGCTCCTCTGAGCGCTTTTTCACCTCAGTCTCAAATTCTAGGCTTCCGCGTTCATCTCCGCACTGTCCAACTGTAACAAGAATCCGGCTAATACATCCGTTTAGCCAGAACTCCACATCCTCCATACTGATCACGCTTACTATCTGACTGGGTTCTTCACCCTCACTCCCCCTAGCCACCCGTCCCTCATGATCTCTCAATCACCCTGGCCTGCCTTCAACAAGAACCAGGTTCCGTTGCTTTAGGTAGACTACCCCCGCTCCACACCCTATTGTTTCTTCTTAGCAGTTTACCATCCACTGACGCCCCTTCCCCATTCCCTGGCTAGAAATTTCTGCCCCCACTTTTTTTCTGTATTAGATGTGTGGTAAGTTGCTTCAGTCATGTCCAGCTCTTTGTGACCCTATGCCCTGTAGCCCGCCAGGGTCCTCCCTCCATGGGATTCTCCAGGTACAAATACTGGAGTGGGTTGCATAGGAGTTGGGTGCAATTTAAATCCCCACTGCAAGACTCCATAGCGCCCCCTTTTGAATAAAATATTCCTTGCATCCTGAATAACTTATTTAAAAGGGCCAGTGGGTCTCAGGGACAGGTCTGTTCTGAGGGCCAGTCCTTGGGAGGGTTCATTAAGCTCACCCTACACATACAGGCAGTTCTTTGATGTGTGTTGGGTGGACAGAGGCCAAGGGAGGACAGATCTTCCACCTCATCGTTCAGAACCCTGCTGGTTGACCCCTCCATCCATCGCTCCTGGTCTCTGTTGGGTTTCAGGGCCAGTGGAGGGAGCCTGGGGGCGGATCCGGTCTCACCTCTCCTCTGCTTCCCGGTCCAAGTCCGCCAGCTCATGGCCGGTTGCCAGGTGCCCAGTGTCCAGGGGGTCCAGGTCATACTCGTAGCTGTACAAGGCAGCGGCTGGTGTCGGCTGCTCTGGAAGGAAGGACTGAGTCAGTAGGGAAGGCACTGGAGGGAGCAGATCCGAGTGACCCACAGCCCAGGGGGCTTGAGAGGAGATGTGCTGCCCAGAGCAAGGTGGGGAGGGGACACAGAAATCAGAGATGGGGAGAGGTAGAAGAGCAAGTTGGGACGGGGCTGGGGAGGGACTGATCAACAGAGGAGCTGCAGCGTGCTAGGTTGTGTCCTCCTCCATTGGGACCCAACTGTAGGCCGCCATGAGATTCTCCAGGCTATGCAGTAGGTTACCATCTCCTCCTCCAGGGGATCTTCCACCCAGGGATCCCACACTACTCTCCTGCATTTCAGGCAGATTCTTTACGGCTAAGGAAAGCCCAAAGCAAAGTGACTCAGACGCAAAGCCGCGATGGAAAAGACGCAGCGGTACACCCCCGGACGAGGTGGGGCCCTCGAGGCCGGGCGTGCGGTGGGCGCTCACCGAGAGCGCAGCGGCCAGGGGGCGCGGCTTCCAGCCTCACGCGCCGGCGGCAGGCGGCCTCCTGCAGGCGGCAGGCGCTCGAGTAGACTACGCCGTCGGAGCCGCACACCGGGTCCCCGCTGGTGCCACAGTCGCGGGCGCAGCCACAGCGCGCGATCGGCGCCCCCTCCTCCGGGACGGCCACGGGACCTCGCTCCCCGGGGGACCAGCCTGGAGGGCGAGGCGAAGTTGGAAGGGCCCTCGGGAACCCCACACCCCACCCCTACTTGGCCCTCGCCTCTCCCTGGGCCTGGGATGCGGGAGAAGTCCCTAGGAGCCAGGACCACGCGCCCCAGAGTGGAGACGGTGCCTGGGAGACCCTGAGCCCTGACCGCGTGGAATTTCACGCAAGTATTTGCCTAGTATTTATTTGCATTTAATTTAAATTAAATGCAATCTAAATTCATCCCAAGAAGTTTGGAATAATAAAGAAATGGTCTCCGAGGAACCCCCAGCCCGCCCTTCGCTGTGACCAGTCGGCACTCACGACCTGGATCCAGGTACCCTCTGGACTTAGAGGGGCGGGGAGGCTAGGGCTCTCCTCTGGGTCGTGGGCTTTTACTTTACCATGTTCATTACCAACCGGTTAGGCCCCACCCCTAGACCACGCCCCCATCCAGTTAGGCCCCGCCCCGCCGCCCGCTAAGCTCCGCCTGCCCACTCCA
Organism: Tragulus kanchil; assembly: GCA_022376925.1. Taxonomy (NCBI): domain Eukaryota; kingdom Metazoa; phylum Chordata; class Mammalia; order Artiodactyla; family Tragulidae; genus Tragulus; species Tragulus kanchil. The sequence continues at coordinate 16,727,922 of JAIOJX010000029.1, read as the reverse complement.
ACCCCTTCCGCTTTGGACGCGCGCCCTTGACCGTGCAGGGTCTTTCTGCCTTTAGCATGCTGTGCCCTCCTCCGCCTGACGACTCCCCTCCAGACTGGATGCCCTCTCCCGGGACCGCGGGTCAGGTCGGGGTGGCGGGCGCTCGGAAGGGGCAGTGGCCTCGCGCACTCACCGGGACCCTGCACCAGAGCGCGCTCCACCTCGTTGCACGCAGGCCCCGCACACAGCTCCCTGGCGAGCGGGCTGCGCGCGCTGACGTTGTAGAAGCGCGTGGCCTCGAAGGCTGCGGGACAGAGGGAGAAGGATGACCAGGTGACGGGGACAGGGTGAGGGGCCGAGCGGGGGTTGCGGACGCAGTCCTACCAGGCTCGTAGTAGTCATATATGGAGATGGGCAGCGCCGAAGTCCTGCCCACGACGTGTTCGCGGAGCGCCCGGAACCGCACGCACGTCAGACACCGGCTGGAGATCTGCGGGGGGCAGCGGGCGGGCTCAGGCTCATCTGGGACCGCTAGGGCCAGAGATTGAGCTCTATGACGCCCCAAAGTGTGAGCCCAGAGATGGATGATTTCAGGGTGCCCCGGAGGCGTGAAACAAAAACCTGATCTTAGTTCAGTTTTGTGGGTCCTTTCATCCTACGTGGGAGAAGCGTCTCAGCTGGTCATTTACCCCTCACGTTTCCCATGGCAGTGCCCTCCCTTCCCTATGTGTGTGTACATTCACAGTCTTGTGTAACCATGCAGGAATAGAGGCAAAGAGAAGGGACAGGTCGACATAGCGGGGGAGAGAGTGTGGGACAAATTGCGAGATTTGGATGGACATAAATACGCTGCCATATCTAAACCAGATAGCTAGTGGGAACCTGCCCTACAACACAGAGAGCTCAGCTCAGTGCTTTGTGGTGGTGACCCAGACGGGTGGGGTGGCAGGCGAGGTGGGGGGCGGTCCAAGAGGGAGGGGATTGTATGCATCCACGCTGCTGATGTACCTCCTAGTATAGCAGAAACTAACGTGGTAAAAGAACTATCCTCAGCAGGTGCGTGCTGAGTCGCTTCAGTCGTGTCCAACTCTTTGCGACCCCATGGACTGCAGCCCATCAGGCTCCTCTGTCCATGGGGCTCTCCAGGCAAGAACCCTGGAGTAGGTTGCCATTTCCTACCCCAATTATCCTTCTATTTTTAAAATCCCATTTGCACTCACCGCCTATCTCCCCAACCCCTGGCAACCACCCATCTGCTTTCTGTCTCTCTAACTCAGCCTGTTTTGGAGGTTCGGAACATCAGCACTTCATTTCTGTGGATGCCTGAAGACTATTTCACACCCCATCCCAACCTTTTCCATCAACGGGAGTGGCTGGGGCACAGAGCCGGCAGCCAGGCGAACTCCGCGTGGATTGACTCTCTCGGTTTCTTTTTCACGGGAGTGGTGGGCCGAGCGGATTGCGGACGCAGTCCTACCAGGCTCGTAGTAGTCATATATGGAGATGGGCAGCGCAGTCCTGCCCACGACGTGTTCGCGGAGCGCCCGGAACCGCACGCGCGTCAGACACCGGCTGGAGATCTGCGGGGGGCAGCGGGCGGGCTCAGGCTCATCTGGGACCGCTAGGGCCAGAGATTGAGCTCTATGACGCCCCAAAGTGTGAGCCCAGAGATGGATGATTTCAGGGTGCCCCGGAGGCGTGAAACAAAAACCTGATCTTAGTTCAGTTTTGTGGGTCCTTTCATCCTACGTGGGAGAAGCGTCTCAGCTGGTCATTTACCCCTCACGTTTCCCATGGCAGTGCCCTCCCTTCCCTATGTGTGTGTACATTCACAGTCTTGTGTAACCATGCAGGAATAGAGGCAAAGAGAAGGGACAGGTCGACATAGCGGGGGAGAGAGTGTGGGACAAATTGCGAGATTTGGATGGACATAAATACGCTGCCATATCTAAACCAGATAGCTAGTGGGAACCTGCCCTACAACACAGAGAGCTCAGCTCAGTGCTTTGTGGTGGTGACCCAGACGGGTGGGGTGGCAGGCGAGGTGGGGGGCGGTCCAAGAGGGAGGGGATTGTATGCATCCACGCTGCTGATGTACCTCCTAGTATAGCAGAAACTAACGTGGTAAAAGAACTATCCTCAGCAGGTGCGTGCTGAGTCGCTTCAGTCGTGTCCAACTCTTTGCGACCCCATGGACTGCAGCCCATCAGGCTCCTCTGTCCATGGGGCTCTCCAGGCAAGAACCCTGGAGTAGGTTGCCATTTCCTACCCCAATTATCCTTCTATTTTTAAAATCCCATTTGCACTCACCGCCTATCTCCCCAACCCCTGGCAACCACCCATCTGCTTTCTGTCTCTCTAACTCAGCCTGTTTTGGAGGTTCGGAACATCAGCACTTCATTTCTGTGGATGCCTGAAGACTATTTCACACCCCATCCCAACCTTTTCCATCAACGGGAGTGGCTGGGGCACAGAGCCGGCAGCCAGGCGAACTCCGCGTGGATTGACTCTCTCGGTTTCTTTTTCTTGGTAGGAGATTGTGGCCGGAGCCACACCAGGCGCTGGCGGCTGTGCCCTTGCCAACGCGGCTGCTGTGGAGGCTCCGCCCCTCCCCCGCTCCCCACACCCCTCGACACCCCCCACCCCCGCCTGTACTACCTCTTCAAAGTAGAAGAGCACCCTACGGCCAGCCAGCTCGAACCTCTTCAGCGCCACGTGCTTGTCCAAGAGCAACTGGCAAGAAAGCCAGAGTCAGAATCTGCCCAGCCCCTCTGCCCCCAAGGCTCCAGGCCTGGTCCCCAAGGCACCCCCTGAGCCCTGCCACCTGCTCCTGCCTCACCCGCACCACTCAATACCCCCACCCCAACCAGGAGAGGCCGCGCTTTCCTGCTCCATCTTCCCCACACTGCAGACCTCCCCTGGCAAGGCTGCTCCCCATCCTGGTGAGGGTCTCCCCCACATACAAAATGGGGCTGAAAGTGAAAGCATCCGTCGCCCGGTCGTGGCTGACTCATTGTGACTCCATGGATTGCAGCCTACCAGGCTTCTCTTGTCCATGGGATTCTCCAGGCAAGAAGACTGGAGTGGGTTGCCATTTCCTTCTCCAGGGGATCTTCCTGACTCAGGGATGGAAGCCCAGTCTCTTGCATTTTGTAGGTATGTTCTTTACCGTCTGAGCCACTGGAGACGCCCAAATGGGGCTGGTCTCTCTTTACGGGGTGGATGGTGGCAAGTCTCTGGGGGGGGGTGGCGCTCCCTGGGACCCACGTCATCCCCAGAGTGCAGGCATCCTCCGCCTGGTGGATAGCAAGCACAGGTGGCCCAAGGAGTGACCTCGCCTGAGAGGTCACGCCCCTCCCTCCCTCCCCACCTGCCCCTCAGCAGAGAGCCAAGTCTCCAAGCACCAGCTTTGCCTAGAAGGGCAAAGAGAAACACAACCCCCACCCCGGATGAAGGGCTGGGAATCTGCAACCCGGGCAGGGCCACAGACCTTGCCAGGCCCCTGCCCACCACTGCCGCCTCACCTGCTCCAGGCTCTCGACATCTGCCCGAAACCCTGACAGCAGGGGCACCTCCAGGACCGCCATGTTGGAGGAGCCTGCGTGCAGCCACCTGCCGAGGAGAGGAGAGAGAGAGGAGGGCCCGGAACGCAAGCCCCTCTGTGGCATTCACGCCCGTTCTGTCCCTACTGCCCCTCAGCCTGCCCTCGGACTGACAGCCTATCTTGGCAGGGTCATTGGTTAGCCCATTTCATAGGTGAAACACGGAGACCATACGGACAAGGCCTTGCCAGGCATTCTTAGCATTGACCTGGGTTAGTCCTAAAGGAAATCAACCCTGAATATTCATTGGAAGGAGCAATGTGGACGCTGAAGCTCCAATACTTTGGCCGCTTGATGCAAAGAGACAACTCATTGGGAAAGACCCTAATGCTGGGAAAAATAGAAGGCAGAAGGAGAAGCAGACGACAGAGGATGAGATGGTTGGATGGCATCACTGACTCCACGGGCATGAGTTTGAGCAACCCCCTCAAACCCAATCAAGTCAGAACGTCAGGCCCATGCCTTCTCTCTGTCTCTCTCTATCTGTAACCTCGCCGTGTGGCCCTCAGGAGGCTCGTGTACCCTCCAGGACCTGTGAGTAAGAAATCTTGTTCCGGGCTCCCCTGGTGGTCCAGTGGGTAAAGACTCCGCCTTGCAGTGCAAGGGGCACCGGTTCCATCCCTGGCCTGGGAAGAGCCCACACGCCATTGAGCGGCTGGACTGGTGTGTCCAATGACGAGCCAGCATTCTGGAGCGCATGTGCCCAGAGCCGGTGCTCTGCAGTGAGAGAGGCCACTGCAACGGGAGGCCTGCACAGGCCAAAGGATAAAGATGGATGAAAACCAAAACAATAAAAGAGGGCAAAAATAAGATAAAAGAAATCTTGTTCTTCCAGTTCCCTGCTGGGTGTGGCTGAGGTTGCTGTGTCCTCAGCGTAAGGAGCACACCTTGGCTCTGGTCCGGGAAATGCCTGTGGGGCCAGGTGAGTGCCCCAGGCGTCCCTAGCCGAGAGCGTCGCCATACAAGACGTCCCCCTGGTGGGGGTGCCAGCCCGCGGGGCGGGAGGCCTCACCTGGTGCACACCTCCAGCGTCACCTGGTACTCCTGGTGATGCTGGTCAGCAGCTGGGTCGTCGTCGTCCGCTGAGGAGGCGGGCGAGGGGGCTCGCCGCGGCTCAGCCTCAGGCTCTTGGAGGTTCACGAGCAGCTGGAAGGACGGCTTGGTCACTGGGTCGGGCACGTTGTAGGTGACGTCAATCTGGGGGAGTGGGGGGAGAGGCTGAGGGGCCATGGAGGCGGAGAGGGGACAGGCAGGGGCAGGGGAGGGTGGGGACAGCCAGAACGATGACGCTGGGGACGCTGGCGACGGGTCTGGGCGCTGTCATCATTCCCTTCGATCCTGACGGCGCAGGTGCAACCCTCGTCCCGTTCTGCGTCTCAAGCCCACGTCTGTCTGCCTCTCGGGCTCCCTCTGCTATTATCCACTGTGTTGTCTGGGCTCCCATTTTCCAGATGGAGAAGTCGAGGCGACGAGGGTCTTCTGGCCGACGTGCCTTCTGACCCCTGGCCAGAGCCCAGGAGACGAGCCTGACCTTGCCCAGAACTCAACTCAGTCCTGAACCTACTGCCTGAGGGGCCTCGGGGAGGGCCCGGCTACGCTCGGGTTGGGATTCTGCCTTCAGACCCTGGCAGGGAGAAGAAATGAGTCACCGGGCAAGTCCCACGGTGCGGGTGGGAATACTGGAGGGGATGCTCAGTCACTCATGCGTGCGAAGTTGCTTCAGCCGTGTCTCTCTGTGACCCCGTGGGCTGTAGCCCACCAGCCTCTGTCCATGGGCTTCTCCAGGCAAGGACTGGGTTGCCCTTTTCTCCTCCAGGCGATCTTCCTAACTCATGGATCAAACCTGTACCTCTTACATCTCCACTGGCAGGCGGGTTCTTTACCACTAGCGCCACCTGGGAAGCCACTTTCGGTCAGAGACCACCAAAACGAGCATCAGAGGGGGGACCCCACACCCAAGGGGACACACTGCCATCTGCTTTGGGTCCTGCCATGGGCAGAGGGGGCGACATTTCAGGGGGTGCTCTCACGCACTCACGCAGCCACCGCACTCAGCCTGGCCAGACGCTGAGCTCCCTGCCGGCCCCTCTCCCCGCAGCCTCACCTGCATCAGGCAGCAGCCTTCGCCCTTGGCGCTCACAAACAGGCCCGTGGGGAGGCTGGGGATCTGGGGAGAGAAGACACCGCGGTTCCCCTCGGCCCCCACTGCAGACACACACGGACAGACGGGCAGCGCGGAGGGGCTGCCGTCGCTGCCCCGCCCTCCACCCCTGCTCCTGGAACACGCACCGCCGCTGTCTGCAGAAGCTTCTGGTTGGCCCGGTGCAGCTCGAAGGTCTCCTGGTAGTCCAAGTTGGTGGAGGCCAGGGAGACGGTGAGGTTGACGCCGCCCGCATAGGACAAGATGGCATACTCTGCCAAGGCCTGCAGAGCCACGCAGGTGTCCTGGGGATAGGGGAGGAGGCAGGGGTCAGTCCCAGGAGGGGCTCACGTCATCCAGCAGTGCCTCCACCCCTGTCTCCAGAGGTCTGGCCCACACTGGATGTGCCATGGACTCTCACGGGAGACCAGAGACTCGTGTGACTGGAATGGAGATTCGGTATAGACGCCCACCGTGCTGGGGGCCCCAGGCAGCCGGGGGGCATCTCCACTGAAGCAGGGGCTGGTCCCCATCCCAGAGCCGGGTGCCTCGGTCCCTCGGCCCCCTCCTCCGGTCCTCTCTTGGACCTCATGCACCCAGGGATGCAGGTAGAGCCGGGTAACCTCCTCACTGGCTCTCATTCCAAGCCCGGGCCACCCAGCCCTGAGCCCCTTGCTTTGGCTCTACCCGGCACACCTGAGTGGAGGAGAAGCCCCCAAGGGCGTTCCGCTGCTGGGACAGCCACTTCACCACGGGCAGGGCGGAGGCCACGTCTCCCAGGAGGGTGTAGGTCAGCAGGGCATAGGCCGTCATTTCCACCTCGGCCGAGACCACTGCAACGGAAGAGGCCGGCTGGGGCCCTCTGGACGCTGGGACCCGGGACCCAGGGCCCAGAGCAGGCACCGGGGGCGGGGCGGCCAGTACCTGTCTGATAGACCCCATCCCGGAAGCTCAGGAACGCGTCCTTGTCCACGTCCCGGGAACCCGTCAGGCTCCAGTGGGTCACTCCATCTGCAAGGCCAGAAGAGGTCAAGGGCCTCCAGCCCTCTCGTCCCTCCACCTGGCTACCCGTGTTGAGCATCAGTGCCGGTGGCCTCCAGAAGAGATGATCACCCCCATGTGCATAGAGCCTGGTCGTCCCCCTTTCCCCTTCAAGAGTGTCTGCGTCGGGGGCGGGACTTGGTGGGAAGGGCAGGGAAGGGGAGAAACTGTTTCCCAAAGACCGCCTCTCCTGGGCTGTTGAAATGGCTGCAGACACACGATGATGCGGAAGCTTTGGTTTCATTTGTGAGAATGTGTGGAATTTGTTTTTTCTAAGCGACACTTCATATAAACCACCAAATTACAAGTGAATCCTTTGTGATCCTCGGTGTGCTGAGCCGTTTCTCTGAGGCTTTTTCTTTATTTCCAGAAAATGGGAGGAGATGGAGGAAGGTATCATCTTGTTCTTCAAGTGTATTTTGATCCCAAAATATAAATACAATTTTTGATGTTACTTTTTGGCGGTAACTACCAAGATGAATATTTTAATTAGATAAGCTATATGAAAGGGAAAGAAAATCCCATGTCTACATACTGCCCTCCCCCCCATAAAAAGATATCAGAGGGCTGGATGCCAGGGGAAGGGGGTACCTGGAATAAATGGCTGGGACAGGGCCTTGGGGCTGCATCTCTGATCCGCAATGCCAGTGACACAGCCAGCCCTTCCTGCACCCCTGGCTGCTGCTGCTGCTGCTCAGTCGCTTCAGTCATGCCTGACTCTGTGCGACCCCATGGACTGTAGCCGGCCAAGCTCCTCTGTCCATGGAATTTTCCAGGCAAGAATACTGGAGTGGGTTACCTTGTCCTCTTCCAGAGGACCTTCCTCACCCAGGAATTGAACCTGCATCTTCTGCATTGCAGGCAGACACTTTACTGGCTGAGCCATCCGGGGAAGCCCTGGCAAACACGACCATTCCATGGCTGCTTTTCTGCACCCACAACAGACATCACTAATCAATGGCTGCTCTTCTGCTTCCCTGGCAGATCTCCTTAATCAATGGCCTCCTTCCTGGCCGGGGCCCTAAGGCAGGCCCCGGTCATCCTCCCTCCTCAGGAAGGCACTCCCTATGTGCAAAGGCTCCAAGGACTCTAAGTCTATGTAGGATATAAAAGGCCCTCCAACCATGGAGAAGTCAGTCCTCCCCACCTCAGATGTTGAGCAATGAGTCCTAAATGGACACCATCATCCAACTCGGTTGCTTTAGAATTTTGCTTGTTAAGTATTTTCTTCTTCTTGAGCAGAGAAGGCAGGTGGAAGTCTGATCTCAGTGCAGCTGCTGGGGAAGGCTGGGGTGAGCCGGGAGGGGGCTGAGTTTGGGAACATTCTGAGAAGTCACAGCTCAGTGACTAGGGCTCCACAAACACAATGGAGAGTCCTTTTATAGATGGGCAGACTGACACCCCAAGACGGAAAAGGCTTGCCGAGGCTCACCCTGATGGGGCCAGGGTGGGGCCCAGCTGTAGCCCTTCCCTGCCTCCGAGCATCCTGCCCTGGGATGGTTTCCAGGAAGCCTGGGGGATCCTGGACCAGAAGTCCATATCATCCTATATTTCACAAGGGAAGAAAATGATGCTCAGGCTCAAACCACTCCAACAAATGAAGCCACTAGTAGGTGCAATAGTAAATGAGTAATACATGAGGAAAGTCTTCCCTGGTGGCTCAGACGGTAAAGAATCAGCCCCCAAAACAGGAGACCCGGGTTTGATCCCTGGGTGAGGAAGATCCCCAGGAGAAGGGAATGGCTGCCCACTCCAGTAGTCTTCAACTCTCAAATTTCCCTGGTGGCTCAGATGGTAAAGCAGTCACCTGTCAATGCAGGAGACATGGATTCGATCCCTGGGTCGGGAAGATCCCCCTGGAGAAGGAACTGGAAACCCACTCTAGTATTCTTGCCTGGGACGTCCCATGGACAGAGGAGCCTGGCCGTCTATAGTCCATGGGGTCGCAAAGAGTCGGACATGACTGAGCGACTAAACAACAACAACAAATAAATGAATAAGCAAAACAGAGTGAGCTGAGGATGCCTCTCAGTTCCAGGCACGTCACCTGGAGCTGTTGACTGGGGCCCGCGCTGAGGTGGTCCCACACTGTCCTCTGGGGTGGTGGGCAGGGGCACCTACCCTGGGTGATGGCCAGGCTGCGGAGTTTTCGCAGAGCGGAGGGCGCCACGGGGCTGCGGAGCAGGGTCAGCGTGTAGGCGGTCAGGGCACTGCTGTAGGGGTCTGCGGCTAGGGGCGCGCTGGACTCCAGGAAGTGCCTGGCCTTGGCGATGGCGGCCCTCTCCTCCTGCGGGGCGGGGTGGGAAGTGGAGCCCTGGGAAGCTGCTCCGTCTTCACGCCACCCAGAACCCTCCCGAGGTCCTCGGGGCATGCCTGGGGAGGGCACTGAACAGCCTGCAGTCCCTCACTTTGCATCCGCTGCATCATTACCGACAGCCCCATATTTCAAATCCCCATTCCCTTTCTTTTATTAATATGTTGATGCCAACTTTTTCCAAATGAAGTCTGAGCACCACAGCTCTATTCAGAGGCACTCGGAAGAAGCAGGCAGAGCCCTGGCTGCCCTGCCCCACCCCACTCTATCACCAGGCTGGCTTCTAAGACCCTCCCACGCTCAGCCCTACCTCATCCTCCAGGCCTCCCCTCAATTGCCACTCCCTCCAGGAAGCCCACCAAGCCTGATCATCCTCCTGCCCCAGAGTGGGAGCAGCTGGAGGGCAGAAACAAAGTCCATTGTCCGGGCATGGCCTTAGTTCAGAGAAGCTGCCCAGTAATATAGGTTAAATGGGAAAATGAGTAAGTCAAAGCATTCACGAATTTAGGGACATCCCTGGTGGTCCAGTGGCTAAGACTCTTGCTCTCTCAATGCAGGGGGTCTAGGCTCAATCCCTGGTCGGGGAACTAGATCCCACATGCTGCAACTGCAAGTTTGCACGTCGTCACTAAAAAGTCCACAGGCCACAAGGAAGATTGAAAATCCTGCGTGCCACAAAGACCGAGTACAGCCAAACAGGTAAAGAAACAATATATGTGCTTTTAAAAAGTAGACATTTCTTGTCGTGTGGATCTGGAGACCCAAAGTCTGAGATCAAGGTGTTGGCCAGGTCAGTTCCTTCCAAGGGCCAGCGGAGAGGATGTGCTCCTGGCCGCTCTCCTGGCTTGGAGCTAGCCGTCTTCTCTCTGGTTCCTCACATCTTCCCTCTGTGTGGGGCTCTGGGTCCTGCGGCGGCTGCGGCGTCACTTCCATCGTGTCTGACTCCGCTCTGTGTCCTAATGTCCCCCTTCCCCTAGGATGCCAGTCATACTAGATCAGTACCCACCGAAAGGCCGGCTTTTCACATGACCACCTCTTTAAAGGCCCTGCCTGCAAGTCCAGCCACATTCTGAAGTCTTGGGGCTGCTATGCACTGTACCTGTACCTCCCCTTCACAGATGTGTATGTTGAAGCCCCAACCCCCAATATCATGGCATTAGGAAGGTGGGGGGCGGGTGGGCATTGGGAGGTGATTAGGTTTAGATGAGGTCAGGAGACTAGTGTCCCTAGACTCAGTTAGGCTGCTTATAAGAAGACAAAGAGGCACCAGAGTAATCTCCCTCTCCCAATCTCTGTCTCTCTCCTTTTCTCCCTCAACCCTATCCCACCTTTCTCCACACTCACACACCAAGAAAAGGCCACAGGGGTACCCAGAAAGAAGATGAGTGACTATAAACCAGGAAGAGACCCCTCATTAAGAACTGAACTGGAGAGAAAAAAACCAGAATCAACCAGAACATTAACCTTGGACTTTCCAGCCTCGGGAACCATCAGAAATCAATGTCTTCTAAGACCTGGAAGCAATCTATATGTCCACCGACAGAGGAATGGATAAAGGAGATGTGGGACATGTATATATAATGGGAAGTTACTCAGCCTTGAAAAAGGAACGAAATCGTGCCATTTGCAGGCAAGCGGATGGACCTTGAGACTGACATACGGAGTAGGATAAGCCAGAGGAAAACAAATACTGTACGTTAACGCACCTTTGTGGACTCTAGCAAAATGGTGGTGCAGATGAACCGATTTGCAAAGCAGAAACAGAGACCCAGATGCAGAGGACAGACATATGGACACCAAGGGGGAAAAGGGAGGGGTGGGATGAACTTAGGGACTGATATACAGACACAGCTCTGTAGAAAACAGACGACTAATGAGAACCTACCGCAGAGCCCAGGGAACCCCTCCTCAGGGCTCTGGTGGCTTAAATGGGAAGAAAATCCACAAAAGAAGGGATATGTGTAGACGTGGGCTTCCCAGGTGGCTCGAGTGGTAAAGCACCCGCTTGCCAATGCAAGAGACGTGGGTTCGATCCCTGGGTGGGGAAGATCCCCTGGCGAAGGGAACGGCAACCCACTCCAGGATTCTAGCCTGGAGAACCCCATGGACAGAGGAGCCTGGTGGGCGACAGTCCATGGGGTCTCAGAGAGTTGAACACGACTGAGCAATACGTTCACTCTCTTAGAAATGGTGGATTCCTCCCCTGGCAGCGGAGATCCGCCTATCCCGGGAGCTCTCACTACGGGGGACATGCCACTCCCACGGGGGACAGCCTCAGAGACGTGACAACAGGCCTTATATTCCTTGGGACATCTAAGCTCTTCTGGGTCCAGTGCTAACTGTTCCCAAAGGTTCTAGACCCTTCTCCCCAAAGCATTCACGAGCCCAACTTTTATGCCGCCGTGTAGCATGTGGGATCTTAGTTCCCCAACCAAGGGGTCAAACCCAAGCCCCCTGCGTTGGGAGTGTGGAGTCTTTACTACTGAACCACGAGGGAAGACCCATCCAACATCCTGCGTAGGGCTGCCTAAAGCCAGCCCACAGATGGCCACCCCGGATCCTGATTAAGCCTCAAATGATTCCCCGAAGGGCGCCTAGCGGCTGTGGACAGTCCTGGGAAGGCTTCTACTCAGGGATACACGCACGTCCCGTGACTACCGCCGGAATCTCTCATGCCTCTGCTCAGGCCACAAGAAGTGGGATGTTCCGCGACCGTTGAGAAGCGTGAAAAAGGCTCATTAGCGAACAGGAGGACAGCAAGGCAAAAACAGAAGCTGAAGACGGCCAGCCTGGCCTGCAGGGGCAAACAGCAGGCTCGCCGCTCCAGCCCAGCCTGTCCCGGCCCCCGCTGCTTACCTCCGCGCCCGGGCCCACCTCCAGGAGCGCGGCCACCACGTAGGCCGTCAGCGGAACCGTGCCGTGGATGCCGCCCTGCGGGAGGATTCGGAGGCCTCACCCCGCGCCGCGGGGACGGCTCCCCTCACCCTCCGCTGGCCACAGACCACACCGGGGAGCAGGCAGGGCAAGGCCAAGGCCGCCGGAGGGGGCTGAGAGGCCGCTGACCTGGATGTCCTTGTTCAGGATCCTGCCCACCGCCGGGAAGGAGCCGTCTGCCTGCTGCTGCTGGACGATCCAGCCCTTGGCGGCGGCCAGCTCCCGAGGGTCGATGAAGATGAAGCTGCGCGCCTGGGCAAAGGCCTTCAGGACAAAGGCCGTGAGCCTGAAACAGAACGAGGCGGGGGCTGGGAGAGCCACCGGCTGGGGAGCCACAGAATGAAGCCGCCTCCCACGAGGCCCTCGAGGGACGGGGGGATACAGCCCACGCCACCCAAGGGCCTGCTTCCCTCTCGGTAAGACACGAAGGCCCCAATCTGCCCTGTTGTGGGCATGCGGTGGAAGGGTGTGGGTACCCGGCAGGGTCTGAAGATGGAGCCCAGCTGCCCTGGCCGCTCCCTCCCACCCAGGAAGCACCCAGCGCCTGCTCCTGGCCTGGCATTCAAAGGCTGTCTGTGAGCCGGTCGAGCCCCCCACCAGCGCGTAAAAGACCTTCCTGGCTGTCCCTCCATTATCCCTCCCCAAGAGACCCCCAGCCTCACTGAGAGGTCCCAGGGAAAGCCAGCAACCGGGAACGCTGGACACTTGGGCTCCGCGGCAGCCCCAGCCAGTCGCACCCACGAGCGTCCCAGTCCCCAGGCCTGCAGGTGGCTTGGGAATGGCCACCTGCGGAGAGGCTGGGGGCAGCGGCAGCTCTCCTGCCACCCCAGGGAGAGCAGCCACGGTGCTGAGGAAATTCACAAGGACCAAGGGAAAGAACCAGGGGCGCCAGTCAGGCTGCCCGACCGACCAGTCCTGGAGACTCCTCAGCTCTGTGCTGCTCAGACTGACTTTTCCAGCCAGTCGTATCCTGCTTGCCGCTGAAGACGTCCCACCACCCCACCAGCTTCTGATATCCAGGTACCCAGGCCCTGAACACACAGGGCTCTTACTGCCTTTCTTTCCAGGATGAAGTCCTACTTGCCTCTCAGTGTTCAACGCAGGGGTCTCTCGCCCAAGGAAGCCGCCCAGGCACCTGCACTCTGGGCTGAGCCTGCGACCTCCGGGCCCCCAGGCCCTCCCTCTACATCTACATGCGGCTCTGCAGGCTGTGCCCCGTCCGCCCCATCCCCCAGCCCCGCTGTTGCTAGCGCACCCTAAATGGGAGATGATGGGGCCGGGGGGTGAAGGAATGAAACAATGAACTCAAGAGAACCCCCGCCAGGCACAGGAAGACAGGTAACTTTCCGATTTCACGCAGATGAGGCACTTAAGAGAAGCCATAGGCATAGAGGCAGAACGATGGAGAGTGGTTTCAGGGGCTGGGGGAGGGGAGAACCTGGAGCTAGCATTTAATAGATAAAGAATTTCAGATTTACCAGATGGAACAAGTTATGGGGATGGATGGTGGATGTATTTAATACCACTGAAATGTACCCTTAAAAATGGCTAAGATGGTGAATTTTCTGTTGCAGGTATTTTAACACAATAAAAAGAAGAAAGTCACGTGACCCCAAGCTCTGTTTCTGTGTATTGCCAAAACCTGAAATCTTAACTTTAACCTGTACCCCGGGGCTTCCCTGGTGGCCCAGCGGGTAAAGAGTCCGCCTTGCAGTGCCGGAGGCACCGGTTTGATCCCTGGCTGGGGAAGATCCCATGTGCTGTGGAGCGGCTGGACCCACGTGTCCAATTACAAGCCAACGCTTTGGAGCGCCTGTGCCCAGAGCCGGTGCTCTGCAACGAGGGAGGCCACTGCGATGGGAGGCCCACACAGGCCAAAGAATAAAGATGGATGAAAATAAATAAACAAAAAATCAGTAAAAGAGGCCAAAATTAAAAAAGAAAATTGTACCCAAACCCCAGGAGTCAGCTTGTCTTGATCCCTTCCTTTCCCAGACACCTCAGACCCGTCCTCTTCCTTCTATGCTCCTGGCCCCTGTGTCAGCGAGGCCACCCCACAGCTCCCACCGCCCCCACCAGGCCAGCCTTGCCTCCGCACCTGCATTGGACACAGCAGCCAGAGGAAAATCCCAAACACGGTACGAACTGTCAAGGTGGAACTTAGTTAACTGCCCCCGTGCTGGGAATTGTGGAATTTCCACCTTCAGCTGCCCTGTTCTCTTGACTTTTTCATTTTAAAGCACAAACAGGGATTAAACAAACTGTGGTACATCCATACAATGGAATGTTACTCAGTAATAAAAGGAAAGGAGCTATCTAGTCAGGATATGACCCAGAGAAACTTTAAGGGCATATTCATAGGTGAAAGAAGCAGTCTGAAAAGACTTGCACACTGCATGATTCCAACTCTGTGACATCCTGGAAAAGGCAAAACTATGGAGACAGTAAAAGCGTCAGTGGAGGCCAGGGGCAGGGAGAAGGGACGGGTGAATGTACAGAGCACGTGGGATTTTCTGGGCAGTGAAACTATTCTGGATGATACCATAAAGGTGGAAAGGTGACCATGTACATGTGTCCAAACCCATAAACTACGCAACACAAAGAGGGACCCCTAATGTCAAGAGTGAAAGTGTCAATCGCTCAGTTGTGTCTGACTCTTTGCAACCCTATGGACTGCAGCCCGCCAGGCTCCTCTGCTCATGGGATTCTCTAGGCAAGGATACCAGAGTGGGTTGCCATTCCCTTCTCCAGGGGAGCTTCCTGGCCCAGGGATCGAGCCCTGGTGTTCCCACATAGTAGGCAGATTCTTTACTGTCTGAGGCCCCAGGGAAGCCCCAATGTGAACAAAAGACCTCAGTTAATAGTAATAATAAAGCAGCAATATCAGTCCATCACTTGTCACTCATGCAAGATGTTAACAGTAGGGGAAACGGCCTCTAGGGAAGATGGGATGCATGGGAACTCGTTCTATCTACTGAATTTTCTATGCATCTAGCTTTTCTAAACATTAAGTTTACTAATTAAATATGGGTACTCAGATTACAGCCACGCTCCCCAGGAGTCAGCTTGTCTTGATCCCTTCCTTTCCCAGCCCCCTCCGCCCCGTCCTCTTCCTTCTATGCTCCTGGCCCCTGTGTCAGCGAGGCCACCCCACAGCTCCCACCGCCCCCACCAGGCCAGCCTTGCCTCCGCACCTGCATTGGACACAGCAGCCAGAGGAAAATCCCAAACACGGTACGAACTGTCAAGGTGGAACTTAGTTAACTGCCCCCGTGCTGGGAATTGTGGAATTTCCACCTTCAGCTGCCCTGTTCTCTTGACTTTTTCATTTTAAAGCACAAACAGGGATTAAACAAACTGTGGTACATCCATACAATGGAATGTTACTCAGTAATAAAAGGAAAGGAGCTATCTAGTCAGGATATGACCCAGAGAAAATTTAAGGGCATATTCATAGGTGAAAGAAGCAGTCTGAAAAAGACTTGCACACTGCATGATTCCAACTCTGTGACATCCTGGAAAAGGCAAAACTATGGAGACAGTAAAAGCGTCAGTGGAGGCCAGGGGCAGGGAGAAGGGACGGGTGAATGTACAGAGCACGTGGGATTTTCTGGGCAGTGAAACTATTCTGGATGATACCATAAAGGTGGAAAGGTGACCATGTACATGTGTCCAAACCCATAAACTACGCAACACAAAGAGGGACCCCTAATGTCAAGAGTGAAAGTGTCAATCGCTCAGTTGTGTCTGACTCTTTGCAACCCTATGGACTGCAGCCCGCCAGGCTCCTCTGCTCATGGGATTCTCTAGGCAAGGATACCAGAGTGGGTTGCCATTCCCTTCTCCAGGGGAGCTTCCTGGCCCAGGGATCGAGCCCTGGTGTTCCCACATAGTAGGCAGATTCTTTACTGTCTGAGGCCCCAGGGAAGCCCCAATGTGAACAAAAGACCTCAGTTAATAGTAATAATAAAGCAGCAATATCAGTCCATCACTTGTCACTCATGCAAGATGTTAACAGTAGGGGAAACGGCCTCTAGGGAAGATGGGATGCATGGGAACTCGTTCTATCTACTGAATTTTTCTATGCATCTAGAGCTTTTCTAAACATTAAGTTTACTAATTAAATATGCACACAGCCCGCATGACTCAGATTACAGCCACGCTTTGCTCCAAGCCCTCCTGCTCCCTCTGGAATAAAACCCATCTCCTCCCGCGCTCAGCCTGGCCCTGCCGCCCTCTCCTCCCTTGTGGTGGGGCCCCTCTCCTGGCCTGTGCCGCCAGCCACGCTGGTCTCCTCGGGCTCAAACTCGCCAAGCTCAGTTCTGCCTCAGGGCCTTTGCACAGAATTCTCCCTTTGCCTGGAATCCTCTCGGCGGACCTTTCCTGATGAATATAACTGTGTACCTCATCGCACCCTTCACAAGCTTTATTTACTTTATAGACACGAGGTAGTAGATTTATACATATATCTGATGTGCTAGATTTAAAATGTATCCACAGTTGCCTTGCTGCTTCTCCTTTCAAACAGTAGAAGCCAGTTGCCCCTTGTCTGGTATAGGCTGTACCTCGTGACTTGACTCTAGAGAACAGAATGTGGTGGGAGTGACAGTATGACTCAGGAAACCAGATGATCAAAGGCATGTGGCATCCGCCTTGCTTTCTCTCTTTGCTTTTTTTTTTTTTTTTTTTTTTTTAATTTTTGGCCTCTTTTCATTGATTTTTTTATCCATTTATTTTCATCCATCTTTGTCCTTTGGCCTATGTGGGCCTCCCATCGCAGCGACCTCTCTCCTTGCAGAACTGCAGAGCACCGGCTCTGAGCGCACGCGCTCCAGAGCGCTGGCTCGTCATTGGACACACTGGTCCAGCTGCTTCACGACACGTGGGATCTTCCCAAGCCAGGGATAGAACCGGTGCCCCCTGCACTGCAAGGCGGACTCTTTACCCATTGAACCACCAGGGAAGCCCTCTTTGCCTTTTTTTGTTCCAAAGGAAGTCAGCTGCCATGGTGTAAGGCCGTTCAAGCAGCCCTCTGGAATAGGCTTCAGTGAAAAACTGGGGCCTCCTGTCAATAGCCATATGAGAGAAGCAACTTAGGAACAAATGCTGCAGCCCCACTCAGACATTTGGATGATGACAGTCCCAGCCCACACCCCGATGGCAACCTTGGAGGGTCATGAGCCAGCAATGCCAGCTCATGCACTCCTGAATTCCTAACCCACAAAAAAGAGACAAGAGATATGTATTGTTTGAAATGGCTGTGTTTTGAAGGTTAACTTGTTATGCAGCAGTAACTAAGTATTACATCTCCCATAGGGTCTCTCTCTCTCTCTCTCAGAGACAAGGACCTCACCTTTCATATTTCCTCAGGACTGAGACATGGTTAGCCTAGCACACAGTAGATACTTGAATGAACAAAAGAATGAATGAATGTACACTGGATGCACAGGTAATTAACTATAACAGATCCTGAGTTTAAAGGAAGTTGGACTGGATCCTGGACTCCCCAGCTAAGTATTTAGGGAAAAGTGCTAACGGGGCATCCATCCCAATGGGTACCCAGCCCTGTAATGAGCACGCCTACATCCTTGTCCCATTGCCTCCTGGATCCTGCTCATGAGAGGGATGTGCGGTGAGGAAAGAGGTTCAGAGAAGTTGAGCATCTGGGCTAAGGTCACACAGCTCACACACACAAAAAGCCTGGGTTTGCTCAGTTCCAAGGTGGATGCTGTTGCCAACGTCCTGTGCAACCTGAAACTTTGTCCTACAGGAAAGTTTCACAAGGCCAAGGCGGAGAGGCAAGCTGCTGGGTGTCACACTTCTGTGACCACAGGAGAAATGGTCTTTTCTGGCTCACTGTAGTCTGTGTGTGCGGAGGGTACGCAAGGCCACAGCTCACTATCTGTGACTGGTGCAGGCCTCTGGGAGCTGCCAGGACGTGGCCAGCCTTCAGAGGGTGCACCACTCAGTGGCTCTGGCCATCCCCGAGGGGGGTGGGGGCCTCTGCGTGCTCGGGCGTGACTGTGGCCTCGCCTCGTGGGCTGTCAGCAAGGCAGGGCCCTGGGACCAGAACTAGGACAGACAACGGGCTTCTTGGGGCTGGGGGGCTGAGCAGGTCACCAAGGCCGGGCCCCTCTGGAGCCAAGCGAGTGACGGTGCACCGCAGGGTGGGCTCAGCCCACCCGGTCCCAGGCTCTGCTGCCGTGCAGGAGATGCAGCCAGGTTAAGGACCAGACGCTCTCCACGCCCCCGGGTGCTGCAGATGCCGTCCGGGTGTGCGTCTGAAAAGGCCCCACTTGGAACAGAAAGTGGTAGTACCTTGCTTCCTCGGGAAGCCCCAAACCGAACAAGGCAAATTCCTACTGATGCCAAGAACTGCCATGATCCAAGGATCCTAGGGATAAGACGCAGGCCCACCCGGGTCCTCCCGCCCTGGCTGACCCTGAAAACCAGAGGGAGCCACTCGCAAGGGAACTCGGACCTTAGGACGCGCCTCCTGAGCTCCCCAACCCAGCCTTAAGGCAGTGACCTGGCCTCTCCCAGCCCGTCCCGTCCTGCTCAGGGTCACCCCGTTCTTGGGTCCGGTGGCCTCTGCGGAGGCTCCGAGAACTCAGGACATAACCACAGGGGCCAGAGGGCAGGGTTCTGTTCCTGGGCAACACCAGAAGAAGGAGCCATTGTAACCGTCACTGGCGCCGGCTCCACCCCACACAGGCCCGGCAGAAGCCGCCATCCACACACCACCGCCAGCCCTAGGGACGAGACAGCCACATGGCATCACTGAATCAATGGACATGAGACTGAGCAGGCTCCGGAGGACGGTGAAGGACAGGGAAGCCTGCTGTGCCACAGTCCACGGGGTCACAAAGAGTCGGACACGAAGCAATGGAACTGAACCCCGGTGACCATCACTGTAGGTCCAGCAGGAGAAATGGTCTTTTCTGGCTCACTGTAGTCTGTGTGTGCGGAGGGTACGCAAGGCCACAGCTCACTATCTGTGACTGGTGCAGGCCTCTGGGAGCTGCCAGGACGTGGCCAGCCTTCAGAGGGTGCACCACTCAGTGGCTCTGGCCATCCCCGAGGGGGGTGGGGGCCTCTGCGTGCTCGGGCGTGACTGTGGCCTCGCCTCGTGGGCTGTCAGCAAGGCAGGGCCCTGGGACCAGAACTAGGACAGACAACGGGCTTCTTGGGGCTGGGGGGCTGAGCAGGTCACCAAGGCCGGGCCCCTCTGGAGCCAAGCGAGTGACGGTGCACCGCAGGGTGGGCTCAGCCCACCCGGTCCCAGGCTCTGCTGCCGTGCAGGAGATGCAGCCAGGTTAAGGACCAGACGCTCTCCACGCCCCCGGGTGCTGCAGATGCCGTCCGGGTGTGCGTCTGAAAAGGCCCCACTTGGAACAGAAAGTGGTAGTACCTTGCTTCCTCGGGAAGCCCCAAACCGAACAAGGCAAATTCCTACTGATGCCAAGAACTGCCATGATCCAAGGATCCTAGGGATAAGACGCAGGCCCACCCGGGTCCTCCCGCCCTGGCTGACCCTGAAAACCAGAGGGAGCCACTCGCAAGGGAACTCGGACCTTAGGACGCGCCTCCTGAGCTCCCCAACCCAGCCTTAAGGCAGTGACCTGGCCTCTCCCAGCCCGTCCCGTCCTGCTCAGGGTCACCCCGTTCTTGGGTCCGGTGGCCTCTGCGGAGGCTCCGAGAACTCAGGACATAACCACAGGGGCCAGAGGGCAGGGTTCTGTTCCTGGGCAACACCAGAAGAAGGAGCCATTGTAACCGTCACTGGCGCCGGCTCCACCCCACACAGGCCCGGCAGAAGCCGCCATCCACACACCACCGCCAGCCCTAGGGACGAGACAGCCACATGGCATCACTGAATCAATGGACATGAGACTGAGCAGGCTCCGGAGGACGGTGAAGGAC
This sequence comes from Tragulus kanchil, assembly GCA_022376925.1. Taxonomy (NCBI): domain Eukaryota; kingdom Metazoa; phylum Chordata; class Mammalia; order Artiodactyla; family Tragulidae; genus Tragulus; species Tragulus kanchil. The sequence continues at coordinate 16,707,989 of JAIOJX010000029.1, read as the reverse complement.
AGGGAAGCCTGCTGTGCCACAGTCCACGGGGTCACAAAGAGTCGGACACAAGTAAGCAATGGAACTGAACCCCTAGGAGCTAGGACCATCACTGTCGCTACTTTCGCAAGGCTCCCTGGGGACCGAGAAATAGAATCTTTTCCGTAAATATTCAGTAAACAAGGATATCACAGTAAAAATATCAATAAACAAGGATGACACAGTCATCAGCGACAGCAGCCCTCCAGGGTGAGCCTGTGAGCCCTCAGGAATCTCAAGGAGGCAAAACACCTGCCATCCAGCAGCCATTAGACGGCAGGCACTCCCCACGGTGAGCGCCGGGGAGCTTAGGATGTGAACAAGCAGGATACTGGCTCCAGGCAGCCGAGAAGTTTAGGAAAGAAACGATTTCAGTGGGCCCAGCCTCTTGCATCTTTCCATATACAGAAAAGCACTAAATTCCTTAACGTGGGTTATCTGGTTTTCTTTAATTAATAATAATCTTTTGATGTTCAGACTATCTACCCTTTGTTCCGTATAATTTGTATATAACTCGGTTCCTCCTCTTGCCTCCTGGGAGCAGTCCTCTCAGGGTGACTTGAGATGCTGTCCCCTGGGCCTGAAGCCCTAAAAGTTTCTGCTAAATAAAACATAACTCTCAACCTTTAGGCCGCATGTCCTTTTCCAGTCGATAGGCTCAAGTGCCAAGGGTCCTAGCTGCGCTGTGTGGGACCTGAGGCTGTGGCTTCCAATGGGGGAACCTCAGCAGCCGTGCCTGGGGAGTGAGGACTCACCACATACTCCCCGACTCGTCCCGCTCCCCGAAGGCACTGTAGGAGCCGTCCTGGTGCTTGTAGGTCAACTGTCTCTGGTAGCCTGTGGGGCAAGAAGAACGGACAGCACCCTGGTGAATGGCTGGCTGGTCAACGTCCTACCCCAGGACCCCTAAACAAAATCACAGCCGCATGGAGGCTCCCCGAAACTTCCCCACACCTGCAGCTGGGCTCCTGGAAACTGCCTCACACCTGCAGCTGGGCTCCTGGAAACTGCCTCACACCTGCAGCTGGGCTCCTGGAAACTGCCTCACACCTGCAGCTGGGCTCCTGGAAACTGCCTCACACCTGCAGCTGGGCTCCTGGAAACTGCCTCACACCTGCAGCTGGGCTCCTGGAAACTGCCTCACACCTGCAGCTGGGCTCCTGGAAACTGCCTCACACCTGCAGCTGGGCTCCTGGAAACTGCCCCACAGTTACAGATTCGGGGATTAACAGCTCTATTTTATTTCTCACAGTATCACCTTTTTGTGACACCTGGTCATACTCCGGGCCCCTTAGCCATGACGCCTGGGTGGGGCTGGGGAAGATGAGTGAAACGCACCATCTCCAGGCCTCCAGGGGGCGCCCTTTACCCACCTCCACCCCTGGGGCCTGAGGGGCTTGTTGCTTCTTTCACTGGAGCCAGAGTTAGGTTTGCTCAGAGCACAGAGCCAGGGATCAGGCAGGACAAGATGAGGAAGGTCAGGTGGGCTACTGGGGTCTCCTAGGCTAAGCCAGGCGGCTGGTCGTCTTGTGAGGGCAGCAGGGGGCGTGCGAGGAGTGGGTGGGGTACCGGGGAGGGGTGTGAGGGGGCAGATGTAGGGCGGACTGTAGGGTCTGGAGAGGAAGCAGAGACAAGGAGAGGTGTTGGTCTAGACGACTGTGACCAGGGGCGTGGACTGGGCGGTGGCAACAGGCAGGAGGGGCTCTGCCGTGTGGTCACGGGTACCTCACCTGAACACGGGGTGAAGAAAAAAGAACAGGGCAGAGGGTGCCAAGGTTTGCAGTCTGAAGGCAGGAAAGACAGAGCTGTGTCCCTGGAGCCATTCGGGAAAGAGGGAGGAGGAGCTCTGACCTGGGTGGACAGTGTCCTCCCCAATTCATGAGCACCCGGAACCTCAAAATGTGGCCTTATCGGGAGCGAGGTTCTTTCGAAGGCACTGTAGGAGCCGTCCTGGTGCTTGTAGGTCAACTGTCTCTGGTAGCCTGTGGGGCAAGAAGAACGGACAGCACCCTGGTGAATGGCTGGCTGGTCAACGTCCTACCCCAGGACCCCTAAACAAAATCACAGCCGCATGGAGGCTCCCCGAAACTTCCCCACACCTGCAGCTGGGCTCCTGGAAACTGCCTCACACCTGCAGGCTCCCCGAAACTTCCCCACACCTGCAGCTGGGCTCCTGGAAACTGCCTCACACCTGCAGCTGGGCTCCTGGAAACTGCCTCACACCTGCAGCTGGGCTCCTGGAAACTGCCTCACACCTGCAGCTGGGCTCCTGGAAACTGCCTCACACCTGCAGCTGGGCTCCTGGAAACTGCCTCACACCTGCAGCTGGGCTCCTGGAAACTGCCTCACACCTGCAGCTGGGCTCCTGGAAACTGCCCCACAGTTACAGATTCGGGGATTAACAGCTCTATTTTATTTCTCACAGTATCACCTTTTTGTGACACCTGGTCATACTCCGGGCCCCTTAGCCATGACGCCTGGGTGGGGCTGGGGAAGATGAGTGAAACGCACCATCTCCAGGCCTCCAGGGGGCGCCCTTTACCCACCTCCACCCCTGGGGCCTGAGGGGCTTGTTGCTTCTTTCACTGGAGCCAGAGTTAGGTTTGCTCAGAGCACAGAGCCAGGGATCAGGCAGGACAAGATGAGGAAGGTCAGGTGGGCTACTGGGGTCTCCTAGGCTAAGCCAGGCGGCTGGTCGTCTTGTGAGGGCAGCAGGGGGCGTGCGAGGAGTGGGTGGGGTACCGGGGAGGGGTGTGAGGGGGCAGATGTAGGGCGGACTGTAGGGTCTGGAGAGGAAGCAGAGACAAGGAGAGGTGTTGGTCTAGACGACTGTGACCAGGGGCGTGGACTGGGCGGTGGCAACAGGCAGGAGGGGCTCTGCCGTGTGGTCACGGGTACCTCACCTGAACACGGGGTGAAGAAAAAAGAACAGGGCAGAGGGTGCCAAGGTTTGCAGTCTGAAGGCAGGAAAGACAGAGCTGTGTCCCTGGAGCCATTCGGGAAAGAGGGAGGAGGAGCTCTGACCTGGGTGGACAGTGTCCTCCCCAATTCATGAGCACCCGGAACCTCAAAATGTGGCCTTATCGGGAGCGAGGTTCTTTCTAGATGGAATTATAATTCTGGATCAGACTGGATGCTGAATCTGACAACTGGTGTCCTTCTCGGAGAAAAGAAAGGGAAATTGCTGGACCCAGAGGGGCTTGTGAAGATGGAGGCAGAGAGCGTGGTGATGTGTCCACTGGACAAAGAGCGGCCGGGTCACCAGACGTCAGCCAGGGCAAAAGGCCTGGGACACGGGCTTCCCCGCAGCCTCCAGCCAGCATCCACCCTCTGGACACCTTGATTTTGGACCTCGGGCTTCCAGAACCAGGAAGGAATCAAGCCCTACTGTTCTCAGCCACCCAGTAGGTGGTACTTTAGTATGGCAGCCCCAGGAAACTACCACCAGAGATGTGGTAGAGAACAAGGGGAGAGGAGTGGATCTGGGGCTTGTTGAGTCGGAAGGCCCCATTGGCTGCTGGGCACCAGATCTGGCTGTCCAGGGGTCGGGTGGTCCAGGCTGCAACTTACCCATACAGGTGCTCACCCTCTGGGTAGCGGTCGAGGGCCTGAACCCAGAAGGGTTCGCCGAGGCGTGCCTGACCCCGGGAAGCCAGGCTCACCACCTCCCAGACGTTCACAACTCGCCCACCCGAGCCCTGCCCCCCACCCACCACGGAGCAAGCAGACTCAGGGCTCCCGGCAGCCTGTCCAGGGTTAAGCCTTTACGAAGCTAGACCCTCAGTTTGTGGCAACCCCTGACTTCTCTTTCTATCTGGGAGTTGTACACTTTTGGCCACGCCCTCTGCCGCATGGGGGATCTTAGTTCCCCAACCCGGGATTGAACCCCCTGCCTCTACAGTGGCAGCCTGCAGTCTCAGCTGCTGGCCCACCAGGGAAGTGCCCCTGAGAGCTGTACATTCTTCATCATGACAAGGAGAGGTGTTGGTCTAACAGGCGGGGGAGGGGCCGCTCTGCCGTGTGGTCACGGGTACCTCACCTGAACACGGGGTGAAGAAAAAAGAACAGGGCAGAGGGTGCCAAGGTTTGCAGTCTGAAGGCAGGAAAGACAGAGCTGTGTCCCTGGAGCCATTCGGGAAAGAGGGAGGAGGAGCTCTGACCTGGGTGGACAGTGTCCTCCCCAATTCATGAGCACCCGGAACCTCAAAATGTGGCCTTATCGGGAGCGAGGTTCTTTCTAGATGGAATTATAATTCTGGATCAGACTGGATGCTGAATCTGACAACTGGTGTCCTTCTCGGAGAAAAGAAAGGGAAATTGCTGGACCCAGAGGGGCTTGTGAAGATGGAGGCAGAGAGCGTGGTGATGTGTCCACTGGACAAAGAGCGGCCGGGTCACCAGACGTCAGCCAGGGCAAAAGGCCTGGGACACGGGCTTCCCCGCAGCCTCCAGCCAGCATCCACCCTCTGGACACCTTGATTTTGGACCTCGGGCTTCCAGAACCAGGAAGGAATCAAGCCCTACTGTTCTCAGCCACCCAGTAGGTGGTACTTTAGTATGGCAGCCCCAGGAAACTACCACCAGAGATGTGGTAGAGAACAAGGGGAGAGGAGTGGATCTGGGGCTTGTTGAGTCGGAAGGCCCCATTGGCTGCTGGGCACCAGATCTGGCTGTCCAGGGGTCGGGTGGTCCAGGCTGCAACTTACCCATACAGGTGCTCACCCTCTGGGTAGCGGTCGAGGGCCTGAACCCAGAAGGGTTCGCCGAGGCGTGCCTGACCCCGGGAAGCCAGGCTCACCACCTCCCAGACGTTCACAACTCGCCCACCCGAGCCCTGCCCCCCACCCACCACGGAGCAAGCAGACTCAGGGCTCCCGGCAGCCTGTCCAGGGTTAAGCCTTTACGAAGCTAGACCCTCAGTTTGTGGCAACCCCTGACTTCTCTTTCTATCTGGGAGTTGTACACTTTTTTGGCCACGCCCTCTGCCGCATGGGGGATCTTAGTTCCCCAACCCGGGATTGAACCCCCTGCCTCTACAGTGGCAGCCTGCAGTCTCAGCTGCTGGCCCACCAGGGAAGTGCCCCTGAGAGCTGTACATTCTTCATCATACGTTTTTTTCCTTTTCTCATCCATGAGGACAGGTGGTTCCAGATCATCAGGACTGCTTTTGGAGCCTAGTAGCTAGGAACCACAACAGACGAGGAGACAGAGACCCCGCATTTTCCTTAGGAATCAAGATTTCACATGCCTCTGTTTCCCCATCTCGTAGAGGCCAGCATCATCTGAGGCACCTTTGGATCCTTTTTGGTAAATTTCCAAAATTATGTCAGTGGTTTCTCATCTCTCTCTGGCTGGGCCTAATACCGTGCCTGCCCCTTGTGCCTCACTCCAGGGGAGCCTGGGGTCTGAGAAGACCTCAGCACTTGCCCCCCGTGAGGTCTGGACTCCTCTTCAGCCCTAGCAGGCTCATTTTGCTCATCTGGAAATGCGGAGCATGAGTATGGGGGCCGAGGGGAAGGCAACTCAGGGAGCACGGACGGAGCTGCACGTGCCTGCTGTGAGGCGGAGGCCAGCTTCAGAGTGGGTCCAGCCTCCTCCGGCTTTCCTTGCACCTCAGCTCCAGCCTAAGGCTAGAAGCAGAACCCAGGAGGCCCCAGGACCTTCGGGCCAGCTGCTTTAATTCCCTTGTGACACAGGAAGGAAACCCAGGCACTGAGAAAAGCAGGTCCTACCCAAGAACACAGAGTGGGAATTCATGACAGAGGTGAGATCCCACCTCCAACCTAGATGTGCAAAGAGGGAAAGCCCGGGCCCTCAGAAGCCCTGTCCCCCACGCCCCAAAGAAGGTTGTTCTCTGCCCTAGGGGCCTGATTCACGGCAATGAAAGATGTTCAGAGTGGTGCTATTTACTTACGAAGATGTTCAGTGCTCTGGTATTTATCTGTGAAGTTGTTCAGTGTTGTGTTATTTACCTGTGAAGATGTTCAGTGCCATGTTATTTATTTCTAAAGAAGTATAATTCTGCTTTGTTTATTTCTGAAGTTCAGTACTGGTGGTTTATTTCTGAAGATGTTCAGCGCTGCATTATTTGGGAAAAAAGAAAAAAACCTGGAGATCACCTCAGTGTGTCCAAGAGGAGAGTTCGATATATGGTGTTCTGCAAAGGCATGGGATGAAAAATGTGTCGCCTCTGAAGTGACTATGAACTGAACCCATCCAGAGACCCCGCAACTTCACCCCACAGAAATGCGGATGTGTTTCCACCAACTAAAGAGGACGATTAATGGCAGCAGCATTCTAAAAGCCCTGAATTGCACATTGCTCCAAAGCCCATCTACAAACATGCTGATGGTGGTCTCTCCACATAATGATGGAGCTGAATAGACCACAGCTCCCCAAAACCTGGTGGATGACTCGTATGAACACAGTATGGGATGGGGATGGGGGACATGCTATAGGATCCCAATTTATAAGACACCAAAAATGGCACAGCTAATTTGTACTCCTGGAGTGCAGGACAGTTAATCCGAGAGTACAGCAGGAAATGCTATTATATTATTCTGGTTCTTCAGGAAAAAAAAACTACATTTTTAAAATGCGTCCAGGGAAGGCAACTCAGGAGCACGGACGGAGCTGCACGTGCCTGCTGTGAGGCGGAGGCCAGCTTCAGAGTGGGTCCAGCCTCCTCCGGCTTTCCTTGCACCTCAGCTCCAGCCTAAGGCTAGAAGCAGAACCCAGGAGGCCCCAGGACCTTCGGGCCAGCTGCTTTAATTCCCTTGTGACACAGGAAGGAAACCCAGGCACTGAGAAAAGCAGGTCCTACCCAAGAACACAGAGTGGGAATTCATGACAGAGGTGAGATCCCACCTCCAACCTAGATGTGCAAAGAGGGAAAGCCCGGGCCCTCAGAAGCCCTGTCCCCCACGCCCCAAAGAAGGTTGTTCTCTGCCCTAGGGGCCTGATTCACGGCAATGAAAGATGTTCAGAGTGGTGCTATTTACTTACGAAGATGTTCAGTGCTCTGGTATTTATCTGTGAAGTTGTTCAGTGTTGTGTTATTTACCTGTGAAGATGTTCAGTGCCATGTTATTTATTTCTAAAGAAGTATAATTCTGCTTTGTTTATTTCTGAAGTTCAGTACTGGTGGTTTATTTCTGAAGATGTTCAGCGCTGCATTATTTGGGAAAAAAGAAAAAAACCTGGAGATCACCTCAGTGTGTCCAAGAGGAGAGTTCGATATATGGTGTTCTGCAAAGGCATGGGATGAAAAATGTGTCGCCTCTGAAGTGACTATGAACTGAACCCATCCAGAGACCCCGCAACTTCACCCCACAGAAATGCGGATGTGTTTCCACCAACTAAAGAGGACGATTAATGGCAGCAGCATTCTAAAAGCCCTGAATTGCACATTGCTCCAAAGCCCATCTACAAACATGCTGATGGTGGTCTCTCCACATAATGATGGAGCTGAATAGACCACAGCTCCCCAAAACCTGGTGGATGACTCGTATGAACACAGTATGGGATGGGGATGGGGGACATGCTATAGGATCCCAATTTATAAGACACCAAAAATGGCACAGCTAATTTGTACTCCTGGAGTGCAGGACAGTTAATCCAGAGACAGCATGACAGGAAACTTACAGGGATTTTTTTTTTTTTTCTGAATGTTTTCTTCTTTATAATGCTATTATATTATTCTGGTTCTTCAGGAAAAAAAAAATCTACATTTTTAAAAGATGTTCTTCCGGGGCTTCCCTGGTGGTCCAGTGGGTAAAGAGTTCACCTTGCAGTGCAAGGGGCGCCGGTTTGATCCCTGGCCCGGGAAGATCCCATGTGCTGCGGAGCAGCTGGACTGGTGTGTCCAGTTACAAGCCAGCGCTCTGGAGCACATGTGCCCAGAGCCAGTGCTCTGCAGCGAGAGAGGCCACTTCAATGGGAGGTTCACACAGTCCAAAGAATAAAGATGGATGAAAATACATAAACAAAAAATCAGTAAAGGAGGCCCCCCCAAAATTTTTTTTTAAAAAAAACAGCTACCATCTAAGTAGGGAGTATGTCAAAGACGTTAAAGAAAAAAAAGATGTTCTTCCTTTCCCCATGGCTGACTACCACTACTCAGACCAGTTTCCTAACAGAAGCAAATCCAGGCTCCGACTGACATGGGCCAGATCAGGTCACCCAGATGACCTCTTTTATCAACTTCTTGCCCTTCTTCTCCACCCACCACGCACGGCCTGGGGGCCACCCCAGCACGGTCGAGGCACACTGGATCCCTATATCCTCCCCGCAGGCACTTCTCCCCTCCCACCCCCAGTACCTTGTACCAGGTAATCAGTGGTCTCCCTCCACCTCAAGGCTGAGCTGTCGGGTTTTCTGGAGGTACTTCAGGACGAATACATTGGGTGCAAAGTGAACTCAGCACCCAGAATGCGGATGTGTTTCCACCAACTAAAGAGGACGATTAATGGCAGCAGCATTCTAAAAGCCCTGAATTGCACATTGCTCCAAAGCCCATCTACAAACATGCTGATGGTGGTCTCTCCACATAATGATGGAGCTGAATAGACCACAGCTCCCCAAAACCTGGTGGATGACTCGTATGAACACAGTATGGGATGGGGATGGGGGACATGCTATAGGATCCCAATTTATAAGACACCAAAAATGGCACAGCTAATTTGTACTCCTGGAGTGCAGGACAGTTAATCCAGAGACAGCATGACAGGAAACTTACAGGGATTTTTTTTTTTTTTCTGAATGTTTTCTTCTTTATAATGCTATTATATTATTCTGGTTCTTCAGGAAAAAAAAAATCTACATTTTTAAAAGATGTTCTTCCGGGGCTTCCCTGGTGGTCCAGTGGGTAAAGAGTTCACCTTGCAGTGCAAGGGGCGCCGGTTTGATCCCTGGCCCGGGAAGATCCCATGTGCTGCGGAGCAGCTGGACTGGTGTGTCCAGTTACAAGCCAGCGCTCTGGAGCACATGTGCCCAGAGCCAGTGCTCTGCAGCGAGAGAGGCCACTTCAATGGGAGGTTCACACAGTCCAAAGAATAAAGATGGATGAAAATACATAAACAAAAAATCAGTAAAGGAGGCCCCCCCAAAATTTTTTTTTAAAAAAAACAGCTACCATCTAAGTAGGGAGTATGTCAAAGACGTTAAAGAAAAAAAAGATGTTCTTCCTTTCCCCATGGCTGACTACCACTACTCAGACCAGTTTCCTAACAGAAGCAAATCCAGGCTCCGACTGACATGGGCCAGATCAGGTCACCCAGATGACCTCTTTTATCAACTTCTTGCCCTTCTTCTCCACCCACCACGCACGGCCTGGGGGCCACCCCAGCACGGTCGAGGCACACTGGATCCCTATATCCTCCCCGCAGGCACTTCTCCCCCCTCCCCACCCCCCCAGTACCTTGTACCAGGTAATCAGTGGTCTCCCTCTCCACCTCAAGGCTGAGCTGTCGGGTTTTCTGGAGGTACTTCAGGACGAATACATTGGGTGCAAAGTGAATCATGTTTTGCTCTCCACAACCAAAGGGCAGTCGCAGGAGGCTGCTGAGATGATTCAGAGTGGGCCCCATGACATCTCCTGGTGAGAAGGAAAAGGAAGAATGGGCTGAGGACGGGCCTCATTCAATGTCCTTTCTGTCCCAGGGATAATTTTTCTCAGAGGGAACCCACCTATGGCCTAACACTAGCCACCCACCATCTGATTGCCTGTGCTGCTCTTGGAGACTGGGCTGCATGCTTGCCCACGCAGCCTGCTTGATCTCTTGGCTTTGGTGAACACTTGTGGGTCCAATCTTACAGGCCTCCCTCCATGTGCTTTAGTTTTAACTCAGGTGTTCTTCCTCTACCTTTTCATTTTGTTATGAATAAATGCTTTTTCCTTTCTAGCTGTTTATTTTTTTAATTTATTTTTTATTTTTTACAGAGCTTTGTTTATTGCCCTACATCAACCTGAATCTGCCATAGGTATATATATGTCCCCTCCCTCTTGCACTCTAACTTTTTAAATAGGTGCAATTAAGGCTATACATTTTCCTCTTAGTGCAACTTTGGCTGCACCTCACAAATGTTAAGAATGTCAATCCAGCATGTGCTTCCAGTCTACCTCTATTTTCTAAATTCCAAGATGAAATGTGATTTTCTCTTTAACTCTTTTAAGTATTTATGTTTTTAATAAAAGTCTTATATATGTGCTATTGTTGGCCTTTTTTTTAAAAAAAGATTTATTTATTTATTTATTTTGAGCGGGGGTCAGGTTGGAGAGGGAGAAGAGCGGGCGGGCCACTTCTATTGGTCTTTCATTTCTCTATTTTCATCCGTCTTTGTTCTTTGACTCCTGTGGGCCTCCCATTGTGGTGGCGTCTGTCGTTGCAGAGCGCCGTCTCTGTGCGCATGTGCTCCAGAGCTCCGGCTCAGTAATTGGGCACATCGGTCCAGCCGCTCCGTGGCACGTGGGATCTTCCCAGGCCAGGGATCAAACCAGCGCCCCTTGCACTGCAAGGCGGTGTCCTTACCCACTGGACCACCAGGGGAAGCCCTGTTGGCCTATTTTTTAAAAGTTCTTCTTTTCTCTTATTTCTGACCTATTGTGCTCTCATTCCTTCAGTCCTCTGTCTTCCTCTCCATGGCCTTTATGCCCCAAACAATGCTGATAGGCCTTCGGTATTCCCATTGTTCTCTGAGTGTGCCTCCCTTCCTTGGCCTCTCCTGCTGCCTCATGGAGGCTGCCACTGCTCCTGCAGCCTCCTCCGGTGGCAGGGCCTACCTGGCTCCTTTCTCATCACCTTCCTCTGGGTTTTCCAGCTTCTTCTCTGCACTTGCATCTGGCTGTGCTGAAGGCACTGACTGGCACACAGTTCCCTGCCTTCACCTCCTCTCCATCCCTGTGCATCTGTCTTCTCCCCTTTACCCCTCACCTCAATCTGGGCCACTCATCCCGAGGCCACCTATGAGTTGACCTCATGCTTCAGAAATCATAAACTCCAGCATCTTCTGACCTGGTGACAACCACCAACCTGTTCAGGCCCCAGAGCTTTCATCCTCTGATGTCAGAGACTTAAGACCCCCTCCTTCATGTCCCTCTGCCCCCCTCCCAGCCTCTTGCCCACTCCCCACCCTTCCAGCTCCCACCACTAATGGGTCACACAGTTCTCACTTTTCACTCCTGTCTGGGCTACAGGAGACAGGTAAGAGCCCAAGAGATCCCTGGCCACAGCATTTTATTCCTGCTCTAGTAAAGGCTCTAAACATTTGAAATGGTCCTGCCCCTCTCGCCTGGACCCCCAGGGCCCCTGCTCTCCACCCCATGAATGGATGACATCACCCGGCCATTCAACCTGCTTGTGCATCACCTCAGACCGACTACTCTCATGGACTTCAAACCCTAGCCCATGGAGTTGCCCCACAGCAAGCAAGGACCTGCCTCCTCAGCTGGACTTGGAGCTCCCGAAGGACAGGTCTGAGGTCCTCTCTGAGTCTGGCCCCAGCACCCAGCACAGAGAAGGCACCAGAAGTTGCTGGTCAGGTGAGTGGCCGTGTGGCGAAAGACCCAAGGCGCGTGTCCCCAGCAAAACCCAGCAGGAGACTGAGCCAGAAGTGACACTTGCCCCTAAGCCTGGGCCCTTGCCCCCTTCCTCCCCAGGTCGGGCCGCGGGGCAGACCCACCTATGATGGAGGCGGCCGCGCGCTCAGACCCGGGGATGGCACTGTGCGGGACCCCCAGGGTGAAGGCTTCGCTGTAGCTCTCGTCGGCCTCCACCTTCCTCCAAATGCGGAACTCGCCCACAGAGCCCCAGCCAGTGGAGAACCCGATGAACCGGACCTCTGGTGGCTTGGGGAGGGTCCAGGCCATGATGACAGATTCGTTGGATGGCTCTGGACCGTGGCCAACCTGGAAAAAAGAGGCCAAGGCTGCCGGCTGCTGGCAGGAAGCATGAAGCTGGGCTCAGACATGGTCAGAGGCCTCCTCTATACTCATTCTCAAGGGGTCAGCAGTGAGAGAAACCAGAGACCACCCTGTCCATTACACACCCTAGAAAAAACAACAAAATAGGGCAAACTTGGCTTTAAATCACTGCTGAACCTTTGGACTTTTGCATATGCCATTCCTTCTGCTGAAACATCCTTTGCTTCCGCTTGCCTGGTGAACTCCTATTCATACTTTTTCCTTCATGTCCCTCTGCCCCCCTCCCAGCCTCTTGCCCACTCCCCACCCTTCCAGCTCCCACCACTAATGGGTCACACAGTTCTCACTTTTCACTCCTGTCTGGGCTACAGGAGACAGGTAAGAGCCCAAGAGATCCCTGGCCACAGCATTTTATTCCTGCTCTAGTAAAGGCTCTAAACATTTGAAATGGTCCTGCCCCTCTCGCCTGGACCCCCAGGGCCCCTGCTCTCCACCCCATGAATGGATGACATCACCCGGCCATTCAACCTGCTTGTGCATCACCTCAGACCGACTACTCTCATGGACTTCAAACCCTAGCCCATGGAGTTGCCCCACAGCAAGCAAGGACCTGCCTCCTCAGCTGGACTTGGAGCTCCCGAAGGACAGGTCTGAGGTCCTCTCTGAGTCTGGCCCCAGCACCCAGCACAGAGAAGGCACCAGAAGTTGCTGGTCAGGTGAGTGGCCGTGTGGCGAAAGACCCAAGGCGCGTGTCCCCAGCAAAACCCAGCAGGAGACTGAGCCAGAAGTGACACTTGCCCCTAAGCCTGGGCCCTTGCCCCCTTCCTCCCCAGGTCGGGCCGCGGGGCAGACCCACCTATGATGGAGGCGGCCGCGCGCTCAGACCCGGGGATGGCACTGTGCGGGACCCCCAGGGTGAAGGCTTCGCTGTAGCTCTCGTCGGCCTCCACCTTCCTCCAAATGCGGAACTCGCCCACAGAGCCCCAGCCAGTGGAGAACCCGATGAACCGGACCTCTGGTGGCTTGGGGAGGGTCCAGGCCATGATGACAGATTCGTTGGATGGCTCTGGACCGTGGCCAACCTGGAAAAAAGAGGCCAAGGCTGCCGGCTGCTGGCAGGAAGCATGAAGCTGGGCTCAGACATGGTCAGAGGCCTCCTCTATACTCATTCTCAAGGGGTCAGCAGTGAGAGAAACCAGAGACCACCCTGTCCATTACACACCCTAGAAACACAAGTAGGGCATCTATAGGTTTCAAAGTCACTGGGCTCCCTGGAACCTTTGGACTTTTGCATATGCCATTCCTTCTGCTGAAACATCCTTTGCTTCCGCTTGCCTGGTGAACTCCTATTCATACTTCAAAACACCACCTGCTATATCCCACCTCTAGGAAGCTGAGGTCACTTGCTTCTTTTCTCTCCTTTGCTTGGCTCAGAAAGGATCCACAGTCTTCCTCTCCCCTGCTCATATCCACTTTCTTTCTCCCTGGCCACCCACCACTCTTCAACTCCCAGATCCCTCCAGGCAGACTGTGAGCCACTTTAAGGCTGTCTGACATTTCCCCTTTCTCCTCCCCACCCCCAATGCATGGACCTGGAGGTGCCCACGCCCACCCCCGGCAAGCCCCACCATGCCTGGATGAGCCCGCTGTGCCAGCTGATCCAGAATGTTCGGAATTCATCCCAGGAGAGTATCTTGGCTGTGGGTGTGCTGGCCACAGGCTCGCCCATCTTGCTGGTGGAGATCCAAGACCTGGTGTTCTGGTGCCCTCCCAGAACAATTTCGATCATGCCCGCCGTGTCCTGGGGCCCCGGGGACAAGGCCACCCGGGCATCGTTGTGGGCTCGCACGGCCACATCGAAACGGGTGAGGCGCAGCGGCCGCTGCACGTACTGGAATTCATACTTGTTGGGTGTGGAGATGTGCACTCTTTCTGGAGGGAGGGAAGGAGAAGGGTGTCGAGCGGGCACCGGAAGCATCCTGCCTCCCGCTGCCCCTGCCCAGCGCTCAGCCTCAGTGAGCCAATCTCAGTGTGGCTCCCCACGAAGCTGCAGGGAGCACGGCGGAGTGGAGCTGGTGTGGTGATCCCTGTGTCAACAGCACATGAAGGATGAAATGCTCACAGAGACAAATCCTACAAAATGTGGGCAAGACGTGGATGCCGGGTACTGCAAAATGCTGCTGAAATGAAAGATGCAAGTCCATGCAGAGCTGGACTGTGTGGGTGGGCCGGAAGATAGTCCTTTCCTCGTGGGTAGCCTGCAGGTCACCGTCATCACATGCTCACCTTCTGCCTGGCAGACGCCCGGTCCTCACTCTGGCTTACAGCTGTCCCCAGTTGGGACATTGCTGCTGTGTCCCCAGCCCCCAGGGAGGGAAGACGTCCATTCAGCAGCAGGAAAGCTGCAACTGTGCAGGAGTAAAAGCCAAAGACCTTGGCAGGGTGGGTGCGGGAGACTCACCGTTGGGACAGAAGAAAGCGCTGTATGTGTACGATCGGGGGGCTCCTTCCGGCTGAAACAGAGAAACGGGGAGAACTGAGCGCCCGTGGGGGCAGGTGGTGCAGGGGCGGCCGTCCCACCCAGTGCTCTGAGTCTGAATTCCCCAGGGTGACGCCAGAGACGGATGAGGCCGCCTACCTCCTGTGCCCAGAGAGGGCAACTGAGGCTCACGCCCCCTTCCCCGGACTCTAGTCAAGCTCACGAACCACACCTAGACGTACCACACTTCTCGCACCCCCACTCTACCCTCCCAGCCACCCCTCCCGCCCAGGTCCCAGCCTGGCTCCTCCCTCTGGGCAAAGAACCCTGTGCCTCGCAGGCCGCCACGATCGGCAGCCCCGTCGGGCAAGGACGGGAGGTCTGCCGAGGACGGGCTCCCGGTCCCACTGTCTGATGTACCTTCTGTCTCCCGTCCCTCACTCTTGCTTCCGCCCATCCCACGACATCACCCAGATAACAGAAGGCAGCTGGCTTCTTCTCTTAAGAGGGAGCTCTCTTAGGCTTTGTGAGTTCCACCTGGCCCAGACAGACCCTGCGGGGCTCTTCACTTTCCCAGATCTCCTTTAGCAATTTCTGCAAACTGATGAGCTGGGGCCACCTGAGGTCAGACCTCAAGGGGTGAATCCTTGGCCCCTGCACCCAAGGAGCCTCCTGGGGCCCAGCTTTTCCCACTGGGATGGTTCGCTGTATGTGTTAGCTGCAGTTTTGTTGTGGTTCAGTCGCTCAGGCGTGTCCAGCATTTTGCAGCCCCAAGGACTGCAGCACACCAGGCTTCCCTGCGTCAGGATTTTCGTTGGGATTGACTGGTTTGATCTCCTGGCAGTCTGAGGGACTCTCAAGTGTCTTCTCCAGCACCGCAGTGCCTTTCTGTCCTATTCAGCCAACAACCCAGCAGGCAGCATGTGGTGTCTGGTGAGGCTCCAACCCACGCACCCAGAGATCCATGGTGGGACATGATGGGAGACGCGGCTTGCCCAGCACTTCCTGTTTCATACACCCTTTCTAATTCATGCTTCATCTTTTGCAGGGACATGTCAGGTCTTCCGACCGCAACATCATACTTCCTGTCTCCTACTTATAGAGCTGGACCAGTGGACACACTGCATCCTATGTCCGTGTACAGACTGGATAACTGCTGGGCCGTGCTAACCGGAGGAAAGGCTGGGGAACAGGAGAATTCTTCTCTGTGCATCTTGGAAATTCCTCTTGCAGAGGAAAACGACAAGAGCTCCAGGCCTCCAGGTCGGGTTGGCCGCTCTGGGGGCGGCTCACAGCCTCCGCGGGTGGAGGAGGGAGGGCAGCCGGCTGTGGTCCAGGGAGCATGCTCAGGGCTGCGCAGCGGGTCACCGGGGGTCTCTGCGTTTCCTGTAGAGGCCGGCCCGTGCCTGCTGGCTCGTGGAGATCGCATGCCTCGCCCGATGACACACCGGTCCCTGCGGACTCCACCACGTCATGGCAACAAAGCTGCAGCGATGACCCATCCGCCTCCGGGAGTTCCGCCCCGCGCGTGCGGGACTTCGGGCGCGGATGGAAACCATTAGTGCTCAGCTCCCTTCCAGGACCTCAGCTGGAGGGAGGGAGGGCAGCTGTTTGCAGCTGGGCCGCTGGGGAGCGGCAGACAGTCAAAGCCTGCCGTGAGGACCTTCAGCCCTTCCGCGGGGCCACCTCGTGCTCTCCGAGGGGCAATTAATAGGAGTCTGACCATAGCTCTGGACTCTGACGCATCCAAGCAGCCCCCTAAAAGAGGGGGGGGGGTCACTGTTCCTACAAGCCCAGCCTTGTGAGGTGCCGTGTGCATTCCCCACGCTGTAAGGTGAGTGGGAGGACCCTGGTCATACCAGCGGGAACAGAGTCCCACATGTAAGTGGCGGATCCTATTCACAGCTGAAGACGTGGGCAGGGGCGGTCCCGGCACCTTGGCCGGAGCCTCTGTGTCCTTCCCGCACGAGCATTCCAAGGACAGCCCTCCCAATGCCGGGTGATGGTCCCTACCACTGTCTATGACAAACTGGCAGCCGGGGGACAGAGGAACGCCACCCTCCCCAGCGATCCACGCGGGGGTCAGGAGGACACTTCCCTGCAGCCTTTGCAAGTCCCACGTCAATTCACCAAACCCTGCTCCGCTGCTGGGCAAGGAACGGCCGCTGTGGTCCTCCCGCCCCAAGCCCCGGCAGGACAGGTCGGGGCTGCCCCAACCCGGGCTCTGGGAGGGAACACACGCTCCGGACCCCACTTCCCTGCTGAGGGAGTCAGGCCCTGCCAAGTGGCTCAAGCAAGGACACGGGCTTACCTCGACCATCACACTGCGCCGGACGTGGTCTCTCCCGATGGGGACCCTTCGGTCAGCGTAATTCTCCTCTGGGGGTCGGAGCGACTTCCCATCCCGGCAGCAGCTCGTTTCTCTGTAAGCCAGGGCTTTGGCTGCGGAGATTGGAGTATTTGGTGCCGGTTCTCAGCAAAGGCCCCCATCTGGCGCTCCTCTGTCCCCAGCCCTCATCTCAGGCTTCCCAGGTATGTGTGCCTTCATACGTGTGTGCATGGCGTATGTTGCCTATATGTGCTTACATATATATGCATGCATGCGCATTGTGTGCAAGTGAGTGTCTGTGTATGCTAGCTACATCGGTTGGGCACCTTAAGAGCCTGGCTTCCTCGAGATGTGACCCCCTACATCCTGACCACTCCCTCCACCTGCTCCCCCAGCAATTCTCGTCCCTCGACCTTATCTTCTGTGCTACTAACCCTTCACCCAGGCCTAGATTCAACCCCTGGATGCTCTGGTGTTCTGGAGAGGGGAGATGCTCCAACAGGCCCGTGCCCCTCACCCGTGATGTTGCTGAGACCCAGGTCGCTGAAGGACAGAACCACCCAGATGGGCTCCGTCTTGCCAGAGGCCACACATGTCTTCTTGGTCAGATGCCGTTTGCCAGGATGTCCGACAAATTGGATGCCCTTGGGAACAGCGATCTTCACGTAGACCTGGAGAGGTGGTGAGCATCCATGGTACCCGGAATCCGTGTGCCCTCCCGGCATGCCTCACCGTCCTCTGCACTCCATCGGCCCGAGCAGCCTTCCCCGAAAGCTGCACTCTCCTTGAGAAGCCCCTTTGCCATTTCTGATCAGACCTGGGAGGAATCGGCCCCATCCCTTACCACTGTCTATGACAAACTGGCAGCCGGGGGACAGAGGAACGCCACCCTCCCCAGCGATCCACGCGGGGGTCAGGAGGACACTTCCCTGCAGCCTTTGCAAGTCCCACGTCAATTCACCAAACCCTGCTCCGCTGCTGGGCAAGGAACGGCCGCTGTGGTCCTCCCGCCCCAAGCCCCGGCAGGACAGGTCGGGGCTGCCCCAACCCGGGCTCTGGGAGGGAACACACGCTCCGGACCCCACTTCCCTGCTGAGGGAGTCAGGCCCTGCCAAGTGGCTCAAGCAAGGACACGGGCTTACCTCGACCATCACACTGCGCCGGACGTGGTCTCTCCCGATGGGGACCCTTCGGTCAGCGTAATTCTCCTCTGGGGGTCGGAGCGACTTCCCATCCCGGCAGCAGCTCGTTTCTCTGTAAGCCAGGGCTTTGGCTGCGGAGATTGGAGTATTTGGTGCCGGTTCTCAGCAAAGGCCCCCATCTGGCGCTCCTCTGTCCCCAGCCCTCATCTCAGGCTTCCCAGGTATGTGTGCCTTCATACGTGTGTGCATGGCGTATGTTGCCTATATGTGCTTACATATATATGCATGCATGCGCATTGTGTGCAAGTGAGTGTCTGTGTATGCTAGCTACATCGGTTGGGCACCTTAAGAGCCTGGCTTCCTCGAGATGTGACCCCCTACATCCTGACCACTCCCTCCACCTGCTCCCCCAGCAATTCTCGTCCCTCGACCTTATCTTCTGTGCTACTAACCCTTCACCCAGGCCTAGATTCAACCCCTGGATGCTCTGGTGTTCTGGAGAGGGGAGATGCTCCAACAGGCCCGTGCCCCTCACCCGTGATGTTGCTGAGACCCAGGTCGCTGAAGGACAGAACCACCCAGATGGGCTCCGTCTTGCCAGAGGCCACACATGTCTTCTTGGTCAGATGCCGTTTGCCAGGATGTCCGACAAATTGGATGCCCTTGGGAACAGCGATCTTCACGTAGACCTGGAGAGGGTGGTGAGCATCCATGGTACCCGGAATCCGTGTGCCCTCCCGGCATGCCTCACCGTCCTCTGCACTCCATCGGCCCGAGCAGCCTTCCCCGAAAGCTGCACTCTCCTTGAGAAGCCCCTTTGCCATTTCTGATCAGAACCAGCGACTCGGGCTTCCCTGGTGGTCCAGTGGTTAAGAACCTGCCTTGCAATGCAAGGGACACCAGTTGGATTCCTGGACTGGGAAGATCCCACATGCCACGGAGCCGTTAAGCCTGTGGGCTGAAATCACTGAGCCCAAGGGCAGCAACCACTGAAGCCCATGGGCTCTAGACCTTGTGCTCTGCAACAAGAGAGGCCACTGCCAGGAGAAGCCTGCACACCGCAACTACAGCAGGCTCTTTGCTCCGTATCCACCTGTCCACCCAGCATAGACACAGCACCTACTGAGCTCAGGCGCCCGGCTAGGAACTCAAGAGACAGATCGGAACAAGACGTGAGTGGCCCCTATTGAGAGGCTCAATGCACCTAAATCACACACACGGGCAAGTGTACGAGGCAGCTTTACAGCGGCAAGTGTGACACAGTGTTTGAATCCCACCTACAGGTTGGCCCAGCCGAACCTGAGTGAGAAAGGTGGGTGCAGGGTGCTTCAGGGGTTACCCTGTCCCCCTCAAGACACCATTCTTCCAGAAAAGTCTTCAAGGGAGGAAAGAAGAAATTTAAGCCTCAGGTATCGATGTGATCCATTTCCTGGGTCCTGAGTGGAACCAGCTGTCGGGGCTGAGGGGCGTGGATGGGCCTGGTTGCCTGGAACCCTGGGGACCAGCACGTGGGGGCTGTTCCTGAAACTGAGCACGTGGCCATCTCTGGACACACCTGCTCCCCAGCAGGGATGCCTTCTTCCGGTCGACAAGGCAGCCACCAGCACATATTCAGAGTTGAAATGCATTCCTAGGGGGCCCGCCTGCAGCCCAGCAGACAGCTTCCCTGTGATTAGCCTACACTTATTCCGGCTTTTTGAAGCTGGAATCCTATTCCTACCAACCATAAACTACAAAAAAAGGATGAATGAAGGCGTCCCTGATGGCCCAGTAGATAAGAATCCGCCTTGTGGTGCAAGGGACACGGTTCACTTCCTGGTCCAGGAGGATCCCACAGGCAGTGGGGCACTTAGCCCCTGCACCACAACCACCGAGTCTGTGCTCTGCAGTAAAAGGAGTCACCCCAAGGAGAAGCCCACACACGACCACTACAGCGTGTCCCCCGCTGGCCATAACTAGAGAGAGTCCATGTGCAACGACGAAGACCCAGTGCAGCTAAAACAGAAGACGAATGATACGGGTGATGAGCGTGGGGGCACTGCTCCTGGCTGATTGCCCTGAGCCCCTCACCTGTCCATCGTGGCTCCTCCAGGCCGCCCGTGGCCACTGCCATGGTTCCTGCTACCGTGGTTCTCCTCAGACTAAGGCACGAGCCTCCTCCTTCTCTCCTGCCTTCCCAGTTCAGTTCCACTCAGTCGCTCAGTCATGTCTGACTCTTTGCGACCCTATGGATTGCAGTGCGCCAGGCTTCCCTGTCCTTCACCATATCCCAGAGTTTGCTCAAAGTCATGTCCATTGACTCAGGTGCCATCCAACCATCTCATCCTTTGTCATCCCCTTCTCCTTCTGTCTTCTATTCTTTCCAGCATCAGGGCCTTTTCCAATGAGTCGTCTCTTCGTATCAGGTAGCCAAAGTACTGGAGCTTCAGCATCCGTCCTTCCAAATAATATTCAGGGTTGATTTCCTTTAGGATTGACTGGTTTGATCTCCTTGCAGTCCAAGGGGCTCTCAAGAATCTTCTCCAACACCACAGTGCCAGACCCTAAAACCCAGCCAGACTGTGTCACCTGGGACAGGTCACACTGCCTCCTGCCTCTGTCTCTTGGGCATACTGTTTCCTCTTCCAGGAATGCCCTTCCAGGCCTGGTGCCCAGCTTGAGCATTGTCCAAAGACTTCTGCATTCAGAGAATCCACCCTTTCTCAGGGCTTCCTTGGCTTCCAGTAGACATCTAATTTTTTTGGGGGGGGGCCGCACCACAAGGCTCAGGCTTGTGGAATCTTAGTTCCTGGATGAGGGGGTCAAAACTGTACCCCTTTCAATGGAAGAACAGATTCCTAACCACTGGACCACCAAGGAATTCCTGACACCTAATTCTAACACAGAGCTGCCCCTTACTCTCTGGGGACAACTTAAACATAGGATGAATCTCCTCCGAGCTTTCCAGTGGGAATGATACCCGTATGGACAGAGTAAAGGAACAAAGCAGATGACTAAATAGTTCATCCCACCAGCAGATGGTAAGCAGAAAAAATAGGGGAGTCCCTGTAAGCTAACGATCACTCAAGAGTGCAGGTTTGGGGACTTCCCTGGTGGTCCAGTGGGTAAAGAGTCCGGCTGGACGGGTGTGTCCAATTAGGAGACAGCACTCCGGAGCGCATGCACCCAGAGCCAGTGCTCTGCAGTGAGAGAGGCCACTGCAATGGGAGGCCCACACAGACCGAAGAATAAAAATGGATGAAAATAAATAAATGAACCAAAAAAAAAAAAAACAATAAAAGAGGACAAGATTTTAAAAAGACAAAAAGAACGCAGGTTTGCTTAACCTCAAAACCAAGCTGACTTGCTTAGCAACAAAACCATGCAACAAAATCACAAGATATGCCCCCAAACAATAAAACAGTGGTGACAAGAGACCCACATCCCACCCAGTGAGCTCAGCAAGTTAGGAAACGCTCTGTACACACACACAAAAAATAATTTGTGGACCTAGCTTGACCATGTAGAGACAAGAAAAGACCATGTAGGACCTGATCCTGGTCCTCACAGCTCTCTCCACATTGTCTGCGTGCCTCCTCCTTATCAGGGTCTGAAACCCGCAAGCCCACCTCCTAGGGGTGGCAATTATAGGTTAAATTGTGTTCCTCAATACGATATGTCCCGGGACTTTTCCTAGTGGTCCAGTGGCTAAATCTCCACTCCCAATGCAGGGGGCCTAGGTTCAATCCCTGGACAGGGAACTAGATCCTACATGCCGCAACTAAGAGTTCACATGCCGCAACTAAAGAATCCACAAGTGATAGTTGTTCAGTCATATCCAACTTTTTGCAACCCCATGGGTGGTAACCCTTAAGGCTCCTCTGTTCAAGGGATTCTCCAGGCAGGAACACTGGAGTGGGTTGCCATGCCCTCCTCCAGGAGATCTTCCCCACCCAGGGATCGGATCTGAGTCTCTGGTGTCTTCTCCATTGGCAGATGGGTTCTTTACCACTGAGCCACCTGGGGAGCCCAAAGAACCTACCTGCAGCAATGGAAAGACACCCTCATGTCGCACCTAAGACCTGATGCAACCACATTTTTAATAAATTAAAAATAAATTTTTTAAAAAAAGATATGCTGAAGCCCTAATCCCTGGTAAATGTGCCCTCATTTGGAACTATGGTCTGTGCTGTGCAAATGTCATCAAATTCCAAGAGCTCATTAGGGTGGATCTTAAGTCTGCAGTGGGGGTACCCAGATTTGATCCCCGGTTCAGGAAGATGCCCTGGAGAAGGGAATGGTAACCCACTCCAGTACTCTTGTCTGGAGAATTCCAGAGCCTGGTGTGCTGCACTCCATGGGATCGCCAAGAGTCAGACACAACTGAGCGACTAGCATTTTCACTTTTCTCATCCAATGAGATAGAGGTCCTTATAAGAGGAAATTTGAACACAGAGATGTCTGTGCACAGAAAGAAGATGATGTAAAGTTCACGGCGAGGGCTTTCCTGGTGGTCCAGTGGGTAAGGACACCGCCTTGCAGTGCAAGGGGCGCCGGTTCAATCCCTGGCCTGGGAAGATCCCACGTTCCGTGGAGCGGCTGGACTGATATGTCCAACTACCGACCTGGAGCTCTGGAGCGCATGTGCCCAGAGCCGGTGCTCTGCGACAAGCGAGGCCACTGCGATGGGAGGCCCACACAGGCCACAGAACAAAAGATGGATGAAAAACAGAGAAATGAAAGAGCAATAGAAGTGGCCAAAAAAAAAAAGATACACAGCGAGAAGAAGGCCATGGGAAGGCAGAGGCAGACACAGGGAGAAGGCAGGGACAAGCTAAGAGAATGCCAAGGATTATGGGCAGCTGCCAGGAGACAGTTCAAAGACAGACTGGCCCTTAAAGCCTCCTTCTGGAGGAAGCCAACCCTGCCCATGCCTTGGCCTTGGACTCCAGCTTCCAGAACTGCGAGGGAATACATTTCCATCGTTTTAAGCCACCCCGTTTCTGCCCGTTTGTTACAGCAGACATAGGCAGCGGATGCAGTCGCCTTTCCATTTCCTCTGAAAAGGAGTCACCCACCAGAGTATCTTTTTACTTCACCTGAGCCACCTGGGAGCCCAAAGAACCTACCTGCAGCAATGGAAAGACACCCTCATGTCGCACCTAAGACCTGATGCAACCACATTTTTAATAAATTAAAAATAAATTTTTTAAAAAAAGATATGCTGAAGCCCTAATCCCTGGTAAATGTGCCCTCATTTGGAACTATGGTCTGTGCTGTGCAAATGTCATCAAATTCCAAGAGCTCATTAGGGTGGATCTTAAGTCTGCAGTGGGGGTACCCAGATTTGATCCCCGGTTCAGGAAGATGCCCTGGAGAAGGGAATGGTAACCCACTCCAGTACTCTTGTCTGGAGAATTCCAGAGCCTGGTGTGCTGCACTCCATGGGATCGCCAAGAGTCAGACACAACTGAGCGACTAGCATTTTCACTTTTCTCATCCAATGAGATAGAGGTCCTTATAAGAGGAAATTTGAACACAGAGATGTCTGTGCACAGAAAGAAGATGATGTAAAGTTCACGGCGAGGGCTTTCCTGGTGGTCCAGTGGGTAAGGACACCGCCTTGCAGTGCAAGGGGCGCCGGTTCAATCCCTGGCCTGGGAAGATCCCACGTTCCGTGGAGCGGCTGGACTGATATGTCCAACTACCGACCTGGAGCTCTGGAGCGCATGTGCCCAGAGCCGGTGCTCTGCGACAAGCGAGGCCACTGCGATGGGAGGCCCACACAGGCCACAGAACAAAAGATGGATGAAAAACAGAGAAATGAAAGAGCAATAGAAGTGGCCAAAAAAAAAAAGATACACAGCGAGAAGAAGGCCATGGGAAGGCAGAGGCAGACACAGGGAGAAGGCAGGGACAAGCTAAGAGAATGCCAAGGATTATGGGCAGCTGCCAGGAGACAGTTCAAAGACAGACTGGCCCTTAAAGCCTCCTTCTGGAGGAAGCCAACCCTGCCCATGCCTTGGCCTTGGACTCCAGCTTCCAGAACTGCGAGGGAATACATTTCCATCGTTTTAAGCCACCCCGTTTCTGCCCGTTTGTTACAGCAGACATAGGCAGCGGATGCAGTCGCCTTTCCATTTCCTCTGAAAAGGAGTCACCCCACCTCACTGCATGCACCCTGCAGGCCCGGAGATCCCAACAACAAGGGCCCTGGCACATCAATCACCATTCTTAGCCCCTGTGTGGACTCACCAACAGACCCCTAAGTCACCCGTCAGACTCCTGTCTCCATAACGTTCGTAGAAACTGACACATCAGCAGATGGAACAATGTGGCCAGGGTCAGCCACGTTTTCAAGTAGAAACTTAAACAGATTCAGAGGACCTGCTCTGAATCGATGATCGATGTGCCAGGGCCCTTGTTGTTGGGATCTCCAGGCCTGCAGGGTGCATGCAGTGAGGTGGGGTGACTCCTTTTCAGAGGAAATGGAAAGGCGACTGCATCCGCTGCCTATGTCTGCTGTAACGAACGGGCAGAAACGGGGTGGCTTAAAATGATGGAAATGTATTCCCTCGCAGTTCTGGAAGCTGGAGTCCAAGGCCAAGGCATGGGCAGGGTTGGCTTCCTCAGAAGGAGGCCACCCGGACTCCCTACCTTTGTGTTGGAATCGGCACAACCCGACCTAAATCCAATCCATGACCTGTGTCTGTGAGGCCAGGGAGCTAAGAATGGTTTTTACTTTTTTTTGTTCAATAATTGGAGTGAGGGGAATTTTTATTTTTTAAAAAAAAGAAAAAAAAGAGTGATATTGGGACCTCTGTGGTGGTCCAGTGTTTAAGAATCCACCTGGTTTCCCAGGTTGTGCTACTGGAAAGAATCTGCCTATTGATGCAGGAAACCTAAGAGACTGAGGTTTGATCCCAGGGTTGGGAAGGTCCCCTGGAGGAGACATGGCCACCCACTCCAGTAGTCTTGCCTGGAAAATTCCATGGACAGGGAGCCTGGCAGGCTACAGGCGACGGGGTGGCAAAGAGTCAGAACACGCCACACACGCACATGGCAATGCAGGGACGTGGGTTTGATCTCTGGTCAGGGAACTGGCCCTTAAAGCCTCCTTCTGGAGGAAGCCAACCCTGCCCATGCCTTGGCCTTGGACTCCAGCTTCCAGAACTGCGAGGGAATACATTTCCATCGTTTTAAGCCACCCCGTTTCTGCCCGTTTGTTACAGCAGACATAGGCAGCGGATGCAGTCGCCTTTCCATTTCCTCTGAAAAGGAGTCACCCCACCTCACTGCATGCACCCTGCAGGCCCGGAGATCCCAACAACAAGGGCCCTGGCACATCAATCACCATTCTTAGCCCCTGTGTGGACTCACCAACAGACCCCTAAGTCACCCGTCAGACTCCTGTCTCCATAACGTTCGTAGAAACTGACACATCAGCAGATGGAACAATGTGGCCAGGGTCAGCCACGTTTTCAAGTAGAAACTTAAACAGATTCAGAGGACCTGCTCTGAATCGATGATCGATGTGCCAGGGCCCTTGTTGTTGGGATCTCCAGGCCTGCAGGGTGCATGCAGTGAGGTGGGGTGACTCCTTTTCAGAGGAAATGGAAAGGCGACTGCATCCGCTGCCTATGTCTGCTGTAACGAACGGGCAGAAACGGGGTGGCTTAAAATGATGGAAATGTATTCCCTCGCAGTTCTGGAAGCTGGAGTCCAAGGCCAAGGCATGGGCAGGGTTGGCTTCCTCAGAAGGAGGCCACCCGGACTCCCTACCTTTGTGTTGGAATCGGCACAACCCGACCTAAATCCAATCCATGACCTGTGTCTGTGAGGCCAGGGAGCTAAGAATGGTTTTTACTTTTTTTTGTTCAATAATTGGAGTGAGGGGAATTTTTATTTTTTAAAAAAAAGAAAAAAAAGAGTGATATTGGGACCTCTGTGGTGGTCCAGTGTTTAAGAATCCACCTGGTTTCCCAGGTTGTGCTACTGGAAAGAATCTGCCTATTGATGCAGGAAACCTAAGAGACTGAGGTTTGATCCCAGGGTTGGGAAGGTCCCCTGGAGGAGACATGGCCACCCACTCCAGTAGTCTTGCCTGGAAAATTCCATGGACAGGGAGCCTGGCAGGCTACAGGCGACGGGGTGGCAAAGAGTCAGAACACGCGCACACACGCACATGGCAATGCAGGGGACGTGGGTTTGATCTCTGGTCAGGGAACTGAGATTCCACAGGCTGAGGAGTGGCTAAGCCCACAGCTAGAGAGTCCGTGCACCGCAACGAAAAATCCCACATGATGCACTGAAGATCCTGCGTGCAGCAAGTAAGACCCTACGTAGCCAAATGAAAGTGAAAATCCAGTCATTCAAGCGGGTCCGACTCTTTGCGACCCCATAGATAAGCCATGGAACTCTGCAGGGAAGAATACTGGAGTAGGTAGATTTCTCTTCTTCGGGGGGTCTTCCCAACCTAGGTCTCCTGCACTGCAGTCAGATTCTTTACCATCTGAGCCATCAGGGAAGCCCATAGCCAAATAAATAAAGATAAATGAAAAGAATGATACTTATGATGTATGAAAATCTAATTAAATTCAAATTCCAAGTATCCAGAAATAAAGATGTATGGGAACACAGCCAGGCCTCTTCATGGACGTATTATCTGTGGCTGCCTTCCCACTTAGTGGCCAAGCTGAGTAGCTGCAGAGAATGCTTTCCTTTTTTTTTTTTTTTTAATATTTATTTATTTTTAATTTTGGCCTCTTTTATTGGTTTTTTATTTATTTATTTTCACCCGTCTTTATTCTTTGGTCTGTGTGGGCCTCCCATTGCAGTGGCCTCTCTCATCGCAGAGAACCAGCTCTGGGCGCATGCGCTCCTGAGCACTGGTTGATAATTGAACACATCAGTCTAGCCGTTCCGCTGCATGTGGGATCCTCCCATGCCAGGGATCGAACTGGTGCCCCTTCCACTGCAAGGAGGACCCTTTACCCACTGGACCACCAGGGAAGCCTGGAAATGCTTATTCTTTTAAAAAAATCTATTTACTTATTTATTTTTGGCTGCACTGGGTCTTCGTTGCTGCATGTGGCCTTTCTCTAGCTGTGGAGCATGGGCTTTGGGGCACTCAGGCTTCAGGCTACAGGCTCGGTAATTGAGGCACACAGTTGCCCTGTAGCATGTGGGATCTTCCCAGACCAGGAATTGAACTTGTGTCCTCTGAATTGGCAGGCGGATTCTTAACCATTGGACCACTGGGGAGTCCCCAGCAATACTTATCGTCTAGCCCTTCACAGAGGTTTGCTGACCCCGGACTCCATGCCGTCACCGACGACACACATCCTCCCAGATCCCCGCAGGGCCAGGAAACGAGGACAGTGTCTCCATCCCATCTGTCAGCCTCTGACCCCACTGTGCACACACGCCCACCCTCAACCTGCCCAGGCGTTGACGGCGGGTGAAGCAGGAGTTGATCCATTCAGCCTCTGCCTCACTAATGTCACAGATGCTAACCCCACAGCCCCCCGGGAGGACCCCACCCAGCCCTGCCTCCTTCCCCTCCACAGGTCCTACGCCCCTCCAGCCCACCTCCCCGCCGATGAGTCCACCTCCCCTGCCTCCTGACATCAAGGACGCTGCCTCTCCCGTTTCGGGAACGGCTGCAGGTGGAGGGCCAGGGTGCGGTACCTCGGCACAGGCATCCCTGTAGTTGTAGACGCTGAGCGGGATCTTGGCCTGCTCCCCACGGACCACGTGGAGGGGCAGCGTGAAGTCTACGAAGAAGGGCTTGAAGGTCTTCAGCAGAGCGGGCTCGGCGATGCCCAGGCCCTGCCTGGCGGACAGACCCACGGCCTCGCCCACCCAGCTGGTGATGGAGTCGGGGACTTGCACACTGAGGGTCTCCTCGCCCGACGGATCACTGCGGAAAGATGGACGACGGTGGGCTGGTGTCCAGGGCCAGGCCGCAGCGCCCACGCGGGACCAGAGGAGGCCAGCCTCACGGCCCTGGGTCCCGGGGAGACGCCCAGCTGCTCCTCTCTGGTCCACGTGGACTCTCCACCCACTTCCCAGGAGCCTGGCCAGGGTGGCCTCAGTGGGTGACAGGACACCGCCTCGCAGGACCTGGGGCGTCTGTCCTCTGCTCTAGGAGAGTCATGCTTGTCACCATGGCAACAAACCAAGCTCGGCCTCTTCCCAGTTGGCAGAACTGTGACGGGCTCCGTGCGGCTCCAGCACTGAGTGCCACCCACCCACCCACACCCTGGGGTACACCCGTGCCTCCCGGCCTGGCCTCCTTGTCGCATATAGTCCTGCCGAGCCCGGCTCCCTGTTCAGAACACACGTGTGATTTTTCAGGCCTACCAAGGCCACTACACAGACTGCACCTGAGACTCCCCTGACAGTGCAGCGGTCAAGATGCCATGCTTCCACTTCAGGGCGGCGTGGGTTTGATCCCTGGTAGGGAACTAAAATCCCACAAGCAGCGCAGTGAGACCAAAAACAGGGGTTTTTTTTTTCACGTGGTCCATTGATACAATGGAATGTGACTCAGGCTTAACAAGAAAGGGCATCGTGATACACGCCACCATGTGGATGAGCCTTGAGGATGTCACGCTAAGTGAAATGAGCCCGTCGTGAAAGCAGAAACGGCGTTTGGTTCCCGTTGCACGAGGTCCCGGGAGCAATAAGAGTCACAGAGACAGAGGCAGAGGAGCCGGTGCCCGGGCCCGGAAGGAGGGAAGGCTGGGAGTCAGTATGTCATGGGGACATAGTGTCAGTTTTGCAAGAGGAAAAGAGCTCTGCGAGAGGGGCAATGGTGTGGCATCATCGACTCCACGGATGCGCATCTGAGCAGGCTCCGGGAGACGGGGGCGGGCAGGGAAGCCCGGCGTGCTGCCGTCCATGGGGTCACCAAGAGCTGGGCACGGCTGAGCGACTCTACAGCCACAAATGGTAGCAGAACGGTATGAACGCGCTGCTACCGCTCACCTGGACACCTACCAATGGCCGAGACGTTAAAGTTTATGTTACGTGTATTTTAGCCATTTTAAATATTAGGGGGAAAAAAAAAGAGAGAGAGGGAGCTGACCACTCCTTGCCTGGGGCCAGCAAGAGCCTCCTCCTCAGTCTCAGGTCTGCCCTCGCTGACTCACCCCTACTCCGGACGGAGAGAGAGACCCTCTCAAGTCCCACACGCCTCCCCGCAACGCTCTGTGGCTCTCCGCCTTCCCATGCCAGCCCCCTTGGCCTTCTCACTCCCTGCCTTCTCCTCTGAGCCCCTCCTGCCTCCCTCTAACCATGTGGAAACCACCGGCCTCTCCCAGCCCCTTCCTCTTGCCCATGCTGGTCCCGCCTCTGGGACACCCTTCTCCCCTTCTTGTTTATCTATCCACCTGCCTCCCGGCCTGGCCTCCTTGTCGCATATAGTCCTGCCGAGCCCGGCTCCCTGTTCAGAACACACGTGTGATTTTTCAGGCCTACCAAGGCCACTACACAGACTGCACCTGAGACTCCCCTGACAGTGCAGCGGTCAAGATGCCATGCTTCCACTTCAGGGCGGCGTGGGTTTGATCCCTGGTAGGGAACTAAAATCCCACAAGCAGCGCAGTGAGACCAAAAACAGGGGTTTTTTTTTTCACGTGGTCCATTGATACAATGGAATGTGACTCAGGCTTAACAAGAAAGGGCATCGTGATACACGCCACCATGTGGATGAGCCTTGAGGATGTCACGCTAAGTGAAATGAGCCCGTCGTGAAAGCAGAAACGGCGTTTGGTTCCCGTTGCACGAGGTCCCGGGAGCAATAAGAGTCACAGAGACAGAGGCAGAGGAGCCGGTGCCCGGGCCCGGAAGGAGGGAAGGCTGGGAGTCAGTATGTCATGGGGACATAGTGTCAGTTTTGCAAGAGGAAAAGAGCTCTGCGAGAGGGGCAATGGTGTGGCATCATCGACTCCACGGATGCGCATCTGAGCAGGCTCCGGGAGACGGGGGCGGGCAGGGAAGCCCGGCGTGCTGCCGTCCATGGGGTCACCAAGAGCTGGGCACGGCTGAGCGACTCTACAGCCACAAATGGTAGCAGAACGGTATGAACGCGCTGCTACCGCTCACCTGGACACCTACCAATGGCCGAGACGTTAAAGTTTATGTTACGTGTATTTTAGCCATTTTAAATATTAGGGGGAAAAAAAAAGAGAGAGAGGGAGCTGACCACTCCTTGCCTGGGGCCAGCAAGAGCCTCCTCCTCAGTCTCAGGTCTGCCCTCGCTGACTCACCCCTACTCCGGACGGAGAGAGAGACCCTCTCAAGTCCCACACGCCTCCCCGCAACGCTCTGTGGCTCTCCGCCTTCCCATGCCAGCCCCCTTGGCCTTCTCACTCCCTGCCTTCTCCTCTGAGCCCCTCCTGCCTCCCTCTAACCATGTGGAAACCACCGGCCTCTCCCAGCCCCTTCCTCTTGCCCATGCTGGTCCCGCCTCTGGGACACCCTTCTCCCCTTCTTGTTTATCTATCCTGTGAGACTCGGCTTGGATTCCACCTGCCCTGGCATTTCCTCTGGCATCCCCAAAGGGTCTCACCACGTCCTCCCAAGCCCCAGACTCAAGACCTCCATGAAAACACTGGCATGAAGCCTTGAGGGGCATAAAACACAAATTCCAAGTGCAAGGGGACCCTATCTGCTTTGTTCAAGGTGCCATTTCTGGTACCAAATCCCACCCAGTGCCTAGAACATCACCCAGTCCACAGAAAGTAGATCCATATTTATTTTCTATACATCTCTGAGGATGGACAGACAGCCCATCTTAACTCTGGACTCCCGAGAACAAAATGCAGTCATCAGCCTCTGGGGCTTCCCTGGTGGTCCAGGGGTTAAAAATCTGTCTGTTCAGGCTGGGGACACGGGTTCAATCCCTAGCCCAGGAAGATCCCACATGCAGTGGGGCAACTCAGCCCATACACCACAACGACAGAGCCCACGCGCCTGCAGCCCGTGCTCTGCAACAAGAGAAGCCATCACAATAAGAAGCTCGCACACAGCAACTAGAGCGTAGTCCTCTCTCAGCAACAAAGACTCAGCCCAAAATAAAAATAAATAAATTTTTAAAAATCAGCATCTGTTCTCATCAGCGGGGAAGATTGCCCATAATGGGGACACAACGTATCAGTGAGGACCACCTGAGGGACCCCCAGCTGTGTGCTTGGCTCTGTGCTAAGGATGTGCCACGGCCTCTCATGCAGAGAAGCGGATCCCAGCTCAGCAGCAGGTCCACCCGCCGGCCCACCCGCCGTTCCCGGGGTCTGAATGTTCACGCCTAACTGGTTTTCCATGGCAGGTGGACCTTCTGACACGAAACAGGGAAAGAAAATGCTGAATGCCATTGGTGCTCCGACAGCACGCACTGGCAGAGAAAAGCCGATTGTAACTGGCAAGTCTTTGGCCCAGCACGGCCGCTTCAGGGCAAACTCAAAGGAAAACAGTGTAGAAAGGAAACGTGCTGAGAGAAGCAGCCTGTTTTGCGGGCGGGAGCCCGGGTCCCCCGAGGAGTGAGGAGTGGGGGTGGGTGGGTGGAATTGAGTTCATGTTCCAGGGAACTGTAATCATTTTAATGAGCCTGTTATATAAACACAGTGGATAGAGTTACCCCAAGAGGGACTCGTAAGAGGCACGAAGCCCTCGCATTTCATATTTCATGGGCAGATGTCCGGGGCTGCAGTGGGATTTGGGGCTGACTTCATAGCTTTGCGTTCTATGTGTTAGAAATGGATGCCAGTGTCTTACTCAGAGGTCGGCGTCCGCGCTCCCGGCAAACCCATGGGGAACAGTCTTTCATGAGGGCCTTCGAGTCAGCCCACAAAGGCAGCGGAGGAAAGAAATCTGACTCTACCTGATGTTGAGACAGCGCCAGATCCACGTTTCAGGGAAGAAGGTCCTTTTCCTTTTCTCTGCTCAAAAGTTTTAAGAAGAAAGGGGACACGGGTTCAATCCCTAGCCCAGGAAGATCCCACATGCAGTGGGGCAACTCAGCCCATACACCACAACGACAGAGCCCACGCGCCTGCAGCCCGTGCTCTGCAACAAGAGAAGCCATCACAATAAGAAGCTCGCACACAGCAACTAGAGCGTAGTCCTCTCTCAGCAACAAAGACTCAGCCCAAAATAAAAATAAATAAATTTTTAAAAATCAGCATCTGTTCTCATCAGCGGGGAAGATTGCCCATAATGGGGACACAACGTATCAGTGAGGACCACCTGAGGGACCCCCAGCTGTGTGCTTGGCTCTGTGCTAAGGATGTGCCACGGCCTCTCATGCAGAGAAGCGGATCCCAGCTCAGCAGCAGGTCCACCCGCCGGCCCACCCGCCGTTCCCGGGGTCTGAATGTTCACGCCTAACTGGTTTTCCATGGCAGGTGGACCTTCTGACACGAAACAGGGAAAGAAAATGCTGAATGCCATTGGTGCTCCGACAGCACGCACTGGCAGAGAAAAGCCGATTGTAACTGGCAAGTCTTTGGCCCAGCACGGCCGCTTCAGGGCAAACTCAAAGGGAAAACAGTGTAGAAAGGAAACGTGCTGAGAGAAGCAGCCTGTTTTGCGGGGCGGGAGCCCGGGTCCCCTGAGGAGTGAGGAGTGGGGGTGGGTGGGTGGAATTGAGTTCATGTTCCAGGGAACTGTAATCATTTTAATGAGCCTGTTATATAAACACAGTGGATAGAGTTACCCCAAGAGGGACTCGTAAGAGGCACGAAGCCCTCGCATTTCATATTTCATGGGCAGATGTCCGGGGCTGCAGTGGGATTTGGGGCTGACTTCATAGCTTTGCGTTCTATGTGTTAGAAATGGATGCCAGTGTCTTACTCAGAGGTCGGCGTCCGCGCTCCCGGCAAACCCATGGGGAACAGTCTTTCATGAGGGCCTTCGAGTCAGCCCACAAAGGCAGCGGAGGAAAGAAATCTGACTCTACCTGATGTTGAGACAGCGCCAGATCCACGTTTCAGGGAAGAAGGTCCTTTTCCTTTTCTCTGCTCTAGGAAAACGTTTTTAAGAAGAAATGACTTAAGTTTCATGGACATAAATTCACTCTGTTACTCAGGCAGTTAGCATTCTACTTGAATAGGCTATCATTCTCTTACCCGGCGTGTTAATATGCGACATGATTTAATTCTCTTACCTGGAAAGGGTAGCATTCTACTTGACTAGGATATAATGTGTTACTTGTTTCACCAGGCAGAGTTGACAGTTTACTTGATTATAGCTAGACAAGAGAGGCATCGAAGCCGTGGCACGCTTGTTAAAATGGTAGTGGCACCTCCTATCCTGAATTTAGAAGGCAAGATGGGCCACAGGCACCGCCCCATGTCCTCTCCTTTGTTAATTTCCCTCCCTGGGGTTTGGCATGTTTTTCTGCATCATCACATTGAGATTTCCCCTCCCCGTGTGTTGTGCTTTCATTTGATTTTTAGTTTCTTCTCTTTTTATTAAAAGATAGTTGGGGCTTCCCTGGTAGTCTAGTGGGTAGAGAGGCCGCCTTGCACTGTAAGGGGCGCCGGTTCAATCCCTGGCACGGGAAGATCCCATGTTCCACGAAGCGGTTGGACCGGTGTGTCCAATTACAAGCCAGCGCTCTGGAGCACACGTACCCAGAGCCAGTGCTCTGCTACAGGAGAGGCCACTGCGATGAGAGGCCCACACAGGCCGAAAAACAAAGATGGATGAAAAATAAATAAATGAAAGACCAATAAAAGTGGCCAAAATTAAAAAAAAAAAAACAACAGTTGATTTGCAGTGTTCTGTAAGTTTAGATTCTGACGTGGAACAAGGGACTCAGTTGTTTACATATAGATAGATAGATAGAGACATATAGATATATTCTTTTTCATGTGGTTTCATTCTTGGTTTATTCCTCAGAAGCCTCATAGCCCATGTTCCTCAAAGACGCTCCTTTTCTTTAAAAATTAACATTAATAAGCTCTACTTTATACTTAGCAAAACTTCTCAAGATTAAAAATGCCCACATTCCTTTCGATTTGCCTCTCCAAGGGATGAATACTGACGTTGACCACAGACACACGTGCAGACACAGCACTGTGAGAACTAACAGTCAAAATCTTCATCAACAGGGCATCTGGTTAACCAAATGACAGTACATTCACACAGCAGAGTATTATACGTCAGTGAAAAAGGGTGAGGTAAGCCTGTATGTACTGATACGAAATGGTCTCTAAGGCTTGCTGTTGACTTATAGAAGAAAGGCAGAGATCAGTGTTATAGTACTCTGCTATTGTGTTTTTTTTCTAAGTCCTTGAATATTCACATTGGAAGAGACCCTGATGCTGGCAAAGACTGAAGGCAGAAGGAGAAGAGGGTGGCAGAGTATGAGATGGTTAGAGAGCATCACTGATTCAACGGACATGAACTTGAGCAAACTCCAAGAGATAGTGGAGGACAAGGAAGCCTGCTCTTGCAGTCCATGGGGTTGCAAAGATTCAGACACCATTTAGCAACTGAACAGCAACAAATATACATAGAAAATTTCTAGAAGGATATCTAAGGAATTATTTTTGCCTCTTAAAAGGGACACGAGGCTCTGGAGGTGGAAGGGAGACTTCCCTATCACTATATACCCTTTCATATTCTTTGAAAAAGCTTAACTGCATGCATGTGATTAAGAAAATATCTTGTCTTCAGAATAAGGACGCATTATTTAATTACAGGAAGGCACAGACTCTTGCTCTTTAAGGTCTTTCTGCTACAGGAGAGGCCACTGGGATGAGAGGCCCACACAGGCCGAAAAACAAAGATGGATGAAAAATAAATAAATGAAAGACCAATAAAAGTGGCCAAAATTAAAAAAAAAAAAACAACAGTTGATTTGCAGTGTTCTGTAAGTTTAGATTCTGACGTGGAACAAGGGACTCAGTTGTTTACATATAGATAGATAGATAGAGACATATAGATATATTCTTTTTCATGTGGTTTCATTCTTGGTTTATTCCTCAGAAGCCTCATAGCCCATGTTCCTCAAAGACGCTCCTTTTCTTTAAAAATTAACATTAATAAGCTCTACTTTATACTTAGCAAAACTTCTCAAGATTAAAAATGCCCACATTCCTTTCGATTTGCCTCTCCAAGGGATGAATACTGACGTTGACCACAGACACACGTGCAGACACAGCACTGTGAGAACTAACAGTCAAAATCTTCATCAACAGGGCATCTGGTTAACCAAATGACAGTACATTCACACAGCAGAGTATTATACGTCAGTGAAAAAGGGTGAGGTAAGCCTGTATGTACTGATACGAAATGGTCTCTAAGGCTTGCTGTTGACTTATAGAAGAAAGGCAGAGATCAGTGTTATAGTACTCTGCTATTGTGTTTTTTTTCTAAGTCCTTGAATATTCACATTGGAAGAGACCCTGATGCTGGCAAAGACTGAAGGCAGAAGGAGAAGAGGGTGGCAGAGTATGAGATGGTTAGAGAGCATCACTGATTCAACGGACATGAACTTGAGCAAACTCCAAGAGATAGTGGAGGACAAGGAAGCCTGCTCTTGCAGTCCATGGGGTTGCAAAGATTCAGACACCATTTAGCAACTGAACAGCAACAAATATACATAGAAAATTTCTAGAAGGATATCTAAGGAATTATTTTTGCCTCTTAAAAGGGACACGAGGCTCTGGAGGTGGAAGGGAGACTTCCCTATCACTATATACCCTTTCATATTCTTTGAAAAAAAGCTTAACTGCATGCATGTGATTAAGAAAAATATCTTGTCTTCAGAATAAGGACGCATTATTTAATTACAGGAAGGCACAGACTCTTGCTCTTTAAGGTCTTTCTTATGCCCTTCTGTACTGGAATTTACAATTGCCTTTGTGGTTTGGGGTTTAGAGGCTGTCTGCAGACCCATTCCAGGCTAAGTTCTCAGGAGGCAGGCATGCCAGAGGCTCCAGGCTCCTAGGGCAGTGTCTGGTCAGGGGATGCCCAGGGGCCAACATTCCGCCTCCTTCACTCAACCAGAGCTTGGAAATGCCTTCGTGTGCATCCAGCGTACTGTAGGGGGAGCCACGTCCACGCCCCTGTTAAGTATGTGATTCAGACAGGAAGGAAGAACCTCGAGGGTTCAAGTACCCAGGATCCACTGCAGAGGAGACGAGGGGATGGGGAAGACTCCTAATCTGATCAGAGAGTTTGAAAGAAGAAAACTTTCACAGAAAGCCCTCCAACCCCCCCAGGGCAGGAGATCCTCTGGGTCACTCTGGCTCAGAACAAGGACTGAGGAGTTACAGTGCCACCCACCAGGTCTCCAAAGAGACCCAGATATTGAGGGGCTGCTGACCCCCTGCCCCATTCCTGGTTCGACACCTCTCTTTGGATGAGTTGGCAAGGGAGGATACATCAAAGACCCGCCTCCCCTTTCCCAGCTTATGCACCCTTAAATCCAGAGAGAGCATAAAGGGGCAAGGTCTTCAAAACACCTTCCCCCTTCCCAAGCTGGCTGGCTGAGACCTGGAGTTGAGAAGCTAGTGGGAGAGGTGGAGAATGAAGAAGGCAGGAGAGAAGACAGTGGGGGATGGGGGAGCAGAAGGGTCCCCTGATACACCTCTCTCGCCCTTCTGCACCCTCAGCCCCCCAAACTTGTGCACTTGGGGAGGGCCAAGAAGTAGGGGGAGAAGAGCCAAAGCGCTTAGTGCTCCAACCCACTGTGGTGACTCTGGCCCCAAGGGGACACTGGACAACGTCTGAAGACAGTTCTGGTTGTCACAGCTGGAGGAAGGGGGTGTTACTGGCATCTGGTTGGTGGAGATCAGGGACGCTGCTCAGTACTCTATGGCTGACAGGATGGCCCTGCCACAGAAAATGATCCAGCCTCAAATGTCAACATAGGCGTTCAGACAACCCTGCTCAAGGCAGTGGCCGTTACCTGGGGGGCTGTCTGGAGGACACAGCTGCCAGCAGGCTCCCCGTGTGAGGCTGGAAGGCCGCGACAGCCTCGTCTGTGTACAGGCCGCCGTCCTGCCGGGGGTTCAGGCTCACGAGGTCTGTCATCACCACCAGTCCTGTTTCCTAGGCAACAGACAACGCCCAGACCCACCGTGGGGACGCGGATGTGGTGCCCCAGACATCACTGGCCCAGCATTGCAGCTGCGGAGCCCTGGGGGAGAGGGTCCTCTCTTCAGGCTTGGCGACATGAACGAAGGGGGGGATACGAGACCCAGTGATGATCCAGGGCACAGCAGAGGGGAGGCCAGAACCTTCGTGATCTAGGCATATCTCGTGTGAGTCCATTTACATGAACTTTTTAAAACCATGAGCAGGGTTTCCCTGGTGGTGCAGTGGGTAAGGACACCGCCTTGTGGTGCAAGGGGTTCCGGTTAGATCCCTGGCCGGGGCAGATCCCACGTGCCGCGGAGTGGCTGGACCCATGCATCCAATTACCGAGCCGGAGCTCTGGAGCGCATGCGCCCAGAGCCAGTGCTCTGCAGCAAGAGGCCACTGCGATGGGAGGCCCACACAGGCCAAAGATGGATGGAAATAAATAAATAAAAACCAATAAAAGTGGCCAAATTTTTTTTTTAAATGTGTGTGTATATATATACACACACAAAACCATGGGCAGATCAGCAGCTGCCAAGGGTTGGGGGAGGGTGGATGGGAGTAACTGCTAATGGGGACCAAGTCTCCTTTCAGGGTGATGAAAACGTTCTGGAGCTAGACGTAGGTGCTGGTTTGCACAACACTGTGAATGTACTACAGGCTGTTGAAATGTTCACTTTAAAATGGGTTAATGCGGATTCTCTGGCAGTCAGTTAAGACTCATTGACGACTCTAGCCTCCAGTTCAGTGGGGCATGGGTTCAAACCCTGGTCAGGGAACCAAGATCCCACATGACACGCAACAGAGTCAATAAATACATAATAAATTTTTTTAAAATGAGTTAAATTTCTGCTACGTGAATTTCACCGCAATTAAAAAAATTAATTGGTGCAGTGCCTAACCCAGACCAAGAGCCAGTGACTGTGGGCTGCAATGACTACTTTTGTCTTCCCTGGTAGCTCAGTGGATGAAGAGTCCACCTGCACCACAGGAGATGCAGGTTTGATCCCTGAGTCTGGAAGGTCCACTAGAGGAGGGTATGGCAACCCACTCTAGAATTCTTTCCTGGAGAATCCCATGGACAGAGGAGCCTGGTGGGCCACAGTCCATGGGGTCACAAAGAGTCAGGCAGGACTGCAGCGACCGAGCACGCAAGCATTTGATCCAGCAAAATGTTAACTGTAGTCCCCAGGTAATGGGTCTACAGGCATTTGCTAAGTTATTCAACTTTCTAATTTTTGAAAAATTTCAAAAAGGAGGAAAAAGATGTCTTTTTGTTTTTTGGCTGCACCATGCAGCTTATTGGATCTTAGTCTCTGGACCAGGGATTAAACCTGGGCCCCCAGCAGTGAAAGCTTGGGGTCTTAACCACTGGATCACTAGGGAATTCCCAAGAATGCCTTTTAAATGCTTTAAAAAACTGGAATGAATGGGCTTCCCTGGTGGATCAGTGGGTAGAGTCCACCATGCAGCACAAGGGGCACCAGTTCGATTCCTGGCCAGGGAAGATCCCATATGCTGCGGAGCGGTTGAACTGGTGCGTCCAATTAGGAGACAGCACTCTGGAGCGCTTGCACCCTGAACCGGTGCTCTGCAGCGAGAGAGGCCACTGCAATGGGAGGCCCACACAGGCGAAGAATAAAGATGGATGAAAAAAATAAATGAAAAACCAATAAAAGAGGCCAAATTAAAAAAAAATAATAAAAACTGGAATGACAAGCTCCCTCATGCTCACGTGGGCTAGAGTGACGCCATGTCTGTGGCACCTCCAGCAGCTCCCTGGTCCCCAGAGCCAGGAAGCAAAGGGACGGACGTGAGCTGAGAGGCTGCCACCTGAGAACATGGCTCCTGCACCCGTCGTGAAGGTCTGCGTGCGTTGGAAGCCCGCTTCAGTGTGTCCAGCTCTCTAAAAACCCTGCGGACTGTAGCCTGCCAGGCTCCTCTGTCCATGGGATTCTCCAGGAAAGAACACTGGAGTGGGCTGACATTTCCTCCTCCAGGATATCTTCCCAACCCAAGGATCAAACTCGCATCTCTACGCCTTCTGCATGGCCAGGTGGGTTCTTTGCCATTAGTGCCACCTGGGAAGCCCTCATGAAGGTTTTCCTTCCACCAAAGCACTTTCAACGTCATTGCTCCAGAACATGTCCCAGTTATCAATGGACACTCATCCTGCTCTCATGTGTTCTGCAAATCGGGAGGGTCTGCATCCAAGCTTCCACTGGCGAGAGTCAAAAAGATTCTGCAGCACTCAAGAGCTTCGAAACTTCCACCCTGACCATGTCTGTACCCTGAGACTCTTTGTTTCAAAGGCAGAAGAGCTCAGAAAGGGATGGTGGGGCTCAAGACCGCCTCTCCTTACAGCAAAGGCAAACCCGGAGTCCTTGGTGACACCCCAGGGCCATGGGAAGATGGAGGAGCGCCGGCGCCGTCGGGCCGTCAGCCCAGCCCACCAGAAGGACCCATCTTCCCTGGACACCCCAAAGACATCAGAAACGTCATAGTCTTCCAGCTCCCGGAAAACCTACAGGCAGAGGGAGACAGAGACTGGTCAACTGAAGGGTTCTTTTCAACCCCAACTGGTCTAGCAAGCTCCCATCTCAGCCTCCTCTCACATTGATCACTGGAAACCAATCTTAGGAGATGCGCACTGGGACATTAACCCATTTTAAAGATAGGCAAATTGGGGTTGAAGAGACCCGGACAACATCACATTGGATTTGATTCCAAGATCTTTCAATGGCCCCCAAGCAGCAACAGAGATGGGGTTTGTTGCGTATGAACCCAGCAGAGAGAGCGAATCTGGATTCACACAGGGTTTTTCAGCTATGGGAAAGGAAGAGAGCTCCAGGAAGATGCCAGAGCCCAGCATCCAAGGGCCGCCACTCACCTGGGCGGGAGTCAGCCGAAACCCAGACCTGAGCAGGTAGACGCTCTTGTCCACCGCGGCAACACACACACAGCTGCCCCTTGCCGCGCTGACACGCAGGTCGATGACTTCCCCGGGCTGGGTCTCGTTTGCCGAATAGGTCAGCGAAACCTGGACCCAACCACAGCAGAGGGATCAGGGGTTTGGCCAAACTCTCTGGACCCATCTGCCCAAGCTTTCCACCCTCCAAGGGGAGTCAGGACCCTGGCTCTTGCCACCCAGATGAGGACAAAGACAGGAGGCTGAGTGGTAAGAACTAGGCTGCTGTAACGGGTACATTTGGTGCAGAAGTTGGGAGGGGAGGAGACAGGCGGTGGCTGGGGACACATTGCAGCCAGTGTGGGAGGGTGCATGGAGACAGCGCAGGAGGCTGAGCCCGGATTGGGGGACATGATTGTTGTCTCTTAGGTCTGAAGCCCAGCAGGGTCAGAGAATAGCTGACCACTTTGCTATATGAATGCAATCCCAATTTTGATGACTTTTGGAGGATCTCCAGTAAAGAGGCAACTGTGCTGTGTGCTTAGTTGCTCAGTTGTGTCCGACTCTTTGCGACGCTATGGACTGTAGCCCATCCGCTCCTCTGGCCATGGGATTCTCCAGCCAAGAATACTGGAGTGGGTTGCCATTTCCTTCTCTACAGGATGTTCCCAACCCAGGGACCAAACCCAGGTCTCCCACATTGCAGGCTGATTCTTTACTGTCTGAGCCACCAGGGAAGCCTAGGGAAGATGTAACTGAGGTTCCCACTCTTCCTGAAGGTAGGGCAGCCCTTGCACGTCCTACCTGCCATACCACATGGGGTCTGACAGGCAGCTGTCCACAGCCCGCCCCAGCCTCGACACTCTGGAGCCCCCAGCCCTGACGATGCTTACCCACCTCCTCTTCCTCCCCCAGTTTGGTGGCCATGCTCTACCTGGTTTTCAAAGAAGGTCTCAACAGTGAACTGGAGGCTGTCGGCCACCCCTTCTCCATTCTCCCTGACATAGAAGGCGAGCAGGCGGCCAAGGGGAACCATATTTGGGGTCACGGCCAGCTGGAGAGAGGTCATGCACACACTGACTTCTGCTGCTGGGGCTGGAGGCGGCTCTAAGACAAGTCAAAGGTGGGAGAGACATGAAAACACAGCAACTCACAGTAGGACCGCTGATGCCTCAGTGCTCTAGGTGGTACCTGGGCTGGAGCATGAGGAGATGCCAGCCCAGGGCAAGTACCCCATGGATAGGCATGTTTCCTATTATTCCACCCAGAAGGGAAGATAGACCCAAGAGGATGTGGGTGCACAATGCCCAAGGACAAAGACAGGAGGCTGAGTGGTAAGAACTAGGCTGCTGTAACGGGTACATTTGGTGCAGAAGTTGGGAGGGGAGGAGACAGGCGGTGGCTGGGGACACATTGCAGCCAGTGTGGGAGGGTGCATGGAGACAGCGCAGGAGGCTGAGCCCGGATTGGGGGACATGATTGTTGTCTCTTAGGTCTGAAGCCCAGCAGGGTCAGAGAATAGCTGACCACTTTGCTATATGAATGCAATCCCAATTTTGATGACTTTTGGAGGATCTCCAGTAAAGAGGCAACTGTGCTGTGTGCTTAGTTGCTCAGTTGTGTCCGACTCTTTGCGACGCTATGGACTGTAGCCCATCCGCTCCTCTGGCCATGGGATTCTCCAGCCAAGAATACTGGAGTGGGTTGCCATTTCCTTCTCTACAGGATGTTCCCAACCCAGGGACCAAACCCAGGTCTCCCACATTGCAGGCTGATTCTTTACTGTCTGAGCCACCAGGGAAGCCTAGGGAAGATGTAACTGAGGTTCCCACTCTTCCTGAAGGTAGGGCAGCCCTTGCACGTCCTACCTGCCATACCACATGGGGTCTGACAGGCAGCTGTCCACAGCCCGCCCCAGCCTCGACACTCTGGAGCCCCCAGCCCTGACGATGCTTACCCACCTCCTCTTCCTCCCCCAGTTTGGTGGCCATGCTCTACCTGGTTTTCAAAGAAGGTCTCAACAGTGAACTGGAGGCTGTCGGCCACCCCTTCTCCATTCTCCCTGACATAGAAGGCGA
The DNA here is from genome assembly GCA_022376925.1 of Tragulus kanchil. Lineage (NCBI taxonomy): Eukaryota > Metazoa > Chordata > Mammalia > Artiodactyla > Tragulidae > Tragulus > Tragulus kanchil. The sequence continues at coordinate 16,666,038 of JAIOJX010000029.1, read as the reverse complement.
GCAGGCGGCCAAGGGGAACCATATTTGGGGTCACGGCCAGCTGGAGAGAGGTCATGCACACACTGACTTCTGCTGCTGGGGCTGGAGGCGGCTCTAAGACAAGTCAAAGGTGGGGAGAGACATGAAAACACAGCAACTCACAGTAGGACCGCTGATGCCTCAGTGCTCTAGGTGGTACCTGGGCTGGAGCATGAGGAGATGCCAGCCCAGGGCAAGTACCCCATGGATAGGCATGTTTCCTATTATTCCACCCAGAAGGGAAGATAGACCCAAGAGGATGTGGGTGCACAATGCCCAAGGCACCATTCAGGCCAGTGGCTCCTCAAGCAGGGCAATGCTGATTCCCAGAGAGTATGTGGCTACTGTTGGCTGTCACAACTTGGGGGTGTTACTGGCATCTAGTGGATAGGAGCCAGGGGTGCTATTCAACACCCTACAGAACAGTCCCAAACACCAGTATTTCTGAGGGTAAAAAAGTGACTTCGAATCAGAGACTCCTTTTCCCTGTCTCCCTATCATCTGTCTATCCATTCAACCATCCATTCACCCATCCATCTGTGACTCTACCCATCCATCCACTCACCCATCCATCTATGACTGTATATTCACCCATGAATCCATCCATCTATCAATTTATCTATTGATGATTCTATTTATCCGTCCATGAACCTATTCATCCATCCATGACTATCCATCCATCTATCAATTCACCTACTGATGATTCTATCTATGAATCTATCAATGGTCTATCTACCTATTTCAGTGATTCTCACCCAGGAGTCACCCAGGTGTGATTCTCACCTGGGGGAGGGGGGAAGGGAAGTGACATTGACAATATCAGAAGACATTTTAGGTTGTTAAACTGCACATAGGTGGTGTCTAGTTGGTAGAGACCAATGATGTTGCTCAACACCCTGTAGCACACAGCATGGCCCTCATCCCAAAGAATATCCTGCAAGTGTCCATTGTCCTGGTTTGGGGATCCTGCTGTAGACAGAGGGTTGTGAAGAGGAGGGGGCAGCGAAGACTCAGGGGAGGAAGCAGGTCTTGTGAGGAGCATAAAACATCAAAGAAAGGGAGGAGAACTCCTTAATGGGGAATTGGTCTGGGCAGAAGCAGAAGGGGGCTGGCTGATGGCAACGCAGCACACTTGTACCCGCTCAGGGAACTAGCCCATGGCAGCCTCGAGATGGGCTGCCTCCAGCAGCTGGTCATGGTCCACCCTCCTGCTGACATGAAAACACAGCAACTCACAGTAGGACCGCTGATGCCTCAGTGCTCTAGGTGGTACCTGGGCTGGAGCATGAGGAGATGCCAGCCCAGGGCAAGTACCCCATGGATAGGCATGTTTCCTATTATTCCACCCAGAAGGGAAGATAGACCCAAGAGGATGTGGGTGCACAATGCCCAAGGCACCATTCAGGCCAGTGGCTCCTCAAGCAGGGCAATGCTGATTCCCAGAGAGTATGTGGCTACTGTTGGCTGTCACAACTTGGGGGTGTTACTGGCATCTAGTGGATAGGAGCCAGGGGTGCTATTCAACACCCTACAGAACAGTCCCAAACACCAGTATTTCTGAGGGTAAAAAAGTGACTTCGAATCAGAGACTCCTTTTCCCTGTCTCCCTATCATCTGTCTATCCATTCAACCATCCATTCACCCATCCATCTGTGACTCTACCCATCCATCCACTCACCCATCCATCTATGACTGTATATTCACCCATGAATCCATCCATCTATCAATTTATCTATTGATGATTCTATTTATCCGTCCATGAACCTATTCATCCATCCATGACTATCCATCCATCTATCAATTCACCTACTGATGATTCTATCTATGAATCTATCAATGGTCTATCTACCTATTTCAGTGATTCTCACCCAGGAGTCACCCAGGTGTGATTCTCACCTGGGGGAGGGGGGAAGGGAAGTGACATTGACAATATCAGAAGACATTTTAGGTTGTTAAACTGCACATAGGTGGTGTCTAGTTGGTAGAGACCAATGATGTTGCTCAACACCCTGTAGCACACAGCATGGCCCTCATCCCAAAGAATATCCTGCAAGTGTCCATTGTCCTGGTTTGGGGATCCTGCTGTAGACAGAGGGTTGTGAAGAGGAGGGGGCAGCGAAGACTCAGGGGAGGAAGCAGGTCTTGTGAGGAGCATAAAACATCAAAGAAAGGGAGGAGAACTCCTTAATGGGGAATTGGTCTGGGCAGAAGCAGAAGGGGGCTGGCTGATGGCAACGCAGCACACTTGTACCCGCTCAGGGAACTAGCCCATGGCAGCCTCGAGATGGGCTGCCTCCAGCAGCTGGTCATGGTCCACCCTCCTGGCCCCAGCCCAGTCTTGCCTGGGACAGGTGCCCTCCACCCTGAAGCAGGCTCCCCTCCTGGACGCACCCTGCTTACCACTCCTTGCTGGGGTGCCCAGCCCAGTCTCCCCAGCAGGAACCTCCAGCCTGCGGACGAGCTCACCTGTCTCAGAAAGATGCATTAAGCGGATGGGTTTCTCCAGGGCTGCCCGCTTGCTTCTCTGCTGGGTGACGTGGGCAGGTTGCTGGCCTGAGAGTACAATGTTGCCCTTGCCGCCACCTCGTAGTACAGGGTGAAATTGCAGGGACACGTGGACTTCACAGGGAAATGGGCATCTTTCCCGACCTGTGGGAGACACGCAGGCATGCGGAGCCCTGCCTGACACCAGTGCCACCCATCACCCCAGGAAGAAGGCCACTCTGGGGCCACAGGAGGCCAGGAGAGCCGGGGGACAGCTCTGAGCAGAGTGCTCGCTCAGCTTCTGGTCCTGGCTGTGACCACATCCCCATGGCACACTTGGCTGACGCTCTGACAATGGACCCGTGGTGTACATGAAATATCATAAGCGTGTAGCAGCTCTCAGTGAGAGCAGTGCAGGAAGGAACTGAACCTAGTCCCCAGAGAGGTCTGGCCTTTGTCCCCTGCTGCCGGGGGTGATCTCTAAGGCCTTGAAATGTCCTGCCTGATGAGTGCTTACCTCGGACCCGGGGCCACAATATAAGGTACGGTGGGGACCTTGGGCCACACTATACAGACCTCTAGAGGGACTAAGAGGCCTTGGAAGCCGCATAAACATGTAGCACACAGCATGGCCCTCATCCCAAAGAATATCCTGCAAGTGTCCATTGTCCTGGTTTGGGGATCCTGCTGTAGACAGAGGGTTGTGAAGAGGAGGGGGCAGCGAAGACTCAGGGGAGGAAGCAGGTCTTGTGAGGAGCATAAAACATCAAAGAAAGGGAGGAGAACTCCTTAATGGGGAATTGGTCTGGGCAGAAGCAGAAGGGGGCTGGCTGATGGCAACGCAGCACACTTGTACCCGCTCAGGGAACTAGCCCATGGCAGCCTCGAGATGGGCTGCCTCCAGCAGCTGGTCATGGTCCACCCTCCTGGCCCCAGCCCAGTCTTGCCTGGGACAGGTGCCCTCCACCCTGAAGCAGGCTCCCCTCCTGGACGCACCCTGCTTACCACTCCTTGCTGGGGTGCCCAGCCCAGTCTCCCCAGCAGGAACCTCCAGCCTGCGGACGAGCTCACCTGTCTCAGAAAGATGCATTAAGCGGATGGGTTTCTCCAGGGCTGCCCGCTTGCTTCTCTGCTGGGTGACGTGGGCAGGTTGCTGGCCTGAGAGTACAATGTTGCCCCTTGCCGCCACCTCGTAGTACAGGGTGAAATTGCAGGGACACGTGGACTTCACAGGGAAATGGGCATCTTTCCCGACCTGTGGGAGACACGCAGGCATGCGGAGCCCTGCCTGACACCAGTGCCACCCATCACCCCAGGAAGAAGGCCACTCTGGGGCCACAGGAGGCCAGGAGAGCCGGGGGACAGCTCTGAGCAGAGTGCTCGCTCAGCTTCTGGTCCTGGCTGTGACCACATCCCCATGGCACACTTGGCTGACGCTCTGACAATGGACCCGTGGTGTACATGAAATATCATAAGCGTGTAGCAGCTCTCAGTGAGAGCAGTGCAGGAAGGAACTGAACCTAGTCCCCAGAGAGGTCTGGCCTTTGTCCCCTGCTGCCGGGGGTGATCTCTAAGGCCTTGAAATGTCCTGCCTGATGAGTGCTTACCTCGGACCCGGGGCCACAATATAAGGTACGGTGGGGACCTTGGGCCACACTATACAGACCTCTAGAGGGACTAAGACTGGGGCTGGCTAGGAAGGTGGTCAGCTGTGTCTGTGTGACTGACTGCTAATGAAAACCCTGGGCACTGAGGCTCAAGGGAGCATGCCCGGTTGGCAGTACACCACGCATGTAGTCACACGCAGTTCAGTCGCTCAGTTGGGTCTGACTCTTTGTGACCCCATGGACTGCAGAGCACCAGGCTTCCCTGTCCTTCACCATCCCCCAGAGCTTGCTCAAACTCATATGCGTAGACTCAGTGATGCCATCCAACCATCTTGCTCTCTGTTGTCCCCTTCTCCTTTTGTCCTCCATTTTTCCCAACATCAGGCATTTTTCCAGTGAGTCATCCCTTCCCATCAGGTGGTCAAAGTATTGGAGTTTCAGCTTCAGCAGCAGTCCTTCCAACAATATTCAGGGCTGATTTCCTTTACAATTGACTGGTTTGATCTTCTTGCAGTCCAAGGGACTCTCAGGAGTCTTCTCCCGCACCACAGTTCAAAGGCATCAGTTCTTTGGAGCTCAGCCTTCTCTATGGTCCAACTCTCACATCCATATACGACTACTGGGAAAACCATAGCTTTGACTATATGGATTTTCGTTTGCAAAATGATGTTTCTGCTTTGGGTGGATGGGTGCGTGAGTAGAAGGTAGACGGATAGATGGATGCGTGGATGGATGGGTGAAAGGGTGGATGGGTAGGTGGATGGGTGGGTATACGGATGAAAGCAAAAGGTTAATTCATAAATCTAGGGGGAATGCATCTGGTTATTATACTATTTTTCAAGTTTCTCTCTAAATTTGTAAATATCCTCCTTGTAATGACACCAAAAGTTCTCTTCTGTTTGAGATGTTGTGAAAAACGCAGCACAAACTTTTTTCTCCTTCTCATGAACTAACCTTATGACATCAGAGAAATCCTAAAATATTTGGGTAACAGCCCACATTTGCCAGGCAAATCCTCCCTGCACCGCCTTGATGCTGGCGGAAAAGAAGGGGACCCCAGTGCAGAGCCTGCTGGACCCAACATGGCCACTTGCCCCAGTGGCCCAAGGTCACACTCAGGGCTCCTCAGGGACCGTCTGGGACAGGGAGAGTGGGTGCCTTCTGACCTGACTCAGGCAGGACAGAGATGTCCCTCCCAGAGAGTATGAGCAGCCCTGCCCAGTGCTTGCCTACTGAGAACACTGGTCCCAGCAGCCGGGTTGGAGGACTCCTGCCTGCCTCCACGGGAAGGCGGCCAACACCAGCGTCCCCATGCAGCACCACTGGTTGAACAGCATTAAAACAAGAACAGCATGTCCAGCCAAGCTGGGCACCATCTCAGGGGAGGTTCTCATTCTCATAACCCCTGCAGAGGGTCCTTCAGTCTGGGGAGCAAGCAGCCCTGGCGTCTCAGTGCTTAGGAGCTGCATCCAGAGACCCCTTGCAGATCAAGGTCTCCAGCATGTCAAAGGTTTACAGGGCTGGTAGGAGCCTCATCATCAACTGGTCTTCATAAGATATAGGGCTGGCGAGCCTGCCACCACCCATGGCAGCTGGGTTCAGCCCTCAGTGCTTTCAATTAGGAGAATGAACAGAGTGCTGTATAAAACACGCATGCATGCGTGCTAAGTCGTTTCAGTCATGTTGACTTTTTGTGACCCTCTGGATTGTAGCCCACCAGGCTCCACTGTCCATGGGATTCTCCAGGCTAGAATTCTGGAGTGGGTTGCCGTGCCTTCTTCCAGGCGATCTTCCCAACCCAGGGATTGAACCCGAGTCTCCTGCATTGCAAGCAAATTCTTTACCATCTGAGCCTCCACGGAAGCCCTCATAAACTATACATATACGTATCTGTCTTTCAATAGGTGAGAAGAGAAACAAGCTGCCATTCGCCACACAACGCAAATATAATTCAACATGAAAATTAAGGACACTCTAAGTCAGGAAAAGACACAGAAGAAACTTGGATGAAAATCGCTACGTGTTAGACGCCAATCTGAACGAGCCACACTCAGTATGAGTCTGACCCTATGACATTCCAGAAAAGACAAAAGTAAAAAGACAGCGAAATGCCCAGTGGTCACCAAGGCTTGTGGGAAGGGAGGGATGAATAGGCAGAGTCAGAGAATTTTTTGAAAAATGAAACCTTTTTGTACAACATTGTAACGATGGATACGGGACGTGGTGCACCTATTGTTAAATGTGCATCCCCAAGGGGGCATCAGATATGCCCTGGGAGTTACCACTCATAATCATGTATAATCATGGATTGATAGCAGCTCATCCATGTTAACAGCTGCTAGTAATCAAGGAAACTGCGTGCAGCGGATGTGGGTGTATGGGAGCGCTCTGTACGTTCTGTTTGGTGATGGTGTAGTGGCTAAGTCTGTCTGACTCTTGCGACCCAATGGACGGTAGCCCGCCGGGCTCCTCTCTCCATAGGATTTTCCAGACAAGAATACTGGAGTGGGCTGCTATTCCCTTCTCCAGGAGATCTTCCCCACCCAGGGATCAAACCCAAACCTCCTGCATGGCAGGTAGACTCTTTACCAACGGGGTTACCAGGGAGGCCCAGTGTTTAGAGAGCCCCATTTTTACACACGTCTTCGCACATCTTACTTCATAGGGATCATAGAATAACAGACTCAGGCAGAACTCAGGGGAGTCCCGGCTCTAAGTTTGTCTCCTCTCTGCACTCGGGGTGTTTTTCAAGTGTCTGGTGGGTGGCCAACCGTGTCACGATGTCGTCTCGTGAGAAGCTTTGAACAGTGGGGAACTGGGGCCAACCACGGGAATCCTGTCTCCGGTGTGGGATCGCTGGCACGCTGAGGGCAGGTGATACCCCCAGTAAACTCCAGACCATGGCTTAAATGTCTATCCTAAATAAATTCTGGGGGCCTCCCCTGGCAGTCCAGCGGTTAAGAGTCTGCCTTCCAATGCAGGGGACACAGGTCCGCGCCCTGGTATAGGAACTAGGATCCCACACGCTGCCGGACGACTAACGCCCACCCACCCAACAAAAACAAGATGCCACAGTGAAGATCCCACACGCTACAACTAAGACGCGACATAGTCAAAAATAAATACATAAAATAAACATTTAAAACAACAACAACAAAAATTCTAGGCGTTCACGCTGCAGAACTCCCCCTTGCTGGAGGGAAGAGGCGCCTCCATCAGCATCAGCGTGAGCCCGGCTGGGGCAGGTGCTGCAGGCACGCGCATGCTGCTTGCTTCCTGGGCGCCATCCTCCCTGGGGAAGGGCGCCCCTGAGAGCCTTACCTGCAGGGGGCGGGAAGGCGGCTGCAGCTGCAGGTAGCACTGGCTGGGGGAGTACCAGCTGCTGAGGGAGAGGTAGCTGGGCAGGTACTGGGCCCCCACGGGCTTTCCGCTGAGCGCCATCACCTTGGTCTGAAGAAGGGAGGGTACTCGGTCAAGGCTTGGAGGCTTGGTGGAGGAAGGGGGTCCTCGGGATGCTCTGGGCTGCCCTGCTCTGCAGCCAGATCCTCTCATGTTCCAATTTCCCCCTGGAGATCCCCCTCCCTAGTTCTCAGAGCATGGGATCCTGGAGGGCTAGCTCGTTCTTTTCCATCTCCATTGGAAGAAAGTATCAAAGACTGGCCACAGGGTGTCGGGGTTGGCTCAGTCAGGGGCAGGAGGCCCGTGGGGCCATTGAGAACCGCATGTCCGGGGCCTGCCGGCAGCCCCAGTGGCTTCTTGTTGGGTATAACCTGCTGGGGAAGTGACCACAGAGATGACGGCAGTCAGGAGAGGGGGTGGCCGTGCTGGACTGCATCCCTGGGCTCTGAATGAGGCTCGACCAGAGCCCTCGAACATGCCCGCACTCCATATACACATGCCCCGGGACGGTCAGTTATACTGCTTTTGCTCCTTTGGGAGTTTAAACCTGCTGCCTTCATTTATTGCTGGAAAAATGCAGCTAACACAAGGGTGACGCCAGAAGCAGGGTATGGAGTGGGGTGGAGGAAGCAATAAGACCTTTGGGAGATACAGAATAAGAAGCTGGCCTGCCTTTGTCGCACGTACTGGGAAATAGCCTCTAAACCCCGGAGAACCCCCAAGTGATGACAGTGTTATTCACAGGGGTCCTGATAACACGTGCTCAGGAGGTGCTTCCCTGGTGGCTCAGATGGTAAAGAATCTGCCTTCGATGTGGGAGCCCTGGGTTCAGTCCCTGGGTCCAGAAGATCCCCTGGAGAAGGGAATGGAAATCCACTCCAGCATTCTTGCCTGGAGAATCCCACGCACAGAGGAGCCTGGTGGGCTACAGTCCATGGGGTCGCAAAGAGTTGGACACGACTGAGCAACTAACACTTTGACGTTCAAGGAGATGGGGACAGCCAAGCCAGAAAGACGGACCATGGGATTAGAGGGTTGGGACTTTGAGCCACATGATGTGGTATCAAGTTGACCTCTAGGGAGGGGAGGTGGCTAGAGACTGTCCGTCATGGAGCCACTGATTAATCAGTCAAGCCTAGTCATGAAACCCCAATGAACACTCACGAAAGTGAGTGGGCACCTGGACTGGCAGCACTCTGTGCGGGCTGCTGGAAGGGGGAGCCGTGCCAGCCTCACAGGGACAGCACACAAAGCTGTAAGCCTGAGGGCCTCCAGCTCTCGTCCTGCGCACGTGTGTCTCCCTCTTGGGTTCGTCCTAACCTGTATCATTTTGCTATAATAAAACCATAATTGCCCACAGAAACAGTGGCTAAGAGAGCTGTGTGCTCAGTTACTGTCGTGCCCAGCTTTTTGTGACCCCATGGATGGTAGCCACCCCCAGGCTCCTCTGTCCATGGGGATTCTCCACACAAGAAAACTGGAGTGGATTGCCATGCCCTCCTCCAAGGGGTCTTTCCAACCCAGGGGTTGAACCTACATCTCTGTGTCCTGCACTGGCAGGTGGATTCTTTACCACTGCACCACCTAGGAAGCCCTCTAGAGTGGGCATCAAAAATCAGACCATCCTGTCCACCTGACACTGCCATTTCCTTCTGGATAAGGCCTGAGGGGCCCCCCTTGAAGGAAGGGGAAGTCCCACCAGCTTCGTCTCCATATCGTCCTGAAATGGCTCGGCTGGCTGGGCCTTGCGGAAGCCAACCACACTAGGAGTGCAGGTCTCTGGGCCTCTAACCCGGAGAACCCCAAGGGTGATGACAGTGTTATTCACAGGGGTCCTGATAACACGTGCTCAGGAGGTGCTTCCCTGGTGGCTCAGATGGTAAAGAATCTGCCTTCGATGTGGGAGCCCTGGGTTCAGTCCCTGGGTCCAGAAGATCCCCTGGAGAAGGGAATGGAAATCCACTCCAGCATTCTTGCCTGGAGAATCCCACGCACAGAGGAGCCTGGTGGGCTACAGTCCATGGGGTCGCAAAGAGTTGGACACGACTGAGCAACTAACACTTTGACGTTCAAGGAGATGGGGACAGCCAAGCCAGAAAGACGGACCATGGGATTAGAGGGTTGGGACTTTGAGCCACATGATGTGGTATCAAGTTGACCTCTAGGGAGGGGAGGTGGCTAGAGACTGTCCGTCATGGAGCCACTGATTAATCAGTCAAGCCTAGTCATGAAACCCCAATGAACACTCACGAAAGTGAGTGGGCACCTGGACTGGCAGCACTCTGTGCGGGCTGCTGGAAGGGGGAGCCGTGCCAGCCTCACAGGGACAGCACACAAAGCTGTAAGCCTGAGGGCCTCCAGCTCTCGTCCTGCGCACGTGTGTCTCCCTCTTGGGTTCGTCCTAACCTGTATCATTTTGCTATAATAAAACCATAATTGCCCACAGAAACAGTGGCTAAGAGAGCTGTGTGCTCAGTTACTGTCGTGCCCAGCTTTTTGTGACCCCATGGATGGTAGCCACCCCCAGGCTCCTCTGTCCATGGGGATTCTCCACACAAGAAAACTGGAGTGGATTGCCATGCCCTCCTCCAAGGGGTCTTTCCAACCCAGGGGTTGAACCTACATCTCTGTGTCCTGCACTGGCAGGTGGATTCTTTACCACTGCACCACCTAGGAAGCCCTCTAGAGTGGGCATCAAAAATCAGACCATCCTGTCCACCTGACACTGCCATTTCCTTCTGGATAAGGCCTGAGGGGCCCCCCTTGAAGGAAGGGGAAGTCCCACCAGCTTCGTCTCCATATCGTCCTGAAATGGCTCGGCTGGCTGGGCCTTGCGGAAGCCAACCACACTAGGAGTGCAGGTCTCTGGGCCTCTGCGCGTGCTGTTCCACCTTCCAGGAAGCAGCCTGCTGAATATCCCCCTGGCCAGTTCACTTGGGAAGATCCTTTTGGGGGAACCATGCACCCTCACCTCTTCTCAGCCTCCCACCTCACTCTGGAGTGACTAGGTTATCTGATCCCCACCTGCAGGCAGACCATGAGCTCCCTCAGGGCCGGGGCAGGACCCAAGCCCACGGATCCAGTGCCCGAGCCTGGCCTGGAGGAGGGGCCAGATCCATGCCTGCCGGCTGAATGACCAGGGTCTAGGCGACTCACCCACCTCCAGCCACACGTGCTGGGCTGACATAGGGATGGAGGGGATTTCAAACCCCACCAGCCCACCCCGGGACACGGACTCCACGGTGTAAATGCTGTCCTTCGGCGTCAGCTCTGCCCTGATCTGGACGGTCACGCCCTCCGCCGGGCTACCATCCGGGTAGGACAGCTCCACCTGGAACGGGTCACCAAGGCATCAACATGGTCAGGATGGCTATACTCCCCCAAAGGATCTACAGACTCGACCCAATCCCCCAGCAGTCCCAGGCACTTTCTTGCAGCAGTGGGCAATCTGATGCTAAAATTCATAGGGAATGGTAAGAGGCCCAAACAGCCAAAGCAATCCTGTTAAAGAATCTAGAGCTCACACATCCCAACTTCAAAACTTCCTACAAAGGTGCAGTCACGAAGACATCACACTTGACGGTACTCCTATGAGGACAGAAACAGAAACCAATGGACTCGAATTGAGAGTCCACAAATAAGCCCACCCAACTATAGTCAATCGATTAAAGAAAAAAGAAAGATCAAAATACAGTGAGGGGGAATTCCCTGGCCAGTCCAGTGGTTAGCACACCCCTTCACTGCATGGGCCATGGGTTTGATCCCTGGTTGGGGAACTGAGGTCCTGAGTGGTGCATGGCACAGCCAAAAAGAAAGAAGAATCATAGTCTACTGATTTATGACAAGGGTGAGAAGATGATCCGATGAGAAAAGAACAACTCCTTCAACAAAGAGAACTGAACTCCACACACAAAAGAATGAAGCTGAATCCCTCTCTCACACCATATGCCAAAATTAACTCGAAATGGATCAGAGACCTAGAACCACAAAACACCTAGGAGATAATATAGGAGAAACTTTTATGACCTTGGACTTGGCAAGGAAGTCACAAATCATCCCATGCCAGTCATCTGGCTGGTGCCACAGCCAGAAAGGAATGGGTGACACTCAGACCTCACTCATTCAGGCCGGTAGAAAGAATAGTCAGAGTGAGTGGTTCAGAAGATGTAGATGTTGTGAGTAAATTTATTCAGAGTGAGGGATTCAGAAGATGTAGATGTTGTGAGTAAATTTGAGCAGTGGCTCCTGAAAGCCCCTGGTGCATTTCTCAGCTGTGTAGGTACCTGGTGATGGGGTGACCAGCTTCAGTTCTTTTTATTTTTGTTAATATGGACCTTTTATTTCTTTGGCTCCACTGGGTCTTAGTTGCGTGGGACCTAGTTCCCTGACAAGGGATCGAACCCAAGCCCCCTGCATTAGGAACACAGAGTCTTAACCACTGGACCACCAGGGAAGTCCTTAATGTGGACCATTTTTAAAGTCTTTATCGAATTTGTTACAGTACTGTTTGTTAAAGTATTGTTTTGGTTTGGTTTTTGACCACAAGGCATGTAGGATCTTAGTTTCTGACTAGGAATTGAACCTGTACCCCTCACATTGGAAGGCAAAGTCTTAACCAATGGACCACCAGGCAACTCCCAACTCCATTCTTTAACGCAGATGTGAAATGCACACTAAGTCACTTCAGTCACGTCTGACTCTTTTCAGCTCTATGGACTGTAGCCCTCCAGGCTCCTCTGTCCATGGGATTCTCCAGGCAAGAATACTGGAGTGGGTTGCCATGCCTTCCTCCAGAGGATTTCCCCGGCCCAGGGATCGAACCCATGTCTCCTAGGTCTCCTGCATCAGCAGGCAGGTTCTTTACCACTAGAGTCACCTGGGAAGCCCTTAATGCAGACAATGGATAATTTCTTAGATGTAGGTGAAATGCTCCCCTTTCCCTGAATGGAAAGCCCAGAGTCCCTACATACACATTCTGACTCTGCACATGGTGCCTTAGCGGAGACCCTCAGAGCCAGGGACACAAAAGCAGTGTGTCTGTATGAAGGACAGTGGGCTGACATCGCATTGTGGAGGAGAGAAGGGAGGTCCCAGAGCAGAGAGGGAGGAGCAGGAACAGCATAAGGCCAGACCACTAGGACCCTGTGGGTGACTCATGGAATGCAAAGGGGACAGGGGCGAGGGTGCTGGGCAGAGTCAGGGGTGAGAGGGCATAGATCGCCCGCTTCCTCCTGGAGTGACACAAGGCTCCACTGGCCTTGTCCCCTCTTCCCCCCAAATTGCAATAGAAACACAGATGAAATTCAGAATTTCAAGTCATCTCAAATTTTACTGTGTGGAAAAATGGTGTGGTGGGTGGGAGGGAGGCAGGGACTTGTTAAAAATGCCACTGCCCACAGGGGATCTGAATCATTCTGCTCACAGCCGGGGATCTGCCTTGTAGGGACTTAGATGTTAAATCACCCAGAGATAAAGTCAACCCAGTTAAGGAAGGTGCTGTCTTCATGGAGGGCTTCCCTGGAAGCTCAGCTGGTAAGGAATCTGCCTGCAGTGCAGGAGACCTGGGTTAGATCCCTGGGTCGAGAAGATCTCCTGGAGGAGGACATGGCAATCCACTCCAGTAGTCTTGCCTGGGGAATTCCGTGGACAGAGAAGCCTGGTGGGCTATAGAGTCGGACACAACTGAAGCGACTAAGCACGCACGCACACACCTTCACAGAACTGATTTAGTAAGTAGATACATAGATAGCATCCTGGTTTAACGCTCTAAGGACAGGAATGACTAACTCTGCGCAGCAAAGAAGCCCTTGATCCCAAGAGGGCAAAAGGTCTTGGTCTCTAACCACAGCATGGCTGTGGGGCCCATGGAATGCGCTAGAGTGCTTACGCAGTGGTCCTCGGGCAGCAGCCGGTGTGGGCGGTGAGCCTGTGACCTTGACAGCCGCTGTGGGGCACCCCGCCCAGCGCTTACCTTCCCCACGTAGGACAGGACTGTTTCCTTTGGAGTATCGGACAAATTTTTGCTCCCTTTCCTGAATGGAAAGCCCAGAGTCCCTACATACACATTCTGACTCTGCACATGGTGCCTTAGCGGAGACCCTCAGAGCCAGGGACACAAAAGCAGTGTGTCTGTATGAAGGACAGTGGGCTGACATCGCATTGTGGAGGAGAGAAGGGAGGTCCCAGAGCAGAGAGGGAGGAGCAGGAACAGCATAAGGCCAGACCACTAGGACCCTGTGGGTGACTCATGGAATGCAAAGGGGACAGGGGCGAGGGTGCTGGGCAGAGTCAGGGGTGAGAGGGCATAGATCGCCCGCTTCCTCCTGGAGTGACACAAGGCTCCACTGGCCTTGTCCCCTCTTCCCCCCAAATTGCAATAGAAACACAGATGAAATTCAGAATTTCAAGTCATCTCAAATTTTACTGTGTGGAAAAATGGTGTGGTGGGTGGGAGGGAGGCAGGGACTTGTTAAAAATGCCACTGCCCACAGGGGATCTGAATCATTCTGCTCACAGCCGGGGATCTGCCTTGTAGGGACTTAGATGTTAAATCACCCAGAGATAAAGTCAACCCAGTTAAGGAAGGTGCTGTCTTCATGGAGGGCTTCCCTGGAAGCTCAGCTGGTAAGGAATCTGCCTGCAGTGCAGGAGACCTGGGTTAGATCCCTGGGTCGAGAAGATCTCCTGGAGGAGGACATGGCAATCCACTCCAGTAGTCTTGCCTGGGGAATTCCGTGGACAGAGAAGCCTGGTGGGCTATAGAGTCGGACACAACTGAAGCGACTAAGCACGCACGCACACACCTTCACAGAACTGATTTAGTAAGTAGATACATAGATAGCATCCTGGTTTAACGCTCTAAGGACAGGAATGACTAACTCTGCGCAGCAAAGAAGCCCTTGATCCCAAGAGGGCAAAAGGTCTTGGTCTCTAACCACAGCATGGCTGTGGGGCCCATGGAATGCGCTAGAGTGCTTACGCAGTGGTCCTCGGGCAGCAGCCGGTGTGGGCGGTGAGCCTGTGACCTTGACAGCCGCTGTGGGGCACCCCGCCCAGCGCTTACCTTCCCCACGTAGGACAGACCGGGCTTAAACTGTTTCCTGGTGTCTTTGGAGTATCGGACGTCCACCAGCTGCCTCTGGACGGGGGTGGAGTCATCGAAAGCCACCTGCTGGCTTCCATCAGCACTAGTCACCATGGCCCAGATGTTGACGGTGCCCCGGAAGTGCTCGGGGACATCGGCCGGAATCATGTCCTTCACGCAGATGTTGAAGTCCTGGGAGCCATGGATCTGGAGGCAGGAGACACATAGAGGCTCATCCAGAGTCGAGTGGCCTTGAGGGATGAGCCGCAAACACAGGGCTCAAGTAGGTGCCTCTCTAGCTGCTTGGAGGACCCGAAGGACACTCGATGACCCACCCATCCTATGCGGTGTATGGCTACAAGGGGGTTGAAGTCCCAGCTGGATAGACATTGTTTTGTTTTGTTTTGTTTTTCCTTTTTTTAAAATTTATTTATTTTTTTTTTGTAAACCTTTATTTTGCTTTTAACTTTCACAGAGTTTTGTTGTTTACAGATATGTAGGTTCCCAGATTAGTCTAGAAGGAGGGAGATCTGTTCTTTGGAAAGACAATGAGACAAGCCCTCAGGCCAGACTGCGAGGGTGGGACTTGAAGCTGGTCAGCCACACTCTGGAGCACTGGCTCCGCTCCCACGCCCAGGGCACAGAATCCCGGCAATCAACTCCTACCTCAGGACTGCCCCCTAGGGGTGGGGGTTGGCCAATAATCCCAGTCCACAAACAGCTGGGAAGTGAAGTATTCAGTAAAGGAGAAAATTAAGACAAAGACCACCAGGGGAGCCTCCGGGAAGAAGGACTAGGACACCAAAGGCACGAGCACCAGGCACAGAGGAGGTGAGAGGCCAGAGTGTCCACTCCACAGACGAGAAGCCATGGGGACGGAGAGGGAGGACACATCCCAGGGGGTTAAAGGGATGAGGAAGGTGCTTCGGGTGGAGGTAGAGAGGAGGTGGTGCTGACAGAATTCAGAGGCACAGAATCTCTGGTACTGTGAGCATACGTCATCTAGTAGCACGTGCACGACAGAAATTTAAGTTGAAGAAGCAAAACAAAAGCCAGGTTACAAAATGTGACATGCAAGAGAATGTGAAGTCAGGTAGCTGTTTTGGGGGGAAAAAATCTGGGAGTTCCTCAAACAACTGAATGTACTCACCACAGGGAGATTGAATATACAGTCTCTCGGAGTACATATAAACTCACTGGAAAAGACCCAGATACTGGGAAAGATGGAGGGCAGGAGGAGAAGGGGGCAGCAGAGGATGAGATGTTGGATGGTATCACTGACTCTATGGACATGAGTTTGAGCAAACTCCAGGAGATCGTGAAGGACAGGAAAGCCTAATGTGCTGCAGTCCTTGGGATTGCCGAGAGTCGGACACGACTTAGCAACTAAACAAGTATAGAAAAAAGAGAACTTTGAGCCAAGGTCTGCATGCACCAGGGCAGGAAGTCAACCCGTTACAGTCGGCTCTCCATACCCATGAGTCCACATCCACCGATTCAACCAACTTTGAAGAGTTTTGCTCTGAGGTTGGTTGAATCCTGGGATGCAGAACCCAGAGACATGAGGGAACCAGGTGTACCTGTAACTCAGACTTCTAAGAAGTCAGATCCCCATCTCTAGAGCAATCCAACAATTACCCCTGTAACAATCAGCTCCAAATGGCCATGACCTGATTAATAACCGATGATTTCCCTAATTTTTGCCCCCACTTCTGTCTTAGAAACAATTGGGAAAAGTCAGATATGCACACTTCATCCATCACATCGAATGCCTGCTTCTAGCTACCCACCCAAGACTTCCTCAGGCCAATAACCTTTCATCAGGACACACAGGAAGCCTTTTCCCCTTTTCTCACTATAAAGCTTTCCCACTTCATCTGCCTTTTGAGTCTCTGCCAAACACAACTGACGGTGGCTAACTCCCTTGCCGCAAGCTCTGAATAAACAGCTTTTGTCTGCTCTTACTCAGGTGATCGTATTTAATTCACACCATAGCACTCAGGAATTCCAAATCCAAGAGATAGGATAATATCTGTCACGTGAAAACTTGTGCATAGTATTAGCCAGTAAGAGTCAAGAAATGGAGACAACTCTGGAGACTTCCCTAGTGGCCCAGTAGTTAAGACTCTGTGCGTCCCCTGCAGGAGCAAAACAAAAGCCAGGTTACAAAATGTGACATGCAAGAGAATGTGAAGTCAGGTAGCTGTTTTGGGGGGAAAAAATCTGGGAGTTCCTCAAACAACTGAATGTACTCACCACAGGGAGATTGAATATACAGTCTCTCGGAGTACATATAAACTCACTGGAAAAGACCCAGATACTGGGAAAGATGGAGGGCAGGAGGAGAAGGGGGCAGCAGAGGATGAGATGTTGGATGGTATCACTGACTCTATGGACATGAGTTTGAGCAAACTCCAGGAGATCGTGAAGGACAGGAAAGCCTAATGTGCTGCAGTCCTTGGGATTGCCGAGAGTCGGACACGACTTAGCAACTAAACAAGTATAGAAAAAAGAGAACTTTGAGCCAAGGTCTGCATGCACCAGGGCAGGAAGTCAACCCGTTACAGTCGGCTCTCCATACCCATGAGTCCACATCCACCGATTCAACCAACTTTGAAGAGTTTTGCTCTGAGGTTGGTTGAATCCTGGGATGCAGAACCCAGAGACATGAGGGAACCAGGTGTACCTGTAACTCAGACTTCTAAGAAGTCAGATCCCCATCTCTAGAGCAATCCAACAATTACCCCTGTAACAATCAGCTCCAAATGGCCATGACCTGATTAATAACCGATGATTTCCCTAATTTTTGCCCCCACTTCTGTCTTAGAAACAATTGGGAAAAGTCAGATATGCACACTTCATCCATCACATCGAATGCCTGCTTCTAGCTACCCACCCAAGACTTCCTCAGGCCAATAACCTTTCATCAGGACACACAGGAAGCCTTTTCCCCTTTTCTCACTATAAAGCTTTCCCACTTCATCTGCCTTTTGAGTCTCTGCCAAACACAACTGACGGTGGCTAACTCCCTTGCCGCAAGCTCTGAATAAACAGCTTTTGTCTGCTCTTACTCAGGTGATCGTATTTAATTCACACCATAGCACTCAGGAATTCCAAATCCAAGAGATAGGATAATATCTGTCACGTGAAAACTTGTGCATAGTATTAGCCAGTAAGAGTCAAGAAATGGAGACAACTCTGGAGACTTCCCTAGTGGCCCAGTAGTTAAGACTCTGTGCGTCCCCTGCAGGGAGCATGGGTTCGATCCCTGGTCAGGGAACTAAGATCCCAGATGCCATACAATGCAGCCAAAATAAACGCGTGGGTGACCAAAGAGGAAAAAAAAGAAGTAGAAACAACTCAAATGTCCCTCAGCTGTTGAATGGATAAACAGAATATGGTCCATCTATATCACAGACTATTACTCAGCCATAAAAAGGCATGAAGTCCTGACATATACAATGTGGATGAACCTTGAAAATATCAAACTGAATGAAAGAAACTTGATACGAAAGGGTCACATGGTACATGATTCCTTTTACAGGAAATGTCCAGAAATTCACAGAGACAGAAAGTATGTAAGTAGTCGACAGGGGCTAGAGATGCAAACAGGGTTTAACTACAAAATGATGTGGGCGATTTGAGGTGGGGAATTTTTAAAATATATTCATATATATACGGAATATTATAAAACTGGAAATATTCTAAAACTCTGGTGGTGGTGCTCGCGTAACTCTGTAAATATACTAACAGTCATTGAACAGGACCTTCTATGTGAATTGTGAAAGATGCTCAGTTGTGTCTGACTCTTTGCGACCCCATGGACTGCAGCCCGCCAGGCTCCTCTGTCCATGGGATTCTCCAGGCGAGAATACTGGAGTGGGTTGTCATTCCCTTCTCCAGGGGATCTTCCCAACCTGGGGATTGAACCTGGGTCTCCCACATTGCAGGTGGATTCTTCACCACCAGGGAAGGATATTTAAATTCCATAGTATGTGAATTAGGTCTCGATAAAACATTTAACTTTATCTACAACAATGTCGTAAGAAGAAACACATCAAAATAGCAATCGCGGCTATGTCTGCCTATTAGAGGACAAGTCAACTTTATTACTTCTTTTTTATATTTTCTAGCCTCTGTGTTCAGCCTGCAAGAATCTCATCATCAGGAAAATTCCCACCATGGAAACTGTTTTGGAAAGTAAAATAAAATGGGCGATCACAGGAGCTGAACGTGGGAAGGGACCCACCAGTAAGAGTAAAGAAATGGAGACAACTCTGGAGACTTCCCTAGTGGCCCAGTAGTTAAGACTCTGTGCGTCCCCTGCAGGGAGCATGGGTTCGATCCCTGGTCAGGGAACTAAGATCCCAGATGCCATACAATGCAGCCAAAATAAACGCGTGGGTGACCAAAGAGGAAAAAAAAGAAGTAGAAACAACTCAAATGTCCCTCAGCTGTTGAATGGATAAACAGAATATGGTCCATCTATATCACAGACTATTACTCAGCCATAAAAAGGCATGAAGTCCTGACATATACAATGTGGATGAACCTTGAAAATATCAAACTGAATGAAAGAAACTTGATACGAAAGGGTCACATGGTACATGATTCCTTTTACAGGAAATGTCCAGAAATTCACAGAGACAGAAAGTATGTAAGTAGTCGACAGGGGCTAGAGATGCAAACAGGGTTTAACTACAAAATGATGTGGGCGATTTGAGGTGGGGAATTTTTAAAATATATTCATATATATACGGAATATTATAAAACTGGAAATATTCTAAAACTCTGGTGGTGGTGCTCGCGTAACTCTGTAAATATACTAACAGTCATTGAACAGGACCTTCTATGTGAATTGTGAAAGATGCTCAGTTGTGTCTGACTCTTTGCGACCCCATGGACTGCAGCCCGCCAGGCTCCTCTGTCCATGGGATTCTCCAGGCGAGAATACTGGAGTGGGTTGTCATTCCCTTCTCCAGGGGATCTTCCCAACCTGGGGATTGAACCTGGGTCTCCCACATTGCAGGTGGATTCTTCACCACCAGGGAAGGATATTTAAATTCCATAGTATGTGAATTAGGTCTCGATAAAACATTTAACTTTATCTACAACAATGTCGTAAGAAGAAACACATCAAAATAGCAATCGCGGCTATGTCTGCCTATTAGAGGACAAGTCAACTTTATTACTTCTTTTTTATATTTTCTAGCCTCTGTGTTCAGCCTGCAAGAATCTCATCATCAGGAAAATTCCCACCATGGAAACTGTTTTGGAAAGTAAAATAAAATGGGCGATCACAGAGCCGCAGCTGAGGGCAGGTGCTGTGGGAAGGGACCCACCAGTGACAGCTTGGGGTTCCCGCTCCTCACCTTGGTGGTCCTCAGGACTGGGCGCCCCACCTCCTGGCTGTAGTACCCCACACCATTTACAGTCATGTTGATGGTTAAAGTCCCCGAGACGGGTTTCCCAAAGGTGTACCTGGAATGGAAGGACCAAGGGGAGTCAGTTACCTGAGCAGGAGACCTCCCAGGGGACCACAGGGGCGGGGTCAGTTTCAGAAAGGCCAGGGCCCTACAAGCTGTGGCCACTGGTACAGCAGCTAATCCAGGGCCACTTCCTGTCCCGCATTCCTTCCTCGAAGCCTTCCTTGCAGCCCTGCGATCAGGGCCCTGCGATCCTCTGCACTCAGCCTCATGTTGGACAGAAGAAGAGACCAAGGTCAGAGAGGAACTCTGGACCCAAAGCAGCGGAGTGTGAGACAACCGCTGAGGCTGGCCACACTCTGGAGCAGGGCAAAATAGAGGATTGAGCAACCATGAGCCACAGGAAGGCCTGGCTGGGCTTATGTGCCCAGAGAGTTCAGCTTTGAACCAGGGTTCTGACTGCCCTGAGCTGCAGTTTCCTCACAGGGAAAATAAGAATAAAACCACACTCTCAGGGATGTTGGGGAAGGACTTCAATGTATGGATGTCTTGCCTGATGCAGTGGATACGCCTGCTTACTGGGGCACAGGAGAAAAATGGGAGCAAAATTTAAAAATTTTTAAAAAGCCCAGAATTTTCATAGTATTTTCTAGACGTATAATATGTAAGTGTGTCCTGTATGTCCTAAAGAGACGTCTCAGCTACAACCTCCGGCAGGTGGCAGAGCTGGAGCGGGAACACGGGCCTCGTAGGGCTCTCCCAGGGGCCCCAGAAAGGGACACCGCCCCTTGACACCCTCTGAGGGATGCTCACGTCGGGTTTTGTCAACAGCCTGATCATTAGGCAGGCAACCCGCTCAAAAAAAAAATCCCTCTGGGGTCAGCCCGCTCGTCGTGGACGTTGCCTGTGGGGAAAGGGTCATGGCCTGGCGGGGGCGTGTCCTAGGGGAGGGCGGTGTCCTAGGGGAAGGGGCTGGCCTGCGGGAGGGGATTCTTCTAGGGGAGGGGCAAGTACTAGGAGGAGAGCAAGTCCTGGGAGGAATGGGCGGGTCCTCGCGGATGGGGCGTGTCCCTGGGAGGAGCATTCTGGGAAGGGGCGTGTCCTAGAAGGGGAGTCCTGTCTGGGAGTGGGCGTGTCCTGAGAGGGGCGGGTCCTGGGAGAGGGGCTAGGGGAGAGAGGAGGGCCCACGGAGGGAAGGAATCGATGGAGGTGGCTGCCTCTTTCTCACCTGGCCTGCACAGTCCCGATTTCACAAGCGTCCAGGTTCCGGATATAAGGGGGCGGGTCAATAAGGAGCTCAAACTTCGGTAACACTGAAGGGAAAGAGCAGAGAGGAGGGAGGCAGGGTGGCTTCCACCACCGGGGTGCTGGAGGTGTGGGAGAGAAGACAAGGAAACGAACTCGAACTCCGGGGCTTCGCGGCTGACAGCAAGGGAATCCCCGCTATGCTTTGTTGAGCACGAACAGCTCTCTGGGGATTCTGCGAGATGCATCTACGTCCCATCTTGGAGAGACTAGCATCCTGTTGTTCTCAGGAGGCCATATCTCCTCAGTCCGCCTGCACTGAATGCAACCAATTCCAGCCCCTCGCAGGGGTACACGAATAGCCAGGCTTCTGGACCCATTAGGGGCATCCTGAGGGTGCTTGCGGTGGAAGAGGGTCACTCTGCTGCCCTGGACGCATCCACCCACCCCATCACCTTGCATAGCCCACAGAGAGATGGACACTAGGGGGGCAAAATAGAGGAAAGGCGAAGACTCTGGTTCTAAGAGCTTAGGACGCAAACCGATAAATCCCCCCTCGTTTGCTCACTGAGTCTGTACCAGGCTCCTGTTGCTTCCAACCCATAATCCTGACCTCTATGGCTTTTCCTTCCAAGACCTTCTTCGTGAAAGGAAGAGAAACCCTTGACCCCATAAGGGAAAGTTTTAGCACAGAAGTGGAGTACGTGACTCTGGCCCAGGTTCACTCCCCAGCTCTTGCTACTTCAGCAGTTTCCTTAACGCCTCGCTCAGCCTCAGTTACCCCATCTGTAAAATGGAGATACTTCACAGGATGAGGATGAAAGAAGAAAAGGAAATGGCAAGGCTTAAAAAGGAAGGCCAGGACTTCCCTGGTGGTCCAGCGGGTAAGGACACCTCCTTGTAGTGCAAGGGACACCGGTTTGATCCCTGGCCTGGGAGGATCCCACGTGCCGCGGAGCAGCTGGACCAATGTGTCCAACTACCGAGGCAGAGCTCTGAAGCACATGTGCCCAGAACCGGTGCTCTGCAGTGAGAGAGGCCACTGCGACGGGAGGCCCACACAGGCCAAAGAACAAAGATGGATGAAAACAAATAAATGAAAGACCAATAGAAGTGGTCAAAAAAAAAAAAAGGAGAAGAATCCGCCTGCCAAGTCAAGAGACATGAGTTTGATCTGTGACCCAGGAAGATCCCACATGCCAAAGAGCAACTAAGTCCATGTGCCACAGCTCCTGGGCTCAGGAGCCACCCCTACTGAGCCGACATGCCGAAATGACAGAAGCCCATGTTCCCTAGAGCCCGTGCTCTGCAACAAGAGGAACCGTTGCCACGAGAAGCCCACACGCCGCAACTAGAGAGCAGCCCCTATTAAGTTCAACTAGAGAAAAGCCCATGTGCAGCAACGAAGACCCAGCACAACCATAAATAATATATTTTTTTTAAAAAGACATGACAGGGCTTCCCTGGTGGTCCAGTGGGTAAGGACACCGCCTTGCAGTGCAAGGGGCGCCGGTTCGATTCCTGGCCTGGGAAGATCTCACATGCCGCGGAGCGGCTGGACCAATGTGTTCAACTACTGAGCCGGGGCTCTGGGGCGCATGTGCCCAGAGCATGTGCTCTGCGGTGAGAGAGGCCACTGCGATGGGAGGCCCACACAGGACAAAGAACAAAGATGGATGGAAAATAAATGAAAGACCAATAGAAGTGGCCAAAACAAACAAAAAACTGAGTTGTCGTTCAAATCAGTTTTTTTAAAAAAAAGACATGAGAAAGACCCAGCCTTCCACATCGTGCCAGGCCCTGCTGAGCCCTCAGTGAATGGGCTCCTGTCACCTGCCCCCTTATCGTCTGTGTCATCACTAGGATGGTGGTTTCCCCCATATCTGAAGTCTTAAGACCCTGAGATTCTCCGACTTACCATACTTCTGAACTTCGAAGGACCTGTTGTACACGTGGCCTTGCATTTCGACAAAAATGAACCATTCTCCAAGTACCGGCTGGTCAGACAAGGGGAAGGTCAGGTTGGTGATGCCTGTGTGAAGAGAGACGCCCCCTCCTCCTAGGGTACATGTGTGTGCAGAGAGCCCAGCCTCCAGTGGCGAGGTCAGGGCAGAGGCGTCCTGGGGGCCCAGCCTCCCCCCGCCTGCACTGCCCCTCGGAGAAACCAGAAGCCACCCTGAGGCTGGCAAGGTCTGTGCAGGACAAGTCCCTCCCGAGGCTCCGTGGGGGAAGCAGAGAGAGAGACCACAACCCCCTGAAGCCAAAGCCAAGTGCAGGTGGGGAGCCAAATGAGCCAGGCCGCCCCGCTCATCCACGCTGCTCTGCACCCGAGTCACTCCCCCGGGGACGGAGAATCGCCCAAGTCCTCCCCTAACCTGGCAGCCTTCCCCAGGCGTCTCAAAATCCAGAAGAGGGAAATGGACATGGAGGGGGGTCAAGGTCAGGCCAGGGGACCTGCGTGATGCTGCGCAAACCACCACCCCCCACCATGAAGGCTGGAGACCAGGACTCTGCATCAGGGTCACAAAGCCACGTGGGGGCCGGGATCCCTGCCTCCTCCCCACCGAGCAGGACTCGGGGGTCTGGCATGTTTGTGCATCTTCCAGGTCGAGGGTGCACAGCTGTCCAGAGTCGCCCCAACCCCACCCAGGGTCTCCGCTCTTGGGACTCCACTTCCGTTAGGGCCAGAGCACAAAGGGAGATGTCGGTCACACGGCCCTCGTTGTCATGTGTGTGCGTGCGGGCATGCTCACACGTCTGCCTCTTTGCAACCCCATAGACAGTAGCCCACCAGGCTCCTCTGACCATGGGATTTTTCCTGGCAAGACTACTGGAGTGGGTTGCCATTTCCTTCTCCAGGGGATCCCTGTTCGAGAGACAGTAGAAAAAATGTCAGGTTCTCCGCCAAAGTAAAGCCTTTTGACTCCTAGCTTCCGGGGGCAAAGTAGAAGACTCCTGTCACCTGCCCCCTTATCGTCTGTGTCATCACTAGGATGGTGGTTTCCCCCATATCTGAAGTCTTAAGACCCTGAGATTCTCCGACTTACCATACTTCTGAACTTCGAAGGACCTGTTGTACACGTGGCCTTGCATTTCGACAAAAATGAACCATTCTCCAAGTACCGGCTGGTCAGACAAGGGGAAGGTCAGGTTGGTGATGCCTGTGTGAAGAGAGACGCCCCCTCCTCCTAGGGTACATGTGTGTGCAGAGAGCCCAGCCTCCAGTGGCGAGGTCAGGGCAGAGGCGTCCTGGGGGCCCAGCCTCCCCCCGCCTGCACTGCCCCTCGGAGAAACCAGAAGCCACCCTGAGGCTGGCAAGGTCTGTGCAGGACAAGTCCCTCCCGAGGCTCCGTGGGGGAAGCAGAGAGAGAGACCACAACCCCCTGAAGCCAAAGCCAAGTGCAGGTGGGGAGCCAAATGAGCCAGGCCGCCCCGCTCATCCACGCTGCTCTGCACCCGAGTCACTCCCCCGGGGACGGAGAATCGCCCAAGTCCTCCCCTAACCTGGCAGCCTTCCCCAGGCGTCTCAAAATCCAGAAGAGGGAAATGGACATGGAGGGGGGTCAAGGTCAGGCCAGGGGACCTGCGTGATGCTGCGCAAACCACCACCCCCCACCATGAAGGCTGGAGACCAGGACTCTGCATCAGGGTCACAAAGCCACGTGGGGGCCGGGATCCCTGCCTCCTCCCCACCGAGCAGGACTCGGGGGTCTGGCATGTTTGTGCATCTTCCAGGTCGAGGGTGCACAGCTGTCCAGAGTCGCCCCAACCCCACCCAGGGTCTCCGCTCTTGGGACTCCACTTCCGTTAGGGCCAGAGCACAAAGGGAGATGTCGGTCACACGGCCCTCGTTGTCATGTGTGTGCGTGCGGGCATGCTCACACGTCTGCCTCTTTGCAACCCCATAGACAGTAGCCCACCAGGCTCCTCTGACCATGGGATTTTTCCTGGCAAGACTACTGGAGTGGGTTGCCATTTCCTTCTCCAGGGGATCCCTGTTCGAGAGACAGTAGAAAAAATGTCAGGTTCTCCGCCAAAGTAAAGCCTTTTGACTCCTAGCTGGAAAAAAAATTGACTTGTGTTGGGTGGAGCATGAGGACAAGGAAGATGTGCAGTGGGAAGAAGGTGGGGGCGTCAACAGACACGGCCCTGATATTCCAGAAAGGTCTCGTGCTATGGGAGGAGCCCCAGCTGGGATCCTAGACATATAAAGGTGGGAAGAGGGGCCAATGCTTCCGGGAAGGGGCCACAGGAGCCCAGGTGGAGCATACCTAATTTTCCTGGAAGCTTTATCGCATCTGCTACCCAAACGCATAGCCCCCAAACCAGAGAATGAACGAGGAGAGAGGTCGAGAAGAGAAACGTACCACAGCACAAGGGCTCCAAGTGTCTCCATTCCATCATCCTGGAGCCCCGGGGGTCCTGCCAGGGGACAGACACACAAAAAACTGAGGGCAGACTGTGTGTGCCTTGAGGACCTGCCAAGCCCCCTCCCAAGGTCAGAACAAGCACGGAGGCAGCCCCCAAGGTTAGCTATTTATAAGAAGCAAATGGGGGCTTTTCTGGTAGCTCAGTGGTGGAGAGATCGCCTGCCAGTGCAGGAGACGCACTTTCGATCCCTGATCTAGGAAGATCCCGCATGCTGCAGAGCAACTTAGCCTTTGAGCCACAGCTATGGAGCCTGTGCTCTAGAGCCTCAGAGCCACAACGATGGAGCCCACGTGCCACAACTACTGGAACCCGTGCGCCCTAGAGCCCGAGTTCCAGAATAAGAGAAGTCACTGCTACAAGAAGCCTGCTCACCTCAACGAGAGAGAAGCCCCCACTCCCTGCAACAAGAGAAGACCCTGCAGCAGCAGTGAAAACGCAGAATAGCCAAAAATAAATAAATATTTTTTAAAAAAGAAGCAAATGGAAGCTTGGAACATCATCAAAGGGACTTGTCTGAAGACAGGAAGGCAGAAGGGGCCGTCCTGCCTCCCAGGTAGGGAGCTGCTTGCATATCTACAATGAGGTGGGTAGACACACACTCAGCTGGTCCCAGGGTGAATCCAGGGATGCGGATGGACCAGGTCCAAGCCTTTGGGGGTGCCGGAAGGGTGGGTGGTGGGCAAAGCCAGAGCAGGTCTTGCAGAGAGGCTAACTGTCTCCAAGCCAGGGCTGCAGAGGGGCAGGTCACTCACCAGAATGTAAGCTTCCGGCTGCAACAGAGAGACAGAGAGGCA
This sequence comes from Tragulus kanchil, assembly GCA_022376925.1. Taxonomy (NCBI): domain Eukaryota; kingdom Metazoa; phylum Chordata; class Mammalia; order Artiodactyla; family Tragulidae; genus Tragulus; species Tragulus kanchil. Next base: position 16,639,550 of record JAIOJX010000029.1, on the reverse strand, counting down.
GTGAGCACACCCTTCTGAAAAACCCAAGCCTCCTCTACAGGCCGAGGGCTCAGCCCTCGGGACAGGCTTGGGTGCTGTCATGGGTTGAATGGTGTCCTCCCCTCTCCCCAAATTCATACGATGGTGTCCTCACCCTCCCTTCTCAGAATGCATCTATATTTGGAGATGGGACTTTAGAGTGGCGATTTTAAGATCCTTAAAAGTGTATGTCCTGGGCTTCCCAGGTGGCTCAGCGGTAAAGAATCTGCCTGCCAGTGCAGGAGATGCAGGTTCAATCCTTGGGTTGGGAAGATCCCCTGGAGAGGGAAACGGCAACCCACTCCAGTCTTCTTGCCTGGAGAATGCCATGGACAGAGGAACTGGTGGGCTACCGTCCATGAGGTCACAAGGAGTCGGACACAACTGAGCAACTCAACAACAATAAAGCATCGGTGCCAATCCAATAGAACTGGTGTCATAAGAGGGGAAATCTGGAATCAGATGGGAATGGAGAGAAGACAACAGGAAGACACAGAGAGAAGACGGACAGTTTACAAGCCTAGGAGGGAGACCTGGAACCAATTCGTCGTTCATGGTCCTATTGCTGTCGTTCAGTCACCCAGTCGTGTCTGACTCTTTGGGACCCCGTGGACTGCAGTCCACCAGGCTTCCCTGTCCTTCATCTCCCGGAATTTGCTCAAACTCATGTCTGTGTGTCAATGATGCCATCCAACCATCTCCTCCTCTGTTGTCCCCTTCTCCTCCTGCCCTCAATCTTTCCCAAGATCAGGGTCTTTCCCAGTGAGTTGGCTCATTGTATCAGGTGGCCAAGTACTGGAACTTGAGCTTCAGCATCAGTCCTTCTGGTGAATATTCAGGGTTGATTAGCTTTAGGATTGATTGATTTGATCTCCTTGCAGTCCAAGGGTGAATCCAGGGATGCGGATGGACCAGGTCCAAGCCTTTGGGGGTGCCGGAAGGGTGGGTGGTGGGCAAAGCCAGAGCAGGTCTTGCAGAGAGGCTAACTGTCTCCAAGCCAGGGCTGCAGAGGGGCAGGTCACTCACCAGAATGTAAGCTTCCGGCTGCAACAGAGAGACAGAGAGGCAGTGAGCACACCCTTCTGAAAAACCCAAGCCTCCTCTACAGGCCGAGGGCTCAGCCCTCGGGACAGGCTTGGGTGCTGTCATGGGTTGAATGGTGTCCTCCCCTCTCCCCAAATTCATACGATGGTGTCCTCACCCTCCCTTCTCAGAATGCATCTATATTTGGAGATGGGACTTTAGAGTGGCGATTTTAAGATCCTTAAAAGTGTATGTCCTGGGCTTCCCAGGTGGCTCAGCGGTAAAGAATCTGCCTGCCAGTGCAGGAGATGCAGGTTCAATCCTTGGGTTGGGAAGATCCCCTGGAGAGGGAAACGGCAACCCACTCCAGTCTTCTTGCCTGGAGAATGCCATGGACAGAGGAACTGGTGGGCTACCGTCCATGAGGTCACAAGGAGTCGGACACAACTGAGCAACTCAACAACAACAAAGCATCGGTGCCAATCCAATAGAACTGGTGTCATAAGAGGGGAAATCTGGAATCAGATGGGAATGGAGAGAAGACAACAGGAAGACACAGAGAGAAGACAGACAGTTTACAAGCCTAGGAGGGAGACCTGGAACCAATTCGTCGTTCATGGTCCTATTGCTGTCGTTCAGTCACCCAGTCGTGTCTGACTCTTTGGGACCCCGTGGACTGCAGTCCACCAGGCTTCCCTGTCCTTCATCTCCCGGAATTTGCTCAAACTCATGTCTGTGTGTCAATGATGCCATCCAACCATCTCCTCCTCTGTTGTCCCCTTCTCCTCCTGCCCTCAATCTTTCCCAAGATCAGGGTCTTTCCCAGTGAGTTGGCTCATTGTATCAGGTGGCCAAGTACTGGAACTTGAGCTTCAGCATCAGTCCTTCTGGTGAATATTCAGGGTTGATTAGCTTTAGGATTGATTGATTTGATCTCCTTGCAGTCCAAGGGACTCTCAAGAGTCTTCTCCAACATCACAATTTGAGAGCGTTGATTCTTCGGCACTCGGTCTTCTTTAGGGTCCAACTCTCATATGACATGGTCCTTGAAAGAAATCAGTTCCGCCCACACCCTGATCGTAAGACTTCTGGCCTCCAGAACTGGGAAAGAATACACTTCTGCCCTTTAAGTCACCCAACAAATTCACACAGTCACCAATGGCGGTGAGGGTGGCTGAGCCCCACTTAGGGTCTCTTATGCTCCTTGCCCTCCATCACAGCCCTGCCCTCCTTCAGAGATCCCTCCACATCCAGAGAAGAACAGCTCCTTCAGGCAGCCCTCCCAGGTTGCAACTGGGTTGAATTTTTTTCAAGTGGCTCCTGCCAGCTTCCTGGAAACCCTAGAAACCACACTTTCCTCCCTGAACCCCCAGCACCAGCCTGTAGCCAGGCTTCCAGCTGGGGTCCATCAATGCCAGCCACACCAGTCGGCACTGGCCACCTGCTTGCACAACGGTGTCTCCTGAAGCCAACACACCCTGCCTGCTCCCCATGCACAGCTGACCGTGCACACGTGGGTCCAGGCCCATCAGCTCACGGGTGTCCGTATTGAGCCCAAAGGCACTGGGAAGCTTTGCACTTGAAATTCAACATCCTGTGACTGGTCCCTCTTGGACTTCACCTATCTCTGGCCCTCAACCAACTTCCGGAGGAAAATGTAAAGGCAGCTGCCCTTGATGGATGCGCCTGGCCACCCCCGGGACCCAGCACATCCCGTAGTGCCCTTGCCTCCCTCTGTCCCACAGCCCTCCTCCTGGCTCCCCCAGGGGACATGGAGCCCTGGGAAGAAACCGAGAAGGGAGGCAGAAATTGGACGAGGCAGGGGGAAAGAAGCGTTGTGGTCGATGGCCCTGGCCTGGTCAGGGAGCTCCCCGCACGCCGTTTTAGAAGCCGCTCTCACCGTTCCGCTGGCGGGCCTCAGGTCCGGGGTGACGGTGAAGACGCTGATGAGCACTGGAAGCAAAGAGAGAGGAGGCCTGTGGCAGCTCCCGTCCACGGCCGGCCCTCCCCCGAGCCCGCGCCGGCCGCCCACCTCGATCCTGGGGCCTGTACACCGGCTTGTCGGTCTGGATGAACACGGAGGTTCCCCGGCTGTCCACGGTCACGGAGGTCTGGTTGTGGAAGAGCGGGCCCTCCTCTGCCCACCCGCCGCGGCCCCACACCTTCAGGAGGGCCTGGCCCCGGAGGCCTGTGGGCACCTGCAGGCAGAGCGTGGAGCTGTGGGCAGGGAACGTTGCCCCGGAGGTCTAGGGCGTGCAGCACAGTTGGGAGGGGGACTGTGCACCGTCGCCCCCCCAGGGGACACTCAGCATCCCCCTATGTGGGCCCTCGAAGGGTGAAAACATCCTTGTCACCATCACAGAACACCTCCACTAAGCATTTGCTGAAGCACATGACCATCCTCATGTGACCATCCTCACACCAGTGTGCCCACTGGACGGCCGAGGTCGGGATGTGGCAGGACTCTCTCCACTCCTCCTCTCTCCTTCCTCTGGCTGCCCCTCTTGTCTGCTCTGAGCATCATCTGAAGGACCCTACCCGCCTGCCCACCTGCCACGCTCAGGATGGCACCTCTAAGGGCGGTGGGGTCCCTCCTAACCTCAGCTCATCTTCAGGACCAACCTGAGGATCATCCTCTTGCTCTGACCCTCAAATCCTTACCTGCTTCTGTTTCTGGAAACCTCTCAGCATTGACCAAAGACTTCCATGCAAGGAGGAAAACGTCCCAGACCACCCAGGGCACGGGTGTGGACAAGTCGGATGGAGTTGGTGGGGGATGTGGGCGGGAGGCTGTGTGCCCACAGAGGGTCTGGGAGTGCATGGACCAAGAAGCTGCCCCTGAGAACTGAAAGGATCAGGTGTGACCTTTGGGGACACGCAGTGACCTGCCCCAAGTCTCGAGAGCCACAGAGCCACCATTTCCTATCAAATCCCAGCTTTAAGTGGCGGGCTTCCCTGATGGCCCAGATGGTAAAGAATCTGCTTTCAATGTTGGAGATCCAGGTTCAATCCCCGGGTCAGGGAGATCCTCCAGAGAAGGGAATGGGAACCCACTCCAGGATGGCTGCTTGGAGGATCCCATGGACAGAGGAGCCTGGCGGGCTACAGTCTACAGGGTCACAAAGAGTCAGACATGACTGAACGACTAACACTTTCACTACCTGGTCCTTCACCTGGCAGCCCCCAGAGGTCTTTCAGGAATATTCTAAACTCACCTGATCCCCATCCCCACCCCCGACCTCTGTGATCCACACTCACCCCTTTAGCCTCAGTGACAGCCAAAGACTCGGGGCCGAGATTGAAGCAGGGGAGATAGCCAGGCACAGTGGGCATCACTGGCAGCTGAGGGGGAAGGTGGGGACCCCAACTCAACCAAGAGGCTCCCTGAGACAGGCTGCCCCCAGCCTGGGGAAGGCTGTGTGGAGGGGCCAGTTCTACAGCCTGTCCACCACCCAGATGAACACTCAGTCCCCTGCCGCCCCTCCAGGCCAGGGAGGCTCCTGAGGCTCTGGGTGTGGGTCCCAGACTATCACTGCATCCAAAAAGCATCCTGCGAGAGAAGCCACCAGACTCACTGGACCCTCTGAGTGTCTGACACCCAGGTGGGTGACGACGACTGTGAAGCCAACAGACACCCATGGGTATGAGGACACCCGACAGGTATGAGGATTCTTCCCTGAAATGGAAACCAACCCATGCAGGGGAATTCAGGTGAAGGAAGATTCTACAGACTGGAGAGCTCCCTCCCACTACTGAGGGGGTGCTCCTGGCTGGCTCCACTCCAGGCCCCTGGCTGTCTCACTTTGCAAAGAGGAAAACGTCCCAGACCACCCAGGGCACGGGTGTGGACAAGTCGGATGGAGTTGGTGGGGGATGTGGGCGGGAGGCTGTGTGCCCACAGAGGGTCTGGGAGTGCATGGACCAAGAAGCTGCCCTGAGAACTGAAAGGATCAGGTGTGACCTTTGGGGACACGCAGTGACCTGCCCCAAGTCTCGAGAGCCACAGAGCCACCATTTCCTATCAAATCCCAGCTTTAAGTGGCGGGCTTCCCTGATGGCCCAGATGGTAAAGAATCTGCTTTCAATGTTGGAGATCCAGGTTCAATCCCCGGGTCAGGGAGATCCTCCAGAGAAGGGAATGGGAACCCACTCCAGGATGGCTGCTTGGAGGATCCCATGGACAGAGGAGCCTGGCGGGCTACAGTCTACAGGGTCACAAAGAGTCAGACATGACTGAACGACTAACACTTTCACTACCTGGTCCTTCACCTGGCAGCCCCCAGAGGTCTTTCAGGAATATTCTAAACTCACCTGATCCCCATCCCCACCCCCGACCTCTGTGATCCACACTCACCCCTTTAGCCTCAGTGACAGCCAAAGACTCGGGGCCGAGATTGAAGCAGGGGAGATAGCCAGGCACAGTGGGCATCACTGGCAGCTGAGGGGGAAGGTGGGGACCCCAACTCAACCAAGAGGCTCCCTGAGACAGGCTGCCCCCAGCCTGGGGAAGGCTGTGTGGAGGGGCCAGTTCTACAGCCTGTCCACCACCCAGATGAACACTCAGTCCCCTGCCGCCCCTCCAGGCCAGGGAGGCTCCTGAGGCTCTGGGTGTGGGTCCCAGACTATCACTGCATCCAAAAAGCATCCTGCGAGAGAAGCCACCAGACTCACTGGACCCTCTGAGTGTCTGACACCCAGGTGGGTGACGACGACTGTGAAGCCAACAGACACCCATGGGTATGAGGACACCCGACAGGTATGAGGATTCTTCCCTGAAATGGAAACCAACCCATGCAGGGGAATTCAGGTGAAGGAAGATTCTACAGACTGGAGAGCTCCCTCCCACTACTGAGGGGGTGCTCCTGGCTGGCTCCACTCCAGGCCCCTGGCTGTCTCACTTTGCCTCCTTCCTGCCCCAGGCCCTTTGCATTGGCTATTCCCTCCATCTGGAACACCCTCCCTGCATGTTGATTCCTCCCAGTTTCAGCTCAGAGGGGTGCTCCTGCCATACAAAATGTGATTCCAGATTCTACTCTGACTACTCAGCATTCTCTTTCCCTGACATATTTTAAAATAAAACAGGAACTTGCTTCTCTCTGAAGCAATCACATTTATGTAACTGGGGACTTCCTGTCTGACCCACTCTTTTGCCCAGACACCAAGAAGGGTAGATCTGAAAAATTGGAATAAAACATCACGAGGTTTTAGGTATGCTTTCTTGAAAGTTCGACCAAAGGCCTCTTACCAGCATCCTCCCGGTACAGGTGAGAAGGACGAGGCACAGACTAGACAGGGCCGGCCCCTGGTAGCCATTGGCAATACTGGGTCCCACAGTACTGGCTTCTAAAATGTGGACCTGGGACCACTCAGGTCCCCAAAGCAAGTAGAGTTGGCGAGGGGGCGGGTGTGACACCCACAAGAGCCGCTTCTCCTGTGTCTGACGCCCCCATCATGACTCCACAGAGCACAGTGGAACCCTGTACTACTGGCGCTTAGGACTGAGTGATCCTTTGCAGCGGTGGGGATGGGGGCGTCCTCTCTCTGGAGGGTACTGAGCAGCATCTCTGGACTCCAGCCACTAGATGGCAGTAGCACCCTCACCCTCAGTTACAAAACCCAGAAACCGCTCCAGACACAGTCAGTGTGCCCTGGGGGCGGGTGAAGTGAGGGGTATTATCCTTCCCCACCCTCCAGGTTGAGAAAGGCTCATCCAGAACTATTCTGAATGCCATGGATCCCAAGATCCTTTTGAAAGTCTCTAGTCTAGTGATCCCTGGCCATGTTCCCAAAATTTTATGGCCCTTTATTGTTTCTTGTTAAAAAATTTTGGCCACTTCCGGTGGCATATGGGACCTTAGTTCCCTGATCAGGGATGGAAACTGCACCCCTTGCGTTGGGGGGCGGAGTCTTAACCACTGACCACCAGGGAATTCCCTAGCTATTGGTTTCTTATTCTAGCCTGTGAAGAGTGACGTCTTATACTCCGGTGGGCAGTCTGGGACAGTGCATAATCTTAACCCTGTTGAGACTGTCCTCTCTCTTTCTTTCTTTTTGATAAGTAATATCACCAATTCATTGGACATGAGTTTCAGCAAGCTCCAGGAGATGGTGAAGGACAGGGAAGTCTGGTGTGCTGCGGTCCATGGGGTTTCAAAGAGTTGGACACGACTGAGCAACTGAGCAACAAATTCCCATATTTTAAAATAAAACAGGAACTTGCTTCTCTCTGAAGCAATCACATTTATGTAACTGGGGACTTCCTGTCTGACCCACTCTTTGCCCAGACACCAAGAAGGGTAGATCTGAAAAATTGGAATAAAACATCACGAGGTTTTAGGTATGCTTTCTTGAAAGTTCGACCAAAGGCCTCTTACCAGCATCCTCCCGGTACAGGTGAGAAGGACGAGGCACAGACTAGACAGGGCCGGCCCCTGGTAGCCATTGGCAATACTGGGTCCCACAGTACTGGCTTCTAAAATGTGGACCTGGGACCACTCAGGTCCCCAAAGCAAGTAGAGTTGGCGAGGGGGCGGGTGTGACACCCACAAGAGCCGCTTCTCCTGTGTCTGACGCCCCCATCATGACTCCACAGAGCACAGTGGAACCCTGTACTACTGGCGCTTAGGACTGAGTGATCCTTTGCAGCGGTGGGGATGGGGGCGTCCTCTCTCTGGAGGGTACTGAGCAGCATCTCTGGACTCCAGCCACTAGATGGCAGTAGCACCCTCACCCTCAGTTACAAAACCCAGAAACCGCTCCAGACACAGTCAGTGTGCCCTGGGGGCGGGTGAAGTGAGGGGTATTATCCTTCCCCACCCTCCAGGTTGAGAAAGGCTCATCCAGAACTATTCTGAATGCCATGGATCCCAAGATCCTTTTGAAAGTCTCTAGTCTAGTGATCCCTGGCCATGTTCCCAAAATTTTATGGCCCTTTATTGTTTCTTGTTAAAAAATTTTGGCCACTTCCGGTGGCATATGGGACCTTAGTTCCCTGATCAGGGATGGAAACTGCACCCCTTGCGTTGGGGGGCGGAGTCTTAACCACTGACCACCAGGGAATTCCCTAGCTATTGGTTTCTTATTCTAGCCTGTGAAGAGTGACGTCTTATACTCCGGTGGGCAGTCTGGGACAGTGCATAATCTTAACCCTGTTGAGACTGTCCTCTCTCTTTCTTTCTTTCTTTTTGATAAGTAATATCAAACTCAATGGACATGAGTTTGAGCAAGCTCCAGGAGATGGTGAAGGACAGGGAAGCCTGGCGTGGTGCAGTCCATGGGATCACAAAGAGTTGGACACGACTGAGCAACCGAACAACAAATGCTTTATTAAAGACCTTCCCAGGTGGCACTAGTGGTAAAGAATCCACCTGCCAATGCAGGAGATATAAGACACGTAGGTCTGACCTCTGGGTTGGAGAAGATCCTCTGGAGGAAGGCATGGCAACCCACTTCAGTATTCTTGCCTGGAGAAGCCCATGGGCAGAGGAGCCTGGTGGGCTACGGTCCACAGGGGTGCAAAGAGTCAGACACGACCGAAGTGACTTAGTACACACACATGCTTTATTAAAAGTACTTCTCTAGGTAAAACATATGAGGCTTTCTATTTTCCTAAGTCATCCATCTATCAGTGGATATGAGATCTCCTCTTTCTGATTCACAAAGAAGCATATCTGCTCCCAAGGAACCAGCAAGGGCGACTGTAGTCTATTTAACCTGAGTTTTCCAACTCCTGACATCTGGCTGGTCCATTCTCCGTGGAGGGGCCATCCTGTGTATTTTAGGATGTTCAGCAGCAGCCCCGGCCTCTACCCATTAGAAACCAGTAGCAACACCCTCTCCCGCTCCCCAAGTTGTGAAAACCACAACTGTCTCCAGACATTGCAAACATCACCCCCACCCAGCCACCCCCAACTTGGAGGGAACTCTAGAGAAAGAATCCTATTATATAACATTGACAAGAGGGCAGGAAAACCACGGCCCCACAGTAATTAGACTCTACTAAACACATCCCATGCCTTGGAAGAAGACCCACCTAGGACTTGGTTCTAATCACGGGGGGAAGACACATCATAACTTAGAACCAGTCTCCAGGGAGCCCATCCTTTCAAGGATGCCTTGGAGCATCTGGGAAGCGTTAAGGAGGCGCTCACCCAGAAAATGCCGACCATTTCAGGGCTTATAATCGCCTTGAAATCCAAGCACTCGAGTTAAAAAGTCCATGTCAGAGAATGACCTACATGCAGTCAAAGAAGTCAAATACTTTTAAAATAATAACATTCAGTGCCAACAAGGCTGCGGGAAGTCTGGTCTCTAATGTATAGCCGTGTGTGATGCCGCACACGGGCACTGCTGTCTCTTCTAACACAACATAGGACCCAGTGAGAGACTTGGATCCTGGTTGGACAGGTCTTCCTTCAGGGTGTTCACCCTAAGGCAGGCATCCAGAAGATGAACATAAACCCAAATGTCTAACTTTGACTTTTAAACGTGCCAATGCAGGAGATATAAGACACGTAGGTCTGACCTCTGGGTTGGAGAAGATCCTCTGGAGGAAGGCATGGCAACCCACTTCAGTATTCTTGCCTGGAGAAGCCCATGGGCAGAGGAGCCTGGTGGGCTACGGTCCACAGGGGTGCAAAGAGTCAGACACGACCGAAGTGACTTAGTACACACACATGCTTTATTAAAAGTACTTCTCTAGGTAAAACATATGAGGCTTTCTATTTTCCTAAGTCATCCATCTATCAGTGGATATGAGATCTCCTCTTTCTGATTCACAAAGAAGCATATCTGCTCCCAAGGAACCAGCAAGGGCGACTGTAGTCTATTTAACCTGAGTTTTCCAACTCCTGACATCTGGCTGGTCCATTCTCCGTGGAGGGGCCATCCTGTGTATTTTAGGATGTTCAGCAGCAGCCCCGGCCTCTACCCATTAGAAACCAGTAGCAACACCCTCTCCCGCTCCCCAAGTTGTGAAAACCACAACTGTCTCCAGACATTGCAAACATCACCCCCACCCAGCCACCCCCAACTTGGAGGGAACTCTAGAGAAAGAATCCTATTATATAACATTGACAAGAGGGCAGGAAAACCACGGCCCCACAGTAATTAGACTCTACTAAACACATCCCATGCCTTGGAAGAAGACCCACCTAGGACTTGGTTCTAATCACGGGGGGAAGACACATCATAACTTAGAACCAGTCTCCAGGGAGCCCATCCTTTCAAGGATGCCTTGGAGCATCTGGGAAGCGTTAAGGAGGCGCTCACCCAGAAAATGCCGACCATTTCAGGGCTTATAATCGCCTTGAAATCCAAGCACTCGAGTTAAAAAGTCCATGTCAGAGAATGACCTACATGCAGTCAAAGAAGTCAAATACTTTTAAAATAATAACATTCAGTGCCAACAAGGCTGCGGGAAGTCTGGTCTCTAATGTATAGCCGTGTGTGATGCCGCACACGGGCACTGCTGTCTCTTCTAACACAACATAGGACCCAGTGAGAGACTTGGATCCTGGTTGGACAGGTCTTCCTTCAGGGTGTTCACCCTAAGGCAGGCATCCAGAAGATGAACATAGCTTTACACACAAAGATGCTCTCAACTTTTGGATGACATTATTTAAATCGTGAAAACAAGGCAAAAATCTAACCACGCACAACTGGTGTGTGTGTGTGTGTGTGTGTGTGTGGAGGGGTGTTAGTAAATTAGTATATAAGGGAGATGGAGTGGGAGGCTGTTTACAACAGAATGTAAATGATAATTACAGAGATGCAGAAACATGGAAGTATGTTTATGCAACGTGCTGAGAGAAAATAGCAGGAAAGGCTTCCTGAGACTCTTTTAATTGCAACTATGAAAGAAAATATCTTTAGGTGGACAAAGATTTATGGGAAACATGAAAATGCAAAAAAGTAGGAAGGATGGGGTTAGGGGTGAGTTTTTTCCCTTTTTACTCTTTTTCTCCTTTTGGTGTTTTTTTTAACATCACCATTAGCGGATTTTTTTCTCATAATACATGCAACTTCTCTAGTGCCATTCCAACTCAATTCTTTATTTCCAAGGTAGGGTTTCTGATTTTAAAAATGCACAGCTTACCTTGAGTTTGATGGTTCCTTTGTCTAAAATATGAAAATAAAATGCAAACAGTTAAATCAGGAGCTGTGTTTTTCTGCCTCGAGTTGCAACCTGACAAACAAGGGTTTTCTCATTCCAGAGGGATTTTCTGTGGACGAACACACACCCTGGGTCATGCTGGGCTGGCCTGGGCTGTGTTGGGACTGGCAGAAATGAGAGGTTTCCTCCAAGCTGGCGAGGACTGAAGACTAGAGGAAATAGACAAAGCTGAGCTATTTAGGGGAAGGTTGGCCAGCCTGCATATTTAATTCCTTTCACCCCTGGCCCTTGCCCAAGGTAAGCTGTGAGGGGAGCAAAGAGAAAACTCCTGGTGGGGTAGGGGGGTGCGGGGAGAGGACCAAGGAGAAGGGTGGAGAGAAAGAAAAGGAGCCTGAGGTCCCCAGTGGACCTCACTCCAGTGCATCTAACTGGACTCCCATTAACCTCTCTCTTCTATCCATTCACTCGTTGTCTGACACTTGTCTGGGTTCTTTGGTCTCTAGGACTTAAGTAGGAATCTATTAGTTTTGCCTCCCAGTGACCATTTCCTCATTTTCTGCTAGCAAAACACCCTGCTTTCTTGGAGGAAGCAACTGCCCAGCCCCTAATTCTTAAGGTTTTGTGGGACTCTGCCCATCTTTCTTGAGGCTCTGTGAAGACTCAAATGTACACAAGTCTTCCTCTTAATCATAGCAATTTGTATAAGGTTGAGCACATGACCTAAAATGGGTCAATCAGCATGTTCCACCTGCTCCCAGGGACTGGTTCAGAGTTGAGCACATCAACATGGGTCAACCAGCACAGACCTTCCCTTTGGTCACAGAGACTGGTTCAGGATCAATCACGTGACCCAACATAGGCCAGTCAGAGGGAATCCTGTTACTCTTTCCCCAAAGATCCTGAACTCAGAGGTTCGGGGAGACATAGGCACATCCACAAGTGGAGCTGGGAGACAGGACCAGTGATGCACTAGGACTTTTTCAGTTATGAAGAGCTTATACATTCTTGTTGCTGAAAAAGTGTTAGTTGTTCAATTGTGTCTGACTCTTTGTGACCCTAAGGACTACAGTCTGCAAGGCACTTCTGGTGGATCCCATGGTCAAGAATCTGCCAGCAATGCAGGAAACCCAGGTTGGATCCCTGGATGGGTAAGATTCCCTAGAGAAGGGAATGGCTGCCCACTCTAGTATTCTTTCCTGATATTTAGATGGACAGAGGAGCCCGGTAGGCTACAGTCCAAGGGGTCACCAAGAGTCAGATGCGATTGAGCAACTAACACTCTGTGGTTGAAGCCAACCTGATTTGGTTTCAGGACTCCTCCTGACTGCCCACGTCTCCCTCTCCAAGGGGACACAGGCTGGTTTACTGGCCTTGAAGACCTGACATTGTGTCTCCTGAAGCTATACCTCATTCCGTATGATGAATGAGTTACCTACTCAGCTAGATTTTAGACCCTGAGGCTGGGGTCTGCTCTGCACGCCTCTCTGCAAGAGGTCAGTGCCCTCTGCTATATGCAGTTTATGGCAGAGAGCTGATGGGCAGTGGGGGAGGCCACAGGCTATGGGCCTGAGCTCAACCCAGCGGCGGGCTGACTGTGAGCCCATGTCTGAATTCAACACCACGAGGGTGGGTAGAAGCTCAACAGAAAGATCTTAAGAGGTCACAAGATTCCTTCTGGGCCGCTTTCCCATCTCCATCCGAAGCTGGCACAAAAGGATGTTCAACTCTACCCAGATGGGCACCCACTGAACCTGAGCTGCTGAGAAACAAGGCACTCTGATCGCCCAGACTGAGCAGGTGACTGTTGCCCCTGGCCTTACTCTCTCTATAAAGTGGGGAGAACGCCCCCTGCCTTCCTCCCCCTGCAAGGGTGCTGGGGGTGGAGTGGGAAGGAAGCTGAGGCTGCCCAAACCCTGGAGATCACTCCGCAGAGGGGAGAAGAAGGCCCAGCCAAGCACCCCAGGGACCTACCCAGGATGGCTCCCTGGCTCTGCACCACTGCCTCGCCCAGGGCCACGAGCTGAGCCTGGACCATGACTTCCCTTGGGGAATTAAAGATGGTCACACTGATGACTTCCTCCACTCCGGAGCGGAAGACGGAGGGCGCAGCGATCAAATAGCCCCTGCCAAAGAGGAGAACCGTGTGTCATTTGATGGGTCTCTGTCCCCTACCGACCTGTGAATCCCTTGAGGCTTGTTCACCTCTGATGTCTCCCCGGGAGGTAAGAATCTGGTTCCTCTGGATCAATCCAGCACCAAACCTCCTCTTCATTCTCTGCATGTGGGCCTCTGGCCTTTTTCCCCTCAGATCCTTCTGTCACAAGACCTTTGCACATGCTGCACCTACCAACTCAAATCCGCTCCCCCAGAGGCTGAGCAACTGGTAGGATCCCACTTCATCCTCAAAGTCACCCCATGAGAAGTGCTAACATCTCCCATGTACAGCCAGAAACGAAGCCCCAGAGAAGCCAAACTATGTGCTTCAGTCAGTGAGAGATTAGGATACAAAACCAGGCTGCTCTAGAACCTAGTGGAAAGAAGCGAGGAGCCACATGCAGCACTCGTTTTAAGAATAAGATCCTGAAAACAAACTAAATGGCCTGAAGCAGGAAAAGCACTGTGAAGGCCGAACACAGTTCTCTCTTTCTGCAAATCCTCAGTGTGACTGTGAAGACTTTTCTGCAAAAGAAACGTCATTCTCCTGCTTTCTGGACCTTGCAGAAAGAGAAGGAACATGCACCGATTCACACAGCCCATCAGGCTCTCTTGGGGCACCTGACCTGGAGGCCTAGTTCCTCCCACCTCCCACCTCCCACTATTTTGTGGTCCCCAGTCGAAACTCACAAAGGCTCATCCAGAGCCACATGACCTGCTCACAATGCACTGGCAAATGCCCGGAGCCTGGCTGCAAAGGCAGCACAATCCCAGCGGTGCAGAACTATGACACCAGGACTTCCCTGGTGGCCCAGGGGTCAAGAATCAACCTTCCAATACGAGGCACACGAGTTTGATCCCTGCTCGGGGAACTAAGACCCCACATGCTGTCACTAGGCAAGCCTGCAGTGTCCCAGCGAAGATTCTGCCTGCCGCCCAGCAGCTGTACTCCACTAAAAATTTTAAAAGCTTAAAAACTCCACTCTGCCTGCAAGGGAAAACACTGGGCCAAACACTGAGATGAGGAGAGATTTTCTATTTCTCAAAAGCCTCCCTGGGAAAAATGCCAGGTCCTACACACAGCAAGATGCATTTAGACACCCCACACATACACCACAGGGGCTTCCCTGGTGGCTCAGGGGGTAAGGAATCTGCCTGCAGTGAAAGAGATCCAAGCTGGATCCCTGGGTTGGATCCCACTCCAGGATTTTTGCCTGAAGAATTCCATGGACAGAGGCGTCTGGTGGGCTGCAGTCCATGAGGTCACAAAGGATCGAACATGACTGAGTGACTGACACTTTCACTTTCACGCACCATCCCTAGGAGGGCCCTGGAGACACATCATGTACTCTGTGACTCCAGCACGGATAAGCCTGCCAAGACCCTAGTTTTATAGGTGCCCTGCCCAGCTGTGGGTGCACCCAGTAGGGACTCTGGGTCCCCTGTTCTGTGTGACCGCAGTCACCCACAAGCGCCCGCGATGGCTGGGTTCCCGCATGCAGTGTCTGGCCTCAGCTATCCACCGAGCATGCGTCCGCCGGTCCTGTGGGTGGAGCGGCACCATTGCGTTACCAGCAGCGCCCCGACCCTCACGGATGCTTTGTCTGGATCCAGCACAGACCATCCTGTGTATGGACCCTCCATTCCCTGTGTCCTGACTTCACACAGCACAGGCCGTGCAGGGAGACTGGGATGGACAGGTGCTGTCTCGAGTGAGCCCGGGAAGCCCAGGGCTTCCGATGGGATCGGCAGCCTCTAGTGCCATCACTGACCAGTGGGCGCAATGACTCTGGGGTCCCTTGGGGCAGGGTCTGGCTTCAGCAGGACACAGAGCATGCTATGAACCTGAGTCCATCACTGTATGGTCTGAAGCCCACCACCAACCCAGGTACACGTGGCAGACAATCTAACTTCAATGCCAACGCACATGGGTGATGACCCTGGGCTCCTATGTGCCCTGCGCCGCTATTGTATGGGCATATGGCCGCCTTCAGGACACAGCCTGTCCAGCTGCCAGATCAGATGACCCCAAGGCCTCCCGCATAGCACCTGCTGAGAGTAGAACAGCATTGGGGGAAATATACAATCTGCATGTCCATTTTCCTCGGGACTTCTTCTTCTTCTTTTTTTTTTTTTTTAATACTTATTACTCATTTGACTGTGTTGGATCTTCACTGTGGCACTCAGGATCTAGTCCCCTGAGAAGAGACTGGAGGCAGGTCCCCTGTGTTGGGAGTGTGGACTCTCAGCCACTGGACCACCAGGGAAGTCTCTCCTTCGGCACTTCTAAAGCCCCCAGCAGATGGGAGTTCGTGTCTTCACCCGAAGATGCAGAGAACCCGATGGAACGAAATTAACTTTCCCTGCAGTTCAGGAGCTGCACCTGACGGCGTGTCCGCCAGTCGAAAAACCCTGGAGACACATCATGTACTCTGTGACTCCAGCACGGATAAGCCTGCCAAGACCCTAGTTTTATAGGTGCCCTGCCCAGCTGTGGGTGCACCCAGTAGGGACTCTGGGTCCCCTGTTCTGTGTGACCGCAGTCACCCACAAGCGCCCGCGATGGCTGGGTTCCCGCATGCAGTGTCTGGCCTCAGCTATCCACCGAGCATGCGTCCGCCCGTTCCTGTGGGTGGAGCGGCACCATTGCGTTACCAGCAGCGCCCCGACCCTCACGGATGCTTTGTCTGGATCCAGCACAGACCATCCTGTGTATGGACCCTCCATTCCCTGTGTCCTGACTTCACACAGCACAGGCCGTGCAGGGAGACTGGGATGGACAGGTGCTGTCTCAAGTGAGCCCGGGAAGCCCAGGGCTTCCGATGGGATCGGCAGCCTCTAGTGCCATCACTGACCAGTGGGCGCAATGACTCTGGGGTCCCTTGGGGCAGGGTCTGGCTTCAGCAGGACACAGAGCATGCTATGAACCTGAGTCCATCACTGTATGGTCTGAAGCCCACCACCAACCCAGGTACACGTGGCAGACAATCTAACTTCAATGCCAACGCACATGGGTGATGACCCTGGGCTCCTATGTGCCCTGCGCCGCTATTGTATGGGCATATGGCCGCCTTCAGGACACAGCCTGTCCAGCTGCCAGATCAGATGACCCCAAGGCCTCCCGCATAGCACCTGCTGAGAGTAGAACAGCATTGGGGGAAATATACAATCTGCATGTCCATTTTCCTCGGGACTTCTTCTTCTTCTTTTTTTTTTTTTTTAATACTTATTACTCATTTGACTGTGTTGGATCTTCACTGTGGCACTCAGGATCTAGTCCCCTGAGAAGAGACTGGAGGCAGGTCCCCTGTGTTGGGAGTGTGGACTCTCAGCCACTGGACCACCAGGGAAGTCTCTCCTTCGGCACTTCTAAAGCCCCCAGCAGATGGGAGTTCGTGTCTTCACCCGAAGATGCAGAGAACCCGATGGAACGAAATTAACTTTCCCTGCAGTTCAGGAGCTGCACCTGACGGCGTGTCCGCCAGTCGATCCCTGTCTAGCTGACACACATAAGCCCTCGCGTCTGGGCTGACCCTGGCTTCTCATCCTCTGCTCTTGGAAGGTCTCATCCCGGGAAAGGTGGGATTTGGCAAAGTGGAGACTGTATAGGCTTCCCTGGTGGCTCAGATGGTAAAGAATCCACCTGCGATGTAGGAGACCTGGGTTCAGTCTCTGAGTTTGGGAGGAGCCCCCGAAGGAGTGGGCGTGGCAACCCACTCCAGGATTCTTGCCTGGAGAATTCCACGGACAGAGGAGCCTGGGGGCTACAGCCCATGGGGTCGCCAAGAGTCGGACCCACGACTGAGTGACTGCCACTTTCTTTCAGACAGGATGGGTCTTACATCAGCGTGCCAATCCACGGAGGCTTTCTGGCCTCAGACATTCCTCATCCAAAAACCACATGGGGACTTCCCTGGTGGTCCAGTGGCTAAGACGCCGCTCTCCCAATTCAGGGGGCCTGGGTTCGATCCCTGGCAGGGGAACTGGATCCCACATGATGCAACTACCAGCCAAATAAACAAAGCAAAATAAATAAATATTAAAAAAAAAAAAAAAAAACATGGATCAGAGAAGCAGGTATCTTGGGCTATTTCTAACTTAGATCCTTTGGGCTGGCGGGCCACGGGTCTGGCTTTCATTCAGAATTAATCTGGAGCCCCAGGCTAGTCATATTACCCTCATATAGGGGTTCCACTTCACTCAGAATACGTAAGACCCCCCCAGGGCAACTGTAATCGGAGGCAAACCTTCATGAGGATAGTTTAAAACTCTGCACCACAGGGACTCAGAACTTGGTCCTCATAAGGCGGGGTCCTAATGGAGGGCAGGGTCCTGCTTTGTGCGGGAGGTGGGGGGGCAGGATATCCTGTGCATGGCAGCATCCCTGGCTTCCACCCAGTAGATTCTGCAGCATGCCTCCCTCCGGATGGCAGTGGTGATGGCTTAGTCACTAAGTCATATCCGACACATGTGACCCCATGGACTGTAGCCCGCCAGGCTCCTCTGTCCATGGGATTTGCTAGGCAAGAATCCTGGAGTGGGTTGCCATTCCCTTCTCCTCCAGGGGATCTTCCTGACCCAGGGATTGAACCCGGGTTTCCCAGGGGGCACGAGCGGTAAAGAACCTGCTTGCCAATGTAGGAGACATAAGAGAAGTGGGTTCTGTGGCTGGGTTGGGAAGACCCCCTGGAGGAGGGCATGGCCACCCACTCCAGGATTCTTGCCTGGAGAATCCCATGAACAGAAGAGCCCGGCAGGCTACAGGCCACAGGGTGGCAAAGAGTGAGATGCAACAGAGCGACTAAGCAGGTACACAGGCTCCTGCGTTGCAGGCAGATTCTTTACACAGGACAGAGGCACCGGGGTAGCCCTCCCCTGGACGCTACCAAATGACCCTAGGGAGACAAAACTCACCCCTCGACTGGAAACAGCTATCCTAAGGAATGCCAGCTTTGAATGCATCAGGTCAAAAGTTTGCTGGGTTCCAATTTCACAAAGCCCAGGGGAGGTAAACCCCAAGGCTCGAATTGCAATATGGTGTGTTACTTTTCAAAGCGCGATCCAGAGGGGCAGCCCTGGAGGCGCCCCCGCCCACCGCGGCTCCCTGCGGACCTGTTTTCTGGGAACTCCGATACAAGGGCTGTTTGAGCAAGGCTCCTAAAGGCAGGGCTGCACTAGACGCTGAGCCGGGTCAGCTGGAGGCCGGCCCCCTGAGCCCACAACTCCGCAGCGCTCGCCCAGCGCTGGAAGATCTGGGACTATCCCTGGTGAAGCCAACTCATGGGAAACGCTGCACCTCCTCACTGTGGCAGCTCACCAGAAACTCCATAAGCAAGCAAACTTCAAGAAAAATGTGGACGCAAAGCAAACACTTCCTCCCGCACCACCACGCCCTCCCAAGGAAAACGGAACGGTAGGTCTCTCCTTCCATTTCTCAGCCAAGACACGCACCTCTTACCTTCAAGCCACGGATAACTTGAAATCGCCACCCAAGAAGACAGCCCTGGCCTCGCCAAGGGGGGCGATGGGGTTGCCTCTCCCCTTAGCTCTGGGGACGATCCCGGGTAGCCTGCCAGGCTCCTCTGTCCATGGGATTTTCCTGGCAAGAATCCTGGAGTGGGTTGCCATTCCCTTCTCCTCCAGGGGATCTTCCTGACCCAGGGATTGAACCCGGGTTTCCCAGGGGGCACGAGCGGTAAAGAACCTGCTTGCCAATGTAGGAGACATAAGAGAAGTGGGTTCTGTGGCTGGGTTGGGAAGACCCCCTGGAGGAGGGCATGGCCACCCACTCCAGGATTCTTGCCTGGAGAATCCCATGAACAGAAGAGCCCGGCAGGCTACAGGCCACAGGGTGGCAAAGAGTGAGATGCAACAGAGCGACTAAGCAGGTACACAGGCTCCTGCGTTGCAGGCAGATTCTTTACACAGGACAGAGGCACCGGGGTAGCCCTCCCCTGGACGCTACCAAATGACCCTAGGGAGACAAAACTCACCCCTCGACTGGAAACAGCTATCCTAAGGAATGCCAGCTTTGAATGCATCAGGTCAAAAGTTTGCTGGGTTCCAATTTCACAAAGCCCAGGGGAGGTAAACCCCAAGGCTCGAATTGCAATATGGTGTGTTACTTTTCAAAGCGCGATCCAGAGGGCAGCCCTGGAGGCGCCCCCGCCCACCGCGGCTCCCTGCGGACCTGTTTTCTGGGAACTCCGATACAAGGGCTGTTTGAGCAAGGCTCCTAAAGGCAGGGCTGCACTAGACGCTGAGCCGGGTCAGCTGGAGGCCGGCCCCCTGAGCCCACAACTCCGCAGCGCTCGCCCAGCGCTGGAAGATCTGGGACTATCCCTGGTGAAGCCAACTCATGGGAAACGCTGCACCTCCTCACTGTGGCAGCTCACCAGAAACTCCATAAGCAAGCAAACTTCAAGAAAAATGTGGACGCAAAGCAAACACTTCCTCCCGCACCACCACGCCCTCCCAAGGAAAACGGAACGGTAGGTCTCTCCTTCCATTTCTCAGCCAAGACACGCACCTCTTACCTTCAAGCCACGGATAACTTGAAATCGCCACCCAAGAAGACAGCCCTGGCCTCGCCAAGGGGGCGAGATGCGATGGGGGTTGCCTCTCCCCCTTAGCTCTGGGGAGTCCCCTGTACCTTCCCCGGGTGTCACTTCTGAAGTCTCAAGCTGCCCCCTTTCCAGTCCCACTCATGGGGCTGGAGTGGGGGAGGTGGTCAAGACTCTCAGGTTCCGCCCTGCCCGGAGGCTGTGTGGCCTTGGGCAGGTCGCTGCATCTCTCTGAGCCCGACCTCGCGTCCCCCACCCCAAGAAGGCAGCCAGCGTCCTCTGTCGCCCCGGGGATACTCACGGGGCCTGGGGCTGCTCAGCGCGCACGCCGTCCAGCGGCGACAGCAGCAGCAGCAGGAGCTGGAGCAGCGGCCCGAGCAGGGCGCTCCACATTTTTCGGCTCCGTGGGGGTGCTGCGCCTGGGGAGAGGGCCGGGCCGGGGCCAGTCCAGGGCCGGGGTCCGAGTGCGGCCGTCCCCGCTGCGCCGCCGGGGGCCCTTTGTTCGCAGCCCCCGCGCCGTGCGCCCGGCGCCATGCGCCCCGCTCCGCGCCCGGCCAGGCTGGGGCAGCCGGGGACCAGCCCCCTTCCCGGACCCGCCTTGTCCCCTGGCCCGCCCCTGCCCGGACCCGCCCCGCTCACCCCCTCCCGGCCTCTCGCCCCGCCCCTCTCAGGACCCCCTCCCGTCCCCGATCGGAGCAGCAGGGGTGAGCCTGCACTACCTCTCTGAGAGCTGGATGCCCCCTCCTGCCCCTTCGTGTGTGCCCAACTAAGTGAACGCCTCGCTGTTGTAGGTCCCGCTGGGGGGAAGGGGGGGGCACCTCCCTTTTACATCAACCACCTCTGGCCGCTATCCCAGGTGCTCCCTCTAACCAAGACCCCTGCAGCTGCCAGGGGTAGAACTTCTAATACTTCAGAGCTGACCACATGACCCTCCTGCCCCAAAGCCTCCTGGCTCTCCCTTTCTGGAGGCCAAGTCCAAACTCAGGGCTGCCCTGAGGCTGCCGGGATGGCTCCCCTTCACTCTTAATTCCTGGATGACTTGGGCCACCCTGTGCCGATCCTCACTGCTCGCCTTTCCTCAAATTCTTTCCCTCTGCCTCCTCCTTGATCTGATTCCTGCTCCTTCCAGAAGCTTGCCTTGCACTCTCCCTGCCCCCAGGCACAGTGGGTCTTCTAGGCACTCTCTCCCACCTGTCCGCACCACAAGCCTGGGCCACATGGAGAGCACCCAGGCAGGCAGGCAGTGGGGACTTAAGGACAGAAACGGTGGAGGAGGCTGTGCAGGGGCCAGAGAGGACGGGGAGCAAGCAGGGGCAGCAGCAGGGCTGAGAGACCAGGAGTTGCCACCCTCCTCTCCAGCCACCCTGGCACCAAGCAGGGTGGTCCAGTGTAATCCTCCTAAATCACATCTGCCCAGCCTCTCCACCCCTCGCCTCGCAGGCGTACGTGCTAAGTCACTTCAGTCGTGGCTGACTCTTTACGACCCCTATGGCCCGTAGCCCACCAGGCTCCTCTGTCCATGAAATTCCCCGTGCGAGAATACTGGAGTGGGTTGCCGTGTCCTCCTCCAGGGGATCTTCCCGACCCAGAGATCGAACCGGCATCTCCTGCAGCCCTTGCATGGCAGGAAGATTCTTTACCGCTGAACCTGAGCCACCATGGAAAGCCTACGCCTCACCTTTTTCCTCCATAAACCAGGCGCCCCTCCCCAGTCTCGAGGCTAGCCTCCTGCCCCTCTGTTTGCCCCTTTATCCACTGGACTCTGGTCACACGAGCCTCCATGTTTACATGGACCCCCAACACACCACCACTACCCCCAGCCCAGGGGCTGCTGTCCCCTCTGCCTGGGACATTCTTCCTCTTGGCATCCCAAGGCTGCCAGCCCTCCCTTCCACCCTCGGGGATACCTCTACCGTCCTTCCTTCCCTAACTGCCTGTCCCATAAGGCCTCAGATGTCAAGTGCTGCCTTTATAGGTCCCCCAAAGTGTAACTGAGTTCCCTGCTCCCACCCAGATCTGCCCCCAGCTCAACAAGAAAGGCTGTACCTGACCTGGCTAGTTTCCCTGCTGGCCAGACTAGCTCCAGCCCACCCAATATTTCTCTTTTTGGGTTTTTTCTGGCTGCACTACATGGCTTTTAGGACCCAATCAGGGGATGCCCATGGCAGTGAAAGAGCAGAATCCTAACCACTGGACAGCCAGGAATTCCCTCACTTTCTTGTTATTCAAATAAGCTGGTCATGCCCTCCTGGAGGAAGCAGCGGCACCCGCGCTTTTTCTCCTACAAAGTCGACCTCTCGCAGCCTCTGGCGGTCCACCTGACTCCAGTGCAAGTCCCATGTGGTTCCGCATGACCAACTGTGTCTTCCCCCGACTCCTTCCAGAGCTGTGACTATATGTAACTAACAGACCACGCTCCACCTCACCTGTTCAGTGCTGGGTGCTGGGTGTTTGACCTTCTAGTACTATTTAGCATGAGGGATCCTTCCTTCATGTGAGGGAGCCTCCATCAACAGACATTTCCCCTTGACAACAACAGTTCACATAGTCAAAGCTATGGTTTTCCCAGTAGTCATGTAGGGGTGTGAGAGTTGGACCATAGAGAAGGCTGAGCAATGAAAAATGGATGCTTCTGAATTGCGGTGCTGGAGAAGACTCTTGAGAGTCCCTTGGGTAGCAAGGAGATCAAACCAGTCCATCCTAAAGGAAATCAACCCCAAATATTCACTGGAAGGACTGATGCTGAAGCTGAAGCTCCAATCCTTTGGCCACCTGATGGGAAGCGATGACTCACTGGAAAAGACCTTGCTGCTGGGAAAGATTGAAGGCAGAAGAAAAGGGACAACAGAGGATGAGATGGCTAGAGTGCATCACTGACTCAATGAACATGAATTTGAGCATGCTCCGGGAGCTAGTGAAGCCTGGCGTGCTGCAGTCCCTAGGGTCCCAAAGGGTCGGACACTGAGCGACCGAACAACAACAATCCTTCCTTCACTGATGGGGTGAATAGGAGGTGAACAGGGACCACCGTGCCCTTAACATTCAGTTTAACTCGTTACATGATGCCCAGGACAGAAATCATGCTCGTATGATTATCCCAGTGAACCTGTTTATTGTCTGTCTCCTCTAGGGCGTGAGCAGCATTCACAGCTGGATGCTGAGCCTCTGGTTGGGAGCAGGCATCAATGCATACATGTGACATCCTCCTTGCCTCCTGAGTTGCAGGGAGACACTGGAGCCCACCCAATATTTCTCTTTTGGGTTTTTCTTGCTGCACTACATGGCTTTTAGGACCCAATCAGGGGATGCCCATGGCAGTGAAAGAGCAGAATCCTAACCACTGGACAGCCAGGAATTCCCTCACTTTCTTGTTATTCAAATAAGCTGGTCATGCCCTCCTGGAGGAAGCAGCGGCACCCGCGCTTTTTCTCCTACAAAGTCGACCTCTCGCAGCCTCTGGCGGTCCACCTGACTCCAGTGCAAGTCCCATGTGGTTCCGCATGACCAACTGTGTCTTCCCCCGACTCCTTCCAGAGCTGTGACTATATGTAACTAACAGACCACGCTCCACCTCACCTGTTCAGTGCTGGGTGCTGGGTGTTTGACCTTCTAGTACTATTTAGCATGAGGGATCCTTCCTTCATGTGAGGGAGCCTCCATCAACAGACATTTCCCCTTGACAACAACAGTTCACATAGTCAAAGCTATGGTTTTCCCAGTAGTCATGTAGGGGTGTGAGAGTTGGACCATAGAGAAGGCTGAGCAATGAAAAATGGATGCTTCTGAATTGCGGTGCTGGAGAAGACTCTTGAGAGTCCCTTGGGTAGCAAGGAGATCAAACCAGTCCATCCTAAAGGAAATCAACCCCAAATATTCACTGGAAGGACTGATGCTGAAGCTGAAGCTCCAATCCTTTGGCCACCTGATGGGAAGCGATGACTCACTGGAAAAGACCTTGCTGCTGGGAAAGATTGAAGGCAGAAGAAAAGGGACAACAGAGGATGAGATGGCTAGAGTGCATCACTGACTCAATGAACATGAATTTGAGCATGCTCCGGGAGCTAGTGAAGCCTGGCGTGCTGCAGTCCCTAGGGTCCCAAAGGGTCGGACACTGAGCGACCGAACAACAACAATCCTTCCTTCACTGATGGGGTGAATAGGAGGTGAACAGGGGACCACCGTGCCCTTAACATTCAGTTTAACTCGTTACATGATGCCCAGGACAGAAATCATGCTCGTATGATTATCCCAGTGAACCTGTTTATTGTCTGTCTCCTCTAGGGCGTGAGCAGCATTCACAGCTGGATGCTGAGCCTCTGGTTGGGAGCAGGCATCAATGCATACATGTGACATCCTCCTTGCCTCCTGAGTTGCAGGGAGACACTGGGAAGCGTCCCACCCTGATGCCTCTCCAGCCCTGTGTGAGCCGCTGGTTAACAGACCCATTGCTAAAAATTAAGTTACACCACCTTTTGATTAAAAATCCCTGATATTAAAACTAAAAGCAATAAGCGTGCAAAAGTGATCCGTACTCCATTATTTCACAGCCTCATTCTGGGCCCTGGGCTCTGGGGAGTATCCCTGACCTTCGAATCTGATGATAAGACTCTCTAATGACCCACATCCCTTCCCATGGAGTGACTTCCTGCTGGCAGCTTGAAGCCGGCCATGGCAGGGAGTACAAGTCAATTCTGCCCTAACGCTTGTTTTGAAAACAAAAATTTGTTCCAACACGATGGATGCATAAGGGGAGGATTGGAACATAATTGGATGGAATGTGGTATTACCGATGCAGGATTTGGACGGCGAGAAATTCGGAGTGGAAGCAGGAAACAGCACCACCGCGACCACAACCCCGTGGAAATGTACCAGCCACACACACGCACACGCAGTCACACACCCTCAGCATCCGCACTCCCTGAGCTGCTAGGAGCCACCCTGTCCACCCATCTCTCGAATGCCAATGTCCCGTTTCATTTCGGGAACCTCCTCCCTGTATGTCGCAGCAACCCGCAGGCACGTCACGTCCACACACACACCTCAGGTCTGTTCCAAAGTCAAGCGCCCTATGTCCTGTGGTATTCCTGCCCTTCACTAATGTCAAACGTGTGTACAACGGTGCCTATCTTTGCTCATTGTATCGCTGATACAGTTTTTGAGTGTGGTGCCCTGGCTCCTTTTTCTCGTGAGCCCTGTGGTTCATGTGAAGCACATGGTCATCTTCAGGAATGGGTCAGGGCAGAAAAAAGCGACCGTGTGGGCTTCCCCTGGTGGTCCAGTGGGTAAGGACACCACCTTGCAGTGCAAGGGGCGCCAGTTCGAGCCCTGGCCTGGGAAGATCCCACGTGCCGCGGAGCGGCTGGACAGATGTGTCCAATCACCGAGCCGGAGCTCTGGAGCGCATGCGCCCAGAGCCAGTGCTCTGCAACGACAGACGCCACCACGATGGGAGGCCCACAGGAGCCAAAGAACAAAGACGATGAAAATAGAGAAATGAAAGAGCGATAGAAGTGGCCCGCCTGCTCCCTTCCCTCCCCAGCCCAACCCCCACCCAAAAATAAATAAATAAATAAATCTTTAAAAAAAAAAAAAGCGACCGTGTGAGTCACTCAGTCGTGTCCAACTCTTGGCGGCGCCATGGACTATAGCCCGCCAGGCTCCCGCCAGGCTCCTCTGTCCTTGAGATTCTCCAGGCAAGAATCCTGGAGTGGGTAGCCATTCCCTTCTCCAGGGGATCTTCCCCACCCAGGGATTGAACCCAGGTCTCCCTCACTGCAGGCAGATTCTTTACCATCTGAGCCATTAGGGAAGGGCAAAACCGACTGTGTTTTTCCCCGCAGGAAAAGAATCCTAAATCTCCCAGCGCACCACTGATGCGTGGCATGGCGATCTGGGTCTGGGTTTGGGTGGGAGGACAAAGTCGACAGTCTTACAGTGAGAGGCATTTTGTTCTTCCAGGGAGCCAGCAGGTCCTGGGCCAGTTGAGCGCCCTGTTGTCAGGATGTGGGGGACGACAGATGAGCAGCCTCACGGCCTGCAGGAGATGGGGGCTCAGCACCCAACGGCCAGGACCTCACAGCCAGCGGGGGAAACAGGGCCTATCACAGGCAGGAGCAGCTGCGGAGAGCGACTCTTGCTGCCCAGGAGGACCCAGCCAGGTCATCAGGCGGTGTGAGGCCAGTGATACTGATGAAGCTGAAACTGCGTGTGACCTTTGACCCTGCTGGAAGGCCATGGTTGCTTCCAGGGAGACTCTGCCAAGCACTTTCCCAGTTGTATCAGTTCAGGGGCGGTGAATAGCACGGAGCAGCCTGTGTCCATCCAGGGGACAAGGGACAAACAGATGAAAGAGAGGTCTGGGCGATTCTCCTAGATCAGGGAAGATGGGGTACAAGGTCTGGGAGAATTGTAACCAGGGAGAGGAAGCCGATTTCAACGAAACCCAAGACCTTTTACTTCCTGCTTCCTGGGGAGCGAGAGCCTGGAGGGGAGGAAGGGTGACTGGGGACCCTCCTGCACCTGGGTGCTGTCTTTCACCCTGTGTCCTTTTTGCCCCCCGCATGTGAGGCCCAGGGGTGCTGGCCCGGTGGAGGAGAGAGGCGTCCCCATACAGCCAGTATGAGCCCCCTCCCAGAGCAGACTTTGAGGAAGTTTCCCAAAGAAGATATAAAAATGGAAGACAAGTATGTGAAAAAATATTCTAAAATTGGATTATCATCATGTGAAGTCTGTAACTTTATGAAGAATATTCATCTGTATGCTGAAAACAGGTAAACTTGATGGTATGTCAATGATATCTCAAAAGACCAGCCATGGCATATGAAAATACATGCAAATATACTTATTTTTGTGTGTGTTGATGTGTTCGTCGCTCAGTCATGTCTGACTCTTTGTGAACCCATGGATGGTAGCCCACCAGGCTCCTCTGTCCATGGGATTTCTCAGGCAAGAATAGCAGAGTGGGTAGCCATTCCCTTGTTTACATATATATATTTCCAGATAAGCAAACAATGTGCTTTGGGAAATGCCCACACCTGCAGGTCTTTGCTTCCTTTTTCTCCCTCCCTCTCTGTATTTCCAGCATCTCACAGAAGCCCCGAGCAACTCAATTCCACTTTACAGTGGAATTAATGAAGATCAGTAAATGAGAAGGAGGATTTCACACACCTCACCTTGAGAGGCACGGACCAAGGGTCAGCAGGGGTCAGGACGAATGCTAAGGATGAGATTTCTGCCATGCAAATTCCCCAAAGCCAACTCCACCTGCTCTTCTGCATCGTGTAAATGTCCAAGCAATCTCGCAGCAGTGGAGAGGGCAGATGCCGGCACAGGATGTTCCAGTTGTTATTTGCCATTCCAGTTCACAGCAGAGTAAATGCTGTTTGCAGATGCAACAGCCTTTTCCGGGGTCTATGTTGGTTTCTTGTAGCTGCTGGAATAGAAGACCACAGACAGGGTGGCTTAAAACAACAGAAGTTATTCTGTCACTAGTCTGGGGGCCTGAAATCTGAAATGACAGTGTTGGCAGGGCTGGTTCCTTCTGAAGACTGTGAGGGAGACTCTACACCATGCCTCTCTCCTAGTTTCTCGTGGCCGTTGGCTATCTTTGGTGATCCTCAGCTTGCTGATTGGTTGCTCCAGCTGTTCCATATACTAGCGTCCTTGGACGGGTTGGTGTGTGTTCTCAGTGGCCTCAGTCGTGTCTGACTCTTTTCCATCCTATGGACTGTAGCCCGCCAGGCTCCTCTGTCCATGGGATTCTCCAGGCATGAATACTTCTCTTAGGGATCTTCCTGACCGGTGATAGAAACCTGTGTCTCCTGTATTGCAGGCAGATTCTTTACCATCTGACCCACCCGGGAAGCCCAGACTCCTTCTTTAATCAATAAAAATTGACAAAAGGCCATAAATTCAGGCAAGACTGAAGCACAAGGGAGTGAGAACAAGAAACAGGTGCCAGGACTTCCTTGGTGATCAAGACGTTAAGAGGCCACCTTGCAATGCAGGGGACACAGATTCCATCCCTGTTTGGGGAACAACTAAGACCCCACGTCCCTCAACTAGAGAGTCCACGCACAGCGATGAAAGACCCTGAGTGCCGCAACTAAGACCTGATGAAGACAAATAGATATTTTTTAAAAAAGAAACCGATGCCTTTGCTCACTCTCTGAGGTGGGAGTTGGGATAGTTCCTTACATGGGGTGAGGTGAGGCAGGTCCATAGGTTGAGCAGGGGCACACACTCACCTTGAGAGGCACGGACCAAGGGTCAGCAGGGGTCAGGACGAATGCTAAGGATGAGATTTCTGCCATGCAAATTCCCCAAAGCCAACTCCACCTGCTCTTCTGCATCGTGTAAATGTCCAAGCAATCTCGCAGCAGTGGAGAGGGCAGATGCCGGCACAGGATGTTCCAGTTGTTATTTGCCATTCCAGTTCACAGCAGAGTAAATGCTGTTTGCAGATGCAACAGCCTTTTCCGGGGTCTATGTTGGTTTCTTGTAGCTGCTGGAATAGAAGACCACAGACAGGGTGGCTTAAAACAACAGAAGTTATTCTGTCACTAGTCTGGGGGCCTGAAATCTGAAATGACAGTGTTGGCAGGGCTGGTTCCTTCTGAAGACTGTGAGGGAGACTCTACACCATGCCTCTCTCCCAGTTTCTCGTGGCCGTTGGCTATCTTTGGTGATCCTCAGCTTGCTGATTGGTTGCTCCAGCTGTTCCATATACTAGCGTCCTTGGACGGGTTGGTGTGTGTTCTCAGTGGCCTCAGTCGTGTCTGACTCTTTTCCATCCTATGGACTGTAGCCCGCCAGGCTCCTCTGTCCATGGGATTCTCCAGGCATGAATACTTCTCTTAGGGATCTTCCTGACCGGTGATAGAAACCTGTGTCTCCTGTATTGCAGGCAGATTCTTTACCATCTGACCCACCCGGGAAGCCCAGACTCCTTCTTTAATCAATAAAAATTGACAAAAGGCCATAAATTCAGGCAAGACTGAAGCACAAGGGAGTGAGAACAAGAAACAGGTGCCAGGACTTCCTTGGTGATCAAGACGTTAAGAGGCCACCTTGCAATGCAGGGGACACAGATTCCATCCCTGTTTGGGGAACAACTAAGACCCCACGTCCCTCAACTAGAGAGTCCACGCACAGCGATGAAAGACCCTGAGTGCCGCAACTAAGACCTGATGAAGACAAATAGATATTTTTTAAAAAAGAAACCGATGCCTTTGCTCACTCTCTGAGGTGGGAGTTGGGATAGTTCCTTACATGGGGTGAGGGTGAGGCAGGTCCATAGGTTGAGCAGGGAGCGTAGCTTTGGCGGCTGCCCACCCCCTTCACGGTGCTGGGACCGTGTGCAGTTCCCTGCTTTTGCTCAGGGCACCTCAGAAGAGGCAGTTGGCACCTCAAAAGGGCAGTAACCTTTTTGTATCTTATTGTGCACGTGCCATGCTAAGGCTCTTCAGTTCGTGTCTGACTCTTTCCGACCCCATGGACTGTAGCCCTGGAGCCCTCCAGGATCCTCTGTCCATGGGATTTTCCAGATAGGAATACTGGCGTGGTTGCCATTTTCTTCACCAGGGTTGAAGACCGAATACAATGAGGGAGACTCTACACCATGCCTCTCTCTCAGTTGCAGTTTCTTTGCCATTTTCTTCCTGACCCAGGGATTGAACTCTTGTCTCATGTCTCCTGCATTGGCAGGAGGGTTCTTTACAACTAACACCACCTGGGAAGCCCCTTATTGGGCATAACTGCCCCTAAATGTGCATGCAAGCAGCTGGTTTTCATCCCTTAATTTCTTTGAATTCTGGTGCTGAGATCTTTGTCCAGGTGTAAGCACTCCTGTAAAGGGTCCCGGGTCTCGGTGCATCTCACAGCCTGCCTTCATCATCACGTGGCTTTGTCTCTCTGTGCGTAGGTGTGTCCAAATTTCCCTCTTCTTCTTCTTCTTTTTTTTTTTTAATTTTGGCCTCTTTTATTGTTCTTTTTTTTTTTTCATTTTATTTATTTTCATCCATCTTTATTCTTTGGCCTGTGTGGATCTCCCATTGCAATGGCCTCTCTCCTTGCAGAGCACTGGCCCTGGACACATGCGCTCCAGAGCTCCGGCTTGTAATTGGACACACCAGTCCAGTTGCTCTGCGGCATGTGGGACCTTCCCAGGTCAGGGACTGAACTGGTGCCCCATGCACTGCAAGGCAGACTCTGTACCCACTGGACCACCAGGAAAGCCCCCCTCTTCTTTTGTTTTTTTAATTAAAAAAAATTATTTTGGCTACACCCCACAGCATGTTGAATCTTAGTTCCCTGACCAGGGATCGAAACTTCACCCTCTGTGTTGGAAACCCAGAGTGTTAACCACTGGACCAGAAGTAGAAATAACAGTACTGCGTGCATCCTTAGTAGGTATCTGACTCCTTGTGACCCCATGGACTGTAGCCCGCCAGGCTCCTCTGTCCAGGGGATTTCCCAGGCCCGAATACTGGAGTGGGGTGGCATGTCCTTCTCCAGGGGATCTCCCTGACTCAGGGGTTGAACTTGAATCTCTTGTGTCTCTACCACTGACAGGTGGATTCTTTACCATTGCGCCACCTGGGAAGCCAACAGGAAGTCCCCAAATTTCCCTCCTCTTATGAGAGCACCAGTCCCACTAGATCGAGGGCCCACCCTAATCCAGTATGACCTCATCTTAAATAATTACATTTGCAAAGACCCAATGCGTTTGGATTTATGACTCAAATAGGGTCATATTCTGAGACTCTGGGGGGACATGAATTATAGGCGGATCCTATTCATCCTCGTACTAAGGGCCTTTCAGCAAATAATCTAAAGTGATTTCTTAAGCCCTGCCTAGGAAGGGAATAATAGCGATCTAAACTGAAATCTGTGCCTAAGTCCAATTCATCACTTCCTTGGCCTAAGTTAGGCTTGGCCCCACTGGGTCATTCTGAGTACTTTGGAGTCCACATCTCAGCAAGTGAAGGGCTGGGGCTGGGTGGGGGCCTGGAGCCAGGCCTTGGGGTCCCAGCCCAGCTCCACAGCTAGGGCAGTGCTGAGCATTCTGGACTTCGTTTGGCTTGTCCATCACACAGGGAGAGTCATAACCCCACCCTCCTCCACGGCGGCTAGGACGAAGCCAGGCGATGGGTGCGTCAGAAAGCTCAGCTCTGGGCCTGGTCCAGGGACCACACCCAGGAAACCAGAGCTGGTTTTGAGCTCCTGTCCCCTGGGTACCCACTTCCTGGGTCGACTTCCAAAACCTGGAATCTGGAGAAAGGGGCCCCGTGCACTGCAAGGCAGACTCTGTACCCACTGGACCACCAGGAAAGCCCCTCTTCTTTTGTTTTTAATTAAAAATTAGTTTGGCTACACCCCACAGCATGTTGAATCTTAGTTCCCTGACCAGGGATCGAAACTTCACCCTCTGTGTTGGAAACCCAGAGTGTTAACCACTGGACCAGAAGTAGAAATAACAGTACTGCGTGCATCCTTAGTAGGTATCTGACTCCTTGTGACCCCATGGACTGTAGCCCGCCAGGCTCCTCTGTCCAGGGGATTTCCCAGGCCCGAATACTGGAGTGGGGTGGCATGTCCTTCTCCAGGGGATCTCCCTGACTCAGGGGTTGAACTTGAATCTCTTGTGTCTCTACCACTGACAGGTGGATTCTTTACCATTGCGCCACCTGGGAAGCCAACAGGAAGTCCCCAAATTTCCCTCCTCTTATGAGAGCACCAGTCCCACTAGATCGAGGGCCCACCCTAATCCAGTATGACCTCATCTTAAATAATTACATTTGCAAAGACCCAATGCGTTTGGATTTATGACTCAAATAGGGTCATATTCTGAGACTCTGGGGGGACATGAATTATAGGCGGATCCTATTCATCCTCGTACAAGGGGCCTTTCAGCAAATAATCTAAAGTGATTTCTTAAGCCCTGCCTAGGAAGGGAATAATAGCGATCTAAACTGAAATCTGTGCCTAAGTCCAATTCATCACTTCCTTGGCCTAAGTTAGGCTTGGCCC
Organism: Tragulus kanchil; assembly: GCA_022376925.1. Classification (NCBI taxonomy): domain Eukaryota; kingdom Metazoa; phylum Chordata; class Mammalia; order Artiodactyla; family Tragulidae; genus Tragulus; species Tragulus kanchil. Next base: position 16,607,648 of record JAIOJX010000029.1, on the reverse strand, counting down.
CACTGGGTCATTCTGAGTACTTTGGAGTCCACATCTCAGCAAGTGAAGGGCTGGGGCTGGGTGGGGGCCTGGAGCCAGGCCTTGGGGTCCCAGCCCAGCTCCACAGCTAGGGCAGTGCTGAGCATTCTGGACTTCGTTTGGCTTGTCCATCACACAGGGAGAGTCATAACCCCACCCTCCTCCACGGCGGCTAGGACGAAGCCAGGCGATGGGTGCGTACAGAAAGCTCAGCTCTGGGCCTGGTCCAGGGACCACACCCAGGAAACCAGAGCTGGTTTTGAGCTCCTGTCCCCTGGGTACCCACTTCCTGGGTCGACTTCCAAAACCTGGAATCTGGAGAAAGGGGGCCCCGTGCCAGCAGCAGTATCTCATCCTGGCTAATGATAACGGCTAATATCGTGGGTTAGGCATGAGTTGTCTCCCATGAGAGATGTTGGGATTCCGTGAGGTTTCCTGCAGAGAAGGGGGGTCCCACGGAACCATGTGGCCTGAGAAGGCTTCCCCCTCTCCCCTCCCAGTTCCCTGCCCCACTCTGTGCTCCCTTAGAAGATCCTAGCATCCATCCATAGGGGGAGCGGAGTTTGTCTGCATTGTGAGTACCCGTGGCCCCATGGCAAGCCTAGCTAGGACCACTTCTCTGTCCTCCTCTTGCCCATTCGTGTTACAAAACAAGGATATGGCGAAGCCCTCTCCGCCAGCCTCCTGCTCCAGGACCAAGGTCTAGGCCAAGGTCATCTGCTGCTCCAGCCTCTACCAGGCCAGGTCCCACACCCCCGCCTTTGCTCAGGCTGTGTCCACTGCTGGCAGGCCCTTCCCCCAGCTCTCTGCCTGGCCACCTCCTCCAGGCTGGTCTCTAAGTCTCAACTTGAGCATCATCTCTTCCAAGGAGACCTCCCAACCTGAAAGCACCCTCGAGTCGAGTTCTACCCTAGGGGCTTGTTACCAGTGGATCCTGCCGCCAGGGGACATTCAGCAGTATCCAGAGACAGAAAGTCCACTCTTTTCACCATTGTTAAGGTGGCATTTAGGGCATTCACAATGTTGCATAAGCAGCTCTGTTTAGTTCCAGAACATTTTATCAGTCTGAAAAGAGACCTTGTGTAGATAAAGCAGTCACACCCCATCTCTCCTCCCCTGGCCCTTGGCAACCACTAATCTGCTTTTATACTTCTATAGAAAGCTGCTCAGTCGTGTCCATGAGATCCATGGGATGTTCCAGGCAAGAATACTGGAGTGGGAAGGCTTTGCCTTCTCTAGGGGATCTTCCCAACCCAGGGATCGAACTCAAGTCTCCCGCACTGCGGGCGGATTCTTTACCGTCTGAGCCACCAGGGGGGCCTGGCGGTTTCTGTAGATCGACTACTCAGTCCAAGCTCACTCTGCTCACCACACAAGCCAATAAATCAAGAGACAAGGTGATGAGGCAAGTAACAACGACTTTATTCAGAAAGCCAGCAGACCCAGAGAATCCAGACTCGTCTCAAAATAGCCATCTTATCGGAGTCTGGACGCCAGTTTCTTTGGTAGAACACAGAGAGGAAGGCAGTGAGAAAGTGAAGGTAAAGAAGCCATTCATCTTGCAAATATCTCCTGGATGACCTGCCTTGGGGAGGGATGCGTTCATTTCTTTCTTCTAGCCATTCACAGGTGAACAGGGTCAGAACGTTTCCCTGAACAAAGACACTTTCATTTACCACTCAGGCAGAGGGAAAGTTTCCCTGAGGCAAGTTATTATGTGTAGACAGTATCCTTTTTGTGAACAAAAGCAATGGGAAGCAAAGGTCAAAGTAAAAGAAACAGATCCAACATGGAGTCAGATTTTATGCTTCCCTGTAACAATTTTGCTTGTTCTCGACGTTTCCTATAAATGGAATCACACAGGATGAGGCCTTTGATGTGGGGCTTCTTTCACGAAGAGTGTTGTCTTCAAGATGCATCCATGCTGCAGCGTGAATTGAGTCTTCGTTCTTTTTTATGGCTGAACAATATTCCACTATATGGATATGCCAAGTTTATTGATCCATTCATTGTTAGTGACTATTTGGGATTTTTTCTACCTTTTGACAATGGTGAATGTTCATACTTCGACTATGAACACTCACGTGCCAAGTTTTTGTTTTTTTGAACACCCAGTTTTAGTCCTTTGAGGTTGTACCTAGTAGTGACAGAGCTGGATTGTGGGGCAGTTCTAGTTCTCTTTTTGAGACCAACCAACTGGATTGTGGGGCAGTTCTAGTTCTCTTTTTGAGACCAACCAACTGGATTGTGGGGCAGTTCTAGTTCTCTTTTTGAGACCAACCAACTGTTTTCCACAGCAGCCACACCAATATACAGCCCCACCAACAGTGCACAAAGATTCCGATTTCGCCACATCTTTGCCAATACTTATTGATGTCAAGTTTTTTGATTCTAGCCATCCTGATAGGTTGATACCTATCAGGATGTACCATTGACTGGCATTTCCCTGATGACTCAGATTTTATCTGAAGAGTGGGGAGGCAAGGGGAGAGTGCCAAGCATGGGTGTGAACATCTCGTGGCTTTTAAGAGACTCTGATGGGGACGTCCCCAATGGTCCAGTGGTTGAGACTGTGCTCAGCCAAATTCATCTTGCAAACAGAGAGGGAGGCAGTGAGAAAGTGAAGGTAAAGAAGCCATTCATCTTGCAAATATCTCCTGGATGACCTGCCTTGGGGAGGGATGCGTTCATTTCTTTCTTCTAGCCATTCACAGGTGAACAGGGTCAGAACGTTTCCCTGAACAAAGACACTTTCATTTACCACTCAGGCAGAGGAAAGTTTCCTGAGGCAAGTTATTATGTGTAGACAGTATCCTTTTTGTGAACAAAAGCAATGGGAAGCAAAGGTCAAAGTAAAAGAAACAGATCCAACATGGAGTCAGATTTTATGCTTCCCTGTAACAATTTTGCTTGTTCTCGACGTTTCCTATAAATGGAATCACACAGGATGAGGCCTTTGATGTGGGGCTTCTTTCACGAAGAGTGTTGTCTTCAAGATGCATCCATGCTGCAGCGTGAATTGAGTCTTCGTTCTTTTTTATGGCTGAACAATATTCCACTATATGGATATGCCAAGTTTATTGATCCATTCATTGTTAGTGACTATTTGGGATTTTTTCTACCTTTTGACAATGGTGAATGTTCATACTTCGACTATGAACACTCACGTGCCAAGTTTTTGTTTTTTTGAACACCCAGTTTTAGTCCTTTGAGGTTGTACCTAGTAGTGACAGAGCTGGATTGTGGGGCAGTTCTAGTTCTCTTTTTGAGACCAACCAACTGGATTGTGGGGCAGTTCTAGTTCTCTTTTTGAGACCAACCAACTGGATTGTGGGGCAGTTCTAGTTCTCTTTTTGAGACCAACCAACTGTTTTCCACAGCAGCCACACCAATATACAGCCCCACCAACAGTGCACAAAGATTCCGATTTCGCCACATCTTTGCCAATACTTATTGATGTCAAGTTTTTTGATTCTAGCCATCCTGATAGGTTGATACCTATCAGGATGTACCATTGACTGGCATTTCCCTGATGACTCAGATTTTATCTGAAGAGTGGGGAGGCAAGGGGAGAGTGCCAAGCATGGGTGTGAACATCTCGTTGTGGCTTTTAAGAGACTCTGATGGGGACGTCCCCAATGGTCCAGTGGTTGAGACTGTGCTTCCACTCTAGGGGGCATAATTTCAGTCCCTGGTCAGGGAACTAGAATCCTGCGTGCTGCATGACGTGGCCAGAGAGAGAGAGAGAGAGAGGACTCTGATAAGAAAAAGGACTTTTTGAGAATCAAGAGAGAGAACAGAGATTCCAACATGGGGCACTGCAACATTTTGCATCTCAACAAATACACCTGAGGTCTGGCCAGGATTTCATGGGACACGCAGGAGGCCAGAGAGAAGGACAAGCCTGACTAGTCTGGGCCTCTTGCCTCTCACCAGTCAGGTAATTTCAGGAACCATCCTGGGGGGCAGATTGCACCTCTGACCCTACAGGGTTTGTTGAAAAAATTGACCAGACAACACGCTGTGACGGTGTCCAGCTCACAGTTGGTAGGACACTCGTGTGCATCTCCTCTGTACCCCAGCACACTCCCACAGCTGCACAGCCCAGAGCAGGGTGGACATGCATTGTCCGATGGCTTTGGTTGTAAGCCCCCTGCTTTTTCAAAGTCAGCAAAGGATCAGGAGCTGGCTCCGAGAAAACCAGTGGTCCAGGGGCAGCATCTCAGTGCTGAGCAACAGATCCTTCAGACTCCCACTCAGACTCACAGAAGGAGCAGATCTAGTTGTAGGCAGCCAGCAGGGCAGCTCTGAGGCCTTCTTCCACGGTATCTCTGCCCCAGCCCTGCTGACCCGTGGGACCAGAACATTCTCTTCCGTGGTAGGGGTAGGGGGTGCCTGTCTGCACTTTGGGAGACGCTAAGCAGGCCCAGACGATGCCAATAAAGCCACCCCCAGTTGAGAAGCAGGGTGTTTAGAGGACCCCAAGCTTTCCACGTTGCAAACTGAATTCTTGGTATTTGCATAGAACCCCCACTTCCTAAGACATCCACGCTTGGAAAGATGGCATCACGCTATGAGTTCTGTCGAGTAATGATTCACCCCCCCCCCTTTTTTTTTTTGATAGGTAAGAAATGGATTTATTCAGATTCAGAGAAGGCACACTCCACAGACAGTGTGGGCCATCGCAGAGCGAATCCAGCGGCCCTGAAAACATGGCGTTCTTAGCTTTTACAGGCTGGGCAATTCCATATGCTAATGAGTGGGAGGATTCCAGCTCACACCTCGTTTTTATCAGCTGTCACTCATCAGGAGACTCAACAGGACAGACTCTCTACTAACATACTGGTTCCAGCCGTGGGAATAGAGAAGTGCCACTGGACCACCAGGGAAGCCCCCTGCTGGTGGGAATTTAAAATTGTGTGGTAGCTGTGGAAAACAGCCTGGCAATTCCTCAACAAGCTAAATATGGAGTTAGCATATGATCCAGCAATTCTACTTTTAAATACAGATATACACCTGAGAGCTCTGATAACAGGAACTCAGATACTTGTACGTGCCACAACTAAGACCCAGCACAGTCAAAATAAATAAACAAATATTTTTTTAAATTCTGTTTATTTTTTAAATAGGTGAATTATATGGGATGTGAATTATTTCTCAGTAAAGCAGTTATTAAAAAAAAAGGGCCTCATATATCTTTCTAATTCTCTGTATTTTCACTCTATTAACTTTCGAGAGTTTGATATTGAAATTCCCACTAAAAATCTTCATTTAGCTACTTAAAAAAATAATTATAGGGCTTCCCTGGTGGTCCAGTGGGTAAGGACACAGCCTTGCAGGGGCGCTGGTTTGATCCCTGGCCTGGGAAGATCCCGCGTGCCGTGGAGCGGCTGGACTGATGTGTCCAACTACCAAGCCGGAGCTCTGGAGCGCATGCGCCCAGAGCCAGTGCTCTGCAGCGACAGAGGCCACTACAATGGGAGGCCCACACGGGCCAAAGAACAAAGATGAATGAAAATAAATAAATGAAAGATCAATAGAAGTGGCAAATATATATATATATATATATATATATATATATATATATGTATGTATGTATATATATAGTACAGAGTGAAACTACAGGTAACCTTGTTCTGTATCTTCCAAGTCTCCTATAAATGTGTTATCATGCTTTCCTAATTTAAAAAAGAAAAGAAAAAAAGAAAAAGAAGCCCTAGGCATGATCCTCGGCCAGGAGTGTGGCTGGCAGGGAGGGCCTGGCACTGATGGCCACCCTCCAGCCCTACGTGCCTCTTGGGCGGCCCCCTGAAGCCCCAGACGGAGCGGGTGAATTTGCTTTGGAAATTTGGATCTGAAAGTCTGTCCCCGGGATACCCAAGTTTTTCTCCATGGTGCAGTTCCAAGAGAGACAGCCTGTGCTCGCCTTGGTAGGGAAACAGGCTGAGGTTTCAGCATCATATGGACCTGGACAGGCCACGGGGGGAGGCGCTTGTTTGTGCCGAGCAGGAGAGCTGGCTCTGGATCAGCTGGGCTCCTTGCACACACAGGCGACTCCTAGGAGGTGGAAACCCAAGGCAGGACCCGGGATTTCCTCTCCAGCGCCCTTCATGCATGGGGCTGGGGGTGCGAGACCTCCACTCACTGAGCCTGGGCACTTTTTCCCACCCGTACCACTGGGCACCCCGCCACGGCGGGGGCAGGCAGGTCTACCTTGACCTTGGCGACGGGAACAGAAGCGGTGGGGAGGGGGTCATGTGGGAAACTGGACTGCTGACTGCTTTCAGAAGACCTCGCTTCAATTCCTGGGTCTGGAAGGTCCCCTGGAGAAGAGATCGGCTACCCACTCTGGGGTTCTTGTCTGGGAAATTCCATGGTCAGAGGAGCCTGGTGGGCTACAGTTTATGGGGTCCCAAAGAGTCAGGCACTGACTGACTTTAAGAAGAACTGCTAGTGGATACAGGGGAGGGGGTGAAAAAATGTTCTAGAACTAGACAGAGGTGAGGGTTGTTCAACATCTTGAATACACTAAATGCCACTGAATGGTTCCCTTTAAAATGGTGACCCTTACGGTATGTGAATCTCATCTCCATGAAAGAAAAGAGAGGAGAGTTCCCTGGTGGTCCAGTGGTTAAGAATCTACCCTACACTATTCAAAGAAGGCCAGTTCAGAGACTGTACTTCCTGTGGATATCTTTTAATAAAGAAGGAAATGCAGGAAAATTTTATCTTTAGAGTACACGCAAAACAGAAGCATCTGATTAAAAATTATTTTACTTGCCATTAAGAAAAAAAAAAAAAAATCTGCCCTGCAATACAGAGGATGCAGGTTCAATCCCTCATGAAGGAAGGAAGAGTTCACATTCCGCGGAGCAACTACGCCCATGTGCTGCAACTACTGAGCCCGTGAGCTCTGGCCCCTGCACCACAACCAAAAACCCCAGATGACCCAAGGAAGACCCCCCGTGCTGCTGAGCAACAGAGCTCATGCACCCCAACTACTGAGCTTGTGCCCCAGAGCCCGGGCTCAGCGGCAGCGAAGCGACTGCAGTGAGCAGCGGAGCACCGCAGCGAAGAGTAGCCCCCGCTCGCTGCAACTAGAGAAACGTCCTCAAAGCAACGAAGATCCAGTACAGCAAAAAAAAAAAAAAACCCATAACTAATTAATTAAACATTTAAATGGGGGCTAATTAAAAATACTTAGCCAAATACGTTACATATGTGTGGTTTATGGTATGGCAGTTATACTTCAATCAAGCTGCCTATAAAAACAGAAACATATTTTTTTTTTCCTGATGTTTAGGGCTTCCCTGGTAGCTCAGCTGGTAAAGAATCCACCTGCAATGTAGGAGATCCTGGTTCAATTCCTGGGTTGGGAAGATCAGCTGTTTGCCTGGAGAATTCCATGGCTCATCAGTGAAATTTGATATTTAAAATGAACATAATTTTTATTTGTTGGTGTTTCATTTTTTGTTTGGGTTTTTATTACTTTTAATTTTTTTTTTTTACAGTTTTTAAAGGTTAGACTCCCTTTAGTTATTATAAACTATTGGCTATTTTTCCTTACATTAAAAAAAAATGGACCACTTCCCTGGCAGGCCAGTGGTGAAGACTCAACACTACCATTGCAGGTAGACATGGGTTTGATTCCTGGTCGGGGAACTAAGATCCCACATGCCACGAAGCACAGCCAAAAATAAAAACTTTTTTAATTAAAAATAAATTAAAAATGGAGACACGGGAGCATGGGGTGTGGGCCCAAGACTTTTTGAGAAAGTGGGAACAAGCATCTGGGAACAAGAGGGACAGAGGGGTCTGAAGTGAACTTCTGGGCTCGGCTGGCTTTGTGTTTGGGAGAAGCCAGCCATCCCCAGGGGTCGCTCTGAGCACAGCGTCCTGTGGACAGGAAGGCGTGCCTGCTCCAAGTAGCATGAGGAAATGGGGAAAGCGGTCTCCCGTTGCTGTGGGCCATCTTGGGGTGGAGGGACCCTGAGGTTAAGCCAGGCTCCTCTCCTGGCCCAGCGGGCCCCAACCCATCTCTCTTGACTGGGAGAGCAGTGACGGGCAGGGGGTTTTCAGGTCCGCTATGGCCGCCCCACGGGGGCCTCGAGGGCCTTCACGTACCTGTCCGGCACTTCTGAGCACACGAGCCAACCTCCCTCCTCCAGACCTAACAGCAGAAACGTCTGCTCACATGTCCCCAGAACCACTTCCCTGAAGCCCCAGTTTGCCGAGGTTTCACCTTCAGGGCCAAAGACACACCCTTTGCCGTCATCCCTTCGCCATCGTCAGATCCCAGACTGCCGGTCAGCCTGTCTCCCTTGGGGCCCTGACACAGCCACATGGTCACTGGGGTAGAACCCTGACATCCCCTGCAGGCCACCCTTGGGGGCCCCACACGGATGCACCCTCTCTACCCGTGCCGGTCCTTCTCACCTTTCAGACCCTGTCCAGGTGCTTTATCGCTGTGAAGCCTCTCCCGGGGGATCCCCCCGCTGAGGGCTGTCCCTCCGAACGAGGCCCGCATGTGCAGCTGCACCTGCCCACCTGACCTGGAGGCTGTCTACACCCGTCTACATCAGCCCGAGCTGAACACCTTCAGCAAGACTGCCATGCAGGGGCGCTGCATCTGACCTGGGAGGAGCTGAGGGTCCCACCGGAAGCCCTTCCTAACAGCATCAGAGCCCGCGGCATGGCCCAGAGCCAGACAACTCTAGGCACCAGTGTCTGGGTGGTTGGCACCTTCGCCTGCCTCTTGGGCTTCAACCTGGGCTCGACCATGCATTCTTGGAAGCTCCCAAGAGGCGAGAGCAGGAACCCACCTCTGACAGCACACCAGCTCTGAGGCTTGATGGCGGAGAAAACAGGGGGCCAGACAATTCAGCCCCGCCGGGGCATCCTGGCTGCTTCTCCCTTCTGGGCAAACAGGTTGGAAAGAAAAGTGCCACAGGGAACGCCCTGGCGCAGCCCGTCAGGCTGTTTCTGTCTCGGGGAAGATGCCAGCTTGGTGCCAGGAATGTTCTGGGCACGCCCTGGGCCAGGAGGGAATTAAAGAGTCACCAGGCCACCAGCAGTTCCAAGCACGCTCTCTTCTGTGGATGGACTCCCCTGGCTCTGCACGGTCTGCAGGGGGCAGAGCCTGACACAGCCACCGGGCTGACGACACCTCTAATGGCAACCCCGCTGGGCAGGCAGGGACATGGCCCTCTGGATGAAGTGGCAGGTGGAGACAGACCCCAGGTGAGGTGACTGCCCCTTCCCAAACTTCCTCTCTCTCAAGTACTATGGACCCCACTTACCAGGCCAGGGAACCAAGTGCTCCAAGATGGGCCAGGTTCATCCAGCCCTCAGCAGCTCACAATATTTAGGAAGATCCGTTCTGACAGGTGGGTTCTAGAACTTCTGAGAGCGGGCCTCACATCCCAGGGCACCAGTGGTGACGGAAACCCAGATGCAGGGCTTCCCTGGTGGTCCAGTGGGTAAGGACACCACCTTGCAGTGCAAAGAGCGCCGGTTCGATCCCTGGCCTGGGAAGATCTCACGTGCCGTGGAGCGGCTGGACAGATGTGTCCAACTATCGAGGCAGAGCTCTGGAGCACATGCGCCCAGAGCCAGTGCTCTGCGGCAAGAGAGGCCACTGTGATGCGAGGCCCATACAGGCCAAAGACCAAAGATAAATAAGATGAAAGACAAATAGAAGTGGCAAAAAAAAAAAAAAAAATTCAGAAACCCAAATGCAAAGCCAGCCCCAAGGCCAGGGCGTTGTCCATGGGGGGAGGAGGACCTCTTTGCCTGAGGTCAGGTGGGTGGCTTCGCAGGTCTGACCCAGGCAGCCTGGAAGCAGGGCAGACTAGCTCCCATCAGGGTTACTTTCCAGGAGACAGTTTATTGCTCTTTTGTGCAAACCTTCTGAGGCTGCCTCATAGTCCTGGCTCCCAAAGCCCATGACCCACCTGACCCTGGCTACTCAGCCTCCTGCTGCCTGTGAGCCAGCCGGACTCAGGCCTGCCTCCCCCAGCTCGTCCCGCCTCACTTGTCTCGTCTCCAGTGAGCTTCAGCTCCTGGAACAGGCCTCACTCTCTGCTACTTGTACGCGTGTGTTTGTGCTCAGTCACTGCAGTCATTATCTGACAGTGTGTGACCCCCGTGGACTCTAGCCCACCAGGCCCCTCCGTCCATGGGATTCGCCAGGCAAGAATACTAGGGTGGGTTTCCATGCCCTCCTCCAGGGGATCTTCCCCTCCCAGGGATTGAACCTGTGTCTCTTACATCTCCTGCACTGGCAGGCAGGTTCTTTACCAGAGAAGCTACCTCTATATTGTGATATAATTCAGTTCCTAGAAAGTTTACCCAAATGGAGAGCTATTAATATTCTCTAACACAAAAATAAACTCACAGTGGATTAAAGACCTAAATTTAAGACCGGATACTATAAAACTCCCAGAGGAAAACACAGGCAGAACACTGTTTGACATAAATTTCAGCAAGATCTTTTTGGATCCGTTCCATAGAGTCATGGAAATAAAAACAAGAATAAACAAATGGGACCTCATTAAATTTAAAAGCGTTTGCACAGCAAAGGAAACCATAAACAAAGTGAAACGACAACCTACGGAATGAAGGAAAATATTTGCAAATGATGCAGCTGACAAGGGATTTATCTCCAAAATATACAAACAGCTCGTACAGCTCAACATTAAAAAAAGTCAAAAAAAGGGACAGAAGATCTAAATAGACATTTATCCAAAGACATACAGATAGCACAGGGCACATAAAAAGATGTTCAACATCACTAACTATTATAGAAATGCAAATCAAAATCACAATGAGTTATCACCTCACACTGACCAGAATGAATGTCATCACAAATTCTACAAACAATAAATGCTAGAGAGGATGTAGAGGAAAAGGAACACTCTACATTACTGGTAAAAATGTAAATTGATGTTCCCATTATGGAAAATAGTATGAGGTTCCTTAAAAAACTAAAAACAGAGCTACTATACAATCTAGCAATTCCATTCCTTAGCAAATATCTGTAGAAACTAATAATTTGAAAAAATAATTCCAATGTTCATAGCAGCACTGTTTCCAATAGCCAAGACACAGAAGCAACGGAAATGTTCATCATATGATGACTGAGTAAAGAAGACATGGTATGGTTACACAATGGAATATGACTCAGCCATAAAAAAAAAAAAGAAATAATGCCATTTGGAGCAACATGGATGGATCTAGAGAGCGTCATACTAAATGAAATCAGGCAAAGACAAATATCATATTATATCGCTTATCTATGGAATCTCTTTTTAAATTTTCTAGGGTGGGTTTCCATGCCCTCCTCCAGGGATCTTCCTCCCAGGGATTGAACCTGTGTCTCTTACATCTCCTGCACTGGCAGGCAGGTTCTTACCAGAGAAGCTACCTCTATATTGTGATATAATTCAGTTCCTAGAAAGTTTACCCAAATGGAGAGCTATTAATATTCTCTAACACAAAAATAAACTCACAGTGGATTAAAGACCTAAATTTAAGACCGGATACTATAAAACTCCCAGAGGAAAACACAGGCAGAACACTGTTTGACATAAATTTCAGCAAGATCTTTTTGGATCCGTTCCATAGAGTCATGGAAATAAAAACAAGAATAAACAAATGGGACCTCATTAAATTTAAAAGCGTTTGCACAGCAAAGGAAACCATAAACAAAGTGAAACGACAACCTACGGAATGAAGGAAAATATTTGCAAATGATGCAGCTGACAAGGGATTTATCTCCAAAATATACAAACAGCTCGTACAGCTCAACATTAAAAAAAGTCAAAAAAAGGGACAGAAGATCTAAATAGACATTTATCCAAAGACATACAGATAGCACAGGGCACATAAAAAGATGTTCAACATCACTAACTATTATAGAAATGCAAATCAAAATCACAATGAGTTATCACCTCACACTGACCAGAATGAATGTCATCACAAATTCTACAAACAATAAATGCTAGAGAGGATGTAGAGGAAAAGGAACACTCTACATTACTGGTAAAAATGTAAATTGATGTTCCCATTATGGAAAATAGTATGAGGTTCCTTAAAAAACTAAAAACAGAGCTACTATACAATCTAGCAATTCCATTCCTTAGCAAATATCTGTAGAAACTAATAATTTGAAAAAATAATTCCAATGTTCATAGCAGCACTGTTTCCAATAGCCAAGACACAGAAGCAACGGAAATGTTCATCATATGATGACTGAGTAAAGAAGACATGGTATGGTTACACAATGGAATATGACTCAGCCATAAAAAAAAAAAAGAAATAATGCCATTTGGAGCAACATGGATGGATCTAGAGAGCGTCATACTAAATGAAATCAGGCAAAGACAAATATCATATTATATCGCTTATCTATGGAATCTCTTTTTTAAATTTTGGCCTCTTTTATTGATTTTTTTAAATTGATTTTCATCGATCTTTATTCTTTGGCTTGTGTGGGCCTCCCATTGCAGTGGCCTCTCTGGTTGCAGAGCACTGGCTCTGGGCACGTGCGCTCCAGAGCACTGGCTCGTAATTGGACACACCGGTCCAGTCACTCCACGGCACGTGGGATCCTCCCGGGGATCGAACCGGCGCCCCTTGCACTGTAAGGCAGGCTCTTTACCTGCTGGACCACCAGAGAAACCCTATCGAATCTTTTAAAAATGATACAGGACTTCCCTGGTAGTCCAGAGGTTTAGAACCCACCTGCCAATTCAAGGGACACGGATTTGATCCCTGGTCTTAGAAAATTCTACAAGCCACAGAAGGAAGGCCATGCGCCACAACTTCTGAGCCTGTGTTCTAGAATTGGAAAAGCAACAGCTACTGAAACCCGAGCGCCTAGAGCCCATGCTCCACCACCAGACAAGCCAAGGCAGTGAGAAGCCCAGGCACCACACTGAAGAGTAGCCCCTTCTCATCACTACTAGAGAAAGCAGCCACAAAGACCCCAAAATAAATAAACGAAAAAATTTTAAAAATGATACAAATGAACTGATGTACAAAACAGAAATACACTGGATTCACAGACATAGAAAACAATTCTATGGTTACTAAAGGGGAAAGGGAGGAGGGATAAAGTAGAAGTTTGGGTTACCGTATACACTACTATCTATAAACTAGGTGACCAAAGGACCTACTGTGTATTATGGGGAACTATACTCAATATTTCGTAATAACCTATAAGGGGAAAGAATCTGAAAAAGAAAAGAAAAAGACATACCTGCGTATGCATAACTGAATCACTTTTTGCCGTACATTTAACACAACACTGTGAATCAACTAAACTTCAAACAAATAAATAAAAAATTTTAATTCAAGTGATCGTTCCAGGTGGACAGTGAAGGGACTCGGCCCTACATGTATCCATTCTCCCCCAGACTTCCCTCCCATTCAGGCCGCCACAGAACATCGAGCAGCATTCCCTGTGTAACAGAGTAGGTTCTTGTAATAATTTAAAAAAAAAAAAAAAAAGAGAAAGTTCACTCGTTCCAGAGGCAAAGTTCAACAGTCCTTAGTATTTTACAGAGCTGTGGCGTCATCATCATCATCTATGTTCAGGGCACCTCCATCCCCTCAAAAGGAGATGCCCCTCATCCCTATCCATCACTCCTGGGTCCCCAAGTCGCCCCTGGAAATCACTAATTTGTTTTCTGTCTCTATTGATGTGCCTGCTCTGAATATTTCACGTAAATGGAAATTTCCAAGGCTTAGATGTGGGGGCCTGGCTGCTCTCGCTCAGTGTCCTGTTGTCAATGTTTCTTTCTGAGGCACTCTTCACTGTTTGCCAAAGTTGGCGGAGAAAACCAACCATGGGTCTGCTGAAGACCAGAAGAGGCCCCACAGAGTCCCTGGCAGGAAAAAGACCACCACCAGCAGTAAGAAGGGTTGGGGCTTCCCTGGCAGTTCAGCAGTGACGACTCTGAGCTTCCTCTGTAAGGGGCACAGGTTCAGTCTCTGGTCGGGGAGCTAAGATCCCGCCTAGCACGCCACGAGGGACGACCCAGAAATAAATAAATAATAAAACCTTCCTAAATAATAATAACAGTTGGCCGTTATGACTGTGGCAGAACCACACTTACTGGCTGCGAATCGTCATTTTTCTTTTTTTCTCATAACCTCCTTGAGCAAGGACGGCTATTATCCGCAGTCCTCAGAGGAGGCTGCATCCAGGAAACACGGGCAGCCCGGAGTTAGAACCAACATCTCACGGCCCTTCTCCCTCCCTCTCCCACCCTCAGCTACATGCCTCGCTCTGGAGGTTGGGAGCAGCCTTTCCCTGTTCCCAGCAGCCTTTGCGTGGCCAATCCCTTTCTGAGGGTGGGGAGGCTTGCAGACCCCTGTCCGCGTAAGGGAGAGGGAAACGGCAACCCACTCTAGTATTCGTGCCTGGGAAATCCCATGGACAGAGGCGTCTGGCAGGCTATGCAGTCCATAGGGCTGCAAAGAGCGACTAACCACATACTTGCAAAGGTTTCCCAGGATGGCAACCTGGAGTGTGGGCACAAGACGAAGAATTTGGCTCCAATTTAAATATTCTCATCAAAAGAAAGAAAGAGAAAGGAAAAAAGATATATGAGGAGCTGCTTTTCAGTTGGATGTACTAACCCGCGAGAATCTTAGTTTTTCCCTAATCCTCGACGGGTATTAGTGCATATACTCCGCATTTCACATGATAGCTTGTGGTCCTTTATGATACCAGAATAGCATAGCTCAGTTCTTAAATCTATACTGTTTCCATTAAGATACAAATCTCTAAGAGAAACATCTCTTTACATTCAACCACAAATGATCCACTTTATAATATTGAGATCAATCTGCTCTTATGAACATTTCATCAGTAAAAAAGTGAGGGCTGGGACTTTGTTTTTTAATTTTTTTTTTACTTTTACAGAGTTTTGTTGTTTACAGATATGTATGATCCCAGATTAGTCATATGTATATCACCCCCCCATCAGGGCTGGGAGTTTTCCTGACGGTACAGTGGTTAAGAATCTGCCTTGCAATGAATGCATGAGGCAGGGGTTCAGTCCCTGGTGGTGGGTCAGACCCATGCTGCAACTAAGCCCACGAGCCGCAAGAAAAGAAACAATCCGAAATAAATAAATAATAAAACCTTCCTAAATAATAATAACAGTTGGCCGTTATGACTGTGGCAGAACCACACTTACTGGCTGCGAATCGTCATTTTTCTTTTTTTCTCATAACCTCCTTGAGCAAGGACGGCTATTATCCGCAGTCCTCAGAGGAGGCTGCATCCAGGAAACACGGGCAGCCCGGAGTTAGAACCAACATCTCACGGCCCTTCTCCCTCCCTCTCCCACCCTCAGCTACATGCCTCGCTCTGGAGGTTGGGAGCAGCCTTTCCCTGTTCCCAGCAGCCTTTGCGTGGCCAATCCCTTTCTGAGGGTGGGGAGGCTTGCAGACCCCTGTCCGCGTAAGGGAGAGGGAAACGGCAACCCACTCTAGTATTCGTGCCTGGGAAATCCCATGGACAGAGGCGTCTGGCAGGCTATGCAGTCCATAGGGCTGCAAAGAGCGACTAACCACATACTTGCAAAGGTTTCCCAGGATGGCAACCTGGAGTGTGGGCACAAGACGAAGAATTTGGCTCCAATTTAAATATTCTCATCAAAAGAAAGAAAGAGAAAGGAAAAAAGATATATGAGGAGCTGCTTTTCAGTTGGATGTACTAACCCGCGAGAATCTTAGTTTTTCCCTAATCCTCGACGGGTATTAGTGCATATACTCCGCATTTCACATGATAGCTTGTGGTCCTTTATGATACCAGAATAGCATAGCTCAGTTCTTAAATCTATACTGTTTCCATTAAGATACAAATCTCTAAGAGAAACATCTCTTTACATTCAACCACAAATGATCCACTTTATAATATTGAGATCAATCTGCTCTTATGAACATTTCATCAGTAAAAAAGTGAGGGCTGGGACTTTGTTTTTTAATTTTTTTTTTACTTTTACAGAGTTTTGTTGTTTACAGATATGTATGATCCCAGATTAGTCATATGTATATCACCCCCCCATCAGGGCTGGGAGTTTTCCTGACGGTACAGTGGTTAAGAATCTGCCTTGCAATGAATGCATGAGGCAGGGGTTCAGTCCCTGGTGGTGGGGGGGGGGACTCAGATCCCACATGCTGCAACTAAGCCCACGAGCCGCAAGAAAAGATCCCACATAACACAGTGAAGATCCTGTATGCCTAAACTAAGATCCAGCACAGTCCAATAAATAAATCGTCAAGTGCTGTTAAAATTGAAGGAAGAAAGAGTTTGGTCCCTGTTAGTGAGTCAAAATGTGTCCCCTGGCCCAAAACAATACCCTAATTTTCGCCCTAGAATGTATGAACGTGATCTTTTTTTTTGGAAATCGGGATCTTTGGTCTCTGGGGGGCAGGTCTCACCTGAATGCCTCGCTGTCAAAGGAGGTGCAGGGCAATAAGAGATGCAGAAATGTTGATCAGTGCAGTGGGGGTTGGGGGGTGGAAAAGGGTTATAGGAAAGAGCTCACGCACAGAGATCAGGATGTGCCCCAAATCCCTTTTCCCCCTGTGTGACTTCCCTCTGCTGATTAGATTACAGGTGGTTGAAAAGGATACCACTTAAAAGTTTGTCTATCTGAGGACTTGTCTGGCAGTCGAGTGATTAACTCCGGGCTTCCAATGGAGAGGGTATGGGTTGGATTCCTAGTCAGGGAACTAAAATTCCTCTAAGATTCCCGTGGCACAGCCAAAAAATAGAAAAAAGCTAGGGGAGAGGAGCTTGTCCACTCGAGGGTCATCATAAAATTTCACAAGTCATGTTGCATAAAATGTCATCAGAATTCTTCAAGACATGTCTTCTGCATTGAAGTTGCAGAATCATTGCTATGGCTTTGGCTCAGTCGCTGCCTGGGCCCCTCTCACAGCTCCACAGATCCACACCCCCTCCCTGTTCGTCCCTGACGCCAGATCTGTGGATGTGGGTCCCCATGGCCTCGTGTTCCTGGGCCCCTCAAGACAGCTCTGGGAGGCAGATGCAGACACGGCCATGTGACTGCCCAAATCGCTGGCGCGTGGCCAAGCCAGCTCTGGCCCCAAAGGCCAGAAGCTTCTAGCTCTCCCGGGGCAAGTGTGGTGCCGACAGGAAAATATTTGTTTGGTTTGTAAATTGAGCTGGCTCACAGGGGAAGGGATGATAATGATGGAAACCCGTGTGGTCACGGTGTGGTCAGGGCTCTGAACGTGGCTTTGATGGGCCACGCCGCGGGCGTGATCCTAAGGGGGCTTTGCAGAGAGTTGACGGACGTGACCCTCGACCCCTTTCCCTTTCTGAAATCATCAGACATCTGCTGAGTGAGCTGTTTGGGAACTGGTCCCAGGCCAAGGTCATGGAGGGAGTGGTGTGTGGGGCGGGGGTGGTGGGTGGGTGGGGGGCCGGTAATCTCCGGGGCCCTTTTCATCAGGAACACACATGCGTCATTTTTCATCAGTCAAAAAGAGGAAAAGAGACCAAATGCAGTTAATGAAGGCTCGAGTACCACGCTGTGAAGGAACTTCCAGAAGTCGGACTGGCCTCAGTGAGTCCTTGGAGGTGGCTTACATGGCCATCAGGAGGGAGAATGGCTAAACAAGGAAGGTTCCCTCCCACGAGGAGGTATCAGTGAGTTGACGAAAACAGCAAAGGCAAGCTACTTGTCTGGCAGTCGAGTGATTAACTCCGGGCTTCCAATGGAGAGGGTATGGGTTGGATTCCTAGTCAGGGAACTAAAATTCCTCTAAGATTCCCGTGGCACAGCCAAAAAATAGAAAAAGCTAGGGAGAGGAGCTTGTCCACTGAGGGTCATCATAAAATTTCACAAGTCATGTTGCATAAAACGTCATCAGAATTCTTCAAGACATGTCTTCTGCATTGAAGTTGCAGAATCATTGCTATGGCTTTGGCTCAGTCGCTGCCTGGGCCCCTCTCACAGCTCCACAGATCCACACCCCCTCCCTGTTCGTCCCTGACGCCAGATCTGTGGATGTGGGTCCCCATGGCCTCGTGTTCCTGGGCCCCTCAAGACAGCTCTGGGAGGCAGATGCAGACACGGCCATGTGACTGCCCAAATCGCTGGCGCGTGGCCAAGCCAGCTCTGGCCCCAAAGGCCAGAAGCTTCTAGCTCTCCCGGGGCAAGTGTGGTGCCGACAGGAAAATATTTGTTTGGTTTGTAAATTGAGCTGGCTCACAGGGGAAGGGATGATAATGATGGAAACCCGTGTGGTCACGGTGTGGTCAGGGCTCTGAACGTGGCTTTGATGGGCCACGCCGCGGGCGTGATCCTAAGGGGGCTTTGCAGAGAGTTGACGGACGTGACCCTCGACCCCTTTCCCTTTCTGAAATCATCAGACATCTGCTGAGTGAGCTGTTTGGGAACTGGTCCCAGGCCAAGGTCATGGAGGGAGTGGTGTGTGGGGCGGGGGTGGTGGGTGGGTGGGGGGCCGGTAATCTCCGGGGCCCTTTTCATCAGGAACACACATGCGTCATTTTTCATCAGTCAAAAAGAGGAAAAGAGACCAAATGCAGTTAATGAAGGCTCGAGTACCACGCTGTGAAGGAACTTCCAGAAGTCGGACTGGCCTCAGTGAGTCCTTGGAGGTGGCTTACATGGCCATCAGGAGGGAGAATGGCTAAACAAGGAAGGTTCCCTCCCCACGAGGAGGTATCAGTGAGTTGACGAAAACAGCAAAGGCAAGCTACTTGTGCTGACGTGGGAAGATACAGGACACGGTGTTCAATGCAAGAACCACCTGCACAACAGTCTGTACTTGTTGCTTACACCTGCTGTAACAAATTACCACCAGCCTGGGGGCTGAAAGCCAGGCACTTTAGTCTCTTCCAGGTTTGGAAGCCAGAAATCCGAAACCAGTGTCTTCCAGCTAAGTTAGGACATCAGCCGGACGGATTCCTTCAGAAGGCCCAAGGGGAGAGTCTCTGTCCCTGACATTCTGAGCATCTAAGGCTGCTTGACTGCCTCATCACGTGACCTCTTCCCAGATTGCTGCCACTGCTTGCTTCTGTCGCCCCATTGTCTATTTCTGTGGGAGGCTTCCCTCTGCTTCCCTCTCCTAAGGATCCCTGTTTGTGCTTACCTTTAGGACACACCTGTGAATCCAGAACAATCACACCGTCATCTCAAGATCTGGAGGAGGGGGCTTCCCTGGTGGTCCAGTGGGTAAGGACACCGCCTTGCAGTGCTGGTTCGATCCCTGGCCTGGGAAGATCCACGTGCCACGGAGCGGCTGGACCGATGCATCCAACTATTGAACCGGAACTCTGGAGCACATGCGCCCAGAGCCGGTGCTCTACAACGAGAGAGGCCACTGCGATGAGAGGCCCACACAGGCCAAAGAACAAAGATAAATAAATGAAAGATCAATAGAAGTGGGCAAAAAAAAAATCTGGAGGAGGACATGGCAATCCACTCCAGTATTCTTGCTTGGACGATCCCATGGACAGAGGAGCCTGGCGGACTACAGTTCATGGGGTCCCAAAGAGTCAGACACAGCTGAGCGACTAAGTCCAAGCACATCTCATAATGACATCTACAAGGTCCCTTTTGTCACAAACTTGATATTGGCAGGTTCTGAAGATGGGGACACAAACATCTTTGTGATGGCAAGAGATGTGGTTCACCCTACCCCTCCATCCTTGAGGGGGGCTGAAATCGTTTTCTGATTTGACCGATGTGTCACAGTTCATTGTGTCTCATGACACAGTGCATCAGTCAGGGATCCAAGCAGGAAACAGAAGCCACTTGGCATCTTTTACCAGAAAGGGGTTTAATACAGGAGATTCACAACGTCTTGACTCTTCCCTTGGAGAATGAAAGCAGCCACGGATGACATGTAACGAATGAGCACGGTAGTGTGCCAATAAAACTTTCTTTATAAAAACAGGCCATAGGCTAGACTTGGCCCTGGGGCTGTAGTTTGCCAACTAGGGGAATGCCACACCAAACAGTGCGAACATATGGCATAGTCCTCGCTCCTCTGCTCCAAATCCTATGAAGGTTCTTGGTATGGCCAGAGCACTCTTGCCCCAGGGTCTTTGCACTGGCTGTTCCTCCTACCTGTAACGTACCTCGCCTGGTTACTCCCATAGCACAACTCACCACCTTTTCAATCAGAGGTACAATTGCTGTTCTGAATGCCTTGATCTCCTCACTGTCCCAGCCTTCTCAGTTGTTGTTAGATTTGTTGATACTTTTTCATACTATAATTAGCTCTTTGTATCTGAGAATGTGGAACCCACCTAGACAGAGGGCTTACTGTACACCGTTTTGTAGAAGGGACTGAGCACCTGCAGACGTCGGTTCCCGTGGTGGGCCTGAAGCCAATTCCCCTAGGATTCGGGGGGACAGCTGTGCAGGAATACCTCTTTTTATTGTTCTGCGAAGATACCGCACAAGACTTTTCACAGATTGGAGGTGTGTCGCACTTTTGCATCGAGCAAGCCTATGGAAGCCATATTTCCAATAGCATTTGCTCACTTCATGTCTCTGTTGGTATTCGGGTAATCCTTACAATACTTCATGCTTTTTCATTATTATTATATTTGCTATTGTGGATCAGTAACCTTTGATTATACTATGGCAATTCACTGAAAGCTCGGATGATGGTAAGCATTGCTTAACAATCAAGTATTTTTAAATTAAACTATGTACGTTGTTTTTTAGATATCACGCTCTTGCACTCTTTATTTTGAGAATAAATGTGATTCAGTGTTTTTATTCATATTTTTGAAGTATTCATAAACCTTTACATAACTTGAAGGTGGCATAAGTTTTTTCTTTTTAATTTATACAATCAAGGTGGAGTAACAGAGTATAATTTTTTTCCTTTCCAAATATAACTCAAAACAGCTTTTATCTCGGTTTATTTCTCCATTTACTAGATGCATTTATGGAAGGCACACAGCAAGTATTTTGTTTTCTATTATAACAACTTAAATGTAGATAAGACATATAAATCTACTTTTGTTCATTACAAAACTGGTTGATGTTCAAATATTGCTACAAATGGCTATTAGGGCTTCCCCGGTGACTCCGATGGTAACGAATCTGCCTGCGATTCAGGAGACCCGGGTTCGATCCCTGGGTTGGGAAGATCCCCTGGAGAAGGGAACTGCTACCCACTCCAGAGTTCTTGACTGGAGAATCCCATGGACAGAGGAGCCTGGCGGGCGACAGTCCATGTGGTCACAAAGAGTGGGACACGACTGAGCAACTAACACTTTCATTTTCCTTGTTAGACCAGACACTATGAGTACTTTGAGAAAGCTCTTCAGGCCAAAAGGGTAACTTTCTTTTTTTATTTGAGAAGAGAAAGAACAAGTATTTTTTTGATTGAAATAATAGTTGATTTACAATGTTGTTTTAATTTCTGCTGTACAGTAAGGTGACTCAGTTATACATACATGTAGCTGTTATTGTTGTTTAATCTGTAAGTCATGTCTGACCCTTAAAAACCCCATGGACTGTAGCCCACCAGGCTCCACTGTCCTTGGAATTCTCCAGGCAAGAACACTGGAGTGGGTTGCCATTTCCTTCTCCAAGGTAATTATTATATTGATGTCTTCTTACTCTCAGTTAACTAAAGGCTGACAACATGTAGAAAACTCGGGCTTAAAAAACCCCTTTGCTGTTTGGAAGTACACTATAATCATCCCCAGGCTATTATTTAAACCAGGGGCCTGTTGCCGATAGGCCAAATCAGATCCCCTGCTTGTTTATGTAAATAGCTTAGTTTCCATAGTGTTTGAGCGACAACAGTGGAATTGAATAATGACGAGGGAGACCATATGACCCACAAAGCCCAAGATAGGAGCAGACTACCGTATAGTGTGTACAGAACTTTCATGTGTGCTGGGAACCCCCCAGATTCATGTGACTTGCTTGACTGGGGTATTTGCAGTGGTCAAGAACCAAAATCTATTGTGGTATTTGCTTTATTGCAGTGGTCAGAAACCAAACCCACAGTATCGCCAAGGTATGCCTGAGCTGATTCCCTTGTGATATGCTATTTAACTTATGTATTGGGTTAATCTTGTCTTGGCCTCCCCTCACTAGAGGGTAATCCCCACTAAAGCAGAGGCCTTTGGATCAACTCTCTGCACATGAATGCCTTTTGGTTGAATGAATGATAGTTGTGTGTGTGTGTGTGAAAACCCAAAGGTGTGAAGGTGTATGAAGATACACACACGTATCAGAAAGAGCCACAGAAAATTGTTGGAGAGAAACCCAGGAGAAGAGATTCTCTTTTGTCATCTCACATAATTTTTTACAACCAGCACATTTTCTGTTTTAAAATACATGAAAAGGCAAGAATGTTTCCCGAAGGCATAACATTTTTTTTATGAGAGCCTGGAACCAATAGAGAATGTTTAAAGGCAACACACTGAATTTGGTTGTACTTTTCAGTGAGGATAAAAGCAGGATTTCTAAGGTGAAAATCAACAAAATAGCCAGGATCTCTTTGTAATCTGTTTTTTTTTTTTTTAATGTATTTATTTTTGCTGGATTTTCATTGCTGCACATGGCCTTTCTCTCATCGTGGCGAGCAGAGGCTACTCTTCTTTGCATGGGCTTCTCTTTGTGGTGGCTTCTTGTTGCAGAGCATAGGCTCTAAGGTACAGGCTTCAGCAGTGGTGGCACTTGGGCTTCGTTGCCCCCATGGCATATGGAATCTTCCTGAACCAGGGATCGAACCCATGTCCCCTGCTTTAACAAGCAGGTTCTTAACCTATGAACTACCAAGCAAGTGCTGTAATCTGTCTTTGGTGTTAGAGCTCACATGGCGATGCAACCATGCATTCAAATGCCCTGACAAACCAAATGGGCAGATATCAGTGTGGAAGGAGGGGGAATATGGCATTTCCGGAAGCCCCCTTCTTTGTCTGTGGCTGGCTCTATGCTGGGGGTGCCATCCAGAGTCAGGGTTGTACCTGAGATGGGAGGGGGCTGCACAGGGGGACCTGAAATATCAGCCGCTTCAGAGCCACTTGGCTTTTACCTGTTGGGTGAGTGTCCTGGGTCTATGCAGCAAAGGACCCCAAACAGTGCAGCACTAAACAACAGGAATTCCCTCCCTGATAGCTCTGGAGGCCGGAAGTCTGAAATCCAGGTACAGGCAGGGTTGGCACTCTCTCTGAAGGCACGAGGGCTCTGTTGAGCTTCTGGGGGCTCCAGGTGTTCTTGGCTTGTGACCGCATCACCTCAGTCTCTGCCTCTCTTCACACAGCTTCCTCCTCCTCCATCCTCTAGCTGTCTTCTGTCTCTGGCTGTCTCTATATCCAAACTTCCCCTTCTTAGAAGGACATCAGTCATTTTAGATTCAAGCCCACCCTCAGAGGCTCATCTTCACCCACTTGAATCTGCAACGACCCTATATCCAAATAAGGCCACGTGATGAAGAACCAGGAGCTAGAATTCCAACATGTCTTTTTTTTTTAATGGTCTTCACTGCTGAACGCGGACTTTTTCTAGTTGTGTTTAGCACGGGCACGGGTTGCTGTGCTCAGGTTTCTCAAGGCAGTGGCTTCTCTGATTGCAGAGCACGGGCCTTAGGGCACATGGGTTTCTGCAGTTGCAGTACTCAGGCTCAGTAGTTGTGGTGCTCGGGCTTAGTTGCTCTGCAGCCTGCTAAATCTTCCTGCTGGGAAGTGGATTCTTAACCACTGGACCACCAGGGAAGCCTCGAACATGTTTTTCTTAGGAGCCACAATTCACTTAGTAACAGAGGCCGTGCCCTTCTCACAGGACAGCAAAAGATAATATGTGTCTGTCCATCTTTGGGGGACAGCTGAGGGCTGTGTGTGCCCATCCAGCCATGTGGAATGTCTTCCTGCAGCCACAGATGCAGGGGGAAAGCTCACCTCTCTTCTCTACTCCTCTATAGCCTCCGATCAGGTGCGCAAACACACTGCAGTCAGAAGCCAGAACAGGCTCCACGGTGAATAAACTGGTTCCCAGAGTATAATGCCTGTCACGTGATTATCATAAGGGCGACCATGAGGGCTCTAAGGTGATTCCCTGGAGGGCGAAAATGGTATTCTCCGAAGAGTCTTATTTTGGCTAAAAGGTTAAACATGAGAGGAGGTTGTACCTGAGATGGGAGGGGCTGCACAGGGAAAACAGGCAGCCGTTTGGGGCACAAACCCAAAGTGCAGCACTAAACAACAGGAATTCCCTCCTGATAGCTCTGGAGGCCGGAAGTCTGAAATCCAGGTACAGGCAGGGTTGGCACTCTCTGAAGGCACGAGGGCTCTGTTGAGCTTCTGGGGGCTCCAGGTGTTCTTGGCTTGTGACCGCATCACCTCAGTCTCTGCCTCTCTTCACACAGCTTCCTCCTCCTCCATCCTCTAGCTGTCTTCTGTCTCTGGCTGTCTCTATATCCAAACTTCCCCTTCTTAGAAGGACATCAGTCATTTTAGATTCAAGCCCACCCTCAGAGGCTCATCTTCACCCACTTGAATCTGCAACGACCCTATATCCAAATAAGGCCACGTGATGAAGAACCAGGAGCTAGAATTCCAACATGTCTTTTTTTTTTAATGGTCTTCACTGCTGAACGCGGACTTTTTCTAGTTGTGTTTAGCACGGGCTACGGGTTGCTGTGCTCAGGTTTCTCAAGGCAGTGGCTTCTCTGATTGCAGAGCACGGGCCTTAGGGCACATGGGTTTCTGCAGTTGCAGTACTCAGGCTCAGTAGTTGTGGTGCTCGGGCTTAGTTGCTCTGCAGCCTGCTAAATCTTCCTGCTGGGAAGTGGATTCTTAACCACTGGACCACCAGGGAAGCCTCGAACATGTTTTTCTTAGGAGCCACAATTCACTTAGTAACAGAGGCCGTGCCCTTCTCACAGGACAGCAAAAGATAATATGTGTCTGTCCATCTTTGGGGGACAGCTGAGGGCTGTGTGTGCCCATCCAGCCATGTGGAATGTCTTCCTGCAGCCACAGATGCAGGGGGAAAGCTCACCTCTCTTCTCTACTCCTCTATAGCCTCCGATCAGGTGCGCAAACACACTGCAGTCAGAAGCCAGAACAGGCTCCACGGTGAATAAACTGGTTCCCAGAGTATAATGCCTGTCACGTGATTATCATAAGGGCGACCATGAGGGCTCTAAGGTGATTCCCTGGAGGGCGAAAATGGTATTCTCCGAAGAGTCTTATTTTGGCTAAAAGGTTAAACATGAGAGGAGGGAATTACCCGGTGGTCAAGCCATGAGGACTTGGTGCTTTCACTGCGGGGCTCTGGGTTCAATCCCTGGTTGGGGAACTAAGATCTGACAAGCCTGGCAGCCTCACACCCGCCCCCGCTGACCCCAAGAGGACAATGAGTCCCTCCCACCATGGGAACCAGAACATTCCCACTGAGCACAGGAAGAAGAAAGAGAACTATAAAGGAAGAGGAAGGTTGAGGTACCTGAGTCCCCTGTGATGGGGATGAATAATAAGCTAGGATTCCCTGAGCGCCAGCCAGACCCCACCTGGGTCCGCAGCGAGGGTGCCCGGACCGGAGTTCTGCCGCCGCCGTGGCATGCTCACGCTGCCAGCCAAGACTGTTAATTGTTCGGGGTCAGCGGTTCACTGAACTAATCCTCAGGACACCGGAGGTCTCTGCCATCGCTGAGGGGGGCTTCCGGAACTCTCTGGAACCCAATCAGTTCCAATTAGCCAAAAAGGCAGGAATGTGGGCTGTGGATGGAGCCGGGTGAAAGGGCTTCTCTGCAGGAGAAGAGGCCTGGTTCAGGGCCCACCTCGTGGAACAGGCGCAGGTGTCGGCCGAGACCAGAGGAGGAAGGGAAGGAACCCAGATCTTGTGGGCAGTGGGGTCTCCCTGTTGGAGGGACTGCCAGGCCTTGACCAAGCCACATCACCCTTTATAGTTAATTCGCTCATTTCAAAGCTGTGTTTCAAAAAAAAAAAAAAAGGCTATGACAGAGAAGAACAAACAGCATGATTTTGCTTATCTGAGGCCCCTGGAATAGGTCAATCCGTAGAGAAGGAACATAGAATTTGCGGGGAGCTGCCCTGTTTCAAGGGGTTTCTTTTAAGGAAACATAGCTCTGGGAGCTGCCCTGGAAACAGGGGCTGATAACAGCATAGCTCTCTGTCCCGCCACCCCAGGTGTTGTGAAGACGTTCCTGAGCTATCATAAAGAACACCTGGAGCCTCTTTACAGATGAAAAAGGCTTGAGGGGCATTATGACCCAGAACCATTGTAATCTAAAGAGCTTTGAAAATGTTAATAACACATGAGGAGGTAACACCTAGTTTATGATCGACACCTGGCCTAAAGCACGTGTACACAATTGCTTGTTGTGTGAAGTATAAAAGGTATGAGCGAATTCAATAAACTTGTCAGCAACTTGTCAGCAACCTGTAGAGTTGTCTGCCTTCTTGCTGTCCCTCTCAACCCCATCTTTTCTGTCCTTCTTTCTTTTCTTAGCCTATCTGCCACTCACTTCAGGATCTGTTCGACTGCCGGCTGGCCCAGCAAGAATTGAGACTACCAGGGCCCAGGAGCTTGAGGGGGGCGAAGGTAGGGTGGGTGGGGAGTTACTGTTTAATTTATGTTGGTGTGGATGAAAAACCCTGCGGGATGATAGTGGTGATGGTTATAGAATATGATGAATGCATTTAACGCCCCCTTACACAAGGCAAGAATGAGAAGTGTTACGTGTAGAGTCTATCACATTGCCTCATTCAAGGCCAAGAAAAGAGAAAACAAGCTGGGTGCTTTCTGCACAGAAAGTGCAGAAGTGGCCTTGGAAGTGGCCCTCACGGTCGGCCCCTGTTAGCAGGCAGTGCATGTGTGACCCAGGGAAATGGAGCTGTCTGTCTCCCGCCAGGATTCAGCCTCGGTTCACACGTGCTGAATAGAAACATGGAGACAGAGTTTTGGGTGATGTGGAAAGAGTAGCTTTTAATGCTTTGCCAGGCACAGGGGGCTACCGTGAGCTAATGCCCTCAAGACTGTGTGGCCCCCCTGGAGGGCGTGGCAAGGAGTTTTATGGTGTTCAAGGAGCAGGGCGTGATCAGCTCCTGGACAGTGCTGGGATTGGATGACATCAAGGTGACGTTTCAGGCATCATCAGCCTTCTGGTTTCAGCCACTCCAGGGTCTCCGTTGGGCTTTCCCAGGTGACTCAGTGGTAAAGAATCCGCCTGCCAAGGCAGGAGATGCAGGTTCAATATCTGGGTCAGGAAGATCCCCTGGAGAAGGGAATGGCAATCCCCTCCAGTATTCTGGCCTGGGAAATCCCGTGCACAGAGGAGTCCAGTGCGCTATAGTCCCTGTCATGGCAAAAGAATCGGACACAACTTAGCCACTAAACAACAAGAGGGTCTTTGTTCTTGTGATCAGCAGTTTTGATCTGGTGGGGGGTCTGCTTCCTGTACAAGCAACGTACGGATGGATGTGTGTCAGGTCTTTCTATCTTTCCAGGAACTGGGAGGTCAGCGAGTCTGTGACGTGGCAGAATTCTAGTCTACGTTGTTACCAGTTCTCCAGCCCAGCAGCTCTTCTTTGTTTCTACATCTTCACATTTCCCAGTCATTAACTTCTCCAGGCTGCATTTCACATCAGAAGACAGGACACAGGCGTCTGTACATGGGTTCCCACCCCACGGTCAGCAGCTGTGCCATGGGATGGGATTCCAGTGCAGCCTCGCCGTCCTGCACCCCCACCCAAGTTCACTGTCATTCCCTGGACCCGAGTGGAGTCTGAAATTCACCTGTGTAAACCGTCAGAGCCCGTGGTTGTGGCCGGTTCTTGGAAAGGAGTGTCTGAACTTGAGTTATGGCAGGTTGGACAGTCCAGATCTGGATGGTTCTGCCTTGTGCTCATAATGGCGCATCTGCCCCTCACCGGTCATATCAAGGCACTCTCATGTGCTGGCGTCGATTTCTCCCCACCTCTGCTGATTCACTCCAGCGCCTACACAGGGCAGCCATGGAGGCAATCGAGGGAGAAGTTTGAAAACTGCATCTTGTCCACACTCGCTAAACAATCTTAGGCAGACGAACCCTACCCCCAGTCTGAGCAGTGTGAGTGAGGCAGGAGATAGACGGTCCCCAGGCTGAACCATGGTCTGCATAATCAAAGCTATGGTTTTTCCAGGAATCGTGTACAGATGTGAGAGCTGGACCACAAAGACAGCACCCAAGGTCAGGTGGCCATCCAGGGTGCAGAGCTGAGAGGTTCCAGGCACGCTGGAGCTCACATCCCATCCCTGCAGATATCAGTGCACCAGGAAAACGTGCAACAGAGCCGTGAAGAGAGATGACATTCAACACAAAGAGATGCCCACGGCAGGTTGCCCGTGTATATTTCCGCTTCACTTATGTCTGAAATTTCAATGGAATTATACACTCCAGAAAGGTGAGTTGTGGTTCTCTCGTCACAAGTGACATTTTTTGATGATTTGCATCTGTCCTCTTGAGGAGCTCCGTTTTCTACAATGAAACTGTCAAAAGAAGTCTGCTAAGACATGAGCAGTACGGACACGCGAACACCATCCGTGAGCATCCAGACGGTCTTGTTTTTAAGCGTCAAGAGACCAGAACAATTTCATCTGAATTGATGGTGAGGGACGTGCTGCCCCCTAGAGTCCACTGGGAGAACTCCAGCACCAGGACCGGCAAAGGGCAGAAGGGCTGTGTTAGAGCCCTTAGTAACAGTGTTGTGGTCCCTCAAGTCCCCTTCCTCACCTCTTCCTTGAAGAGCTGGCTGGCAGTGGCCCCACAGGCATGCTTTGCTACCGTACCCCCCACAGCGCGGGGGTGCTGTCCACTTTGGGGCCCCCTGCAACCTCCCAGCTGGCCTGAGTATGGTCTCCTCGACGGCACTGCCTCCCCGCTGAAGACCCTGCAGAGAGAGGATGCTCCAGCTCCCCTCCAGTGAAGTGTCTGGTCCAGAGTGTGTGCCTCAGGACTGCACCTCTGTGGCCTCCTCCTTGTCTCGTATCCTTTGTCCTCTTCAGGCCATCCGGAGAGGTTACAACGTAGGGTCCAGCACCTACAATACTAGGTATTTAGCTGAAGGAAACAGAATCACTAACTCCAAAAAGAGATCTGCAGACTCCCCTAGTGGTCTAGGGGTGAAAAATCTGCTTGCCGGTGCAGAGGACACAGGTTCTATCCCTGGTCCAGGAAGAGCCCATGTGCTACAAGGCAGCTAAGCCCGTAGGCCACAACTACTGAGCCTGCGCGCCCAGAGCCCGTGTGCGACAGCAGAAGCCACCACAGCGAGACGCCTGAGCATCGCGACTAGAGAAGGCCTGCGTCAGCAACTAAGACTCAGCACAGCCAAATAAATAAGTAAATAATAAATAACATTATTTTCAAAAAATTGGAAAGCTCTTAATTGCTGATGGAAATATGAGTTGTACAGCCACTTTGGAAAACGGTATGCCAGTTCCTCAAAAAGTTCACTATAAGGGCTTCCCCGGTGGTCCAGTGGGTAGAGTCCGCCTTGCAACACAAGGGGCACCGATTTGATCCCTGGCCCAGGAAGATCCCACGTGCCGATGAACGGCTGGGCTGGTGTGTCCAATTGCAAGCTGGTGCTCTGGAGCACATGCGCCCAAAGCTGGTGCTCTGCAAGAGAGAGGCCACTGCGATGGGAGGCCCACACATGTCAAAAGAATAAAGATGGATGAAAATAAACAATGACTTAGGGGCCCCCCAAAAAATGTTCACTGTATTCACTGGAGAGTCACCACATGACCTAGCAATTCCACTCCTGTGTATAAATGAATGGGAACATATGTCCCCACGAAATTTACTCTTGAATAATTCTTGTGAAGATTACGTAAGTCATTTTGGGGACTATTTCAATTTTGTTGTATTAATAGCCAAAAATGTGGACATAACCCAAATATCCATCAACAAAGAGATAAACAAAATGTGCTGTATCCTATACAATGAAATGTTATACAGCTATAAAAAGGGTTGGAGTTCTGATTGATGTTACAATGTGGATGAACCTCAAAATCCTCACAGTTAGTGAGAGAACCCAGACTCGAGAGATCACGTGGTGGTTTTTTGAAGTGTGTGCCTCAGGACTCCTGTGCCCCCTTTTTATCCTTTGTCCTCTTCAGGCCATCCGGAGAGGTTACAACGTAGGGTCCAGCACCTACAATACTAGGTATTTAGCTGAAGGAAACAGAATCACTAACTCCAAAAAGAGATCTGCAGACTCCCCTAGTGGTCTAGGGGTGAAAAATCTGCTTGCCGGTGCAGAGGACACAGGTTCTATCCCTGGTCCAGGAAGAGCCCATGTGCTACAAGGCAGCTAAGCCCGTAGGCCACAACTACTGAGCCTGCGCGCCCAGAGCCCGTGTGCGACAGCAGAAGCCACCACAGCGAGACGCCTGAGCATCGCGACTAGAGAAGGCCTGCGTCAGCAACTAAGACTCAGCACAGCCAAATAAATAAGTAAATAATAAATAACATTATTTTCAAAAAATTGGAAAGCTCTTAATTGCTGATGGAAATATGAGTTGTACAGCCACTTTGGAAAACGGTATGCCAGTTCCTCAAAAAGTTCACTATAAGGGCTTCCCCGGTGGTCCAGTGGGTAGAGTCCGCCTTGCAACACAAGGGGCACCGATTTGATCCCTGGCCCAGGAAGATCCCACGTGCCGATGAACGGCTGGGCTGGTGTGTCCAATTGCAAGCTGGTGCTCTGGAGCACATGCGCCCAAAGCTGGTGCTCTGCAAGAGAGAGGCCACTGCGATGGGAGGCCCACACATGTCAAAAGAATAAAGATGGATGAAAATAAACAATGACTTAGGGGCCCCCCAAAAAATGTTCACTGTATTCACTGGAGAGTCACCACATGACCTAGCAATTCCACTCCTGTGTATAAATGAATGGGAACATATGTCCCCACGAAATTTACTCTTGAATAATTCTTGTGAAGATTACGTAAGTCATTTTGGGGACTATTTCAATTTTGTTGTATTAATAGCCAAAAATGTGGACATAACCCAAATATCCATCAACAAAGAGATAAACAAAATGTGCTGTATCCTATACAATGAAATGTTATACAGCTATAAAAAGGGTTGGAGTTCTGATTGATGTTACAATGTGGATGAACCTCAAAATCCTCACAGTTAGTGAGAGAACCCAGACTCGAGAGATCACGTGGTGTTCGAGTCTATTCATATGAAATGTCCAGAAAAGGCAAATCCAGGGATTTTCCTGGCCGCCCAGTGCTTAAGATCCTGAGCTTCCTATGCAGGCAGAGGGCATGAGCTCGATCCCTGGTGAGGGAGTGGAGAGCCCACATCCTGCAGGGCGTGGTCAAAACAAAAGGATGAATCGGGTTTCCTTGGTGGTCCAGTGGGTAGAGTCCACCTTGCAGTGCAAGGGGCGCCAGTTCGATCCCTGGCTTGGGAGGATCCCACGTGCCGCAGAGCGGCTGGACCGTGTGTCCAATCACGAGCTAGCACTCTGGAGCGCATGCGCCCAGAGCTGGTGCTCTGCAGCGACAGAGGCCACTGCAATGGGAGGCCCATGGAGGCCGAAGAATAAAGATGGATGAAAATAAATAAACAAAAAAACCAATAGAAGAGGCCAAAGTTAAAAAACAAAAAATCTGTAGGAAAAAAAAAGTCTGTAAAAAAAAAAAAAAGGGCCAATCCCCACCTAGAGAAGGTAGCCTCGTCCGGGCCTAGGTTGTCTCCGCAGGGGCAGGGGTGGAGGAAGGGGGCTAATGTTAGAGTAAGACGATTCTTTTTGAAGTGATGAAATACTTTAGAGCTGATTATGGTGATGGTTGCGCAGGTCTGTGGATACTCTAAAAATCCTTTATATACTTTATTTAAATTAAAAAAAGTTTTTTTGGCTGCGCCGGGTCTTTGTTGCTGGGAGGACGTTTCTCTGGCTGTGGAGAGCGGGGGCGACGCTCCAGCTGAGGTGCGCAGGCTTCTCACTGCAGTGGCTTCTCCCGTCGTGCAGCGTGAGCCCTGCCACGCGCGGGCTCCAGTCATGGGGGCTCCCGGCTCTGGAGCGCAGGCTCAGCAGTCGTGGGGCCCTGGACTCCATCGCTCCGAGGCACGTGGGATCGTCCCGCATCAGGGCGCGAACCTGCGTCTCCTGCACGGGCAGGCGGCCTCTTTACCAGAGCCTCCAGGAGAGCCCCATTTTTCAATTTTTAATTGGAGGATAATTGCTTTACAGTGTTAGTTTCTGCTGTACAACAACATAAATCACATATAAGTATGGATATATCGCCTCTCTTTTGAGCAACCCTCTCGCCTCCTATTTATACACTTTAAATGGGTGGATTATGTGGTGTGTGGGTTGTATCTCAATACATATGTAAAAAAGGGGGGGGCGGGGGGCTTCCCTGGTAGCTCAGTGGTAGAGTCAGCCTGCCAATGCAGGAGACCTGGGTTCGATCCCTGATCCCGAAAGATCCCACATGCTGCGGAGCACCTAAGCCTGTGAGCCGCAACGAGGGAGCCTGTGCTCCAGAGCCTCGGAGATGTAGATTGAGCCCATGTGCCGCAACTACTGAAGCCTGTGTGCCCTAGAGTCTGAGTTCCATAACAAGAGAAGTCACTGCCACAAGAAGCCTGATCACCTCAACTAGACAGTAGCCCCCACTCCCTGCAACTAAAGAAGAGCCTGTGGCAGCAGTTAAAACACAGAATAGTCAAACAAATAAATAAACGCATTAAAAAAAAAACCTTGTAGGTAAAGGTCAGAAGGTAATAATAGACTCACTGTTGTGTTCTCACCCCCAAGTTAAGTGGCTACTCTGACCGTCACTTCCTTTTTGAAAGTAACCTTAGCTGTGTGGGGGGCAGTTGTTGTCGGCTTCCTGTCAGTTTCACCCTGTATTCTGAAGGACCTGAGTGTCACCCAGACAAGGCCGAGCCCTGCTCTCTTCCAGGTGCCCACGTTGCTGTTGAGAACTCTGACACCGTGATGTTCATTCAGGTTCTTCTTTCTATTGCAGGTTTCATACTCTAAAAATCCTTTATATACTTTATTTAAATTAAAAAAAGTTTTTTTGGCTGCGCCGGGTCTTTGTTGCTGGGAGGACGTTTCTCTGGCTGTGGAGAGCGGGGGCGACGCTCCAGCTGAGGTGCGCAGGCTTCTCACTGCAGTGGCTTCTCCCGTCGTGCAGCGTGAGCCCTGCCACGCGCGGGCTCCAGTCATGGGGGCTCCCGGCTCTGGAGCGCAGGCTCAGCAGTCGTGGGGCCCTGGACTCCATCGCTCCGAGGCACGTGGGATCGTCCCGCATCAGGGCGCGAACCTGCGTCTCCTGCACGGGCAGGCGGCCTCTTTACCAGAGCCTCCAGGAGAGCCCCATTTTTCAATTTTTAATTGGAGGATAATTGCTTTACAGTGTTAGTTTCTGCTGTACAACAACATAAATCACATATAAGTATGGATATATCGCCTCTCTTTTGAGCAACCCTCTCGCCTCCTATTTATACACTTTAAATGGGTGGATTATGTGGTGTGTGGGTTGTATCTCAATACATATGTAAAAAAGGGGGGGGCGGGGGGCTTCCCTGGTAGCTCAGTGGTAGAGTCAGCCTGCCAATGCAGGAGACCTGGGTTCGATCCCTGATCCCGAAAGATCCCACATGCTGCGGAGCACCTAAGCCTGTGAGCCGCAACGAGGGAGCCTGTGCTCCAGAGCCTCGGAGATGTAGATTGAGCCCATGTGCCGCAACTACTGAAGCCTGTGTGCCCTAGAGTCTGAGTTCCATAACAAGAGAAGTCACTGCCACAAGAAGCCTGATCACCTCAACTAGACAGTAGCCCCCACTCCCTGCAACTAAAGAAGAGCCTGTGGCAGCAGTTAAAACACAGAATAGTCAAACAAATAAATAAACGCATTAAAAAAAAAACCTTGTAGGTAAAGGTCAGAAGGTAATAATAGACTCACTGTTGTGTTCTCACCCCCAAGTTAAGTGGCTACTCTGACCGTCACTTCCTTTTTGAAAGTAACCTTAGCTGTGTGGGGGGCAGTTGTTGTCGGCTTCCTGTCAGTTTCACCCTGTATTCTGAAGGACCTGAGTGTCACCCAGACAAGGCCGAGCCCTGCTCTCTTCCAGGTGCCCACGTTGCTGTTGAGAACTCTGACACCGTGATGTTCATTCAGGTTCTTCTTTCTATTGCAGGTTTCAGTCTTCCCTTTAATCCCCCGTGTTCTGAAACACAGGCCACCTTGAGCTTCTCTCAACATGTTTTTGTGTATCTTCCCAGGCTTTTAGAAATGTTAACACACATCGTTTCACACCCAAAACATTCTTTTGCCTCTTTTATTGATTTTAAAAAAGTCATGGTACCCTTTCCACGTGATTCCTTTTCAAAAGGCAGTTTTTCTTAGTTTTAAGTTTAGTTCCTCACGCGTCAGTGTATTTTCCACACCCTCTGTTCACTCCGCAGCTCTCTGGCGTGCGCGCTAAGTCGCTGTGCAGCCCTTGCTTAGTTGAGGCATGTGGGACACCACTGCCCGTTTTCAAAAGCAGGTGGCATTATTTCATAAGTTTTCATAGAGGCTAAAAGATGAAGGAACTGCAGGGGAGACGAACAGTCTACAAGCTGCTAAAGAAGAAAGGAGGACAAAGGGAAAAGCAAGAATGTGACAAAACCTCAGACACTCATATCCTGAACAGAGGGCCACAGGAAGGCTGGCCCCTAAGGGTTAGAAGCTTGTAGCTCAACTGGTCAAGAATCTAATTGCAATGCAGGAGACCTGGGTTTGGCCCCTGGGTTGGGAAGATTCCCTGGAGGAGGGCATGGTAACCCCACTCCAGTATTCTGACCTGGAGAATCCCATGGACAGAGGAGCCTGGTGGGCTACCGTCCACAGGGTGGCCAAGAGTCGGACAGGACTGAGAGACTAAGCACACTCACGTGCCTTCTTCTAGCCTTTACAGAGAAACCAAAACATTGCAAAAGAGTTTTATTTGTTAAATTATCAAACGAGATTATCATACAAAAATAACTATACGGCTAGGCTAAGTCCATAAAGTGCTCAAGTTTCAAGAAGGTCATAGCTGGGTCCCTGCAGGCTCCCCGCTGCCTGGGACAAGGCACAGGACAGCGTCCTTCTGCATGGTGTGCAGGGAGGCCCCTGCCTGGCCTGGGGACACAGCCTGTGTGGGGACTCATGGCCGTTCGTGGCCCGAGAGGCTCCAGAGCTCTTCCCGAGTTTCCCCACCAGTGGCCTCTTTGGGATGAAAGTACCACCGGCTGGGGGCCTCCAGGCCCTGGGCCTCTTCCCAGGCCTCCTGGTTGATTAAGGCTGTCTCTTTACTTGCCTCGGCGGAGAGTTCCAGAACCTGGGAGACGCTCCTGCGGAAATAAGAGGACGATGAGATCTCTTCAATGCTACCCCTGTGCCCAGCCGCCTTCAAGGCTGCCCCATGGGGAAGGCAGGTGCAGAGCGACCCTCCTCAGGCTCGTGAGAAAGCACTGATGAGTAAGATTTGCCTGAAGAGAAGTCCAACAGGGCAGCCCCTGGGACAAGACTGGGCAGGCATGAAGGAAAAGGGTTGTTTACTTGGCAAATACTGTGGGAGGATCAACACCGCGCCAGGAACCGTCCTAAGGGCGGGCAGCAGAGCTGTGGATGGGGAGCTCGCCCAAGAGTCACACGACACAAAACGAGTGTGTTTCCCGTGACCCTGGAGACCCAGGATCCTTCGCTGTGTCTGACTCTGTCCCAGGCACACAGAGATGAGGGCAGTGCCGGCAGATGGGGTTTATCACGGGCACATTCAAACTTTTCAGGCACCTTGGAAAGGACATTTGGCCTTGTAGAAGGGGACAAAACGGGATGCCTTTTTAGAAGAGGTGCAGGAAAGCGCCGTGATTAGAAATGTCCCA
This sequence comes from Tragulus kanchil, assembly GCA_022376925.1. NCBI lineage: Eukaryota > Metazoa > Chordata > Mammalia > Artiodactyla > Tragulidae > Tragulus > Tragulus kanchil. Next base: position 16,571,689 of record JAIOJX010000029.1, on the reverse strand, counting down.
TGGGTGGGGGTGGGCGGGCAGCTTGCGAGGCTGGCTATGGGCTGTACGGACCTGGGCCCTGGTGACACAAGGGCGCCTGGTCGTGAAGGCCATCGTTACAATCTGTGGCTTTTCTTTGCATATTTATTTATTTATTTATTTTTAATTTTTTTTGGAGGGGGGACGGGCGGGTTGAGGAGGGAGAGGAGCAGGTGAGCCACTTCTATTAGTCTTTCATTTATCTATTTTCATCCATCTTTGTTCTTTGGCCACTCCCATCACAGTGGCCTTTTCTGTGTGTATTTAGACATCAGTAAGAAATTCCTAAGATCTCCCAAAGCTCCTGAAAAATAGATCAAAGACCAACTTAAGGGTCTCTGATCCGCTGTGTTGTCCTGGGAAAGTGATCACCCCTTTCTATCTTGGCTGCTCAAGAAGACACACGGGGGACTTCCCTGGTGATGAAGTGGTTAAATTGCCTCAATGCAAGGGTGTGGGTTCAACCTCTGGTCAGGGAGCCAAGATCCCACATGCCTTGGGGCCAAAAGACCAAAAAAACATAAAATAGAAGCAACATTGTAACAAATTCAAGAAAGACTTTAAAATGGTCCACATTAAAAAGAAAAACACTGCTTACAAAAAAAAAAAAAGCACACAAGGGTTTTGCTTGGGTTGAAGACATCTTGCCCTCTCCCTACCTGGCTGGACCCGTGGCCATTGCAACTGGCTGAGCTGCCCAGCCTCTGGAACACAGGCTCCTCGCGAAGAGGAGGTGGGAGGCATGCTCTCTTCTTCCCAAACTGTTGGCTGCCCTACCTTCGGAGCTCCAGGTCCTTCTTCTGCGTCATCTCCTTGAGTTCCCTCAGCAGGTCCAAGGCCTTCGCGTTGTCCTCTGAGCTTCCAATTTTAAGGTCTGCCAGCAGATGGCTTGTGGTCCTCAATTCCCGCTGCAACTGGTCTGCATGGAAAAAGCGGTCGTCAGATATGGTTTCAAGGTGCCCCAAGCAATCGGTGCATGAGCTGGGTGGCCCACTAAGTTTTTCCTCCTTTGGCTTGAATGCCCTCGTGTGACGCTGGAATCGTGAAGAGCTCGAAGGAAAAGCGGGTGGCAAAGGGAGACATTCATATCCTGGCACCACCTCTGTGCCCCTCTGCCTGGGATCACAGGGGTTCAAGACGGTGAGTCAGGTGTGCCTGCCATCCAGCAAGTCATGGAGACACACCCGCAGTGGCAGATCGGCATCCTGTCAATGAGTCCAGAGGACAGAGAAGCTCTGGGCTAGGAGTAACGAAGAGCTAATCCGTGGCTCCCACTCCCCGTTCCCCGCACTTTTGCCTTACTACCTCGCGCCCCATAGCGCCGCCTGCAATAGCACTAGGTCACTCCCACCTGTTCTAACAAAATCAGCATCCCTCTGGGGCTAGCACATGCTGCGAAATTCCTAAGACCCCAAGGAAAATAGTGCCCTGGGTCTCTGATCCGCTGTGTTGTCCTGGGAAAGTGATCACCCCTTTCTATCTTGGCTGCTCAAGAAGACACACGGGGGACTTCCCTGGTGATGAAGTGGTTAAATTGCCTCAATGCAAGGGTGTGGGTTCAACCTCTGGTCAGGGAGCCAAGATCCCACATGCCTTGGGGCCAAAAGACCAAAAAAACATAAAATAGAAGCAACATTGTAACAAATTCAAGAAAGACTTTAAAATGGTCCACATTAAAAAGAAAAACACTGCTTACAAAAAAAAAAAAAGCACACAAGGGTTTTGCTTGGGTTGAAGACATCTTGCCCTCTCCCTACCTGGCTGGACCCGTGGCCATTGCAACTGGCTGAGCTGCCCAGCCTCTGGAACACAGGCTCCTCTCGAAGAGGAGGTGGGAGGCATGCTCTCTTCTTCCCAAACTGTTGGCTGCCCTACCTTCGGAGCTCCAGGTCCTTCTTCTGCGTCATCTCCTTGAGTTCCCTCAGCAGGTCCAAGGCCTTCGCGTTGTCCTCTGAGCTTCCAATTTTAAGGTCTGCCAGCAGATGGCTTGTGGTCCTCAATTCCCGCTGCAACTGGTCTGCATGGAAAAAGCGGTCGTCAGATATGGTTTCAAGGTGCCCCAAGCAATCGGTGCATGAGCTGGGTGGCCCACTAAGTTTTTCCTCCTTTGGCTTGAATGCCCTCGTGTGACGCTGGAATCGTGAAGAGCTCGAAGGAAAAGCGGGTGGCAAAGGGAGACATTCATATCCTGGCACCACCTCTGTGCCCCTCTGCCTGGGATCACAGGGGTTCAAGACGGTGAGTCAGGTGTGCCTGCCATCCAGCAAGTCATGGAGACACACCCGCAGTGGCAGATCGGCATCCTGTCAATGAGTCCAGAGGACAGAGAAGCTCTGGGCTAGGAGTAACGAAGAGCTAATCCGTGGCTCCCACTCCCCGTTCCCCGCACTTTTGCCTTACTACCTCGCGCCCCATAGAGCGCCGCCTGCAATAGCACTAGGTCACTCCCACCTGTTCTAACAAAATCAGCATCCCTCTGGGGCTAGCACATGCTGCGACAGTATCCCTCACAACTGGACCTCAAAGCATTTGTGGCTAAGGGTTCTTACAAACACACATCTTTGCTGAGGGATGGAACTATGTCCTCCCCAAAAGACAGGAGTGCTCAGTCACTTCAGTGGCATCTGACTCTCTGCAGCCCTGTGGACTGCAGCCCACCAGGCTCCTCTGTCTATGGGATTCTCCAGGCGAGAAGACTGCAGTGGGTGGCCAAGCCCTCCTCCAGAGGATCCTCCTGACCCAGGGATCAAGCTCGCATCTTTCGTATGTCTCTTGCATTGGCAGGCAGGTTTCTTTACCACTAGCACCACCTGGGGAGCCCCCCCAAAGACATGTTCAGATCTTAATCTCAAATACCTATGAATGTGACCTAACTAGAAATAAGGTCTCTGTGGATGTCACTGAGTTAGAATGTGGTCATAAGGGAGGGGCCTAATCTCATAAAAGGTGTCCTTGTAAGAAGGGGGAAGTTTAGACACAGAGGCCCTCAGAAACAAGGCCACAAAGACAGAGGCAGTACTGCAACATTGTAATAAAAGAACAAAAAAAACAAATAAAGCTTAATAAAAAACAGTAGGGACTTCCTGGTGGCTCAGTGCTTAAGAATCTGCTTGCCAATGCAGGGGACAAGAGTTCAATCCCTAGTCTGGGAAGATCCCACATACCCTGGGACAGCTAAGCCTGTGCCCCACAACTCCTGAAGCCTGTGCGCCCTAGAGCCTGTGACATGACACGGAGGGATAAAGTACCCAGGACACAGGTGACGTCAACACGTCCCAGGCAGTTTGTTCCACCCCTTGCCCACAGCTGTCTGAGTTCCTACCCAAGAAGAGCTGCCCGTCTCCATCCAGGTGGACCGACTTCACCGGCAGCTCATGCCGCGTGGTGTCCAGGGCCGTTGCGAGTGTCTTGTACTGTTCCCGAAAGCGACCGGCCACGGCCTCCACGGGGCTCAGCATCTCGATCTGCAGGCAGGAGGCGAAGGAGCCTGTGAGACGACGGCCCTGTGCGCCCCTCCCCACAAACTCCCCAGATGGTACACAGAGGCTAGGATTCAGCTTCCCTGGTAGCTCAGTGGGTAAAGAATCTGCCTGCAGTGCAGCAGACCTAGGTTTGATCCCTGGGTCAGGAGGATCCCCTGGAAAAGGAAATAGCAACCCTCTCCAGTGCTCTTGCCTGGAGAATCCCATGGACCGAGAAGCCTGGTGGGCTACAGTCCACGAGGTCGCAAGAGTCTGACACGATTTAGTGACTGACCTCCACCACCACGGTCCTGGGACTTCCCTGGTGGCCCAGGGGCGAAGACTCCACACAGGCAGCGCTCCCACGGCAGGCGGGACAGGTTCGACCCCTGGTTGGGGAACTAAGATCCCACGTGCCGCATGGCGAGGCCAAAAAAGCCAAGACACTGGTTGTTGTTGTTGTTTAGGTTGCTAAGCTGTGTCCAACTCTTTGCGACCCCATGGATCACAGCCCGCCAGGCGCCTCTGTCCCCCACTGTCTCCCAGAGTTGGCTCAGGTTTGTGTCCATTGAGTTGGTGACGCTGATACCACCATTTAAGAAATTGAAAGCACCATTAAAAAAAAAATACATGATTAGATAAACCTTAAAAGCAAAAATGACACAGTACTGTTCTGCCAGGTCTCCCAGGGAAGCGTCCGAAGGTACGGTGTGTTCTCCCCTCACTCCAGGCTGGTCAAAAGTAAGGCGGCCCAGGCCTCCTCACCAGGGAAAGGGATCTGCCTTCCAGCACGTTGCAGGGCTGAGCCCTCGACCAGGGCCACAGTGGGCCCAGGATGGCTGGGCCCTTCTGCTTCAGAGCATGGAGCTGACAGGCCTGTCTCCTACCAAGGCTGGCCCACAACCCCCTCTTCTCTCATGCACACAGTCTGGGGGGTTAAGGATTCATTTGTTTTTTTCCTTCTCTACTTGGAGTTCCACAAGGACAGGGACCCCATGTTCAGTTCAGGGCTGGGCCTCTGGGCATACTCCCGTGCCCGTTTGGGGTTGGGGTGTTAGGAGACTTGTACTGTTCCCGGCGACCGGCCACGGCCTCCACGGGGCTCAGCATCTCGATCTGCAGGCAGGAGGCGAAGGAGCCTGTGAGACGACGGCCCTGTGCGCCCCTCCCCACAAACTCCCCAGATGGTACACAGAGGCTAGGATTCAGCTTCCCTGGTAGCTCAGTGGGTAAAGAATCTGCCTGCAGTGCAGCAGACCTAGGTTTGATCCCTGGGTCAGGAGGATCCCCTGGAAAAGGAAATAGCAACCCTCTCCAGTGCTCTTGCCTGGAGAATCCCATGGACCGAGAAGCCTGGTGGGCTACAGTCCACGAGGTCGCAAGAGTCTGACACGATTTAGTGACTGACCTCCACCACCACGGTCCTGGGACTTCCCTGGTGGCCCAGGGGCGAAGACTCCACACAGGCAGCGCTCCCACGGCAGGCGGGACAGGTTCGACCCCTGGTTGGGGAACTAAGATCCCACGTGCCGCATGGCGAGGCCAAAAAAGCCAAGACACTGGTTGTTGTTGTTGTTTAGGTTGCTAAGCTGTGTCCAACTCTTTGCGACCCCATGGATCACAGCCCGCCAGGCGCCTCTGTCCCCCACTGTCTCCCAGAGTTGGCTCAGGTTTGTGTCCATTGAGTTGGTGACGCTGATACCACCATTTAAGAAATTGAAAGCACCATTAAAAAAAAAATACATGATTAGATAAACCTTAAAAGCAAAAATGACACAGTACTGTTCTGCCAGGTCTCCCAGGGAAGCGTCCGAAGGTACGGTGTGTTCTCCCCTCACTCCAGGCTGGTCAAAAGTAAGGCGGCCCAGGCCTCCTCACCAGGGAAAGGGATCTGCCTTCCAGCACGTTGCAGGGCTGAGCCCTCGACCAGGGCCACAGTGGGCCCAGGATGGCTGGGCCCTTCTGCTTCAGAGCATGGAGCTGACAGGCCTGTCTCCTACCAAGGCTGGCCCACAACCCCCTCTTCTCTCATGCACACAGTCTGGGGGGTTAAGGATTCATTTGTTTTTTTCCTTCTCTACTTGGAGTTCCACAAGGACAGGGACCCCATGTTCAGTTCAGGGCTGGGCCTCTGGGCATACTCCCGTGCCCGTGTTGGGTGTTACAGGCCAGGCTGTATTCTGATAAATTCGTCTGTTGACACCCCAGCCCTGGGCACCTCAGCACGTGACTGGCTTGGAGACGTCACAAAGGCTATTGAGTTCAGGTGGGGTCCTTACGTTGGGTTCCAATCCGGTGACAGGTGTCCTCCCACAGGGGCCATATGGAGACAGACGCTCCTGGGGAGAGGGCTGGGGACAGTGAGACCCAGGGAGAAGATGGCCCCGACAAGCCAAGGACAGAGCCTGGAACTCATCCTTCTCTCGTGCAATCAACCCTGCCGACACCTTTGTCTCTGGCGCACAGCCTCCAGAGCTGAGGCAGGACAGGGGTCCGCTGTTCAAGCCGCCTGTCTGCGGTCCTTCGTCCTTTGCTATGGTGGCCCCGGGATACCCACGTACGGTGTGAGGAGCCCCGTTTCCTGATCGACCCTTCCTAGGTTCCCAGAGGTCGCTCTGACCTTCCGTGGTGTGGCCACTCCTGTCCACTCGGCACCACGCTCCAATATCCCACCAGCAACCTGGCTCACCTCGGCGGACCAGAGCATGTCTCACTTTATTATTTTTTTGCCCACATCCCGTGGCACATGGAGCCTTCGTTCCCCAACCAGGGACTGCATGCATGCCCCTTGCCTTGGAAGGTGGCGCTGTAGCCACTGGACCACTGGAGAAGTCTCCCAGAGTCCACGTGTGCTAAAGGGACAGGGCCCATCTGCTGGTTGGTCCTGACATGACCACTGTGTCCTCTGATAAGCTGTCACATAGCAACACCCAGGGATGTCAAGAGCTGGGCACCGAGTTAGAGCCAGGCGAGGAGGGACACCACAGTGAAGGCTCTCTCCTAACCCCTGATGGGTCAACGCTGCCAGGACGCGAGACTCAGGCCGTGTGGCCATCCCTGACCTGCGCATCAAGGACGTTCTCCAGCTCCCGCTTCCTCTGACAGAGGAGAAGTTTGCGCTTCAGCTCGTGAGACTTCTTCTGGAGCTTCTCCTTCTCTTTGCACACGATTAATAGATTCTTCTCTGCCTTCTTTTCGAACGCAGCAAGACCTTTCTCCATCTGGGAAATTGCAAAGCAAAAGCTCAGGCCTGACGGTGGCCACCCTTCCACCCACAACACGCGTGAAAAAGGCTCTCTTTCCTCACCTTCATGGTCACCAGCGTCAGGAGGAGCGTCTGGGACTCCATCATTTCCATCGTTTCGGAGAGATCCTTCAGGAGAAGAGAAAGATACTCCTGGTTCCCCGTGAACTGGTGAAAAGCCAATTCTCTCCCTGCACCGGGGAAGGGGCAGAACCCTAACCCGTAGGCACTTTCTTCAAACTAGCAATTCAACGATTCTCGACTGTTTGTTACCGACGAGCTGTCCCTATTTCTCATTTACTCTTTTGGGGCCTCTGTGAAGAGATGAGGCTGCTCTGGTCCCTTTCTGGCAGCGGGGTGGTCAAGGGCCAGCGGGAGGGCGCCCACTGACTTGGTGACACACCAGAACCAGGCCTTGGGGTTCCCACCGGAGTGAGCCCACAGCTTGCCATGGGTAGAACGGAGCCTATGGACTTCCCCAGCGTGGCTCCAGTAAACAAGACCCCAATCTCATTTTTCTCATGATCCGGCATTTATATCTTCCTGTAGGTGTACCTGGGAAAATGAAACGATGTGAACCCTCTAAGAATATGTTTGGGTTTTTTCGTCCTTTAAAAGGCAAGGCTGGCTTGTTTGATCCTGGAGCTCTAAGCCCTCGAGGGGTACCTGGCACCGGGCAGGAGCTAAATCAGAAATTGAGCCAGCTTGCTATAGCAGCTTTCCTTTTGTTTCAGACACTTACTGGGCTCTCTTTCCTCGGGGTAGAGAAGGACGATGACTTGGCTTTCTTTGACATGGTCTTCTCTAATTGCAGAGTCTTACGGATCATACTTTTGTCTAAGATCAAGAAAAGTGTTTTATCCATAATTTGAAAAGATACATGCAAACCAAAGTTCCCTGCAGCACTATTTGCAATAGCTGAGACGTGGAAACAACTTAAGTGTCCACTGACCAATGAATGGGATCAAGATGACTGTGATACATATATACGATGGAATACGATTCAGCCATTAAAAGAAAAAAATGAGACAACACCATTTGCAGCAACAAGGATGGACCCAGAGATTATCACACTAAATGAAGCAAGTCAGAGAGAGAATGACAAATATTCACATGATATCACTTACATGTGGAATCTAAAAAAAAAAAGATACAAATGAACTTTTATACAAAACAGAAATAGAAAACAAACTTATGGTTACCAAAGAGGAAAGGTTGGGGGCAGGGGGGGAGGGGCAATAAACTAGAAGACTGGAATTAACATATAAAATAGATAACTAACAATGACCTACTGTATAGCATAGGCAACTAGACTCAGTATTTTGTAATAACCTATAAGGAAAAAATCTAAAAAAGAATATGCATTTTCTTTATATATATATATATATATGTGTGTGTGTGTGTGTATGTGTATATATATGTATATATATATAATATATTCTGTGCATATACATATACATGAAATATGTATATATGAATCACTATATTATATATCTGAAACTTACAAAACATTGCAAATCAACTACATTTCAATTTTTTAGTGTTTTTAAGGTGAGAAGGGCATATTTTGGAAGCCCTGAGAGATGCATTGCAGCCCCCCAACCCCACTGGGGAATGAACAGGTGCAGTGAATGACTTACCATTAATGGCCGAGAGATCCAGGTCAGGCGGGGCAGTGCTGTGCCCTTCCAGCAAGGTAGACTGCAGGTCATCTTTGTCAACTCCAGTGCCACCTGGGGGACCTAGGGAGAATTCCGAAAGTCAACTCAGTCAGCAAGATGCTCTACGCCTAAGCCCGAGAGAGGTGACTCTTCTCTCTAGTACCACCTGCTCCCATCACTCCCATAATTCAGCTTCTCAGGAGGAAGCCATAGAGAAGGCTGACAAACCTCTGGAAATTCCCACCCACCCACTTGAAAAGATCTTAAAACAGAACCAGAAAAGAGAAGCAGTCTTTATACCAAAAGATACAAATAAGTCTTGCTACTTAGTTTAAATAAAAGATGCTGTGTAGAAATGAACTTATTTACTAAACAGAAATATACCTAGGATCTACTGTGTAGCATATGAACTATACTAATGTGAGAGGAAAAGTCCAGAGAAAATGACAAATATTCACATAAAAAAATAAAAATTGCAGCAACAAGGATGGACCCAGAGATTATCACACTAAATGAAGCAAGTCAGAGAGAGAATGACAAATATTCACATGATATCACTTACATGTGGAATCTAAAAAAAAAAAGATACAAATGAACTTTTATACAAAACAGAAATAGAAAACAAACTTATGGTTACCAAAGAGGAAAGGTTGGGGGCAGGGGGGGAGGGGCAATAAACTAGAAGACTGGAATTAACATATAAAATAGATAACTAACAATGACCTACTGTATAGCATAGGCAACTAGACTCAGTATTTTGTAATAACCTATAAGGAAAAAATCTAAAAAAGAATATGCATTTTCTTTATATATATATATATATATGTGTGTGTGTGTGTGTATGTGTATATATATATGTATATATATATAATATATTCTGTGCATATACATATACATGAAATATGTATATATGAATCACTATATTATATATCTGAAACTTACAAAACATTGCAAATCAACTACATTTCAATTTTTTAGTGTTTTTAAGGTGAGAAGGGCATATTTTGGAAGCCCTGAGAGATGCATTGCAGCCCCCCAACCCCACTGGGGAATGAACAGGTGCAGTGAATGACTTACCATTAATGGCCGAGAGATCCAGGTCAGGCGGGGCAGTGCTGTGCCCTTCCAGCAAGGTAGACTGCAGGTCATCTTTGTCAACTCCAGTGCCACCTGGGGGACCTAGGGAGAATTCCGAAAGTCAACTCAGTCAGCAAGATGCTCTACGCCTAAGCCCGAGAGAGGTGACTCTTCTCTCTAGTACCACCTGCTCCCATCACTCCCATAATTCAGCTTCTCAGGAGGAAGCCATAGAGAAGGCTGACAAACCTCTGGAAATTCCCACCCACCCACTTGAAAAGATCTTAAAACAGAACCAGAAAAGAGAAGCAGTCTTTATACCAAAAGATACAAATAAGTCTTGCTACTTAGTTTAAATAAAAGATGCTGTGTAGAAATGAACTTATTTACTAAACAGAAATATACCTAGGATCTACTGTGTAGCATATGAACTATACTCAGCATTTTGTCATAACCTATAAGGGAAAAGAATCTGAAAAACAAAAGACATGATGTATAACTACGTCACTGAAACTTAACACAATACTGTAAATCAACTATCCTCCAATTAAAAATAAAAGTAAAAACAGGGAACTCCTCGGTGGTCCAGTTGTTAGGGCTCCACTCTCACTGCTGGGGCCCCAGGTTCGATCCCTGGTCAGGGAATTAAGATCCTGCAAGCGGGCAGCACAGTCAAAAAAAAAAAAAAAAAAGTAGAAATAAATAAATTAGATGCTGTGTTCAAGATGTGAGTCCAACAGCATATGATATACTTGTCTTGCCCTCTGTTCTTTTTCCCTCTTTCTCTTATAGCTTCCTTTTTTGGCCTCTATTTAAAAATATGGGGACTTCTGTGCTGGTCCAATGGCTAAGACTTCAAGCTCCCAATGCAGGGGGGCCGTGGGTTCCATCCCTGCTCAGGGAACTAGATCCCACGTGCCTCAACTAAAGGTTCTGAGAGATGCCACTAAGACCAAGCACAGTCAAACCAATAAATAAAACATTTTCAAAATAAAATAAAAATATGAGGGGCTTCCCTGGTGATCCAGTAGGTAAAGAGTCCACCTTGCAGTGCAGGAGGCACCAGATTGATCCCTGGCCTGGGAAGATCCCACATGCCGTGGAGCAGCTGGACCGGTGTGTCCAATGGTGAGCCAGCACTCTGGAGCGTGGGCGCCCAGAGCCGGTGCTCTACAACAGGAGGGGCCATGGCAATGGGAGGCCCACGCAGGCCGAAGAATAAAGATGGATGAAAAATAAATAAATAAATAAATAAATAGAGCCCAAATTTTTTTTAAAAAAATGAAATTATGCCTTATACGGTCTAAAATGGGCACTTGGAGAACTGCAGGTTTCAGTGAAACAAGGCTTCCAGAAGGCTACAGAATGAGCAAACAGTATGTAACATATAATCGTGTTAGCAAGCACACAGAAAACTATTCAACGAACAACTCTGCAGCCAAGGAAACAAAAAGAGTGAAGTCATGGAAAGTGTAGGTGATGGAACCATTTATGTTCAATTTTTTAAAGATTCTCAGTAGATAAGCAAAAATCTACCAAGAACGGCTGCCTCCTAGGTGAGGAACGGGAACTAGAGGTTGGAGAGGTGGGACTTTTTTTTTTTTTTTTAAAGTTTCCACTGCCTGAGTGTCGTGTCATCTGCATGTATAGCATTTCCATTAAGAAAAGTAGTTTCTTAGCAAGCCATACAATGGAGCTCAAGCTGTCCCTCTAAATGATCATGCATTGAAATGAAAGCCACTCAGTTGCATCCTACTCTTTGAAACCCCATGGGCTGTAGCCCACCAGGCTCCTGTCCATGGGATTCTCCGGGCAAGAATACTGGAGTGGGTTGCCATTCCCTTCTTTTCCAGGGGATCTTCCTGACCCAGGAACTGAACCCAGCTCTCCTGCACTGCAAGCAATTCTTTACTAGCTCAGCCACCAGGGAAGTCCAAAGTTCAATGTCTAAATTATCGTGGCTATGTTTAAATGATGGCTTCTCAGCCCTGGCACTATTGACATTTGGGGGCAGATCATGCTTTATTGTGGGGCCATCTTGTGCCCTGTAGGGTTTCAAGCAGTATCCCTGGCCTCTGCCCACCAAAATTTCATATGCCCCCCATCAGTATCTCTCAGCTGAGAATCCCCCAGAGATTTTTAAGCACGGCAGCCCAGTTTCTGACCCTCTGGCCATGCCAGGTTTCTAAGCTTCACAAACAGCCCTCAGCCCAACCGCAGAAGGCTAGAAGGCTGGCTCCAGCTCCGTGTGCCTGGGTCAAGGAACTGCATCATTTTTGACAAACATCTAAAACAGGATCAACACCTTATAGCCTGCAGGCCAAATCCAGCCCACTTCCTGTGCTTGTAAACAAAGTTTTATTGGGACACCAGCATGTCCATTCGTGTACACATGATCTGTGGCTGTTTTCATGACCCAAGAGACAGAGTTGGGTGTGTGTGTGTGTCTGTCTGTGTGTGTGTCTGTGTGTGTGTCTGTGTGAGTGTGACAGAGACTGCCTGGCTGGCACAGCCTAGAATATTTACCACTGGCTAGAAAAGTTTTGCTGACCCTTGATCTTAACAATAAGGCAGGAAATCTTAATTGTAAAAGAACATACTTAGTCTTCTCCTATGGGACTCAAAAATGTTGCCATTTTGAACGAGGGTTTGTGGGCTGAGAAACAGTTTGGCTTTTCATGCGTTGCTCTTACACAAAAGAACCTACTACCACTGGAGAGGCAGGCACGGGAGGTGGTGGATGAACTGCTGCTCTCAGGAAAGTTTCCACTGCCTGAGTGTCGTGTCATCTGCATGTATAGCATTTCCATTAAGAAAAGTAGTTTCTTAGCAAGCCATACAATGGAGCTCAAGCTGTCCCTCTAAATGATCATGCATTGAAATGAAAGCCACTCAGTTGCATCCTACTCTTTGAAACCCCATGGGCTGTAGCCCACCAGGCTCCTGTCCATGGGATTCTCCGGGCAAGAATACTGGAGTGGGTTGCCATTCCCTTCTTTTCCAGGGGATCTTCCTGACCCAGGAACTGAACCCAGCTCTCCTGCACTGCAAGCAATTCTTTACTAGCTCAGCCACCAGGGAAGTCCAAAGTTCAATGTCTAAATTATCGTGGCTATGTTTAAATGATGGCTTCTCAGCCCTGGCACTATTGACATTTGGGGGCAGATCATGCTTTATTGTGGGGCCATCTTGTGCCCTGTAGGGTTTCAAGCAGTATCCCTGGCCTCTGCCCACCAAAATTTCATATGCCCCCCATCAGTATCTCTCAGCTGAGAATCCCCAGAGATTTTTAAGCACGGCAGCCCAGTTTCTGACCCTCTGGCCATGCCAGGTTTCTAAGCTTCACAAACAGCCCTCAGCCCAACCGCAGAAGGCTAGAAGGCTGGCTCCAGCTCCGTGTGCCTGGGTCAAGGAACTGCATCATTTTTGACAAACATCTAAAACAGGATCAACACCTTATAGCCTGCAGGCCAAATCCAGCCCACTTCCTGTGCTTGTAAACAAAGTTTTATTGGGACACCAGCATGTCCATTCGTGTACACATGATCTGTGGCTGTTTTCATGACCCAAGAGACAGAGTTGGGTGTGTGTGTGTGTCTGTCTGTGTGTGTGTCTGTGTGTGTGTCTGTGTGAGTGTGACAGAGACTGCCTGGCTGGCACAGCCTAGAATATTTACCACTGGCTAGAAAAGTTTTGCTGACCCTTGATCTTAACAATAAGGCAGGAAATCTTAATTGTAAAAGAACATACTTAGTCTTCTCCTATGGGACTCAAAAATGTTGCCATTTTGAACGAGGGTTTGTGGGCTGAGAAACAGTTTGGCTTTTCATGCGTTGCTCTTACACAAAAGAACCTACTACCACTGGAGAGGCAGGCACGGGAGGTGGTGGATGAACTGCTGCTCTCAGGAGCTTTCCCAGACTTCTAGAATGAGCATACTGACTAGGACTGAACAGCAAATACACCAGTAATGGTCCTCTGAATGGTAGGTCATGAGTGAGCTTCTGCCTTCCTGGGCTATCTTCTCTTATTTTTTGGCCACATAGCATGTGGGATCTTACTTCTGTGACCAGGGATCAAACCCATGCCCCTTGAAGTAGAAAGACAGTCTTAACCACTGGATCACCAAGGAAATCCCCATTCTCCATTTTTTTTTTTTTGTTTTAAATAACAAACACACATCATGTCTACAATCAGAAAACTGGAAGTTTTTCATCTTGCTTTGGTGAAAGCTTCTAGAAGGAGTATGGGGAGCCCATTCCAAGGAAGACCTAATCCAAGGTGGTAAGAGGCAGGAGGATAAGGTCTCCTCCCTCTCTCCAAGTCCTGCTGTCGGAGGTCTCGGGGAAAATGGTCACACGCGCAAGAGACTGGTACCACAGGGAGCACCATGATGGCAACGTGGCTCTTCTCTGGGGCCGCACAGGAAGGAAGCGACTGCCCCCTCAGGGCTCCTGTCAACCCCCTTCAGCTCCTCACACCCCCCAAATCTGTCTTTACACTGAAACTCTCTGCCGAGTTCCTTTTCTTCATGCTTCCCGGGAAGGGAAGAGGGTGGTTTTAACCTGGCATACCTAGAAACAAAATTCAAGAAGTGCTCCTCACTTTGTGAGCGTCAAGCTCTTTCACACCCTCCCTCCCTCTTCACGCACCTTTGCTCTGCTGGAGCGGGGTGGGTTTTCTTCCACCTTCCGGCATCTTCACACTGGTGTTTAATGAATCTGCTGCAGAAGCCTGTTAGGGGAATATATGACATTCAGGGGACAAGATCCCCTTCCTTCCAGGACAGGGGGCTGCTCTGCAGTCTGCATCTGCTCTTACTTAGAGGCAAGGGATAGGCTCAAGGAGTTCTGACATGTTATTGTGTTTACACAGGATGAACTAATTTTGTCAGAAACGATACTCCATAGTGTACATCATTATTTGGGCTTCCCTGGTGGCTCAGATGGTAAAGAATCCACCCGAGAGACTTGGGTTCAATCTCTGAGTTGGGAAGATCCCCTGGAGAAAGGAATGGCTATCCACCTCCAGTATGCTTGCCTGGAGAATTCCATGGGCAGAGGAGCCTGGCGGGCTACAGTCCATTGGGTTTCAAAGAGTCAAAAACGACTGAGCGATTTTCACACAAACACACATGCATTGAACACTGGAAACTACCAAAAATTTGCTGGTGAAGCTATCTGACATGGCAGATTATAGACGGCTGATTTTCTGTATAATTGCCCAGTGATACAGAGAGAACATATTAATTTGGTAGTCAGAAAAAAACAATGCTTTTATACACATATTATTTTCAAAAATTATAAAAAAGCAAGCAACACATGGAGGTAGTAAGTTGTTATAATATAAAAGCAAAAAGGAAACCTTGTAAAGAGTGAGAATATTTTGATGTACAGACACCAATCCTATTCAGCCTCCCAATGGAGGTCTAAGAATAAGAAATAAAAGGCAAAGCAAGCTGCAAAAGAAAAAATAAAGCTCTCTTCTCGCAGATAGGATTTTTCACATAGAAAATCCCAAAAGATATTTAAAAACGCTGCTAAAATTAATAAGTAAGTTTAGCAAGCTTGCAGGATACAGGGTCAATATAAAAAGATATTTCTAGCAATGAACTACTTTGTGACCCCAGTGACTTTAGCCCGCCAGGCTCCTCTGTCCATGGAATTCTCCAGGCATAAATACTGGAGTGGGTTGCCATTTCCTCCACCAGGGCATCTTCTTGATTCAGGGATCAAACCCGGGTCTCCTACATTGCAGGTAGAATCTTTTACTGCCGAGCCTCCTAGGAAGCTTCCCATTATGCTGTAAAACTAACACCAATACAATCTTATATATGAATCATATCTTAATCTAAAACACTAATAAAAACTCATCAAAGAAAGAATCAGAGAAAGAAAGAAAAGACAGTATCTTGTATAATGGCATTAGAAACCACCAAATACTTAGGCGCAAACCTCCCTAAACACAGGGAAGATCTGTATGCTGAAAATTACAAAATACAGATAAAAGAAATCTAGAAAAAACAAATAAATACAGAGGAATACCATATTCATGGATTGAAAGACTTGCGTGTTTTTAGGATGTTACTCTCGCTCAACTGATGCACATATTCAATATAATTAAAATCCCAGAAGTTTTGGTAGGAAATGGCAGTATAAATCTAAAATTTGTATGGAATAGCAAAGGAACTAAAAGAACCATTTTTGGAAAAGAACAGAGTGGAAGAATTCATATTACCCAAATTCAAGACTTACTTCAAAGCTACATAATCTGGGCAGTGTGGAAATGGCCAAAGGATAGAGATGTAGAATGATGGGAAAGAATAGAGTCTAGAAATGAGGTATACATACATGGGCAATTTCTTTGCAACAGAGATGATGAGACAGTAGAAGGGGGAAAGGAGAGTCATTTCAACAAATGGCGTGGAACATAAGGACATCCATACACTTAAAAAGGGACTTGAATTCCACCACTCCAGATACAAAAATTCATTCAAAATAGATCACAGATCTAAATGCAAAACCTAAAACTATAAAACTCACAGAAGAAAACATGGGAGAAAATGTTTGTGATCCTGGCTTAGGCAAAGATATCTTAGAGAAGACACCAAAAGCACATTCCATAAAAGCAGAAATTGATAAACCTCATCAATTGATAACCTCTTAGGTATACACACACGCTGGGAAAACACTATTTGCAAATCACCATAAAGGGTTGATATCTAGGACGTAGAAAAAGCTCTCAAAACTCAAGAAAATGTAATTTTTTTAGATGGGCAGAAGATTTGAAAGGACACATCACCAAAGATATGGGAATGGCCAGTAAGTACATGAAAAGATGCTCCATGTCATCAGTTGTTATGGAAATGCAATTTAAAACCACAGTGAGATAGCATCTCACACCTCCTAGAATGGAGTCATCTTTGACTCTCCTCTCTGGCTCATGGGAATGTAAAAGGGTGCAGCCACTCTGGAAAAGTTGAGCAGTTTCTCACAAAGTCAAACAGACAACTACCCTACAATCCCCTTCTTGGGAGAAATGAAAACACATTCACACGGCATCATGCACTGGAATGTTTAAGGTGGCTTTATTCATCATCACCCTGAACGGGAAACAAACCAAATGTCCTTTACCAAGGACTGGCTGAGCACACTGTAGTCCATCCATACAGCAGAATATTCCTCAGCCATCAGAAGGAGCAAGCACTGACTCTAACAGGCTGATGACTGGGAAGGATCTCAGACTGCAAGAGGCCACATCCTGGGTGGTACCTTCTAAAAGACGTTCCAGAGAGGCAAAATGACAGGGACAGAAAACAGATCCTCGTTGCCTGGGATGGAGAGAGGCTGCTTCCATCAGAGCACAAGGGAACTTTGGGGTAACAGACTTCTCTATCTTGACTGGGGGGCAGTCTATGAGTGGACACACTGGTCAAAACTCACAGAACAGTCCCCTGAAAAGAGTGACGCTTCCTTTATGTAAGTCACACCTTAATTTAAAAGATGAAAAAAAGGAAAACAGACAAGCTCTGAAAGACCTAGAATGCTCTAGCATGTAGACACATGGGGGTGCTGTAACCAAGCCTGCTAGGGAATTTTATCAAGTGTGGACTATCAGCCTATGTTGCAAAAAACTTCAGTGAGGTAAGGCACGGGCTCTGAGGCAAGACGTGTCACTTGCAGGTTCATCACCTGTGAACATGCCGCACTCTGGGACGAGGTGTTGACAACAGGGAGGATATGCTTGTGAGGGGGCGGGGAGGGGGTGGTGTATGGGAAATCTCTGTACTTTCCACTCAGTTTTGTTTTGAACCTAAAATTGCTCTAAAAAATATTGTCCATAAAAAAAAAATTACTCCCAAAAGCCTATCAGTGGGCACAAAGGTATCCTTTTTCTTCAAGCCAGGTCTTAAGTCCCATTATAAAAAGAAGGAAGTGAAAGAAAGATGCTCCATGTCATCAGTTGTTATGGAAATGCAATTTAAAACCACAGTGAGATAGCATCTCACACCTCCTAGAATGGAGTCATCTTTGACTCTCCTCTCTGGCTCATGGGAATGTAAAAGGGTGCAGCCACTCTGGAAAAGTTGAGCAGTTTCTCACAAAGTCAAACAGACAACTACCCTACAATCCCCTTCTTGGGAGAAATGAAAACACATTCACACGGCATCATGTACTGGAATGTTTAAGGTGGCTTTATTCATCATCACCCTGAACGGGAAACAAACCAAATGTCCTTTACCAAGGACTGGCTGAGCACACTGTAGTCCATCCATACAGCAGAATATTCCTCAGCCATCAGAAGGAGCAAGCACTGACTCTAACAGGCTGATGACTGGGAAGGATCTCAGACTGCAAGAGGCCACATCCTGGGTGGTACCTTCTAAAAGACGTTCCAGAGAGGCAAAATGACAGGGACAGAAAACAGATCCTCGTTGCCTGGGATGGAGAGAGGCTGCTTCCATCAGAGCACAAGGGAACTTTGGGGTAACAGACTTCTCTATCTTGACTGGGGGGCAGTCTATGAGTGGACACACTGGTCAAAACTCACAGAACAGTCCCCTGAAAAGAGTGACGCTTCCTTTATGTAAGTCACACCTTAATTTAAAAGATAAAAAAAGGAAAACAGACAAGCTCTGAAAGACCTAGAATGCTCTAGCATGTAGACACATGGGGGTGCTGTAACCAAGCCTGCTAGGGAATTTTATCAAGTGTGGACTATCAGCCTATGTTGCAAAAAACTTCAGTGAGGTAAGGCACGGGCTCTGAGGCAAGACGTGTCACTTGCAGGTTCATCACCTGTGAACATGCCGCACTCTGGGACGAGGTGTTGACAACAGGGAGGATATGCTTGTGAGGGGGCGGGGAGGGGGTGGTGTATGGGAAATCTCTGTACTTTCCACTCAGTTTTGTTTTGAACCTAAAATTGCTCTAAAAAATATTGTCCATAAAAAAAAAAATTACTCCCAAAAGCCTATCAGTGGGCACAAAGGTATCCTTTTTCTTCAAGCCAGGTCTTAAGTCCCATTATAAAGAAGGAATCTGCCATTCACCCGAGCAAAGTGAAAGAAAGGCAGCAGAAATGAAGACTTAACTAAACTCTATCATAAACAAAGACATGGAAAATGGGATAGCGCCATCTTTACACACGCTGGGGTTCCATACACATTGAAGCAAAATGTGTCACTGGGTAAATCTAAGGATTGTTTTCATTGAATATCATACAGAGCAGGTTCGCACATTGTTAAGTGATTCCTGTTCAATGGTTTCATCATTTCATAGTGTGGGTAGAGGGTAATCCACTAAGCCCTTCCTGTAACATGGGGTGACTCAGGCACGTCATTTTTTCCCATAGTCTTTCTCTAAAACCCTACAGGTCTTTTTTTTTTTTTTTTTTCCAAATGGGACCAGCCAAGGCCAGGGCACTGTGTGCCAAGCATTAGAAGGAATTGCTTCAGGACAGAATCCAGAAAGGATTTGCCAGGTTGAGCGACAGGAATAACTTCATGATTCACTGGAGCTCATGGCTCTGCAGAAGGAATTCTCACAGTGATCAGCCACCTACGACAGAGATCCAGGGCGTGAAGGGCGTGACGGCCCCAAAGGCAACTCTGCCAAGTCCCTGAAATGCTTCCCTTAGGCAAGGCTGTGTCTGGCTAGTGGGACTTGTTTCAGAATTGCAACGTCATCAGAATTCTGTTCAGAACTGTTCGAACGTACGTTCCGTGTTACCTTTCTGGTGGTTTTCTTGTCATACTGCAGGTACCGGGACTCGACTATTATTGCACCTGTCGGGGACACACAGTTGGTTTAGAATAAATCTACAGCCTGGAGTGTAAGGACCCACCAGGCACCCAGGATGCCCACCCTCGACCCCAAAAGCTGGGCACTATCAGCCTTCCCTGTTCAGCCTCAAGCATGTATGAGACATCTATTGTATGCAAGAACATATGTGGGATACCGGCTGTATACAAGGTGGCTCAGTGGTAAAGAATCAGCCTGCTAATGCAGGAGGTGCAGGGGATGTGGATTTAATCCCATGCCAGCTCCTCTTCCTCTCCTCCCCTGAATGCCCCCACTCCCCCGCCTGGCCCTCACAGTCATCAGACCCCTGAGATCTCCCTGCTCCCAAGCCCACTGGACCATTCTCAGTCCTCATTCTAGGTCAGCAGCAGCGCTGGACACCATACTTGCTGCACCCTCCTCTCGTGTCCCCCAAGTTCGCTGCCCCTGGGGCAGCTACAGCAGGCTGTCCTGTGGGTCCAACAGCTGTCCAAGGCTGAGCACCTCCAGGCAGTGTGCAGGTCCCCTGTCACCTGTTCCTCCAGCCAGCAGGCTGCAAGTAGAGCTGGTGGTCACCCCAGGTAGGGAAGAGTCGTGCCTGCAGGGTGACTGGTCTCAGACAGTCAGGCAGGAGGCACCTAGAGCCCAGGCAGGACCAGGCGGGGTCTGGGGTAGAGAATCAGGCCACACCTGGGGTCTGCCACTGGATGTCCAGCAAGGGTGCAGGTCAAGGACACCCTCAGTTCCAAGTGGGGGAGACCATAAGGCACTGTGCTTAGATGTCAGTCATGTCTGACATCTTGCAACCCCACAGACTGCAGTCCGCCAGGCTCCTCTGCCCATGGGATTTTCCAGGCAAGAATACTGGAGTGGGTTGCCATTTCCTTCTCCAGGGGATTTTCCTGACCCGTCGAACCCAGGTCTCCTACATTGCAGGTGGATTCTTTACTGTCTCAGCCACCAGGATGCACTGGGTCCTTCTCGCACCATCAGCGAAGGGTTTTACTCATCCAGGAAGGAAGCTCTGGGTTCCTCCCACAATTGAAAGGCTGTTTCAAGTTTCCAGAATGCTAGAATGCACCGGCCTGTTCTCAGGTGGATCTTCCACAGATGCAATGTTACAAGGAAGGATATAATCTTTGTGTCCGAAAACTCGACCATGTGTAAATACAACAGATGTTACAGAGCTGGTGATATAAACCTCCAGTCATCTGGAACTAGAATTCTGCTCCAGATTCTCTGAGATCCACACCAATGCACAGCATCAAAAGACATTTCAGCGTAACACAGGCTTGAGCTCCAACATGGGAGAACGTTGGGTTTGACGCCCAAACTGGGTACTGAAAAGAGTCAAGGAGGGCTGCTAAAACATGACCCCATGCCCACAGGTAGACAGCAGACAGGTGAGCACTGGGCATTTACTGAGAAAAAATGGTCTTTGATGCTTTACAACAAACTCAGTTCACACGCTGCTCACCCACTCTTCCAAGTCACGAGTCCTAGGTACAACCTGGGACCCCTCCGTGGGCAGAAGGGCCCATTGCCCTAAGTGACCCCCCCATCCAGGTCCTGCTGCACCCTTGGCTGTAGGGCTGGGTGACCAAACCTGGGGTCCCCAAGAATGTAGCTAGAAGGAAGTAAAGTCCAGCTCCCCTGCTCTGACCTGTTTTTTAATTCCCCCAAAGCACTTACTGGGGACACACAAAAAAAAGTCCCTTTTTTTCTGTTGGTCAAGCCTCCAACATGTAGGACTAAGTTCCCTGACCAGGGATCAATCCAGATCCCCCTGCATTGGAAGTTCTACAGAAGTTCTAAAATCACTTTTTATTTCAGTGGATTCCATTTCAAAAGGTAGATTCCAATTTTACTCACCTTGTGCTGTCCTTCCTCTGGTCTCAGCACCACCAGGAGTACTGGGACCCGCTGCAGAAGGCTTCCTAAAAGAGAGAAATGGCGGGCTTGTTGATGCAGGTGAATAGTAAGCTCTGTGAAGTCAGCCAGGACCTCAGGCTTCCTTGGGATAGCCCCGTCCCAGCACCCAACCCTTTTGCCCATCTCTGTGAGGCCACCTCCATGGGAAGAGGGACACGCAATCCCGGCCTTGTCCCCTGGGGATAACACCTGAGTGAGAAGAGCAAGAGAGAGAGCAAGTGAGATTTTTATTTTTGATGGTGCTGTGTGGCACGTGGGATCTTGGTTCCCAGACCAGGGATCGAACCTGACCCCCTCGATGGAAGTTAGGAGTCTTAATTGCTGGACCGCCTGTTCTCAGGTGGATCTTCCACAGATGCAATGTTACAAGGAAGGATATAATCTTTGTGTCCGAAAACTCGACCATGTGTAAATACAACAGATGTTACAGAGCTGGTGATATAAACCTCCAGTCATCTGGAACTAGAATTCTGCTCCAGATTCTCTGAGATCCACACCAATGCACAGCATCAAAAGACATTTCAGCGTAACACAGGCTTGAGCTCCAACATGGGAGAACGTTGGGTTTGACGCCCAAACTGGGTACTGAAAAGAGTCAAGGAGGGCTGCTAAAACATGACCCCATGCCCACAGGTAGAGAGCAGACAGGTGAGCACTGGGCATTTACTGAGAAAAAATGGTCTTTGATGCTTTACAACAAACTCAGTTCACACACTGCTCACCCACTCTTCCAAGTCACGAGTCCTAGGTACAACCTGGGACCCCCCCGTGGGCAGAAGGGCCCATTGCCCTAAGTGACCCCCCCATCCAGGTCCTGCTGCACCCTTGGCTGTAGGGCTGGGTGACCAAACCTGGGGTCCCCAAGAATGTAGCTAGAAGGAAGTAAAGTCCAGCTCCCCTGCTCTGACCTGTTTTTTAATTCCCCCAAAGCACTTACTGGGGACACACAAAAAGTCCCTTTTTTTCTGTTGGTCAAGCCTCCAACATGTAGGACTAAGTTCCCTGACCAGGGATCAATCCAGATCCCCCTGCATTGGAAGTTCTACAGAAGTTCTAAAATCACTTTTTATTTCAGTGGATTCCATTTCAAAAGGTAGATTCCAATTTTACTCACCTTGTGCTGTCCTTCCTCTGGTCTCAGCACCACCAGGAGTACTGGGACCCGCTGCAGAAGGCTTCCTAAAAGAGAGAAATGGCGGGCTTGTTGATGCAGGTGAATAGTAAGCTCTGTGAAGTCAGCCAGGACCTCAGGCTTCCTTGGGATAGCCCCGTCCCAGCACCCAACCCTTTTGCCCATCTCTGTGAGGCCACCTCCATGGGAAGAGGGACACGCAATCCCGGCCTTGTCCCCTGGGGATAACACCTGAGTGAGAAGAGCAAGAGAGAGAGCAAGTGTGAGATTTTTATTTTTTGATGGTGCTGTGTGGCACGTGGGATCTTGGTTCCCAGACCAGGGATCGAACCTGACCCCCTGCGATGGAAGTTAGGAGTCTTAATTGCTGGACCGCCAAGAAGTCCCAAGCTTGCCGAGCCTCCAAGATCTCAACTTCATTAATTCATCAGGTGTTTGTGTGCCACTGGCATACCACCGAGGACACACAAGGTTTCTTCTCAGTGAGGGATGACCAGCACTCTCCTGTCAGGCAAATGAGAACAGGGAGCTCCCAGGCAGGTAAAGAGGTGAGGGTTGGGCATGAGTGACAAGGTATTAGCTCATGTACATGAGGAAGGGCATTCCCAGACAGGGATGGCCAAGGTCAAGGGCACAGGAGCAGAAGAGAATGAGGTGGAAATTGAAATTGATAAACCCTAGCAGGCTCAGTAGGAAAGAATCCACTTGCCAATGCAAGAGACGTGGGATTGATCCTTGGGTCGATAAGATTCCCTGGAGGAGGAAATGCCACTCCAGTATTCTTGCCTGGGAAAAGCCTATGGACAGGGGAGTCTGGGGTTATAAAAGAGTTAGCACGCAAAAGAGTTAAGACATGACTTAGCAACTAAACAACAGCAGCCTATGGCTTAGCTGGAGAAGCCTAGATTTGAGAAGAGGCCGGGCATGATTAAAAACATGGAGTACCGGGCTTCCCTGGTGGTCCAGTGGGGAAGAACACTACCTTGCAGTGCAAGGGACGCCAGTTCGAATCCAGATCCCCTGCATTGGAAGTTCTACAGAAGTTCTAAAATCACTTTTATTTCAGTGGATTCCATTTCAAAAGGTAGATTCCAATTTTACTCACCTTGTGCTGTCCTTCCTCTGGTCTCAGCACCACCAGGAGTACTGGGACCCGCTGCAGAAGGCTTCCTAAAAGAGAGAAATGGCGGGCTTGTTGATGCAGGTGAATAGTAGGCTCTGTGAAGTCAGCCAGGACCTCAGGCTTCCTTGGGGTAGCCCCGGCCCAGCACCCAACCCTTTTGCCCATCTCTGTGAGGCCACCTCCATGGGAAGAGGGACACGCAATCCCGGCCTTGTCCCCTGGGGATAACACCTGAGTGAGAAGAGCAAGAGAGAGAGCAAGTGTGAGATTTTTATTTTTTGATGGTGCTGTGTGGCACGTGGGATCTTGGTTCCCAGACCAGGGATCGAACCTGACCACCCTGCGATGGAAGTTAGGAGTCTTAATTGCTGGACCGCCAAGAAGTCCCAAGCTTGCCGAGCCTCCAAGATCTCAACTTCATTAATTCATCAGGTGTTTGTGTGCCACTGGCATACCACCGAGGACACACAAGGTTTCTTCTCAGTGAGGGATGACCAGCACTCTCCTGTCAGGCAAATGAGAACAGGGAGCTCCCCAGGCAGGTAAAGAGGTGAGGGTTGGGCATGAGTGACAAGGTATTAGCTCATGTACATGAGGAAGGGCATTCCCAGACAGGGATGGCCAAGGTCAAGGGCACAGGAGCAGAAGAGAATGAGGTGGAAATTGAAATTGATAAACCCTAGCAGGCTCAGTAGGAAAGAATCCACTTGCCAATGCAAGAGACGTGGGATTGATCCTTGGGTCGATAAGATTCCCTGGAGGAGGAAATGCCACTCCAGTATTCTTGCCTGGGAAAAGCCTATGGACAGGGGAGTCTGGGGTTATAAAAGAGTTAGCACGCAAAAGAGTTAAGACATGACTTAGCAACTAAACAACAGCAGCCTATGGCTTAGCTGGAGAAGCCTAGATTTGAGAAGAGGCCGGGCATGATTAAAAACATGGAGTACCGGGCTTCCCTGGTGGTCCAGTGGGGAAGAACACTACCTTGCAGTGCAAGGGACGCCGGTTCGATCCCTGACCTGGGAAGATCCCACGTGCCACGGAGCGGCTGGGCCAAGGTGTCCAACTGCCAAGCCGGAGCTCTGGAGTGCGTGCACCCAGAGCCGCTGCTCTGCAGCGAGAGAGGCCATTGAGATGGGAGGCCCACACAGGCCAAAGAACAAAGATGGAAATAAATGAAAGACCAATAGAAATGGCCAAAAAACCCCACAAACAAACATGGAGTCCCAACAGCCTGGCGGGCAGGAGGTACTTGGTGAATATTTGTCAGACAAAGAAATAACTCGAGGGTGCTAACGAGAGGGCAATTCTGATTCCTAGGAGATCTCTGGTAATGCATGAGGACACCTGTGATTGTCACAACAGAGGGGACGCTTATTGGCCTGGCGTGTAGAGACCAGGGATGCACTGCTCAGCACCCTGCAGTGCATCGGACGGCCCCCATCCCAGAGATGGCCTTGCTCCAGGTGCTGTCACTGTCAAGGATGGAAGACCCCAGACATGGTGAACAAGTCATCGGGAGCAGGGGACGGAACTCTGACTCCTGTCAACAAATAATGAGAGGGCTTCCCTGGTGGCTCAGTGGTAAAGAATCCACCTGCCAACACAAGAAACAAGGGTTAGGGGCTTCCCTGGTGGTCCAGTGGGTAGGAACACCGCCTTGCAGTGCAAGGGGCGCCGGTTCGATCCCTGGCCTGGGAATATCCCATGTGCCATGGAGCAGCTGGACCGATGTGTCCAATTACTGAGCTGGAGCTCTGGAGCGCATGTGCCCAGAGCTGGTGCTCTATGACAACAAAGGCCACTGTGGTGGGAGGCCCACACAGGCCAAAGAACAAAGATGGATGAAAATAGATAAATGAAAGACCAAGAGAAGTGGCCCACCCACCCACCTCCCTCCCCAACCCAGCCCCCTCAAAAAAACCAAAAAAAAAAAAAAAAAGAAACAAGGGTTTGATCCCTGGTCCAAGAAAATCCCACACGTCAAGAAGCAACGAAGCCCATGAGCCACAAGTCCTGAGCCTGTGCTCTGGAGCCCAGGAACCGCAACTACTGAAGCTTGAGCACTCTAGAGCCCGTGCTCTGCAACAAGAGAA
The DNA here is from genome assembly GCA_022376925.1 of Tragulus kanchil. Taxonomy (NCBI): domain Eukaryota; kingdom Metazoa; phylum Chordata; class Mammalia; order Artiodactyla; family Tragulidae; genus Tragulus; species Tragulus kanchil. The sequence continues at coordinate 16,546,163 of JAIOJX010000029.1, read as the reverse complement.
GCTACCACCATAAGAAGCCTATGCAAGGCGACCAGAGAGCAGACCCCACTCTCTGTGGCTAGAGAAAAGCCTGCCCTGCAGCAAAGACCCAGCACGACTCCAAATAAATAAATAATTGCTTAAAAATAGAAATAATGAAGAACTTCCCGGGTGGCCCAGTGGCTAAGACTCTGGCTCCTGGGCTTCCCTGGTGGTCCAGTGGGTAAAGAGTCTGCCTTGCAGTGCAAGGGGCGCCGGTTCGGTCCCTGGCCCGGGAAGATTCCATGTGCTGCAGAGCGGCTGGATGGTGTGTCCAATTACCGCACCAGAGCTCTGGAGCGCATGCGCCCAGAGCTAGTGCTCTGTAACAGGAGAGGCCATTGCAATGGGAGGCCCACACAGGCCAAAGAACAAAGATGGATGAAAATAAATAAAGGAAGCACCAATTAAAGAGGCCAAAATTTAAAAAAAAAAAAAAAAAAGACTGGCTCCCAATGCAAGAAGGCTGGGTTCAATCCCTGGTCAGGGAACTTGATCCCACCTGCTGCAACTAAGACCTGGTTCAGTCCAATAAATACGCAGAAAATATTTTAAGAAAAGAAATGATGAAGCCTGAGGAGGGTCTGAGGAGGAGAATGGACACGTGCACATACGACTGAGGCCCTTCACTGTTCACCTGCACCTTCCACAACACTGTTAGTACCCCAACATTTAATTTAAAAACATAATGAGCCCTGAATATTATCCAGCCCTCAAGAGAAATGAAGTACTGACATGTGCTGAAATGAGTACATCTCAAAAATGCTGTCCTGAGTCAAAGTCAGGCACTTAACGTCATGTGTTGTGTGATTCCATTGGTAGGAAATGTCCAGAACAGGCAAATCCAGAGAGACAGAAAACTGAGTGCTCAAAAGGGAAGGGATATATATATATATAAATGAATTTTCTGTCAATTCAAAAAGAGAACAGTGGCAGTTACCAGGAGCAGATTGAGGAGGAGGAAAAATTGGGGGTGATGGATATGCATACAGGGTTTTCTTCTCAGCTGATGAAAATGTTCTAGAACTAGACAGAAGCAGTGATTGGACAGTGTTGTGAATGTCTTAAAACCATCAAACTGCTTGCTCTACCAGGGTTCCTTTGACGGTACAGGCATTTTGCCTCAGTTTCAAAAAAGAATGAAGCTTAGACTTCCCTTGTGGTCCATGGGTTAAAAATCTGCCTGCGAAGGCAAGGGATACTGCTCTGGAAAGATTCCGCATGCCGCAGGGTAACTAAACCCAAGTTCCACAACCTCTGAGTCCCTATGTTCTGGAGCCCGTGTTCCGCGAAAAGGGAAGCCACTGCAATGAAGAAGCCTTTGCATCAACTAGATATTTCACTCAGCCTAGACTCTTGCATCTTCCCAAACATTGCAGTGCAAGGCGCCGTTCGGTCCCTGGCCCGGGAAGATTCCATGTGCTGCAGAGCGGCTGGATGGTGTGTCCAATTACCGCACCAGAGCTCTGGAGCGCATGCGCCCAGAGCTAGTGCTCTGTAACAGGAGAGGCCATTGCAATGGGAGGCCCACACAGGCCAAAGAACAAAGATGGATGAAAATAAATAAAGGAAGCACCAATTAAAGAGGCCAAAATTTAAAAAAAAAAAAAAAAAAAGACTGGCTCCCAATGCAAGAAGGCTGGGTTCAATCCCTGGTCAGGGAACTTGATCCCACCTGCTGCAACTAAGACCTGGTTCAGTCCAATAAATAAGCAGAAAATATTTTAAGAAAAGAAATGATGAAGCCTGAGGAGGGTCTGAGGAGGAGAATGGACACGTGCACATACGACTGAGGCCCTTCACTGTTCACCTGCACCTTCCACAACACTGTTAGTACCCCAACATTTAATTTAAAAACATAATGAGCCCTGAATATTATCCAGCCCTCAAGAGAAATGAAGTACTGACATGTGCTGAAATGAGTACATCTCAAAAATGCTGTCCTGAGTCAAAGTCAGGCACTTAACGTCGTGTGTTGTGTGATTCCATTGGTAGGAAATGTCCAGAACAGGCAAATCCAGAGAGACAGAAAACTGAGTGCTCAAAAGGGGAAGGGATATATATATATATAAATGAATTTTCTGTCAATTCAAAAAGAGAACAGTGGCAGTTACCAGGAGCAGATTGAGGAGGAGGAAAAATTGGGGGTGATGGATATGCATACAGGGTTTTCTTCTCAGCTGATGAAAATGTTCTAGAACTAGACAGAAGCAGTGATTGGACAGTGTTGTGAATGTCTTAAAACCATCAAACTGCTTGCTCTACCAGGGTTCCTTTGACGGTACAGGCATTTTGCCTCAGTTTCAAAAAGAATGAAGCTTAGATTTCCCCTTGTGGTCCATGGGTTAAAAATCTGCCTGCGAAGGCAAGGGATACTGCTCTGGAAAGATTCCGCATGCCGCAGGGTAACTAAACCCAAGTTCCACAACCTCTGAGTCCCTATGTTCTGGAGCCCGTGTTCCTGAAAAGGGAAGCCACTGCAATGAAGAAGCCTTTGCATCAACTAGATATTTCACTCAGCCTAGACTCTTGCATCTTCCCAAACACTTAAAAGCACTAGATTCCTTCACTTGAGATACCTTGTCTCCTTTAATTCACAGTAATCTCTGGATGTTCAAGCTATCTGCCCTTTGCTACAAACTGCTGAGCCCTGCACCAGGGTCACAGGTGTGAGGCCTTGCACCAAGGCCACAGACTGGAGCCCAGAGCCAACAAGTCACCCCTGACACTGACTGAGCTCCTTGGTAACCACTGCTGAAAGCCTCCGTGATCATCACCAGCAGGCTTCCTAGCCCCACGTTAGACAAGAATGCCTACCCCGGTACTCACCCTCTAGCACCCTCCCCAATCACGAATGCCAACCTTCTAGAAGCAATTTCCTTTGTCTTCAGGCTATAAACATTGGCTACAAACCCACTGTCTGGCCGGTCCTCCTCCCAAGGTCAACTGTTTCGCTGTACCTCATGGTGCACGCTGTTCACTGAGCCCAGGGCAGGCAAGGCCAAGCTAAGAACCTGGAAGAAGCCTCGAGGAGCCGCAGGAACTGCAGACATGTTTATTCCTCCTATCGCAGCTGACCCAGTGGACACAGCTGTAATGCAGCCTTGCCACCATAATGCAGCCATAGCATAGCCTCCCAGCTATGGAGGGCTTTTCAGTTCAGTCGCTCAGCTGTGTCTGACTCTTGGTGACCTCAGGGCTGACTCCTTGTTTTTTTTCCCCCGCTGAGGAGGAGGAAAAATTGGGGGTGATGGATATGCATACAGGGTTTTCTTCTCAGCTGATGAAAATGTTCTAGAACTAGACAGAAGCAGTGATTGGACAGTGTTGTGAATGTCTTAAAACCATCAAACTGCTTGCTCTACCAGGGTTCCTTTGACGGTACAGGCATTTTGCCTCAGTTTCAAAAAAGAATGAAGCTTAGACTTCCCTTGTGGTCCATGGGTTAAAAATCTGCCTGCGAAGGCAAGGGATACTGCTCTGGAAAGATTCCGCATGCCGCAGGGTAACTAAACCCAAGTTCCACAACCTCTGAGTCCCTATGTTCTGGAGCCCGTGTTCCGCGAAAAGGGAAGCCACTGCAATGAAGAAGCCTTTGCATCAACTAGATATTTCACTCAGCCTAGACTCTTGCATCTTCCCAAACACTTAAAAGCACTAGATTCCTTCACTTGAGATACCTTGTCTCCTTTAATTCACAGTAATCTCTGGATGTTCAAGCTATCTGCCCTTTGCTACAAACTGCTGAGCCCTGCACCAGGGTCACAGGTGTGAGGCCTTGCACCAAGGCCACAGACTGGAGCCCAGAGCCAACAAGTCACCCCTGACACTGACTGAGCTCCTTGGTAACCACTGCTGAAAGCCTCCGTGATCATCACCAGCAGGCTTCCTAGCCCCACGTTAGACAAGAATGCCTACCCCGGTACTCACCCTCTAGCACCCTCCCCAATCACGAATGCCAACCTTCTAGAAGCAATTTCCTTTGTCTTCAGGCTATAAACATTGGCTACAAACCCACTGTCTGGCCGGTCCTCCTCCCAAGGTCAACTGTTTCGCTGTACCTCATGGTGCACGCTGTTCACTGAGCCCAGGGCAGGCAAGGCCAAGCTAAGAACCTGGAAGAAGCCTCGAGGAGCCGCAGGAACTGCAGACATGTTTATTCCCTCCTATCGCAGCTGACCCAGTGGACACAGCTGTAATGCAGCCTTGCCACCATAATGCAGCCATAGCATAGCCTCCCCAGCTATGGAGGGCTTTTCAGTTCAGTCGCTCAGCTGTGTCTGACTCTTGGTGACCTCAGGGGCTGCAGCATACCAGGCTTCCCTGTCCTTCGCCATCTTTCAGAGCTTGCTCAAATTCATGTCCATTGCGTTGGTGATGCCATTCGACCATCTCCTCCCCTGTCACCCCCTTCTCCTTCTGCCTTCTATTTTTTCCCAGCATCAGGGTCTTTTCCAAGGACTTTTCAGGTGAGCTTATATATGCTGACAAAGCAAAAATAGCCTATGGCCAAGCGAAGATCTCCTGACCAGGACGCAAAGTGCTAGAACTGATCTCAGCTGTTACAAAGCTATTATTCACGAAACCTTGGGGCGAGAACGAGAGGCCATGGGGCAAGAGAGCACTGACCACGCCAGCAAGAGAGCCTGACCACACCATCATGGCTAATTTGCTCTTTCCCTACACCCACGAAAACTGCCCACTCTCCCTGATCTGTCAAGAGATCCCCTCACTGCATGTGCAGCACCCTCATTAATCTCTGTTCTTTGATCTCAATAAATGCACTCCCTTCTGAAATGCTCTGTGTCTGGAAATTCTTTTCCAACCCGCGCTCAGACTGCCTCGACACAAACTTCTATATAACTTGACTCCTACCCCTTCCCCCACTTTCAGAGCAGTTTTCTCAGGGTTACTTGAGATGCTGCCTCCTGGGCTTAAGTCCAAAACATTTCCACCGAATAAAAACCTAGCTCTCCGCTTTCAAGTTGTGACTATTTTTTAAGCTGACACCTGGAATCACAACTGGCAGCAGCTAAGCGCTGGAGTTCTCTTACTGTGTGAGCTTGGGCAAACCGTCTTTCCTCCCTAAACCTCCATCGTCTCATTGGTAAGTGAAGAGCATAGGAGAAAAAACAGAAGAAGGAAAGGAGATACTTTAATGGCTCATCCGTCGTCCACTACAAAACGATTCGCTGTAATAGCGACTGACCTCATCAGCGGCCAGGCTGTCATAGCGACCGATCACATTCAGGGGCCAGGCACGGCTCTAAACGCTCTTAAACCGCACAGTAGGCGGCGGAGTCATCAACCAGGTTTCTCGAGGGAAAGAAAGCCAGGCAGACAGGTTAAGTCGCTCGAGGGAAAACACCCGCGATGGAAACTTCGGATGCGAACTCCCCCTCCGGTCCTGCGCCCACGCTCCCGAGCATGCGCAAAGCCTCATCCCACCTCCCAAGCCCGCGCATCTCGGTGGTTCTTGGAGGGAATCAGATCCGAACTCACTCCGAAGATCCTTTCTCCCCAGCCCTCGACCGCTGCTCTCCAGTTGACACCCCCAAATCCAGGCCCGCAGCGCCTCTACTTACCCAGCGCCACGCCCCGAGGTATCCGCCATTTTCCCGCCTTCAACTCAAAGGCCGGCCTTTCAAGTCAAAGCCTCCGCCCTCACCCTGACCAGGCCATATCGCGACGCTGCAAGAGGGGTGGCCGTGGGCCGTGGAACGCGTGCCTGTGGGTAGAGCGGTCGCCTCCTGAGCGCGCGTCTCTCTGTCCTCCCCTCACACTTGGTTTCGCCCATCAGCGGCAGGGGCGGGGGCAGGGGACAGGGTCGGAAGTGAGGGGCGGGGCCTCGCGGTTCCCCGCCCCCTGGCGCAGTGGCGTCACGCCCTCGGCCCCGCCCCTCCGGAACCCGGAAGCCAGAGCGCGCGGGGGAGCCGCGGGCGCGGCGGGGCGGAGCGGCCAGACTAGCAGCGGGCTGGCGGCCGGGCGGGGACCTGGCCGGGGACCGGCGGCGCGCGGCGGCCGAGGCCCAGGTGAGTGTCTGGCGGCCGCGGGTTAAGTGTTCCATCTCGAAGCTCGCATCGGCGGGCTGCCTTGTAGAGAGAAGGGACGAAGGGTTTTGGGGAGGCTGGGGGCGCGCGAAGGCAGGGGTCGAGGGGGCGGGAACGAGCTTGGGGGGTCTTGGAGCGTTTGCCGGAGGCGGAGTGGGAGCAGGAGGATGAAGGAGAAAGTTGATGCCCTGGGCCTGGGGAGGGAGCTTTTGGAGCGGGTGTGGAGGCAGACCTTGTGGCTTTGAGCAGCTTCTCTGAAGAGGACGTGGCTTAAGTGGTAGTTGGGGGGTCGCAGGAAACGGGGCTGGGAGGGAGAAAGGCAAGGAGGCGGGGTTGAGAGGCCCAGGCTGGGGGTTGAGAGGAGCCGGGCCGGTGGGGGAACAGCCGGGGTGCGGCTGGGAGGAAGGGGTGCTGGACGGCCTGGGGGCGTCTGCCTACAGGTGAAGAGGCGGAGGGCTGGTGCCTGAGGCAGGGCAGCGCCGGGCCCTCAGGGTGCTCAGTAATTGTGAGGGGCTCCGAACCCACTAGTGCGGGGGCCGCCGAGTGGTACGAGGGGAAATGGGGGATGGGAGAGGAGGCCGAAAGCGGGTAGAAGTCCCGGCAGGAACTGAGGTCTGGTCCAGGGAGAGCCTGGGGAGGAGGGGAGGAAAGGACGCGCGCGAATCGCCCCGTTCTGAGGTTCGGGTGCAGCCCATGGAGATTTGGAGTGGGGGACGGAATCTTCCCTTCTTGATTCATCGTATTTCCGACTTCACCTCTCAACCGCCGGCTGACCCAGGCTAGTCTCAGCGACTTCTGAGCGGTATTCAGAACTTGAAAACCTAGCACTCTCCCTCTAAGACTGGTCTGGCTGGAGCTGGGGGTTCTAGGGAGCAAGGAAGGAGCGCTTGACTGCCCCCCCCCACCCCTGCTTTGGGGCCGGAACTGGGTTTCAGAGGGCAGGGGGTGGGTGTGCACACGCCCACGTGTGCTCGGCTGTCACCACCTCCTCCCGGTTGCATCCTTGGACTTAAATGGGTAAAATGACATGCAGGAAATCTGTTCCCCAGCGGCGGTGAGCTCAGCCCAGGAGAGCCATGGCCTCCAGTGGGCGCCCCGAGGACCAGGGGCCTTAATTAAGGGCAAGTCTCTCCCGCACCTTTTTGTCTGAGGTGGGAGCTGGTGGGGGACCTTGTTCTTACCTTCCCGAGATACAGTCAGGTCTTGGAGTCCCCACACTCTCAAGGCGTCTGGGAGTAGTGGAAGGTGACGTGAGCAGCTGGAGTTGTCTGATGGACCTGGCACTGGCAAGGGCCTTGCACTAAACAGTTTTGTTTTTTTATTTTAATTATTTTTTTAAAAATCTGGTTGCACTGCACAGCATGTGGCATCTTAGTTTCCCCAACCAGAGACTGGACCCAGGTTCCCTGCTTTGAGAACTCAGAATCCCAAATACTGGAGCACCAGGGAAGTCCCTGCACCAGACAGTTTTGATCAGCCTTCATTTCTCTTTCCCAGCCCTGAGGAAACCTCCTTGTCTTAGATCTGCTAGGAGGGCTGGGGACCCTGCTGGACCGCTTGAATGTGCGTGGGCCACCAAAAGATAACCACCCCGTTCACTTCCAAAATGTTCTAGCCTTTCTGGAAGCTTCAAAAGTGAAGGCGGTCATCCTTGTTTGCCTCAGAACGCGTGATTAGAGTCCGCAGTCATGCCTTCTGCGGGTTTTGCGTTTGGGCTTGCCCTGGCCCTCTCCCTCCGTGAATGGACCAAGGTCTTCTGGTTCCGCTGCTCTGCTCTTGTCTTCTGCACCAGGGAGGTGGCCAGGTCGGTTCTCAGGTCCTTTCGGATCCTAATCTCAGCCCTATCAAACCCCCCCGCCGGCTGACCCAGGCTAGTCTCAGCGACTTCTGAGCGGTATTCAGAACTTGAAAACCTAGCACTCTCCCTCTAAGACTGGTCTGGCTGGAGCTGGGGGTTCTAGGGAGCAAGGAAGGAGCGCTTGACTGCCCCCCCCCACCCCTGCTTTGGGGCCGGAACTGGGTTTCAGAGGGCAGGGGGTGGGTGTGCACACGCCCACGTGTGCTCGGCTGTCACCACCTCCTCCCGGTTGCATCCTTGGACTTAAATGGGTAAAATGACATGCAGGAAATCTGTTCCCCAGCGGCGGTGAGCTCAGCCCAGGAGAGCCATGGCCTCCAGTGGGCGCCCCGAGGACCAGGGGCCTTAATTAAGGGCAAGTCTCTCCGCACCTTTTTGTCTGAGGTGGGAGCTGGTGGGGGACCTTGTTCTTACCTTCCCGAGATACAGTCAGGTCTTGGAGTCCCCACACTCTCAAGGCGTCTGGGAGTAGTGGAAGGTGACGTGAGCAGCTGGAGTTGTCTGATGGACCTGGCACTGGCAAGGGCCTTGCACTAAACAGTTTTGTTTTTTTATTTTAATTATTTTTTTAAAAATCTGGTTGCACTGCACAGCATGTGGCATCTTAGTTTCCCCAACCAGAGACTGGACCCAGGTTCCCTGCTTTGAGAACTCAGAATCCCAAATACTGGAGCACCAGGGAAGTCCCTGCACCAGACAGTTTTGATCAGCCTTCATTTCTCTTTCCCAGCCCTGAGGAAACCTCCTTGTCTTAGATCTGCTAGGAGGGCTGGGGACCCTGCTGGACCGCTTGAATGTGCGTGGGCCACCAAAAGATAACCACCCCGTTCACTTCCAAAATGTTCTAGCCTTTCTGGAAGCTTCAAAAGTGAAGGCGGTCATCCTTGTTTGCCTCAGAACGCGTGATTAGAGTCCGCAGTCATGCCTTCTGCGGGTTTTGCGTTTGGGCTTGCCCTGGCCCTCTCCCTCCGTGAATGGACCAAGGTCTTCTGGTTCCGCTGCTCTGCTCTTGTCTTCTGCACCAGGGAGGTGGCCAGGTCGGTTCTCACGGAGGGTCCTGTGTTCGGGATCCTAATCTCAGTCAAGTCTTTCTCTGTTTCTTCACCTGCAAAAAGAATGCATCAGCCTAATCTGTGCTTCTCAACTTTGAAACCCAATCATGGCTTCTTCAGCTCGCGGCCTCCTCTAATTTTACACAGCCCCTGACAGATGAATCCATACTGCAGTGAGCCTACTCTCGTTGGGCTTTCTGACCTGCCATTTATACCCGGCAACGATGATCATTCGGCTCCCTCATCTTCCACGTAGAAAATTACAGTGCCAACGTGCCTTCACACGTCGTACCTGTTCCCAGGGTTTCAGCGGCATCCTTCTGGCTGGAAATCCCTGCGTGAGACCCTCTGTTGGGTCCAGGCTTGTGACTCAAGAGAAGCAGGTGGGGACTTGGGACTGTCCCTTTTCTGGTTCCCTGTAGGATCCATTCTCTATTAACCTGCTGCTTCCCATGCCTTATCTTCCTGAGGCTGTGTATCTTGAGTTCAGTAAAGCGAGGGCTGATTGTGTCAGACGCTGTGAACTGAGTCCCAGGGAAAGAGGTGAGCCCTCGTGCCCTGAAGGAGGGCCATGCTCACGGGCCACCCTCCCCCACAGGAATGATGGCGTTCAGAGTAACCAGTCCGTGTAGTCACAGAGGTGACACAAGATGTTGTGGGGACAGAATCAGGAATGACCGGCTCAGGCTTCAGGGCATGGGGGATTCCAGTGAGTTTCCTCGAAAGAGATCGCTGGGCACAGCCAGGCCGTGAAGGATACGGAGGGGTTGAACCAGCTGAAGAGGGAACCACGTAAGCGCGACCCTGTGCAGCCATTTATTACTCACCTTCCAGGATCGATGCTTTTATACCCAACTCTCTTATTATTCTGCCCAAGAGGTGGTGGATCGTGTTTACTCGATAACAGAAACCGGGGCTCAGGCAGGCGACGACTTCCAAGCTGCTCGCTGTGCTTTCCAGAAACACGCAGGATCATTAGAAAGCTCCGGTTCCTGGAGCAGTGTCTCACCTGCAGGTGTCTCCCCCTCATCCGGGACCAGGTGGTTCTTGGCTGTGGGCCTCCCTGTGCATTATGGGATGTGGAACCGCAGCCCGGGTCTTCGTGCAGAAAGCTGCCAGTAGTCCACACCCGCCCCGAGTCATGACAACCTGAAGTGTCTCTGTTCGTGGTAGCTTGTGTGCCCGCTCTCCAGGCACGGGAACGCTGTAGTGACCTGGTTTCTGCCACCAGGCCCACCCTCGCCTGGGTGGCTCTTTGGTATTTGTCACGCTCCCAGCACATTGTGGCCAAGGGCAGGCGTGGGGGGACATGGCCTGCAACTGAATTCTGCCGTCCGCTCTGTTCTTAATCTGGAGTCGTGATGAAAAAGGAGACACCGCTGGGGGTGGACGGAGGGGGCGCGGGGGCACCTGCCCCGAGAAGGCTGAGCGGAGGAGGCAGAGGAGCGGGGCTGGGGCGCTCATCCCTCACAGGCACAGCCAACCCCATTGTCTTTGTCTTCTTTGTCTTCCCTCCGACCTGAGTTTCCGCAGGCACCGTCCTTGTCTCTGGACAGATTGTTGCCTTTCTTCTGAGATTAGAGGCATTAAGTTCCCTTCTCAAAGAACTCCTCTGGCGGCAGCCCCAGATCACCACGGCTCTCGAAGCCACATTATCTTCTCCCGTTTGCCCTCCCGGCTCCGGTCACGGGTCCGTCCTCAAACACAGGCTGTCTAACGTTTGCTCTTCACACATCCTCCTCTGCCGGTTCCCCGACCTTGGCATTGCTGCTTTCACTCCCGGGGAGGAAAGGGCACGTTCTGTGGCCGTCCGACCCCTTGCTGAAGCTCGCCCTCCCCCCAGCCCCCATCCACCGGCCCTTTGTGTAGCCAGCATCCCCAACCAACTGTGCCAGGCAGCCCCTGCTCGGCCTCCCCGCTGAGCTAGACAGGCCCTTCTCTCTGCCCTCTTGCCGGAGATGCAGCGACAGAACAAAGAGCTCTGTCTGATCGCCGACGAGCCAGCCCGCTGCCGGCCGCGGTACAGAGCCCACCGCTTCACCTCTCTGCCTGTTTCATTCTGGCCCCCCAGAGGGACCCAGAGATGAGGCACATCTCACAAGCACAGCTGATGAGTTTGGGTTCTACTCATTTCCTCGTCGAGACGCTGAGCCTGGGTCCCGATGATAAATAAAGTAGTGATTCAAGGCTTCGGCCTGTGGCTTCGTCGGAGCAATGAATAAGCTGTCCTGGGCTGACTCATTCGTTTACATCCCAGCTCTGCCCTGTTTCTTGAGGTTGTGTGTGTAAGGGGGAAGCCAGCTCCAAGCATTTCATGACCGTCACCACTGGGCACGTGGGTTTCCTGAGGCCACCATAGCACACGGCTGCATGCTGGGTATCTTAAGTAACAGAAATGTATTGCCTGTTGAATCTGGGGGCCAGAAGTCCAAATCATGGTGAGCACAGGGCTGGTTCTTTCCAGGGGCCATGAGCAAAGGGTGCATGACAGGCTTCTCTCTTCGGCTTCTCGATGCCCATCTTCTCCTGGAGTCTTCACCTCATCTTCTTTCTGTGCGAGTCCGTGTCCGGTTGTCCCTTTGGATCAGGGCCCACCCTAATGACCTCATTTTAACTGAATCAACTCTGTAAAGGTTCTGTCTCTTAAGAGCAGTCACATTTTCCTGGGAACAATAGGACTTCAGCAGAAAGAATTGTGAAGGGCAGGTGCTCGCTCAGTCACTCAGTCAGTGTCTGACTTTGCACTCTTTACGAAGTGTGGCCTGCCGGGCTCCTCTGTCTATGGGAGTTTCCCGGGCAAGCATACTGCATTGCATTGCCATTTTTCCTCCTCTAGGGATCTTTCCAACCTAGGGAAGACCCTGGGTCTCCCCAGCCTTCTGCACTGCAGCAGATTCTTTCCCTCTGAGCCACCAGGGAAGCCCTGTGAAGCGCTGGGGAACACAATTCAGGCTGTAACATTGGGTAGGAGACGGGTTTCATTTTTATTTCACAAGGAAATTTTGGATAGATAATCATACTGACAGAGAGTAAGTTCATTTAGTTTTGTCTCGTTCACTGAAATAAAAACATTTTAGGGGACATGGGCAGGTTGGCTACATCAGCTTTGGAAGTGCCCTGTTAGGGAATTTTCCAGGTGCTACACATGTCCTTATGCTTGGGATAACCATAGAGAGGCAAGAACATGACTCAGCGGGAGCAGACCTTGTGGGACTTTATTAGTGCTTTGTTTTGAGCCATACCTGGGAGACAGCATGTACCGCCCACAGGGACCGAGGTTTATAAGTGGGATGTGTGGTGGTCCCTGTCTTCAGTATTGCCAGGGGCAGGGAGGGGTAAGGAATCCAAAATCAACTCCATTCGTGGAACAAAGTGACTCAGGGACCGGCTGCTGCCGCAGATGGTAAGACAGACGTTTCTGGAAGGTCTGAAAATCACTCTGCAAAAAGTGTCCACAAGGGCTTCTGTGGTGGTCCAGTGGGTAAAGAGTCTGCCTTGCAGTGCAAGGGGCACTGGTTCAATCCCTGGCCCGGGAAGATCCCACGTGCCGTAGAGCAGTTGGACTGATGTGTCCAGTTATAAGCCAGCGCTCTGGAGTGCATGCACCCAGAGCTAGTGCTCTGCAACGAGAGAGGCCACTGCAATGGGAGGCCCACACAGGCCAAAGAATAAAGATGGATAAAAATAAATCAGTATTAAAACAATAAAGAGACCAAAATTAAAAAAAAAAAAAAAATGTGTCAACAAGCCCGGAACAGATTTGGCTCTCAGGGATTCTGAGGAACGGGACTAACCCTGGTTCCTCTGCCTGGAGCACAGATGTCCAGCCAGCAGTTGTGCCCACGGAAGTCAGATCTCCAGCCTGCTGGGGGCTCTGCAGTGCCCGGCCCCGGGCGAGCTTGGAACAGGAGCCTGGGCCCAGCTTGAGCTGACCGCTGGAGGAAGAGGAAGGCCTGAGAGTCCTGGCGTGGTCATCTCCCTCCAAGGCCACTGCTCCTGCTTCCTTGCCCATGGAGTCAGAACAGCATCAGTATCAGGACCACCGGGGCTCTGTCAGACCTCCTGCTCATTTCAGAGCATCTCCATCCCACTCGAGGATGCTGAGGGAGACTTGAAGATGTTTGCATCTCAGATCCCATGGATGCACCCGGGCTTTCATTTCCAGTCAGGCATGGGCAGGTTGGCTACATCAGCTTTGGAAGTGCCCTGTTAGGGAATTTTCCAGGTGCTACACATGTCCTTATGCTTGGGATAACCATAGAGAGGCAAGAACATGACTCAGCGGGAGCAGACCTTGTGGGACTTTATTAGTGCTTTGTTTTGAGCCATACCTGGGAGACAGCATGTACCGCCCACAGGGACCGAGGTTTATAAGTGGGATGTGTGGTGGTCCCTGTCTTCAGTATTGCCAGGGGCAGGGAGGGGTAAGGAATCCAAAATCAACTCCATTCGTGGAACAAAGTGACTCAGGGACCGGCTGCTGCCGCAGATGGTAAGACAGACGTTTCTGGAAGGTCTGAAAATCACTCTGCAAAAAGTGTCCACAAGGGCTTCTGTGGTGGTCCAGTGGGTAAAGAGTCTGCCTTGCAGTGCAAGGGGCACTGGTTCAATCCCTGGCCCGGGAAGATCCCACGTGCCGTAGAGCAGTTGGACTGATGTGTCCAGTTATAAGCCAGCGCTCTGGAGTGCATGCACCCAGAGCTAGTGCTCTGCAACGAGAGAGGCCACTGCAATGGGAGGCCCACACAGGCCAAAGAATAAAGATGGATAAAAATAAATCAGTATTAAAACAATAAAGAGACCAAAATTAAAAAAAAAAAAAAAATGTGTCAACAAGCCCGGAACAGATTTGGCTCTCAGGGATTCTGAGGAACGGGACTAACCCTGGTTCCTCTGCCTGGAGCACAGATGTCCAGCCAGCAGTTGTGCCCACGGAAGTCAGATCTCCAGCCTGCTGGGGGCTCTGCAGTGCCCGGCCCCGGGCGAGCTTGGAACAGGAGCCTGGGCCCAGCTTGAGCTGACCGCTGGAGGAAGAGGAAGGCCTGAGAGTCCTGGCATGGTCATCTCCCTCCAAGGCCACTGCTCCTGCTTCCTTGCCCATGGAGTCAGAACAGCATCAGTATCAGGACCACCGGGGCTCTGTCAGACCTCCTGCTCATTTCAGAGCATCTCCATCCCACTCGAGGATGCTGAGGGGAGACTTGAAGATGTTTGCATCTCAGATCCCATGGATGCACCCGGGGCTTTCATTTCCAGTCAGGCATGCCAGCCAGGGTCCAAGGCTGCAGCTTGGGAAGGTAGCCAGGGTCCTCGACTGTCATGTGAAGATCTTGTTGATCCAAACAGTGCCACGTGGGGCTTCCCTGGGCAATCTGGTGGTTAAGACTCCCCACTTCCAGTGCAGGGGGCATGAGTTCCATCCCTGGTTGGGAAACTTAAGATCGTGCCTGCCATGTGATGCAGACACAACACAACAAAACAAAAAACAGGGGACAGAAACTGTCAAGAGCTTTGCAGCCTGTCCCATAGATCCTTGGGGAACTGGTCCCTTTCTTTCTGGTGGTCCCCAGGGAGTCAGCCCCCTGGATTAGCAGGGAGGGAAGAGGATGGAGATAGGGAAGCTGAGCAACACGATGTCTGACAGTGAAAAAAGGGACTCGAACAGGGGCGGCTGGTGTAGAGCCCAGCAGCTCGGGCAGCCGTCCCACGAGGCTGGCTCCCGCTCTCGCTTCCTTTCTTGCTCCTTCTATATATCGTATAGTCAGGTGAGCATTCTGCGTGCCTGTGCGGCCCTGGAGAGACCCTGAGTGTTCAGACTTTTGTTTTCTTAGTTATTCAAAGCAAGCTTTCTCAGCCTTGGTCTTGGTGATGACTAGGTCCCTGAGAGAAGAGCCACTCCCAGGCCCTGGCTTCGACTGGGCTGGCATAGCAACCCCCAGAGCCCTCCCTGGGGGTCTGAAAACCATAGGTTTTCCCTCTCGTAGCACTTTTGTGTGGGTTCCCCTTTAGCCAGCAGTTGTGCCCACGGAAGTCAGATCTCCAGCCTGCTGGGGGCTCTGCAGTGCCCGGCCCCGGGCGAGCTTGGAACAGGAGCCTGGGCCCAGCTTGAGCTGACCGCTGGAGGAAGAGGAAGGCCTGAGAGTCCTGGCGTGGTCATCTCCCTCCAAGGCCACTGCTCCTGCTTCCTTGCCCATGGAGTCAGAACAGCATCAGTATCAGGACCACCGGGGCTCTGTCAGACCTCCTGCTCATTTCAGAGCATCTCCATCCCACTCGAGGATGCTGAGGGGAGACTTGAAGATGTTTGCATCTCAGATCCCATGGATGCACCCGGGGCTTTCATTTCCAGTCAGGCATGCCAGCCAGGGTCCAAGGCTGCAGCTTGGGAAGGTAGCCAGGGTCCTCGACTGTCATGTGAAGATCTTGTTGATCCAAACAGTGCCACGTGGGGCTTCCCTGGGCAATCTGGTGGTTAAGACTCCCCACTTCCAGTGCAGGGGGCATGAGTTCCATCCCTGGTTGGGAAACTTAAGATCGTGCCTGCCATGTGATGCAGACACAACACAACAAAACAAAAAACAGGGGACAGAAACTGTCAAGAGCTTTGCAGCCTGTCCCATAGATCCTTGGGGAACTGGTCCCTTTCTTTCTGGTGGTCCCCAGGGAGTCAGCCCCCTGGATTAGCAGGGAGGGAAGAGGATGGAGATAGGGAAGCTGAGCAACACGATGTCTGACAGTGAAAAAAGGGACTCGAACAGGGGCGGCTGGTGTAGAGCCCAGCAGCTCGGGCAGCCGTCCCACGAGGCTGGCTCCCGCTCTCGCTTCCTTTCTTGCTCCTTCTATATATCGTATAGTCAGGTGAGCATTCTGCGTGCCTGTGCGGCCCTGGAGAGACCCTGAGTGTTCAGACTTTTGTTTTCTTAGTTATTCAAAGCAAGCTTTCTCAGCCTTGGTCTTGGTGATGACTAGGTCCCTGAGAGAAGAGCCACTCCCAGGCCCTGGCTTCGACTGGGCTGGCATAGCAACCCCCAGAGCCCTCCCTGGGGGTCTGAACTACCTTTAAAAGCCAAGTAGGGTTCCTTTGTTCTCCGGGAGGCTGCTCGGTCCGGTCTCAGGCAGCGTTTTGTGTGGGTTATCAGGGTGGCTCTGCCTGTATTCAGTGCTCGAGGTGGCTTTCCTCTCGGGCATGACGACAGGTGGACTCTGTGATTGGAGGCAGGGGTGAGGGGCGGTGGCACCAAGGGCTCTCCTCTGCCTGCCCAGACCCACTTCCCAGACGACGATCTGAGTCTTTATGAGTCCACCGATCCATCGAGAAGGACCCGGAGCCTAGCCTTGGAGCCTCCCTGCCCCTTGTAACCAGAACCCGCCTGTGTGCCTTGGGCCTGACCGGAACCACCGTCAGTCCCCACGACCCACACCTGCAGGAGCTGCTGAACGCCCCCTCTCGCCCTCACCCGGTCTGCCTGCCACACTCAGCCGGGCTGATCCCTTCCTGATGTCCAGGTCCTCCCTGCCTCCAGGGCTCTCCATCAGGCGTGCATGAAAATTCAGACTTCTTCCCACATTCACAAGGCCCTGTGGGATGTGACCTTCCTGACCTCGGCCCCTCCCCCTCCAGCCTCGGCCCTGCCAGCCACACTGGTCCCCTTGTTTGGAGGCCAGCCCCGGCTGCCCCTGCCCTTGCCGCTCACCGCCCTCAGCTGGGCCGCCATCGCCAAGCTCAGCCCATCTGTCCCCTCTCACTGCGCCAGCTTGGGAAACTATCTCCTCTGGGCACTTCCCTGCCCCGGGTCAGTTTCTGTCCCCCACCCCCCAACTGCGACACCTCTGACATCTGGGGCCAGACGATTCTCTGCTGTGGGGGCCGCGCTGCACGTTGTAGGGTGTTGAGCAGCGTCCCTGGTCTCCACCCAGCACATGCTAGGCGCACCCCCCCACCCCCCAAGTGGTGACAACCAAAAATGTCTCCAGCCTCTGCCAAGTGTCCCGGGGTGGGGCGGGACCACCCCACCCCCAGTTGAGAGCTGCTGCTTGAACACACTGAACTTTTCCTTTCCAAAAGCACTGTCGCTGTTGGAAATGCCTCTTCGCTGGTGGGTTGATTGGTTAAGTTCCCTGAAGGCCAGACATAGCCATGTTCTCACTCCCAATTTTGCTGGCTGCCGGCCTGGCCTGGCCCCGGGGGTGGACAGTGGAGAAACATTTGTTGACTGGACGGACTTTGAAAGAAGACGGCCTCCTTGGGGATGGAGCGGCAGACCCCAGGGAGAAGAATCAGCCTCGGGGCCAGGCGAATGGACCAGGCTGCCTCAGCACCGGGACTGGAGCAAAGAGCTTTTTCTAGGACTCAGACTGGTTGGGCCAGACTAGGGGGATGAGTTAGGAAAGAGAGGGTCAGTCCTGAGAGGGTGTTTGGGAGGGCTTCTCCTGGGGAATTTAAATAAAGGAGAAGAGAGGCGGCGGCCCTTCCTGATCACGGCCTCTTGGAAAACCCAGCATCCCGTCCACCAGACACCTTGGCCTCGTGTCCTGGGGCTACTGGAAATTGGCGTCACAAGCTTAAATGATAGAAATGGATTCCCTCGCAGTTCTGGAGGTGAGAAGTCCAAAACCAGGGCATCGGCAGGGCCATGATTCTCTGCAAAGCCTCCAGAGAGAAACCCTTCCTTGCCCCTTCCAGCTTCTGGGGACGCCGTGACTCCTGCGGACACATCCTAACTTAAGCCCTAAGCAGCCTTCCAGCTCCAAGCTGCCAGGATTGAGAACATGCTTCTTTTGTAGCTGTTTCTCTGCGGGTCCATCTTTCCAGTAACTTCGTGCCATCATTTCCTTAAAGAAGAAAATCCCAGCAGGCTCAAGGAAACACGCCTGGAAAACTGGAAACGCGCTGCCTCCCGAACAGCATCCTAACCGATGCTGCTGGAACGCCAGCCTCCTCCTTTCAGCTTGAGGATGATTTCATCCAATAAACATGTGGCTTCTAATTATGGCCTTATATAAACCATGCTACACTTTCAGGAGGCCCTTCCTAATTATGCGCACCCCACCCCGAAGTGGTGACAACCAAAAATGTCTCCAGCCTCTGCCAAGTGTCCCGGGGTGGGGCGGGACCACCCCACCCCCAGTTGAGAGCTGCTGCTTGAACACACTGAACTTTTCCTTTCCAAAAGCACTGTCGCTGTTGGAAATGCCTCTTCGCTGGTGGGTTGATTGGTTAAGTTCCCTGAAGGCCAGACATAGCCATGTTCTCACTCCCAATTTTGCTGGCTGCCGGCCTGGGCTGGCCCCGGGGGTGGACAGTGGAGAAACATTTGTTGACTGGACGGACTTTGAAAGAAGACGGCCTCCTTGGGGATGGAGCGGCAGACCCCAGGGAGAAGAATCAGCCTCGGGGCCAGGCGAATGGACCAGGCTGCCTCAGCACCGGGACTGGAGCAAAGAGCTTTTTCTAGGACTCAGACTGGTTGGGCCAGACTAGGGGGATGAGTTAGGAAAGAGAGGGTCAGTCCTGAGAGGGTGTTTGGGAGGGCTTCTCCTGGGGAATTTAAATAAAGGAGAAGAGAGGCGGCGGCCCTTCCTGATCACGGCCTCTTGGAAAACCCAGCATCCCGTCCACCAGACACCTTGGCCTCGTGTCCTGGGGCTACTGGAAATTGGCGTCACAAGCTTAAATGATAGAAATGGATTCCCTCGCAGTTCTGGAGGTGAGAAGTCCAAAACCAGGGCATCGGCAGGGCCATGATTCTCTGCAAAGCCTCCAGAGAGAAACCCTTCCTTGCCCCTTCCAGCTTCTGGGGACGCCGTGACTCCTGCGGACACATCCTAACTTAAGCCCTAAGCAGCCTTCCAGCTCCAAGCTGCCAGGATTGAGAACATGCTTCTTTTGTAGCTGTTTCTCTGCGGGTCCATCTTTCCAGTAACTTCGTGCCATCATTTCCTTAAAGAAGAAAATCCCAGCAGGCTCAAGGAAACACGCCTGGAAAACTGGAAACGCGCTGCCTCCCGAACAGCATCCTAACCGATGCTGCTGGAACGCCAGCCTCCTCCTTTCAGCTTGAGGATGATTTCATCCAATAAACATGTGGCTTCTAATTATGGCCTTATATAAACGAAGCGGCTATGCTACACTTTCAGGAGGCCCCCGTCCTCCTCATTTCCCAGTCAATTCCAAATTGTTCGCCAAGCCGATCGGCAGAATCTGGCCTTTTCACGCATGAAGCCTTGGCCGGGCCTAGTGGGAGCGGCCCGTGCGTTGGTCATTCGCCCTCCAGAGCTGGATTTTGGTTTACCTGCTTCTCTTCCCTGCGCCTCCTTTCTGTGAGAAAGGCTCTGAACTGAGGCTCCCATCTCCTTGGAGCACAGAGGGACCCTAGAAAGGACCCCAGAAACACCCAGAAAGGTGTTTGCAAAAGCCTTTTCATTTGTCACCACTCAGGTGTTACAGCGGAAATTCTTTGTGTTGTGCACTGAAGACCGGCCGTTAGTTACAAGGGAATAAATTCACAGCGTTGTGCAACTACCACCTCGGTCGAGTTCTAGAACATTTCCGTAACCCCTAAACTAAACCCAGCAGCTGCCAGTCCCCTTCCCTTCTCCCCCAGCCCCTGGCAACCGCCAGTCTGCCTTTGGTCTCCAGAGATTTTCTAGTTCTGGACGTTTCCTATCAGTAGGATCATACTTTGTGTCTAGCTTCTTTTACTCAGCGTGGGGTTTTGGAGGTTTGTCCACCTTGTAGTATGTGTTAAAGGGTCACTCCTTTTTACGGCTGAGTAATATTCCACTGGGTAGAGGAACCACATTTTGTTTATTCACTCATCCTTTTCTTTTTTTTAATTTATAGTATTTTTGGCTGCACTGGGTGTTGGAGTTAAAAATCTGCAAAGAGCAGAGTCAGCCCACAGCCCTGCCCTCCCCCAGTCTCTTCCTGCCATGACTTCTGAGGACACAAAGCTTTCCTACATGCAGACTTAACGTCAGCACCAGCCACTCCACTGGCCACCCCCAGATACTTAAGGCCCATCCCCTCATGCCATCGGCCTCTCAGCGCTCTCTCTCGGACCCTTCTCCCTCTCTCTCTGCTCGCCTCTCTTTCCTGCTCATGTCTGTGTAGCCAGATCCCTCGTGGGGACACCCATCTAAGCCCAGTATGAATAAACCTGGTCCTCCCTGGCACCCCTCGTCTTCTCTCCTCTGTCTTGTATACTTTTCTTACACTGAGTCTTCACTGCTTATTCTCTGTCACAGTGTGAGGGCTTCTCGCTGCGATGGCTTCTCTTGTCCCAGAGCATGGGCTCCAGGCACGTGGGCTTCAGTACTTGTAGCACGCAGGCTCAGTGCCTGTGGCATGCAGCCTCCAGAGCGCAGGTTCAGTAGTTGTGGTGCACAGATTTAGTTGCTCCATGGCATGTGGTCTCTTCCCCAACCAGGGATCGAACCTATGTCCCCTGCATCGGCAGAAGGGTTCTCAACCACTGGACCACCCAGGGAATCCCCTTTTGTTGTTGTTGTTGTTGTTGTTTTTAAACTTTGGAGTTTTTTTTTTAATTATTTATTAATTTATTTTTGGCTATTCTGGGTTTTCACTGCTGCCACAGGCTCTTCTCCAGTTGCAGGGAGTGGGAGCTACTCTCTAGTTGAGGTGAACAGGCTTCTTGTTGCAGTGACTTCTCCTGTTGTGGAACTCGGTCTCCAGGGCACACGGGCTTCTGTAGTGGTGGCACATGGGCCCTGATAGTTATGGCTCCGAGGCTCTAGGGCACAGGCTCCATGGTTGTGACTCACGGGCTTAGTTGCTCCACAGCATGTGAGATCTTCCTAGATCGAGGATCGAACCCGTGTCTCCTGCATTGGCAGGCGAACTCTTTCCCACTGAGCTACCAGGGAAGTCCCCTCTACTCATCCTTTAATGGGCATTTCCAATCCATGTTTTTGGCGCTTTCATCCAGGAATTTCATTGTCTGCTGGTTTGATTTCCATTGAGTGATGAGCACAGAGTTCTCCACTGAGTTGCAGGTGGACAGATCCTCTCAGTTTAGGGGCGGGTTTTCCTTCCTGTTCATGCAGCCTGCACTTCCGTGAGCAGTAAGCAGAAGGCAGAGCAGCCTTCTAACCTCTGGGCATTCGGAGCAGTGGTTTGGCTCAAAGACACACACACGGGTTTTCAGGACCTGTGCGTGCCCGACACACGGCCACAGTGGACAGCTGTCACTTCACTGATTTTTAGTCTGTGTAGCCAGATCCCTGTCCCCTTGCCATATGAATAAACCTGGTCCTCCCTGGCACCCTCGCTTCTCTCCTCTGTCTTGTATACTTTTCTTACACTGAGTCTTCACTGCTTATTCTCTGTCACAGTGTGAGGGCTTCTCGCTGCGATGGCTTCTCTTGTCCCAGAGCATGGGCTCCAGGCACGTGGGCTTCAGTACTTGTAGCACGCAGGCTCAGTGCCTGTGGCATGCAGCCTCCAGAGCGCAGGTTCAGTAGTTGTGGTGCACAGATTTAGTTGCTCCATGGCATGTGGTCTCTTCCCCAACCAGGGATCGAACCTATGTCCCCTGCATCGGCAGAAGGGTTCTCAACCACTGGACCACCCAGGGAATCCCCTTTTGTTGTTGTTGTTGTTGTTGTTTTTAAACTTTGGAGTTTTTTTTTTAATTATTTATTAATTTATTTTTGGCTATTCTGGGTTTTCACTGCTGCCACAGGCTCTTCTCCAGTTGCAGGGAGTGGGAGCTACTCTCTAGTTGAGGTGAACAGGCTTCTTGTTGCAGTGACTTCTCCTGTTGTGGAACTCGGTCTCCAGGGCACACGGGCTTCTGTAGTGGTGGCACATGGGCCCTGATAGTTATGGCTCCGAGGCTCTAGGGCACAGGCTCCATGGTTGTGACTCACGGGCTTAGTTGCTCCACAGCATGTGAGATCTTCCTAGATCGAGGATCGAACCCGTGTCTCCTGCATTGGCAGGCGAACTCTTTCCCACTGAGCTACCAGGGAAGTCCCCTCTACTCATCCTTTAATGGGCATTTCCAATCCATGTTTTTGGCGCTTTCATCCAGGAATTTCATTGTCTGCTGGTTTGATTTCCATTGAGTGATGAGCACAGAGTTCTCCACTGAGTTGCAGGTGGACAGATCCTCTCAGTTTAGGGGCGGGTTTTCCTTCCTGTTCATGCAGCCTGCACTTCCGTGAGCAGTAAGCAGAAGGCAGAGCAGCCTTCTAACCTCTGGGCATTCGGAGCAGTGGTTTGGCTCAAAGACACACACACGGGTTTTCAGGACCTGTGCGTGCCCGACACACGGCCACAGTGGACAGCTGTCACTTCACTGAGCTGGGGGCCGGGGCCCCAGTTCCTCGGCCCCAGACCTGCTTCTTTTCATCCCAGATGCAGTCTGGGGGTTCCTGGGGTGCAGGTTTCACATCCACTTGTGACAAGACCTTAAGCCTCAGGGTGGCTGACTTCCAGGCCTCAAGCTGTATTGACTCCATGAGGAGGGCGTGCTTAGAAGCCAGACCAGTCAGCTGAGCACCTACAAGAGAGGTGTCAGTATTTTAAGACATCCCCTGAAGCATGGTCATCACAGCACTGTGCTGTGCAGGGGTCAGCAGACCAGGGGCAGACCTGCATGCGTAACGTAACTTAACGTATTGTCTTTAACAAAGGAAGCTCCCTGGTCAGGGGAGAAACAGGGCTTTTATTTATGTATTTATTTTTTTGGCAAATTTATATGCCCATGTAATCACCACCATAGTTTAGATATGAAGTATTTCCATCATTCGAGATAGGGCCTTTAAATGGAAACATTAAAACAGTTGTTTCATTCTTTGGAGCTTGTCAAGATCCTCCTTTCAGCTCTCACACCATAGTGGTTGACTGATGTCCCCCTTAAATTCATGTCCCATCCAGAACCTTGAAATGTGACCTTGAGGGCTTCCCCTGGTGCTCCAGTGGGTAAGGACACCGCCTTGCAGTGCAAGGGGCACCGGTTCGATCCCTGACCTGGGAAGATCCCACATACCGCGGAGCGGCTGGACCGATGTGTCCAATTACCGAGCGGGAGCTCTGGAGCGCATGCGCCCAGAGCCGGTGCTCTGCGACAACAGACGCCACCGCGATGGGAGGCCCACAGGAGCCAAAGAACAAAGACGGATGAAAATAGAGAAATGAAAGACCAATGGAAGTGGCCCGCCCGCTCCCCTCCCTCCCCAACCTGAACCCCGCCCAAAAATAAATAAATAAATAAATCTTTAAAAAAAAAAGAAAAGAAAAGAAATGTGACCTTGATTAGAAATAGGTCTTGGGACCTCCCTGGTAACTCAGGTAGAGAATCCACGTGCCAGCACAGGAGACGCAGGTTCGATCCCTGGTCCAGGAAGATCTGACATGCCATGGAGCAGCTAAGCCTGGGCGCCACAACTACTGAGCCTGTGCTCTAGAGCCCAGGAGCCGCAATTCCTGAAGCCCTCACGCTGCAGCTGCTGAAGCCCACACACCCTAGAGCCTGTGCTCTGCAACAGGAGAAGCCACTGCAATGAGGAGCCTGCGCACCGCAACGAAGAGTAGCCCCCGCTTACTGAGACTAGAGGAAAGTCTGCGCAGCAACGAAAACTCAGACAGCCCAAAAATAAATACAATTATTGTTTTTAAAGGTAAATTGGTATGAATTAGGTTCATTGAACACCACTAAGACTTAATACCTTTTCTACACAAAGAACTTCTCCAAAATACTCAGCTGGGTAGGGATGGTTCAGCGGAGGAAAACGGGCGACAGATATAAACAGCTTCCAGAAACAGAAAAATCATTACTGAAGACACTGCAAATTTGCCATGTAATCACCACCATAGTTTAGATATGAAGTATTTCCATCATTCGAGATAGGGCCTTTAAATGGAAACATTAAAACAGTTGTTTCATTCTTTGGAGCTTGTCAAGATCCTCCTTTCAGCTCTCACACCATAGTGGTTGACTGATGTCCCCCTTAAATTCATGTCCCATCCAGAACCTTGAAATGTGACCTTGAGGGCTTCCCCTGGTGCTCCAGTGGGTAAGGACACCGCCTTGCAGTGCAAGGGGCACCGGTTCGATCCCTGACCTGGGAAGATCCCACATACCGCGGAGCGGCTGGACCGATGTGTCCAATTACCGAGCGGGAGCTCTGGAGCGCATGCGCCCAGAGCCGGTGCTCTGCGACAACAGACGCCACCGCGATGGGAGGCCCACAGGAGCCAAAGAACAAAGACGGATGAAAATAGAGAAATGAAAGACCAATGGAAGTGGCCCGCCCGCTCCCCTCCCTCCCCAACCTGAACCCCGCCCAAAAATAAATAAATAAATAAATCTTTAAAAAAAAAAGAAAAGAAAAGAAATGTGACCTTGATTAGAAATAGGTCTTGGGACCTCCCTGGTAACTCAGGTAGAGAATCCACGTGCCAGCACAGGAGACGCAGGTTCGATCCCTGGTCCAGGAAGATCTGACATGCCATGGAGCAGCTAAGCCTGGGCGCCACAACTACTGAGCCTGTGCTCTAGAGCCCAGGAGCCGCAATTCCTGAAGCCCTCACGCTGCAGCTGCTGAAGCCCACACACCCTAGAGCCTGTGCTCTGCAACAGGAGAAGCCACTGCAATGAGGAGCCTGCGCACCGCAACGAAGAGTAGCCCCCGCTTACTGAGACTAGAGGAAAGTCTGCACAGCAACGAAAACTCAGACAGCCCAAAAATAAATACAATTATTGTTTTTAAAAAGGTAAATTGGTATGAATTAGGTTCATTGAACACCACGAAGACTTAATACCTTTTCTACACAAAGAACTTCTCCAAAATACTCAGCTGGGTAGGGATGGTTCAGCGGAGGAAAAAACGGGCGACAGATATAAACAGCTTCCAGAAACAGAAAAATCATTACTGA
The DNA here is from genome assembly GCA_022376925.1 of Tragulus kanchil. Taxonomy (NCBI): domain Eukaryota; kingdom Metazoa; phylum Chordata; class Mammalia; order Artiodactyla; family Tragulidae; genus Tragulus; species Tragulus kanchil. The sequence goes on along the minus strand of JAIOJX010000029.1, from coordinate 16,521,281 downwards.
AGACACTTAGTTCTCCAAAAACACAGGCTGGCGGAAGATTATAAGTGACAAAACGCTCTTTTGTGCCCACAGATGGCCATGGGTTGAGAAAAATATTGATCCCCGGTGCTGGTGAGGATGCTTGGAGGTGGCACTTCTCAGCCTGCTCCGGGCCGTCCTCTCATTTGGGTGGGCCCCTCCAGAAGTCTTGGGCAGAAGGGGCCCGGGGGCCTTCATAGTGAGGCTGTAGCGGGGATCAGATCAGCCCAGTGTTGAGGTGAAAATGATGCCGCCTGTAGAATGGGGAGGTTCTGGGTCTAAGAGGGTACGTCACAGGGGGGCGCAGAGCTTCCTAGGATCTGGTGGAGGGACAAGGGACATCCCAACCTGAGGACAAGGACAGGGGACACAGATGGCACTAGGAGGCCACAAAGTGGTGTCAGCCTCTGTCTGAGAGGCAGGGGAGGGGAGGGTGGAGTGCCAGCCCCTGGTGATGGCCTGGTCAGTGTGTCTCACGGGCATGCAGCCCTCCTACGTGGGCAGGGGCTTTGGGCAGCTTGTCCCTGACTAATGGGGCCCTGTAGAGTCTGGCCCGTGAGCCCGGGCCTGGCTGGATAAGAAGTAGCCAGAATGTGTCCAGGAACGGCTTTCCTGGAGCAGTCAGTCTACCAAAGTGGAGCTGGGCTGGACTGGACAGCCAGGGGCTGAGGGCTGGTTGGAGGGGGTCCCCAAGGGACTCTGGGCTGGGACCCCCACGCCTAGACCGATGCTTTCTTCCAGATGCTTCCAGAGTAAAGAGGCAGGTGTCCTCCTGATGAGAAGAGAGGGCTGTTCTGGGGACAGCAGACAGGATGTGGTCAGTGGGAGGAGAGAGCAAACACCCTAGATGTTTGGGGCGGAGGTAGAGTGGGTGTCCCTGGACGAGAGCTCAGCCCTTGAAATTGGGCGGAGGAGGGGCACGGCCAAAATAAATACAATTATTGTTTTAAAAGGTAAATTGGTATGAATTAGGTTCATTGAACACCACGAAGACTTAATACCTTTTCTACACAAAGAACTTCTCCAAAATACTCAGCTGGGTAGGGATGGTTCAGCGGAGGAAAAAACGGGCGACAGATATAAACAGCTTCCAGAAACAGAAAAATCATTACTGAAGACACTTAGTTCTCCAAAAACACAGGCTGGCGGAAGATTATAAGTGACAAAACGCTCTTTTGTGCCCACAGATGGCCATGGGTTGAGAAAAATATTGATCCCCGGTGCTGGTGAGGATGCTTGAGGTGGCACTTCTCAGCCTGCTCCGGGCCGTCCTCTCATTTGGGTGGGCCCCTCCAGAAGTCTTGGGCAGAAGGGGCCCGGGGGCCTTCATAGTGAGGCTGTAGCGGGGATCAGATCAGCCCAGTGTTGAGGTGAAAATGATGCCGCCTGTAGAATGGGGAGGTTCTGGGTCTAAGAGGGTACGTCACAGGGGGGCGCAGAGCTTCCTAGGATCTGGTGGAGGGACAAGGGACATCCCAACCTGAGGACAAGGACAGGGGACACAGATGGCACTAGGAGGCCACAAAGTGGTGTCAGCCTCTGTCTGAGAGGCAGGGGAGGGGAGGGTGGAGTGCCAGCCCCTGGTGATGGCCTGGTCAGTGTGTCTCACGGGCATGCAGCCCTCCTACGTGGGCAGGGGCTTTGGGCAGCTTGTCCCTGACTAATGGGGCCCTGTAGAGTCTGGCCCGTGAGCCCGGGCCTGGCTGGATAAGAAGTAGCCAGAATGTGTCCAGGAACGGCTTTCCTAGAGCAGTCAGTCTACCAAAGTGGAGCTGGGCTGGACTGGACAGCCAGGGGCTGAGGGCTGGTTGGAGGGGGTCCCCAAGGGACTCTGGGCTGGGACCCCCACGCCTAGACCGATGCTTTCTTCCAGATGCTTCCAGAGTAAAGAGGCAGGTGTCCTCCTGATGAGAAGAGAGGGCTGTTCTGGGGACAGCAGACAGGATGTGGTCAGTGGGAGGAGCAGAGAGCAAACACCCTAGATGTTTGGGGCGGGAGGTAGAGTGGGTGTCCCTGGACGAGAGCTCAGCCCTTGAAATTGGGCGGCGGAGGAGGGGCACGGCGGAATGGATGGACGCCAGGGGTGGATCCAAGTGGCACCTGGTCCACGGGGCTGCCGAGCAAGTGAGCAGGACTAGGAAAGGCGTGACTGGCAGGAGCTGGTGGCATCTTTGGGAGGGAGCAGTGGCTTGAACTGCGTTGTCAGGGCTGGTGGACAGAGGGGCGGGTGGGAGCTAGAAGGGCTGACTCCAGACTGCGTGGAAGTGAGAAAGGAAGGCGACCCTGGGCTGGAGGAGAATTCACCAGTGTCTCTGGTTTTCAGGCACGTGAGTTATTTCAGGCGGAGGGAGGGCAGAGAGCCACTCAGAGAGAGTGTGGGCTGCGGGGGAGCAGGGCCAGGTGAGGCTGGCTGGGGACTCGGAGAACCCCACAGGCAGGTGCAGGGTGGGGTTCCCCAGGATGCAGAAGGGGCGGCTGCCGCAGGCTGGGCCAGGTGGGTCCTGCAGGGGCCCCAGCTGGTGTTGGCCCTTCCCCGCCCCTTCTCTGGGCTGGCCCCTTCCCACGCAACTCCAGCGGTCAGCAGGCGCCTTGAGCAAGCCTTATCTACTTCCTCCTGGCCTGGGGGTGGGGTGTGCATTGGCCTGACCTGTGACTGCCCCCACGGCCTCCGGTCACCTAGGGGCCCAGAGCCTTAGAAGTCCCCCTTGGGGGTCCCAGGGTGCCTCCTGATCAGGCAGGGGCTTTGGGCAGCTTGTCCCTGACTAATGGGGCCCAGAGTCTGGCCCGTGAGCCCGGGCCTGGCTGGATAAGAAGTAGCCAGAATGTGTCCAGGAACGGCTTTCCTAGAGCAGTCAGTCTACCAAAGTGGAGCTGGGCTGGACTGGACAGCCAGGGGCTGAGGGCTGGTTGGAGGGGGTCCCCAAGGGACTCTGGGCTGGGACCCCCACGCCTAGACCGATGCTTTCTTCCAGATGCTTCCAGAGTAAAGAGGCAGGTGTCCTCCTGATGAGAAGAGAGGGCTGTTCTGGGGACAGCAGACAGGATGTGGTCAGTGGGAGGAGCAGAGAGCAAACACCCTAGATGTTTGGGGCGGGAGGTAGAGTGGGTGTCCCTGGACGAGAGCTCAGCCCTTGAAATTGGGCGGCGGAGGAGGGGCACGGCGGAATGGATGGACGCCAGGGGTGGATCCAAGTGGCACCTGGTCCACGGGGCTGCCGAGCAAGTGAGCAGGACTAGGAAAGGCGTGACTGGCAGGAGCTGGTGGCATCTTTGGGAGGGAGCAGTGGCTTGAACTGCGTTGTCAGGGCTGGTGGACAGAGGGGCGGGTGGGAGCTAGAAGGGCTGACTCCAGACTGCGTGGAAGTGAGAAAGGAAGGCGACCCTGGGCTGGAGGAGAATTCACCAGTGTCTCTGGTTTTCAGGCACGTGAGTTATTTCAGGCGGAGGGAGGGCAGAGAGCCACTCAGAGAGAGTGTGGGCTGCGGGGGAGCAGGGCCAGGTGAGGCTGGCTGGGGACGCGGAGAACCCCACAGGCAGGTGCAGGGTGGGGTTCCCCAGGATGCAGAAGGGGCGGCTGCCGCAGGCTGGGCCAGGTGGGTCCTGCAGGGGCCCCAGCTGGTGTTGGCCCTTCCCCGCCCCTTCTCTGGGCTGGCCCCTTCCCACGCAACTCCAGCGGTCAGCAGGCGCCTTGAGCAAGCCTTATCTACTTCCTCCTGGCCTGGGGGTGGGGTGTGCATTGGCCTGACCTGTGACTGCCCCCACGGCCTCCGGTCACCTAGGGGCCCAGAGCCTTAGAAGTCCCCCTTGGGGGTCCCAGGGTGCCTCCTGATCAGGCAGCCGGAGGACGTGGGGCAGCACAGAGAGGGGCCACGCAGCCCCCAGCCTCCCCAAGCATCAACCAGAGCCTTGTCAGAGCAGGTGACAGAGGCCCTGGGAGGAGATCACAGAGCTGGGCCCCTGTGACACCTTGCTCAGCTTGGTGTCTGCTGGGAGGAGAGAGCAGGTGCGTCCATGTGGCCTTTCTGCCACCTGTAGCCATGCAGCTTGGGCATGAGACCATCCAGACCCCACCCCCACCCACCCCACTCCCATCCTTGAGTTGGGTGGAGCCCCTGGAAGTTGTGGTGCCCGGCGAGTCATGTTTCCACGGGAGTGCATCACGGAGGGGCCAGCGCTGCCTGAAACCCTGGATCATGTGCACACACCCATGCGAGTGTGGCATATGCAGACGACGCTCGAGTCGTGCTCTTGTGTGCGTGTTTGTGTGTGTGCCTGTGTGAGCATGGCTGCGTGAGAGTGACAGTGTGTACCCATGCCTGCGCGTCCGCGTCTGCACACGTGTGCTCACACGTGCCGTCACATGACTGTGACTAAGGGGCAGATGTACAGTCTGCACTCCTGCCTCTCTCACCTGGCCCGGAAGCGCGCGCACAGCCACGGGGTGCCACCCAGGAATGTCCTGAGATCAGCTCTGGCTGTGGCCGGGGGACGGTCGGGTGGGCGGCACCCGCTTGCACCTCTGGACGCTGACAAGCTCATAGATTCCCAGCCGTTTCCTCGCGGGGGCGTCCGAGGAACTCAGTGACTGGGACCAAGGATTGGGCATTTTTGGAAAGAGAGCAAGAAGTTCTAAAAGGTTGCATTCCTGGGGAACTGAGTCCTTTCATAGTTCACACACTTTTTTAAAAACAGCTTTTTTATTTTTAAACTTTTTGTTTTGTATTGGGGTATAGCTGAATAACGAACAGTGTTACGATCATTTCAGGTGAACAGCCAACAGGCTGAGCCATATAAACAGTTTTTTTTAACATTTATTTTTTATTTAATTAGTTGGCTGTGCCAGGTCTGAGTTGCAGCATGTGGGATCTAGTCCCTCAACTAGGGATCAATCCCAGGGAGAGAGACCTCAGACTCCTAGCCACCAGACCACATGAAGGTCCCTCAGCAGCCTTGTTAAGTCTCATTGGTGCACTGCAGACGGCACTTACTCGACGTGGGTGGTTGGATGAGTTGTGACGCATGCAAGCGCCCAGAAGTCCGCAACTGCCATCAAGATAGTGAGCACGTCCATCACCCAAAAGGTCTCCCTGGCTCCTTTGTCCTCCCGCCCTGTCCCCCTCCCACCCAGGCAGCCAACAATCAGCTCTCTGTCTCTATAGATTAGTCTGCATTTTCTAGAAATGTATGTACAGTTGACTCTTGAACAATGTGGAGGTTAAGGACACAGACTTTCCTACACACACGTCGTCAAAGTCCATGTGTAACTGTCCAGTTATACACAGCACTCCATCCTGGGATTCAGCCAACCACTGATCGCATAGTACTAAAGTATTTAATGTGTGGGCGTCCCAGGTGGCGCGGTGGTAGCGAATCCACCTGCTACTGCAGGAGCCGCAGGAGACCTGGGTGCCATCCCTGGGTCGGGAAGGTCCCCTGGAGGAGGACATGGCAGCCCACTCCAGTGTTCGTGGCTGGAGAATCCTGTGGACAGAGCGGCCTGTCGGGCTACAGTCCACGGGGTCCCAGGGAGTCGGATAGGACTGAACAACAGACCACACGACATATGTGTGTAGTGAAAAAAATATGCGTACAAGTGGATCCACGGAGTTCAAATTCAGGATGTCCAAGGGTCAAGTGTATGTGGAATCGTGTAATATGTCCTCCTTTGAAATTTTTATTGAGGTGAAATTTTATGACATTAAATTAGCATATGCCATTTATATAACGTTCAAGTGACCAGTTCGTGGATATGTAGCATATTCATAATTGATATTTAGCATATTCATAATGTACAACCGTCACTTCTGTGTAGCTCCAGACTTTTCTATCACCCCAAAAGGAAACCCTGCCTCCACCGGCGGTCTGTCCCCATCCCCCCACCTTTCCCTGCCCCCGTCCCTGGTGGCCGCCCGTCTATTTTCTGTGCCTATGCATTTGCCCTTTCCAGACATTTCATACAGGTGGAGTCATGTAATGTGGCCTTTGGGGTCTGGCATCTTTCATTCAGCAGTGATGTTTTCGGGGTTCGTCCCCATTGTAGCAAGAATCAGTAACATTCCATTGTGTGGATGGGCCACCTTCTGTTCATCAGTGGAAATGTGGGCTGTTTCTACGTCTTGGTGGATAGAATAGGGTTGCCCTGGATGTGTGTGAACAAGTGTCTGATTCCGTGTCTTAAGTCTCTGGGATCCATACCTAGGAGTAGAACTGCTGGACCTGTATGTTTTCTTTCTTACTCCCTTCCATCTTTCACCCAGCATACAGATTCTGAGATTGTTTCTTGTTGTTCCACGCTGCTGTGAGGGGCAGAGGTCAGTCCCTTCTCAAAGCTGAGTCATATTCCATTGTGCAGCCGGTTTGTTCGCCCATTCACTGGTTTGTGTACATTCAGGTTGTTTCTAGTCCAGGGCTTTTTAGAAACAATGCCATTGAGACCGTTTGTGTACAGTTCTCTGGACGAACATCTGCTTCATTTCTCTGGAGTAACTCCTAGGAGCGGTTCCGTGGCAAGGAGTTGGTGTCACCTGCTAGGCATAGTATTAACTTCTAAGGAAACTGCCAAGGTGTTGCTCTCAGTTCATCGTCTTTCTGCAGAATACTGTGGCTTTTTGAGTGAAGGTTCTTAGCCATGTTCACATCCATTTAGCTTCTGATTTTCCATGAGTTACTGATCCCAAGGAAGTGCTCAGAATTGGACATCGTGTTCAAGATGTGTGTCCAGGAACTCAGAAAGCGTGTTTCAAAGCGTATTTCATGACACAGAGACATACTCGTTTGTACCAAGATGCCGCATCAAGAGCAACTCCGGTTTCATTAAAATGAGTAAAGTCTGGAAGGGAATATACCAAAGTCACTTAATAATTTGGGGGGAAGTTCTAAAAACTGAAATATTCCCATCGACTCCAACCTTCCTACCTGGTACCGCTACCTACCTCCCTGTTTGTGACTGCTTCAGTACATCTGTTTTGTTGAGCCTCGCCCATCACCTGCCCTCCCAACACGTCTTTGGGACCCAGTTTCCCAGAGTCCCGATCATCTCGGCCTCTGATGGCCCCTCGTGTTCACAGGGCTGCGTCACACTTCTCTTCAGGTCAGAGGTCAGCCGACTGTTTCTATATAAAGGACTGAGTGGAAAGTATGTTCGACTTTCCAGGCCTTGAGGTTATTTAGTCTCTGTTGTAACTATTCAGTTATGTTGTTACAACAAAGGCAGCAGTGGACAGTGTGTACATGATCAGACAGAGCTTCGTTCCAAGGAAACTTTGTGTGTGTGTGAAGCTTTTTTTTTTTACATAAATAGACAGCAGGTCTACCGTCCTCTCCTTCCTCTTGCTTTCCTGTTGAATGAACTCCTTTCCATCCTCCAGAACCCTTCTGAGATGGTACCACTGCCCTGAAGCCTTCTCTGGCTCTCGGGGACAGTAGTTTCTCACGCTCATGGTGGATAAGCTGTCACACTTGTTTGCATATCAGCGTCTCCCGCTGGGCTTTGAGCCGAGGTCTGGTTCATCTTTGTATCTTCAGCCACGCTTGGGTGGCACACCGCAAGCCCCCACAGGACCCACACTGCATTTCTGCCTCTCGCTCCAAGACGCAAAATCAGCTGTTGCCAGCACTGGCTGCCTTTTCTCTCTTTCTCAAAGTGTTTCCGGGAGCTTTTTTTTTTTTTTTCTAAATAAGCTTTTTCTGCTAGAGTCATTTTTTTTTTCCTTCTTTAAATTTTGGCCTCATTTTATTGGTCCTTCATTTATTTTATTTTCATCTATCTTAATTCTTTCGCTTGTTGTGGGCCTCCCACCACAGTGGCCTCTCCTGTAGCAGAGCACTGGCTCTGGGCACCTACGCTCCAGAGCGCCAGCTCGTAATTGGACACACCAGTCTAGCTGCTCCATGGCATATGGGATCCTGGGTGCCAGGGATCGAACTGACACCCCCTGCACTGCAAGGCGGACTCTTACCCACTGGACCACCAGGGAAGCCCCCTAGAGTCATTTTTTTTTAAGTATGTATTTGGCTGTGTCAGGTCTTAGCGGCCCATCTTTCATTGTGGTGCACAGGCTCCAGACTGTGTGGGCTTAGTTGCTCCACGGCATGTGGTATCTTAATTCCCGGACTAGCGATCGAACCTGCATCCCCTTCCTTGCAAGGCAGATTCTTAACCTCTGGACCACCGAGGAGGTCGTTTTAAGTTTGTAGAAAAATGGCAGAGACTAAATAGGGAGTCCTGCAAACCCCTTATCGGTATTCCCTGGATAGGAATATCTCACATTATCAGGATGCATTTGTACAACTAAGAAATCAACCCCAGTGCACTGCTACTAACCAACCATCTGACCTGTTTCACCCGCCACCAGTTCTTCTGTCCACGTCCTCTCTCTGGTCAAGGACCCCACGCAGGGAACCCTGAGACATTCACTCGTCACATCTCCTCAGTTTGCCTCTGGCTGGGACAGCTCCTTCGACTCTCCTTGTTATTAGGACCTACCTTCCCAGTCCTTGGGAGAGCTGACCAGACCGCTTGGAGGATGCCTCCGATCTGGGTCTGCCTGATGTTCTCGTTGTGATTGGAATGGGGCTGTGCACCCTAGAGCAGGTTTTTGGGGGGCCCTCCCTGACTTCACCCTCAGTGGGGTTTCAAGGTCCCTGAGTTTCAGGGCCACGTCGGTTTTGCTCATCCCAGCCTTCCGCTTTGTGGACATAACCAAGGCGCATGGGGCCAAGTCTTGGTCCTCCGGGGCACCTGCTAGGAGACTATTTGTCTGAGAGGAGAGGCCCAGAAGGACTACGCTGTGGCCATTGGACATGAGGGTTGGAGAGGCTGGTGGGGACCGGTGGGGCCTGGGATGGGGTCTGTCCTCGGGGGAGGGTTTGATCTAGGGGGAGAGGGGCCTGGTAACGTCACTCACGAGAGCCACGAACCTGAGGTCAAGGTCACAGTTTAAGGACAGACAAGACTCCTCGGCCCTTCCAACTTTTCAGGAGTGCCCATGGATCTGGGCTGTGGGCCTGAGGCCGGCCGTCCATCTGCCTGTGGTGGATGTCCATGCCTCCACCCCTTCGCCCTCCGCCCCTCTGACGGTGCCACCCTCTCCCTTCCAGCTCCAGGACACGCGCCCCGAGCCTGGGAGGCATGCTGAGGCCAGGCCGCCGGCAGGATGAGTGTGAACGAGGTGGGCAGCTCCGGCCACCAGGGGCAGGCGGCCTACCTCCTGCACATCTACCCGCAGCTGGCCAGCAGCGAGAGCCAGGCCCCGTGTCCGGCCTCGTGCCGCGTGCCGGCCACCAAGGACAGCACCACGTCCGACGTCATCCAGGACGCCGTCACCCGCCTGCAGCTGGATGGCAGCAAGCGCTACGTGCTGGTGGAGGTCAAGGAGACAGGCGGGGAGGAGTGGGTGCTGGACCCCAGCGACTCGCCCGTGCACCGCGTGCTGCTGTGGCCGCGGCGGGCGCAGGACGAGCACCCCCAGGAGGACGGCTACTACTTCCTGCTGCAGGAGCGCAACGCGGACGGGACCATCAAGTACCTGCACATGCAGCTCGTGGCCCAGGCCACGGCCGCCCGGCGCCTGGTGGAGCGCGGCCTCCTGCCCCGGCCGCAGGCGGACTTTGACGACCTGTGCAACCTCCCCGAGCTGACGGAGGAGAACCTCCTGAAGAACCTCAAGCAGCGCTTCCTGCAGCAGAAGATCTACACTTACGCCGGCAGCATCCTCGTGGCCGTCAACCCCTTCAAGTTCCTTCCCATCTACAACCCCAAGTACGTGAAGATGTACGAGAACCAGCAGCTGGGCAAGCTGGAGCCGCACGTGTTCGCGCTGGCCGACGTGGCCTACTACGCCATGCTCCGGAAGCACGTCAACCAGTGCATCGTCATCTCGGGCGAGAGTGGTTCAGGCAAGACGCAGAGCACCAACTTCCTGATCCACTGCCTCACGGCCCTGAGCCAGAAGGGCTACGCCAGCGGCGTGGAGAGGACCATCCTGGGCGCCGGCCCTGTGCTGGAGGTGAGCGGGCGGAGGGGCCGGGGGCGGGTCCGCGGGAGGGCCTTCCCACGTGGACTCCACGGTCATCCGCATCTGGGGCGGCGATGGCCGTGGAGAAGACGGTTGCACTCTTGGTTCCCTGGAAACAGGAGGCTCAGCGAGCCCTGCAGGGCCACCCGGGGAGGCACCAGGGTCCCTCACAGGCAGCGAGAGCCGGGGAGGGCGGAGGCAGGGGTCTGCGTCGTGGTTTTCACAGCAAGGGTTCAGCGGGGCAGGGTAAGCAGGCTGAGGAAGGGCTGGTTTGAAGAGTTTCAGAGTTTGGGGGCCTAAGGACCGCCGTGGTAATTGAATGGTTTACCCTGGAATGATCAAGGCCCAGGGAGAGGGGCCGTGAGTGTGAAAACATGATAAAAGAAGGGGTGGGGACGGTGTAGGCTCTGAAATGGTTGGCTTGTGTCTGGAGCAGGTGATCGTTGGAGGGTCCTTTGCTCTCTGTAGGAATCAGCCAGCCCTAGCGGGGCAGTCCTTCTGGTGTCTGCAAGGCTCCCGATGTCAAAACCTTAGAATATAGAATATAACAGGTCCTGATCGATGCCTCGATGGCCTCTAAATGTATTCCTCATGTCTGGAGGGGCGGCAGTCTGTGCTCTCGGTCCCAGAAGGAAACCGAATCCTTTGTGGCCGGGTGTTTCTGGTGGCGGTGGGGCTGTGGTTCTGCCACAGCGAGATGAGAGCAGGCCTGGCATTTGGGGCCTGGCGAGAGGAGGGGGCCGCCGGGCAGCACTGAGGAGGCCACGCCCCAGCCCCTGCACCCTCCCTAGCATCCCCATCAGCCAGACGCCACACGAGTCATGGCTGTGTCGCTGGAGTGAGTCTCCGGAGGCCGGGGCAGAGGAGGTGGCCCCGGCAGCCCTCCCTCTCGGAGTCCTGGGACAGGGCACTGCCACCTCAGAGCGTAGCCTCATCGTCGTCCCCTGTCGAGGGCCCAGGGATGTGCGCCTCTGGGTTTGGGCTCTAGGACTCTGCGTGCCCTCTTTCTGTATTTAATAAGATTTTGCAGTGATTAAAGAATTTCATGTATGAAACTTACTCTTAAGTAGTTAACTTTTATTAAATATAACAACGTAACAGTGAACATTTGGGCCGACCCAATAAATCATGCTGTTTTCTTAGAGCCGTTTTAGTTTTATAGAAATACTGAACAGGTGATCCAGAGAGCCCCCGTATTCTCCAGCCACACCCCCACCCTTCCCCCGTCGCTCATGTGTTGTGTTAGCCTGGTGTGTTTGTTAACAGTTGATGAGCCAATATTGACCCATTTTTATTAACTAAAGTCCGTGGTGGTGTACACTAGGGTTCGCTAACATTGTACATGCTACGAGTTTGCACAGATGCCTGGTGTCATGTGTCCACTATGAGGATCACACAGAATAGTTCTGCTACCCTCGAAATTCCCTGTGTTCTGCCTGTTTGCCCCCCTTCCTCCCTCCAGCTCCTGGAAACCGCTGATCCTGTTGCCATCTCCGTGTGTGAATGTGTGTGTGCACGCGTGTTGAATTGTACCTGACTCTTTGTGACCCCGTGGACTGTAGCCCCCCAGGCTCCTCTCTGTCCATGGGATTCTGCAGGCAAGGATACTGGAGGGCGTTACCGTGTCTTCCTCCAGGGGATCTTTCCAACCCGGGGATCGAACCCGCGTCGCTTGCATTTCCTGCGCTGGCAGGTGGATTCTTTACCACTGTGCCACCCAGGAAGCCCCACCGTGTCTACATAGCTTTGCCTTTTCCAGGATGCTGGATGCTGGAATCATTGCATCATTGGAATCACAGTCTTTTCCAACCGGCTTCTCTTGCTTAGTACTCAGTAGTGGTACCGAGGTTCCTCCATGTCTTTTCTTGGCTTGAGACTTCACGTCTCCATCTTGCTGAGTAACATCCCCTGGATGTGCCGCCATCTGTCCACCCACGGGACCTTAGACCCTCTCTGGGGAGCAGGGTCAGAGTGGTGGAGTTCAGGGGCCCCACCCACCCTGAAGCCTTGACCTCTGGCTTCTTAATAACTCACTGCAATCCCATCTAGACTGCGCCTGCTGCATCCATTTCAGTTCCTCTTCCTCTCTTAATGATCTCTGAGCTCATCAGTCAGAAATTAGCTGGGACTGTACAACCTGGCCCCGTGCCAGCTCACATGGCCTATTTCTGTCCGCTCCTGTTCGTGTAAGGGAAAGACTCCTTGTAGTTTTTTGCGTAAGCATTTTTAAAAACTACCGAGTGATCTGGTCACAGAACAGACACTTCACTTCAGCGCTGTGTTCCCTGCGAGCATTCGCTCCTCTCGTTGTCCGTTCCTCCTGCAGATGCTCCATGCACAGGCGCTGTTCTCGGCACCGGGCTATGCCGTGGCTGAAACGGACACAAAGGCCTGCGCACAGGAGCGGCGGGCTGGTGACCAGGAGGCAGGCAACGAGAAACAGTGGGTCTCACATAGGAACTGAGAGCCGACAAGGACAAACGGGTGGTCTGCTGGTTACGACTCGGCGCTTGCAGTGTGCAGAGTGGGGTGTAGGTTCATTCCCTTTGTTCCTGGGAACTAAGATCCCCATGCCCGTGGCATGGCCCCCAAAAAGAACAGCAGAGAGTGAAGTCAGAAAGGAAAACAAATACCAAATTTGAATTGTACCTGACTCTTTGTGACCCCGTGGACTGTAGCCCCCCAGGCTCCTCTCTGTCCATGGGATTCTGCAGGCAAGGATACTGGAGGGCGTTACCGTGTCTTCCTCCAGGGGATCTTTCCAACCCGGGGATCGAACCCGCGTCGCTTGCATTTCCTGCGCTGGCAGGTGGATTCTTTACCACTGTGCCACCCAGGAAGCCCCACCGTGTCTACATAGCTTTGCCTTTTCCAGGATGCTGGATGCTGGAATCATTGCATCATTGGAATCACAGTCTTTTCCAACCGGCTTCTCTTGCTTAGTACTCAGTAGTGGTACCGAGGTTCCTCCATGTCTTTTCTTGGCTTGAGACTTCACGTCTCCATCTTGCTGAGTAACATCCCCTGGATGTGCCGCCATCTGTCCACCCACGGGACCTTAGACCCTCTCTGGGGAGCAGGGTCAGAGTGGTGGAGTTCAGGGGCCCCACCCACCCTGAAGCCTTGACCTCTGGCTTCTTAATAACTCACTGCAATCCCATCTAGACTGCGCCTGCTGCATCCATTTCAGTTCCTCTTCCTCTCTTAATGATCTCTGAGCTCATCAGTCAGAAATTAGCTGGGACTGTACAACCTGGCCCCGTGCCAGCTCACATGGCCTATTTCTGTCCGCTCCTGTTCGTGTAAGGGAAAGACTCCTTGTAGTTTTTTGCGTAAGCATTTTTAAAAACTACCGAGTGATCTGGTCACAGAACAGACACTTCACTTCAGCGCTGTGTTCCCTGCGAGCATTCGCTCCTCTCGTTGTCCGTTCCTCCTGCAGATGCTCCATGCACAGGCGCTGTTCTCGGCACCGGGCTATGCCGTGGCTGAAACGGACACAAAGGCCTGCGCACAGGGAGCGGCGGGCTGGTGACCAGGAGGCAGGCAACGAGAAACAGTGGGTCTCACATAGGAACTGAGAGCCGACAAGGACAAACGGGTGGTCTGCTGGTTACGACTCGGCGCTTGCAGTGTGCAGAGTGGGGTGTAGGTTCATTCCCTTTGTTCCTGGGAACTAAGATCCCCCATGCCCCGTGGCATGGCCCCCCCAAAAAAGAACAGCAGAGAGTGAAGTCAGAAAGGAAAACAAATACCATGTATTAGCATATGAATATGGAATCCAGCAGGAGACGCAGATGCAGAGAACAGACTTGTGGATGCAGTGGGGGATGGAGTGGGTGGAGTGAATGGAGAGAGTGGTGTGGAGACACACACACTACCCTGTGTAAAACTACCCTGTGTGAAACAGAGCGCCGTGTGAGGCAGGGAGCTCAGCCGGGGCTCTGTGTCAGCCTGGGGTGGGAGGGAAGGAGGGAGGGGACATAGGCAGACCTGCGGCTGATGCATGTTGGCTGAAGCCAACAGACTGTTGTAAAGCAGTTATCCTCCAACTAAAAATAAATAAATTTAAAACAGACCAGCAGGCTCAAGGAGGCAATACGAGCCAGGCCTAGGAGGGCGTGGGGTGAGCAGTGGGGTGTCTGGGAGGGGGACACAACCATGTACCGGCCTGGAAGGGGCCGGAGTGGAATGGGCCAAGGGGCAAAGCACAGGTGGTGGGGACAGGGAGATGACAGATCACTCGAGGCCTTGCAGAATCGTAGGATGGGTCCTGTGTGATATGGGAGTTATGGAGGGTGTCCTAGCTTTTTTTTTTTTTTTAATTATTTTATTTATTTACTTGGCTGTGCCACAGAAGGCATGTGAGAACCTAGTTCCCCAACCAGAGATCAAAACACGCGGCCCCTGCATTGGAAGCTCAGAGTCTCAACCACTGAAGCATCAGGGAAGCCCCCTGGGTGTCCTAGGTTTAATCTGGCTCCATCCCAGCGCTGGAACTCAGCTGCCCTGAAGCTACCAGTGGCCCTTCTGTCCTCCCAACGGTGGCCACAACAGGTGCTCCAGGTCAGGATAAAATGGGGCAGACACTCGGTAACTTTAGAACCGGGGACAGGAACAAGGAGAGAGACCCAGCATTTCCTGAGTGGGACAGTTTACCAAGTGGGCCTTGCAGCCAGTCAGGCTGGGAAGGCGCCAAGGTGTGAGGAGAACGGCTCCAAGGTTTCAGTGCACCACAGCAAGGCGCCCCGAGGCTCCAAGGTTGTGCACTTTGTTCCTGGGAACTAAGATCCCCCATGCCCCGTGGCATGGCCCCCCCAAAAAAGAACAGCAGAGAGTGAAGTCAGAAAGGAAAACAAATACCATGTATTAGCATATGAATATGGAATCCAGCAGGAGACGCAGATGCAGAGAACAGACTTGTGGATGCAGTGGGGGATGGAGTGGGTGGAGTGAATGGAGAGAGTGGTGTGGAGACACACACACTACCCTGTGTAAAACTACCCTGTGTGAAACAGAGCGCCGTGTGAGGCAGGGAGCTCAGCCGGGGCTCTGTGTCAGCCTGGGGTGGGAGGGAAGGAGGGAGGGGACATAGGCAGACCTGCGGCTGATGCATGTTGGCTGAAGCCAACAGACTGTTGTAAAGCAGTTATCCTCCAACTAAAAATAAATAAATTTAAAACAGACCAGCAGGCTCAAGGAGGCAATACGAGCCAGGCCTAGGAGGGCGTGGGGTGAGCAGTGGGGTGTCTGGGAGGGGGACACAACCATGTACCGGCCTGGAAGGGGCCGGAGTGGAATGGGCCAAGGGGCAAAGCACAGGTGGTGGGGACAGGGAGATGACAGATCACTCGAGGCCTTGCAGAATCGTAGGATGGGTCCTGTGTGATATGGGAGTTATGGAGGGTGTCCTAGCTTTTTTTTTTTAAATTATTTTATTTATTTACTTGGCTGTGCCACAGAAGGCATGTGAGAACCTAGTTCCCCAACCAGAGATCAAAACACGCGGCCCCTGCATTGGAAGCTCAGAGTCTCAACCACTGAAGCATCAGGGAAGCCCCCTGGGTGTCCTAGGTTTAATCTGGCTCCATCCCAGCGCTGGAACTCAGCTGCCCTGAAGCTACCAGTGGCCCTTCTGTCCTCCCAACGGTGGCCACAACAGGTGCTCCAGGTCAGGATAAAATGGGGCAGACACTCGGTAACTTTAGAACCGGGGACAGGAACAAGGAGAGAGACCCAGCATTTCCTGAGTGGGACAGTTTACCAAGTGGGCCTTGCAGCCAGTCAGGCTGGGGAAGGCGCCAAGGTGTGAGGAGAACGCCGGGCTCCAAGGTTTCAGTGCACCACAGCAAGGGCGCAGCCTCCTTTTCTAGCTGAGGACCATGCCAGGCACCGGGGTGAGGTGCGTAGCCCCACCATCACAGAGTACCACAGTCCATGTGCTTAGTCACGTGGTCGTGTCCTACTCTTCATAACCACATGGATTGTAGCCCACCAGGCTCCTATGTCCATGGGATTCTCCAAGCAAGAATACTGGAGTGGGGGCTTCCCTGGTGGTCCAGTGGGTAAGGACACCGCCTTGCAGTGCAAGGGGCGCCGGTTCGATCCCTGGCCTGGGAAGATCCCACGTGCCGCGGAGTGGCTGGACCGATGTGTCCGATTATCGAGCCGGAGCTCTGGAGCGCATGTGCCCAGAGCCGGCGCTCTGCGACAACAGAGGCCACTGTGATGGGAGGCCCACACAGGCCAAAAAACAAAGATGGATGAAAATAGATAAATGAAAGACCAATAGAAGTGCCCCCCCCACCACCAGCCAAAAAAGAGTCTGCCTTGCAGTGCAAGGGGCACCGGTTCTATCCCTGGCCTGGGAAGATCCCACTTGCCGCAGAGCAGCTGGACCGGTGTGTCCAATTATGAGCCAGTGCTCTGGAGCGCATGTGCCCAGAGCCAGTGCTCTGCAACAAGAGAGGCCACTGCAATGGGAAGCCCACACAGGCCAAAGAGTTAAGATGGATGAAAATAAATAAAAAACCAATAAAAGAGGCCAAAATTAAAGAACATTGGAGTGAGTTGCCATGCCCTCTTCCAAGGGATCTTCCCGATTCAGGGATTGAACCCAGGTCTCCCACACTGCAAGCAGATTCTTTGCCAGCTGAGCCACTCAGGAAATCTAGGTGGCATCAAAGAGAGGCATTCCCAGAGTTCCAGAGGCCTGAAGTCTGAACCTTGGGTGTTGGCAGGGCTGTGCTCCCTCCAGAGGCTCTAGGAAAGGATGTTTCTGTGGCTCTTCCAACTTCCGGGGCTCGGGGCAGGCACTCCTTGGCTTGTCGCCACATCACTATAATCCCAGTGTCTGTCATCACATCACCTTCTCTTCCACCAAAGACGCCCGTCATGGGGTGTAGGGCCCGCCCTGATCCAGGATGACCTCATCCTAACTAACTACATCAGCAGAGACTCATCGCCACATAAGGCCACATTCACAGGTTGCAGTGTCGGGATGATATAGATAAGCCTTCTGTGGGGGGATGCCCCCCCGCCAAGTGGCAGCTGGCAGTGTCTCACGCCGTCCTCCCCAGGGGCATCCTGCTGGCCTCCACGCTTCTTCCCCGCCGTTGCCCTAGAGGGTTCTGGCGCATTCTTCGAGGGCTGTTAGTCACCTCCATGGCGGGTGTCTGCACCCCATGAGTCAGACGCCTCTGACCTCGCCCGACGGCCTCCTTCGAGCCTCGGCAGTGCAAGCCGGTGAGGCGGGATGTCTGCAGGGTTAGTTGCTGCTGGAGGGTAGACCTATGCCAGCTTCCAAAACAGGCTTGAGCCACAGGCACGTCATGGCCAGAAGTGCACTTCCTGAGGCAACCGTTTGGAAAAGGGAGGAAATTGTTTTAGTTTTAGAGCCGGGCTTGGCAGCGAGAGCACCACTGACGTCTGGCTGGGACCAGGTCACTGTCCAGGCTGGGGGCCATCCTGTGCCCGAGGGGTGTTGAGCAGTGCCCGGGCCTCCACCCACCTGATGCCAACAGTGACCCCGCCCCCCATTGGTGACAACCGAAAAACGTCCCCAGACGTCACCAAGTGTCCCCTGGGAGCTGAGTCTCCTCTGGGGGAGAGCAGCTGCCTTAGTAGAGTGTGTCATCCCGGGAGACCCAGTCACTGTTCTTTCAAGGGTTGATGGTTAGCAGCTGTCCATAAACGAGTTCCAACCATTCTGAGCTAACTTGAGAGTTACTTCTTTTTTTCAACAGATGTTTAATATGTAGTTTTCTTTCTTTTTTTCTGGCCGTGATGGGTCTTTGTTGTTACACAGCCTTTCTCTAGTTGTGGCGAGCAGGGGTTACTCTCTGATTGCGGCGGGCTGTTTTCTCATCGCAGTGGCTTCCCTCGTTGCAGAGCGCGGACTTCAGGGCGCATGGGCTCCATAGTTGCAGCTCCCAGGCTCTAGAGCACAGGCTCGATAGTTGTGGTGCACATGGGGCTCTTCCCAAATCGGGAATGGAATCTGTGTCTCCAGCTTCTGTGGGCCCATTCTTTGTCACTGAACCCGCAGGGAAGCCCGAGAATTACTTTCTAATAAGAGTGTCGGGATGATATAGATAAGCCTTCTGTGGGGGGATTCCCCCCCCGCCAAGTGGCAGCTGGCAGTGTCTCACGCCGTCCTCCCCAGGGGCATCCTGCTGGCCTCCACGCTTCTTCCCCGCCGTTGCCCTAGAGGGTTCTGGCGCATTCTTCGAGGGCTGTTAGTCACCTCCATGGCGGGTGTCTGCACCCCATGAGTCAGACGCCTCTGACCTCGCCCGACGGCCTCCTTCGAGCCTCGGCAGTGCAAGCCGGTGAGGCGGGATGTCTGCAGGGTTAGTTGCTGCTGGAGGGTAGACCTATGCCAGCTTCCAAAACAGGCTTGAGCCACAGGCACGTCATGGCCAGAAGTGCACTTCCTGAGGCAACCGTTTGGAAAAGGGAGGAAATTGTTTTAGTTTTAGAGCCGGGCTTGGCAGCGAGAGCACCACTGACGTCTGGCTGGGACCAGGTCACTGTCCAGGCTGGGGGCCATCCTGTGCCCGAGGGGTGTTGAGCAGTGCCCGGGCCTCCACCCACCTGATGCCAACAGTGACCCCGCCCCCCATTGGTGACAACCGAAAAACGTCCCCAGACGTCACCAAGTGTCCCCTGGGAGCTGAGTCTCCTCTGGGGGAGAGCAGCTGCCTTAGTAGAGTGTGTCATCCCGGGAGACCCAGTCACTGTTCTTTCAAGGGTTGATGGTTAGCAGCTGTCCATAAACGAGTTCCAACCATTCTGAGCTAACTTGAGAGTTACTTCTTTTTTTCAACAGATGTTTAATATGTAGTTTTCTTTCTTTTTTTCTGGCCGTGATGGGTCTTTGTTGTTACACAGCCTTTCTCTAGTTGTGGCGAGCAGGGGTTACTCTCTGATTGCGGCGGGCTGTTTTCTCATCGCAGTGGCTTCCCTCGTTGCAGAGCGCGGACTTCAGGGCGCATGGGCTCCATAGTTGCAGCTCCCAGGCTCTAGAGCACAGGCTCGATAGTTGTGGTGCACATGGGGGCTCTTCCCAAATCGGGAATGGAATCTGTGTCTCCAGCTTCTGTGGGCCCATTCTTTGTCACTGAACCCGCAGGGAAGCCCGAGAATTACTTTCTAATAAGAGGAATAATTAGCTCTGGAGCTTCCGGGCCCACTTGGGTGTCAAGCTTCAGGTGCCACAGTCTTCATCCATCCTCAAGCTCTGCTTGTTTTAAAGCTGAGAAAACAGAGCCCCAGAGAGGCATGCTGCTGTGCAGATGTCCTGGGGCTGCCATCTCAGGGCAGTATACGTGAGAGGCAGTGTAGGTGGGGGGTTTAAAACAACAGAGACTTATTCTCTCACATTTCTGAGGGACAGGAGACTAAAATCAAGGTATGGGCAGGACTGGCTTCTTCTGAAAGCCCCGATGGAGAGTCCATCCCACGTCTCTCTCCTGGTTTCTGGTGGTTGTGACAACCCTTTGGCGTTACTTGGCTTGCAGCCACATCACTCCAGGCTCTACCTGTCTCCCTGTGGCCTTCTCCCCATCTCTCTCTATATCTTGACGCTGCTTCTCTCTCCTTTTTGTTTTTTTTTTGTGAACAAATAAGTATTCAATTTATTTATTTAGGTTTTAATTTAATTTTTATATTTTTTAGTTAGAGGATAATTGCTTTCCAGTATTGTGGTGGTTTCTGCTATACATCATGAAACAGCCCTGGGTGTACATATGTCCCTTTCCTCTTGAACCCCCGCACCTCCTTCCATATCTCCCCCTTCCAGGCTGGCCCAGAGCATGGGCTTGGGTCCCCTGTGTCAAGCACAAGCTCCCGCAGGCTCTCTGTTTTGCATATGGCAATGTATGTTTCAGTGCTTCTCCCTCGAGCCTGCCCACCCTCTCCTTCCCCCACTGTGTCCCCGAGTCTCTTCTCTGTGTCTGCATCTCCTTTGCCGCCCTGTAAATAGGATCGCCAGTACCATCTTTCTGGATTCCATATATATGCGTTAACACATGATGTTTGTCTTTGTCTTTCTGACTTCCTTCACCCTGCCTAATGGGTTGTAGGTTCATCCACCTCATCAGCCCAGACCTAGATGCGTTCCTCTTCACAGCTGAGTGGTGTCCCACTGTGTGTATGTGCCATAATGTAGGAAGAGGGACCACTTCACAGATGTGCATGTCATCCTTGCGCAGGGGCCTTGCCAATCTCTGTCACATACCAATTTTATACAAATACATATTTTTTAAATCTTGGCCTCTTTTTTTGGTTTTTTATTTATTTATTTTCATTTATCTTTATTCTTTGACTTGTGTGGGCCTCCCGTTGCAGTGACCCTTCTCGTTGCAGAGCACCAACTCTGGGCACGTGTGCTCCAGAGCGCTGACTCGTCATTGGACACGTCAGTCCAGCCATTCCACGGCACGTGGGATCCCCCCAGGCCAGGGATCGAACCGGTGTACCTTGCATTGCAAGGCAGACTCTTTACCCCTGGACCACCAGGGAAGCCCCTTCAGTTTTAATATATGTGCCACTGAAGCCAGCACTCTCCTTTCTCTTATAAAGACACTGTCATTGAATTTGGGGCCTACCCTAAATCCAAGATGATCTCACCTCAGATCTGCTTCCCTTAATTCTGTCTGTTGTTTAATCACTCAGTCGTGTCCGACTCTTTGTGACCCCATGAACTGTAGCCCACCAGGCTCCTCTGTCCACGGGATTCTCCAGGCAAGAATACCGGGGTGGGGCGCCATGCCCTCCTCCAGGGGATCTTCCCAACCCAGGGATCAAACCTGCATCTCCTGCTTTGGCAGGTGGATTCTTTACCACTGAGCCACCAGGGAAGCCCATTCATTCCATCTGCAAGGATCCTATTTCCAAAGAAGCTCCCACTCACGGGCTCCAGGGAGCAGGACTCGGACGTATCTTGGTGATGGACGGGAGTCTACGCAGTACAGTCTGGGTGCCCCAGGCCACACTGCCGGCAGCCACAACTGGACCACGGTTGGCCCCCAGCCTGCGCCTGAGGGCCCCCAGGCCTCCCTCTGTGTCTTCATGAAACGGTCCCTCTCTCAGCTTGGCTGGGGCCACAGAAAGCCGACTGGGACTTTTTCTCAGCTCCCTGAAAGGAGAAGTTGAGTTGTTTTGAGGTTTGGGTGTCGCTGGGTACCCCCCCGGCCGCGGGTTGCAAACTTGCTGTGCAATTCTGACCAGAAAACAGGAAGGGGGCACTGTGGAAAGCCGGATCCATCAGCTGATCTGCCCGCCCACCACAGTTAACTGTTACTGTTACCATTTCACACGATGGTGCTCAGCTGCCCTGCAGCCTGCCCTTATATGTAGGAAGAGGGACCACTTCAGTGTGTATCCTTTGCCAATCTCTGTCACATACCAATTTTATACAAATACATATTTTTAAATCTTGTTTTGGTTTTTATTTATTTATTTTCATTTATCTTTATTCTTTGACTTGTGTGGGCCTCCGTTGCAGTGACCCTTCTCGTTGCAGAGCACCAACTCTGGGCACGTGTGCTCCAGAGCGCTGACTCGTCATTGGACACGTCAGTCCAGCCATTCCACGGCACGTGGGATCCCCCCAGGCCAGGGATCGAACCGGTGTACCTTGCATTGCAAGGCAGACTCTTTACCCCTGGACCACCAGGGAAGCCCCTTCAGTTTTAATATATGTGCCACTGAAGCCAGCACTCTCCTTTCTCTTATAAAGACACTGTCATTGAATTTGGGGCCTACCCTAAATCCAAGATGATCTCACCTCAGATCTGCTTCCCTTAATTCTGTCTGTTGTTTAATCACTCAGTCGTGTCCGACTCTTTGTGACCCCATGAACTGTAGCCCACCAGGCTCCTCTGTCCACGGGATTCTCCAGGCAAGAATACCGGGGTGGGGCGCCATGCCCTCCTCCAGGGGATCTTCCCAACCCAGGGATCAAACCTGCATCTCCTGCTTTGGCAGGTGGATTCTTTACCACTGAGCCACCAGGGAAGCCCATTCATTCCATCTGCAAGGATCCTATTTCCAAAGAAGCTCCCACTCACGGGCTCCAGGGAGCAGGACTCGGACGTATCTTGGTGATGGACGGGAGTCTACGCAGTACAGTCTGGGTGCCCCAGGCCACACTGCCGGCAGCCACAACTGGACCACGGTTGGCCCCCAGCCTGCGCCTGAGGGCCCCCAGGCCTCCCTCTGTGTCTTCATGAAACGGTCCCTCTCTCAGCTTGGCTGGGGCCACAGAAAGCCGACTGGGACTTTTTCTCAGCTCCCTGAAAGGAGAAGTTGAGTTGTTTTGAGGTTTGGGTGTCGCTGGGTACCCCCCCGGCCGCGGGTTGCAAACTTGCTGTGCAATTCTGACCAGAAAACAGGAAGGGGGCACTGTGGAAAGCCGGATCCATCAGCTGATCTGCCCGCCCACCACAGTTAACTGTTACTGTTACCATTTCACACGATGGTGCTCAGCTGCCCTGCAGCCTGCCCCGCGAACCGCCCCCGGAAACACGGCATCTGTGCAGGACGGCCGTCCTCGCTCAGAGATGGTGAAGGTGTGGAAGGCGGGCTCTCACCCTCGAAGAACTTGGCGACGCTGTGATGCAGCCCTGGCCACTGGGCTGGCCGCAAAACCCAGCCTGGACGTGCCCCTGGGCCTCGGCATCAGAGCTGCAGACAGAGGGGTGCTTAGGCTCGGGCTGTCTGCGTCCTTCCTGAACTGTTAGCACTGACATTCGCCAACGCGCACAGGGTTTTAATTTCGAAAGCAGAAATGAAACGAGGATCCTTGCTGCCTGGGCCATTTTCCCAAGCGGCCAGAAGCCGGGGCTTGAGGGCGTCCGTGCAGCCACTGTGGCCTGGCCCACACAGAAAGAGAAGTCTGGGAGACGGTGGCACACCTACAGGAGCCCAGTGACCAGGACCGTGGGAGGCCTCAGAGAGCCTTCTGCTGCTCCTGACGCTCCTCTCGGGGCCCCTAAAGGGCCTGTCCTGGGACTGGGATCTGGGCCAGCCCGGGTACTGAGCGCCGGCCCCCACTGAGGGCCCCACAGACCCAGCCTCCCCCAGACTCCGCCCCCCGCCAGCCCATCAGCCACTGGTGGTCTCTTCCCTGCCAGCACCTGCCGGCCACCTAGGCAGGTCACCCTGAATCAACATGCCGTCATTCACTCTGACCCTTCCCCGTAGGGACACAGCTGCCCAAACCTTGTCCTTCCCTCCCTCAGGCCAAGGATGGGCCAGTCTCTGCCCGTTGTTGGGGACATGTGGGCAAAGGCTCTCGGCTGGAGTGATAGAAGTTTCCAGAGCCAGGGTGTGGCTCTGCAGTTGGGCCACAGAAAGCCGACTGGGACTTTTTCTCAGCTCCCTGAAAGGAGAAGTTGAGTTGTTTTGAGGTTTGGGTGTCGCTGGGTACCCCCCCGGCCGCGGGTTGCAAACTTGCTGTGCAATTCTGACCAGAAAACAGGAAGGGGGCACTGTGGAAAGCCGGATCCATCAGCTGATCTGCCCGCCCACCACAGTTAACTGTTACTGTTACCATTTCACACGATGGTGCTCAGCTGCCCTGCAGCCTGCCCCGCGAACCGCCCCCGGAAACACGGCATCTGTGCAGGACGGCCGTCCTCGCTCAGAGATGGTGAAGGTGTGGAAGGCGGGCTCTCACCCTCGAAGAACTTGGCGACGCTGTGATGCAGCCCTGGCCACTGGGCTGGCCGCAAAACCCAGCCTGGACGTGCCCCTGGGCCTCGGCATCAGAGCTGCAGACAGAGGGGTGCTTAGGCTCGGGCTGTCTGCGTCCTTCCTGAACTGTTAGCACTGACATTCGCCAACGCGCACAGGGTTTTAATTTCGAAAGCAGAAATGAAACGAGGATCCTTGCTGCCTGGGCCATTTTCCCAAGCGGCCAGAAGCCGGGGCTTGAGGGCGTCCGTGCAGCCACTGTGGCCTGGCCCACACAGAAAGAGAAGTCTGGGAGACGGTGGCACACCTACAGGAGCCCAGTGACCAGGACCGTGGGAGGCCTCAGAGAGCCTTCTGCTGCTCCTGACGCTCCTCTCGGGGCCCCTAAAGGGCCTGTCCTGGGACTGGGATCTGGGCCAGCCCGGGTACTGAGCGCCGGCCCCCACTGAGGGCCCCACAGACCCAGCCTCCCCCAGACTCCGCCCCCCGCCAGCCCATCAGCCACTGGTGGTCTCTTCCCTGCCAGCACCTGCCGGCCACCTAGGCAGGTCACCCTGAATCAACATGCCGTCATTCACTCTGACCCTTCCCCGTAGGGACACAGCTGCCCAAACCTTGTCCTTCCCTCCCTCAGGCCAAGGATGGGCCAGTCTCTGCCCGTTGTTGGGGACATGTGGGCAAAGGCTCTCGGCTGGAGTGATAGAAGTTTCCAGAGCCAGGGGTGTGGCTCTGCAGTTGGGTTTTCTGTTTAAGAGCTTTGTTGAGACATAGCACACCCATTTCCAACGAACAATTCCGTGGATTTCTTTTCTTTCTTTTTTTTTTTATAGCAGATTCACAATATTGTGCAACCTTCACCCCTGCCTAGTAAACCCGAACGTTTCCGTCACCCCAAAAGGAAAGCCCATTAGCAGTCATACTCCCTATCCTACTTCCCTCGGCCCCCAACAGCTACGCATCTGCCTTCTGGTTCTGGCAATTTGGCCTCTTTCAGAGACTTCATGGGGTCATACAAGCTGTGGCCTTTAGCGTCTGACTCCTTGCACTCAGCTTGTTTTTTTCCGAGATGTATCCATGCTTCCTTGGTGGCTCAGACAGTAAAGAATCCAGCTGCAGTGTAGGAGACACAGGTTTGATCCATGAGTCGGGAAGATTCCCTGGAGGAGGAAATGGCCACCCAATCCAGTATCCCTGCCTGGACAACCCCATGGACAGAGGAGCCTGGCGGGCCGCAGTCCATGGGGTCGCAAAGAGCCGGACCCCAGGCGACTAACATGCACACACATCCTTTCTGTAGCGTGTGTCAGCGCTTCATTCCTTCTTCTAGCTGAGTAATGGTCTACTATATAGATAAGACCATGTTTTGTTTCTCTCTTTGCCAGCGTTTCACTCCTTTGTATGGCTGACTCCGCAGTTGGGTTTTCTCCTGGGCCCCGGGTCCCCTCCCTGCCCCAGCCAGGCCAGTGTCCCCCGTCAGCATCCCACCACCCCCTGTAACAGAAGGGTCGCAGGTACCGGGTGGACGTGGAGGTGTTTCCACCGGAGCCGCTGGGGTTTCCTGAGCCGAGCCAGGGAGGAGAGCGGAGCCCTGGCCCTCACCCTGCTCCAGGTGCGCGGGTGTCGGGAGCATGCCGAGGGCTGGAGGGAGCCAGCAGACATGCCTAGAGCTGCCCCTCTGGGTCACCCATCTGTGTGGGCCTGCCACACCTGCTAGAGGCTAGTGGCCAGGAGGCCTGTGGCATTTGGGAGCAGTGGGAGGTGAACGTGTGGGGCAGGTCACCCAGGGCCTTGAAAAGCAGAGGCCAGGGTTCCTGAGCTGGGGTGTCTGGTTGGAGCAGACAGGGTCCAAGGGGAGGAAGAGGCAGGGTCAGAGATGGCTGCCCGCGCTCCTGGGCGGTTTTCCCGGGATGCTGGTCTGGACTGCGGTCTGAGGGGCAGGCTTCATCCAAGGGATGTGCCAGCAGCACAGAAACCCCCTCTGCCACCAAACCCCAGCGCTTGTTAGGCCTTGGAGGTTTTCCGGTCCCAAAGGGGCGTGAGGCAAGCTGGGATGCTTCTTGGCCTTGCTTGTTAGCTACAGGAGGAGATGAGTTTTCCAGGAGGACTGAATGTTGAGAAAGGGGCATGTGGCCACAGACAGGCTCTGGGGACCATTTTGGGGGCATGGGCTTCAGCAGGAAGGAGACTCGGGATCTGGGCGGAAGGAGGGAAGTCCCTGGTGTCACGCCCACCCCCCCCCCAATCCCACAGATGGGGGCCAGGGTAGTCACAGCTTGTCAGCCTGTCTCCAGGGTTCTCGGACCGCTCGGGCTCAGGTTGTGTTTGCTTTACGTGAATGCACAGGCATTTTGGGGTGTTTCTCTCGTCTGTTGATGGGAAAGTCAGGTATCAGCAGGCAGCTGGATGGGGAGGCGGTGGAATTCGGCGCAGGAAGATCTGGGGCACTCCAGCAGGAGATGGACCACCCAGACATGCCCCCAGCCGGGGACCATCCTCGAGGCTGGGTGACCAGGAGGTCAGCAGCGTGAGCATCAGAGTTGGCGATCTGCGCAGGAGAAGGGGAGTGAGAACCAGGCCAGGGCGGGCTCCGGGGACGATGGGTATTACAGGGAGACAGGCAAGATGAAGAAGAGGGTCCCGCGGAGCCAGGAGGCGGAGCCCCGGAGAGCCAGTGAGGGAGGCTCCCCCAAGGTGGCGTCGGGGAGGGAGCCGTAGCACTTCCGGTGGCTTCCGTCCCCCGCGCTGCTTCCCCAGGATGTTGAGGGAAGTCATGGGGCCAGGGAGGCGGGTGGCTGTGTTGATAGAGCGGCCTGGGAGAGGGCAGGAGCCGAGACTGGAGCCCAGGGGCAGAGGGGACGCAGCAGGGCCAATGAGGACGAGAGGGTGAATGAGGGCTCGCGAGGGAGCAGCTTCAGGCCTCGCGGGCACCGAGGGGACCGAGGCTGCGCTTCTGCACTGTTGACCTTGGGGGCCGGACCCTCCGCTGCGGTGGGGACCATCCCTCAGGTGCTGAGCAGCATCCCTGGCCTCCACCCACCAGATGCCACCTCCCTGGGTCAGGACAGCTATAAATGTCCCCAGACATCACCCAGTGTCCCCCGAGAGGCAGAATCTCCCCAGCTGAGAAGAAGTTTTAGGCTGACTGCAGGCACACAGCTGTTTCACCGTTTCAGAGGTCCTGTCCCCAGATAGGTTCAGATTTGAGGGCTACGTGACGTCGTGCTGTCATGGTTACACGGCGCCCCAGCTCTGTTCACGCCGTCTCGTCCGCTCAGCGCTGGGTGGCTGGCAGTCTGCTTCATTCCTGGGAACGGGAGGCTGGTGCTCCTTCCCACCCAGTGACTAGCCACCCTCAGAAACCATGTGTCCTTTTATTTGTTTTAATTTATTTTCGGCTACACTGGGTCTTGCTTGCTGCACCCAGGCTTTCTCTAGTTATGGCCACTGGGGCTGCTCTCTAGTTGCGGTTGCTCAGGCTTCTCATCATGGTGGCTTCTCTTGTTGCAGAGAGACCGTGGGCTTCGTCGTCGGCCCGTGGGCTTAGTGGCTCCACAGCATGTGGAATCTTCCTAGACCAGGGATCGCTCCCACGTCCCCTGCATTTGCAGGCGGTCTCTTAACCACGGGATCACCAGGGGAGTCCCTCCTCACGTCTTTCTCACCAGCCACAAAGCACACTCGGATGAGAGTGTTGGGTTTTCCATCCAAGTTTGCACTATAGGGCAAAGACTTTAAATAGAATTTGAAAAGCTGCTGATTGATGCAAAAAAAAAAAGAAAAAGAAAATGTAGTCACGCATGTGGCAACCCTCAGAGTTGAGAGGTCACACAGTTTTCTTGCAGGCGAATGAATGTTGTTAAGAGCTGCAGCAGATTTCTGGTGCATCTCAGGCTGCTTTCTGTGGGCAGGAGCCGAGACTGGAGCCCAGGGGCAGAGGGGACGCAGCAGGGCCAATGAGGACGAGAGGGTGAATGAGGGCTCGCGAGGGAGCAGCTTCAGGCCTCGCGGGCACCGAGGGGACCGAGGCTGCGCTTCTGCACTGTTGACCTCGGGGGCCGGACCCTCCGCTGCGGTGGGGACCATCCCTCAGGTGCTGAGCAGCATCCCTGGCCTCCACCCACCAGATGCCACCTCCCTGGGTCAGGACAGCTATAAATGTCCCCAGACATCACCCAGTGTCCCCCGAGAGGCAGAATCTCCCCAGCTGAGAAGAAGTTTTAGGCTGACTGCAGGCACACAGCTGTTTCACCGTTTCAGAGGTCCTGTCCCCAGATAGGTTCAGATTTGAGGGCTACGTGACGTCGTGCTGTCATGGTTACACGGCGCCCCAGCTCTGTTCACGCCGTCTCGTCCGCTCAGCGCTGGGTGGCTGGCAGTCTGCTTCATTCCTGGGAACGGGAGGCTGGTGCTCCTTCCCACCCAGTGACTAGCCACCCTCAGAAACCATGTGTCCTTTTATTTGTTTTAATTTATTTTCGGCTACACTGGGTCTTGCTTGCTGCACCCAGGCTTTCTCTAGTTATGGCCACTGGGGCTGCTCTCTAGTTGCGGTTGCTCAGGCTTCTCATCATGGTGGCTTCTCTTGTTGCAGAGAGACCGTGGGCTTCGTCGTCGCGGCCCGTGGGCTTAGTGGCTCCACAGCATGTGGAATCTTCCTAGACCAGGGATCGCTCCCACGTCCCCTGCATTTGCAGGCGGTCTCTTAACCACGGGATCACCAGGGGAGTCCCTCCTCACGTCTTTCTCACCAGCCACAAAGCACACTCGGATGAGAGTGTTGGGTTTTCCATCCAAGTTTGCACTATAGGGCAAAGACTTTAAATAGAATTTGAAAAGCTGCTGATTGATGCAAAAAAAAAAAGAAAAAGAAAATGTAGTCACGCATGTGGCAACCCTCAGAGTTGAGAGGTCACACAGTTTTCTTGCAGGCGAATGAATGTTGTTAAGAGCTGCAGCAGATTTCTGGTGCATCTCAGGCTGCTTTCTGTGCACTGAAATGTTGTCGCCCGCTCCACTCCTTGCTCCTGGGGGCCACTTTCTGAACCTCATGCCAGGTGCTGACTGGGGTTCAGCTCTCCTGTAAGCGTCTCCTCAACAGGAAGCAAACCATGGCTGCCATGGTGGCTTTGGCTGCCAGGAAGCACGCGCGGTTATCCGCCCCACTTTGGCACGATTGTGATGTCTTTTGTCATAGCCTTTGGTTTCCCTGCAGTGCTTTCCTTGGCTTTTTTCATATACTGCCTCGCTGTTTCAGGATCTTTTCCCTTATCCAAGGTGTACTTTCTTCTTGTCTGTACCAGGAATCGTCAGGCTAGAGCTCACAGAGCTAGAGCTAGAGCTTATGTTTCTACACATAACGTTTCATGGCACACAGCCACGCCTGCTCGTGTACGTACCATCTGCGGGGCCTCTCAGGGCAGACGGGAGGCAGTGGTGCCAGAGACATCATGTGGCCTCAGAGCCGAAGATATTCACCACCTGACCCTCCACAGGAAAGGTGGGCTGACCCCTCGTACCTTGGGCGCATAGAGCATTCTAGAACACTGCAGTTACTTTCTCTGTGCACACGTCTGTCTTCTGCTCTGTCCTGCCTTCCCAAACATAAGGGAACCAGGTTCCTACCCTGGTTCCAGATGATTCCTATCACAACTCAGATCTTGCTGCATTGGTCTGAGCTGTGTATATATGTTCATACATTCATTAATATACCTCTACCGACAAGGGAGTCTGGAAGCAGTCTTGGGGGAACGGGGTCAGAAAAGGAAGACTTGAGTGTAGAGGCCCCAGAAGTTCACTTTTCACCTCTCACTCTCCCACTCCCGTGCGTGGTGCCCCGCGGGCAGCTGAACACAGTTCTGTAGCCAGGGTGTTGGAGGTCTGGCGGACCATGGTGGGAGCCACGTGGAGCCCTCTCCGATGTTGCATTTCACGAAGGGGCCTCGAAGGGTCCCACTCCCGATGCGTGGGCATTCCCAGCAGGGCGAAAATGTAGTCACGCATGTGGCAACCCTCAGAGTTGAGAGGTCACACAGTTTTCTTGCAGGCGAATGAATGTTGTTAAGAGCTGCAGCAGATTTCTGGTGCATCTCAGGCTGCTTTCTGTGCACTGAAATGTTGTCGCCCGCTCCACTCCTTGCTCCTGGGGGCCACTTTCTGAACCTCATGCCAGGTGCTGACTGGGGTTCAGCTCTCCTGTAAGCGTCTCCTCAACAGGAAGCAAACCATGGCTGCCATGGTGGCTTTGGCTGCCAGGAAGCACGCGCGGTTATCCGCCCCACTTTGGCACGATTGTGATGTCTTTTGTCATAGCCTTTGGTTTCCCTGCAGTGCTTTCCTTGGCTTTTTTCATATACTGCCTCGCTGTTTCAGGATCTTTTCCCTTATCCAAGGTGTACTTTCTTCTTGTCTGTACCAGGAATCGTCAGGCTAGAGCTCACAGAGCTAGAGCTAGAGCTTATGTTTCTACACATAACGTTTCATGGCACACAGCCACGCCTGCTCGTGTACGTACCATCTGCGGGGCCTCTCAGGGCAGACGGGAGGCAGTGGTGCCAGAGACATCATGTGGCCTCAGAGCCGAAGATATTCACCACCTGACCCTCCACAGGAAAGGTGGGCTGACCCCTCGTACCTTGGGCGCATAGAGCATTCTAGAACACTGCAGTTACTTTCTCTGTGCACACGTCTGTCTTCTGCTCTGTCCTGCCTTCCCAAACATAAGGGAACCAGGTTCCTACCCTGGTTCCAGATGATTCCTATCACAACTCAGATCTTGCTGCATTGGTCTGAGCTGTGTATATATGTTCATACATTCATTAATATACCTCTACCGACAAGGGAGTCTGGAAGCAGTCTTGGGGGAACGGGGTCAGAAAAGGAAGACTTGAGTGTAGAGGCCCCAGAAGTTCACTTTTCACCTCTCACTCTCCCACTCCCGTGCGTGGTGCCCCGCGGGCAGCTGAACACAGTTCTGTAGCCAGGGTGTTGGAGGTCTGGCGGACCGTGGTGGGAGCCACGTGGAGCCCTCTCCCGATGTTGCATTTCACGAAGGGGCCCTCGAAGGGTCCTCTTGGACCCCGCCTTCCCCCACCAACCCCTGGACCCTCCACGAGCTGCTGGGAGAGGCAGCATGAACTCACTGAGGGTGAGGGGGCCAGGCCAGCGGGGCCCACTCAGGGCCACAGCACCCCGGAGGACGCTAGCGTCTGGGGGGTCGGTTGTGGGCCCAGAACGATGCGGCGGAGCTCGTTCCAGATGGCCAGTTCAGGCGGAGAGATGAGCCTGGGGACAGGCTTCTCGTAGCCCGGGGCTGGGGGTGGCTGTTCCCAGCCCTGGTACTTCGTACATATTAGCCAGCATGGGTGTTCCAGTTCAGCCCAAGGATGTCACGAGACGCGGACAGCGGTGGGAGCCGCTATAAGGAACCACCTGATCAGAAGAAGGGAACAGAGACAGAGTGACGGCCTGGAGGCCGCCCAGAGAAGGAGGGCCACGGCAGCGCGGGAGAGGGGCAAGAAGGACGAGGGGCTGTCTCGAGGGTGTGGAGAGGATCGGGGTGCCCTCCAGCTGTGAGTGCCCACACCTTACATCAGGGGGCCCTGGAGGTCCCAGGGAAGGGACAGCCCGCTGGAAGACGTGGTCCACGGGCGCTCTCTGCCCTTCCCGTGCCCCACAGACCCGCGAGACTGCCTCTCTGGCTTGCTGCCCAGGAGCGCAGAGGCCTGACGCCTTGCAGACATCTAAGGCTATTTTAGGCCCAAGTGGAAGTTATATTTTGGGGAACATTGTATCTAAGAGAAGAGTGAAATTATGAGTGTATTTTAAGTAGCCAGAAAGGCCTCCTTGGAATTTGCCAAAAGAGTTGATTAAAAGGCGAAGCATAGCTCTGGGCCTGGGACACCCCTGTCGCGGCCACCGCCCTTTCCGAACATTCTGGGCACTTCGCTGCACCAGGGCTGGGGGTGGTGAGGACATCTGCCCAGCATCCATCAGCGACATATCTGGCTCCCTGCTACGGGCGGGGATGAGGCCAGGCGTCGGGCGACCACAGAGCCCAACGGCCCATTTATTTCCTGGTGATTATGCAGGCTGGATCGGCTTCAGGGCTCGGTCTCCAGCATCACTAGGGAGTTTCCCTCTGGAAGTTTCCTTCTGTGTCATTCATCCGCTGCTGGGCACAGCCAGCTCCAGAGGCCAGGCCCAGCAACATCTCCGTTATCTGAGGCCCATGGAAGTGACCTGTCTTTTGGAAAAGCCAGAAGGTCACGCTCAAGGCTCTCAGCCGTTGACCAGTCCCCTGACCTCAGCTCGTGGCTGTTAACAGGCCCCTCCCGGGTGGGGGGGGGAGTGGCCGCCCCTTGAAAGTGATTCAGTGCCTGGGTCCAAAGTCTTCCACGCTGTAAACTGTCAGGAAATGCTAGATGGGATACTCACCTGATTAAGTGAGAGTAAGTCACAGCCACCCCCGAAAATTTGCACAGTTCTCCCTAGCCCGGGGATCCCTAGAGCAGCTGATGATTGTTTTTTTAATCAAAGTAGTAGCGCTAGTGGTAAAGAATTCACCTGCCAATGCCGGAGACATAAGAGACACGAGTTCGATCCCTGGGTGGGGAAGATCCCCTGGAGGAGGGCATGGCGACCCACTCCACTGTTCTTGCCTGGAGAATCCCATGGACAGAGGAGCCTGGAGGGCTACAGTCCAAGGGGTCACACAGAGTCAGACACGACTGGAGAGACTTAGCATGCAAGTGTAGTTAATTTGCAGTGTTGTGCTGATCTCTGCTGGTACAGCAAGTGACTCAGTTATACGCGGGCAGACTTTTTCTTTTTTAAAAAGTTTATTTTTGGTGGTGCTGGGTCTTCATGCTGCACACAGGCTTTCTTTAACTGGGGCAAGCAGGAGCTACTCTTCATTGTGGGAAAAACCGAGAAGAGTGAAATTATGAGTGTATTTTAAGTAGCCAGAAAGGCCTCCTTGGAATTTGCCAAAGAGTTGATTAAAAGGCGAAGCATAGCTCTGGGCCTGGGACACCCCTGTCGCGCCACCGCCCTTTCCGAACATTCTGGGCACTTCGCTGCACCAGGGCTGGGGTGGTGAGGACATCTGCCCAGCATCCATCAGCGACATATCTGGCTCCCTGCTACGGGCGGGGATGAGGCCAGGCGTCGGGCGACCACAGAGCCCAACGGCCCATTTATTTCCTGGTGATTATGCAGGCTGGATCGGCTTCAGGGCTCGGTCTCCAGCATCACTAGGGAGTTTCCCTCTGGAAGTTTCCTTCTGTGTCATTCATCCGCTGCTGGGCACAGCCAGCTCCAGAGGCCAGGCCCAGCAACATCTCCGTTATCTGAGGCCCATGGAAGTGACCTGTCTTTTGGAAAAGCCAGAAGGTCACGCTCAAGGCTCTCAGCCGTTGACCAGTCCCCTGACCTCAGCTCGTGGCTGTTAACAGGCCCCTCCCGGGTAGGGGGGGGAGTGGCCGCCCCTTGAAAGTGATTCAGTGCCTGGGTCCAAAGTCTTCCACGCTGTAAACTGTCAGGAAATGCTAGATGGGATACTCACCTGATTAAGTGAGAGTAAGTCACAGCCACCCCCGAAAATTTGCACAGTTCTCCCTAGCCCGGGGATCCCTAGAGCAGCTGATGATTGTTTTTTTAATCAAAGTAGTAGCGCTAGTGGTAAAGAATTCACCTGCCAATGCCGGAGACATAAGAGACACGAGTTCGATCCCTGGGTGGGGAAGATCCCCTGGAGGAGGGCATGGCGACCCACTCCACTGTTCTTGCCTGGAGAATCCCATGGACAGAGGAGCCTGGAGGGCTACAGTCCAAGGGGTCACACAGAGTCAGACACGACTGGAGAGACTTAGCATGCAAGTGTAGTTAATTTGCAGTGTTGTGCTGATCTCTGCTGGTACAGCAAGTGACTCAGTTATACGCGGGCAGACTTTTTCTTTTTTAAAAAGTTTATTTTTGGTGGTGCTGGGTCTTCATGCTGCACACAGGCTTTCTTTAACTGGGGCAAGCAGGAGCTACTCTTCATTGTGGGGCACAGGCTTCTCGTTGTGGTGGCTTCTCTTGTTGCAGAGCAGGGCTTTAGGCATGTGGGCTCCATGGTTGTAGCGCACGGGCTTAGTTGCTCCACAGCGTGTGGAATCTCCCCAGATCAGGCATCGATCCCACGTCCCCTGAATTGGCAGGTGGATCTTTATTCACTGTGCCACCGGAAAAGTCCGACATCATTTTTTTAATATTCTTTTCCATTACGGGTTATCACAAGCTGTTGAATATAGTTCCCTGTGCTGTACAGTAAGACTTTGTTACCTATTCCATATGTAATAGTTTGCATCTGCCAATCTCAAATTCCCAGTCCTTCCCTCCCCCACCCCACACCCACTTGACAAGTACAAGTCTGTCCCCGATGTCTGTGAGTCTGTTTCTGTTTTGAAGATAGATTCATTGGTGCCATATTTTAGATTCCACATAGAAGTGTATCTTATGGTATTTGTCTAAAGCATTCATATGGCTGCGGGTGGCATTATTTCATTCTTGTTTATGGCTGAGTACTATTCCATTGTGTGTGCATACCACATCTTTATCTGTTCATCTGTCGATGGGCATGTTTGCTGTTTCCATGTCTTGGCTATTGTGAACAGTGCTGCTCTGAACATAGGGATGCATGTATCTTTTTGAATAAGAGTTTTGTTTGGATATATAAAGGACAGCCAGTTTTTTTCATTTTTTCAGCAGAATCTAAGACTCATTTCTTAGCCAGGGGGTGATTGTACTACCAGGGGATGTTTGGAAACATCTGGAGGTTTATTTTTTTAATATTTAATATTTATTTGTTCTTAGTTTCAGCACACAGGATCAGTTGCTCCTCTCATGTAGGATCTTAGTTCCCTGACCAGGAATCGAACCTGAGTCCCCTGCATTGCAAGGCAGATTCTTAACCTCTGGATCACCAGGGAAGTCCCTGGAGATATGTTTTTGGTGGGCCAGGGATGCTGCCAAACACCCTACGGTGCACAGAACAACTCCTCTGCGAAGAATGATACGTCCCCAAGTGCCAGCAGCACTAAAGCCAAGAAACTGCTCTAGTCCAGGGGCCTTGAGGATGTGCGGTTGGAAATCAGGCCTGGGTGCTCTGGACAGAGACTGCAGGGAGCTGTGCGGCTCCAGGAGCCACCGCCTCGACAGAGCCTGTTGCAGGTGTGAATGTCGGTGAGGTTGTGGAGGGGCAGGGAGAAAAGATGGCACGGACCTGCAGCCGCAGAAGGAACCAGTTCTGCCAAAGTGCCTGGACCAGTTCTTTCCCCTCAGGATGTGACTGTGCCCCTCCCCTCAGAAGTTACCACCCCTGGGTCCTCAGGGCTAAGGGAGCTGCCTCTGCCAGGAGGCCCACCTCGACTGCACAGGTGCGGTGTGGCCAACCAACAGCAAGCCGACCTCTGGTCTGCCTGCTGCTCCCTCCTCCCCGGGGCCTTTGCACAGGCTGCCCTCTCCCGCACCATCATCTAGCTAGGACCACCCCCGAAGCTTCTTGGGAGAGGCAGAGGAGCGCTCCAGAAGGTCGCGGAGGCCCGCAGGGTTCTAGCACAGAGCCAGCACAGTGCGGCTCCTGGTCCCACACCCCGAGGCTCTGAGGGTCCCTTGGGTGCTCGGGACCCATTTGTTTCCTGCCGCAACTGGTGTATCTCAGCAACCCCAGGGTTCAGCCGTGGCAGAGCGGGGAGGAGGCAAGCACTGAGATGAGGTCACGGCAGCGCCGAGGCTGGGGGCCCCACAGTGGGAGCCACGCCCTCCTGTGCATGGGCAGCCTGCTATGCCCATTCCAGAGCTTCCCTGTAAAGAAGATGGGAAGGGCTTCCCTGGTGACCCACGGGTTAAGAATCCGCCTTCCCATGCAAGGTACGCAGGTTCGATCCCTGGTCAGGGAACAAATATCCCACGTGCTGTGGAGCAACTGAGCCCCCACGCACCACAGCTTAGAGCCGATACAGCCAAGTAAATATTTGGGGGGAAAAAAGAGGGGGAGACTCTGGGGAGGGGCCTGCAAGAGAGAAGCAAAGGCTGGAGCAGGGCTGTGATGGAAGGTCGAAGGGAGGACGCCACCGATCCAAAAAGAGGGGACTGCCAGCGCTTTAGCCCTGAGCACGGGGGACATCCAAGGACCTTTGGATCTAGTGGTCTTCCTGGACCAGAGTTAGCGCCAGCCATGGCGTCCCCAGACCCAAGAAAGACGGATAGACGCACCAAGGCAGGCCTGGCTGTTACTCACTCCTCCGGCCCCTTTCCAAAGCAAAGCAGATACAAAGGAGATTTCTCAGCGGTAAAGAGGAATGGAACACACACTGTGGATGAACCTCGAAAGCATCCTGCTGAGTGAGAGAAGCCAGACACGCAAGGCCACATACTTCTGATCCCGTCTGCGTGAAGTGTCTGCAGCAGACAGATCCAAGGAGACAGAAAGCAGATGAGTGGTCACCTGGGCTGGGGGCGGGGGGTCTAGGAGTGACTGTTCATGGGGACAGAGGAACTTTAGGCGAGGTTAGGTGACGTTTCTCCAGCACGTGTGGAGAGTTTCCTTTGGGGCGATGAAATGTTCTGATGATCAGTAGAGGTGACAGCTGCACAACGTGGCCACCTGCCAAATGCCACTGAATCACATTTTAATGGTGAATTTTATATTACATGAATTTTAGCACAGTTAAAATAAGCTATACACATCCAGAATGCTTCCCATCAAGTCCTCCCCCCAGGTTTCCCAAGTGACTTATTGGTAAAGAATCTGCTCACAGTGCTGGAGACCCAGATTTCATCCCTGGATCAGGAAGATCCGCTGGAGGAGGACATGGCAACCCACTCCAGTATTCTTGCCTGGAGAATCCCGTGGATAGAGGAGCCTGGCGGGCTACAGTCCATGGGGTCGCAAAGAGTCAGACACGACTTAGTGTCTAAACAGGTCCCGACACATCAACCTTTTGGATTCTTTCCTATCAATCTTGTAATTAGCAAGCACAAGTCCAGCCATCTCAGAGCCAGTCCTATCAGCTCTGGCCTCCGCGGTGGCCCCCTGTGCACCTGAGCTCTGCCTCCTGGGACCCCACACAAACCCCTGATGCAGCCACAGGACATGGGACTGGCTTGAGGTTAGACCTGAGCCCTGTTAGGTCTGAAACTTTTCCAGCAAGTAGGGAAAGTGCCTCCAAAATGTTTCCTCTAACCACTTATCTTGAACATCACCATCTCCACCCAAAGAATATTCCACTTTCAAAATGTATTATGCTAATTGGCGAAACCCTTGCCCAAGGCTGAATGAGGGTAAGATTGGCCAGAGCAGGTCTGCATTGGCTACTGCCCTGGAATGTCTCCTGGATTAAACAGTTTAAGCTTAAATCAAGAGGTAGTCGTTTACACCAGGAATCTGCAAACTGTTTCTGTGAAGGGCCATATTAATTAGCATTTCCTGATTTTAGGGCCACCCAGTCTCTGTCACAACAACGTAGCTCGCAGCGACTCACTCTGTGTCATAGAACAAATGCAGCCAGAGACATGTGAATAAATGGGTGGGGCCATTTGCCAATAAAACTTTATTTACAAAAACAGGCAGTGGGAGAGAAGCATCAACAATACCCAGATCGGGGCTTCCCTGGTGTCCATGTGCCACGGAGCAGCTGGACCAGTGTGTCCATTTACTAGCCGGCGCTCTGGAGCGTATGTGCCCAGAGCCGGTGCTCTGTTCCAGGAGAGGCCACTGCAATGGGAGGCCCACACAGGCCAAAGAACAAAGATGGATGAAAATCAATAAATGAAAGACCAGTAAAAGTGGCAAAAAAATAAGTAAGTAAATGAAGGACTAATAAAAAAAAAAAAAAGAGGCCAAAATTAAAAAACAAACAAGCAAAAAGATACCCAGATTGGAGGCCTCCGTGATGGTCCAGTGGCTAAGACTCCAGGCTCTGAATGCAGTGGGACTTTGTTTGATCCCTGGTTGGGGAATTAAAGATCCCACATGCCCTAAGGAGATCCGGTGCACCGGGGAAGCCCTTAGTGTCTAAACAGGTCCCGACACATCAACCTTTTGGATTCTTTCCTATCAATCTTGTAATTAGCAAGCACAAGTCCAGCCATCTCAGAGCCAGTCCTATCAGCTCTGGCCTCCGCGGTGGCCCCCTGTGCACCTGAGCTCTGCCTCCTGGGACCCCACACAAACCCCTGATGCAGCCACAGGACATGGGACTGGCTTGAGGTTAGACCTGAGCCCTGTTAGGTCTGAAACTTTTCCAGCAAGTAGGGAAAGTGCCTCCAAAATGTTTCCTCTAACCACTTATCTTGAACATCACCATCTCCACCCAAAGAATATTCCACTTTCAAAATGTATTATGCTAATTGGCGAAACCCTTGCCCAAGGCTGAATGAGGGTAAGATTGGCCAGAGCAGGTCTGCATTGGCTACTGCCCTGGAATGTCTCCTGGATTAAACAGTTTAAGCTTAAATCAAGAGGTAGTCGTTTACACCAGGAATCTGCAAACTGTTTCTGTGAAGGGCCATATTAATTAGCATTTCCTGATTTTAGGGCCACCCAGTCTCTGTCACAACAACGTAGCTCGCAGCGACTCACTCTGTGTCATAGAACAAATGCAGCCAGAGACATGTGAATAAATGGGTGGGGCCATTTGCCAATAAAACTTTATTTACAAAAACAGGCAGTGGGAGAGAAGCATCAACAATACCCAGATCGGGGCTTCCCTGGTGTCCATGTGCCACGGAGCAGCTGGACCAGTGTGTCCATTTACTAGCCGGCGCTCTGGAGCGTATGTGCCCAGAGCCGGTGCTCTGTTCCAGGAGAGGCCACTGCAATGGGAGGCCCACACAGGCCAAAGAACAAAGATGGATGAAAATCAATAAATGAAAGACCAGTAAAAGTGGCAAAAAAATAAGTAAGTAAATGAAGGACTAATAAAAAAAAAAAAAAGAGGCCAAAATTAAAAAACAAACAAGCAAAAAGATACCCAGATTGGAGGCCTCCGTGATGGTCCAGTGGCTAAGACTCCAGGCTCTGAATGCAGTGGGACTTTGTTTGATCCCTGGTTGGGGAATTAAAGATCCCACATGCCCTAAGGAGATCCGGTGCAGCCAAATAAATTAAAATGAATATTTTTTAAGAAAACACCCAGATTGAAGGACATCCTAATTATACTCATCCCGTCCTCCTTAAGACTGTCAAGGTCTCAAAAGGAAGTCTGAAAAACTTGCTGTGGAGACATCAAGGACACAGGAAGACTGAATGTCACACAGGATATTAGGACAGAAAGGGGACATCACGGGGACAATGAGGACATCCAAATGAAATGCAAACTTAGTTTAATAAGAACGCGTCAGTCAGTGTTGGGCTTCCCTGGTGGCTCAGTGGTAAAAAAAAAAAAATCTGCCTGCAATTCAGGAGATGAGGAAGACATAGGAGACTGAGGTTCCATCCCTGGGTCGGGAAGATCCCCTAGAGCAGGAAGTGGCAGCCCACCCAGTGTTCTTGCCTGAGGAGTCTGGAGGGCCACCATCTGTGGGGTCGCAAAGAGCCAGGCACGACTGCGCTCACACACATGATCCGTCAGTATCGGTTCATTCATTCTTTATGACCCGTGTGCCGTCATCATATTAACAGTAGGAGAAGCTGATTGTGGGCACTTGGGAATTCTCTGTGCTATTTGTAGAACTTTCTAGTAAATCTAAAACTATTTTAAAATTAAAAGGTTGTTAGAGGAGAAAAAAAAGGTGTTGAACCAGATTTGTCCTGGGGAAATAGTCGATGGACCCCCCCACACACATACACACCCACAGTATATATCCAGTATACACACATACACAACACACACACACAACATACTCAACACATATACACATATGTGCATGCACATATAACATGCATATGTACACACACACTTACGCAGGCTCCCACCACATCCTTGAGATGTGAAGGGCAAATCTCAGGTAAGATCCTGACACAGTGAACTTTGACCTGACGCGTGTGCGTCCTCTCCCTCGTCCCCCACGTCCATCAGCTTAGGCATGCCCAGCAGTTTAAGAACTGCTGTTTTAAGAACTTAGATTCCTTAGCCTTTCCTAAAACCCGGCAGGTCTGAAATGGACCCAAGTCTGTACCTTTAACAAGTCCCTACAGCCCACACTTGGATTCTCAACTTTCTCTCTCCCTTTATCACAACCTACCAGAGCAGCAAGGGAGAGGTGACTCGTGGGGGAAGGGGAGGAATCTTGACAGTTCTCTTTCCTCGATGTTGTAAGGAGGGAAGCCCCAACAAGACAGGGGTTTGCTCACCCCAGGTATGGTGGATGGACCTAAGGGGAGCCTGGGGCCACCATCCCTCTCCCCGAGTGTTTGGAAAGAACTTTGAACTGTGGTGTTGGAAAGGCTCTTGAGAGTCCCTTGGACAGCAGGGAGCTCAAACCAGTAATCCTAAAGGAAATCAACCCTGAATATTCATTGAAAGGACAGATGCGGAAGCTGAAACTCCAATACTTTGGCCACCTGATGCGGAAAGACGACTTGTTGGAAAAGACCCTGATGTTGGGAAACATAGAAGGTAAATGGAGAAGGGGACGACAGAGGACGAGATGGTTGGATGGCATCACTGAGTCAGTGAACATGAGTGAGCCAGCTCCAGGAGATGGTGAAGGACAGGGAAGCCTGTGTGCTGCAGTCCATGGGGTCCAAAGAGTTGGACACGACTGAGCGACTGAACGGAACTGGACTTGACGAGATCCTATACCACCTGTATGGAGGCTGGGGGATGCTCTGCAGACCACACACCATGCAGCCCACCCTGGGGAGCTCCCCTTTCCTCAGACATGCAGATGCTTAGTTCTGCTGCCTGGAAAGGATCAGAAGTCCTCTCTCCTCATCAGCACCGTGCAATTTGAAATTTGTGAAAGTGTTAGTCACTCAGTCGTGTCCGACTCTTTGAAACCCCCTGGGCTGCAACCTGTCAGGCTCCTTTGTCCATAGGATTCTCCAGGCAAGAATACTGAAGTGGGTTGCCATTCCCTTCTCCAGGGGATCTTTTGGACCCAGGGATCAAACCCGGGTCTCCGGCATTGCAGGCGGATTCTTGGGCTGTAGGGACTTGTTAAAGATACAGACTTGGGCGCATTCCAGATCTGCAGGATATCTGGAAAGACTAAGGAATCTAAAATCTTAAACCAGAGCCTGAGGGTGTTCTGATTTGTGAAAGAGTAAGAACTCCTGCTTACCAGCTGAGCCACCAGAGAAGCCCTCATTTGTACAGAGATTTGTACAGAGAAGCAACAGGCTTCTCAGCAGTAAAGAATCCACCTGCCAATGCAGGAGACACAGATGTAATTAATCCCTGGAATGGGAAGATCCCTTGGAGAAGGAAATGGCAACCCAGTCCTATATTCTTGCCTGGGAAATCCCAAGGAACCTGGCAGGCTGCAGTCCACAGGGTTGCCTAGAATGTACACAACTGATTGACTGACCAGGCACACACAGGGGAACAAGCATCATCCTAAATGAACCTTCTGTTGTGAGCCTCCCACTTACAGAACAAGCCCTCCACGCACACCTCCTTGATTTGGCTCAGCCTAAGTGGTTCCTTCCAGCCCACGGGGTCTGGTAGGTCCTCCTTCCCAGATGCATCCTACCACACAAATGCAAGAATAAGTCCGTTGAAAAGTGAGGCTGAAAATCTTGCCAAAGGTGCATCATTTCAGGAAGTCATCAGAAGTGACCTGGAGGATTGCTGTGACCTCTGGTTCTCAGCCACACCCATGAGCAGCAGCTAGGGAAGAAAGCCAGTGGTGGAAGCCTGAGCTTCCAGAGGGAACAAGTCCATCGTGCCGCTCAATTTACACAGGTGCACTCTTCCTAAAGGGAGAGAATTTTCAGCGTGGCTCACCAAGCAAAGTTCAACTCCATGCTTTATGAACAAGACACACCTAAACCAAAGTAGTTCAGGAAGCTAAAAATAAAGGGACAGGCACAGATGTAGCAGATAGAGACAGGATGGAACACAGCTGGAATTCTGGGGTATAAAAGGGCTCTGGGGCTTCCCTGGTGGTCCAGCGGGTAGGGACACCGCCTTGCAGTGCAAGGGGCGCCGGTTCGATCCCTGGCCTGGGAAGATCCCTCGTGCCGCGGAGTGGCTGGACCCATGTGTCCAATCAACGAGCCGGAGCTCTGGAGTGCATGTGCCCAGAGCCGGTGCTCTGTGACAACAGATGCCACCGCGATGGGAGGCCCACATGGGCCAAAGAACAAAGATGGATGAAACTAGACAAATGAAAGACCAGTGGAAGTGGCCCTCCCACCCCCCTCCCTCCCCACCCCCGCCAAAATAAATAAATGTTTAAAAGGTGGGGGGGGCCCTCTGAACATGGCCTGACAAAAGTTTATCATGTCAGAATTCTTAATTTACTCTCAAAGTATAATCACTGTCCATTTCTGTGCAGCATAAAACACAGCAGCTGCCTTTACAAAGCAGAAACTATAAAAGATACTGGGAGGAATAGATACAAGCATAACATAAGGCTCTTTGAGTCGACAGCAAATAGGCAGGGGGTGAGATGCCCAAACCTCATAGTTAGGTAGGTCTTAACGGTCATACTGCAGATCCTCCACTCCAGTATGAAATAAATCTTAAGTATTTGTGGAAGTATTCATCCCTATACCAAGTCACAGAAAAAGCATCTTAGAGCTTCTGAAAGTAGAAGTAGTATCATCAGTTATCTTTATAGTAAAACTGGAAATTAATTTTTTAAGGCCCTTCCTTATGAACAATGTTTTTAAAGAAAAAGTAACCTCTGTTAACTCTTGGATGAAGGGGGATCTATAAACCAGAATTGGTGGTGGTTTAGTTGCCAAGTTGTGTCCAACTCTTGCAACACCATGAATGGAGCCCACCAGGCTCCTCTGTCTATGGGATTTCCCAAGCAAGAAGACTGTTGTGGGTTGCCATTTCCTTTTCTTTATTTATTTTTTTTTTGGTGTGTAAGGTTTTTTTTGGAGAGGGGGTAGGTGGGTTGCGGGGGTGGGCAGGCCACTTCTATTGGTCTTTCATTTCTCTATTTTCAGCCGTCTTTGTTCTTTATGGCCCGGTGTGTGGCACCTCCGCATCGCTCCCTGGTGGTCCAGCGGTAGGGACACCGCCTTGCAGTGCAAGGCGCGGTTCGATCCCTGGCCTGGGAAGATCCCTCGTGCAGGAGTGGCTGGACCCATG
Organism: Tragulus kanchil; assembly: GCA_022376925.1. Taxonomy (NCBI): domain Eukaryota; kingdom Metazoa; phylum Chordata; class Mammalia; order Artiodactyla; family Tragulidae; genus Tragulus; species Tragulus kanchil. Next base: position 16,478,293 of record JAIOJX010000029.1, on the reverse strand, counting down.
TGTCCAATCGAGCCGGAGCTCTGGAGTGCATGCGCCCAGAGCCGGTGCTCTGCGACAACAGAGGCCACTGCGATGGGAGGCCCACACGGGCCAAAGAACAAAGATGGATGAAACTAGACAAATGAAAGACCAGTGGAAGTGGCCCCCCCCCTTCCCTCCCTCCCCACCCCCGCCAAAATAAATAAATGTTTAAAAGGTGGGGGGGGCCCTCTGAACATGGCCTGACAAAAGTTTATCATGTCAGAATTCTTAATTTACTCTCAAAGTATAATCACTGTCCATTTCTGTGCAGCATAAAACACAGCAGCTGCCTTTACAAAGCAGAAACTATAAAAGATACTGGGAGGAATAGATACAAGCATAACATAAGGCTCTTTGAGTCGACAGCAAATAGGCAGGGGGTGAGATGCCCAAACCTCATAGTTAGGTAGGTCTTAACGGTCATACTGCAGATCCTCCACTCCAGTATGAAATAAATCTTAAGTATTTGTGGAAGTATTCATCCCTATACCAAGTCACAGAAAAAGCATCTTAGAGCTTCTGAAAGTAGAAGTAGTATCATCAGTTATCTTTATAGTAAAACTGGAAATTAATTTTTTAAGGCCCTTCCTTATGAACAATGTTTTTAAAGAAAAAGTAACCTCTGTTAACTCTTGGATGAAGGGGGATCTATAAACCAGAATTGGTGGTGGTTTAGTTGCCAAGTTGTGTCCAACTCTTGCAACACCATGAATGGAGCCCACCAGGCTCCTCTGTCTATGGGATTTCCCAAGCAAGAAGACTGTTGTGGGTTGCCATTTCCTTTTCTTTATTTATTTTTTTTTTGGTGTGTAAGGTTTTTTTTGGAGAGGGGGTAGGTGGGTTGCGGGGTGGGGGGTGGGTTGGGGAGGGAGAGGGGCGGGCGGGCCACTTCTATTGGTCTTTCATTTCTCTATTTTCATCCATCTTTTGTTCTTTAGCCCGTGTGGGCCTCCCATCGCAGTGGCCTCTGTTGTCGCAGAACACCGGCTCTGGGCGCATGCGCTCCAGATCTCCGGCTCGGTAGTCGGACACATAGGTCCAGCCGCTCCACGGCACGTGGGATCTTCCCAGGCTAGGGACCGAACCGGCGCCCCTTGCACTGCAAGGCGGTGTCCTTACTCACTGGACCACCAGGGAAGCCCTGCCATTTCCTTTTCCATGGCATCTTCCCAACCCAGGGATCAAACTTCTGTCTCCTGTGTCCCCTGCATTGCAGGCAGATTCTCTACCTCTGAGCCACCAGCGAAGCCTATAAACCACAATTACAGACATTCTGAAAATCATCAACCAAAATTATGTATCATCAGAGTCCGTGGGATGTATTTAAAACAGTAGCAAGAGGACAGTTCGTAGCCATAAACATTTTATATTCACAAATACGAACACATGAAAGCAAATGAATTAACATCCCAACTCAAAACCATGAGAAAAAGAACCAAGTACACCCCAAAAACGAATGAAGTGTTAGTCACTCAGTCGTGTCTGACTCTTTGTGACCTCATAGACTGTAGCCCACCAGGCTCCTCTGTCCGTGGGATGCTCCAGGAAAGAATCCTGGAGTGGGTTGCCATTCCCTTCTCCGGGGGATCTTCCTCACCCAGGGATCCAATCCAGGTCTCCCACATTGCAGATGGATTCTTAGCTGTCTGAGCCACCAGGGAAGCTTAAAGAGAATTCAGTTTGGGTGTCAGATGTGTAAGATGAGCCCTCGGGGATCTTGATGCATTCCTCAAATACTTTTGGTGCCAGAAAAACCAAGCAAGACCCTCCCCCATCAAAGCTTATTTGTTCTTTATTCTTTCTGTGATCTAGCACGTTTCATTCATAACCTTAACCAAAATTCATGGAAATGATGAGGTACAATAACTTGTTTCATACTTGGTTTCTTTTTTCTGTTTTCCTAAGATTCTACCACCCCACCTCCCCACCACCCACTCCCTGGCACAGGTTACCACGAAGCTTCAGCCCCTGGTAGGAAACCTGTCTGTTTCAGAGGGCCTCGTCCTGGCCCCAGGAGCCCTTGCTGTGTTCTCAGGGTTTCTGTTCACAGCTGTGGCTGAGTGCCCTTCCGGGTAAGGGTGACAGAGCCTGTTATGAGCTGGGGGCACAGGACTGGGGTCAGAGTCATGTCCTGTCTGCACTGGGCTCTCTCCACGTGCCTGCCATCTGCCCGTCTGTCCGTCCAGCCAACAGCTGTCTGGAGATAGCCTCCTGGGTGTCCCAGGCCCCATGGGTAACAGGAAGAGAGCAGAACCCAGGCCGGGGCCTAGAAAGCCTCTACTTCCTCATCCGTGAGGTCGGGGCTGACTCCTCCACATCCTGCCCTGCACCCGCAGGCCCAGTGAGCCTGCAGCTGTCCCCAGCACGGGCTGGCCTGGCAATCAGGGGTCCCGTCTTCTGCCCCACAGCCACCTCCACTCATCACCATTGTTGCTTCCTCCCGTGCCAATGTCCCCTCGCCTTTGGCACAGCATGTGGGATCTTAGTTCCCTGAGCAGGGATCGAACCCATGACCTCCTGCATTGGGAGCGCAGAGTCTTCACCACTGGACCACCAGGGAAGTCCCCCGTTGTCATCTTGTCCATAGACTGTAGCCCACCAGGCTCCTCTGTCCGTGGGATGCTCCAGGAAAGAATCCTGGAGTGGGTTGCCATTCCCTTCTCCGGGGGATCTTCCTCACCCAGGGATCCAATCCAGGTCTCCCACATTGCAGATGGATTCTTAGCTGTCTGAGCCACCAGGGAAGCTTAAAGAGAATTCAGTTTGGGTGTCAGATGTGTAAGATGAGCCCTCGGGGATCTTGATGCATTCCTCAAATACTTTTGGTGCCAGAAAAACCAAGCAAGACCCTCCCCCATCAAAGCTTATTTGTTCTTTATTCTTTCTGTGATCTAGCACGTTTCATTCATAACCTTAACCAAAATTCATGGAAATGATGAGGTACAATAACTTGTTTCATACTTGGTTTCTTTTTTCTGTTTTTCCTAAGATTCTACCACCCCACCTCCCCACCACCCACTCCCTGGCACAGGTTACCACGAAGCTTCAGCCCCTGGTAGGAAACCTGTCTGTTTCAGAGGGCCTCGTCCTGGCCCCAGGAGCCCTTGCTGTGTTCTCAGGGTTTCTGTTCACAGCTGTGGCTGAGTGCCCTTCCGGGTAAGGGTGACAGAGCCTGTTATGAGCTGGGGGCACAGGACTGGGGTCAGAGTCATGTCCTGTCTGCACTGGGCTCTCTCCACGTGCCTGCCATCTGCCCGTCTGTCCGTCCAGCCAACAGCTGTCTGGAGATAGCCTCCTGGGTGTCCCAGGCCCCATGGGTAACAGGAAGAGAGCAGAACCCAGGCCGGGGCCTAGAAAGCCTCTACTTCCTCATCCGTGAGGTCGGGGCTGACTCCTCCACATCCTGCCCTGCACCCGCAGGCCCAGTGAGCCTGCAGCTGTCCCCAGCACGGGCTGGCCTGGCAATCAGGGGTCCCGTCTTCTGCCCCACAGCCACCTCCACTCATCACCATTGTTGCTTCCTCCCGTGCCAATGTCCCCTCGCCTTTGGCACAGCATGTGGGATCTTAGTTCCCTGAGCAGGGATCGAACCCATGACCTCCTGCATTGGGAGCGCAGAGTCTTCACCACTGGACCACCAGGGAAGTCCCCCGTTGTCATCTTGTCCACCCCCTCCCCCATTCCCTGCACAGGAGCGGCTCTGTGGAAATTGATTTAGCCTTGCTTCTCGCTTCCCTACCTCCCACCCCATCCACTTCCATCCGCAAGGAGCAAGCTTTTCTGTCCCTCCATGCAGCCCCTCTGAGCCTGTGACTCCGCTGGCCCCTTCTGCCCTCCATGCTGCCTGGTCCCGCTTCTCTGTGTCCCTGCTAGGTCTCTGCCAGGAGACCCGTCAGCTCTGCCAACTCATGCCCGCTCACGCGCACCTTGCTGATCTGAGTGGGCGTCATCTCCTGGCCTCAGCACTGCCCTGGCCCCCTCGGAGGAGAAGGTGTTTCACCAAGAGCCCCTAGAACAGCGACCAACACACGTTTCCTATAAAGAGTCAAAAGGTCAGCTGCTGCTGGACCGGCCTCCCCCACCACGGCTCAACTCCGTCATAGTCCAGAAGCAGACACAGGCCGTCCATAAACAGACCTGGCTGTGTGCCAGGTTGTTGAAAGTTGAATTTCCTATCACTCGAATGGGGTGTGATGCATTTCAATTTTTTTTTTCCCCACGTATTTAAAAATGTAACAACGGGGACTTCCCTGGCTATCCAGTGGTTAAGGCCCCACGCTTCCAGTGCTGTGGGGCGTAGCTTTGATCCCTGGTCGGGAAACTCAGATCCCCCGTGCCAAACAGTGGAGCCAAAATAAAAAACCATGTGACAACCACTGTTAGCTCGCAGACTACACAGAAGCAGGTGGCTGACCACAGCTTGCTGACCTTGGTAGAGGTCCGTGTCTAAGCCTGGTCGCCCACCTGTTTCCAGGCCTCACCTAGGTGTCCCTGGTCCAGGGGACTGTGGCCACGCCCGGTCGTGCCCGGGTCCTCTGCTCTGTGGCTGCTTCACGCTCCAACAGCAGAATCAGGTGGCTGCAGCAGAGCCCAAAATATTTATTAGCTGGCCCTTAACAGAGCACGTCGGCCCGCCCCTGGTTCACACAGTCAGTCAGTCTCATTTCGTCCTCAAACAACCCGAGAAGGCAGGGGTTTTACCCCTTCAATTTTTTGGGAGAGGAACTTGAAACTCAGGAAGAGTGAACTGATCCGTCCCTCGTGACCCTGTCCGCCAATCTGGGCCCACTGGAATCCCCTGCCAGCAAAGGGCCGTCGCCCTCCACCCCACACACACCCAAGGTGGGGAGTTATTTTCTTGGCATTTTGACACTGGAAAACCCCGATCTGACTAGATGCCCCCAGGGCTGTTTGCTCAGCAGACGTGGCCAAGCGCATTTCCTGGGTGCCTCGGCCCACAGGCCGTGGGACACCTCCCAGGTCTCCTCCAGGGGGTCCAGCCGTCTCCTGTGTCCCCAGACAGACACGATCTGGACCCGGGCTGAGCGCTGTTTCACGTGGAAAGGTACGCCTGGAACTCGAAGAGCACTTGGGAAGGTAACTGGAGTTCCAGCGGTGGGACTGCCCTGCCAGGTGTGGTCCCGAGTCCCTCCCAGGTGTTGCTCTCTGTACCCTCACCCTCGGCTGTAACAAGAGGGTGAGTGGGAGCCAGTTTCTCTTTCAGCCCCACCTTTGGGCTTCATGGTGGCCTAATACTTGCCTGAGTTCTCTTAACCCCTCTCCTGGCAAAACTGGTCACTCCTCTGTCTTGGTGTCCGACTTTGACCAGACACGAGAGATTTGGAAGTCCTCTGTGGCATGGCTCATGGTTGCAGAATGGAGAATAGAGGCTTTGCCCAGACGTGGCATTGCAGGAGGAGGGGCGATGTCAAGGTCACAAGACGCAGGGCAACCTCTGGGATGTCTGGAGATGGTGGCATCCCAGCTGCAGCCAAGGCGAACACGTAGGGCATCCCTGTTAGAGCCCCAGTGGGGAGGGGAATCTCTGAGACAAGAATAGCGCCAGGCACACACGGCCATTGACCAATACACGGTTGTCCAGTGAATGAATAAAAAGTGAAGCGAAAACTGCTCAGTTGGGTCTGACTCTTTGTGACCCATGGACGAGCCATGGAATTCCCCAGGCAAGAATACTGGAGTGGGTAGTCATTCCCTTCTCCGGGAAATCGTCCCAACTCCAGGATCGAACCCAAGTTTCCCATGTTACAGGCGAATTCTGTCCTATCTGAACCACCAGGGAAGCCCGAATGAATGAAACCACATGTAGAAAAGCACCACACCAGCACACCCAGGGAGGGAGGACCCCGTAGCTAGATCAGGAAACAGAAAGCGAGGTGAAGTCCCTACAGCGACTGAGGACAGTCGCATGTGTATCTGGGGGCAGTAGAGTTACCCCATTTCAGGCCACCTCCGTCTGTCTGGACCACCCTGAAGGTGAGGCTGGGGAAATTCTGGTCAGGGGAAGCCCGTCCCCGCTCTGGGGCTTACCTGTCAGCCCAGGAGATGGCCCGCTGATGCCTTGGTGAGCTCGTTCCCTGAGGCTTTTCACTTTTGACATCTGAAAGCAAAAAACTGTCTGCCTATTGGGATCCGTCTGGAGGCTTGTCTGGCGTTTGTGGAGGATGCACGAGAGTCCAGGTGTGAACTTAGGGCTGGGGAATCCGCCGGCCTGGCTGCCAGGTCTTGGGTGAGCTGCCTCTGGCCAGGGAGGCAGAGACCCCAAGAAGTCCCAACCCCACTTGCCTGGCTCCCAGTGCCAAGAACCAGTCTGGACCAGAGACTTGAGGGGCAACAGGCAGGGTGTGGCCTTGGAGTAGGACACTGGGTTCTATCCGAGTACCACGTCACACCTGCTCTCAGACTTGGAGGAGGTCAGCTGACCTCTCTGCTCCTCAGTGTCCTCCTCAGAAATGGGGAAAGTCCAGCCTTGGCTGTGGCTGGGATGTCCTTAGAGGAATTTGAGCAAAAAAGAGTGACAAGCCCAAAGCAAGCCTAGCGTGGGACCGGCCATTCTTTGATGTGACATTACTGTTCTTCCTAAAATATTGACCGTGCATTCCCACAGAGAGAAGAATCACCCTGTTGAGATGGAAAATGCACCCTCTAGAAATTTCTGCCTGTGTCGGCTGCTCAGCTTTGGATATCTTTGCTTTAAACAAACCTTTTTCAGGCATTTCCCTTGCACTTCGGTGGCTAGAGCTCCATCCTTCCACTGCAGGGGGCGCAGGTTCAATCCCAGGTCCAGGAACCCTTTTTTTTTTTTTTTTTTTTGCCACTTCTGTTGATCTTTCATTCACTTGTCTTTTTGTTCTTTGGCCTGTGTGGGCCTCCCATCGCAGCGGCCTCTCTCGTCACAGAGCACCGGCCCTGGGCACATGCGCTCCAGAGCTCCTGACACATCGGTCCGGCTGCTCTGCGGTACGTGGAATCTTCCCAGGCCCGGGATCGACTGGTGCCCCTTGCACTGGAAGGCAGTGTCCCTACCCACTGGACCACCAGGGAAGTCCTCGGGGAACTGTTAATAAGATCCCACACGTGGTGGCATGGCCAAAAATTTAGGGGAAAAAATTAATAAAATGCCTTTTTCTAAATAGATAAATGAATAAAGAGCTTTTTTCTTTTTTTTCTTTTTTTTCTTTTTTTTTTTTAAAAGAGCTTTTTTCAACCTCCCAAAAGAAGAACCTCAAAGACAAGGGCAGAAGACAGTCAGGCATCCCCCAACCTTTGGCATCCCTTACTGGGAGGGGTGGGCTTCCTGGGGAGCAGAAGGTCAGAGAAGGCATGGGGGAGGTGCTGCTCCTTTGTCCCTTTAAACCTAGAAAACTGTGACTGGAGGTGGGGTTGAATGAGCGGATCATCTCTTTATGGTGTTTTTTTTTTTTTCCTTTTGTTGGGTAAACTTTTAGCTTGGTTCTGTATCTTTTGGTTTTTTTTCACAGCGTATACTTTATCTTACAGACCCATCTTTGCTGGGATTTCCCTGGCGGTCCAGTTAGAAACGTGTCTTTGCTGGGACTTCCCTGGTGGTCCAGTGGTTAAGACTGTGTGCTCCCAATGCAGGCCGTGCAAATTCTATCCCTGGCTGGGGAACTGAGATCGCACATGCTGCACAGCTTGAAAAAAAGAGAGAGAGAGAGAGAGAGACATATCTTTTATGTTATAAAAGGGAGGAAAAAAGTGTTTCAGAGACAGCAGCATCCCAGCGCTTGGCTAGGGCTGTGGATCGTCCAGCAGGCATGGGGGGAAGACATCAAGAGCATGTATGTGTCCGCCGCAGAGCCAGCTCACATCACATCACATCCCGGCGGGCACCCGGGTCCCGCTTCCTCCCTCCCCTTTATCTCCAGCCCCACATGATCCTCCGGGCACACCAGCCACCCTTGTACTTGGAGGCCGTGCACACCCCCGGCCGGCCCTGGGAACAGCCACACAATAGCTCCCCTCGTTTCGGGTGCCAGGCCAGCATTTCCTCCTCCTCCTCCAAGGGACGTATAATAGCACCAACCGGATATTTTTAGATCAGCTTTGAAAAGTCGCAGTGTGTTGAGACCGCATACCAGACGCATGAGGTCACCGCGCCGGTAATCGCAGAACCAGAGAGCTGGTGGACCCCCGCCTCCCAAAGACATCCCCCGCGGTCCCCCCACCACCAGCCCCCCAGATGCTGGGCCTGAATGTCTCGTTAAAACTCGCCAGACTTGTCCCAAATCCGTAAGGGACCCCTGTGGCTCTTCTCGATGCGAATGCGCGTGTCTGGGGTGTCTCTGAGGCAGGCCTTGAACCTAGGCACCGCAGCGGCTCTGGACTTGCCCCCGGAGGAATGTCACTCAGGGTCAGGCACCCCCTGGCCATCTGTTTGTGGTTAGGACAGGCAGGACTTTGCAGGCTTGCTCGTGGGAGTTCACTTGATCACAAAGCAGGCCTGTCCTCTGCTCAGACGCTACCCTGCAGAGTCTGGAAGGAAAGGAGGAGACAGATCTGCCGTCTGCTTTTCCCAGAGCCATGGCTCAAAAGCCTGTGGGCTCTACTCCAAAGGCTGAACTTAAAAGGAGACCGGAGAGTAAACCTGGATAGACAGTTTTCTCTGCCAGGGGGCCCATCAGCACCTCCAGCACACGTGGGGGCCCTCATTACAGGAGGGAGCCCCAGGCAACCTGCCCCCGCACACCCCTTTGCCTCCATCTGTACACAGCAGTGCTTCTCAACCCATTCAGTTCGGCGCTCTCTGGGCACTTTTTTTCCTTCATTCATTTCACTGCATCGCGGCAGAGGATGAGATGGTTCGAATGCATCACTGACTCAACGGACATGAATTTGAAGAAACTCCAGAAGATAGTGAAGGACAGAGGAGCGTGGCGAGCTGCAGTCCACAGGGTCACAAAGCGTCAGACCCAGGTTAGCGACGGAACGACGGAGCCTTAGTCCAGCTCAGGATCCTGGCTGCATCGTGCGGGTTTTTGGCCGAGCTGGCACGAGGGTCCCACAGGGTCACAAAGCGTCAATCCCCCGGCCGGCCCTGGGAACAGCCACACAATAGCTCCCCTCGTTTCGGGTGCCAGGCCAGCATTTCCTCCTCCTCCTCCAAGGGACGTATAATAGCACCAACCGGATATTTTTAGATCAGCTTTGAAAAGTCGCAGTGTGTTGAGACCGCATACCAGACGCATGAGGTCACCGCGCCGGTAATCGCAGAACCAGAGAGCTGGTGGACCCCCGCCTCCCAAAGACATCCCCCGCGGTCCCCCCACCACCAGCCCCCCAGATGCTGGGCCTGAATGTCTCGTTAAAACTCGCCAGACTTGTCCCAAATCCGTAAGGGACCCCTGTGGCTCTTCTCGATGCGAATGCGCGTGTCTGGGGTGTCTCTGAGGCAGGCCTTGAACCTAGGCACCGCAGCGGCTCTGGACTTGCCCCCGGAGGAATGTCACTCAGGGTCAGGCACCCCCTGGCCATCTGTTTGTGGTTAGGACAGGCAGGACTTTGCAGGCTTGCTCGTGGGAGTTCACTTGATCACAAAGCAGGCCTGTCCTCTGCTCAGACGCTACCCTGCAGAGTCTGGAAGGAAAGGAGGAGACAGATCTGCCGTCTGCTTTTCCCAGAGCCATGGCTCAAAAGCCTGTGGGCTCTACTCCAAAGGCTGAACTTAAAAGGAGACCGGAGAGTAAACCTGGATAGACAGTTTTCTCTGCCAGGGGGCCCATCAGCACCTCCAGCACACGTGGGGGCCCTCATTACAGGAGGGAGCCCCAGGCAACCTGCCCCCGCACACCCCTTTGCCTCCATCTGTACACAGCAGTGCTTCTCAACCCATTCAGTTCGGCGCTCTCTGGGCACTTTTTTTTTCCTTCATTCATTTCACTGCATCGCGGCAGAGGATGAGATGGTTCGAATGCATCACTGACTCAACGGACATGAATTTGAAGAAACTCCAGAAGATAGTGAAGGACAGAGGAGCGTGGCGAGCTGCAGTCCACAGGGTCACAAAGCGTCAGACCCAGGTTAGCGACGGAACGACGGAGCCTTAGTCACAGCGCTCAGGATCCTGGCTGCATCGTGCGGGGTGTTTTCTTGGGGCACCCAGACTGCTCATGGCACGAGGGCTCTGGAGCCCTCAGGCTCGGCAGTTGCAGTGTGCAGCCTTAGTGTTTCCAAGTCATGTGGGATCTTATATCCCCAACCAGGGACAGAACCCACACCCAGATGCGTAACCACTGGACCACCAGGCAAGTCGCTGTGGGCACTTTTGGGGTTGTCCCACGTGCTGCCTTGGAGAAGGAAATGGCAACCCACCTCAGTATTCAGTATTCTTTTCTGGAGAATTCCATGGATGGAGAAGCCTGGCGAGCTACAGTCCATGGCGTCTCAAATATATGTATGTGTGTGTGTGTGTGTGTGTGTGTATATATATATATATATATATATATATGTATGTATGTATATATGGCTTATTTATGTATATAGGACTTCCCTGATGGCTCAGTGGTGAGGAATCTGCCTGCTATGCAGGAGACCCGGGTTCCATCCCTGGGTTGGGAAGATCCCCTGGAGGAGGGCATGGCGACCCACTCCAGTATTCTTGCCTGGAGAATCCCGTGGACAGAGGAGCCTGGCGGGCCGCAGTCCCTAGGGTCACACACGGTCAGACACGACTGGAGGGACTGAGCAGCCAGCAGCACACGCTGCCGACATCTGGCAGGTAGAGACCAGGGGTGGCCTGGACACCCTACAGCGCTCAGGACGGCGCTACCCCAGAGAGTGATCCCAGCCTAAGTAGCACCAGTGCCAAGGCTGGGAACCTGGCCCTGGGTTCCCCAGACACGCGGCGGGGCAGGGTACGCGGTGGCCCAGCCCCCAGCCGCTAGTCTATAGCTCAGTCACACACAGCAAGATCCTGTGAAGAAGAGGGATAGGTGAGCTCGGTGGCTGCTCTCTGATTCTGAAAACCACCGTGTCAGGCTGGATTCCACCTCCACAAGGCCAGGCGAAGACCCCACCCCTCAAAGTGCCCCCTGCCCTGAAAGTTAGTCTCCCAGTCCTGTTCAGCTCTTTGGGACCCACAAGGTCCTCAGGGCTGGAGTGGGTTGCGCTCCTAGGGGCACCAACCTCTAGGACGACGGAGCCTCGTCATCCCAGTCGGGTGTTTTCTTGGGGCACCCAGACTGCTCATGGCGAGGGCTCTGGAGCCCTCAGGCTCGGCAGTTGCAGTGTGCAGCCTTAGTGTTTCCAAGTCATGTGGGATCTTATATCCCCAACCAGGGACAGAACCCACACCCAGATGCGTAACCACTGGACCACCAGGCAAGTCGCTGTGGGCACTTTTGGGGTTGTCCCACGTGCTGCCTTGGAGAAGGAAATGGCAACCCACCTCAGTATTCAGTATTCTTTTCTGGAGAATTCCATGGATGGAGAAGCCTGGCGAGCTACAGTCCATGGCGTCTCAAATATATGTATGTATGTGTGTGTGTGTGTGTGTGTATATATATATATATATATATATATATGTATGTATGTATATATGGCTTATTTATGTATATAGGACTTCCCTGATGGCTCAGTGGTGAGGAATCTGCCTGCTATGCAGGAGACCCGGGTTCCATCCCTGGGTTGGGAAGATCCCCTGGAGGAGGGCATGGCGACCCACTCCAGTATTCTTGCCTGGAGAATCCCGTGGACAGAGGAGCCTGGCGGGCCGCAGTCCCTAGGGTCACACACGGTCAGACACGACTGGAGGGACTGAGCAGCCAGCAGCACACGCTGCCGACATCTGGCAGGTAGAGACCAGGGGTGGCCTGGACACCCTACAGCGCTCAGGACGGCGCTACCCCAGAGAGTGATCCCAGCCTAAGTAGCACCAGTGCCAAGGCTGGGAACCTGGCCCTGGGTTCCCCAGACACGCGGCGGGGCAGGGTACGCGGTGGCCCAGCCCCCAGCCGCTAGTCTATAGCTCAGTCACACACAGCAAGATCCTGTGAAGAAGAGGGATAGGTGAGCTCGGTGGCTGCTCTCTGATTCTGAAAACCACCGTGTCAGGCTGGATTCCACCTCCACAAGGCCAGGCGAAGACCCCACCCCTCAAAGTGCCCCCTGCCCTGAAAGTTAGTCTCCCAGTCCTGTTCAGCTCTTTGGGACCCCAGGGGCTGTAGGCGGCCAGGCTCCTCTGTCCATGGAATCCTCCAGGCGAGAATACTGGAGTGGGTTGCCGCTCCCTGCTCTAGGGGGGTTTTCCAACCCAAGAATCGAACCCAGGTCTCCCACATCGCAGGCAGATTCTTCTCCGGCTGAGCCCTGAAGGCACCCCCTTTGCCTTCGGCCCTGGTTGCCTGTCCAGGGCCTCCCTCCCCCCATCACTGCCCTGCTTGGCACTTTGGAAGTTGATCCGGGTTTTACAGCAAGGCCGATTTCTGGGGTCTGGAGCCCCAGGGGCTGCAGGGCAGGAAGTCACGCATCCTATGACCCGGTCAGTCAGGCGCGTGACCAGTGCGTGGCCCAGCGGGGGCTGCTGCCCTGATCGCAGGCTCTGCTGAATGGAGCCATTTTCCCAGGAAGAGTCCTTGGCCTTCCAGCAGTTCCTTTTTTTTTATGGGGCCTCTGCCTCCTGGCATTTGAGTCTAATCAGGGGTCCACCTGCATCCATCCCACCCGCAGAGTGAGGGCTTGAGAAAATCAGAGCTCGTCTTGGTGTCTCCCTGAGAGCCGGGCCGCCCTCTCCACCCTGCCCTGTCCCCGGCCCCACCAGGCCTGCAGACACACCCCGGCCACCACAGACCTTGGCAGCGGCCTGCCCACCTCCTCCCAGCTGCACCTCCCTCACTCCTATCCTCCCTGCCCAGCTCAGCCTCCTCAAACAGGAACAACGTGAGCCTCACACCTTTCTCTACTGCCGAGTTCCCTTTTTGTATGACTTTGGGACGTTACCTCTACCCTCCCATGCCATCTCTGCCTCTCTTGCTCCTCTGCCCGGTCTTACCACCTCTACTTCGCCCTGGGTTCCCCAGACCGCGCGGGCAGGGTCAGGTGGCCCAGCCCCCAGCCGCTAGTCTATAGCTCAGTCACACACAGCAAGATCCTGTGAAGAAGAGGGATAGGTGAGCTCGGTGGCTGCTCTCTGATTCTGAAAACCACCGTGTCAGGCTGGATTCCACCTCCACAAGGCCAGGCGAAGACCCCACCCCTCAAAGTGCCCCCTGCCCTGAAAGTTAGTCTCCCAGTCCTGTTCAGCTCTTTGGGACCCCAGGGGCTGTAGGCGGCCAGGCTCCTCTGTCCATGGAATCCTCCAGGCGAGAATACTGGAGTGGGTTGCCGCTCCCTGCTCTAGGGGGGTTTTCCAACCCAAGAATCGAACCCAGGTCTCCCACATCGCAGGCAGATTCTTCTCCGGCTGAGCCCTGAAGGCACCCCCTTTGCCTTCGGCCCTGGTTGCCTGTCCAGGGCCTCCCTCCCCCCATCACTGCCCTGCTTGGCACTTTGGAAGTTGATCCGGGTTTTACAGCAAGGCCGATTTCTGGGGTCTGGAGCCCCAGGGGCTGCAGGGCAGGAAGTCACGCATCCTATGACCCGGTCAGTCAGGCGCGTGACCAGTGCGTGGCCCAGCGGGGGCTGCTGCCCTGATCGCAGGCTCTGCTGAATGGAGCCATTTTCCCAGGAAGAGTCCTTGGCCTTCCAGCAGTTCCTTTTTTTTTATGGGGCCTCTGCCTCCTGGCATTTGAGTCTAATCAGGGGTCCACCTGCATCCATCCCACCCGCAGAGTGAGGGCTTGGAGAAAATCAGAGCTCGTCTTGGTGTCTCCCTGAGAGCCGGGCCGCCCTCTCCACCCTGCCCTGTCCCCGGCCCCACCAGGCCTGCAGACACACCCCGGCCACCACAGACCTTGGCAGCGGCCTGCCCACCTCCTCCCAGCTGCACCTCCCTCACTCCTATCCTCCCTGCCCAGCTCAGCCTCCTCAAACAGGAACAACGTGAGCCTCACACCTTTTTCTCTACTGCCGAGTTCCCTTTTTTTGTATGACTTTGGGACGTTACCTCTACCCTCCCATGCCATCTCTGCCTCTCTTCGCTCCTCTGCCCGGTCTTACCACCTCTACTTCTATTGGCCTCTCATTCTCCCAAACAGGGACCCCCCTCCCACTCACTGGGTACTTTTCCTGCCCCTGGTTCCCTCAGGATTCCACCGAGCCCTCCCCCTATCTGGGTACCACGTGGGAAAGAGGTGCCCCAGGAACCTGAGTTGGGGGCAGAGGGTGTTCTGTATCCTCATCTGGCTCATCACATGGGGGACCCCAGGGTGGACTCCACCAAGCCACGGGGTCTGAGGACTGAGTACATATTGGGAGCGAAGCCCTGATTGGTAGCATGACGTGGGTTGACCCCCAAAGCATCAGACTGAGTGAAAGAAGCCAGACCTGAAAGGCCACCCCGTATGTGCCCCTGCTTATATGAAATGTCCAGACCGGGCAAATCCACAGAGACAGAAACCAGATTCGTGGTTTCCAGGGGCTGAGAGAGGGGAGATGGGGAGGAGCTGCAGATGGGGTTGGGTCTCCTGGTGGGATGATGGAAATGTTCTGGAACTAAATAGAGGCGATGGTTGAGCAACACTGAATGTACTGAATGCCACTGAAGTGATCACATTTTATTTTATTTTATTTATTTATTTTTTAAAATTTATTTTGGGGGGGGGTGGGGTGGGGAGGGAGGGGAGCAGGCAGGCTACTTCTTTTGGTCTTTCATTTGTCTATTTTCATCCATCTTTGTTCCTTGACCCGTGTGGGCCTCCCATCGCGGTGGCGTCTGTCGCTGCAGAGCACTGGCTCTGGGCACATGCGCTCTAGAGCTCCGGCTCGGTAGTTGGACACATGGGTCCAGCTGCTCCGCGGCACATGGGATCTTCCCAGGCCAGGGATCGAACCGGCGCCCCTTGCACTGCAAGGCGGTGTCCTTACCCACTGGACCACCAGGGAAGCCCTGATCACATTTTAAAAGTTAGTCTTATGTCACTTTTACCCTCGTTTTTTAAAAAGTGACCGTGAACCAGCCTGGATGGGAACAGGGTTTGGGGGCGAATGGTTACATGTATATGTATAGCTGAGTTCCTTCATTGTTCACTTGAGACTATCACAGCATTGTTCATTGGCTATACCCCAGCACAAAATGGTTTTGGTGTTTAAAAAATTAAATTAAAAAAAAGAAATTCCTGTGAACCAGCTTGTCAGCCCATGGAATTACAAGACCTCTCCAGAATGGGACCTGTCCCCACGTCTGCTCCCTCCCAGCCAGGCTAGTGGCCAGCCTGGAGCCTGGGGCCGGTATCAACCCAGCACCTAGCAGACGCCTTCTGGAAAGTCAGTATGCTGGAGATTAACTGTTTTCAGCTCTGCAGGCCAGCAGGTCTCTGTCACACCACCCCTGCCACCGCAGCACAAAGGCGGTTGTCGACGGTCCATCAATGGATGGGCCTGACCACGTGCCAGTACTCTTCATTTATGGATGCTGAAACTTCAATAGGATTTCTGCATGGAAGGAAATACTACTCTTCTTGTTTTTTTGGTTTTCTTTTTTTTTTCTTTAAACCATTTACAAATGTAAAAATCCCTCTTGGCTCACAGCCGTAGGAAAACATGCAGTGAACTGGGCTTGACCACAGACTAGAGTTCGCTACGTGAACAATAGTTACTGAAAAAGAGTTCCTGCGATCGGCGTTTCTAACGTCCAGTACTTAGAACCTGAGCCCCTCCCACCCCTCAGCCACAGAGATAAAGAGCCAGCCTACAGATGTCTGGGCAGCTCCTGTGGCTTATTGGTAAAGAACTCACCTGCCAGCGCAGGAGCTGCAGGAGACTCAGGTTCGATCCCTAGGTCAGGAAGATCCTCAGGCGGAGGAAGTGGCAACCTCCAGCCCCAGTATTCTTGCCCATGGACAGAGGAGCCTGACAAGCTATAGGCCATGGGGTCGCAAGGAGTCAGAGGCACCTGAGCATGCATGCATACACGGGATGCACCAGGGCTGCCTACCTGTGTGTTTCCCAGGCGTCACCTGGCGTCTCTGAGTGACTTCCTGGGAACCGTGGTCCACAACACCCCGAGGGAGCCTCCAGGCTGAGGCCTGTAGGAATTTCATCCTCGCATTCTGAAAACCTGCTTCTTGTTTTCCTCGCAGGCTTTCGGGAACGCTAAAACGGCCCACAACAACAATTCCAGCAGATTCGGGAAATTCATCCAGGTCAACTACCTGGAGAGCGGCATCGTGAGAGGGTGAGTCGGCCGGTGCCCACGCTGTGCACTCTGCCTTCAGTCTGGGGTCCTGGGCTTCTGTGCAGCGGGAACCCAGGACTGAGCCAGCAGGGAGCTGGAGGCTGAAATCACGGTCTCGCTGTCATTTGTGAATGGTGCAGGGAAGCCAGTGAGATTTTCAGTCACTGACATGGAAGTCTGACAGGTGGTAGGCAATGTGGGTGGGGGAGGGGCGGCACCTCTATAGCCAAGCCTGCCTGCCCAGGGATATTGTCTAGGGCACAGAGCATGGGCCCAGGCACTCACTAAGTAAGTACAGTGAGCTGGAGGTCCGAGCATGACATGTTTGCCAAGAGCAGGCGAGGGCCCACCGACCTAGTTCCTGGTCTTGATGCTTCTACTTCCATAGGTCTAGGGAGAGTTGGTGAGGACTCTGGCATTTGCCATATGTGCCCCTTTAGCTGGAAAGAGATGTGATGCTGGGTAGCCGTGCGCGGCACTTGTCCAGGGAAGGGCTGAACGGAGGACGTTGAGTGGAAGCAAGGGGCTTTGAATGTTCATAGGTATGGTTCTACATGCAGGACGGGCTGCAGGGGGTACTAGTTACTGAAAAAGGTTCGATCGGCGTTTCTAACGTCCAGTACTTAGAACCTGAGCCCCTCCCACCCCTCAGCCACAGAGATAAAGAGCCAGCCTACAGATGTCTGGGCAGCTCCTGTGGCTTATTGGTAAAGAACTCACCTGCCAGCGCAGGAGCTGCAGGAGACTCAGGTTCGATCCCTAGGTCAGGAAGATCCTCAGGCGGAGGAAGTGGCAACCTCCAGCCCCAGTATTCTTGCCCATGGACAGAGGAGCCTGACAAGCTATAGGCCATGGGGTCGCAAGGAGTCAGAGGCACCTGAGCATGCATGCATACACGGGATGCACCAGGGCTGCCTACCTGTGTGTTTCCCAGGCGTCACCTGGCGTCTCTGAGTGACTTCCTGGGAACCGTGGTCCACAACACCCCGAGGGAGCCTCCAGGCTGAGGCCTGTAGGAATTTCATCCTCGCATTCTGAAAACCTGCTTCTTGTTTTCCTCGCAGGCTTTCGGGAACGCTAAAACGGCCCACAACAACAATTCCAGCAGATTCGGGAAATTCATCCAGGTCAACTACCTGGAGAGCGGCATCGTGAGAGGGTGAGTCGGCCGGTGCCCACGCTGTGCACTCTGCCTTCAGTCTGGGGTCCTGGGCTTCTGTGCAGCGGGAACCCAGGACTGAGCCAGCAGGGAGCTGGAGGCTGAAATCACGGTCTCGCTGTCATTTGTGAATGGTGCAGGGAAGCCAGTGAGATTTTCAGTCACTGACATGGAAGTCTGACAGGTGGTAGGCAATGTGGGTGGGGGAGGGGCGGCACCTCTATAGCCAAGCCTGCCTGCCCAGGGATATTGTCTAGGGCACAGAGCATGGGCCCAGGCACTCACTAAGTAAGTACAGTGAGCTGGAGGTCCGAGCATGACATGTTTGCCAAGAGCAGGCGAGGGCCCACCGACCTAGTTCCTGGTCTTGATGCTTCTACTTCCATAGGTCTAGGGAGAGTTGGTGAGGACTCTGGCATTTGCCATATGTGCCCCTTTAGCTGGAAAGAGATGTGATGCTGGGTAGCAGTGTGAGGCAGTTGTCCAGGGAGGGGCTGAAAGGAGGACGTTGAGTGGAAGCAAGGGGCAATGTAGGTTGATGAATGGATTCATGGGTGGGTGAATGGATGATGGGTCGTAGGTTCATGGATCAATGAGTGGAAGGATGGGTAGATCCATGAATGGATGCTGGATGGATAGTAGGTTCACAGATGTATGAGTGGAAGGATGGGTAGATCCATGGATGGATGGATGGATGATGGGTAGTGGGTTCATAGATGGATGAGTGAATAGATTCAGGGATGGGCAGATGGACTCATTGGCAGATGGTAGGTTCATGAGAGAATGAGTTTTTAGACGGATGGATTTGGATGGACAGGTGGATGGAGAAGTGAATGAGGTCATAGGTGGTAACTGGATTGTGAAGCTGACTGCCAGGGGGTGGTTAAAACAGATCTACACTTTGTGCCAGAAATGTGAGTTCCTTAGGTGGAGGCCCCTTTATTTCAACTAACTGTGTAATGTTGAAATCATAGTCTGAAAAAATGAAATTGCGTTTATGTATATTCTCTGCAGTGTTATGCTAATAAAAACACCTGGCAGCTTTATTCAATAAGTTAATGTTACAAGGAATGATCTGTTTTGTCATAATGTGATTTCCACCTTAAATACTATAGAATTCTTTCTCTCTAAAATGTACATTCTGGGTAGTCTCGAGTAGTTAAAAAAGTGTAACTGTGAGTTAATACTGCATAGTGTTTTGGTTATTTTTTTTTAACACACGGAGGTCTTATGAGCCATAAAACTGTTTCATACTTGAAAAAACCATTTCGGTTCAGCCCGTGCCCTGGTGACTTGAAGGAACTCTTCCCAAGCCACATTCTGGTGTGAGGGTCCCACTGGTGGTAGGATTTGCAAAGGCTCCAGGCAATGCTCTGGGCAGCGGATAAGAAGCCTTCAGAGCATGGGCCCAGGCACTCACTAAGTAAGTACAGTGAGCTGGAGGTCCGAGCATGACATGTTTGCCAAGAGCAGGCGAGGGCCCACCGACCTAGTTCCTGGTCTTGATGCTTCTACTTCCATAGGTCTAGGGAGAGTTGGTGAGGACTCTGGCATTTGCCATATGTGCCCCTTTAGCTGGAAAGAGATGTGATGCTGGGTAGCAGTGTGAGGCAGTTGTCCAGGGAGGGGCTGAAAGGAGGACGTTGAGTGGAAGCAAGGGGCAATGTAGGTTGATGAATGGATTCATGGGTGGGTGAATGGATGATGGGTCGTAGGTTCATGGATCAATGAGTGGAAGGATGGGTAGATCCATGAATGGATGCTGGATGGATAGTAGGTTCACAGATGTATGAGTGGAAGGATGGGTAGATCCATGGATGGATGGATGGATGATGGGTAGTGGGTTCATAGATGGATGAGTGAATAGATTCAGGGATGGGCAGATGGACTCATTGGCAGATGGTAGGTTCATGAGAGAATGAGTTTTTAGACGGATGGATTTGGATGGACAGGTGGATGGAGAAGTGAATGAGGTCATAGGTGGTAACTGGATTGTGAAGCTGACTGCCAGGGGGTGGTTAAAACAGATCTACACTTTGTGCCAGAAATGTGAGTTCCTTAGGTGGAGGCCCCTTTATTTCAACTAACTGTGTAATGTTGAAATCATAGTCTGAAAAAATGAAATTGCGTTTATGTATATTCTCTGCAGTGTTATGCTAATAAAAACACCTGGCAGCTTTATTCAATAAGTTAATGTTACAAGGAATGATCTGTTTTGTCATAATGTGATTTCCACCTTAAATACTATAGAATTCTTTCTCTCTAAAATGTACATTCTGGGTAGTCTCGAGTAGTTAAAAAAGTGTAACTGTGAGTTAATACTGCATAGTGTTTTGGTTATTTTTTTTTAACACACGGAGGTCTTATGAGCCATAAAACTGTTTCATACTTGAAAAAAAAAACCATTTCGGTTCAGCCCGTGCCCTGGTGACTTGAAGGAACTCTTCCCCAAGCCACATTCTGGTGTGAGGGTCCCACTGGTGGTAGGATTTGCAAAGGCTCCAGGCAATGCTCTGGGCAGCCGGATAAGAAGCCTTCAGTGTTAGAGGCGGGGAGAGCCAAGCAGCAGGTCCCTGGAGGCTGCAAGAAGGCACAGGTGTTTCAGGAGGGGAGCAGTCTCCCAGGAGAACTGATTTCAAACCATCCAGGTTCTTTTCTGCATGTAAATCTGAGTGGGACTTCCCTGGCAGCCACGTGGTTTTAAGACGCCATACTTGCACTGCAGGGTCACGGGTTCGATCCCCAGCGGGGCTGAGCTAAGATCTTGCACACCTCATGTTGTGGCCAAAAGATAAATACACCTAAACCTAACTGACGATCATTTCCATTGATGGCGTATGTTCAAAACAAGGGGAGAAATATTGTCTTCCCAAATCCTTCAGCCTCGGACTTACCTCAGTTTTCCTGCCCAGGCTCTTCAGTGGTGTGGGGAGAGAGGCCCTAGATAAATGCAGCATCTCCCCTGGCCCTCAGGGACACGCAGGAGTGGGCGGTGCTCCCCAGGGCCTCAGCCTGGGTGGGCTGTCCAGTGGCCCCTTCCCGACTGCTGCTCGGCCCAGCTTGGTCTCTGCATACACAGAGCCACCCTCCTGGCCCCCCTTGCCCCTCAGGTCTCAGCCCTTTCTCCAGAAAGTCCTTCCCTCCTTATTTTAGTCTGTTCTGTTCTATTCTTGCCATGCAGCTTGTAGGATTTTCGTTCCTCCACGAGGGAGGGCACCCCAGCCCCGGCAGTGAAATCACAGAGGCCTAGCCACTGGTCTGCCAAGGAATTCCCCCTCACTCCTGATTTTAAATCCAGTTTTCTCCCATGGGTTCATATTTTGCACAATGTGCCTACCACGTTGCAGAGCCTCTGACTAGCAGGAGAGGCCCAGGGTATCTTCCTGAGTAGAAGACACAGAAACAGACTTGTTTCTAGCTCCAGTGGCTCTCTTGGGAGCAAGAGGCTGCCTCGTGAGGTTAATACTCATAAACCCTTTGTTTCATACTTGAAAAACCATTTCGGTTCAGCCGTGCCCTGGTGACTTGAAGGAACTCTTCCCAAGCCACATTCTGGTGTGAGGGTCCCACTGGTGGTAGGATTTGCAAAGGCTCCAGGCAATGCTCTGGGCAGCCGGATAAGAAGCCTTCAGTGTTAGAGGCGGGGAGAGCCAAGCAGCAGGTCCCTGGAGGCTGCAAGAAGGCACAGGTGTTTCAGGAGGGGAGCAGTCTCCCAGGAGAACTGATTTCAAACCATCCAGGTTCTTTTCTGCATGTAAATCTGAGTGGGACTTCCCTGGCAGCCACGTGGTTTTAAGACGCCATACTTGCACTGCAGGGTCACGGGTTCGATCCCCAGCGGGGCTGAGCTAAGATCTTGCACACCTCATGTTGTGGCCAAAAGATAAATACACCTAAACCTAACTGACGATCATTTCCATTGATGGCGTATGTTCAAAACAAGGGGAGAAATATTGTCTTCCCAAATCCTTCAGCCTCGGACTTACCTCAGTTTTCCTGCCCAGGCTCTTCAGTGGTGTGGGGAGAGAGGCCCTAGATAAATGCAGCATCTCCCCTGGCCCTCAGGGACACGCAGGAGTGGGCGGTGCTCCCCAGGGCCTCAGCCTGGGTGGGCTGTCCAGTGGCCCCTTCCCGACTGCTGCTCGGCCCAGCTTGGTCTCTGCATACACAGAGCCACCCTCCTGGCCCCCCTTGCCCCTCAGGTCTCAGCCCTTTCTCCAGAAAGTCCTTCCCTCCTTATTTTAGTCTGTTCTGTTCTATTCTTGCCATGCAGCTTGTAGGATTTTCGTTCCTCCACGAGGGAGGGCACCCCAGCCCCGGCAGTGAAATCACAGAGGCCTAGCCACTGGTCTGCCAAGGAATTCCCCCTCACTCCTGATTTTAAATCCAGTTTTCTCCCATGGGTTCATATTTTGCACAATGTGCCTACCACGTTGCAGAGCCTCTGACTAGCAGGAGAGGCCCAGGGTATCTTCCTGAGTAGAAGACACAGAAACAGACTTGTTTCTAGCTCCAGTGGCTCTCTTGGGAGCAAGAGGCTGCCTCACGTTTTCCTGGGTCCCGGACTGGCTCTGCAGGCCAGAAGCCAGAGCGTTTGCCTCCAATGGGCCTCAGTGCCCCTGTTCTCCGCCCAGATCGCTCCTTCCTGCACTCTCCCTTTCACGTCCTATGACTGCTGAAACAAAGTCTCACAAACCAATGGGCACAAAACAATAGGAGTTCATTCTCTCCCAGTCCTGGAGACCAGAGGTCCGGGATCACGGGGGAGGCGGGGCCGCGCTCCCTACAGAGGCTCTAGGCGAGGAGCCCTCCTGGCCTCTTCTGGCTTCTGGGGCCCCCAGGCATCCTTGGCCCCAGTCTCTGCTTCTGTCTTCACGTGGTCTTCTCCCCTGCATCTATGATCTCCTCTTCTGTCTTCCTGGAGTATTTGCCCTTGGATTTAGGGCCCATCCAGACCATGGAAGAAGGTCTCAGCTTCAGGGGAAAAAAGTGAATGTGTTAGTCGCTCAGTCGTGTAAAACTCTTGCAACCCCGTGGACTATAGCCCGCCAGGCTCCTCTCTCCATGGGGTTCTCCAGGCACGCAGACTGGAGTAGTTTCCCATTTCCTTCAGGGGGTCTTTCAGGGATCGAACCTGGGTCTCTCACTCTGGCAGCCAGCTTCTTCACCATCTGAGCCACGAGGGAAGCCCCATCTCCAGGTCTTTCACTTAATTCCATCTACAGAGACCTTTCGTCACAGTCACGGGCACACATCCCAGGAGGACGTGTCTTCTGGGGCTCCCCATTTCACCCAGCGCATTAGCAGGGCTGGCCCTCGTCTGAGCTCTGAGTCGGCCCTGCCCACCTCGGCTCCCATCAGGCTCCGGGCCGCCGTGTCCCTGGGTGGCTGGGTCTCACAGAGCAGCTGCAGAGTTCTGTCTGTGGCCTCGGATTCGGAAAAGGAAGTCCTCGGCCGTGGCCTGCCCACGCTCGGAGGGCGGAGGAGCACTTCCCGTCCAGGGAGCAGCTGCCGGCAGCTCGCAGGGAGCAGGCCCAGACCCGGTTCTGCTTTGGGGCAGGTGACACTCCTCTGGGCCGCTTCCTGACGAGACCAAGGGTCAAGGGCAGTCCACGCCGTCCCCCAGTTCCCCAATTTGCAAGACCTCGTCTTCCTGTGGGCGCGAGGGCTCAGTGCGGGGGTGGGGGATGTACAGACCCCGGCACCCTGCAAGACCACCCCCGCAGAGGCCGAGGCTTCCATGATAATCACCAAAGGGGCGAGGCTGTGGCCGGTCAGACGACAGCTCGGTGCCCCTAAGAGGTCGCCGTCCTTCCGCATATGGCAACACGGCACAGAATCAACCACAGACTGAGCTGGAAACGTGAGTCTAGGACCAGAGGCAGCCTCCCTCCCCTGGAAAACCAAACTGCTGGGAATCACAAGTTACTAGCCAGTGGAAGGAATGATGGAAAACACAGGTTTAAAATAAAAGAGGATGTGGGCTGAGCCCTTGGAAAACCACCCGTGCAGGGGCTGGGCACACACGTGCGTTCAGAGTGGATCCACATGCGTCTGTTCCAAGCGTGTGCACATGCGTCCAGTGCTGCAGACAAGACGGCCACACTGCAGACGAGTCAGGCTGCATCCCCAGCAGGCCTGGGACCACAGCACCCGCGCCTCCAGTTTTACAGGATGGGCTCAGTTGAGGGTGACCTGCAGACCCATGTAGCTCACACACTCAGTGATAGTGGGTCCCATGAAAGCAGGTCCCCGCCAGGCCACCCTCCTCCTGTGGGGTCCCAGGCAGCACATAACAGCTCAGCCATCTGTGGGAGCCACCGTGCCCCTCCCAGAGGACATTTCAGTCCAGGCTGTTGAACCCCAGCAAGATAGTGCCTAGAACCTCATGGTCGGCCCGCAGAAGTGTCTGATGTCTCTACTGAGGATGTGGCTGTGGGAATGCCTTGTTCCTGCCCCAGCACCCACACAGCCTAGTGGACCCGGGTCCATCACATGTCCATCAAGTGATAAACAGATAAGCCAAATGTGGTGTGTCTAGATGTGTAGGCCGTTGTTGTTGCTAAGTCATGTCTGACTCTTTGCGACCCCATGAACTGCAGCGCTCCAGGCTTCCCCATCCTTCCCCATCTCCTGGAGTTTGCTCAAATTCATGTCCATGGAGTCAGTGATGCCCTCCAACCATGTCCTCCTCTGTCGCTACCTTCTCCTCTTGCCCTCATTCTTTCTCAGCATCAGGGGCTTTTCTAATGAGTCCTCTCTTCCTATCAGGTGACCAAAGTATCAGAGCTTCAGCTTCAGCATCAGTCCTTCCGGTGAATACTCAGGGTTGATTTCCTTTAGGATTGACTGGTTGGATCTCCCTGCTGTTCGGGGGACTCTTAAGAGTCTTCTCTAACACCACAGTTTTAAAGGCATCAATTTTTCAGCTACTATTCAGCTATAAGAAAAAATAAAAAAGAATGAAGTTCTAATACACACTAACTAGTGGCTGAACCATTGGATTGAGTGAAAGAAGGCAGATACAATATCCAGTTGACCTTTGAACAATGCAAGGGTTCGTCAAAAATCCACAGATAACTTGGAAGTCAGCCCCCTGCATCCGAGGTTCCTCCAAATCCACAGTTCCTACAAATCTGTGGTTCCATATCCACGATTCAACCAACTTCAGATCCTGTAGGACAATAGCATTTACTATTGAAAAAATCCACATGTAAGTGGACCCACAGTTGAAGCCCATGTTATCCAAGGGTCAATTATACATACTAAATGAGTGTTTTGGGTTTATTTAATTCTTGAAAATCTAAAGTCATCTTTAGCAGGGTTGCTCAGTGGCTGCCTGGGGGTTGGGGACAGGGAGGAATGACAGGGGGCCCAGGAGGCGTCTCAGGAGGATGGGTGTGTTCAGCGTCTCAGTCTTGGTGGTAGACTCAGGGATCTGCACGTGCACAGCTCATCCAGCCACACGTTTTAAGTCTGTTGTACATTGGCTATACCTAATAAGGCTATTTTTTTTTTAAACTTTTATTTATTTATTTTTGGCTGTGCTGGGTCTTTGTTGTTGTGTGGGTTTAGCTGCTTTGTGGTATGTGGGATCTTCCTGGATCAGGGATCGAACCTGGGTCTTCCGCATTGGCAGACGGGTTCTTATCCACTGAGCCACAAGGGAAGCCCCATAAGGCTATTTTTGAAAATAAATAGATTATGAAGAAACCCAGTCGAAACTCATCCGGGTGCACACTTTTTAGTATGTACAGTTTATGGCATATCAGTCATCGATAGGGCTTCCCTGGTGGCTCAGAGGGTAAAGAATCTGCCGGATGTGAGGGCAATCTGGTTGTGACATCTGTCACACCTTTGATGGCCAGGGTTGATTCAGCTGATCTGGCCGGCTAGACGGGTGTCCCCTTCCTCCCTCACCGCTCCATGTGTGTCCCACCGGAAGCTGTGCGCTCGGTTGAAGAGGGCGACTATCCCCGATAGAGGAGGACTGGTCTTCAGTCAAGGGGATACGAGTAGCTGCGCTCCCCTGCTAGAACCTCCAGACAAGCTCTCAAGAATCTGCCTGCAATGCAAGTGACCTAGGTTCCACCAGGGTTGGGAATATTCCCCTGGAGGAGGAAATGGCAACCCACTCCAGTGTTCTTGCCCGGAGAATCGCATGGACCGAGGAGCCTGGCGGGCTACAGCCCATAGGGTGGCAAAGAGTCGGACATGACTGAGCGACTAACAGACACACACACACACACAATCATCGATAAAGGTGTTTTAAAAACTATACAAAAGTGGAGTTTTCCTGGTGGTCCAGTGGGTAACACCGGTTCGACCCCCGGCCCAGGAAGATTCCACGTGCCTCCGAGCGGCTGGGCCGGTGTGTCCAATTATGAGCCAGCACTCTGGAGCGCATGCGCCCAGAGCCAGTGCTCTGCACCAAGAGAGGCCACTGTAATGGGAGGCCCACACAGGCCAAAGAATAAAGCTGGATGAAAAACAAGTGATGACTTAGAGGTACAAAAAGAAAAAAAAATTGGAATTAAAGCCTGCATTAAAAAAAAAAGTATACAAAAGTGAATCCATTATCTTGTATATCGATTTTAATTTTCTTTTTTGTTGGCCACTTCTATTGATCTTTCATTTATTTATTTCCATGCATCTTTGCTCTTTGGCTTGTGTGGGCCTCCCATTGCAGTGGCCCCTCTCCCTACAGAGCATGAGCTCTGGGTGCATGCTCTCCAGAGCTCCGGCTCTGTAGTTGGACACATCGGTCCAACCGCTTCACGGCACATGGGCTCTCCCCAGGCCAGGGATCGAACTGGCGCCCCTTGCACTGCAAGGTGATGTCCTTACCCACTGGACCACCAGGAAAGCCCTTGTATATCAATTTTCAATTGGAGAAACCTTTCATGGCTGGGGAGATGTCCGAAGCCGTGTTCTGTCTTCAGTGTTATTCATGAGCACGTGGGTCCAGTCATTTCAATTCCTGCTGCCTGGGGGCAGTCCCTAGTGATGCCAGGGTGGGCTTCCATACAGCTGTCATCCTGCGTCTCTGGTCTGGAAGGCAGAAATGGCCGGCCGGGGTCCCTTATTTTTATAGATGGTAATGTTACGATGAGGTGCGCTTATGGTGGTTCTCTGTAAACGACCTTTAGGTTGCCTGTTAGGACACTCAGCGCCGTTACCCTTAGGCCCTGATGGAGGTTTGCGCTTCGGAGGAGGAAATGGCAACCCACTCCAGTGTTCTTGCCCGGAGAATCGCATGGACCGAGGAGCCTGGCGGGCTACAGCCCATAGGGTGGCAAAGAGTCGGACATGACTGAGCGACTAACAGACACACACACACACACAATCATCGATAAAGGTGTTTTAAAAACTATACAAAAGTGGAGTTTTCCTGGTGGTCCAGTGGGTAACACCGGTTCGACCCCCGGCCCAGGAAGATTCCACGTGCCTCCGAGCGGCTGGGCCGGTGTGTCCAATTATGAGCCAGCACTCTGGAGCGCATGCGCCCAGAGCCAGTGCTCTGCACCAAGAGAGGCCACTGTAATGGGAGGCCCACACAGGCCAAAGAATAAAGCTGGATGAAAAACAAGTGATGACTTAGAGGTACAAAAGGAAAAAAAAATTGGAACAAAAGCCCGCATTCAAAAAAAAAGTATACAAAAGTGAATCCATTATCTTGTATATCGATTTTAATTTTCTTTTTTGTTGGCCACTTCTATTGATCTTTCATTTATTTATTTCCATGCATCTTTGCTCTTTGGCTTGTGTGGGCCTCCCATTGCAGTGGCCCCTCTCCCTACAGAGCATGAGCTCTGGGTGCATGCTCTCCAGAGCTCCGGCTCTGTAGTTGGACACATCGGTCCAACCGCTTCACGGCACATGGGCTCTCCCCAGGCCAGGGATCGAACTGGCGCCCCTTGCACTGCAAGGTGATGTCCTTACCCACTGGACCACCAGGAAAGCCCTTGTATATCAATTTTCAATTGGAGAAACCTTTCATGGCTGGGGAGATGTCCGAAGCCGTGTTCTGTCTTCAGTGTTATTCATGAGCACGTGGGTCCAGTCATTTCAATTCCTGCTGCCTGGGGGCAGTCCCTAGTGATGCCAGGGTGGGCTTCCATACAGCTGTCATCCTGCGTCTCTGGTCTGGAAGGCAGAAATGGCCGGCCGGGGTCCCTTATTTTTATAGATGGTAATGTTACGATGAGGTGCGCTTATGGTGGTTCTCTGTAAACGACCTTTAGGTTGCCTGTTAGGACACTCAGCGCCGTTACCCTTAGGCCCCTGTGCTTACCTTGGGTCCAGGGATGTTCATCTGCAGCTGGCTTTACCACAGTCGGAAATCACTCTTGTTCTTCAAGGAAACAGTAGGAACGTGTAACCCTTGGTTCTTCTTTTTCCTCTTGATGACAGAGCGGTTGTCGAGAAGTACCTGCTTGAAAAGTCGCGCCTGGTCTCTCAGGAGAAGGATGAGAGGTAGGGGTGCGCATCCTCGGTGATCCCTGTGAGGAGGAATGGCACAGATGTCCTGAGATGAGGGAGGATCTCCGGAAGGCCCCCACGGGTCTCCTGGGAGCGTGAACTGTGCCACCTTCTCCGGCTGCTTTTTGTGCCTCCCCGGGGCTTTGGCTTGGAGTAGGTGCTCAGATGCCTGGCCACATGTGGTTGGCTTAGAGGTACCTCTGATCCACCAGTGAGTGAGACCTGTGCCCAGCCCCGTGAGGAATCTACTCCCTGGAGAAGCTCGTGGCTTGATTTGGGTATTTTTTTTAAAAGCATCATTAGAATTGACTTATTGTTTCCAATTTGTACACACCTGAGGTGCTTTCTCCCCCGCCAAGTCTGGTCTCCAAAGCAGTGTGAGTAGTGGTTTGAAGAGCAGCAGTGGCTCAACCTCCAAAAACAACTTTTTTCTCCTAATTTTGCCCTACAGGAACTACCACGTGTTTTATTATTTGTTACTTGGCGTCAGCGAGGAAGAGCGTCGGGAATTTCAGCTCAAGCAGCCTGAAGATTATTTCTACCTCAACCAGGTAAACAGCCACGAGCCCCAACCACAAGCGGGGCCTCTGTTCCCCACGGGCTGTTTACGCGCCGCGGGGAGGTCAGAGGCCGTCCGCCTTGGCCCTCTCCAGCCCCCAAACCGGCTCCGAGGAGGCCCGGAGCGGGGCGGCATAAAGGAGCCCATTCATGCCCTGCGTCCTGGGCCCTGCCCCATCCGTTCCGGCCAAAATCATCCTCACACGCCACCCTCACCAGCCTAAAAGGACCCAGAGCACCGCGGACTCTGTTTTGCAGCATAACTTGAAGATCGAGGACGGAGAGGACCTCAAGCACGACTTTGAAAGACTCAAGCAGGCCATGGAGATGGTGGGCTTCCTTCCCGCCACCAAGAAGCAGTAAGTGGGTGGGCCCAGCCGGGCACCCCTCCTGCCTGGACTTACCAGTCACTTAGAGATCTGACCCACCCCCTCGTGGGACCCTCAGTACAGAGAGGATCCCAGTGACAGGGAGTGACAGGGGCTGTGTCATCATTAGCCATTGGGAGATGCCAGTTAAAACCACAGGATGGGACTTCCCTGGTGATGCAGTGGCTAAGACTCTGCCTACTTCCACTGCAGAGAGGGGCCCAAGTTCAGTCCCTGGCTGAGGACTTGGATCCCACATGCTGCTACTAAGACCAAGCGCAGCCAAATAATTATTCAAAACAAAACAAAACAGGGCTTTCCTCATGGTCCAGTGGTTAAGAAGGCACCTTGCAATGCAAGAGACACCCATTTGATTCCTGGTCTGGGAAGATCCCTCATGCTGAGGGACAACTTAGCCCAAGCGCCGCAACTACTGAGCCTGCGCTCTAGAGCCCAGACTCCATAACAAGAGGAGCCACAGCAGTGAGAAGCCCATGCACTGCAACGGAGAGTAGCCCCCGCTCACCGCAACTAGAGAAAGCCCTGGGGCAGCAAAGAGACACACTACAGCCAAAAAAATAAATAAATCTTAAAAAAGAAAATAAAATAGGGCTTTTCAAAGGTCATTCATCATTTTTAAATCTTTTTTTTTTTTTTCAGCTGCGCCCTTGCAGCTCACAGAATCTTAGTTCCCCAAACAGGAATCTGATCTAGGCCCTCAGCAGTGAAAGCATGGAGGTTTAACCACTGGACCACCAGGAAATTCCTCCGACATTTAGAGATCTTACTTTCTTCAGTAACAGGCTAATTAACAGATCTTGTTAGTTAGCAAAAAAGCTACACTATCTCAGTAGGAGCAGCAAAAAATATATAATAAAATAAAATTGACCCAGCTATATTTACCCCAGACAAAAAAACCCACAAGGCTTCTTGCCCCGCAACATGGGTATACTTCACGTTAGGGATCCGTACACTTAAAGCATGGTCAGGAAGGCAGATTTTATACTATGTGTCTGACCACAATTAAAAATTATTTTCATTCTTCAAAACCACTTGGGGTGTTGTCCACACCCGCCCAGGTGACCAGGACACCCGGGGGAATGCCTCCGCCCAGCATCGCCGCAGGAGGGCTCACTGGGGCCAACCCCGTGGACACCCGCGGGGCGGCTCCGACCGCGGGTGCGTGCGCACAACCGGACGTGTGCGTGTGCTCACCCAGAGCCGCACACACGGATGCACACTGCAGCCTAGTGTGCGACAGCCCCAAACCTCCTCCCAAAGGCCCACCTGCCTGAGGTTAAATAAATAAGCACATCACAGTATATCCGTGCAGGGGTCGGCACGCTTTCTAGAGACAGACAGGTAGTAAATATTTTCAGCTTCGTGGGCCACACGGTGTCTGTGACACGGTCTTCTTTACATCCTTGTTCACTTTCTTAACGACTCTTGAAAAGCTTAAGAACCATCTTCAGCTCAGGGGGCTGTACAAAAACGGGCCCCAGTTGACCAGCTGCCTGGACAACAGTGGTTCTCACTGGGGACCTCATTCTGCTCCGAGGGCACTCCTGGCATGGCTTGGAGACATTTTTGAGTGGCCCACCCAGGTATGGTCACTGCAACGGAGAGTAGCCCCCGCTCACCGCAACTAGAGAAAGCCCTGGGGCAGCAAAGAGACACACTACAGCCAAAAAAATAAATAAATCTTAAAAAAGAAAATAAAATAGGGCTTTTCAAAGGTCATTCATCATTTTTAAATCTTTTTTTTTCTCAGCTGCGCCCTTGCAGCTCACAGAATCTTAGTTCCCCAAACAGGAATCTGATCTAGGCCCTCAGCAGTGAAAGCATGGAGGTTTAACCACTGGACCACCAGGAAATTCCTCCGACATTTAGAGATCTTACTTTCTTCAGTAACAGGCTAATTAACAGATCTTGTTAGTTAGCAAAAAAGCTACACTATCTCAGTAGGAGCAGCAAAAAATATATAATAAAATAAAATTGACCCAGCTATATTTACCCCAGACAAAAAAACCCACAAGGCTTCTTGCCCCGCAACATGGGTATACTTCACGTTAGGGATCCGTACACTTAAAGCATGGTCAGGAAGGCAGATTTTATACTATGTGTCTGACCACAATTAAAAATTATTTTCATTCTTCAAAACCACTTGGGGTGTTGTCCACACCCGCCCAGGTGACCAGGACACCCGGGGGAATGCCTCCGCCCAGCATCGCCGCAGGAGGGCTCACTGGGGCCAACCCCGTGGACACCCGCGGGGCGGCTCCGACCGCGGGTGCGTGCGCACAACCGGACGTGTGCGTGTGCTCACCCAGAGCCGCACACACGGATGCACACTGCAGCCTAGTGTGCGACAGCCCCAAACCTCCTCCCAAAGGCCCACCTGCCTGAGGTTAAATAAATAAGCACATCACAGTATATCCGTGCAGGGGTCGGCACGCTTTCTAGAGACAGACAGGTAGTAAATATTTTCAGCTTCGTGGGCCACACGGTGTCTGTGACACGGTCTTCTTTACATCCTTGTTCACTTTCTTAACGACTCTTGAAAAGCTTAAGAACCATCTTCAGCTCAGGGGGCTGTACAAAAACGGGCCCCAGTTGACCAGCTGCCTGGACAACAGTGGTTCTCACTGGGGACCTCATTCTGCTCCGAGGGCACTCCTGGCATGGCTTGGAGACATTTTTGAGTGGCACACTCAGGTATGGTCAGGGGGACAGGTGGGTAGAAGCCAGGTGCCGGCCGTGGCAAGGCTGAGGAGTGACAATGCTAAAAATGAAGACTGCAGGGATTCCCCTGACAGCCCAGTGGTTAGGGCGCCATGTTTCCACTGCAAAGGGTGCAGGTTCGATCCCTGGTCAGGGAACTAAGGTCCCACGTGCCATGCAGCTTGGCCAAAACAAAAGAAAAATAGCAAACTAAAAAAAAAAAAAAAAAAGAATGAACAGTGCTATATACAGTAACACACATGACTCCCCCACCTCACATCAGCAAGCCAGCCCGCAAGTGCATGTGATTTCACCAAAGGCAAGTTCACAGATGGTATCAGATGTCAGGACACGGGTTTCTAGGGAGGTTCCGGTCTGAAGTGACAGTTCCATCAGACTCTGCCCTGGGGGAGGGGCTTTCCTGGCACTCCAGGGGCTCACACTCCAAGTTTCCAATGCAGGGGGTGTGGATGTGGGTTCGTCCCCTGGGCGGGGAACTAAGATCCCACCTGCTTCACAGCATGGCCAAAACAGAAAAAAAACAACTAGGGGAAGAGTGTGTGTGTGTGTGTGTGTGTTTTGCATGAGTGTGATGCCCCCATGTAAAAATTTTTTAAGCTCTCCCAACACCACTACCACCAAAAAGAACCAAAACTGCGTGCCTCCAAAGTCCTGTTCCACGGCGAGAGTCCCCAGTGGAGGAACAACTAGGGAAGAGTGTGCTGGAGAGTGTGCGACAGCCCCAAACCTCCTCCCAAAGGCCCACCTGCCTGAGGTTAAATAAATAAGCACATCACAGTATATCCGTGCAGGGGTCGGCACGCTTTCTAGAGACAGACAGGTAGTAAATATTTTCAGCTTCGTGGGCCACACGGTGTCTGTGACACGGTCTTCTTTACATCCTTGTTCACTTTCTTAACGACTCTTGAAAAGCTTAAGAACCATCTTCAGCTCAGGGGGCTGTACAAAAACGGGCCCCAGTTGACCAGCTGCCTGGACAACAGTGGTTCTCACTGGGGACCTCATTCTGCTCCGAGGGCACTCCTGGCATGGCTTGGAGACATTTTTGAGTGGCACACTCAGGTATGGTCAGGGGGACAGGTGGGTAGAAGCCAGGTGCCGGCCGTGGCAAGGCTGAGGAGTGACAATGCTAAAAATGAAGACTGCAGGGATTCCCCTGACAGCCCAGTGGTTAGGGCGCCATGTTTCCACTGCAAAGGGTGCAGGTTCGATCCCTGGTCAGGGAACTAAGGTCCCACGTGCCATGCAGCTTGGCCAAAACAAAAGAAAAATAGCAAACTAAAAAAAAAAAAAAAAAAGAATGAACAGTGCTATATACAGTAACACACATGACTCCCCCACCTCACATCAGCAAGCCAGCCCGCAA
The DNA here is from genome assembly GCA_022376925.1 of Tragulus kanchil. NCBI lineage: Eukaryota > Metazoa > Chordata > Mammalia > Artiodactyla > Tragulidae > Tragulus > Tragulus kanchil. The sequence continues at coordinate 16,445,288 of JAIOJX010000029.1, read as the reverse complement.
GTGCATGTGATTTCACCAAAGGCAAGTTCACAGATGGTATCAGATGTCAGGACACGGGTTTCTAGGGAGGTTCCGGTCTGAAGTGACAGTTCCATCAGACTCTGCCCTGGGGGAGGGGCTTTCCTGGCACTCCAGGGGCTCACACTCCAAGTTTCCAATGCAGGGGGTGTGGATGTGGGTTCGTCCCCTGGGCGGGGAACTAAGATCCCACCTGCTTCACAGCATGGCCAAAACAGAAAAAAAACAACTAGGGGAAGAGTGTGTGTGTGTGTGTGTGTGTTTTGCATGAGTGTGATGCCCCCATGTAAAAATTTTTTAAGCTCTCCCAACACCACTACCACCAAAAAGAACCAAAACTGCGTGCCTCCAAAGTCCTGTTCCACGGGGAGAGTCCCCAGTGGAGGACTGGCCATCTTTCAGATCTCGTGTGTTGTGACTGGAATGGCTGGTTTTCCGATTCAGCCCAGGTCCCTGGAACCTTGGGCTGTCTCTTGCCTGGAGAAGTGCCCCCACCTCAGCAACTTTTCTTCCCTCAGGATTTTTTCCATCCTCTCGGCCATCCTGTACCTGGGGAACATCACGTACAAGAAGAGAGCCTCGGGCCGAGGCGAAGGCCTGGAGGTCGGGCCCCGAGGCGCTGGACACGCCCCGCAGCTCCTCAAGGTACGGCCGCGCGTCCTTCGCTTTCGTGCCCACCGGGGTCCGGGGCTTCCTGCAGCTTCTGTCAACGGGGGCCTCTCTGCGTGCTTCCTCTCCGCCATCTCAGCACTGTCTCTTCCCATTTCTTCTTCTTTTTTTCATCGAGCTATGATTGGCATACGACATTATCTTACTTTCAGATGGATAGCAGAAATGATCTGGCATCTGTACATGCTGCCAAATGGTCACCACAGGAAGCCTAGCTGACGTTTGTCACACTCCATGGCTACGGGATTTGTTTTTTTCTCTTGTGATGAGAACTCCTAAGATCTACTCTCCCAGTAGCTTTCACTGATGTGGCACGATTGTGTCAGCAGTCGTCGCCGTGCTAGACGCGAGTCCTCACGCAGCGCGGTCGTATCAGCCAGTCACCGTGCGGAACACTGCGTCCCCACGACATTGTCTAGCTGGAGCTCTGTGCCAGTTCCATCAGACTCTGCCCTGGGGGAGGGGCTTTCCTGGCACTCCAGTGGCTCACACTCCAAGTTTCCAATGCAGGGGGTGTGGATGTGGGTTCGTCCCCTGGGCGGGGAACTAAGATCCCACCTGCTTCACAGCATGGCCAAAACAGAAAAAAAACAACTAGGGGAAGAGTGTGTGTGTGTGTGTGTGTGTTTTGCATGAGTGTGATGCCCCCATGTAAAAATTTTTTAAGCTCTCCCAACACCACTACCACCAAAAAGAACCAAAACTGCGTGCCTCCAAAGTCCTGTTCCACGGGGAGAGTCCCCAGTGGAGGACTGGCCATCTTTCAGATCTCGTGTGTTGTGACTGGAATGGCTGGTTTTCCGATTCAGCCCAGGTCCCTGGAACCTTGGGCTGTCTCTTGCCTGGAGAAGTGCCCCCACCTCAGCAACTTTTCTTCCCTCAGGATTTTTTCCATCCTCTCGGCCATCCTGTACCTGGGGAACATCACGTACAAGAAGAGAGCCTCGGGCCGAGACGAAGGCCTGGAGGTCGGGCCCCCCGAGGCGCTGGACACGCTCTCGCAGCTCCTCAAGGTACGGCCGCCCGTCCTCCGCCATCGTGCCCACCAGGGCCCGGGGCTTCCTGCAGCTTCTGTCAACGGGGGCCTCTCTGCGTGCTTCCTCTCCGCCATCTCAGCACTGTCTCTTCCCATTTCTTCTTCTTTTTTTCATCGAGCTATGATTGGCATACGACATTATCTTACTTTCAGATGGATAGCAGAAATGATCTGGCATCTGTACATGCTGCCAAATGGTCACCACAGGAAGCCTAGCTGACGTTTGTCACACTCCATGGCTACGGGATTTGTTTTTTTCTCTTGTGATGAGAACTCCTAAGATCTACTCTCCCAGTAGCTTTCACTGATGTGGCACGATTGTGTCAGCAGTCGTCGCCGTGCTAGACGCGAGTCCTCACGCAGCGCGGTCGTATCAGCCAGTCACCGTGCGGAACACTGCGTCCCCACGACATTGTCTAGCTGGAGCTCTGTGCCTTTCAACCCCGTTCATGGCCCCCGCTCCGTTCCCGGCAGCCACCAGTCTGTTGGCTGCATCTGTGAGCTCGGAGGGCTGGGGGACTGTTTGTTTTTTAAAATTTCACATATCAGGGTGATCGTACAGTGTTTTGTCTTTTTTCTTTTTTTTTTTTTGAATTTTTATTTTACTTTTTACTTTTACAGAGTTTTGTTGTTTACAGATATGTATGATCCCAGATTAGTCATATGTATTTCCCCCCCACCCCACCCCTCCAGACCGTTGCACAGCACCCCTGCAGGATCTCCTATTCCCTCAGCGCAATGACAATAGCTATCTTTTTCCCATATGATAGTATAGGTTTCCATGTTACTCCCTCTACACCTGCCACTCACTGTTCATTCCCCACAATGTCCATATGTCTACTGTCCATGTCTGTTTTTCCATTGCTTCACTGCGTGTGTTACCATTACCATCTTACTAGATTCCATATATTTGTGTTAGTATACTGTACTTGTCTTTCTCTTTTTGACTCACTTCACCTTTTATAATAGGTTCTAGATCCATCCACCTCATTAGGACTGATTCTTCTGGATTTCTTTTTACAGCTGAGAAGTACTCCATTGTATATATGTATCAGAGTGTTTTTATCCATTCATTCATCGATGGAGTAGTGTTTTGTATTTTTCTGACTTATTTCCCTTAACATAATGCCCTCAAGGTCCATCCCTTCCTCGTTTCCTTTGCTTTTTAGTTGAAATATAGCTGATTTACAGTGTTGTATTATATTCAGATGTACAGCAAAAAGGATTCAGTTCTATATATATTCTTTGTTAACTTCTTCTTCATTATAGAGTATTACAAGCAAATCTGGCATCTGTACATGCTGCCAAATGGTCACCACAGGAAGCCTAGCTGACGTTTGTCACACTCCATGGCTACGGGATTTGTTTTTTTCTCTTGTGATGAGAACTCCTAAGATCTACTCTCCCAGTAGCTTTCACTGATGTGGCACGATTGTGTCAGCAGTCGTCGCCGTGCTAGACGCGAGTCCTCACGCAGCGCGGTCGTATCAGCCAGTCACCGTGCGGAACACTGCGTCCCCACGACATTGTCTAGCTGGAGCTCTGTGCCTTTCAACCCCGTTCATGGCCCCCGCTCCGTTCCCGGCAGCCACCAGTCTGTTGGCTGCATCTGTGAGCTCGGAGGGCTGGGGGACTGTTTGTTTTTTAAAATTTCACATATCAGGGTGATCGTACAGTGTTTTGTCTTTTTTCTTTTTTTTTTTTGAATTTTTATTTTACTTTTTACTTTTACAGAGTTTTGTTGTTTACAGATATGTATGATCCCAGATTAGTCATATGTATTTCCCCCCCACCCCACCCCTCCAGACCGTTGCACAGCACCCCTGCAGGATCTCCTATTCCCTCAGCGCAATGACAATAGCTATCTTTTTCCCATATGATAGTATAGGTTTCCATGTTACTCCCTCTACACCTGCCACTCACTGTTCATTCCCCACAATGTCCATATGTCTACTGTCCATGTCTGTTTTTCCATTGCTTCACTGCGTGTGTTACCATTACCATCTTACTAGATTCCATATATTTGTGTTAGTATACTGTACTTGTCTTTCTCTTTTTGACTCACTTCACCTTTTATAATAGGTTCTAGATCCATCCACCTCATTAGGACTGATTCTTCTGGATTTCTTTTTACAGCTGAGAAGTACTCCATTGTATATATGTATCAGAGTGTTTTTATCCATTCATTCATCGATGGAGTAGTGTTTTGTATTTTTCTGACTTATTTCCCTTAACATAATGCCCTCAAGGTCCATCCCTTCCTCGTTTCCTTTGCTTTTTAGTTGAAATATAGCTGATTTACAGTGTTGTATTATATTCAGATGTACAGCAAAAAGGATTCAGTTCTATATATATTCTTTGTTAACTTCTTCTTCATTATAGAGTATTACAAGATACTGAGTACAGTCTCCTGGCCTATATGCTATACTATCTTGTGTATAGTAATCTAGATACTTTAATTCCAAGCTTCTAATTTATCCCTCCCCCTCCCCTTGCCACTTTGGTAACCATAAACTGGTTTTCTGTGTCTGTGGATCTGTTGTATTTCTGTTTTGTACATAAGTTCATTTCTATCACTTTTTAAAGGTTCAGCCTATAAGTGATATCATATGATATTTGTCTTTCTCTGTCTGACTTATTTCACTTAACATAATACCTTCAAGGTTTGTCCCTTCCTTATTTCTTTTCTTTTTTTTTTTAGTAAGTTTTTTTGGGGGCGGGGGCACTTCTGTTTGTCTTTCATTTATCTGTTTTCATCCATCTTGTTCTTTAGCCTGTGTGGGCCTCCTATCGCAGTGGCTTCTCTCATCGCAGAGCACTGACTCTGGGCGCATGCACTCCAGAGCTCCAGCTCAGTAGTTGGACACATTGGTCCAGCCGCTCCGCAGCACGTGGGATCTTCCCAGGCCAGGGATCAAACCAGCGCCCCTTGCACTGCCTGGCAGTGCCCTTTCCCACTGGACCACCAGGGAAGCCCCCCACTTTTTTTTGATTGAACTATAGTTGCTTTACAATGTTGCATTGCTCTCAGGTGTACAGCAAAATGATTCACTTCCACACATATTCTTTTTTTAGATTCTTTTTTATTATAGGTTATTACAGGATACTGAGTGTAGTTCCCTGTGCTATACACTATATAGTTGATTTTCTGTTTTATATGTAGCAGGGTATATACTTCAATCCCAAGCTCCTACCCTTTCCTACTTGATAGCCCTAAGTTTGTTTTCTATGTCTGTGATTTTGTTACTGTTTTATAAACAAGTTCATTTGTATCATTTTTTAAGGATTCTTCACATAAGCAATATCACATGATACTTGTGTTTCTCTGACTTCCTTCACCTAGTATGGTCATCTCTAGGTCTCTCCTTATTGCTGCAAATGGCTTTATTTCCTTCTTTTTTATGGCCAAGTAGTATTCCATTGAAAATGCAAACCGTTCGTCTGTTGATGGACGTGTTGGTTGTTTCCGTGTCTTGGCTGTCGTCGATAGTGCTGCCATGGACACTGGGGTGCAGGTGTCTTTCCGGCCCTTCTTCATTTCAGGACTCTTCTGGGAAGAGCCCTCTTCCATCTCAGCCCCTCATTTGAAAGGCCCTTCCAAGTTATTTATATATTTTTTTTTTTTTGGTGGGGGTGAGATGGAGAGGGAGGGGAGCAGGCGGGCCACTTCTATTGGTCTTTCATTTGTCCATTTTCATCCATCTTTGTTCTTTGGCCCGTGTGGGCCTCCCATCGCAGTGGCCTCTGTTGTAGCAGAGCACCGGCTCTGGGCGCATGCGCTCCAGAGCTCTGGCTCGGTAATTGGACACATCGGTCCAGCCGCTCCACGGCACGTGAGATCTTCCCAGGCCAGGGATCGAACCGGCGCCCCTTGCACTGCAAGGCGGTGTCCTTACCCACTGGACCACCAGGGAAGCCCTATATATATATAATTGAATCAGTTTGCTGCATACCTGAAACTCACATAATGTTGTAAATCAACTCTGCTTTAATTAAAACAAAATCATCTACCCATTAGAATCAAATGGGTCCAAGATGGTACACCAGATCTAGATCTTCAGTCAGCAAGCTAAATGACACACCCAGAGGCGCCATGACAGTTCCACCCTTTCCCTAAAAGAGCTAGAATAATCAGTCCTCCCACTCATTAGCATATGGAATTACCCAGCCTATAAAAGCTAAGAACACCAGGTTTTCGGGGCCACTGGATTCGCTCTGTGATGGCCCATAGTGTCTGTGGAGTGTGCTTTCTCTGAATCTGAATAAATCCATTTCTTACCTATCAAAAAAAAACAAACAAGCAAAATCATCTGTTTGATCCGCAAGGTCATTTTGTGGTTGAACCATCGCCAGTCCACTTGTCCTCAACCCCGGGAGCACTGGGCAGGGTCTGGAGTCATTTAGGGGGTCTTGCAGTGGGTGCAGGCCAGGAATGCTGTTCAGCATAACAGAATGCACAGAATATCCCCCACAGCAAAGGAGGACCCAGCCCCGAATGCCTGTGGGGCCGGCCCTGTTTTCGGATTGTGCGTCCCATCTGTGGCGGGCGGAGCCCCCACCCCTGCTGTGCTCACGGGAATGAGTGAGCACGTCTGCCAGGAGAGGGGCTGCAGTTCCGCCAGCCCAACTCCTGACTGCCCGTGGCCAGGGCCTGACAGTCGGGGAGGGACGGCCTCCTCCCTTGGCCCTTCCTTCCACTCAGGAAGGAGGGATGGCACCCAGGCCAGGAACCCCCTCCAGCAGCGACAGCGATAAAGCCAGGCAGCACCGGGACCCGAGGCCTGCAGTGACCCCCAGGCCTGGGTGACCACACTCTCAGGGCCGGCGAGCCAGCCTGTGGGTGTGATCACTCTGAGACACCAGGTGGAGCACACACTGTGACTTGGCGGCCCCGAGGGTGGGCTTCGGGCCCACTTCCTGGCCCCACTTTAGGGGTCCTTGCTTTCCTCCTCAGGCCTTGTCTTAGGGACACAAAGATCCAGTCAACAAGCTCGGCAAGCTTCCTGTCCTTCCTCTCTCTCTTTTTAAATTTTTATTTATTTTTTTAATTGAAATATATAGTTGGCTTACAATGGTGTTTTAGTTTCTGGTATATAGTAAAGTGATTCGTGTGTTTGTGTGTGTATATGTGTGTGTGTGTGTGTGTGTGTGTGTACATACATATATATATATATGCTTGTAGGGCTTCCCAGATGGCTCAGTGGTAAAAAATCTACCTGAGGAGGAGGATGCAGGAGACATGGGTTTGGTCCCTGAGTTGGAAGATCCCCTAGAGGAGGAAGTGGCAACCCACTCCAATATGCTTGCCTGGAAATCCCATGGACAGAGGAGCCTGCGAGCGACAGTCTACAGGGTCTCCAAAGAGTAGGACACACCTGAGTGACTAACCAACAGCAACAGCATGTATTCTTGTTTAGATTCTTTTCCATTATAGGTTATTACAAGATACTGAATAGAGTTCCCTGTGCTGTAGAGTAGGGCCTTGTTGTTCATATGTTTTGTATAGAGCAGTGTATATCTGTTCATTCTAAGCTTCTAATTTTTCGTGGCCAGGAATGCTGTTCAGCATAACAGAATGCACAGAATATCCCCACAGCAAAGGAGGACCCAGCCCGAATGCCTGTGGGGCCGGCCCTGTTTTCGGATTGTGCGTCCCATCTGTGGCGGGCGGAGCCCCACCCCTGCTGTGCTCACGGGAATGAGTGAGCACGTCTGCCAGGAGAGGGCTGCAGTTCCGCCAGCCCAACTCCTGACTGCCCGTGGCCAGGGCCTGACAGTCGGGGAGGGACGGCCTCCTCCCTTGGCCCTTCCTTCCACTCAGGAAGGAGGGATGGCACCCAGGCCAGGAACCCCCTCCAGCAGCGACAGCGATAAAGCCAGGCAGCCCCGGGACCCGAGGCCTGCAGTGACCCCCAGGCCTGGGTGACCACACTCTCAGGGCCGGCGAGCCAGCCTGTGGGTGTGATCACTCTGAGACACCAGGTGGAGCACACACTGTGACTTGGCGGCCCCGAGGGTGGGCTTCGGGCCCACTTCCTGGCCCCACTTTAGGGGTCCTTGCTTTCCTCCTCAGGCCTTGTCTTAGGGACACAAAGATCCAGTCAACAAGCTCGGCAAGCTTCCTGTCCTTCCTCTCTCTCTTTTTAAATTTTTATTTATTTTTTTAATTGAAATATATAGTTGGCTTACAATGGTGTTTTAGTTTCTGGTATATAGTAAAGTGATTCGTGTGTTTGTGTGTGTATATGTGTGTGTGTGTGTGTGTGTGTGTGTACATACATATATATATATATGCTTGTAGGGCTTCCCAGATGGCTCAGTGGTAAAAAATCTACCTGAGGAGGAGGATGCAGGAGACATGGGTTTGGTCCCTGAGTTGGAAGATCCCCTAGAGGAGGAAGTGGCAACCCACTCCAATATGCTTGCCTGGAAATCCCATGGACAGAGGAGCCTGCGAGCGACAGTCTACAGGGTCTCCAAAGAGTAGGACACACCTGAGTGACTAACCAACAGCAACAGCATGTATTCTTGTTTAGATTCTTTTCCATTATAGGTTATTACAAGATACTGAATAGAGTTCCCTGTGCTGTAGAGTAGGGCCTTGTTGTTCATATGTTTTGTATAGAGCAGTGTATATCTGTTCATTCTAAGCTTCTAATTTGTCCTCCCCCTCCCCTCTTCCTCTTTGATCTTGAAACAGGTGAAGCGAGAAATCTTAGTGGAAGTTCTGACCAAAAGAAAAACAGTGACCTCCAATGACAAACTCATCCTTCCCTATAGTCTCAGCGAGGTGAGTGCAGCCCTGGTCCCTCCTGGGGTGCCCAGGCCCAGAGATGTGGGTGCGCAGGGCGGGGACAGGGAGCTCCTTCAGGGACAGCTGGCACGGGTGGTCATTTTCTTGCCCCTAATTTGACTTCCCCAGTAGCTTGCCAATGCACGGGACACAGGAGGCACCGGTTTGATCCCTGGGTTGGGAAGATCCCCCGGAGAAGGAAATGGCAACCGACTCCAGTATGCTTGCCTGGGAAATCCCATGGACAGGGGAACCTGGCGGGCTACAGTCCTTGGGGTCTCCAAGAGTCAGACGTGACTGAGCGAGTCGCAGCACAGTCGGACAGAGACCTTTGGTGGCACAAGCCAACTTATACAGCTCCAGAGCTGCGGCCACGTGTCTTGGTCTCTGTGCCCAGCACCTCAGCAGGCACGCGCGTTCTCAGCCACAGGGGACGACCACCGGCAGCCCCCAGGCCAAACCCGGCCCGCTGCCTGCTTCTGTCGATAAAGCTTTATTGGCACTTGACTGCCCCTGTTCACACACATGCTGGTCTCCTGCTGCGGGGGCAGAGCTGGCCGGCAGAGCTGGTCATGCTGATTCACCAGCCTTTGCCTGAAAAAAGCTTGCTGACCCCTGAGTCAGAGCGTGACCTTTACAACCATCGTGTGGGTCCCTACATGCTGATAATGCCTCTCTCAAGCCTTTGCCCCAGCCCCGTTGTTTTCTCTGTGGCATGTTTTTCTTGCGTTTTTACACCTCTAGACTTGCAGCTCAGGGAGCAGCAGGAAAGTACCTCGCCACAGGGGCGGGGGGTGGTTTTTAGCTCGTGGTGGAAGCTACTCAGAAATGGCTACCACAGACACTTGGCGCCTTCGTGGGCACAGGCACCCAGCCGTGGGTACGTGAAAGGTCCTACAGGTCCCCGGAACCTGCAGCGCAGCAGGTCCCCGGGGGCACAGCGCTGAGAAGGGGAGGAAGAAGGCCAGATACAGGGCTGCGTCCGGCAGGGTTCCATTTCCTCAACACCAGAGAGACTCGTTACCTAGATCTTGATAGCAGGCTGTCTTAAGTCTTGTCACGACTTAGATCTGAGAGCACAAAAAGAAGGAATTCCTTGTGCATCAATTAGATCCCAACGAGCCTTTTTAAAAAATCATAGAGGTCGGGCTTCCTTAGTGATCCAGTGGGTAAGGACACCGCCTTGCAGTGCAAGGGGCACCGGTTTGATCCCTGGCCTGGGAGGATCCCACGTGCCGCGGAGTGGCTGGACCAATGTGTCCAACTACCGAGCCGGAGCTCTGGAGCGCATGCGCCCAGAGCTGGTGCTCTGCAGCGACAGAGACCACCGTGATGGGAGGCCCACACGGGCCAAAGAACAAGGATGAATGAAAATAGACAAATGAAAAGACCAACAGAAGTAGCCCGCCTGATCCCCTCCCTCCCTACCCCCCGCTAAAAATAAATAAATAAATAAACCAAAAAAAAAAAAAAATCATAGAGGTCAATCATGGCTTTTAGGCATGCTGTGGTCAGGCCCCCGGTGCTCCCAGACCTGCAAGGGTTAAACCCAGCCTGGCTTCCTGGTTTGTTCTCCTAGTGCCCTGCCCTGGGCCTGCGTCACCCCGACCAACCCCCAGCCGTCCCCAGGGTGCCCTGAGAAGTGAGCCGGCCCATGAGAAAAACGTGGCTAAGCCACAGGCTGGCTGTCGGGTCAGGGCTTTCCTCCTCCCGTATGCTGGGGCATCCCGGCTGACAGGAGGCGGGCAGAGTGAGGAGGGGATATGTCAGATGAGCTGAGTGTTTCAAGTCGCCGCCTCGACCTCCCGTGCATACAGACCTCGGGGTCCCCTCCACGGCGTGACCCCGCTCTGTGCCCACAGGCCGTCACCGCCAGCGAAGTACCTCGCCACAGGGGCGGGGTGGTAGCGGGGGACTCAGAAATGGCTACCACAGACACTTGGCGCCTTGTGGGCACAGGCACCCAGCCGTGGGTACGTGAAAGGTCCACAGGTCCCCGGAACCTGCACCCAGCAGGTCCCCGGGGGCACAGCGCTGAGAAGGGGAGGAAGAAGGCCAGATACAGGGCTGCGTCCGGCAGGGTTCCATTTCCTCAACACCAGAGAGACTCGTTACCTAGATCTTGATAGCAGGCTGTCTTAAGTCTTGTCACGACTTAGATCTGAGAGCACAAAAAGAAGGAATTCCTTGTGCATCAATTAGATCCCAACGAGCCTTTTTAAAAAATCATAGAGGTCGGGCTTCCTTAGTGATCCAGTGGGTAAGGACACCGCCTTGCAGTGCAAGGGGCACCGGTTTGATCCCTGGCCTGGGAGGATCCCACGTGCCGCGGAGTGGCTGGACCAATGTGTCCAACTACCGAGCCGGAGCTCTGGAGCGCATGCGCCCAGAGCTGGTGCTCTGCAGCGACAGAGACCACCGTGATGGGAGGCCCACACGGGCCAAAGAACAAGGATGAATGAAAATAGACAAATGAAAAGACCAACAGAAGTAGCCCGCCTGATCCCCTCCCTCCCTACCCCCCGCTAAAAATAAATAAATAAATAAACCAAAAAAAAAAAAAAATCATAGAGGTCAATCATGGCTTTTAGGCATGCTGTGGTCAGGCCCCCGGTGCTCCCAGACCTGCAAGGGTTAAACCCAGCCTGGCTTCCTGGTTTGTTCTCCTAGTGCCCTGCCCTGGGCCTGCGTCACCCCGACCAACCCCCAGCCGTCCCCAGGGTGCCCTGAGAAGTGAGCCGGCCCATGAGAAAAACGTGGCTAAGCCACAGGCTGGCTGTCGGGTCAGGGCTTTCCTCCTCCCGTATGCTGGGGCATCCCGGCTGACAGGAGGCGGGCAGAGTGAGGAGGGGATATGTCAGATGAGCTGAGTGTTTCAAGTCGCCGCCTCGACCTCCCCGTGCATACAGACCTCGGGGGTCCCCCTCCACGAGGCGTGACCCCCGCTCTGTGCCCACAGGCCGTCACCGCCCGCGACTCCATGGCCAAGTCGCTGTACAGCGCGCTGTTCGACTGGATCGTGCTGCGGATCAACCACGCCCTCCTCAACAAGAAGGACATGGAAGAGGCCGTCTCGGTGAGGGCCTCCGCTGGCGGCCTGCGACCCGGGCCGCAGCCGGCCAGGCGTGAGGCTGGCTCCTCCCCTCAGCAGGCCCGCGGAGCCAGCAGGAGGCCGTTCTTGGGGCACAGTGCAGAACGAAAACACAGAACTCCAGGACTTCCCTGGCGGCCCTGTGGTTAAGACTCTGCGCTTCCATTGCAGGGGCACGGGTTCAGTTCCTGGTCCGGGAACTAAGATCCCACATGCCACACCATGTGGTCCAAAACAAAAACGAAAAACACACAGGGCTCCTTGTCTAATGTTACAGATTCTTTGTACTCAGTATCATGTGCTAGCCTGGATGGGGGGGCTCAGGGAGAATGAGCACATAAATGCCTGAGTCCCTTTGCTGTTCACCTGAAACACAAAAATGCAAGGCTTAAAGTTTGACAAATATACATGTATGTTGCAGGTGCTAATGGAGAAGGGCATGGCAACCCACTCCAGCATTCTTGCCTGAGAAATCCCATGGACAGAGGAGCCCCAGTCCATGGGGTCGCAGAGAGCTGGAGGTGACTTAGCGACTCAGCCCCCCAGGTTCCCAGGCTCTCCACCAGACAGGCTCTCCCGAGGGAGGGCCCGCCAATAATAATCGTTCTCGCCGTCTTCCCCAGTGCTTGTCCATCGGGGTCCTCGACATCTTTGGGTTCGAAGACTTCGAGAGGAACAGTTTTGAGCAGTTCTGCATCAACTACGCCAACGAGCAGCTCCAGTATTACTTCAACCAGCACATTTTCAAGCTGGAGCAGGTAAGGAAATACCGTCGTTAATGGCCTGTCCAGCCCAAGGAGGAACGCAACGAGGCAGAACCGGCATCTCCCTGGAGAGCTGGTTTGTCATCCAACCCACCCCAGAATTTTTCTATGCAAGGGAGAGTCCGGCAAATTTCCCACCCAGCCCAGGATGAGGTAGACAGCAGGGATATTTGGGGCCACAGGTCCATGTTGTGACTTTCTCTCTGCTCAGCTGTGAAAGTCGATTCAGTGGGAGAGAAGTTGGGCTACCTTGTAAGGATTTGCTTTAGTCCACAATGAAGACATCCCGTGTCATAGGTCTTTTCACTTCAGAACAGCCCATGTACACACATATTGTCCTTCCCGTGATTGATTCTGACCGGGAAAGAAAACGGATGGGTCTATACAGATATATATTGTGCTAATTTTATTATTATGCCCTTGGTTCGCTGAAACTCACATTTCTCACTTCAAGTGTGGTTGGTCCAAATTCAGTTGTGTAGGAAGAGCGAAATACACAGCATATTGCAAGGACATAGTGCCGGGGAAGGGGGCGTGTGGGGGGCTTTCCTGGCAGTCCATTGGTGAAGACTCCATCATGCAACAGCCTGGGGGGCAGGGGATTTGGGGTAGAAAGAATGCAGGTATATGGATGTCTGCATCCGAAACTGTCACAGCATTGTTAATCAGCTCTACTCCAATCAGATCAAAGTTTTTTGTTTGTTTGTTTTTTCTCTCTTTTTTTTTTTAAATGTATTTATTTGGTTGCACTGGGCCTTAGTTATGGTATGTGGGATCTAGTTCCCTGACCAGGGATTGAACCCAGGTCCTCAGCATTGGGAGCACAGAGTCTTAGCCACTGGACCACCAGGGAAATCCCCCGATCAAAGTTTTTTTAAAACAATTTTTTATTTTTATTTTTTAACTTTTTTTTCAACTTCATGCCACGAGCTCTTTATTTATTTACTTATTATTTTCATTCATCTTTATTCTTTCGGCCTGTGTGGGCCTCCCATCGCAGTGGCCTCTCATTGCAGAGCACCGGCTCTGGGTGCATGCGCTCCAGAGCACTGGCTCTTAATTGGACACACCAATCCAGCCGTTCCGTGGCACGTGGGATCTTCCCTGGCCAGGGATCAAACTGGTGCCCCTTGCATTGCAAGGCGGACTCTTTATCCAAGGGACCACCAGGGAAGCCCTTTTTTTAAAACAATTTTTTAATAAAGATAATTCCATAATCATTCAAAAAATTTAAAAAGACTCCACGCTTCCACCTTAGGAGGCACAGGTTCTCTCCCAGGTCCAGGAACTAATACCCAGCATGCCTTGCTGCATGGCCAGAAAGTAAGATTAAAAGCCATTTTGGTCTCGTTGGTAAAATCCCTTGTTGGTAATTAGGTCTGTTACATCAGCTATCACACGACGTTGACACACATCATACACCTTGGGTGTATGGCGTTAAATTAAGTATATAGTTAATGTTAACTTCACCTGGTTACTTTCACATTTTTAAACATGACTGTTAGAAAATTTGAAGTGACTCGGGTTTTTCACATTGTATGTGAGACACTGGAGTTCCAGGGCAGGGGCTGCCCAGGGTTACTGGCACATGGCCACACCCCTTAGTAGCATCCACGCCTCCTTCCACGCTACATGAGCAAAGCTGAGCCATTGTACAGACTCCATCCTAACTCATAAAGTGTGAGTCGTGTCCAACAACATGTGTCTGTGACCCCGTGGACTGTAGCCCACCAGGCTCCTCCGCCTGTGGGAGTCACCAGGCAAGAAGACTGGAGCGGGCTGCCATGCCCTCCCCCAGGGGATCTTCCCGACCCAGGCCTCGAGCCCATGTTCTTGCATTGCTGTCAGACTCTTTACCATCTGAACCACCCAGGAAAGCCTAACTCTGACTCGTAAAGCCTAATATATTTACCATCTGGCTCTTTGCAAAGAGTTTGCTGGGTGATCACCCCTGGGTAATTTTAAATGTGGTTTTAAGCACTCTGGTGTGATGCAGTAAGTCTCCTACCTTAGGGACGAGTTCCGGCCCAAGAGTGCGTTTGCAAGTCCAGTTTGTTCGTAAGTCCAACCAAGTTACTCTGGGGACCCAACTAACACCATCAGCTATGTAGTACTGTGCTGTAATAGGTTTATAATACTTTTCACAGCAATAATACATAGAAAACAAACACACAAAATAAAGAAAACATCTTTAGGCTAACAGTACTTTGAAACATACAGTAGTCCAGTGCTGCAGTGGGCTTCCTGGGGCTGGCATCGAGTGAACAGGCAAGAAGAGACACTGCCTGGAGGCGGGCCAGGAGGGGCGAGGCGGGGAGCTGACGGATTGTCGGCAGTAGAGACGGGGTGTGAGCTGCACCGCCACTCGTGAGGGATGCACGCACGTGGCAGTGCACCCCAGACACGGGAACTAACTTTCGTGACGCACGTCCACGTCTTTGAAAGTTCCTATCTTGAAGGAACTTACGGAGGGGACTTCCTGTAGACGCTTGAGAACATGTGTTCCGGTTTCCTGTTGCTTACTGTTCATGTATCGAATAATTTTATATATTCATTAATGTATTCCTGTTGATACGTTAATACGCATTCTGTGTTATTTGTGGGGCTTCCCCGGTAGCTCAGCTGGCAAAGCATCCACCTGCCTTGCAGGAGACCCTGGTTTGATCCCTGGATCAGGAAGGTCCCCTGGAGAAGGGAGCAGCTACCACTCCAGTGTTCTTGCCTGGGGAATCCCGTGGCCTTTCCATGGAGTCGCAAAGAGTCGGACCCGACTGAGCGGCTTTCACTTCACTTCATGTTTTTTGCACGTTTATATATAAAAATGCACGTGCATATTAAATGAGATAGTTTACTGTGTCTGTGAGATGGTGAATTTACCAGATGCCCCTCAAACCCTGCAGGAGGAGTACCAGAGCGAAGGGATCTCGTGGCACAACATCGACTACACGGACAACGTGGGCTGCATCCATCTCATCAGCAAGAAGCCCACTGGCCTCTTCTACCTGCTGGACGAGGAGAGCAAGTGAGCATCCCAGCCCCCGGCTCAGCCCCACAGCCTGACCCTGAACCCGTCCCACCCCAGGAGCTTCTGGGTCGCTCAGACTCACGTGGCCACACATCCTGGCCTCCCATTTGCCATTCCCCACCAGAGACACACTAACACTCGCGATCGCTGCGAACTCACAAACACACTTTCACCCCCACCCCCTCCTTGGGAAAGGCTTGTTTGTGGGACCAGAATGTAGCAGCGGGTCACGGGCTTGGTGTGGCCTTGCAAAGAGCAGGAAGTGGGATCAGGGGCCCATAGGTGAGACTGTCCACCAGGCCTGCTGGCCCTCATCCAAAGGATGCAGTGAAGGCTGGAGCCGGTATTTTTAAGGTGCTTCATGCTTGGTCACCCAGCCAGAGTTCCTGAAATTGCAAGACAGCCTAAAACAGTAGAAATTTAGTCTCTCAAAGTTCTGAAGAGTAGAAATGCAATACCAGTCTTGGTGGGCCAAAATCAAGGTGTTGGAAGGGGACCCCCTCCCTCCAAAGGCTGTAGGGGAGGAGGCTTCTTTGCATCTTCCATCTTCTGGGGACTCCAGGTGTTCTTGGCTTGTGGCTGCATCCCTCCAATCTCTGCCTCTCTTAGTCCCATCATTGTCTCTCCTTCTGTCTCATCTTCTCTTCTTATACAGACTCCAGTCACATATTATTAACAGATTAGTACCCATTCTAACGACCTCATCTGTTGAGGAGGGTGGGGCAGGGATGGGGACCTCACCCCATGGCTTGTGAGATCTTAGGTCCCTAACCATGGATTTTTGCTCCCGCCTGCCTCCTTGCTTCATCCTGGTCTCCTGGCCCCTCCCTTTTTCAGGGGAGCAGGGGCCGAACCCACCGGGAGACACAGCACCCACGTATAGCTCTACCCGAGACCAGATGTCACCCCCTCCTGACACTTCTAGGAGCTGCCCATGGTGGGCCCAGGTCGCAGTCTTGCCTGGACCAGACATTCCCGTGGGCCCCAGGGGGCTGGGGCACTGGGCTGCTCAGCCTGTTCCAAGTTCGCCCTGCAGGCAGCCCCGAGGGCGTCCCGGAGCCCTTCTTCCAGCCAGTCGGCAGGTTCCCGGCCCTCGGCCCCCTGCCCCGCCCACACAGCCGAGCACCCGGCCCGGAGGGCGCACCTCCTCACCCGAAGGCCAGCGGCCTGCCACACAGCGCGCAGCCGGCCACACTTCCTACAGTTAAAGGTCTCCCCTGCTCTTCCCAGCTTTCCCCACGCCACGAGCCACACGCTGCTGGCCAAGTTCAAACAGCAGCACGAAGACAACAGGTACTTCCTCGGCACCCCCGTCCTGGAGCCGGCGTTCATCATCCAGCACTTTGCAGGGAAGGTGAAATACCAGATCAAGGTGCGCAGCAGCCCTCACCACTGCTGGTCAGGCGGCGCTTCCCCCGGGAGGCGGGCAAGGGGACGCCGTGGAAACCCCAGAGGCCCCTCCCCTCGGCGCTTGCCGCGCCCCTCCTCCTCCTCGCTTTTGGTGGGCAAGGTCCAAGGGCACCCAGACCCCGTGTCAAACCCCTGGCTCTGCTGTCCCGCGGGCAGGAGCCGCCTCTCTGTTGTTGAGAGGGTCCCCAAGCCCTTCCCGAGCTGGCCCCCAGGGCCTCAGCCGACACTGCCTACCTTCCCCCACCAGGACTTCCGAGAGAAGAACATGGACTACATGCGGCCGGACATCGTGGCCCTCCTGCGGGGCAGCGACAGCTCCTACGTGCGCGAACTCATCGGCATGGACCCGGTGGCCGTCTTCCGCTGGGCAGTGCTCCGGGCAGCCATCCAGGCCATGGCCGTGCTCCGGGAGGCCGGGCGCCTGCGGGCTGAGAGAGCTGAGAAGGCTGCAGGTAGGAGACGGTGACTGTCTGGAGAGGCATGCCTCAAGTTCATGGCAAAGTATACATTTTCATTGCCTTTTTTTTTCACTAATGATAAAGAACTCCCTGCCAATACAGGAGATGTAGGAGATACAAGTTCGATCCCTGGGTGGGGAAGATCCCCTGGAGGAGGGCATGGCCACCCACTCCAGTCTTCTTGCCTGGAGAATCCCATGCACAGAGGAGCCTGGCGGGCTGCAGTCCATGGGGGCACAAGGAGTCGGACAGGACTGAAGCGACGTAGCCCACAGTAGTGTATTACAGGATACTGAGTATAGTTCCCAGTGCTGCACGGTAGGGCTTTGTGGGTTATTTTATAGAATAGTTGGTATCTGCGAATCTCAAGGGCTAATTTGTCCCTCTCCCCATCCTTTCTCCTCAGTAACCATAGGTTTGTTTCCTATGCTTGTGAGTCTGTTTAGTAAATAAGTTCATTTGTATTATTTTCTCTGATGCCGCACGGAAGTGATACTGTATAAAATCTGTCTTTGTCTGACGTCAGTTCATGCCATATGATAATCTCCTGGTCCACCCATGTAGCCGCAAGTGGCATTGTTTCATTCTTTCTTTGGTCTTGAGTCCTAGTTCATTGTATAGCTGCCTCACATCTTCTTTATCTGTTCATCTATCGGTAGATAGTTAGGTTGCTTTCCTGTCTTGGCTGTCGTGAATTAGCTCCCAAGCTCTTTGATCTTGCCAAACAAAAACTCAGTAGCAGGAAGTACATTTTAACCTGCTCATCCTCACAAGGCAAGAAGATGTGGCAGTGTCTTTCTGCGAGGACAGCCTGATACCCAGAAAGGCTGAGCGACTCTCCCAGGGTCACTCAGCTCCAGATACCAGCCCCCAGGTTCCGTTTTAGGAAGTTGACTAGTGAAGATCAAAAGGTTAAAGCTGCTACATGGAGATGGGAACAGTTGGGCCAGATAGGGCAGGCAGGGTGGGCTGGCCCTGGAGGGACAGCATATGCAAAGGCCCTGAGGCGTCTTGGAACTAGATGGTGCTATTTCAGGAGGAAATGGAACATGTTATGGTTCCCCGTTCTGCTCCAGTTTGAATGCCAGGCTCCCCCTCCCTTTTTTTTAACCGGGTTCAAGTCAGTATCACGATCTCCATGTAAGAAATCCTTCAGCTCCAGGCAACCCTCCCCTCACAACTTCATCTGTTCTATGTCCCCAGCAGGTCTGGGCAGCCCTGGTGCCCAGGGTCACCTGGGAGAGCTGCAGAGAGGGGCCGTCACGCCATCGGAAAAACTGTACCGGTGAGCAAGATCTTAATTTGTCCCAACCAAAGCCAGTAGGCAGCGGCATTGTTTAAAACGGCGCCAGAAATCCGACACAGGGTCTGACCTGAATAAGGAAGTCTGCAGCCGCCTGAATCAGAAAGACCCAGAAGCTACTGGCATCTGGTGGCTGCATTTCTGCGCAGAGAGGCTGGCTCCATGCATCCTCTGCTTTGGGGGCTTGTGGGCGGCTTAGTTTATAAAGGATTCCTTTCATGGCCAGTTGTGACCGTTGGCAGGGGGCAAGGACCCAAGGGCTGCTGGTCTCCCAGAGCAGCAAGCTTGACTGAAGAGCACTTCCTGCCTTAGCCTGACCGGCGTGTCCCCAAAGCCAGTCTACTAAGTTACTTTCCTCTCAGTCAGAAACCCAGATGCATTGTTGCCTCTTCAGATGACACAGGGGGGTTCTTTGGCTGCTAGCAATGGTCAGGGTTCCTCCGAGTACCCCCCGTTGGTACGGAGTGGAAAAGTGAGCGGGCTTGTGCTCCCAGGAAGGCACGGTATAAAAGGTCACGCTGGATAGCCATCTGAGGCCAGGACAAAGTCAGGGGCGGGCCCTTCCAGCAGCCCGTGAGAGCCAAGCCGGGCAGGCTACACCAAGAAGGGACCAGTTGGGCCAGACAAGCCAAGCAGGGCATGCTGGCCATGGTAACAGCAGGTGCAGAGGCCCTGGGGCAGCCGAGGCCTCAGCCTCTTTCTCAAGACTCAACAAAAAATTCACAAGGAGAGTCCCTAAATTTTGAAACATGAAAGTCATTTTGCTTTTGAGCATTTTGTAAGAAAAGCTTCCTCAAGGGATTCAGAAAAACCTGTGTGTGGAGTTAGAGCCTAGCCCCTTAAGGCCAGCTGAAAGCAGTGTGTCATTTTCCTGCTTTTTAACCGGTTCAGTCGTTCAAGTCAGTACAGATCCTTCCAGCTCCAGGCAACCCTCCCCTCACAACTTCATCTGTTCTATGTCCCCAGCAGGTCTGGGCAGCCCTGGTGCCCAGGGTCACCTGGGAGAGCTGCAGAGAGGGCCTCACGCCATCGGAAAAACTGTACCGTGAGCAAGATCTTAATTTGTCCCAACCAAAGCCAGTAGGCAGCGGCATTGTTTAAAACGGCGCCAGAAATCCGACACAGGGTCTGACCTGAATAAGGAAGTCTGCAGCCGCCTGAATCAGAAAGACCCAGAAGCTACTGGCATCTGGTGGCTGCATTTCTGCGCAGAGAGGCTGGCTCCATGCATCCTCTGTTTTGGGGGGCTTGTGGGCGGCTTAGTTTATAAAGGATTCCTTTCATGGCCAGTTGTGACCGTTGGCAGGGGGCAAGGACCCAAGGGCTGCTGGTCTCCCAGAGCAGCAAGCTTGACTGAAGAGCACTTCCTGCCTTAGCCTGACCGGCGTGTCCCCAAAGCCAGTCTACTAAGTTACTTTCCTCTCAGTCAGAAACCCAGATGCATTGTTGCCTCTTCAGATGACACAGGGGGGTTCTTTGGCTGCTAGCAATGGTCAGGGTTCCTCCGAGTACCCCCCGTTGGTACGGAGTGGAAAAGTGAGCGGGCTTGTGCTCCCAGGAAGGCACGGTATAAAAGGTCACGCTGGATAGCCATCTGAGGCCAGGACAAAGTCAGGGGCGGGCCCTTCCAGCAGCCCGTGAGAGCCAAGCCGGGCAGGCTACACCAAGAAGGGACCAGTTGGGCCAGACAAGCCAAGCAGGGCATGCTGGCCATGGTAACAGCAGGTGCAGAGGCCCTGGGGCAGCCGAGGCCTCAGCCTCTTTCTCAAGACTCAACAAAAAATTCACAAGGAGAGTCCCTAAATTTTGAAACATGAAAGTCATTTTGCTTTTGAGCATTTTGTAAGAAAAAGCTTCCTCAAGGGATTCAGAAAAACCTGTGTGTGGAGTTAGAGCCTAGCCCCTTAGGTAAGTGACCCTGTGCCATTTGTCTGAAAGCAGTGTGTCATTTTCCTGCTTTTAAAGAAATGTATTTTTGGCCTCTAAGTCATCATTTATTTTTCATCCATCTTTATTCTTTGGCATGTGTGGGCCTCCCATCACAGTGGCCTCTCGTTGCAGAGCACTGGCTCTGGGCACATGCGCTCCAGAGCACTGGCTCGTAATTGGGCACACCGGCCCAGCCGCTTCTCAGCCCGTGGGATCTTCCTGGGCCAGGGATTGAACCAGTGCCCCTTGCACTGCAAGGCGGACTCTTTACCCACTGGGCAACCGGGGAAGCCCAAGAAATGCATTTTTTAAATCAGCTTTTTCCCTCAAAAGGAGGCAAGAGGAAAAAAAATAACAAAACATTTCCGCGTATTTCAAAGTGGCCCCTGACCCACTCGATCTCTGCAGGTCCAACCCCAAGAGCACATTTAGTTTATACAGATTCTCCCTTGCAGCTGCTCAATGCTAGATTTCTCATTTGACGGCTCTGAGGAGTTCGATATTAACGCTTTTGAGGACATCATTGCTTTCTATGAAAGCAAGAAGTAAGTGGAAGCAGGGGCCTTCGAACCCAAGACCAGGGAGGCACGCCCAGAGGAGCCATCCCCCCCGCGGCGCTCAGCGCAGCATTCAGAACCGGCAGAATGGGGATCGGCGAGCCGGGGGCAGTCTCGCCAGATTTGGCCCGGTCGGGGGCGGGGTGTGGGGGGAAGCTAGGGGCTTCGTGGTCATGGAGGGGAGCTCTGGCCGTTGCCCTGACCGCTCAGGGTGTGGAGGTGAAACGTGACCCCTCTGTTGTCTTTGCTCTGTGCCTCCCTGGAGGGTGAGGGAGCAGAGGTGAGTACGGCCGTCCGGCCCCAGGCATGGTGCATGGAACACGGACAAGGGGCTGCCGATCGGGGTCTTCCCAGGCCAACTGCTCAGAGCTTAAACATGTATTCAGGTAACTGGAATGAAGACAGTTTTTAAAATCTGTTTATTTAGCCGTACCAATTCTTAGTTGCAACATGTGGGGTCTAGTTCCTTGACCAGGGATCAAACCTGGACCCCTTGCCTTGGGAGCGTGGGAGTCTTAGCCTCTGGATGACCAATGAAGTCCCCTGGAATGAGGAAATTTTTTAAAAAGAGAGACAGACTTCCCGCTCACCCTGCAGTCATCACTGACTCATTTCTAGACGTTCTGGCCCCAACATTTGTCATCGGAGACATTGTTTGCGAATGTCCCTTTTTCAGAGCGTTGGCCTTCTGTCTCTAAGCCATTGTCATTCTCACGCCTGAACCTTACCCTCAGCCCTAAACCCACAGCGACTGAACAAAACAGAGCCAGCAAGGTTGACTTCTTGGCAGGCCGTAAAGAACTCCGGCTACATTTTCTCACCCCCTGGGCTCTGCCGGGCCGTCCTGTGGTGGGGCAGCCGTCCTGTGCGCTGCAAGGAATGGCGTGACCTCGCTGGCCTCCGCCCCTCCAGATGCCAATCGGAACGACCATGCATCACCCCAATTACCACCCTGCATGAGTTCCAGTTCATTCCTCCCAAGGCATTTATTTGTTGACACCAGCAAGGCAGCAGACATGTAGCCCCAGCGCCATCAAGAGAAACGGCTCTGCTGCCTGCCACCCAGCCCTCCTGGTATTCTGTTTTCAATAGCCCCTTGGTGCTTTGTACAGACTCCAGAAGGCTCTTAAACGGGAGGCCTTTGCCCAGGATCCAAGATGCCTGTATTACAACCACCAGAGGGGGCGGAGCTTCCTTGGGGATGGCAGAACCCCCACTTTTCTGTGCAGGGGTGGGTCGTAGCAGCTTTCAGGCGTCCCCCGGCTGCATGTTTTGGCTCCAGTGGCCTGGAGACGGTCCCGACCGTGCCAGGGACCCCAAGGTGGCAGGCCCACTGCTCTAACTCAGTCTTCTCTCTTTCACTGCACCCCTTCCCCCTCCACCCCCCAGCGATTTGCATGACCAAATCATCCGGAGTATCAAAGGATTGCCCTGGCAGGGTGGCGACCCCCGTAAGCTTCTTCAGTCCCTCAGTCGGCTCCAGAAACCCCGCACCTTCATCCTGTGAGTCCCCCGCCAGGTGGTGGGCATCCCCCTCTCCCCACAAGTGCAACGAGCGCCTCCCCGCTCCAGGCCCCCAGCCCCCACAGAGGGGCCTCCTGTGACTCCCACCATCCGCGCTGTCAGCTCCCCGGTGCCCTGTGCAGCTTCTCAGGAACGCTCCTACCACAAAGCAGCTGATTTTCTGCCTCCAACCCTGCTGAGCAAGGCTTGCTTCCTCCCCCAGCCTTTGCCACCGTGAGCTCATAAAGAAGCTGTCCAAAACAGGGCGTGTGATTCTCCGCGTATCCCATGACCCTGCTTTGTGGGTGTGATGTGGCAGAAGCAGCCTCCTTGGGGACTCAGTCAGTGAAGAATAATCTGGCTGCAGTGAAAGCCAGAAGCCATACAGACGCGATTTGGATCCCCTCTCCCCCCACGGATTCAAACATTGTGACCTGAGTGCTCCAAGCACTCAACCTGTCTGCAAAGCGGGGGCGGTGGTTTCCACCCCCACCCACCCAGCAGGCCGCCGCCTCAGCCTGTGGTCCCTCGCTGGCCGCCCAGGGCTCAGGCCAGCCGAGAGCAGAGCTTGTGCTGGTGCCCGTCGGCAGAGTCATTTTCAGGATGCCTTATTCCACCCCGCAGGGGCTAACAGGAAGCCTAACATGCAAAGAACTTCACAGCCCAAGCTCCTTGCAGATCTGCGGGGAACCGTTTCCTTAGCAGGTCTTAACAGCCGACCAGGCTTGCAATTTTTAAAGTATCTTTCTTGTCTGCAAGATTCCCTGATGTGTGTGAGAAGGTGGGGGCAGTCCCCCACCTTCCCTTGGCCAAACGATCACAGCTTTCATTTTTTAACCTTCTGCCAGTTTGAGTCCAGAAGGCACCCCTACACAGGCCCTACCTCAGTTCTTTGTGAGACAGACCTCCAGCCCTGCCGACGGGGCAGGGGGTCCAGGGGGTCTCTGGCCACCTTGATGTTTGCCAACGTATTGGCACATAGAGCTGGGACACCTGGCAGGCAGCAAGAGCCCCGCGGGGTCCCTCAAAACCCCATTTAGGGCATCTCATGGTGGCCTGTCGCCTCCCCTGTGCTCCACCCTGTCAGTGACCGAGCCGACCCTCTGCTCCCAGAAAATCCAGGGGGCTCCCAGAGCAGGGGCCCCCACCATAGTGAGGCCAGTGACGGGAGCGCCCCGCCCTGCCCGCCCGCACACGCGGGGAGCCCGCCGGGTCCCTGGGGTCGGCGGCCTCGTTGCACTCGTGCCTCTGGACCTGCTTGCTCTCTCTCTGTCTCTCACTCCGTCTAACCCGCAAGGCGCTGGCTTGCTGAACTAACCCAGAGCCAGACACCGTGTTCCTTCTGTTCACAAATCCATTTTTAATATTTTGACAGGAAAAGTAAAGGTATCAAACAAAAGCAGATCATTCCAAAGGTAAAGACGCGCGACACCGTCTGACGCCACCTTGCTGAGCGCCTGGCTCAAATCTTGTTTCTGGACAACGGGGTGGGGAGGGGTGAGCAGGGCGGGTTTTAATTTCTCAAGCCTCTCTGACTCTTTCTCTTTCCTACCAACTCCCCTCTGAAAGGCTGTCTCCTCTTGAAACTATACAGAGGTGTCTTTGGGTTTTTCTAGAAGCAGGGACCGTGACGTCCGTCTTTGTACAAGTGGTGTATAGGGGGCAGCTCCTAGGAGAAACCTGAGGTTGGGGAGGGCAGGAGCAGGACTGAGCCAGGAGGTGGGCTCAGCCTGGTCCCGGGGAGCCCAGGGGTGTCAGCCGTAGCTCAGCGTTTGTCTTATTAAGAGGCGATGGGACCCTTGTGTCATATCCCCACGTCAGGGGTGTTTAGCTGTGAGCTACCTCCAGGAGGGCAGGATGGGCCGCAGCTCCTCTGGGTGTCCCAGGAGAGGAGGCCTTTCAGTCAGGGTGGTCCTGCTGGGCAGGGGCCAGCCGTGCCTCACTAGCAGCCTCGACCCCAGCAGCCAGCCTTGGGTCAGGGGCACCCAGGCGCCCCGTCTCGTCTCCACGTCCAGCGTGCAGACAGAATCTGAAGTCAGAAAAAGAGTAAGACCAACCCGCTCAGCCTGGCCAACAAGTGGGACAGCGCACATCCCCCTTGTCAGCGACACTAGGGGTTCGCCCACGCCAGAGGACCGACCAGCTGAGCACATGTGGAAACATGGGGTGCTCGGTGCTCCTCGAACTGCGCCGGGGGAAGCCAGCACTCCAGAGGCCTTGGTTTCTGGGCACTAGGCTGTAATCAGCCCTTGGTGGTAGCGCCGTCCACAGGGCACAGCCCAGCCTCAGTTCACGGTCCCTGCAGCCACCACCCACCCCGACCCCGTCTCTGACAGCACAGCCCCAAGACTGAGCCTAAGAGCTGCCACCCGGGGGGCATTATCCTGGCTCTGGGGACGTCTAAGACGATGCCTCCCGGCGCCCTTTTGGGAGGGCAGGCCTGACCCTGTGTTTCTGTGTCCTAGAACCTGCTGGACTCCAAGTCCCTGAAGCTGATCATCAGCATGACCCTACACGACCGCACCACCAAGTCCCTCCTGCACCTGCACAAGAAGAAGAAGCCACCCAGCATCAGCGCCCAGTTCCAGGTGGGCGGCCTGCGGAGGCGGGTGGCAGCGCCAAACTCCGCGCTGCCCTCCCACGGCCACGCCAGCACTCACTCAACACAGGCAGCTGGTGGTTATCCCCAGGGTTCCTGACCTCAGCCCTGATTGGCGTTTGGGGTTGGGTCATTCTCTGGGGTGAGGGCCATCCTGTGTGTTGTGGGTCCTTGAGCAGCATCACCAGCCTCCACCCACCGGATACCGGCAGCTTTGTCCAGACGTGACTGCCAGAAAGTCTCCAGTTAGTGCCAAGGCCCCTGGGGGAGCAGAGTCACCCTCAGTTGGGAATCACCAGCTTAAAACAGCTGTGAGTCAGCATGTGAGTGAATGTGACCACTGAACTGTGTCCTCGGATTGCGTTTCCCTTTTTTCCCTGCTTGCCAGAAAGCTCAGGGACGCTTTTTTCTTTTTTTTCAGTGGGGTCTAGTAGCCACTGAGGGCTTCCCTGGTGGCTCAGTGGGGAAGAATCCACCTGCCAATGCAGGAGATGCAGGTTCGACCCCTGAGTCGGGAAGATCCCCTGGAGAAGGGAATGGCAGCCCACTCCAGTATTCTTGCCTAGAAAATTCCACGGACAGAGGAGCCTGGCGGGCCACAGACCGTGGGGTTGCATGAGTCGGACATGACCGAGCAACTACACAACAACAAATGGCCGCTGACCCTCACCATTGACTTTTCTGTTCCCTCCCATTCTCCTCAGCCCAGGTCTTCTGTTTCCACTTCAGCTTTTTTGGTGGGTTTGTTTTTTTTTTTTGTAATTACGTCATTTAGAAACTCCCACAATGCCTTTTTGGAAACAGCAGCCAGAGACCAAAATCACTTTACCCATGGTCCCTTCTGAGGTTTCCCAGGTAACGCTAGTGGTAAAGAACCCACCTGCCAGTGCCGGAGATGTAAGAGACGCGAGTTCGATCCCTGGGTCGGGAAGATCCCCTGGAGGAGGGCATGGCAACCCACTCCAGTATTCTTGCCTGGAGGATCCCATGGATGGAGGAGCCTGGCGGGCTGCAGTCCATGAAGTCGCAAAGAGTCGGACGCGAACGGAAGTGACTTAGCACACACACATGGTCCCTTCTGAGGTTGACACGTGGTTTTGATCTTTTTGGTTTCTGGCTTTTTTTTTTATTTCATCAGTGAGTTTAATACATGGAACTGGTTAAACAGGTACTAGAGAACTGAAGATGGGCAAGAACACTGAGGTAGTAGACGTGGGCCGCAGCTTGTACCTCTGAGGCTGAAGGGACAGTTCGGGACTCTTAGCATTTAGGTACCTGGACGTGGGGCCCCGCAGAGCTGCTTTCGAGCCTCTGAGGAGGCAGTGACTGTTAGTTGTTGCTGATGCTTCCGTGGTTTTGTCACCAGCCAGGGTTCCTAGCCTCCTTTGACACGTGTTTTAAATCCCTAGAGAGACATAATCTTAATCTTCCAGCACCTTCCCGTCACCTTTCACCTGAGACAGAAGCATGGTCCGGGGAAGCTGGCGGCCCTCGCCCACGGGACCCCGCGGCTTCCCTGGGGCCCCCCGGGGTGGCACAGCCTCGCGCTGCAACCACGCCTGTCCCGTATCAGCCCAGATGCCGCCCTCCGGTGCAGGCGGGTGACCTGGGTCTCCCCCCGTGAGGGGCCTGCCCCGGGGGTGTCCCAGCTCAGCACCTTCCCCGTCTCTCCCCAGACATCCCTGAATAAGCTCCTGGAGGCGCTGGGAAAGGCGGAGCCCTTCTTCATCCGTTGCATCCGCTCCAACGCCGAGAAGGTGAGGAGCGCCCCCATCTCCGGGAGAAAACCCAAAGCCAAGGGGCCCAGGGGGCTGGATCTTCTGTTTCCACTTCAGCTTTTTGGTGGGTTTGTTTTTCTTGTAATTACGTCATTTAGAAACTCCCACAATGCCTTTTTGGAAACAGCAGCCAGAGACCAAAATCACTTTACCCATGGTCCCTTCTGAGGTTTCCCAGGTAACGCTAGTGGTAAAGAACCCACCTGCCAGTGCCGGAGATGTAAGAGACGCGAGTTCGATCCCTGGGTCGGGAAGATCCCCTGGAGGAGGGCATGGCAACCCACTCCAGTATTCTTGCCTGGAGGATCCCATGGATGGAGGAGCCTGGCGGGCTGCAGTCCATGAAGTCGCAAAGAGTCGGACGCGAACGGAAGTGACTTAGCACACACACATGGTCCCTTCTGAGGTTGACACGTGGTTTTGATCTTTTTGGTTTCTGGCTTTTTTTTTTTTTTATTTCATCAGTGAGTTTAATACATGGAACTGGTTAAACAGGTACTAGAGAACTGAAGATGGGCAAGAACACTGAGGTAGTAGACGTGGGCCGCAGCTTGTACCTCTGAGGCTGAAGGGACAGTTCGGGACTCTTAGCATTTAGGTACCTGGACGTGGGGCCCCGCAGAGCTGCTTTCGAGCCTCTGAGGAGGCAGTGACTGTTAGTTGTTGCTGATGCTTCCGTGGTTTTGTCACCAGCCAGGGTTCCTAGCCTCCTTTGACACGTGTTTTAAATCCCTAGAGAGACATAATCTTAATCTTCCAGCACCTTCCCGTCACCTTTCACCTGAGACAGAAGCATGGTCCGGGGAAGCTGGCGGCCCTCGCCCACGGGACCCCGCGGCTTCCCTGGGGCCCCCCGGGGTGGCACAGCCTCGCGCTGCAACCACGCCTGTCCCGTATCAGCCCAGATGCCGCCCTCCGGTGCAGGCGGGTGACCTGGGTCTCCCCCCGTGAGGGGCCTGCCCCGGGGGTGTCCCAGCTCAGCACCTTCCCCGTCTCTCCCCAGACATCCCTGAATAAGCTCCTGGAGGCGCTGGGAAAGGCGGAGCCCTTCTTCATCCGTTGCATCCGCTCCAACGCCGAGAAGGTGAGGAGCGCCCCCATCTCCGGGGAGACCAAAGCCAAGCCCAGGTCTGCAGGTCGGCAGGGGGTGCTTCTGCGTATCTGGGTGCGGTGTCAGGGCGGTCCTGGGAGGCGGGAGGGTTGGTCAGGGGAGTCCTGGAGGAAGCAAGTGTCCACACAGGTTTTGGGGGCTGTAAGCGTGCATCGTGGGCAGCTGGGGTGGCGGGGATCAGCAGGAGGCAGCCGGGGCCAACTGGTGACCAGCCAGGAACAGAGACATTCTGTGGAACGTGGGGGATTCCCCGGTGGTCCAGTGATAAAGAACCTGCCTGCCGATGCAGGAGATGCGGGTTTGATCCTGGGCAGGGGAAGATTCCCCTGGAGGAGGAAATGGCAACCCACTCCAGTATTTTTGCCTAAAGAACCATATGGACAGAAGAGCCTGATGGGCTACAGTCCATAGGGTCAGAAAGAGTCAGAAACAGCTGAAGCAATTGAGCACGTACACACTGGAACATGGACGGGCCCCAGAGAAGGTTGGCTCAAGGAGGGACAGATCAGGGTGCTCCTCGGGGTCCCCCAAAGCGGTCAGCGCAGAGAAGGTGCCACATGAGAGAAGCAGAGGTCAAAAAACAGGAACTCAAGAGCCTGCTGCTCCTCCTGAACTTTCTGGAAAGACCTGTAGAGCACCAGTGGGGGGCCCATCAGCTGGCTCAGCCCCTGCTGCCAGGCTTCCTTCCCCCCAGGGGTTCACTGGCCGTCCTGTGCCCTTGGGGGCTTTGCTGGAGCCATGCAGGACCCGGGCTCCCTCTTGGGCATGAGCGGATCTCTGGGCAGGGACCTCCTGGTGACTGTTCACCCACGCTCTCTGTCTCTCCTTGGGCTGGTTCCCTTCCTGTCCGCTCCTGGGACGTTCCACTAACATCCAGAGCCCAGCTTGGCCCCGCCAGGTGCCATGGCTTCTGTCTCCAGGCAAGGATCTGGACTCTCGCTGTCTCCTCCTCCCCCGTCTCCTTCCTGGTCCCCCAGCAGCGTCGCTGAGGTTTCTGCCCCTCTCTCACCCCTCCCACCAGCTGCAGAGTCAGGCCCGCCTCTTCCACCCAATCAGATTTTGCCTCCACTTTGAACAACTCGGAAAACGCGCCCATCAACGCCAGCTCTGGGCAGGAGCCTCGCCCGTTCTTTGCTGTCAGGCGGCCATCCTGTGCTCTTCAGGGTATCGAGTAGTGTCCCTAGGCTCTGCAAACCCTCCAGATACCAGGAGCACCAGATACCCCAGCCCTGTCATGACATCCCTTGCCTCCTGCCATTCCCTACCCTCCACTTAAAGTAACACCCACCAGTGTGGAGTCCAGGCCCCCACGCTCAGGGCTCGAAGCTCACTGAGCCCACCTTCTTTCAGCCTCTCCTCCCTCACTCCCCACCCCTCCAGCAGCAAGCATCTCCCTGCACCCCGTCCACCTGTCCGGCCTCAGCTTCCCCATCCTCCTCTGGGCCTTCACCTAGCCGCTCCTTGCCCTCCTCCCTCACCTGTCCTCAGCCCTCAGGACTTGGTCCAGGGTCCCCTCTCCTGTGACACCTGCAGGGGACCCAGCCGTGTGTTCTCTCTGCTGAATCCCTGGTACTCATCCGGAGAATCTGGCGTAGGATATGAGATCCACACAGTCTGGGGAAGAGGCCTTTTGAAAATAGGAGCATGAAAAACTCTCTGTAGCAAGTTATCTTAAGCTAAACAGCGAGAGGTAGCATCCGTCCTGCGGACAGCAGAGAACAGAGCAGATCCAGCTGCTGCATTTCCTAGGAGATAATAAATGCCTTCGGCATCGCTGCTGAGCCGTCCCATCTCTTTATTCCAAAAAGAATGTCTGGAGCAAAAAAAGAGCCAGGTCCTCCAGGTACCTGTGGCTGCCCGTCTAGGAACAGCTCCCAGACCAGCCCCGGCCCCTGGGTGTGCGCTGACCGCATCCGTGTCCAGAGTCCCGAAGGACAGACAGCAGTCACGTGAAAACCAGCGCCTCCTCCCAGGGCTCCCTCTCCCCAGCCACCTGCAGGCGTCTTCCCTAACCGCTCGGTCCCATTTCAGAAAGAGCTGTGTTTTGATGACGAGCTGGTGCTGCAGCAGCTGCGCTACACAGGCATGCTGGAGACCGTGCGGATCCGGAGGTCGGGCTACAGCGCCAAGTACACCTTCCAGGTGGGACGCGCGCTCGCACGGGGCCTGGACCGCCTCCAAGAGCGCTTCTCTGGAGCATGAGCCTCTCAGGCTACCTTCCCTCGGGACGTCTCCACCTCGGCACTGAGCCCTGGGTGGGGAGGATCCCCTAGAGGAGGACGGGGCAACCCACTCCAGTATTCTTGTCTGGAGAATTCCACAGAGAGAGGAGCCTGGCAGGCTACAGGCCGTGGGGTCACCAAAAAAGCAGTACGCGACTAAGAGACTCGCAGCAGCAACAGTGACTGTTGACATTTGCACCAGATCATTCTTTCTCAAAGCAGGAGAGGCATGGTTCCTCCCAGGAGGTGTGTGAAACCAAACAGGGAGAAGAGAACCACACACAGATACCTACGTAGCTTGGCCCTTGATTGAGCACCTTCTGTAATAGACATTTTTATACCTAGCTCTCATATTCTGCCCACCAGTTGCCAAGGAGCCCTGGTTCCTATTTCCTGATATGGAAACTGAGGCCCAGGGAAGTGTTTGAGGACTTCAGGGCCCTGCGCTTTCTAGAAACACAGAGGATCCCTAGAAACCCGAATGTTATCCACACAGTCTGGGGAAGAGGCCTTTGAAAATCATGCTCTGTAGCAAGTTATCTTAAGCTAAACAGCGAGAGGTAGCATCGTCCTGCGGACAGCAGAGAACAGAGCAGATCCAGCTGCTGCATTTCCTAGGAGATAATAAATGCCTTCGGCATCGCTGCTGAGCCGTCCCATCTCTTTATTCCAAAAAGAATGTCTGGAGCAAAAAAAGAGCCAGGTCCTCCAGGTACCTGTGGCTGCCCGTCTAGGAACAGCTCCCAGACCAGCCCCGGCCCCTGGGTGTGCGCTGACCGCATCCGTGTCCAGAGTCCCGAAGGACAGACAGCAGTCACGTGAAAACCAGCGCCTCCTCCCAGGGCTCCCTCTCCCCAGCCACCTGCAGGCGTCTTCCCTAACCGCTCGGTCCCATTTCAGAAAGAGCTGTGTTTTGATGACGAGCTGGTGCTGCAGCAGCTGCGCTACACAGGCATGCTGGAGACCGTGCGGATCCGGAGGTCGGGCTACAGCGCCAAGTACACCTTCCAGGTGGGACGCGCGCTCGCACGGGGCCTGGACCGCCTCCAAGAGCGCTTCTCTGGAGCATGAGCCTCTCAGGCTACCTTCCCTCGGGACGTCTCCACCTCGGCACTGAGCCCTGGGTGGGGAGGATCCCCTAGAGGAGGACGGGGCAACCCACTCCAGTATTCTTGTCTGGAGAATTCCACAGAGAGAGGAGCCTGGCAGGCTACAGGCCGTGGGGTCACCAAAAAAGCAGTACGCGACTAAGAGACTCGCAGCAGCAACAGTGACTGTTGACATTTGCACCAGATCATTCTTTCTCAAAGCAGGAGAGGCATGGTTCCTCCCAGGAGGTGTGTGAAACCAAACAGGGAGAAGAGAACCACACACAGATACCTACGTAGCTTGGCCCTTGATTGAGCACCTTCTGTAATAGACATTTTTATACCTAGCTCTCATATTCTGCCCACCAGTTGCCAAGGAGCCCTGGTTCCTATTTCCTGATATGGAAACTGAGGCCCAGGGAAGTGTTTGAGGACTTCAGGGCCCCTGCGCTTTCTAGAAACACAGAGGATCCCTAGAAACCCCGAATGGGTGGAGACCAGATTTCAGCAGATTCTCAACCATGTTACCATTGACGTGTCATGTCATGCTCCATGGGGAGGGCCTCCCTGTGCACCCTTGGGTGTTAAGCGGCATGCCTGGCCTCCACCCACAAGATGCCAGGAACAGTATTGCCCCCGAGTTCTGAAAGCCCAAGATGTCTCCACATAACAGTGGATGTCCCCAGTGGTCAGCATGGCCCAGGAGGAGACCCCCTGGCTCAGGCCGGGAGCTGGCAGCTTCTATGTGGTGCTGCCTTTTCATTGCAATGGGCACAGGTTCAGTCCCTGATCAGGGAACTCAGATCCCACACGCCATGCAGCAAAAAAGAAGGCATGCCTTCAGTGACGGTTCCGCCATCTAGGGAGCCATAGCCCATGAGCTCCCCCAAGGTCAAATCTCTCTCGGGCTGCCTCCCAACAACGCCAGCACCCAGCAGGCCCTCGATGATTACTCTCTCTCGGACTGAAAGATCCAGTGCTCTGTGTCGGCCACAGTCTTTCTTAAGCTTCAGACTGTTTCAGAAAGGCCCAGATTTAGATTTGTCAACAGCATTCACATGAAACCATGCTTTGGCTTTGGAAACTCAGCTTGATGATGATGTCGCTGGAGCCCTGTCTCATCTGGTGGCAGAAAGCCTCACATAAATTCTCCTTTCTTACCCCAAATCACCTAGGATTTCACGGAGCAGTTCCAGGTGTTGCTCCCGAAGAACGCCCAGCCCTGCAGGGAGGTCATCTCCGCCCTGCTGGAGAAGATGGACATTGACCAGAGGAGCTACCAGATCGGCAGGACCAAGGTCAGCACCTGTGGCCCTCCGGGCGGCTACAATCTCATACGCTTCCTTCCGCAGCCCACAGGGCCCTCCCATGGCTCAAGCCACTCCGTGGAAAATAAGGGGCTCAGCATTTCTTAGGGCCCAGCATGTTATTTCTGCCTGGAAGCCAGAGGGGCAGACCTAAGATGTGGGACTGAGGCATCCGTTTCTCATTTTCTCACTTAGAGGCTAGGAACCATACGCTGTAGCACAGGGTGTCCAGGGCACTGGTCAGTAACTTTTGTGATGTCTGGCAGCTCCCCATCAGGGCTTCACCAGCTGTGAAAAGTCCCGTCAGAGCTCCCCAGTAAATGAATCATATAGAGTTACCACATGACCCAGGCTTCCTTGGTAGCTCAGCTGGTAAAGAATCCGCCTGCAAAAGCAGGAGACCCCAGTTCGATCCCTGGGTCGGGAAGATCCCCTGGAGAAGGGAACAGCAACCCACTCCAGGATTCTTGCCTGGAGAATCCCATGGACAGAGGAGCCTGGCGGGCTACAGCCCATCGGTCGCGAAAGAGTCGGACATGACTGAGCGACTTTCACTTCACTTTATCATGTGACCCAGCAATTCTGCTTCTAGGTATCGACCCAAAAGAACTGAAAACAGGTATGAAAACAAGTTTTTGTACACATACACTCATGAAGCGGCACTAGTCAGTTGCCCAAAGATAGAAATAGCCCCTGTAATCAACAGGTGATGGATAAATAAAATGTGAGCCATTCACATAGTGGAATCAGCCCTGTTACATACTTACATGGAGGAACCTTGAAAACGCCATACCGAATAGAAGTAGCCCGATACAAAAGGTCCTAGAGTATACAGTCCAGTTTACATGAAATGTCCGGGACAGGTAAATCCATAAAGACCGAGAACAGGGACTTCCTGGCGATCCAGTGGTTAAGACTCTGTGCTTCCAGTGCAGGGGTATAGGTTTGATCCCTGGTCAGGGAACTTAAGATCCTACATGCTACGTGATGAGACCAAAAAAAAAATTAAAATAAGATAAGACAAAGGGACTTTCCTGGTGGTCCAGTGGCTAAGGTTCCATGCTCCCATCCCAATGCAGGGGGCCCAAGTTCTATCCCTGGTCAGGGAACTAAGATCCTACATGTCATGTGACGCAGCCAGAAGAAAACTAAACTACGACAGAAGGCAGATGAGGGGTTGCCAGGGTCTGAGGGAGGGGAATTCAGAAGTGACTGCTAATGGACACAGGGTTTCCCTTGGGAGTGAATGGTGGTTTCATCACTGGGTAGAAGTAAAGGTTTCGCAATACCATGAATGAGCTAAATGCCACTGAATTGTTCACTTTAAATGGTTCATTTTATGTTACGGGAATTCTGTCTCAATGGATAGAGATGAGGTCAGCCAGCACAGCAGCTCTGTCCCGCTCACTCCCAAGTGGGCTGAGCAGACCTCCTGAGCGCAGGGTGCTGGGGCCCACGCTGACGCCTTCCGTGCCCGCCCCGGCCCCAGGTCTTCCTGAAGGAGACGGAGCGGCAGGCCCTGCAGGAGACGCTGCACCACGAGGTCGTGCGGAAGATCCTGCTCCTGCAGAGCTGGTTCCGGATGGTGCTGGAGCGCCGGCACTTCCTGCAGATGAGGCGGGCGGCTGTCACCATCCAGGTCCCCAGTCGGCTCGCGGGGCGGGGGGCAGGGGGCACGGGTCGGCCATCACCGTCCAGGTCCCCAGCGGGGCAGGGGACGCGGTGGCTGGGGTCGCGGGCACCCAGCGCCTGAACGCCCCCTCCACTCTCAGGCCTGCTGGCGGTCCTACCACGTCCGCCGGGCCCTGGAGAGGACGCAGGCCGCCGTGTACCTCCAGGCCGCGTGGAGGGGCTACCGGCAGCGGGCAGCCTACCAGCGCCAGAGACGGAGCATCGTCCGCCTCCAGAGCCTCTGCCGGGGGCACCTGCAGCGCAAGAGGTGAGCACACAGGACCAAGCTCCACCCCCAGGCCCCCTAGACTCTTCCACCCACTCAGGCGCTGCTGGAGACGCCCTCTGGCGAGCAGAGCCGTCGGGATGACCCACACATCCTGGGAGGATGTGTGGACGCAGGGAGGCTGAGGAGGGCCTGGAGGCATCTGGCTGGCTGGGCACCACTCTGGGCCCTAGAGAGATGCTCCAGGACTGGTAGGTGGCACCTACAGGCAGCCCCAGATTACCACGGGCAGCACCCAGTCTCTACCAGGGACCCCATCCCCTCCCGCCCACTGCACCTGACCACCCCAGGCCAGCTCAGCGTACCTGGACCCAGAGCTGAAGGGTTCAGGCCCCCGGGACCAGCTCTCTGGAAGCCCCCTCATCCCCACAGCCCAGGAGTCCACCAGGCCTGGGACCCCAGAGGGACTCAGTGGGTTCTGAACAGATCCCTCCCACAACAGGCCTAATAAAGGTCCCCGTGACCCTGCTGGCTCGGACAGTAAAGAATCCACCAGCAGTGCGGGAGACAATCCCTAGATCAGTCCCGAGGTCAGGAAGATCCCCTGGAGGAGGGCATGGCAGCCCACTCTAGTGCTCTTGCCCTAGAGCATTCCATGAACAGAGAAGCCTGGCAGGTTGCAAAGCGACAACATGACTGAGCGACTAACACGTTCACTATTTTCGCAGAGCCAGTTTTAGGCAGAAATAGCCAGAACAGCACGAGACTACTCTCTGCCTCTTTCCTGGCTAAGGAGAGCCTACTTGCCAGAAGTATCTCTAAGGGCCAGGATCTCGCCACTTGGCAGAGGGGGAGCCTGGCCCCCTAACCCTGCACCTGCAGGTGGAACAGGGGTCTCCAACGCCCTGGGTGGACCTGTTCCTGAGCTCACTCCCTTTTCTTTACCCCCTCCACCAGCTTCAGCCAGATGGTGGCAGAGAAGCAGAAAGCTGAGGAGAAGGAGAGGGAAGCCCAGCACGCTCAGAAGGAGGAAACCACAGAGGCCGAAGCAGCCCAGGCAGCCAGGCCAGAACCTGAGCGGGGCCCTGAACCAGCCAAGGGGGCGAGCTGGAGCCAGGCCCTCCCAGCCAAGAGGTGAGCACACAGGACCAAGCTCCACCCCCAGGCCCCCTAGACTCTTCCACCCACTCAGGCGCTGCTGGAGACGCCCTCTGGCGAGCAGAGCCGTCGGGATGACCCACACATCCTGGGAGGATGTGTGGACGCAGGGAGGCTGAGGAGGGCCTGGAGGCATCTGGCTGGCTGGGCACCACTCTGGGCCCTAGAGAGATGCTCCAGGACTGGTAGGTGGCACCTACAGGCAGCCCCAGATTACCACGGGCAGCACCCAGTCTCTACCAGGGACCCCATCCCCTCCCGCCCACTGCACCTGACCACCCCAGGCCAGCTCAGCGTACCTGGACCCAGAGCTGAAGGGTTCAGGCCCCCGGGACCAGCTCTCTGGAAGCCCCCTCATCCCCACAGCCCAGGAGTCCACCAGGCCTGGGACCCCAGAGGGACTCAGTGGGTTCTGAACAGATCCCTCCCACAACAGGCCTAATAAAGGTCCCCGTGACCCTGCTGGCTCGGACAGTAAAGAATCCACCAGCAGTGCGGGAGACAATCCCTAGATCAGTCCCGAGGTCAGGAAGATCCCCTGGAGGAGGGCATGGCAGCCCACTCTAGTGCTCTTGCCCTAGAGCATTCCATGAACAGAGAAGCCTGGCAGGTTGCAAAGCGACAACATGACTGAGCGACTAACACGTTCACTATTTTCGCAGAGCCAGTTTTAGGCAGAAATAGCCAGAACAGCACGAGACTACTCTCTGCCTCTTTCCTGGCTAAGGAGAGCCTACTTGCCAGAAGTATCTCTAAGGGCCAGGATCTCGCCACTTGGCAGAGGGGGAGCCTGGCCCCCTAACCCTGCACCTGCAGGTGGAACAGGGGTCTCCAACGCCCTGGGTGGACCTGTTCCTGAGCTCACTCCCTTTTCTTTACCCCCTCCACCAGCTTCAGCCAGATGGTGGCAGAGAAGCAGAAAGCTGAGGAGAAGGAGAGGGAAGCCCAGCACGCTCAGAAGGAGGAAACCACAGAGGCCGAAGCAGCCCAGGCAGCCAGGCCAGAACCTGAGCGGGGCCCTGAACCAGCCAAGGAGGGCGAGCACTTAGAGCTGGAGCCCGAGGTGTGGCCCAGTGACGGGCCCCTGGCCGAGAGCTCCCAGCCCGAGAAGGAGGCCCCCAGCATGGAGAAGGTGCCCCCACCCCAGAAAACTGCGGCCGAAAGTCACGAGAAACTGCCCCGCAGCCGGGAGAAGCGGGAGTCGCGGCGGCAGAGGGGGCTGGAGCACGTGAAGCTCCAGAACCAGCACCTCCAGGCCTGCAGGGAAGAGCACACCCTCAGAGAACTCCATGGGGCAGCCGTCCCGGAGTCCGAGGAGGGCCTTCCGGAAGACAGAAGGGAGGGCAGGGAAGGTGAAACCCCAGCGGATGCCACGACTGAGATGGAGATCGCGGCTCCTAAAAAGCCACCTGAGGTGCCCCCACAGGCCGCACCAAGCAGCCCGGTCTCCGAAGAAGCCCCGGCTGGGAGCCCCAGGTACAGCCACGAGGAGCGACCCACCAGCCTGGCCCTGGACATCAGGGTTGCCGTGCCGGGTCCCGGGACCACACCAGAGACCCCCACGGACAAGAGCAAGCCGGGGGTCAGCCCCAAGAGCCAGGACAAGCCTGACAGCCCCGGAGGCTCCACGCAGATCCAGCGGTACCGGGACCCTGATGCTGAGCGGCTGGCCAACGCCGTGGAGCAGTGGCGGGGCAAGAAGCTGATGGCTGCAGGCGCCCACACCATGCTGAGCCAGTCCCTGGACCTCAGCGAGCGGCACCGGGCCATGGGGGCTGCCCTCACGCCGACAGAGTAAGCTTGCACCCTCCCTTGTCTGGGCAGGGGCTGTGTGGGGGGCAGGCAGGGTCGGGGTATGCACAGTCAACGCCCGGAGCAGGGCCAGGGAAGCACCTCGCATCCCAGACACATGAGGGTGCGTGCCCAAGAGCCAACACCAGGTGGTGGGAGCCCCAGAGAAGGGGATAGGTGGTGGGGGAAGGTCAGGGAAGATGAGGCACCTGCCTGGGACCCCGAAACCCCTGACCAAATGAGCCCTATTCACACAGAAAGCCTCCCACCTGGAGGCGGCCCCTGGGTTTGAGGTTCCCCTCCCGCCACAGAGGCCGAGCAGCCCAGCACCCCCTGAGCGGGCCCTGAACCAGCCAAGGAGGCGAGCACTTAGAGCTGGAGCCGAGGTGTGGCCCAGTGACGGGCCCTGGCCGAGCTCCCAGCCCGAGAAGGAGGCCCCAGCATGGAGAAGGTGCCCCACCCCAGAAAACTGCGGCCGAAAGTCACGAGAAACTGCCCGCAGCCGGGAGAAGCGGGAGTCGCGGCGGCAGAGGGGGCTGGAGCACGTGAAGCTCCAGAACCAGCACCTCCAGGCCTGCAGGGAAGAGCACACCCTCAGAGAACTCCATGGGGCAGCCGTCCCGAGTCCGAGGGGGGCCCTTTCCGGAAGACAGAAGGGAGGGCAGGGAAGGTGAAACCCCAGCGGATGCCACGACTGAGATGGAGATCGCGGCTCCTAAAAAGCCACCTGAGGTGCCCCCACAGGCCGCACCAAGCAGCCCGGTCTCCGAAGAAGCCCCGGCTGGGAGCCCCAGGTACAGCCACGAGGAGCGACCCACCAGCCTGGCCCTGGACATCAGGGTTGCCGTGCCGGGTCCCGGGACCACACCAGAGACCCCCACGGACAAGAGCAAGCCGGGGGTCAGCCCCAAGAGCCAGGACAAGCCTGACAGCCCCGGAGGCTCCACGCAGATCCAGCGGTACCGGGACCCTGATGCTGAGCGGCTGGCCAACGCCGTGGAGCAGTGGCGGGGCAAGAAGCTGATGGCTGCAGGCGCCCACACCATGCTGAGCCAGTCCCTGGACCTCAGCGAGCGGCACCGGGCCATGGGGGCTGCCCTCACGCCGACAGAGTAAGCTTGCACCCTCCCTTGTCTGGGCAGGGGCTGTGTGGGGGGCAGGCAGGGTCGGGGTATGCACAGTCAACGCCCGGAGCAGGGCCAGGGAAGCACCTCGCATCCCAGACACATGAGGGTGCGTGCCCAAGAGCCAACACCAGGTGGTGGGAGCCCCAGAGAAGGGGATAGGTGGTGGGGGAAGGTCAGGGAAGATGAGGCACCTGCCTGGGACCCCGAAACCCCTGACCAAATGAGCCCTATTCACACAGAAAGCCTCCCACCTGGAGGCGGCCCCTGGGTTTGAGGTTCCCCCCATTCCCAGCCTGATTGAGCCCGTTTCCTGATCAACAAGTGGGGGTGAAGCTGCTCTCAACACCCCAGAACCCCGGTCATTGTTCAGCTGTTAAGTCGTGTCCAGTTCTTTGCGGCTGCGTGGACTGTACTACCCCAGGCTTCCCTGCCCTTCGCCGGAGCTTGCTCCGGCTCATGTCCATTGAGTCGGTGATGCCATCCAACCATCTCCTCTTTTGCCCCCTTCTCCTCTGTCCTTCAGTCTTTCCCCGCATCTTTTCCAATGAGACAGCTCTTCGCATCAGGTGGTCACAGTATTGGAGCTTCAGCATCAGCCCTTCCCATGAATATTCAGGGTTCAGTTCCTTTAGGACTGAAGGGTTTGATCTCCCTGCTGTCTAAGGGACCCTCAAGAGTCTTCTCTAGCACCACAGTTCAAAAGCATCCATTCTTTGGTGCTCAGCCTTCTTTATGATCCAGCTCTCACATATGTACATGACTGCTGGAAAAACCATAGGCCCTGGGCCCCTACCTAGTTAGCCAAATATCGGTGACTCCGAGTCCTCAGCCCGTTGTCCCAGAGGCCTGGGAGTGTTGAAAGAAGAGGTGGAGGAAGACACAGCCTTCTGCTAGGACCGGCTCTCGGCCTAAGCCTGGCAGACCCCTGGGGCCAGCTCTGTCTCTGTGGTGGGGGCCATCCTGGGCCCCGGGGGGTACAGAGCACCATCCCTGGTTTCTTCCCCCCAGATCCAGTAGCAACACCCCCCGCCCCCAGTCCTGACAACCCCCAATGTCTCTTGCTCAGCCTTGTCAGTAAAAGCCGCATCTCTGATCTCGCAGGGAGAGGCGCGTTTCCTTATCCATGAGTGATGTCTCCAGGCTCCTCTCCCCGTCCCAGACCAAGACTCAGGTAAAGCTTCAGGGGCAGTTCCCACCCCTGAGGGTCCAAGCCCACTTGCACCTCGGCTGCCCCAGCGCCACCAGAAGGAAACAGTGGGTGGAAGGCCGGCGGCCCTGGGGACCCCGGCTTTCCCTCCCTCCCCTTTGCTCACCCAGCCACACTCCCTTGCAGCCTGCTGCCGAGACGGACGGGGAGCCCAGCCCGAAGAAGCTGGCCATCCAGAAGAAGAAGTCGGCCGACGCAGCCGCAGGGACAGACGCCGGACTATCCCCAGGCTCTGCCGATTCTAAGTAGGTATTGGGGTTGGGGCGTGGGCTCGGGCCTCCAGAGGACACTTGGGGTATCCAGGGCCTCCAGTACCCCCGTCCACCCCTGGAGCAATCTGATCTCCTAAGCCAGTCACACTTTTTCTACCTTTTTTTTTTTTTTGGCCAGTTGGCTTACGGGATCTTATTTCAATGACCAGGGATTGAATCTGGCCTCTCAACAGGGAAAGCGCCAGATCCCAGGCCACTGGACCGTTCCCCAGGGAGTCCCCGTAAGCTAGTCGCACTTACGGAGCCCAGCGGGGGAGACATTTACTTAGCAGTTTCATGAGGAGAGACCCACGCGGACCCCAGGGTGTTGCCGCATCCAGATGAAATGATCCTTGGTGAAGCCTGGAGCCAGTGTGGGTCACCTCCTCTGAGGCCACAGATAGGCAGTGACCGTGTGACCATTTGTGGAATCCTTACCAACTTCCCAGGTGGCGCCAGTGATAAAGAACTTGCCTGCCAGTGCAGGAGACGCCAGAGATGTGGGTTCGATCCTTGGGTTGGGAAGATCCCCCGGAGGAGGGCATGGCAACCCACTCCAGTATTCTCTTGCCTGGAGAATCCCATGGACAGAGGAGCCTGGTGGGCTACCGTCCATAGGGTCACAGAGTCAAACACGACTGAAGTGACTTAGCACGCACAAACAGAATCATTACCAGCTCCCAGCAGCCCCATCCTCACATCCAGGAACCCCCCCACCCCAGGTCCTTGGATCACAGAACCTGGGCCAAGCCTCTGTCCCTAAAAAGCCCCTGCCCAGTGCTCTGAGTAGTTCACGTAACGGAGGGGTTGGACCCTGGGACGAGGGAGCTTTGACCCAAACACCGGACGGGAGCCTGAAGAGTGGGCTGCAGTGGAGGGAGAGAGCCCCCCACCGAAACAAAAGACCACAAACACGGTGGGCTTCAAACCATCGGCATGCACTCTCTAGTGGTTCTGGAGGCCAGAGTGTGTCATCAGGGTGTGGGCAGGGTGTGTCCCTCCAGAGGATCTTGCGGAGGACCCCCTCTTGCCTCCTCCAGTTTCTGGGGTTCCAGGTGCTCCTTGGCTGGCGGCTCTACCCCTCCCCAACCTCAGCCTCCGTCCTCACATGACAGTCTTCTCTCCCCTGTGTCTTCTCTTCTTTCCAGCTGTGCTGGGTCTTCGTTGCAGCGCACAGGCTCAGTAGCTGCAGCATGTGGGCTTAGTGACCCTGAGGCGTGTGGGGTCTTAGTTCCCCATCTGGGGATGGAACCTGTGTCCCCTGCATTGGCAGGCGGAGTCTTTACCATTGAGCCACCAAGGAAGTCCCTTTCTGCCTCTTAGAAAGACACTTGTCACTGGCTTTAGAGCCCACGTGGGTAATCCAGGATGACTCAGAATGTTAAGGTCCTTTGTTTAGAGCCTTAGTCCATTCAGGCTCCTGTAACAGAACACCACAGACTGAGCTGGAGGCTGGAAGTCTGAGTCGAGGTGCCAGCAGATTTGGTATCTGGTTCATAGAAGCCGTCTTCTTCCCGTGTCCTTACTCAGGGGAAGCGGCAAGGGAGCTCTCTGGGGTCTCTTGTAAGGGCACTAATCCCATTTGTGAGGGCCCCACCCCGGGACCTAATCACCTCCCAGAGGCCCCACCTCCTACACTGTCACACTGGGAGTTAGCTTCAGCATACAAATTAAGAAGACACACTCAGTCCATAGCACTTAGTCACATCTGCAAAGCCCCTTTTCCCAGATAAGAACATGCTCATCGGCCCAGAGGGTTAGTGCATGAACAGATCTTTGGCCAGGGGGGACTCCCTTCACCCCATCACAAGCCCAGTATCCATGGTATAGGATTTTGTGTTTACTCTTTGAGGTTTTCCCCTGAACCTGTGCCTATAAAAATATCTTGGAGGGCACAGGGACTTTTTCTTTCTTTTCTGCCTCGCAGGCTCTTTATTGCCATACATGGTCGTCTTTAGCTGTGGCTCAAGGGCTTTGGCTCAGCTACAGTGAGTCCCCACCGAAACAAAAGACCACAAACACGGTGGGCTTCAAACCATCGGCATGCACTCTCTAGTGGTTCTGGAGGCCAGAGTGTGTCATCAGGGTGTGGGCAGGGTGTGTCCCTCCAGAGGATCTTGCGGAGGACCCCCTCTTGCCTCCTCCAGTTTCTGGGGTTCCAGGTGCTCCTTGGCTGGCGGCTCTACCCCTCCCCAACCTCAGCCTCCGTCCTCACATGACAGTCTTCTCTCCCCTGTGTCTTCTCTTCTTTCCAGCTGTGCTGGGTCTTCGTTGCAGCGCACAGGCTCAGTAGCTGCAGCATGTGGGCTTAGTGACCCTGAGGCGTGTGGGGTCTTAGTTCCCCATCTGGGGATGGAACCTGTGTCCCCTGCATTGGCAGGCGGAGTCTTTACCATTGAGCCACCAAGGAAGTCCCTTTCTGCCTCTTAGAAAGACACTTGTCACTGGCTTTAGAGCCCACGTGGGTAATCCAGGATGACTCAGAATGTTAAGGTCCTTTGTTTAGAGCCTTAGTCCATTCAGGCTCCTGTAACAGAACACCACAGACTGAGCTGGAGGCTGGAAGTCTGAGTCGAGGTGCCAGCAGATTTGGTATCTGGTTCATAGAAGCCGTCTTCTTCCCGTGTCCTTACTCAGGGGAAGCGGCAAGGGAGCTCTCTGGGGTCTCTTGTAAGGGCACTAATCCCATTTGTGAGGGCCCCACCCCGGGACCTAATCACCTCCCAGAGGCCCCACCTCCTACACTGTCACACTGGGAGTTAGCTTCAGCATACAAATTAAGAAGACACACTCAGTCCATAGCACTTAGTCACATCTGCAAAGCCCCTTTTCCCAGATAAGAACATGCTCATCGGCCCAGAGGGTTAGTGCATGAACAGATCTTTGGCCAGGGGGGACTCCCTTCACCCCATCACAAGCCCAGTATCCATGGTATATGATTTTGTGTTTACTCTTTGAGGTTTTTTCCCCCTGAACCTGTGCCTATAAAAATATCTTGCGGGAGGGCACAGGGGACTTTTTCTTTTCTTTTCTGCCTCGCAGGCTCTTTATTGCCATACATGGTCGTCTTTAGCTGTGGCTCAAGGGCTCCAGAGCATGTGGGCTCGGTAGCTACAGTGAGTGGAGTTAGCTACCCTGAGGCATGTGGGATCTTAGTTTCGCGACCAGGGATTGAACCCACATCCCCTGTACTGGAAGCAGAGTTGTAACCCCTGGACCACCAGAGAAGTCCCCGGTTTCCTTATGTATGAAAATGGGGTCACACTGCAACATCTGCTCAGTATCTCCTTCACCTGACTTCCTTGTCCGTTCACACGAATGGACTTTATTTTTAATGGCATCTCCTTCCAGTGATAACCAAGAAAAGTGTTACTTCCCGTTACAGCAGGTTGACCCTTGCTTTGGCCTCACATCTGCCTTCATTTCCTGAGGCTTAGGCAGAACCCTTCCCTTTCTCTTACAGATCCACGTTCAAGAGGCTCTTCCTGCATAAAAACAAGGATAAGAAATTCAACCTGGAGGGCGTAGAGGAGATGGAGAACGCCGTGCCCGGACAAGTCGTCCCAGAAGCTACCACTATGAAGAAGAATCTAGAAGGTCAGTCATCCCC
This sequence comes from Tragulus kanchil, assembly GCA_022376925.1. Lineage (NCBI taxonomy): Eukaryota > Metazoa > Chordata > Mammalia > Artiodactyla > Tragulidae > Tragulus > Tragulus kanchil. The sequence continues at coordinate 16,401,586 of JAIOJX010000029.1, read as the reverse complement.
AGACCCAGGGATGGACAGCAGAGGTACTGAGGACTGTCCCCGGGTGGGGCCTTGAGTCAGCTGTGGGCTGAACCCTGGTTACAAGGCTGCAGGCTCCCCATCCCCGGAGGCACTTCCGGCCACAGAGCTCAGTGTGTGGGATGTGGGTCCCTGATTCTCCTTACAGCTGTGCCCCTGAGGCTGGTCCACATCCTCCCCAGGCACCTGCCGCCCCTTTCCAACCTCTCCTGCCCCCCGCAGCCCCCTCCAGCCACCAGCACCGCCACACCACTGGGGAGAAGCCCCCCAAGGAGCTGGGAGGCAAAGGGAAGAAGAACCGAAACCTCAAGATCGGCAAAATCACAGTGTCAGAGAAGTGGCGAGAGTCTGTGTTCCGAAAGATCACCAACGCCAATGAGCTCAAGTACCTGGACGAGTTCCTGCTCAACAAGGTGGACAGTCAGGGCCCCGAGCCGGTGCTGGGCGGAGTCTTCCCGGGCCCCCAACCAGTTTTTCAACCAAATGGGGAAAAAACTAGTCCACTTGGGAGGGCACAGGGACTTTTTCTTTCTTTTCTGCCTCAGGCTCTTTATTGCCATACATGGTCGCTTTAGCTGTGGCTCAAGGGCTCCAGAGCATGTGGGCTCGGTAGCTACAGTGAGTGGAGTTAGCTACCCTGAGGCATGTGGGATCTTAGTTTGGGACCAGGGATTGAACCCACATCCCCTGTACTGGAAGCAGAGTTGTAACCCCTGGACCACCAGAGAAGTCCCCGGTTTCCTTATGTATGAAAATGGGGTCACACTGCAACATCTGCTCAGTATCTCCTTCACCTGACTTCCTTGTCCGTTCACACGAATGGACTTTATTTTTAATGGCATCTCCTTCCAGTGATAACCAAGAAAAGTGTTACTTCCCGTTACAGCAGGTTGACCCTTGCTTTGGCCTCACATCTGCCTTCATTTCCTGAGGCTTAGGCAGAACCCTTCCCTTTCTCTTACAGATCCACGTTCAAGAGGCTCTTCCTGCATAAAAACAAGGATAAGAAATTCAACCTGGAGGGCGTAGAGGAGATGGAGAACGCCGTGCCCGGACAAGTCGTCCCAGAAGCTACCACTATGAAGAAGAATCTAGAAGGTCAGTCATCCCCAGACCCAGGGATGGACAGCAGAGGTACTGAGGACTGTCCCCGGGTGGGGCCTTGAGTCAGCTGTGGGCTGAACCCTGGTTACAAGGCTGCAGGCTCCCCATCCCCGGAGGCACTTCCGGCCACAGAGCTCAGTGTGTGGGATGTGGGTCCCTGATTCTCCTTACAGCTGTGCCCCTGAGGCTGGTCCACATCCTCCCCAGGCACCTGCCGCCCTTACCAACCTCTCCTGCCCCCCGCAGCCCCCTCCAGCCACCAGCACCGCCACACCACTGGGGAGAAGCCCCCCAAGGAGCTGGGAGGCAAAGGGAAGAAGAACCGAAACCTCAAGATCGGCAAAATCACAGTGTCAGAGAAGTGGCGAGAGTCTGTGTTCCGAAAGATCACCAACGCCAATGAGCTCAAGTACCTGGACGAGTTCCTGCTCAACAAGGTGGACAGTCAGGGCCCCGAGCCGGGGTGCTGGGGGCGGAGTCTTCCCAGGGCACCACCATCACCTGCAGTTTTTTCAACCATCACACCAAAGCCCTTATTGGGCAGGAAGAGAAAGACTAGGTCCATCTTGTAGCTCAGGTGGTAAAGAATCCGCCCGCAATGCAGGAGACCCCGGTTCGATTCCTGGGTCAGGAAGATGCCCTGGAGAAGGGATAGCTACCAACTCCAGGATTCTTGGGCTTCGCTAGTGGCTCAGACGGTGAAGAATCCACCTGAAAGGCAGGAAACCTGGGTTCAGTCCCTGGGTTGGGAAGATTCCCCTGGAGAAGGGAGCGGCCACCACTCCAGTACTCTCGCCTGGAGAATTCCGTGGCTCACCCCTGGGGTTGCAGAGTCGGACACCACAGAGTGACTTTCAGTTCACATGATTCCAACACACAAAACATTCTGGAAACCACACATTTACGTCCAGGCTTGGCGTCAGCTGGTTTTCTTTGAGACCCAGCTCGGGTTTCCATGAGACCACTTACAGCCCGCAGTATCCTGTTGGCCACAGGAACTCTTCTTATACTTCTTATACTTATACTTCTTATAGTGGGGGGCACAGAACATGAGGACCCATGTCACGCCGGAAGCATCCGATTCTGGGACTCACCCCCGCCCCTGACCCACCGAATCCGCTAGGGCACTCGGGCCTGTGCACCCGGCAGTGCATTTTATCCTGCGGTTCCTGCCCCGGGCGGTTGAGACCTGCTGACTGAACACGCGTGGTTTGCTGTCTCACAGCGCCCCTTGGGGGCGGCTTCCTGCCTTCTCCCCACGAGGAAGCCCTGGCATCCAGAATAACTCCTCCGGAAGACACCAGACACGCCCACGTCCCGCCAGGCTGTTCCCGGTCCCACAGCCTTTCCTGGTCTGGTCACTCGGCTCCAGTTGACCATGAACAAATTACTTTATTTAGAACACTTCTGGGGACTTGCCTGGCGGTCCAGCAGTTCAGACACCAAGCTCCCACCACAGAGGGCCCGGAATCGATTCCTGGTCAGGGAACTAGATCCCACACGCCTCAACCCAGCACACATGCATGGTCCGTCACTCAGTCGCATTTGACTATTTGCAACCCCTTGGACTGTAGCCTGCCAGTCTCCTCCGTTCATGGAATTTTCCAGGCAGGAATTCTGGAGTGGGTTGCCATTTCCTCCTCCAGGAGATCTTCCCAAATCGGGAATCAAACCTGCATCTCTTAAGTCTCCTGAATTGTAGGTAGACGTACCACTGTGCCACCAGGGAAGCCCCCAAGACCCAGCACAGGCTAATTAATGAATTAAAAAAATAATAATAAAACACTTTGCAAAATGCATTCAGTGCAAGGCGACGGTTGAACACTTACCTTTTGAGCTAGAGGGGCTTCCCAGGTGGCACTAGTGGTAAAGAATCCGCCTGCCAGTGCAGGAGACCTAAGAGAGGCAGGTTTGATCCCTGGGTGGGGAAGACCCCCTGGAGGAGGGCACAGCAACCCACTCAGCATTCTTGCCTGGAGAACCCCATGGGCAGAGGAGTCTGGTGGGCTGCAGTCCATAGGTCGTAAAGAGTCGGACATGGCTGAACAACTTAGCACACACACACGGAGATGCTTTTGGTCCTCACAACTGGGGAGTGTTCCCAGCTGCCAGGGGGGTAGGCCTGGGCTGCTGCTTGACACCCACAGTGCGTGATTCCAGAGAGAGCAGGGTGGGCAGGAGGGCCCAGGTGCTTCCCTGCCAGCCCAGGGGAACCAGGGGAGGACCCTGGAGAGGGCAGAGCGGTGACCACGCAGGTGCCCGGCCCGCAGCAGCGTGGGGTCAGCGCATCTCTCTCTGCCTTCCCAGGTGAACGACCTGCGTTCCCAGAAGACGCCCATCGAGAGCTTGTTCATTGAGGCCACCGAGAAGTTCCGCAGCAACCTCAAGACCATGTACTCTGTCCCGGTGCGCACCCCCTGCCATACCCTCCCCCCCCAGGCACCCCCATCTGTTGGTCCTACGGGAGGGGTCACACCCCACGTCCCCACAGAACGGGAAGATCCACCTCGGCCACAAGGACCTGGTGGGGGACGCCCAGAGCGTCGTGAACAACCTGGCGGCGCGAGAAGGACACCAACCTGGTCCTCAACCTGTTCCAAGGACGCTGGATGAGACACTCGCATTTGACTATTTGCAACCCCTTGACTTACCCTGCCAGTCTCCTCCTTCAGAATTTGCAGGCCGTCACTGAGTCGCTTTTGACTATTTGCACCCCTTGGACTGACCTGCCAGTTCCCCGTTCTGGATTCAGGCAGGAATTCTGGAGTGGGTTGCCATTTCCTCCTCAGGAGATCTTCCCAAATCGGGAATCAAACCTGCATCTCTTAAGTCTCCTGAATTGTAGGTAGCGTACCACTGTGCCACCAGGGAAGCCCCCAAGACCCAGCACAGGCTAATTAATGAATTAAAAAAATAATAATAAAACACTTTGCAAAATGCATTCAGTGCAAGGCGACGGTTGAACACTTACCTTTTGAGCTAGAGGGGCTTCCCAGGTGGCACTAGTGGTAAAGAATCCGCCTGCCAGTGCAGGAGACCTAAGAGAGGCAGGTTTGATCCCTGGGTGGGGAAGACCCCCTGGAGGAGGGCACAGCAACCCACTCAGCATTCTTGCCTGGAGAACCCCATGGGCAGAGGAGTCTGGTGGGCTGCAGTCCATAGGTCGTAAAGAGTCGGACATGGCTGAACAACTTAGCACACACACACGGAGATGCTTTTGGTCCTCACAACTGGGGAGTGTTCCCAGCTGCCAGGGGGGTAGGCCTGGGCTGCTGCTTGACACCCACAGTGCGTGATTCCAGAGAGAGCAGGGTGGGCAGGAGGGCCCAGGTGCTTCCCTGCCAGCCCAGGGGAACCAGGGGAGGACCCTGGAGAGGGCAGAGCGGTGACCACGCAGGTGCCCGGCCCGCAGCAGCGTGGGGTCAGCGCATCTCTCTCTGCCTTCCCAGGTGAACGACCTGCGTTCCCAGAAGACGCCCATCGAGAGCTTGTTCATTGAGGCCACCGAGAAGTTCCGCAGCAACCTCAAGACCATGTACTCTGTCCCGGTGCGCACCCCCTGCCATACCCTCCCCCCCCAGGCACCCCCATCTGTTGGTCCTACGGGAGGGGTCACACCCCACGTCCCCACAGAACGGGAAGATCCACGTCGGCTACAAGGACCTGATGGAGAACTACCAGATCGTCGTGAACAACCTGGCGGCCGAGCGCGGCGAGAAGGACACCAACCTGGTCCTCAACCTGTTCCAGTCGCTGCTGGATGAGTTCACCCGCGGCTACACCAAGAACGACTTCGAGCCTCCCAAGGTAGGCGCAGCCGCTCCAGCCGCACGAGGGTGCCCGGGGCGTCACTGGGGTGGGGAACATCCCCAGAGGGCCCCACGCAGACCTGGCCTTTCTGCTTCCCTCACAGCAGAGCAAAGCTCAGAAGAAGAAGCGGAAGCAGGAGCGCGCTGTGAGTATGTGTGTGCAAAACGGGTGTACGGCCACAGGTGTGAGTGTGTGTGTGTACTTTCCCACCCAGCCCGCGGGACCTTGTCCTGTGATGCCCCGGGCGGCGGCGCCACTGGGGGGCCCTCGGGGACTCCACGGGGTCCACCTGCCCACCGGCCCTCCCCTGCCGCTCCAGGTCCAGCAGCACAATGGCCACGTGTTCGTCAGTTACCAAGTGAGCATCCCCCAGTCCTGCGAGCAGTGCCTCTCCTACATCTGGCTCATGGACAAGGCCCTGCTCTGCAGCGGTGAGCACTCCTCCCGACCCCGTCACCCACCGCGTCCCCACCCCGCCCCGCCCCCAGGTCCCCCGACTCCCATGCCTGACCCCCCACCACACCCCCGGCCCCTCACTGTGCACCTGGGCGTTCACCCCAGCTACAGGGCCGATCTTTCCAGAACACTGGGCAGTGAGGCTGCACCTCGCCCACTCACACGCCCTCGCTGCTGTCCTGCTGGGGCAGAGACCAATCCTCAGCTGACCCCAAGGCCCCCACCCGGCTCTGCCGCCCCGCCTCTGCAGGCCCTCCTGGGCAAGCCACCCCGGGCCTTATTGGTTCATGCTGGTCCCGTGAACTGCCGGCCCCTCCCCCACGTGCCAGGCCAGGCCCGTCAGCCCACACGGAGACCCTGCGAGACAGGTGTGACGGCCCAGGCTGAGCCGGCCGGCCCCCAGCCAGGCGGCCAGGAGGTGGCTGAGCCCGGGTGGGAGCCCAGTCCTCCCCTGGAGGCCCAGGCCGGGTCAGGCAGGTCTCTAGCCCGTCTCTCTTCCTGCCAGAACCGGTCAGGGCTCGCTTTCCTTCCGGGCCAGGGTCACTTTCTCTGCCCTTGGCCCCTGCGTGAGGAGCAGCCCGGCCTCTCACGCCCATCGTAAACACCCAGGTGGTTGTCCCTGTCCTGAGACTAAGGGGCAGGCAGCCACAGGTCCCTGGCATCCCTGGGGCGCTGTTGGTGACCAGCCTCTCTCCGCCCACCCGCCGTGCCCTCCTAGTGTGCAAGACAACCTGCCACAAGAAGTGTGTGCACAAAATTCAGACCTCCTGCTCCTACACGTGTGGCAAGAAGGTGAGCCCACCGAGGCTGGGAGCTCTCCAAATTGCCTGGGGAGGCTATTCTGAGAGAGGTGGAGGAAAGGGTGTGCTGGGTGCAAGACCAAGGCTGGGCATCAGGCGGGGGCCCGGGGCTGGCAGGAGGGGCTGGTCCTGCGGCAGATCACCTCCCAGTCCTGGCGACCTCCAGGGGTACCCCCAAAGCGGGAGCTGGGCTCGTGTGTGCACCTCAGCCCCACCCGGCCCCACTCCTCCATCCACCAGGAGGACGGGGACTCCCCAGCCCTGCACACAAGGGAGGCAGGGACCTGAGCGCTGGGCTGCAGCACAAGTCGGGTCAACTACTCAGGGGGGTGGCCGTCAGTGGCCTCCACAGCCCAGCCCCTCTGGCAGTGTGGCCAGGGAGAAAGAGGGGCAGGGAGGGGCGGAGGCCACACAGGAGGCCCAGGCCTGAGCCTCTCCCTTCTCCCCGTCCCAGGTGGAGCCAGGCACTGAGCCGGGCCACTTTGGCGTGTGCGTGGACAGCCTGACCAGCGACAAGGTCTCGGTGCCCATCGTCCTGGAGAAGCTTCTGGAACACGTGGAGATGCACGGCTTGTACACCGAGGGCCTCTACCGCAAGTCGGGGGCGGCCAACCGCACGAGGGAGCTCCGGCAGGCGCTGCAGACGGGTGGGTGCTGGGGGAAGAGTGGGTGGGCTTCTCTGGTGGCACCGACGGTAGAGAGTCTGCCAGCAGTGCAGGAGACCTAGGTTCAGTCCCTGGGTCAGGAAGATCCCCTGGAGACGGGCACGGCAGCCCACCCCAGCGCTCTGGCCTGGAGAATCCCACGGGCAGAGGAGCCCGGCGGGCGACGTCCGTGGGTTTACGAAGAGTCAGGCACGACTGAGCACAGGCGCATGCGTGTAGGGGGCGGTGCCGGGGGCGGCCTGCGGGCGGCCGGGGCTGTGGACTGGGAGATGTCCAGGGCAGGAGGACACCACGTGGGGCTCCAGGCTCAGCCCGCCTGCCTTCCTCACGCTCACCAGCCCCCCACCCCACAGACCCCACGGCCGTCAAACTGGAGAACTTCCCCATCCACGCCATCACCGGTGTGCTCAAGCAGTGGCTGCGGGAGCTGCCCGAGCCCCTCATGACCTTCGCCCAGTACGGCGACTTCCTCCGCGCCGTCGGTGAGTCCCCGCCACTGTGGCAAGGGCGGCACATGGTCGAGGGTGGCGGTCAGAGCCTCAAGCATGGGCTGTGGCCAGTCAGGGAGGAGGGATGGCCGTCTCCCCCGCTGAGAAAACAAGGCCCAGGCTGGGCCCAGCACCCCTCTGTGGCCCAGCCTTCCTACCACAGACACGCTGCCTCTGGCCTCACACAGTGGGGGCGTCCTGGGCACCCTGGGGCCCATCAAGGGTGGGGGGCTGTGGGGAGCTGACACCCAGGGTGGGAGGGTCCTGGGCACCCCGGGGCCTATCAGGCGGGGGGCTGTGGGGAGCTGACACCCAGGCCCCTCCTAGAACTGCCTGAGAAGCAGGAGCAGCTGGCTGCCATCTACGCCGTCCTGGAGCACCTGCCAGAGGCCAACCACAACTCCCTGGAGCGACTCGTCTTCCACCTGGTCAAGCAAGTGCCCACCCCTCTATTGCCTGCCATCTGTGGGTGGGGTCCCAGCAATAGCCCTGCAGAGCATACCCTGGGGCAGGACGTGAGCCTGGGGTGGGGAGTGCTCAGCTTTCTTGCAGGGCCTCTCTGCCCAGCAGAAGCCAGCATTTCTCACCTCCCACCTGCCAAAGCAGTTTTCCCTCGGGGACCCCCGGCCTCTGGACTGTGGTCCTGGGGCTCCCTGCAGCCGTCCCCTAACTGCTGCTTGCCGCACAGGGTGGCCCTGCTTGAGGACGTGAACCGAATGTCACCCAGCGCCTTGGCCATCATCTTCGCACCCTGCCTACTGCGCTGCCCCGACAACTCGGACCCACTGACCAGCATGAAGGATGTCCTCAAGATCACCACGTGAGTATCAGGCGCTGAGTATCCGGCCCCCCAGCTCGCTCTCAGGGCAAACCCAGCCAGGGACCCCACAGCTAAACAGGACAGCCCGCTCCAGAACCCGAGGGCAGCCTACTGTATAGACAGGCCTGCAGAGAAACGCCCGGAGGAGCACGCCCCCGGGAACTTCCCTGGGGCCCGGTGGCTGAGATGCCACACGCCCAATGCAGGGGCCCAGGTTCGATCCTTGGTCAGGGTAGTAAGATCCTGTGTGCAGCAACTGAGAGCTCACAGGTTGCAACTAAACATCCCACAGGCCACGACAAAGACCAGAGACCCACGTGCCGCAACTAAGACAGTGCAGCCAAACAGGCATTAAACACACACACACCCCCCTCAGGAGGGGCTTCCCTGACGGCTCAGTGGGTAAAGAATCCACTTGCCGGCCTTTCCTGGGGGCTCAGTCATAAAGAGTTTGCCTGCCAGTGCAGGAGACACGGGTTCAATCCCTGATCTGGGGAGATCCCACACGCTGTGGAGCAACCAAGCCTGTGCGCCACAACGATGGAGCCTGTGCTCTAGAGCCTCGGCACTGCAACTGTGGAGCCCATGTGCCTTAGAGCCCGAGTTCCACCACAAGAGAAGTCACCACAACAAGAAGCCTGCTCACCTCAACGAGAGTAGCCCCCACTCCCTGCAACTAGAGAAGAGCCTGTGGCAGCAGTGAAAGCCCAGAGTAGCCAAAAGTAAATAAATAAATAAATACAAATTTATAAAAAAAGAGGGCTTGCCTGGTGGTCCAGTGGATAAAGGGTCCGCCTTGCAGTGCAAGGGGCACTGGTTCGATCCCTGGCCCAGGAAGATCCCACGTGCCGCGGAGCGGCTGGACCAGCATGTCTCACCTCCCACCTGCCAAAGCAGTTTTCCCTCGGGGACCCCCGGCCTCTGGACTGTGGTCCTGGGGCTCCCTGCAGCCGTCCCCTAACTGCTGCTTGCCGCACAGGGTGGCCCTGCTTGAGGACGTGAACCGAATGTCACCCAGCGCCTTGGCCATCATCTTCGCACCCTGCCTACTGCGCTGCCCCGACAACTCGGACCCACTGACCAGCATGAAGGATGTCCTCAAGATCACCACGTGAGTATCAGGCGCTGAGTATCCGGCCCCCCAGCTCGCTCTCAGGGCAAACCCAGCCAGGGACCCCACAGCTAAACAGGACAGCCCGCTCCAGAACCCGAGGGCAGCCTACTGTATAGACAGGCCTGCAGAGAAACGCCCGGAGGAGCACGCCCCCGGGAACTTCCCTGGGGCCCGGTGGCTGAGATGCCACACGCCCAATGCAGGGGCCCAGGTTCGATCCTTGGTCAGGGTAGTAAGATCCTGTGTGCAGCAACTGAGAGCTCACAGGTTGCAACTAAACATCCCACAGGCCACGACAAAGACCAGAGACCCACGTGCCAACTAAGACAGTGCAGACAACCCGGTATTAAACACCCACACACCCCCCTCAGGGGGGGCTTCCCTGACGGCTCAGTGGGTAAAGAATCCACTTGCCGGCCTTTCCTGGGGGCTCAGTCATAAAGAGTTTGCCTGCCAGTGCAGGAGACACGGGTTCAATCCCTGATCTGGGGAGATCCCACACGCTGTGGAGCAACCAAGCCTGTGCGCCACAACGATGGAGCCTGTGCTCTAGAGCCTCGGCACTGCAACTGTGGAGCCCATGTGCCTTAGAGCCCGAGTTCCACCACAAGAGAAGTCACCACAACAAGAAGCCTGCTCACCTCAACGAGAGTAGCCCCCACTCCCTGCAACTAGAGAAGAGCCTGTGGCAGCAGTGAAAGCCCAGAGTAGCCAAAAGTAAATAAATAAATAAATACAAATTTATAAAAAAAGAGGGCTTGCCTGGTGGTCCAGTGGATAAAGGGTCCGCCTTGCAGTGCAAGGGGCACTGGTTCGATCCCTGGCCCAGGAAGATCCCACGTGCCGCGGAGCGGCTGGACCAGCATGTCCAGTTACCAGCCAGCACTCTGGAGCGCGGGCACCCAGAGCCAGTGCTCTGCAATAAGAGAAGCCACTGCAATGGGAGGCCCATACAGGCCATAGAATAAAGATGGATGAAAATGGATAAATGAAAGACCAATAAAAGAGGCCAAAATATTAAAAAAAAAAAAATTCACCTGCAAGACAGGAGACAGGTTTAATCCCTGGGCTGGGAAGATCTCCCTGGAGAAGTAAATGCAACCTACTCCGATATTCTTCCCTGAGAAATTCCATGGACAGAGGAGGCTGGAGGGCTAGGGATTGCCAAGGGTCAGACATGACTTAGCGACTAAACCACCCGCACCAGCCCAGGAGGACCTCTGAGCACTGGGGTCCCAGGTGGACTTCATTTGGTCTTGCTAGCCTTCTTTTCTACTTTTAGCAAATATGACTTTTGTACTAAAACTGAACTCCTGACAAAGTCCAGATGTGCGCTGGCTCCCGCAAGTGGCAGGCACAGCTCTTGTGACAGACGAGGGACAGGAAGCAGCCAGGCCTCCTGGTGGCATCCGGAGGCTCACACGCGCCCTGACCCAGGTGGAGACCTGGCAGCATCTCCTCTCCAGCAGCAAGAGCGTCGCTCCTGAGTTCCTTTGAGGCTGAACAACCAAAGGAGGGGAGACATCCCCCATCCCTGGCCCAGAGTGAGGGGCAGATGGTGAACCCCACATTCCCAGCCTCTGGGAGCAGTAAGGACCAACAGCAAGAAGCAGCAGTTGTCTCAAAGCTCCTTCTTCCCCTCACAAATGATCTTTAAAAGTTCTCAAAAAGTTCTTCCAAAGAACGGACTTCCCTGCTGCTCCAGTGATTAAGACTCCGAGCTCCCAACATGAGGGGCCCGGGTGTGATCCCTGGTCAGGGAACTAGGATCCCACATGCTGCACAGCGTAGCCAAGAAGTGGGAAAAAAAACAAAGGACTCCAGGCTTCCCTGGTGGTCCAGTGAGTAAGGACACCGCCTTGCAGTGCAAGGGACGCCGGTTCAATCCCTGGCCTGGGAAGATCCCATGTGCCACAGAACGGCTGGACCGATGTGTCCAACTACTGAGCCAGAGCACCGGAGCGCATGTGCCCAGAGCCGGTGCTCTGCAGTGAGAGAGGCCACTGCAATGAAAGGCCCACATAGGCCAAAGAACAAAGATAAATAGATGAAAGATCAATAGAAGTGGCCAAAAAAAAAAAAGACAAAGGACTCAGAAGAGGGTTAGCAGACCTCCATCACCAAGAGGACACTGTTTAGGCCACGAGTTATAAAAATAACTTGTCACCCAAGGCAGTTTCATGAGGCAAACGGGAAGGTGTGAGGGCTGTGCCTGACCAGGAGTCCCCCAGGTGTGAACAGCAGCTGGCGGGCAGAGAGGAGAGCCCGCTGAGGCCCTGACACTACCTGGCAGCCATGTGCTGCTGACAGACTTTCTTCCAGCCTGTTCCGGCATATTCCTTGGGCTTTTTGTTTCATATGTGGTCGTGACAGTAAGAAACCTGAGTCACGACAGCCTCTCCTCCCCAGCTGAGTCCATCCCATCCCACCACACCCTCCCTGCCCTAGTAGTGACGCTCCAGGCTGCCCTGACCACTGAGCAGATGTGCCTTGGGTCAGCATGTACTTCTGGAGCCCTGGGGCCAACTGCCAGCAGCCCCAGGGATAGATTACCCAGCCTCTGTGCTTTCTCCTTCTAATGAGGAGGCTAATTAAGACAGGGGTTCGGACTCAGGGGTGGGGTGAGCTGCAGGAGTCACAGGGCGTGAACCAGGGCCTCCCTGGTGTTTGGGCCCCTGTCTCAGCCAGGAGGCCCCAGACTGGAGCCAGCATCTCCCTAGATGCGGGGCCGCCACGTGGGCCATTGCCCCCTCCCGACCCCACCCCAGGCAGTTGCTGAGCCGCCTTCTCCACAGGTGCGTGGAGATGCTGATCAAAGAACAGATGAGGAAGTACAAAGTGAAGATGGAGGAGATCAACCAGCTAGAGGCTGCCGAGAGCATCGCCTTCCGAAGGCTCTCTCTCCTGCGCCAAAACGCAGTGAGCGGCGCGGGGCGGGGCTTTGGGAGGGTGGTGGGTGGAGCTTCGTCGGTGGCGGAGGTCTCCACCCGCTGCCTGGGCAGATCCCATGTGCCACAGAACGGCTGGACCGATGTGTCCAACTACTGAGCCAGAGCACCGGAGCGCATGTGCCCAGAGCCGGTGCTCTGCAGTGAGAGAGGCCACTGCAATGAAAGGCCCACATAGGCCAAAGAACAAAGATAAATAGATGAAAGATCAATAGAAGTGGCCAAAAAAAAAAAAGACAAAGGACTCAGAAGAGGGTTAGCAGACCTCCATCACCAAGAGGACACTGTTTAGGCCACGAGTTATAAAAATAACTTGTCACCCAAGGCAGTTTCATGAGGCAAACGGGAAGGTGTGAGGGCTGTGCCTGACCAGGAGTCCCCCAGGTGTGAACAGCAGCTGGCGGGCAGAGAGGAGAGCCCGCTGAGGCCCTGACACTACCTGGCAGCCATGTGCTGCTGACAGACTTTCTTCCAGCCTGTTCCGGCATATTCCTTGGGCTTTTTGTTTCATATGTGGTCGTGACAGTAAGAAACCTGAGTCACGACAGCCTCTCCTCCCCAGCTGAGTCCATCCCATCCCACCACACCCTCCCTGCCCTAGTAGTGACGCTCCAGGCTGCCCTGACCACTGAGCAGATGTGCCTTGGGTCAGCATGTACTTCTGGAGCCCTGGGGCCAACTGCCAGCAGCCCCAGGGATAGATTACCCAGCCTCTGTGCTTTCTCCTTCTAATGAGGAGGCTAATTAAGACAGGGGTTCGGACTCAGGGGTGGGGTGAGCTGCAGGAGTCACAGGGCGTGAACCAGGGCCTCCCTGGTGTTTGGGCCCCTGTCTCAGCCAGGAGGCCCCAGACTGGAGCCAGCATCTCCCTAGATGCGGGGCCGCCACGTGGGCCATTGCCCCCCCTCCCCCGACCCCACCCCAGGCAGTTGCTGAGCCGCCTTCTCCACAGGTGCGTGGAGATGCTGATCAAAGAACAGATGAGGAAGTACAAAGTGAAGATGGAGGAGATCAACCAGCTAGAGGCTGCCGAGAGCATCGCCTTCCGAAGGCTCTCTCTCCTGCGCCAAAACGCAGTGAGCGGCGCGGGGCGGGGCTTTGGGAGGGTGGTGGGTGGAGCTTCGTCGGTGGGCGGAGTCTCACGTCTCCACCCGCTGCATACTTACAGCGGGTCCTTGGCCACTGTCAGCCTGATGTGGGCCTCGAAGCTGAGTCCTTGCCTTTGCCGAAAGACCACTGCCCTAGCTCAGCCTCGAGGCCAGCTCCTTCTCAGCAGTGGCAGGGGCCACCTGTCACCTACTTGGTGGCGCTCTTGGTCTTTCTCCAGCCACATCCCTAGCTGACCTAGGCCCCGCCCACAGGGAAACATTCCTGTAGTGTAAGCGGCTTCACACTGGGGGAGTCGGGGGTTAAGGGGCCGGTCCCTTCTATGGGAGGACCCTGTCCTTGTCTCCGCTGTCAAACGTGGCTACCGGCCCCGGACTAGCACCTGTGCCCTGGTCTTGGCCCTGTGTGGTCACCCTCTGTTCATCTCTCCCCCAGCCATGGCCTCTCAAACTGGGGTTTTCGTCTCCCTATGAGGGGGTCCTGGTAGGTACATGTATGGTCGGTCCTCCTCACCTGTCTCCCGGCGCGGTGCATGCTGGGGTTCCTCCCGGCCCCTGGCGCCCTCGTAGGATAGACCGAGCGTGTCCTAACTCCCCAGAAGTGCATGGAGATGACTAATCAGCCAAGTGCTGGCCCCTCGGTCCCTGCATGATCCCCGGAGAAGCCTCGCTAAACCTAGACTCCCGTGTGAGAACTAACCTCCCCCGGAGCTGCTCGTAAATTGCCCTCTTTCCATCTGCAAGCACTGACCCCCACCCACCAGAGGGGCTGGCCAGACACGCCACTTCTCTTTGCAGATTAAGAACCCCAAGACCCGGGGGGGCAGCAGCAGTGGCCTGGAGGAGCTGGGGGTGCTTCCGGAGGAGGAAGCAGCTGGTGGTGACGAAGATCGGGAGAAGGAGATTCTAATCGAGCGGATCCAGTCCATCAAAGAGGAGAAGCAAGTGTCTCTGACCCCTTGCCACCCTCAGGCACCCTGCCCAACCTCCATCCACTGGCCCCTCCACTATAGGGGATCTGGCTGTGAGAAGCGGATGGGCTGGGCTCAGTCCCGTGGTCCAGTACCCTTCCCATAGGGCACTGCTGTCCTAAAACGCAACCTAGGGCTCTGTTTAAACCGCCTGCTTGACCCCAGGGGATCACGGTGGTCCACAAGGAGAGGAAAGGCCACAGGGCTGATGCTTGAACTTAGAAGTTGCCCTCAGCTAGGGTGATCCACCGACTTGTCCAGTCAAGCCAGAAGTATGAACAGAGACGCTGTTTAAAAATTATGCCAGGAGAACAGGTGTAATCCGGGCCACTGGGCATCCCAGCCTTAGGAATAGGGTGGGGCGCTCCAGACAGAGGGAGTAGCACGTGCCAAGGTCCTGAGGCAGGAACTCCTTACTCACTGAGTACCAGGCCCGAGGCCTGGCTTCCCTCAACAGCCTCACACTTTTCCTCATGTGAACTTCACTGAGCCAGGGGCATTTGAGGGGAGGTATGCTTTAGGGGTTGGGTTTAGGGTGCTGGAGACAGGGAGTCCCCGCTAGGACCAGAACGACCTCCTCTGTCCCCTACTGGCCTGGCACTTTCCATGGGGCGGTTCTCCACTGTGGAACATCCTCAGACACTGTGCCCCTCCCCCTTCACCCCCAGGGAGGACATCACGTACCGGCTGCCAGAGCTGGACCCTCGGGGCTCTGACGAGGAGAACCTGGACTCGGAGACGTCAGCCAGCACCGAGAGCCTGTTGGAAGAGCGGGCCGGGCGGGGGGCCTCGGAAGGTCAGTATTAAGGTAGCGTCTGCTTTTTCCTTCCCGTGTCATGCCCAGGAGGCCCCCGGGCGAGGGTCCATCTGCCGGCCCTGAAGCTGCAGTAACCCTGCCATCTGTCTCTCAAAAGGGCCCCCCGCGCCTGCGCTCCCCTGCCCCGGCGCGCCCGCCCCGAGCCCCCTCCCCGAGGCAGCCGCCCCTCCTCGACGAAGGCCGTCGTCCTTCATGACGGTCAGAGTGAAGACCCCCCGGCGAACCCCCGTCATGCCCACGGCCAACATCAAGCTCCCGCCCGGCCTGCCTTGCTATCTCCCGGGCCGGGCGACCAGTTTCCAGGAAGTTGCCACCATGGTGAGGCGCCGAGAGCCGCCAGCCCGCCGCCCGGACCAAGTACACTCAGTGTACATCACGCCGGGCACGCACCTGCCCGCTCAGGGCCCTCAGGAGCCCCTGGACAAGGCTGAGCGGCCGCCTGGGACCAAGCGGAGGTACTCGGATCCCCCAACCTACTGCCTGCCCCCTTCCTCGGGTCAGGCCAATGGCTGAGGGCCCACGGCTTGCTGGCAGCTGCACATCCGAGGATGGCCCAGTCCCCGAGCTGGGCGCTGGAGCTCAGGAGCCAGCCTTCAGTGGTCTGAGAAGGATCTGGCATGAAAAGGTCCAAGAGCGACATGAGGTGGGCACCAGCTCCCAGTGAGTCCGGGCGGGGAGAGGCCAGCGGAGGCCTGGCCACCCTTGCTGAGGCCTCATGTCGCTCGGAGGTGCCCGCCCAGAGCACCGAATCATGGAGGGCAGCCTGGCGTCTCCCAGCTCCCCTTTTGTACGTTTTCAAGGTCACTGTTTCTTTGTGCGTGGTTTACATAACTTTAAACCGTAACAGCCTTAACAGAAGACCAAATCGTGTTTTTATATGTATATGTACAAACTTTTATATTAACGCCCTGCATCTCCTTTATAACCTGGACCTGAGTCTTCAGAGCAAAGCCCACACAGCCGCCAAGCTTCAGGGGCACCGACCCACGCTGAGGGGCAGCTGAGGGGGCTGTCGAGGGCTGGGACTCTGCACAAGGGGCTTGGACGCTTGTGGCCCCTGATTCCCCCCTACGCTGGCCCGGCCAGTGGCTACCTGGCCCACATGCATTAAGGGAACAGTGGCGGCTTCTGCAGTGATCAAGACTGTTGGCTGGAGCCAGGACAGCCTCCACTCCAGGCACCGTAGACCTCGCATCCCAGGGAGACTCGAATATGGCTGTCCCTCCTTTTGTCCGCTCTGCCCTGGACCCAGGAGGCTGGAGGAGGCCACCCTTGGCACTGCCCGCGCCA
This sequence comes from Tragulus kanchil, assembly GCA_022376925.1. Taxonomy (NCBI): domain Eukaryota; kingdom Metazoa; phylum Chordata; class Mammalia; order Artiodactyla; family Tragulidae; genus Tragulus; species Tragulus kanchil. Next base: position 16,385,179 of record JAIOJX010000029.1, on the reverse strand, counting down.
GGTGGCAGAACAGGAGCCCGCAACTCAGGACCGTTCAGGGCGGAGATGGCCAGGCCTGGGGTCGCACAGCCCTGCACGTCCACAGTGACAGCCTCGGGGCATCTGGCACCTCCGGAGCGGGGCTCCCCTCTTACGCTCCGCCCGCTCTCCCGACACCTGGCCACATGGCCCCAGGTCTGGGCCGGGAGGCACCCAGAGGCTGTGTGAAATAAAGAGAAAGTGCCTAAGCCGTGTCTGCCTGCAGTTCCTGTTCAGAGCAGCTCCAGGTAGGAAGAGAAGGGTTGGCGGGTGGGGTCAGGCCTGCAGCCTCAGCCAAGAAGACTGCCGGGCAGGGATTGGGCCCCTTGCCTGGGAGGACTTGCATCGTTCCTCCAACCAACTGGACCACTGGAATTTTTTGAATATATATTTTATCATTTGTTTATTTGACTTCCTTGGATCTTGGTTACGTCACGTGGGATCTTCATCGCAGCATGCAGGATCTTGTGTTGTGACAGAAGGGCACTCTCGTGGCGGCGGGAGGGCCCAGGTGCCCCTCGGCGTGTGGGACCTTAGTTCCTGGATCAGGGATCAGACCTGGGTCCCCTGCACTGGAAAGCAGAACCTTAACCACTAAACTACCAGGGAAGTCCCTGGAATTTCACACGTGCCTGTCACACAAGGGAAGTGGGCTTTTTTTTTTTGACTGCAGCATGCGGCTTACTACAGGATCTTGTTCCCTGCCTTGGGATCAAGCCCGTGCCCCCTGCAGTGGAAGCTGACTCTTAACCGCTGGACCACCAGGGGATTCCCTGAAAGTGCTTCTTACTGATCCAGAAAGCTGAGGCAGCAGGCTGCTCCTGGCAGAGTGGCATTCAGTGAGGAGAGCTAGATGTCCTGGGATCCGCTGCCTGTCACACCTAGCCTTTCCCCCGCGGGGGTGAAAGTGTCTGCTGATGGGGCCATCTGCCTTGGGTGGGGGGCAGGGCATCAGTCCTGGTGGACCCACTGCATCCTGAAGCAACAGCACCATCACCCACACCCACATCCCAACAGAGAAGGTCCCAGGTTGTAACCAGATAGACAGTTGTGGGAACTGGTTGGCAGGTGGGGCCCGTTGGGGTGGGGTTGGAGACCATGACAAGTCTTGAGTTTAGATGCCAAAGACATGGCAGACGCCGGCCCGCCCCTCGGGAGATGGCCAGGCCTGGGGTCGCACAGCCCTGCACGTCCACAGTGACAGCCTCGGGGCATCTGGCACCTCCGGAGCGGGCTCCCCTCTTACGCTCCGCCCGCTCTCCCGACACCTGGCCACATGGCCCCAGGTCTGGGCCGGGAGGCACCCAGAGGCTGTGTGAAATAAAGAGAAAGTGCCTAAGCCGTGTCTGCCTGCAGTTCCTGTTCAGAGCAGCTCCAGGTAGGAAGAGAAGGGTTGGCGGGTGGGGTCAGGCCTGCAGCCTCAGCCAAGAAGACTGCCGGGCAGGGATTGGGCCCCTTGCCTGGGAGGACTTGCATCGTTCCTCCAACCAACTGGACCACTGGAATTTTTTGAATATATATTTTATCATTTGTTTATTTGACTTCCTTGGATCTTGGTTACGTCACGTGGGATCTTCATCGCAGCATGCAGGATCTTGTGTTGTGACAGAAGGGCACTCTCGTGGCGGGGGAGGGCCCAGGTGCCCCTCGGCGTGTGGGACCTTAGTTCCTGGATCAGGGATCAGACCTGGGTCCCCTGCACTGGAAAGCAGAACCTTAACCACTAAACTACCAGGGAAGTCCCTGGAATTTCACACGTGCCTGTCACACAAGGGAAGTGGGCTTTTTTTTTTTGACTGCAGCATGCGGCTTACTACAGGATCTTGTTCCCTGCCTTGGGATCAAGCCCGTGCCCCCTGCAGTGGAAGCTGACTCTTAACCGCTGGACCACCAGGGGATTCCCTGAAAGTGCTTCTTACTGATCCAGAAAGCTGAGGCAGCAGGCTGCTCCTGGCAGAGTGGCATTCAGTGAGGAGAGCTAGATGTCCTGGGATCCGCTGCCTGTCACACCTAGCCTTTCCCCCGCGGGGGTGAAAGTGTCTGCTGATGGGGCCATCTGCCTTGGGTGGGGGGCAGGGCATCAGTCCTGGTGGACCCACTGCATCCTGAAGCAACAGCACCATCACCCACACCCACATCCCAACAGAGAAGGTCCCAGGTTGTAACCAGATAGACAGTTGTGGGAACTGGTTGGCAGGTGGGGCCCGTTGGGGTGGGGTTGGAGACCATGACAAGTCTTGAGTTTAGATGCCAAAGACATGGCAGACTAGTCAAAGGCCACACAACGGGGATGGGGTGAGACTGCGATTCAGACCCTGCCTTGTTGCTCACATAATGTGCGTCCCCGTGGACTGTAGCTCACTTGTCTCTCTGTCCATGGGATTCTCCAGGCAAGAATACAGGATTGGGTTGCCATTTCCATCTCCAGGAGATCTTCCTGACCCAGGGACCTGCATTTCCTGTGTCTCCTGCATTGTCAGGCAGATTCTTTACCACTGGGCCACCTGAGAAGCTCTGAATGGCTCTAGAGACCCCCTTTAACAATACCCTGAGTACTCATCCACAGTACTTACAGGGCACCAGGCCCATCGATGTAACCTGAACCTGAAGGATGGCAAGACAGTGAGGGCAGTATCTCAGGCTTCAGCCCCTGTGAAATCCCCATCCTCACTCTGCACTCCAAGAGAGGGACTTGAACAGGGGCCTTGGCTTCTTGAGGACACAAGAGGGATTCTGTCCACAGGGGCTTCAGCACTGGGGATGACCCAGCCACACCTCTCGCTCCCAGGCTTATTAGCTCATATGACTGCTATACTAACCATTTCTCAAGAGAAGAAACAGGTCCAGAAAAACTTAAAACTGCCACAAGGCCACGGGTGGGAGGTGAAGTCGGGGTTCAGGCTGGGATCCGAAATCATAACCCCTAAGTTTTGAAATTCAAAGTCCCAGATCAAAGCCTCTTCTCCTGAATCCAGGGAAGACTGCCTGGATGCAGAAGGGCTCAGTGTAGGAAGAATTCAGGAAGGAGGGAAGTGAGGAATTGGGGCGAGGGGGAGTAGTAATAAGCACGTCACGCGTTGCACATGGGTCTGGCAATGAAGAACTCGATCCTTCCAATGCTTCCGTTATGGTCAAGATGCTCGCAAGAATAAGAAAGCGAGTCAGCCCTGAGTAAATGCTGAGGGATGGCGCCTTTCGTTGAAACAAAAGACCACTTCCGCCACCCTAAACAGGAAAGGGACTGCAAACGAGCAGGGCACTTCCGCGCGGAAGAAGGCCAAAAGAAGGCACTTCCGCCATTCCTTAAGATGGCGCCGGCGGAAAGGGCGGGGTACCGCTACGAGGCGATGGCAGCGTCGAGGCTGGAGCTGAACCTGGTGCGGCTGCTGTGCCGTTGCGAGGCGATGGCGGCGGAGAAGCGGGACCCGGACGAGTGGCGTCTAGAAAAGGTGGGGGAAGCCCGTGTCTCCTCGTAGAACCCGAACCCCGGAGAATGGTCCCCGCACAAGAGGCTACCGGGCCCAACTCCGCCGCCCCGCCAGCCATCCTGGCCACGCCCCTTCCGGCTGGCTCCGCCACGTCCACCTGCTGCTCTCGCGCCTTCTCCCTGGGGCTCAAGTGGTCCCGCCTCCTGATGCTTGGCTCCTCCTACTTCAGCCCCGCCCCACCCTGGCCCCGCCCCTTATTGCCTTTGATCCCTCTGAGCATAACGTGAGGGTGATGGAGGAGTGGGCTGACACCCCACTTTTTGCCCCCAGTACGTGGGAGCCCTCGAGGACATGCTGCAGGCCCTGAAAGCACAGGCGAGGTGAGTGCAGCCGGCCACAAGTGGTTCAAGATCAAGGCTCCGACTGGAGACCAAGATCTCTAATCTCCATTTTCTGCTAAGACCCTTCCCTGAACTGGGCCCGGTAGTTTTTCTTTTTCCTCTTCCCTTCCAGCAAACCAGCCTCCGAGGTGATCAATGAATATTCTCGCAAGGTCGATTTTCTGAAGGGGATGCTGCAGGCAGAGAAACTGGTAAGCGGGGGCCTCTGTCTGGTCCGCCTTCCTCGTGCTCACCTGGGCCCGCCCCGCAGGTGACCGCTCCCTTCCCTCTTCTGCAGACCTCCTCCTCAGAAAAGGCACTAGCCAACCAGTTCCTGGCCCCTGGCCGAGTACCAACCACAGCTAGGGAGCGGGTGCCCGCCACGAAGACAGTGCATCTGCAGTCCCGGGCTCGGTATACCAGTGAGATGCGGAGTGAGCTGCTAGGCACGGTAGGGCTCCCTCCGTGGTCCCTGGAAAGCTTCCGTTGGGGACAGGAATTCATGCCTGGGGGTGGCCAGGACAACAAATACAGAAATCCTAGGGGGCCCATCAGCCTTTGCCCTGGACCACCAGACAAGGCTTCCCAACAGACAGGCACTGCGGCCAGGACTTTGCTGGATGAATACGAGTTTGGTACAAGGCAAAATTGGCACATCTGAGTTGGCCCAGAGCAAGGTTTGGCTCCTGTCTCACCACGTGTCAGTGAGTTTTTTCATCTGTAAATCAGGATGACAAATGCCTCTATGAGCATGTTAAGTGGATCAGGAACAAACCCTTCAAAATACGAACGCTTCCGTTTATAGATGAGGACACTGAGCCTCCGGGGTCCCAGGACTTGTCCAGGGTCCTGATTGAGGGGGAGAAGTTTCTGAAAGTCGAAGGGACAGGTCTGGAGGCAGGGCATGGTGACTTATGCCTCTGCTTTTTCCCCACAGGACTCTAGTGAAGGTGAGATGTGTCCTTCCTGCTTCATGTCCCCAGGCCTCACCTGGCTCCCGCGAGGTCTTCCAAGCCCAGGGAGAGTATGCCCAGGGGTCTTACCCAGTGATATGTGACGAGGGTGTCAGGACAGAGGAGGGACCCCCAGAGGAAACAGAGTGGGACACTCCCAGCCCAGGGGGCTAAGGCTGGCTAGAAGAAGGACCTGGGGGAGCCCAGATGAGGAACATTTCCTAGCAGGGACTGCTTGGAAGCCTGATCAGGAGCCTGCCCCCTGGGCAGCAGACAGGATGAGAAATGACACTGAGCAGCGGACACATCCCAGGTAACAGTCAGGAAGCTGGAAAACAGCAAACCCATTCTTCCTTTCTGCCTGCTTGGCCTGTTTTACTTCCAGAGCCTGAACGGGATGTGAGGAAGAGAACGTGAGTATCCTCAGCCCTTGGGCAGCAGGGGGGTTAGACACACCTGGGGCCACTGAAGCACAGCCACAAGCCTCTAAACCACCAACCTGTGAGCGCCCCCGGTGGTCCAGGGATTAGGACTCTGTATTTTCACTGCCAAGGGCCTGGGTTCAGTCCCTGTTCGGGGAACTAAGATCCCACAAGCTGCGAGGTACGAGCAATAATAATAATAAAATTTCAGAATAAGACCACCAACGAAAAGCCACTTCTGAGGATACTCTTCCCAGAAGCCAAAGTGAAAAGAGGGGGTTTAAACCACGTGTGGCCACCTGTGCTCACCCCTCCAAACAGGGCAGTGACTGGAACCATAACCTCTGGGTTCCTTGCAAATATGCTGGTCTCTCCTCTCCTTCCCGCATCCCTGATCTCACACCCACGTGTCCGCTCTTCTGTGGGGTCAGTGGGATGGCAGGGCCCAGACCAGGGGATGAGAAGCAGTCAGCAGCCGAGCTAGACCTCGTCCTGCAGCGGCAGCAGAACCTCCAGGACAAGCTGGCGGAGGAGATGCTAGGCCTGGCCCGGAGCCTCAAGACCAACACACTGGCTGCCCAGAGTGTCATCAAGAAGGACAACCAGGTATGAGGACACTCTGGGAACTCCAAAACCGCTGCCCTGGGGCATCCAAAAAGGCTTCCCAACAGAAGGTCCTTATGGCTGGGGCTTAGCTGGATGAGTAGGAGTTTGGTAGAAGCCCCAAATGACCTTCCCCGAAGAGGAAACAGCATGAGCAAGGGTAAAGAGGTAGAGATTTACCCCAACGCAGTAGGAAGAGGTCACCCTTGGACCCAGTCTGGTTGACACTCTCCACAGACCCTGTCACACTCACTCAAGATGGCCGACCAGAACCTGGAAAAGCTGAAGACGGAATCTGAGCGGCTGGAACAGCACACACAGAAGTCGGTCAATTGGCTGCTCTGGGCCATGCTTATAATCGTCTGCTTCATCTTCATCAGCATGATCCTCTTCATCCGTATCATGCCCAAACTCAAATAAAGACCTGGCCTGGCCCGTGTCACCTGTCCTTGCTCTGCCCTCCACCCTTTCCAGGGATACCCCTCAGGGTGGGCAACATGATAGGAAGGCCCTGGGAGCCCCCTGAGAGCTACAGAGAGCAAAGGAGAAGAGGAGGAAGGAGGTTAGGCTGGGGTTGGGGAGGCGAGTCAGCAAGCCTGCCCCTCCCGATGATACGGAAGCCCCTAGGAGCCCCTGGATCAGGGATTAGGACTCTGTATTTTCACTGCCAAGGGCCTGGGTTCAGTCCCTGTTCGGGGAACTAAGATCCCACAAGCTGCGAGGTACGAGCAATAATAATAATAAAATTTCAGAATAAGACCACCAACGAAAAGCCACTTCTGAGGATACTCTTCCCAGAAGCCAAAGTGAAAAGAGGGGGTTTAAACCACGTGTGGCCACCTGTGCTCACCCCTCCAAACAGGGCAGTGACTGGAACCATAACCTCTGGGTTCCTTGCAAATATGCTGGTCTCTCCTCTCCTTCCCGCATCCCTGATCTCACACCCACGTGTCCGCTCTTCTGTGGGGTCAGTGGGATGGCAGGGCCCAGACCAGGGGATGAGAAGCAGTCAGCAGCCGAGCTAGACCTCGTCCTGCAGCGGCAGCAGAACCTCCAGGACAAGCTGGCGGAGGAGATGCTAGGCCTGGCCCGGAGCCTCAAGACCAACACACTGGCTGCCCAGAGTGTCATCAAGAAGGACAACCAGGTATGAGGACACTCTGGGAACTCCAAAACCGCTGCCCTGGGGCATCCAAAAAGGCTTCCCAACAGAAGGTCCTTATGGCTGGGGCTTAGCTGGATGAGTAGGAGTTTGGTAGAAGCCCCAAATGACCTTCCCCGAAGAGGAAACAGCATGAGCAAGGGTAAAGAGGTAGAGATTTACCCCAACGCAGTAGGAAGAGGTCACCCTTGGACCCAGTCTGGTTGACACTCTCCACAGACCCTGTCACACTCACTCAAGATGGCCGACCAGAACCTGGAAAAGCTGAAGACGGAATCTGAGCGGCTGGAACAGCACACACAGAAGTCGGTCAATTGGCTGCTCTGGGCCATGCTTATAATCGTCTGCTTCATCTTCATCAGCATGATCCTCTTCATCCGTATCATGCCCAAACTCAAATAAAGACCTGGCCTGGCCCGTGTCACCTGTCCTTGCTCTGCCCTCCACCCTTTCCAGGGATACCCCTCAGGGTGGGCAACATGATAGGAAGGCCCTGGGAGCCCCCTGAGAGCTACAGAGAGCAAAGGAGAAGAGGAGGAAGGAGGTTAGGCTGGGGGTTGGGGAGAGGCGAGTCAGCAAGCCTGCCTCCCATTCCCCCCGAGTCCCTGCCTCACTCTGGACCAGGCAGAGCCCCTAGAGGCCCCAGGAACGCCCACTCGGATGGAATCAGAGCCAAACACATTCCTGAGGGGTCTAGGGAAGGTCTGGAGGGGGGGGCCGGAGTGGGGCCATGCCTGGAGGTCAGCCTGGAGGAGGGTGACAGAGCTGGGCCTTCCTCGGGATCGAAGGGGACAATTCAGAGACAAGGCTTAGCCCAGCCACAGCCTGAGCCCTCAGGACAATGCAGATGCTTCACAGAGTCACTCAGCAAATGCATGAGGATCAGGGGAGACCCTGCCCTGGCCAGGCCACAGTCTGGGTGGGCACTGGCATTGGGACCCTGGAAGGGATCATGGAGTACCGGTCCAGAGGAACTGCAGGTCCCAGGTTCTGCTTCTCCCTCCTCCAGGCGTCAGGAACAGTCTGTGGAGGGGTGACTGATGGAGTTTGCAAAGGCAGGGTGGACAGAAGGCGTCTGTCCCAGCCCCTGGGAGCGTGAGCACTGCGGGACATGCGTGGAGCTGCCGCACCCTCCCACCCCCGATCAGCACAGGTGCAAAACCACGAATGGCTTTTAAATTCTGGTTGCAGCTTTTAAAGCTTTTTAAAAGCTCTAGAGGCAACTTTGGCGGCTCGTGCTTGTGACTCAGAGATGGTTCAATATTAGGAAGCATGATAAGAGCCACATTAATGCATTAGAAAACAAAATTACAGAGTGAAATGGTACCGTGTACTGTTCACAGGCTCCATTATTCAAAGTCTCCATGAAAAATAAGGGGAGTATTTTCCTCAAATGAACTGAAAAATCTCAAACCAAAGGCAGTGTTGAGTTTAATAGGCAAATACTAGAAGTTTTTACCATCCAAGTGAAGAAACTGAGGTGGAGGGAGGCGATACCCACAGTCCACCCACCTCCACCAATTATTTAATACTGTCTGGAGGGACTAGTCAATGCAAGTAGACAAGAAAAAGAAATTAGAAGATGAGGACTTCCCGGTGGTCTAGTGGCTAAGACTGCCCAATGCTGGTGGAGGTATCCAGAGGCGGAGCTCTAGGCAGGGGGGGGCTGGGGTTGGGAGAGGCGAGTCAGCAAGCCTGCCTCCCATTCCCCCCGAGTCCCTGCCTCACTCTGGACCAGGCAGAGCCCCTAGAGGCCCCAGGAACGCCCACTCGGATGGAATCAGAGCCAAACACATTCCTGAGGGGTCTAGGGAAGGTCTGGAGGGGGGGGCCGGAGTGGGGCCATGCCTGGAGGTCAGCCTGGAGGAGGGTGACAGAGCTGGGCCTTCCTCGGGATCGAAGGGGACAATTCAGAGACAAGGCTTAGCCCAGCCACAGCCTGAGCCCTCAGGACAATGCAGATGCTTCACAGAGTCACTCAGCAAATGCATGAGGATCAGGGGAGACCCTGCCCTGGCCAGGCCACAGTCTGGGTGGGCACTGGCATTGGGACCCTGGAAGGGATCATGGAGTACCGGTCCAGAGGAACTGCAGGTCCCAGGTTCTGCTTCTCCCTCCTCCAGGCGTCAGGAACAGTCTGTGGAGGGGTGACTGATGGAGTTTGCAAAGGCAGGGTGGACAGAAGGCGTCTGTCCCAGCCCCTGGGAGCGTGAGCACTGCGGGACATGCGTGGAGCTGCCGCACCCTCCCACCCCCGATCAGCACAGGTGCAAAACCACGAATGGCTTTTAAATTCTGGTTGCAGCTTTTAAAGCTTTTTAAAAGCTCTAGAGGCAACTTTGGCGGCTCGTGCTTGTGACTCAGAGATGGTTCAATATTAGGAAGCATGATAAGAGCCACATTAATGCATTAGAAAACAAAATTACAGAGTGAAATGGTACCGTGTACTGTTCACAGGCTCCATTATTCAAAGTCTCCATGAAAAATAAGGGGAGTATTTTCCTCAAATGAACTGAAAAATCTCAAACCAAAGGCAGTGTTGAGTTTAATAGGCAAATACTAGAAGTTTTTACCATCCAAGTGAAGAAACTGAGGTGGAGGGAGGCGATACCCACAGTCCACCCACCTCCACCAATTATTTAATACTGTCTGGAGGGACTAGTCAATGCAAGTAGACAAGAAAAAGAAATTAGAAGATGAGGGACTTCCCCGGTGGTCTAGTGGCTAAGACTCTGCTCCCAATGCTGGTGGACCAGGTTCGATCCCTGGTCAGGGAACTAGAGCCATGTGCCTCAACCAAAGATCCCACATGCTGCAACTAAGACCTAGCCTAGCCAAAAAAATAAACAAATTAGAAAATGAGACACGAACTAAAATTATTTGTAGATGATACTACTGTCTATATAGAAGATCCAAGCAAACTAACTAAAAAAGCTATTTCAGCAAGAGAATTTAGTAAGCCAGCAAGAGGATTAATGAATATTTAAATTAGTTTCCTATATGCAAAAAAAGAAAAAAGCTGAAAAATATATTGGAAGATCCCATTTATAATAGTAACAGAAAAGACAATACTATGGGGTTAAATGAACATCTTGGATATATAAAAAGCTCTAAAAAACCAATAAGGAAAAAAAAAAGATTTGCAGAAAATAAACAGGAAAAGAAATACAAATGGTTTCTGGTTTGTTTTGTTGTTGTTGTTGTTGTTGTTGTTTTGACTCACTAGATTTGACAAGATTTAAAACTTTGAAAGTACACGCACAGGAAACTGTGACAGTATTGAGGTTGCAAAGGTGGTGGGAAAACCAGCTATGACAGCATTATTGGCCTAACCTCACGATTGCTGTTCAGTCGCTAAGTCATGTCCAGGCTCTTCGCAACTCTGGACTGTTAGCACACCAGGCTCTTCTGTCCTCCACTGTTTCCCAGAGTTTGGTCAAATTCATGTCCATTCGGTCTGTGAGGAATTTTCCCGTTCTTCTTTTGCCTTCCCCCGCAGTCAAGAGCCACATTAATGCATTAGAAAACAAAATTACAGAGTGAAATGGTACCGTGTACTGTTCACAGGCTCCATTATTCAAAGTCTCCATGAAAAATAAGGGGAGTATTTTCCTCAAATGAACTGAAAAATCTCAAACCAAAGGCAGTGTTGAGTTTAATAGGCAAATACTAGAAGTTTTTACCATCCAAGTGAAGAAACTGAGGTGGAGGGAGGCGATACCCACAGTCCACCCACCTCCACCAATTATTTAATACTGTCTGGAGGGACTAGTCAATGCAAGTAGACAAGAAAAAGAAATTAGAAGATGAGGGACTTCCCCGGTGGTCTAGTGGCTAAGACTCTGCTCCCAATGCTGGTGGACCAGGTTCGATCCCTGGTCAGGGAACTAGAGCCATGTGCCTCAACCAAAGATCCCACATGCTGCAACTAAGACCTAGCCTAGCCAAAAAAATAAACAAATTAGAAAATGAGACACGAACTAAAATTATTTGTAGATGATACTACTGTCTATATAGAAGATCCAAGCAAACTAACTAAAAAAGCTATTTCAGCAAGAGAATTTAGTAAGCCAGCAAGAGGATTAATGAATATTTAAATTAGTTTCCTATATGCAAAAAAAGAAAAAAGCTGAAAAATATATTGGAAGATCCCATTTATAATAGTAACAGAAAAGACAATACTATGGGGTTAAATGAACATCTTGGATATATAAAAAGCTCTAAAAAACCAAAAAGGGAAAAAAAAAAGATTTGCAGAAAATAAACAGGAAAAGAAATACAAATGGTTTCTGGTTTGTTTTGTTGTTGTTGTTGTTGTTGTTGTTTTGACTCACTAGATTTGACAAGATTTAAAACTTTGAAAGTACACGCACAGGAAACTGTGACAGTATTGAGGTTGCAAAGGTGGTGGGAAAACCAGCTATGACAGCATTATTGGCCTAACCTCACGATTGCTGTTCAGTCGCTAAGTCATGTCCAGGCTCTTCGCAACTCTGGACTGTTAGCACACCAGGCTCTTCTGTCCTCCACTGTTTCCCAGAGTTTGGTCAAATTCATGTCCATTCGGTCTGTGAGGCTATCTAACCATCTTATCCTCTGCTACCCTCTTCTTTTTGCCTTCCATCTTTCCCAGCATCAGGGAGCTCAATCTTTTCTACAATATTGTTCCAAATTAAATACACAGGTCTCTTTGCTAGGGGAATTCTGGGCAATTTCACTCCTACAGATCTATCCTAGATAATCCTCCACAATTGGCCAAAGAAACGTGCACTTGAATCTTTGTCCTATAGTACTGTCCATAGTGAGGGAAATTTCATTAAATTAGAATCTTTCGGGAAGGAGATACAATTAACTACGGCCTCTTGGGAACAAGGGTAGATGAGAAATTCACCTTGCCCTATGCCTCTTCTATTTGAATTCTCTAAACACTCCTCCAGCGATTACTTTAAAATATATTTTAAAAATATAACCGGGCTTCCCTGGTGGTCCATTGGGTGGGAAGTCTGCCTTGCAGTGCAAGGGACCCCAGTTCAATCCCTGGCGCGGGAGGATCCCGCATGCCGCGGAGCTGCTGGACCAGTGTGTCCAATTGCGAGCCGGCGCTCTGCAGCGCCTGTGCCCGGAGACAGTGCTCCGCAACGAGAGGCCACTGCAATCAATGGGAGGCCCACACAGGTCAAAGAATAAAGATGGATGAAAACGAACGATGGCTTAGAGGCCAAAAAAAAAAATAGAAATTATATATTACATATATACACACCGCTGAGTAAAGAGATAAGTTGTTGGTGTGTTCAGTCGATACATCGTATGCCATACTGTCTGCGACCCCATGGACTGCAGCAGGCCAGGATCCTCTGTCCTCTACTATCGCCTAGAGTTTGCTCAAACTCACGTCCATTGAATTGGTGATACTATCTAACCATGTCATCCTCTGTCGCAAGTTCTCCGGATAAACTGAGCGTCTGAAAGAATGAGTTAACCAGCCCCAAACACACAGCAGCTAGAAGCCTGTTGGACTCACCACAAGGGCGTGGGTCCACTTCCTTGTTTGCCAGACCCGCCCCCTCACCTCCAGCCCCGCCCCCACCGCCAGACCCGCCCAATACATCCAGGCCCCGCCCCAGACCCGAAGAGCGACCCAGCCAGTTGGCTCCGGCCTGTAGTTAATACACTGCACGGACTTCGGGAGCGGACACAGACCGGGAGTCCCAGACGCTGGGACAGGTAACCCCCGACAGGAGAGGTTCGTGCGGCCCGCTACCGGGCCGGAGATCCCAAGGGTCTTCCCAGGGGCGGAGGCTGTGAGATTCACCTAACCCTGCAGCAGAGGTTGCGGCCGCGCGGAGGTTGACACGAGCCAATCCTGGGCTGCGTGGTACGTAACGGGTTATTTGCATAGCGCTCTTCCGGGTTACGCACCCGGCGGCGGGGGTCGGGGTTCTCTGAGGGCCAATGGCGTGCGTCTATGCAAATGAGGGCGGAGATGGAGAAAGCGAAGCGGGAGCCGCCTCCCTGTAAGTCCTCCCATACCCGCCTCCAATCACGTCCTCCCGCAGTGTCCACAGTCCGCCCGCCGACCACCCCCGCCACGCGCGGGCCACGACTCTCTCCGCAGGGCCCGCCCACCGGCCCGGGGACGCCGGAGCGGCGCCGCCCCCAAGCCGATGCCCACCCGGGAGCTCCCCAAGACACGCGGCTCCCGGAGGAACCTGCAGACCCGCCCGCCTGGCCCTGGTCCCCCGGTGAGTCTGAACGGGAGGAGGGTCCCCAGGCCGAGCCTAGGCAAAGGATTCATTTCCAATCCTGTTTAAGGGATGCCGGCTAACCCTCGTTAACTCCAAACCGTTTCCCGCGCCGTCTGCAGCGACTGTCTAGAGATCTCAAACCCAGCGCTCCTCGCCCTCTGTACCAGCCCCAACCCGGAGAAGCCCACAGAACAAGACCCAAGAAGATTATATTTGAGGATGAGCTGCCCTCCCGGGCCCTCCTGGGTACCAAGAAGTTTACCAGAGCCGCCCCCGAGGGACATGTGCCTAGGCCCCACCCCGTGCCTGACTATGAGCTGTGAGTGGTTCCTGATTTCTGGAAACAGAGAAGGGGCACCGAGGCTGGGCCCTTTGATAAGTGAATAAGAGTTTACCAAGCCGTAAAAAGACAAAAAGGGCATGGAGCAGGGAGCCCAACATAGACAAAGAAAAACAAATTGCGCTGATTGGAGAAAGGAGGAATTCTTTACCCTCACGCTCTGACCGCCCCCTTTTTGCCCTGGTAGTAAGTATCCACCAGTGCGCAGTGGGAAGGATCGGACCCGCTACGCCGCGGTGTTCCAGGACCAGTATCCGGCGTTCTTGGAGCTCCAACAGGAGGTGGGCTCTGCACAGGCAAAGCTGCAGCATCTGGAGGCCCTGCTGAACTCACTGCCCCGACCCCGAAGCCAGGTCAGCCCCAGGTGGACCCCCTCACCCACCAACCCTTTCAGGTGGCCCACTGGGTTCCCTGGGCCTCTTCCTCCTCCAGGCTGGGCGGGCACCGCAGCACATGGGTGACACTCAGCCCTTGACCCTGTCCACTGAGCCTCGTTTCCCCATCCCCCTTGGGTCCTGGGCTCCCTGAACACCCTGCTTCCTTCTCTCCTGGCAGAAAGAGGCCCAAGTTGCTGCCCGTGTCTGGAGGGAACTTGAGAAGAAGCAGATGGTGAGTCATGACTCCTGAGTCCTACTGCCTGGCTTTTGTACCCCCTTCACCCACTCACATTCCCATGAGGCTGGGCACTGTGCCCAGTTTCATGGAAAGAAAACTGAGATTCAGAGAGAAAAAGGCAAAGCTCAGCAGCTTGAGAGCCACAGGCCAGTCTGCTATAAGGACTTCCCTGGATCTCACCCTCCTCAGGACCCCAGCTTCTTGGACAAGCAGGCTCGCTGCCAGTACCTGAAGGGCAAACTAAGGCACCTCAAGACACAGATCCAGAAATTCGATGACCAAGAAGACAGCGAGGGCTCTGTGTACTTCTGAGCGTCCTGACAAGCAGGCAGAGGGAAACGCTGGAGTCAGGAGCCCACCTCCCCCCGGCCCTTGCTTCTCTGCCTGCCTCCTGGCCTTAGCTCTTGCGGTTGCCCTGCCTGGGGTGGCCATGCCTGGTTTCAAACGCCTTTGCCTGTGAGGCCCAGATCTGATAGTCCCTCCTCCAGGAAGGCTTCCCAGAACCCCCAGGGAGACTCCACATCTCAGCCCATTCCCTGGAAGCAGATCCTGCTCTCCATCCTCATGGAATAAACATTTATTCAGTACCTACGGTTGCTTAACACCCCTGATTTCACTGTCACCAAAAAGTTATTCTTCCATTTTCCTGTGGAAAAAAAAAAGAGGAAGCTTCTGAGAAAGGGAATTGACTAGGGTCTCTGGGCGAACTGTGAACCCTGGTGTCCAGAGGCCTCCCTCTCTTCCAAGAGCTTCAAGTGGCCTTTCCAGTAGGAAGCTGAGAAGCCCACCACTAGTGCCAGTTCCTCAGCCAGGTCAGCCCCAGGTGGACCCCTCACCCACCAACCCTTTCAGGTGGCCCACTGGGTTCCCTGGGCCTCTTCCTCCTCCAGGCTGGGCGAGCACCGCAGCACAGGCGTGACACTCAGCCCTTGACCCTGTCCACTGAGCCTCGTTTCCCCATCCCCCTTGGGTCCTGGGCTCCCTGAACACCCTGCTTCCTTCTCTCCTGGCAGAAAGAGGCCCAAGTTGCTGCCCGTGTCTGGAGGGAACTTGAGAAGAAGCAGATGGTGAGTCATGACTCCTGAGTCCTACTGCCTGGCTTTTGTACCCCCTTCACCCACTCACATTCCCATGAGGCTGGGCACTGTGCCCAGTTTCATGGAAAGAAAACTGAGATTCAGAGAGAAAAAGGCAAAGCTCAGCAGCTTGAGAGCCACAGGCCAGTCTGCTATAAGGACTTCCCTGGATCTCACCCTCCTCAGGACCCCAGCTTCTTGGACAAGCAGGCTCGCTGCCAGTACCTGAAGGGCAAACTAAGGCACCTCAAGACACAGATCCAGAAATTCGATGACCAAGAAGACAGCGAGGGCTCTGTGTACTTCTGAGCGTCCTGACAAGCAGGCAGAGGGAAACGCTGGAGTCAGGAGCCCACCTCCCCCCGGCCCTTGCTTCTCTGCCTGCCTCCTGGCCTTAGCTCTTGCGGTTGCCCTGCCTGGGGTGGCCATGCCTGGTTTCAAACGCCTTTGCCTGTGAGGCCCAGATCTGATAGTCCCTCCTCCAGGAAGGCTTCCCAGAACCCCCAGGGAGACTCCACATCTCAGCCCATTCCCTGGAAGCAGATCCTGCTCTCCATCCTCATGGAATAAACATTTATTCAGTACCTACGGTTGCTTAACACCCCTGATTTCACTGTCACCAAAAAGTTATTCTTCCATTTTCCTGTGGAAAAAAAAAAGAGGAAGCTTCTGAGAAAGGGAATTGACTAGGGTCTCTGGGCGAACTGTGAACCCTGGTGTCCAGAGGCCTCCCTCTCTTCCAAGAGCTTCAAGTGGCCTTTCCAGTAGGAAGCTGAGAAGCCCACCACTAGTGCCAGTTCCTCAGCCAGGAGGGTCCCCTGATGTCCACCTCATGACGCCCTAGGTAGCGTAGGTGGGGCACAAGCAGGACCAGGCTCCAGGTGAGGCCCTATACTGGTGGCCCCACAGCTACTTTCTTTGAGTCATGGCTTCCCAGAGGATAGGGACAGTCAGGCAGACTGCAGGCGAGGAAGCCAGTGCCAGCCACTGGGTCCCAGAGAGGCCTCCGTCCCAGGATAGGTCTTCAAGGAACCCGTATCCTCAAGAAGAGAGCCCAGTGTGTTAGAGCAATGGCAGAGGGCTGGCCCTGAGCAGGTGCCCTAACCACTAGGGAGGTTCAAGATGTCTTCCTGCAGAAGAGGCTATATGAGTAGGGTTTTGTAGGACGAGTAGGAGTTCAACAGTCAGGCCTGGACAAGCATCTAAGGCTCTGACTGACCGGAAGCAGGACAGGCACCATGGTCTTGGTCAGTTCACAGATGTCCTGGGAATCTAAGAGATGGGGCATTGCTCTCCAGCCTGGCTGGAATGGACAGACATTCACTTACGCTCAGGTCATCTCAGAGAACACCTACAGGGCTTCCCGGGTGGTCCAGTGGGTAAGGATATGCCTTGCTGTGCAAGGGGCGCCGGTTCGATCCCTGGCCGGGGAAGATCCCACGTGCCGCGGAGCGGCTGGACCGACGTGTCCAATTACCAAGCCGGAGCTCTGGAGCGCATGTGCCCAGAGCCGGTGCTCTGCAGCGAGAGAGGCCACTGTGATGGGAGGCCCACACGGGCCAAAGAACAAAGATAAATAAATGAAAGACCAATAGAAGTGGCCAGAAAAAAAAAAAAAAGAACACCTACCGAGGGAAGAAACCAGGTCACCTGCCAGTGGGAGAGCTCAGTAGCCTCTCGATCAAATTCCCACCTTAGTCCCTTTCTAGGGAGCAGGGCACACCCGAGATTCTCATTCCTTCCTTCCCATCTTCCCAGACATCCTTCAAGATGAACGTGGGAGAGACCAGGGTTCCAATGCGGGGAGCATTTTGGAGGGCTGGGGTTGCTTTATGCCAGAGGCCTCCCTCTCTTCCAAGAGCTTCAAGTGGCCTTTCCAGTAGGAAGCTGAGAAGCCCACCACTAGTGCCAGTTCCTCAGCCAGGAGGGTCCCCTGATGTCCACCTCATGACGCCCTAGGTAGCGTAGGTGGGGCACAAGCAGGACCAGGCTCCAGGTGAGGCCCTATACTGGTGGCCCCACAGCTACTTTCTTTGAGTCATGGCTTCCCAGAGGATAGGGACAGTCAGGCAGACTGCAGGCGAGGAAGCCAGTGCCAGCCACTGGGTCCCAGAGAGGCCTCCGTCCCAGGATAGGTCTTCAAGGAACCCGTATCCTCAAGAAGAGAGCCCAGTGTGTTAGAGCAATGGCAGAGGGCTGGCCCTGAGCAGGTGCCCTAACCACTAGGGAGGTTCAAGATGTCTTCCTGCAGAAGAGGCTATATGAGTAGGGTTTTGTAGGAGCGAGTAGGAGTTCAACAGTCAGGCCTGGACAAGCATCTAAGGCTCTGACTGACCGGAAGCAGGACAGGCACCATGGTCTTGGTCAGTTCACAGATGTCCTGGGAATCTAAGAGATGGGGCATTGCTCTCCAGCCTGGCTGGAATGGACAGACATTCACTTACGCTCAGGTCATCTCAGAGAACACCTACAGGGCTTCCCGGGTGGTCCAGTGGGTAAGGATATGCCTTGCTGTGCAAGGGGCGCCGGTTCGATCCCTGGCCGGGGAAGATCCCACGTGCCGCGGAGCGGCTGGACCGACGTGTCCAATTACCAAGCCGGAGCTCTGGAGCGCATGTGCCCAGAGCCGGTGCTCTGCAGCGAGAGAGGCCACTGTGATGGGAGGCCCACACGGGCCAAAGAACAAAGATAAATAAATGAAAGACCAATAGAAGTGGCCAGAAAAAAAAAAAAAAAGAACACCTACCGAGGGAAGAAACCAGGTCACCTGCCAGTGGGAGAGCTCAGTAGCCTCTCGATCAAATTCCCACCTTAGTCCCTTTCTAGGGAGCAGGGCACACCCGAGATTCTCATTCCTTCCTTCCCATCTTCCCAGACATCCTTCAAGATGAACGTGGGAGAGACCAGGGTTCCAATGCGGGGAGCATTTTGGAGGGCTGGGGTTGCTTTATGGATAAGCCCCGGCCCAGCCTACAGGGTGAGACCCAAGTTCTTCCATTTTCAAGGGGGCATCTTTAGTAAAGGGGCTTGTCTTTTCCTGACAGCCCCTCAGTCAGGGCCGAAAGGTGCCACCCACCACCACCATCTAGGCCCTTTCTACCCACCCTGGAACCACAGTCCTGGAAATACATTCCACAGATGCCTTTCCCAACACAGAACTGGCCCACGACCTTCTGAGGCCAGAGCGGCAAGCTCCCTGGTGCACTGGATCACTCCATATCACTTCGATTCAATCCTTATTTCAAAGTCTGTCCTTAGAGGTCCCTATCTTCTAAATGCCAGTTTCTAGAACAGCTTTTTTTGATTACACGTGAAAAAAAAATTTTAATTGACTCAGGTACAAAAGGGGAACTTTGGTCTCATGGAATTGAAACACTCAAGGGTTTCAGGTACGGCTTGATCCAGGGGCTCCAACGTCATCCTGGGCAATGGGTCTCATTTTGGCTCTGGTTTGCCTTAATAATATCCTTCTACTTCCCAATGCTGCCACTGAATGTCCTTGCCCGGCTCTGGGCCACTTGCCCTCCCTAAACCAATCACTGTGGCCAGGGAACTGGAGGGCTCTCTCTGGGCTGAGATCAGGTGACAGAACTAGCCCCCAGCGTTTCTCCCAAGGCCACGGGGGCCCAGACACCATGATTAAGGGCTGACCAAAGAAAACAATAAAGGAACCTCCCTGCCAGTCTGGTGGTTAGGTCTCGGCCTGATCGGGAAACTAACATCCCACAAGCCATACGGCACAGCCAAAAAAAAAGAAAACAAGGAAAAGAAAACAATAAAGTTCTCGGTCCAGAGCTCGTGTGAATCTATGAGGCCAGAGTCTGAATTCAAACCTGAGTCCTCTGTTAAGCTCCACTCCGACAGACGCACCGGCTGACCTCTGGCTCCCCTGCCAGCCCCTAGCCTCCGTTTCTACCCTCCACCAGCAAAAGCAGCAGGTAGGGCTGCCGTTAGGTTGTGGGTGTTCCGGGTGGGCTGGGAGGGGGTCTCCACGGTAGGGGGCGCTCCAGGCTCCCTCCCCTCCCTGCCACACGATGATGGAGACAGAGCAGGTAGGAAACATCTTTATTATTGGCCTTGATTCACCCATCATGTAGTGTCCAACGTGGATTACGTGTCGAGGATCAGCCTGGCGCCCGCTCCCCTTGCCTGGCTGCAGCCGCCCCTCCAGTCCAGACGCCAGGACTCTGTCCATCACACCAGAGAAGCCACACCCGCGCGAGTCCACTCCTGGGCACCCAGGGACCAGGCTGTCCTGGGACGGGACCCTCCGGCTCGCCCCTCATCTGGGCTGCGGTTTCTGGGGAAGACTTGGCTGGAATCTAGACAAATCAGTCTCTTTTTGGTTTCATGATCATTTAGAAAACAGAAAAGACAAGCATTTCACAGTCTTTAAAAAACAGGAGTCTGAGGAGGGACGCCAGGGTCCTCCGTCCAGGGGCCCTCCCCCGGCGGCCTGAGCATCCGTGTCCCTTGAGGTCTGCAGACCCGGCCCTGTCCGGTCACTGGCCCGAGCCGTAGGGCCAGTTGAAGGTACTTCCTGACAGCAGCATGTCCCGGATCAGCGTCTCGATGGGCGTCTTGCCCACCAGGCGCATGAAGAAGAGCTGGGAGATGAGGGAGGCGGGGACGGCGCGCAGGGCAGGGAGCCGCAGCAGCAGGCGCCCGAAGCGCTGGGGCTGGGACGGGTACTGCGCCCGCACGTACTCGGTGAGCGCCACCTGCGCCTTCTCCTGCAGGCTCTCCACGTGCGCGGGGTCTGAGAGGCCGCAGGCGTCTGGGGACAAGGGAAAGGTCAGAAGACGCAGAGGTGGGAGCAGGACACAGGACCCCAGGGCTGACCGGGGCAGGGGGCCACCACTCACGGCTGCTGGTACAGAGAAGGGCCCTCGGGAGATGGGAGACGGGAGTCGAGCGCACCACGGGGGTGTCTACTACCTAAGGCAGTGTTGGTCCCCAAGAGCTGTGAAGGTGGCCTCATCTGAGGTCGAAGGGTGCCTGGGCAGTGATGTCTCAGAGGGGCGGGGCCCTGACTCAGGCATTGAACAGGGAGACAAGTTCTCATCAAGCCTAAGGGGGAAGGAATTCCCTGGTGGTACAGGGGTTAAGACTGTGTTTCCACTGCAGGGGCAGCAGGTTCCATCTGAAGCCAAAAAAAAAAAAAAAAAGATAAAGCTCGAGAAGAGGAGGCTGGGAAAAGGATTTGGGGAGGAAAGAAAAGCCTAGAGAGGGTATTTGGACACATCAAAAGGACCTGTCATGTGAGTAAGGAATGTGAAGGGCTGAGCAAATGTCCCCGGGATAAGAAGGGGCAAGGCCTTATTTGTTGGATAAAAGCCACCTCCCAGAGGAGCCTGGGTCTGGATCCCGTATTCCTGACCCCGAGGAGAAGCCTAATGGGATCTCCTTGCAGAGTGCAGAGCTGGCCAGGCCACCACGCCCTGGAATAAAGTGGGGCTTTGGCTGCTGGAGGGTTACTGAAGACGAGGAGGGAACGTGCGCCCCGACTCCCGCCCCTCGGTGGGAGGGGCTACAGGCCACACCCACTACCCTATCCAGCTCAGCTGGGGGTGGCCTTTGGAGGCGGTCCACTGGGCAGGCTGCGAGCCCCAGGGGCAGAGGTCTAGGGTCCCAGGAATAAGGGAGCGAAGGGCTCAGCAATGCCCAGAACCCGCTGTCTGGGTACCCCTGCCCTCCATAAGTGATCAGTAACAAGACTGGGAAAGATCGAGGGCAGAAGAAGGGGGTGCGAGCGGAAAAGACGGTTGGATGGCATCATCGACAAGACAGACATGAATCTGAGGACACTCCAGGAAAGCCTGGCGCCCTGCAGTCCACGGGGGCGCAAAGAGCTGGACAGGACCAAGCAACTGAACAACACGCAGAGCACCCTGCTCTGGCAGATGAGAGTCGAGAGTTTAGGGAGGAGAGACGTCAGAGTGAGGGCCACAGCAGCCAGGTGGGGGACCCTGACCCCCGGGTGTCATTCTGCCGTCAGTGCCCACTGCCCGCGGTGAGCAACTTGCAGAGGAGTGACGGGTGGGGGTCTATGGGAGCCTGAGAATCAGGGAGACAAGTTCTCATCAAGCCTAAGGGGGAAGGAATTCCCTGGTGGTACAGGGGTTAAGACTGTGTTTCCACTGCAGGGGCAGCAGGTTCCATCTGAAGCCAAAAAAAAAAAAAAAAGATAAAGCTCGAGAAGAGGAGGCTGGGAAAAGGATTTGGGGAGGAAAGAAAAGCCTAGAGAGGGTATTTGGACACATCAAAAGGACCTGTCATGTGAGTAAGGAATGTGAAGGGCTGAGCAAATGTCCCCGGGATAAGAAGGGGCAAGGCCTTATTTGTTGGATAAAAGCCACCTCCCAGAGGAGCCTGGGTCTGGATCCCGTATTCCTGACCCCGAGGAGAAGCCTAATGGGATCTCCTTGCAGAGTGCAGAGCTGGCCAGGCCACCACGCCCTGGAATAAAGTGGGGCTTTGGCTGCTGGAGGGTTACTGAAGACGAGGAGGGAACGTGCGCCCCGACTCCCGCCCCTCGGTGGGAGGGGCTACAGGCCACACCCACTACCCTATCCAGCTCAGCTGGGGGTGGCCTTTGGAGGCGGTCCACTGGGCAGGCTGCGAGCCCCGGGTCAGAGGTCTAGGGTCCCAGGAATAAGGGAGCGAAGGGCTCAGCAATGCCCAGAACCCGCTGTCTGGGTACCCCTGCCCTCTCCATAAGTGATCAGTAACAAGACTGGGAAAGATCGAGGGCAGAAGAAGGGGGTGCGAGCGGAAAAGACGGTTGGATGGCATCATCGACAAGACAGACATGAATCTGAGGACACTCCAGGAAAGCCTGGCGCCCTGCAGTCCACGGGGGCGCAAAGAGCTGGACAGGACCAAGCAACTGAACAACACGCAGAGCACCCTGCTCTGGCAGATGAGAGTCGAGAGTTTAGGGAGGAGAGACGTCAGAGTGAGGGCCACAGCAGCCAGGTGGGGGACCCTGACCCCCGGGTGTCATTCTGCCGTCAGTGCCCACTGCCCGCGGTGAGCACCTTGCTGAGGGGTGACGGGTGGGGGTCTCTGGGAGCCTGAGAATCAGGGAGAGAGGTTGCGGGGCTGAGTGGCGTAGCCGGGGATCAAAGTTCTTAGGGAGACCTGGGGCCGGGGGTGGGGCCACCAGGGCGTCCCAGCACCTGCATCATCTCCTGCACTGTCCCCCGGCAGCCAAAGGGGCGTGCAGGGACTCAAGTCTGGCTGGCTGGGGACCAGGAAGCAGAGGCCTAGGGGCCAGGGTCAGGAGCTCGGTCTCTCCCCTCCCCCACCGTGCCCCTCCCAAAGCCAGAGCCCCCTCTTCCGCGCCTCTCGCTCACCAGGTGTGAAGAGTGCGATGGCCTTGAGGCAGCCGTACTCCGCCGAGTCGACCTGAAGGCGGCCCAGCTTGTCCACCTGCTCCTGGAAGGCGCGCACCTGGTCCATGAAGGCCACGGCGCGCTCGGCGGCCATGGGCGCGGCGTGCAGGCCCGCGGCGGCCAGCAGCGGCGCGGTGTGCAGGGGCAGCGCCGCCTGCGCCGCGTTCAGCACGAAGAGCTCGCTCCAGCTGAGGCGCAGCAGCGCCACCTGGTCGGCCACCGGCAGCTCGGGGAAGAAGGGCGCGTGGCGCGCCCACTCCACGGTGCTGAAGAGCAGCCGCGCCGCCAGCTCGCACACATTGTCGATGCCCAGCACCGCGCCCGCCGCGCCGCTCCCGGCTCCGAAAGCGCCCGCCGCGCCCGCGCCGAAGCGCCCGGCCGCCGCGGGGTAGGGCTCTGCGCGCAAGAGCTGCGCGATCAGCTCCGACACCGGCTGCCCCGGAAAGAGGTCTCCGCCAGCCACGGCCAGCGCAGAGCCTGGGGGGCTGCCCGAGGAGGCTGCCACGGTGCCGGGTAGCGAGTGCGGAATGCGGCCACGCTGCACCGCTGTGAAGGGAAGATAAGAGATGGGGGTGGCCAGCCCGGTAGGAAACGGCGAAGGGACAGGAGAAGGAGAAAGGGAGAGGGGATGGGGTGGGATCAGGAGATGGGAGGAGGACAACGGGGCAGGAAAAGATCAGAGAAACCAGAGCGGGGAGAGTGGGATATGAGGAAGAGGGAAGAGGGAAGGAAGAAAGCGGGAGGGAAGGCATGCGGCAGCAAGAGGATAGCAGGAGTCATGGGGGGACAAGCAGGGAGGAAAAAGGGAGATCAAGTTAGCAGAGGGCCACTCAGCCCCCTCCCTCCGCGCCCCCCCCCCTCGCTCAGCCTTTCCCTGGACCCCCAATCCCAAATCACAGACACAAAGCTTGTTGGGAGGACAGAGGCCAAGGCCTGGCAGGCCCCAGGTGGCTCTGCCCTATGTCCGCAAGCCGAGTTCACCTCCAGCCTCCATCAGGCTACTTCTCTCAGAGGAGGGCCCCGATCCTGGGATTGGGGGTGGGCACCATCGTAGGTGGAAATGTAACTTCTTTCTTTCACACCTGTCCCCCGCTTTTGGACTGTGTGAGCGCCCCCTCTGCAGCCAGGTGAGCTAGACTCGTCAATCATGTCCTCATCTGTCAATCACAGGGGCAGAGGGCTGGGAATGGGCCCGGGTGGCCAGCACCTTCCTAGAAACTGGGGCACCTAGCCAGTCTACCCCACGCAGAAGCAATCAGTAGGGGCTGGCATCGATCTCACCTATGAAAGTAGGATATTTCTCTACCTCCCAGCCACACCCTCCAGGTCATGACCCCCTAGAGCAGGTCTCATCTGCCTGGGTCTCTGCAGTGACCTCAGGGTTCAGAGTGAAATCCTGGTCTGTAGCAAGAAGTGTGAAAGTGTTAGCCGCTTAGTCATGTCTGACTCTCTGCGACCCCATGGACCGTAGCCCACCAGGCTCCTCTGCCCATAGAATTCTCTAGGCAATGCTGGAGTGGGGAACCATTCCCTTCTCCAGGGAAGTCCAACCCAGGGATGGAACCCGGTAAGTGGCAGGTGCTCGGTATACACGAGATTCCATCAGGAGTCTTGCCGGGGATGGTGATTGGGGAAGACCAATCGCTGGCCTTGGCCAGTGCCCCTGGGGATCAGGTAGGTGAGAAGAGGAAAGATGAGGCGCAAAGAGGAGGAGGGGAGGCTACGTGCCCGCCTGGCCTGTGCCACAGTGGGCGGGGTGGAGGGGCCGACCAGGCTGGGTGCCAGGCAGAGACTAATTAATGAGCTTTAATGAGGTGGCATGCCCTGTCTCATCACCTCCATGAACTTCTGGTCAACCCACCACGGAGCAGACGGGGAGGGGGACACAAGTGGGAGCCGCGTCAATCAGAGAAGCAGGGGCGTGGGTTCAAGCCTTATTCCATGGGATGTCAAAGTCTCAGGACTATCTGTCTGTCAAACGAGTGTAGCCAGGCTGAGGGCCGAGAATGAATCCCAGCCAATCTCTGGCTCACTTGGTTCTAAATCCCTCCATCTCCCAGCCACCTCAGGGCCTTTGCACTTGGTGTTCCTGCTTCCTGAGAACACCTTCCCCACCACTTCCTCCTCATTTAGCCCAGACCATGTGGGTTTAAATCCCAACCACCATTAGATTGCTCTCTGTACTGCTTCCCCACCTATAAAAAGTGCAGTTGGTAATAACCATGAGGATGATAATTCTAATCACAGAATTAAGTGAGAATGTATCTAACTGGCTTAGAATAGTTTTTTTGGCACATAGTAAGAACTAAATGGATAATAGCTCAAACCAAACAACATTAAGCCCCTTCTTCTGTGTTTTAGAACCTGGTGTAGGCACTGGCGACGTGTCAGAAAACAAGACAGACAAAAGTTTTCTGACCCTGAGCAGACATTCTGATGGAGGAGCAAGTAAATTACAGAGCAAGAGAGGTGGCCCCAAATAAAGAGGTGGTGGCAAAGGGTAATCAGGAGGACTTCTTGGAGGAGGTGTTGTTTGAGCAAATGTTAAAGGAGGTAAGAGAGGAAACCATGCAGGTATCTGGGGGAAGTGTTCCAGACAGCAAGAACAGCCTGTGCAAAGGCCATGAGATAGCACTGTGCTTGGGTCATGCTCTGAGATTAGTATTTCCACCCCGAGACTCTGAAGATCTGAAGCCTAGATTTGATGTATATCAGGCTTTCAGGTCAAATCAACAGCAGAGACAAAATCCAGGTGGTGGCGGGGGGGGGGGGGAAGTGGGGAGAGTAACATCCAAACTTCAGATGACTAAGGGAGTGATCAGATGGTCTTGAGAAAGACCTGGAGCAGCTATTACCAGCTTTCTCTCACAGAGGCCCAGCAGAGGACAAACTGATTTGAGGGCAGGAGAGACTCAGCTTAGATGCAGGAAGAACTGCCAGCCTGGCTAATAAGAGTCCAGGCAGAGGCACGAGGTCCACCCTGGGGTCCTCACCGAAATGGGCGGATTCTGCTCCCCAGTCCAGAGCTCTAAGTGGAAGTCTCCAGGTTCCACCTGAATTCTAAAAGCGCTTGGCGGAGTTCTAGACCAAGTCCAGGGCAAGGACAAGAGGCTGGGCCTGCCGTTCCTAAATCCCTCCTTTTTCTCCCAGCCACCTCAGGGCCTTTGCACTTGGTGTTCCTGCTTCCTGAGAACACCTTCCCCACCACTTCCTCCTCATTTAGCCCAGACCATGTGGGTTTAAATCCCAACCACCATTAGATTGCTCTCTGTACTGCTTCCCCACCTATAAAAAGTGCAGTTGGTAATAACCATGAGGATGATAATTCTAATCACAGAATTAAGTGAGAATGTATCTAACTGGCTTAGAATAGTTTTTTTGGCACATAGTAAGAACTAAATGGATAATAGCTCAAACCAAACAACATTAAGCCCCTTCTTCTGTGTTTTAGAACCTGGTGTAGGCACTGGCGACGTGTCAGAAAACAAGACAGACAAAAGTTTTCTGACCCTGAGCAGACATTCTGATGGAGGAGCAAGTAAATTACAGAGCAAGAGAGGTGGCCCCAAATAAAGAGGTGGTGGCAAAGGGTAATCAGGAGGACTTCTTGGAGGAGGTGTTGTTTGAGCAAATGTTAAAGGAGGTAAGAGAGGAAACCATGCAGGTATCTGGGGGAAGTGTTCCAGACAGCAAGAACAGCCTGTGCAAAGGCCATGAGATAGCACTGTGCTTGGGTCATGCTCTGAGATTAGTATTTCCACCCCGAGACTCTGAAGATCTGAAGCCTAGATTTGATGTATATCAGGCTTTCAGGTCAAATCAACAGCAGAGACAAAATCCAGGTGGTGGCGGGGGGCGGGGGGTAGTGGGGAGAGTAACATCCAAACTTCAGATGACTAAGGGAGTGATCAGATGGTCTTGAGAAAGACCTGGAGCAGCTATTACCAGCTTTCTCTCACAGAGGCCCAGCAGAGGACAAACTGATTTCAGGGCAGGAGAGACTCAGCTTAGATGCAGGGAAGAACTGCCAGCCTGGCTAATAAGAGTCCAGGCAGAGGCACGAGGTCCACCCTGGGGGTCCTCACCGAAATGGGCCGGATTCTGCTCCCCAGTCCAGAGCTCTAAGTGGAAGTCTCCAGGTTCCACCTGAATTCTAAAAGCGCTTGGCGGAGTTCTAGACCCACCCAAGTCCCCAGGGCAAGGACAAGAGGCTGGGCCTCCCTCCTGGCTCCTAGCACCCTGGGTCAGGCGGAAGGGTGAGCTGCCCTTTGCCTTAGTCGGGTGAGTTCCTGCCTTGGGCAAACACAAGGCAGGGGGTGGAGGAAAAGCAAATCAAAAAAAAAAAACATCCATGTTCAGAAAGCAGTGGCCAGGCTAGAGGGCAGAGGGGTTACGGGAGCTAACCTCAGGTTCCTTGTCCCTGGGGCCAGGGCGATGGAGGCAGGGGGAGAAAGGCTGTGACGTGGGCCGGAGTCGGGGAGCCCCACACAGCCCAGCTCTGTGGCAGCCACCCGGCGGCCACAGATAATTGGATTCCTCCAGCTCGGGGCCAGATCCAGGCCCGCGGGATCTCGGGATCGGTGGTAACGAGGTTAGCAGGCGCCAGACCCCGCCCTCCACGGCTCCCAGACCCCGAGAGAGGGAGCAAAGTGCAGGCCATTGGTGCACCCGCTGCCCACCCCACCCCGCGGGTCCTCACCTTCCTTCCTCATGCCCACCCGGAAGCACTTCTTGAGGCGGCAGTACTGGCACTGGTTCCTATGATGCTGGTCGATCTGGCAGTCGCGGTTGGACCTGTGGGCACGCAGAGGTCACCAGGGGGTGCCCATGACACTGACATCCTGCCCCGAGCCAGGATGAGACATCTTTGAAGGCTCTACCTGAGCACCACTAGGACCGCCCCCACCCCTACTGACAACCTGGGCTGGGCAAGGGACCCCAGAGTGGCAGAGAGGTGGAGCCTGCAGGTCTGCCAAAAAAAGGACAACTTGGGTGAGTGGAGACACATGAAGAGCAGTCTGTGGCCAAGTGGATTAGCATGCCAGGGAGGGCTATGTTGGAACTGGGTTTTGAAGAGTGAATACAAATTCCCCAGGTGAACGGACGCAGTCCCAGGCAGAGTGAGGAGAGCAAGAAAGTCTTCCACTTTCATTTTACTCGGTCCTGGTCAGGCCAGGGGAGAGGGTCTTTGTCCCCAGGGCACTGTGAGAGCAGAGAAGGAATAGGAAGGGTCAGGGAGCAAGGTGTTGAGAGCTGACTAAGAGATGAGAACCCAAGCCAAGCCAGTCTTCTATGGGGCCCCAGCATTACTGCCCTACCCATGGTCACCACCAATGGACAAACGAATGAATGAACGAACTCCTATACCCCTTTAAGATGCCAAGCCCCTAAAAATAAATTTAAAAAAAAAAAATTAAAAAAAAAAAAGATGCCAAGCCCCTCCTCTGGAAATCTGGAAAGACCATCCTAACTGAGCCCAAGAGGCTTCCTCCAGGTGGCCCTCGGGGATTTTTGCTGCCTCTTCCAGGGATGGGACAGGTGCCCCACCCTCTGAAGCTGTAAGTTCCAGTCCAAGGTCAGTTGCAAGCAGGAAGGTCTTTGTGCTTCCCATGTTCCCAGCACCCTTTCCCCTTGGCCCCTGACCCTGTGTTCCTTCCGTATCTTTCTCCTTGGAACCTCTTGAGGCCCAGGCCTGGGGCTGGAGTCCCAGCTGGGCACAAAGAGGGTACCCAAGCCAATCACAAAATAAGACCAACACTTAACAACATTCAAAATCAAACACATCCCAGCTGTAGATGTCCAAGTCCGGCCCTTGGGCAGCCACGTCTCCACTGAGCCTTGATTTCCTCATCTGGAAATGGGAGGCCAGAGGCCCATTCTACATGGGATGCTCTCATTCCGGAGAAGCCTGGGAGCACGGAGGGAGGGTGTCGAGACTCAGACCCAACGTGGGAGTCCCGGGGGCAGATTCAGGAGAGGCAAGGCTTCAGAGGGCCTCTGTGGCCTGCAGCGCCAGCCTCCAAGTCCCCAGCAAGAGGCCCTATGAGGGCAAAGGGAGCTCAGGCAGAACCAGAACAAAGCCCAGCAGGCAGGCAGTGGGAGGGTCCTGGGCAGCAGGGTGGAAACAGTCAGGCCTGGGGCAGGCGGGCAGGCAGGCAGGGGCCTGGCTCAGGCCCCCAGACCTCAGGGGAGGCCCTGAACCTTCTGCCTCAGCTTCCCCAGCTGTAGAGTCAGGACGGATCTTCCGTCCTTCTAGATGGGGAAACGGTAAGTTCTACCTGTTATCCCACCTAAAGAACACATGCTTTCCCGGACCCCATAGTCCGATCCGGCCTCCTCCTTGGGCTTCGGGCTTTCAGTCCAATGTGATCATAGCCCTCTCTTGCTCACACACCCTCCATGGCGCACCATTACTTTCAGTCCAGCATTTCTGACACACACGGCTCTCACTTCTCCCATGCCTGGGTGGTCTCACCTTACATCACTGCTCCCCAAACCTGCCACTGAGTGCTTGCTGGGGCCACACGCTCTGCCGGAGGGCCCGTGGCTTCTACCTGTTTACCTCCCCGTGTTTCGAAGCCCACCTCCTGCGCCCTTCCGCTCCGATCCAGACAGAGCTCCTTGATCCCTCTTGGGATCCCAGACCATCCTTCCCTTTGGCCCAGCCCAAACTCCACAAGGACACATGTGTCTCACGGTGTCTCCCTCAAACTGAGAAGGCTGGCCTTGGAGCTGGGGTCTCTTCTAGGAGGCTGGCATCACCCGGGTCAGCCCCTGAGGAGACTTGAACCAGAGGCTCAGAGAGATGGACTGACTTCCCCGACCTTCTGAAGAACCTGCCAGCCCCAAACCATGACCCGCTCCCGCGCCTTGACGCTCCCACTCTAAGGGAGCCTCTGGGACCCCCAAACCACCTGAGCCCTCCCGGGCCCTCCCTAAAGACCCGGCCAGAGAGCACGCAGCTATTCCAGCAGCAAGAATGAGGCCAAAGTCTGCTGTCCCAGTTAGTACTGGCGAAGGGAGTAAGCCAGCTCCCCGCACACAGCCGCCCCCAACAGGCCAAACCTGGGGCCAAATGTTAGCTTCAGGTACCCAGGGTCCCACCCAGTGGCCCTGCCAACACGCCCTCCCTGAACTGCTCTCCCTGGAGGCACCCTGACCCAGACTCGCCCGCCGCCCCCCTCTTCCCAAACCCACAGCTCCCCCTGCTAAGCCCCAGCCGAGGAAAGGTCTCTCCCAAGGTGACCCACGGCAGGTGCCAAGAGCTTTCTGGGCCTGTTTTGCCCATGTGGAAAATGGGACTCTGCACACTGGCTCCACAGAGTCCAAGCATCCTGGAGGATGCAGAGCAGGGACTTGTCAACGGAGCAAAAGGAGGCTCAGCAAAGAGGGGTGGGAAAGGGGGGCCCTGGCCTGGACACCCACTGCCAGCAGCTTCTCCCCCAGACCTAAGGCCCCAGTGCAAACTAGAAACGCTAGCAAGGCCACGCCCTTGTCAGTGGGGACTCCAACCTAGGACAGCCCAGGCTGCTTCTTGGAAAACATGCATCCCCACCCAGTCTCAGAACCGACCAAAGTTTCAGGGATTTTCCAGGATCCCAGTTCTGCACCTACTCCTAGCTGGGGGGCGTGGAGGCGGGTGCGGGGCCGGAGCTGCCAAGATGCGGTCAAATCCAGCCGCCATCCCGGACCTCTCGCAGCAATTTCCGGTGACCCAAGGCCCACAGTGAGCTCAGTGGGTGTTTCCCCTGAGGGGGAGGCCCAACCCCCACAACAGGAGCCCCCCATGCGAAGGAAGCCGCCCTGTGCCACCTAGTTTGGCTCCCGCCTGCCGCCTCAGTAGTCAGGGCGACTTTGGAAGTGATATTTGACCCCAAGGGCGCGCCGTATCGATCCGCGCGGCCGCAGACAATGGCCCCTGGACGCTGTGAGCTCCATGGTCCAAGTTCCACGTTCGATCCCCGCTGGGTTCCCGGCGCGCCGCGATTCCCCGGGGAAGGGATGTCCCGGGATTAGGGACCCACCCCTGGCTGCACCCTAACCCCTCCTCGCGCGCAGCTGACCCTCTCCAGGGAAAAGGAAGGGAGGGAGGAGGAGCGAGTAACTGGAGCGGAAGCCGCCAGGGACCACCTGATGGGGGGACCTGCACCGATACAGCGCCGACTGTATACACAATCTTAGGACTGCGATGGAGATGGGGAGAGGGACCTGAGCCCCTATCTCAGATAGGGGGTGGAGACCCAGGGAAGGTCAGCGCCAGGCCCAAGGTGACCGAGCAGGTCAGAGGCCCGGCCGGGTGCCCGGCGGCGGTGCGCTGACAGGGGGCTCACCGGCAGGTGTAGCTGAGGTTGCGGCGGATGCTCCGCTTGAAGAAGCTCTTGCAGCCCTCGCAGGTGAAGACGCCGTAGTGCTTGCCGCTCGACTTGTCCCCGCACACCACGCAGTCCACCTGCAGCCCCGGCCGCTCCTCGTCGCCGGGCTCGGCGTCGCTGGCGACACCGGGAGGTGAGGCCGAGTCTTCCTCCGCCGCGCGCGGGTAGCCGCCCGCCTTGTCCACGCCATTCGTGTCGCCGCCGCCCCCGGGGCCGCCCCAGCCGCCGGTCACCATGGCCATAGCCCCCGGGCAGCGGGGCCGGGGCGCCCCCTCCGCGTTTCTCCCTCGGGGCACCCCTCTCGGCCCGGGGGACCCTAACCGGCGCGCATCCGGCCCCGGTGCGCGGGGGGCACCCGGCTGCACCCCCCAAAAAAGTTTTGCAGCAACTTCCTGCGGCCGGTCCGCGCGCCCGGGCGGAACTGGTCGGGCCGGTTCCAGGCCAACTTTCCCACGCGTGCGCGGGGCCGGGCCCCGGGCCGGGGAGGCGCGCTAGAGGTGCTGGCCGGGGGCCCCGGGGACTCGCGCCCCGCCGCCCTGGGGCCCCGGCGGGGGAGCTCGGGCCATGACCTGGCCCAGCCTGCGCAGGGGGCGCCCTCCGGCCAGGCCGCCGCTCGGCCGAGGGTTGCGGCCAACTTAGCGGGCTGCCATCCGAGCGCGGGAGGCCGGGGGGAAAGTTTGGCCGCAAGTTGCGCGGCCGCCCGCGGCGGGGGGGAGGGGCGGCGGGCGCGCGCCGGGGCCGGTCGCCGCACCCCCGAAGTCCCCCGGGCCCCCCGGCGGCCGCTCGGGGCCTGCAGGACCGCGGGCCGTTGCTTCCCGAGCTGCCGCCCCCGCTGCGGCCGCGCCCGCCCGGCCTGGGCCTGTGCCTGCGCCCGAGCCTCGCTCTCGCCGCTGCCGCCGACCCCGCGCGCCGGCCTCGCGCTGCGGCCGGTTTGACACACAACGTTCCATTCGCGGGGCGGGCGGGGGGCGGGGGCGGGGGCAGGGGCGCGCGCCGCGGGCTGGGGGCGGGCGCTCGTTGCCCCGGCGACGGCCGCCCTTATAAGGACATGGGTGGCCGTGCGCGGCGCCCGGCGCCCGGGCCGGCGGGAGGGGCGAGGGCGGAGCGCGGGGCCGCCAGGCCTGACCCTCCTCCCCCGCCTCCTTCTCTCACCCCACTCCCACCCCCGTCCTCGCCCGGCTCCAGCCTTAACCCCTGCCGGGCCGCGGCGGGAGCCCGGGCCACTGCTGCCCTCTGCCCTTCCGCAGCCTCGCCGACATGGCTCTCGGAGGCCCTCCCCTCCACCTCCGGCCTTGGAAGTTGTGCGACTCTACCGCCCTCGAGGCGCCCCTCGGCACCACCCCCTGCATTCCCGGCAGAAGCAATAATGGGGGGCCGGTTGCGCCCGGGGGCACGCCCCTGCGCAGTGCACACACACACACACACACACACACACACCCTGGGGCATTTCTTTGCACAGTTGCATGATGGATTGTGTTTGCTTCCTCTTCCAGAAAGTCGCCGCGTCCGACCCCCACCCCACCCTTTCTCTGCTTGGGCTCACACCTGGTGTTCGGAATCTCAGCGGGGGGAAGGGATGCTGTGGTCTGCGGCCGGCGGGGGCGCGAGGTCAGGGGGCCCCTCACCAGAATTTCAGGCTTCTGGGGGCAGGGCGCACACCCGCCGAACGAGGCTGGAAGCCACCGGAATCCCCACCACCCCGCCGGGGGCCTGCGCCCTTTCCCCTTTAATTTCCTTTTCTTTCTGTGCTTCACAGAAAGAGCTTGACCAGGGGGCCGGCTGGACTACAGATGTCTCTTCCAGGCTCCCCAGAGTCTCTTAGCTGCCGCTCTGCCTCCACGTCACTGGCCTCAAGACCCCGGGTCTGGGCAGCCAGTGTGTATTAAACACCTTTTGTATGCCCTCCCGGCAGGCCCTGGGCAAAGGAGCCCGAGCCTCTTTTTCCTGAGCCTGTTAACCTTTAACCGGCTGGAAAAGCCCTTCCTACAGTGACCTTTCACCTTGGAGTCCTGCAGGTTCAGGCCTTATCTCCCTCCCTGCCCTGGGCTGAGCTGGACACCAGGACACGTGGCTGAGCCTCTAGGGCTGGCGGCAGGAGAGGAGTGCCTTCTGCCCCCACCAGGAAGAGTCCTAAAAAGCTATTCCCTTCTCTAGGTGACTCCTGAGGGTCTCCTTCCTTGGGAAGGGCTAGAGATGCGTGGCAGTCATGCCACACTTAAGAGGACACCAAGGTTCTGGAGAAACCAGGCAATGGATGCCCAGCCCTGGGCCTCTGGGTCTCCTGGGGAGGGCACGGCTGCCTATGAGGTGGGGGAGGTTTTCGCAGGTACAGAAAGCAAGAAGCACTCGGGTCAGACACGAGCAAGGACTTTCCAAGGGTCAGGCTGGAGTGTAGTTCTCTGCCCCGGAAGCTGCTCTGAGTCTGGATGGTCAGAGAGGACTCTTTGGTTCTGTGGCCCCCTGGAAATGTGGGGGCGCTGGCTGGGTGTGTGGGGTGAGGACGGGAGTCCTAGGTCCCTGGTCTGAACTTTCCAGGATCCTTGATGGTGGGAGACATGGAGGTGGGTGTCTGAGTTGACTGCCAGGAGCCTCCTAAGGGAGAGAAGGCTCAAAGCAAGAAGTCAGAGGGTGCTGGAGAAGGGAGAGGCCACGGAGCTGGGGTTTGGGGGACACAAGTCTAGGGGAGGGGGGCCGGTGGGAGACTGCAGAAGGTCTGCCACAGATCCCAGAGCCTCGAGTTGATCCAGCCCGTCAGCGGCCGGCCCGCCTCCTCTCAGGGGCTACACCACCCCCGCAACCCCTGGAGGCAAAGGGGGGGGGCGACGTCGCGATCCAGCCCGCCCCCCCTGACCCCTGCCCGCGGCCCCGCGGTGACATTTGACCTTGCAGAGGCCGCGGGCCAGGGACAAAGAGGCCTGGGCCCATCTGCCGCGGGGCACCCGTGGGAACCGCCAGACCCGGCTCCCGGCGGCCTGGGAACCGGCCCCCGCCCCCTAACGGCGACCTCAGCTCCCGCCCCCACCGCTCGCCAGCACTCCTTCTCCACCTTCCGACAGGTCACCTTGTCTCCTCCCGACCTCCCCCACGGGCAGCCTAGCGAGACTCGGGGCTAAGGTCAGACTCGGAGGAGAGGCACAGGGAGGTGCCATCGGCTCCGCTGCCCGGCTAAAGCTATTCCCTTCTCTAGGTTTGCCCTGGGCTGAGCTGGACACCAGGACACGTGAGCCTCTAGGGCTGGCGGCAGGAGGAGTGCCTTCTGCCCCACCAGGAAGAGTCCTAAAAGCTATTCCCTTCTCTAGGTGACTCCTGAGGGTCTCCTTCCTTGGGAAGGGCTAGAGATGCGTGGCAGTCATGCCACACTTAAGAGGACACCAAGGTTCTGGAGAAACCAGGCAATGGATGCCCAGCCCTGGGCCTCTGGGTCTCCTGGGGAGGGCACGGCTGCCTATGAGGTGGGGGAGGTTTTCGCAGGTACAGAAAGCAAGAAGCACTCGGGTCAGACACGAGCAAGGACTTTCCAAGGGTCAGGCTGGAGTGTAGTTCTCTGCCCCGGAAGCTGCTCTGAGTCTGGATGGTCAGAGGGGGCTCTTTGGTTCTGTGGCCCCCTGGAAATGTGGGGGCGCTGGCTGGGTGTGTGGGGTGAGGACGGGAGTCCTAGGTCCCTGGTCTGAACTTTCCAGGATCCTTGATGGTGGGAGACATGGAGGTGGGTGTCTGAGTTGACTGCCAGGAGCCTCCTAAGGGAGAGAAGGCTCAAAGCAAGAAGTCAGAGGGTGCTGGAGAAGGGAGAGGCCACGGAGCTGGGGTTTGGGGGACACAAGTCTAGGGGAGGGGGGCCGGTGGGAGACTGCAGAAGGTCTGCCACAGATCCCAGAGCCTCGAGTTGATCCAGCCCGTCAGCGGCCGGCCCGCCTCCTCTCAGGGGCTACACCACCCCCGCAACCCCTGGAGGCAAAGGGGGGGGGCGACGTCGCGATCCAGCCCGCCCCCCCTGACCCCTGCCCGCGGCCCCGCGGTGACATTTGACCTTGCAGAGGCCGCGGGCCAGGGACAAAGAGGCCTGGGCCCATCTGCCGCGGGGCACCCGTGGGAACCGCCAGACCCGGCTCCCGGCGGCCTGGGAACCGGCCCCCGCCCCCTAACGGCGACCTCAGCTCCCGCCCCCACCGCTCGCCAGCACTCCTTCTCCACCTTCCGACAGGTCACCTTGTCTCCTCCCGACCTCCCCCACGGGCAGCCTAGCGAGACTCGGGGCTAAGGTCACTCAGACTCTCGGGGAGGGAGAGGCACGAGAGGGAGGTGCCATCGGCTCCGCTGCCCGGCTACGGGCGACCTTGCCCGCTCGAGTTTCCCTGCTTTCTGCAAAGCCCGCCTCGGTCTGGAGAATGTGCTTGGGGTTCGAAGGTCACCAGCCCCAGTGCAGGCCCGAGGCGTCTGTGAAGCCGGAGGACCGGGTTGAGCCCCGGCGGCGGACTGGCGCCGACCTCAGGTCCGCCTTGCTGTATCCCGCGAGAGGCAGCCAGGCGGCGCACACACCTGCACAGGTGCTGCCTGGAGCCCCGCTACCTCCACCCGCCCCCTCCACCAGGCTGGGAATGAAAATCTAGCTAATCCGCGTCTTGGGTTTCAGCTGCCGCCCAGGAGGGGACAGCTGGCCACTAATCCGGGGCGGCTAGGTCGAGCCCAACCCCCCTTTCTCAACCCCGCCAGACTCGGGTGGAAGGGCGAGGGGTGTGGCCTATGTAAATCACATGCTAATCACTTGCCTGCTATTCATCTGACACTGACACCTCTCACCGCTCCCTTCTCCTGCAGGTAAAACTCAGCACTTCTCAGCCTGGCCAGGGGCCAGCCAGAGGGCTGTGTACTCCTTTGCCCACCATGCTCACCTGAGTTCCTCATCAACCTCTGTATAAAGCCCCTGAGTTCTCTCTTGCAGGTTTTCTTCCCTTCGCTTTGCTCACCACCCAGAAGCCCTTTACCTTAGCTGCACGTTCTTTGAATGTAAGTTCCAAGGCCACCTCTGCTTCCCCCTCGCCTTGCCGCGCCTCCGGGAGCAATGCTCGTCCCACTAATGCTCCACACTCTGAACCACTCAGGCCTCCGTCTTCCTTCTGGGTTATGGGCATCTTCCTCTTGGGAATGTCCATCAGGCCACGCCTGGCATTTTCTTGGGACGTGTTTGGGCAGGGGAACGTGTGCCCTGCCCCAGTGGAGTCCTCACTGGTCTTCTGGAGACAGATAAGGGTTGGCACTTCCTCTCTGGCTATGTAACCCCACGGAACCCTGAATGCCCCCAGCCGGCCACGGAAATCCTGTCACCACAGCCCAGGTTGCTTCTGCCGTGACCGTTCACATGCCACCTGGTGTCAGACCCAAGATATGGAGTCTTCTGCAAATGCCCCGTCACCAACCCCATCAAGCCCAAACGCCCAGGCATATCAGCTCCCGTCACACCACACACGCCTCCACCTACAAACTCACGGCCATGACATAACATCATTCCAGCACAGTTTATGATGTGACCTGTCACAATCACCCAGCATGTCCAGAGCAGGGCCTACAGAAAGGTCTCCCCTGGCCCGGACGGTGGGGAGCACGGCGGTCTGGGCCTCCCCAGGGCCCTTGCGGTGGCTTCCAGAGCTGCCAGCTCCTCCGCCTGTCGGGCCTCCATCAGTGCCATCTGCTGCTCCAGCTTCCGCCGCTGCTCTTCTTGCTTCTGGTGGGCACCTCGGAAGGCCATGACCAGGGTGCTGCAGGGGGTCGGAGGCTGAGCCAGGAAATAGCCCCTCGTTCCACCCAAAGAACAGGGGCTCTGTCCTCCCAGCCCCGGACGGGAGCTGTTTGAGACTGGGTCTTCCTGGAGCCCCAGTGTCGCTCAGCAGGGGCTGACACACATCGG
Source organism: Tragulus kanchil (assembly GCA_022376925.1). NCBI lineage: Eukaryota > Metazoa > Chordata > Mammalia > Artiodactyla > Tragulidae > Tragulus > Tragulus kanchil. The sequence goes on along the minus strand of JAIOJX010000029.1, from coordinate 16,348,266 downwards.
CCACCAGAGGGAGTATGCAATAGATTGAACCTGCCACCCACCTTGAGGGTTGGGGCAAGCTGAGGCCGGGAGAGAGCCAGGGATGTTTCTGAGGTCACAGGGAGACCCACCTGTGTGCTTTGCATAAGTCACTGTTCAGCTCAGTACTCTGAGCCCGTCTGGCTCGTCCTTTCTGAGCCACCTCTTCTAGCTCTTCCCGGAGAGACCGCAGCTGTTCCTGCAGCCCCAGAGCCCTGGTGGAGAGAGAAGGACTCACGGCCACAGTCGATCCTGTCTTCCTTCCCTCCCGACTCGCCCCGCCACCTGCCCAAGACGATTTCATGTGAAGACACTAGTACACCCAGCCCTCCACGGTATGGCACACTGCTGCAAGCTCGCTCGTATTCCCCTCACCCAGGCCACACATCCCACAGCCCTGGACCCGGGCGCTCACCGGCTGAGTGACGCGGCCAGTTCCTGGGCCAGCTCCTCTGGGTCCCGCACTTGGCTCCCATGGCCTCCACCGATACCCTCGCTGCCGCCAGGGACAGCAGGAGCGCCCTGAGGGAGGCAGAAGGGAGAGCAGGGATAATGGCCTAGGCTGAGGTTGTGCTCAGCCCAAGCTGGACCCTGAAGTTGCCCAGATGGCGGTGGCTACCACCCCAGCTCTCGCAGAGCCCCCCGTCTTAGAAGGTACCCCAAGAAGGGTACAGTTGCTGCCTAATGAGGGAAATAAACAACGAGAGATCTCATGTGCAGGTAGTTCATGAGGACTTCCTGGAGGAGGTGAGGTCTGAGCTCAGACCTGCTGGGAGTCAAGGACTTAGTTAGATAAAGGGGAAAGTGACTGGTGTTCCTGGCAGGGGCACAGCACTTACAAAGGCGTCGAGGTAGAAGACAGGATTCAAAAGAGGGTCTCAGAAGCCTGTAAGGCTTTAAACAGTAGACAGATAGGATTAGACCGTAAGGGGCACAAAGGGAAGCCTCGGGGAGGAAGTTTGAGCCAGACTTTAGGAAAAGACGAAGCGTGGCCTGCGGCTGCTGGCGCGGGGAATGGGGAGCGTGAGTAAGCCTGGGGGTGAGACGTGAGAAGGAGGAGAGACAAGTGGGAGTGGAAGACACTAACTCCTTCGGGGCATATAGGGCTCAAACCCCTCGAAGAAAGTTCAACCTACGAATGTGCACTTTGACATACAGCTGGACCATTCGACTCCTTTTTTGGAGCAGACACGGACACCGAGGCTCACGGGAGGCGAGAATGGACCAGGACCCCAGAGCCAGGAGTCTACTGCTGCCCCCACCAGGGCAAGGCAGGGCCTCACCTGCGGCCACTCCTCTTCCTCCCCACTGCTCCCGCCGCCGCTGCTGTCGCCTCCGCCGCTGTCGGCCCCGCCCGTCCCACGCTGTGCCTGCTCCCAGCGCAGCTGGCCCAGCAGGAGCGCGTGGGCCGGGCCCTGGGCTCGGAGGGCAGCCTCCCGCAGCTCCAGAGCCCGCTTCTCCCGCCGCGTCAGCTGGAGCCGCAGCATCAGGTCCGCCAGAGTCTCCTGAGAGACCAAGGAGAGGGTAGAAAGCTTGTGCCTCCGAGGTCGACGGTAGAGGAGACCGAGCCTCTAGGAGGTGGCCTCGGAGGGCTGGTCAGGCAAGGATCGCAGCCCTCACCTTGATCGAGCGTGAGGGGAAATCTCCTCCTCCCATTAAAAACGGCAGCGGTTGAAATGGCCGTTCAGAGAAAGCAACTATCTTAGACAAGGTCAAGTAGCAACTCCGGGGTAGTGGCTGGAGCTTCTCCACATTTAGAACCTCAGCTCTTTCCTGGCTGTGTTAGCCGCTCAGTCGTGTCGGACTCTTCTGCGACCTCATGGACTCTAGCCCGCCGGGCTCCTCTGTCCATGGGATTCTCCAGGCAAGAATACTGGAGTGGGTTGCCATGCCCTTCTCCAGGGGACCTTCCTGACTCAGGGATCGAACTCAGGTCTCCTGCATTGCAGGCAGATTTTTTTACCACCTGAGCCACCAGAGAAGCCCCCAGCTCTCTCAGGCCAGATGACGAATTCCAAACAACATCCCCTGCCCCTATCTCTTTTTCCCGTAAGAGGGGCATTTGGGGAAGTTAGATTTGGAATCTTCTGAGAAAGTGAATTTCGGAGGACGAATTCCTAGGCATCTCTCAAAACCTTCTCCCGCCAGGAAGCTTGTCCCCAGCCCAGCAAAACGCTGCCTTGCTACTGGACCCCTTCATCACTCCTCTCTCAGACACAGCAAAGGCTGTGGCCCCACCAGGAAAGCCACACAGGGACCGCAGCCCATGTGTACCGCGTGGCCGCCAGGTCCTGCTGGATCTGCGAGAATGGACCAGGACCCCAGAGCCAGGAGTCTACTGCTGCCCCCACCAGGGCAAGGCAGGGCCTCACCTGCGGCCACTCCTCTTCCTCCCCACTGCTCCCGCCGCCGCTGCTGTCGCCTCCGCCGCTGTCGGCCCCGCCCGTCCCACGCTGTGCCTGCTCCCAGCGCAGCTGGCCCAGCAGGAGCGCGTGGGCCGGGCCCTGGGCTCGGAGGGCAGCCTCCCGCAGCTCCAGAGCCCGCTTCTCCCGCCGCGTCAGCTGGAGCCGCAGCATCAGGTCCGCCAGAGTCTCCTGAGAGACCAAGGAGAGGGTAGAAAGCTTGTGCCTCCGAGGTCGACGGTAGAGGAGACCGAGCCTCTAGGAGGTGGCCTCGGAGGGCTGGTCAGGCAAGGATCGCAGCCCTCACCTTGATCGAGCGTGAGGGGAAATCTCCTCCTCCCATTAAAAACGGCAGCGGTTGAAATGGCCGTTCAGAGAAAGCAACTATCTTAGACAAGGTCAAGTAGCAACTCCGGGGTAGTGGCTGGAGCTTCTCCACATTTAGAACCTCAGCTCTTTCCTGGCTGTGTTAGCCGCTCAGTCGTGTCGGACTCTTCTGCGACCTCATGGACTCTAGCCCGCCGGGCTCCTCTGTCCATGGGATTCTCCAGGCAAGAATACTGGAGTGGGTTGCCATGCCCTTCTCCAGGGGACCTTCCTGACTCAGGGATCGAACTCAGGTCTCCTGCATTGCAGGCAGATTTTTTTACCACCTGAGCCACCAGAGAAGCCCCCAGCTCTCTCAGGCCAGATGACGAATTCCAAACAACATCCCCTGCCCCTATCTCTTTTTCCCGTAAGAGGGGCATTTGGGGAAGTTAGATTTGGAATCTTCTGAGAAAGTGAATTTCGGAGGACGAATTCCTAGGCATCTCTCAAAACCTTCTCCCGCCAGGAAGCTTGTCCCCAGCCCAGCAAAACGCTGCCTTGCTACTGGACCCCTTCATCACTCCTCTCTCAGACACAGCAAAGGCTGTGGCCCCACCAGGAAAGCCACACAGGGACCGCAGCCCATGTGTACCCGCGTGGCCGCCAGGTCCTGCTGGATCTGCGTCTTCTCCAGCCGGGGCAGGGCTGGGCCCGGCTGGCTCCCCAGGACGGCCTGTACCACGGCTTCTGCACGAGGCACGGTGGATATGGGCACCCAGGTGGGGCCAGGGTCTGGGGGAATCTTCACCAGAGCCCGGCGTTCCTGGAGACGCAGGACGTAGCCCTGGAGCTGGGTGGCCACCTCCTGTGGTGTGGGCCTGTCCACGCTGCTGCCCTCGGGGCTACAGGAAACAGAAGAGATGCCCACGTCAACATGGGCAGGCATGGCTGTGCTAACGTCATGGCCTCCCCGGCGGGCGGCGTCCTCATCCATCTTTCTAAACATGATGAGTCCTTCCTGTGCCAGCTGTGGTGGGCACGGTCGCACTGACAGGGTGGGCACCGTAATATAAGCCCCAGTGGGCGGCAACATCAGCCCCTTGAGGATCACTCATCAGTGATGAATGATGAACAAACGCCACCATGCCAATGGGCACCGTCACTCACGCCATCATGGCACCACCATGCCACCTAATCGTGGGCACCATCATCCCGTTTCATGCCACCCTGGTGGGTCCTAGACCAACGCCAGTGGCTGTCACCGTCGTGCCAAGCGTTGAGTCGTCAACAGCCAACTCCAGGAGGCCTAATGCCCCACCATGGGGCCAGTTCCGGGAGCCGTATTCACTGGCCCACCCAGTCCCCAGCGTCCCCAAGGGCACCTTGGATGTGGATCCTGCAGCAACCCTCCGTCCATGGCGGCCTTCTCTTGCACTAGGAGCCTCTGAGCTGCCTTCTCGGCCGCCTCAAGTCATCCACGAAGGCCTCTTTTCCAGCTCCTGAGTCTGCCTCCCGGAGCGTGAGCAAGGCCCCATAGGCCTCCTCACAGTGTTCGCTGTGGGACAGACGCTCCAATCACTCCAGGACACCCGTCTCGCTGTGGAGATGACCTCCCCCAGCTCCTGGATCCCTCACTCCTTCCCCTCCCCGTCCCCACCTTGCGAGTTTGTAAACGACACGGCAAAGGCGGTGGCCCCACCAGGTAAGCCACACTGGGACCGCAGCCCATGTGTACCCGCGTGGCCGCCAGGTCCTGCTGGATCTGCGTCTTCTCCAGCCGGGGCAGGGCTGGGCCCGGCTGGCTCCCCAGGACGGCCTGTACCACGGCTTCTGCACGAGGCACGGTGGATATGGGCACCCAGGTGGGGCCAGGGTCTGGGGGAATCTTCACCAGACCCCGGCGTTCCTGGAGACGCAGGACGTAGCCCTGGAGCTGGGTGGCCACCTCCTGTGGTGTGGGCCTGTCCACGCTGCTGCCCTCGGGGCTACAGGAAACAGAAGAGATGCCCACGTCAACATGGGCAGGCATGGCTGTGCTAACGTCATGGCCTCCCCGGCGGGCGGCGTCCTCATCCATCTTTCTAAACATGATGAGTCCTTCCTGTGCCAGCTGTGGTGGGCACGGTCGCACTGACAGGGTGGGCACCGTAATATAAGCCCCAGTGGGCGGCAACATCAGCCCCTTGAGGATCACTCATCAGTGATGAATGATGAACAAACGCCACCATGCCAATGGGCACCGTCACTCACGCCATCATGGCACCACCATGCCACCTAATCGTGGGCACCATCATCCCGTTTCATGCCACCCTGGTGGGTCCTAGACCAACGCCAGTGGCTGTCACCGTCGTGCCAACGTTGAGTCGTCAACAGCCAACTCCAGGAGGCCTAATGCCCCACCATGGGGCCAGTTCCGGGAGCCGTATTCACTGGCCCACCCAGTCCCCAGCGTCCCCAAGGGCACCTTGGATGTGGATCCTGCAGCAACCCTCCGTCCATGGCGGCCTTCTCTTGCACTAGGAGCCTCTGAGCTGCCTTCTCGGCCGCCTCCAAGTCATCCACGAAGGCCTCTTTTCCAGCTCCTGAGTCTGCCTCCCGGAGCGTGAGCAAGGCCCCATAGGCCTCCTCACAGTGTTCGCTGTGGGACAGACGCTCCAATCACTCCAGGACACCCGTCTCGCTGTGGAGATGACCTCCCCCAGCTCCTGGATCCCTCACTCCTTCCCCTCCCCGTCCCCACCTTGCGAGTTTGTAAACGCCTGCAGCACTCTTGGGCTAAAACTGCCTTAAGTTGATTTCCACAGCAAGGGCAAATACTTTCCGGAGAGGGCTCTGTCTCTCTCTGGGGACAGGGACTGTCCTCTGCGGAGGCCCGTTTTCCTTCCCAGGCAGGGCTGTCACGGGCGGGGGCACTGACCTATACTGCAAGGCAAGACGCAGCGCAGTAGCCTCGGCCTCCCGCTGGCCCAGCTGCATGCTGAGGCCCTCACAGCGGCCCTTGTACTCCTGGAGCACAGCAGAGAGCAGGCGGTTGAAGCATTTGAGCTTCTCGATGTTCCTGCCTCCGGAGGTGGAGAAAAGGGAGACGTGAGAGGCCTTGAAGGGCAGTTAGGACCCAACGGACTTCCCCTCTTCCCCACCCCACCCCCAGTCCAGCTCTAGCCTCCTGGCTTTCTATCCCAGCTGGGAGGCACCGGTGCCCTTATGAGCTCAGCATTGGTGGCTCTTACCCCCGGAGCTTCTCCACCCGGGCTTCCATGACGTGTGTTTCAGGGGCCAGGGGCTGGGTGGGGAGAGACCCAGGCGTCTGGGTGCTGGAATCACTCCGGAGGCGCCTGAGCAGGGGGTGAGCCAGTGAGAAGGGGTCCTGTCGGAAAAGAAGTGACTTTACTCACCCAGATGGTCATTGAGAGCCCAGCGTCATGGGTTTAGGCCTCTGCCAATCCCTGAAGCTACTGGGATCACATGACCAGGATTTGAGTCTCACGGCCCCAAACCTGCAGGGTTTTCAGGCCGTGGCTTTCGGCGTCCCACACTCACCTGAGCGCCCCAGGTCTCCCCGTCAGCCCCAGAGCTGCTGGAACCGCTACATGAGCCACCTGCGCGGTCGCAGGAGGGAGGGGAGAAGGGCTCCACCCTCAGCAGGGAATCCTGAAGCTCCCGGACCTGTCGGGGCATGAGGGCTGTCAGGCCAGGGGCCTCCAACCACCCACCATCCTTCCTTAAGACCTGTTCATGGAGCCCAGCTGGAAGGTAAAACCCCAGAGACTCTTGCACAAGACCTCCCTGTTCAATCTTGGGCGAGTCACTCAGCTACTCAAGACCCCTCTTTCCAACAGGTACATGAAAAGATGCTAATCCTTTTATACGTGCGTGCTCAGTTGCGTCAGCCACGTCTGACTCTATGGACTGCAGCCCACCAGGCTCCTCTGTCCACGGGATTCTACAAGCAAGAAAACTGGAGCGGGTTGCCATGCCCTCCTCCAGAGGATCTTCCCGACCCCTCAGGCGGTCCAAGGTACTCTCGGGGACCCTGGGACTGGGTGAACCAAACCCACGTCTCCTGTGGACCCTGCATTGCCGTGGATTCTTTACGGCCGAGACACGGTGGAAGCCTCACGAATCCTTATGCTGTGCTTAGTTGCTCAGTCATGTCTGACTGTTTGCGACTCCACGGATGGCAGCCCGCCAGCCTCCTCTGTCCATGGAGATTTCCCAGGCGAGAATAATGGACCAGATAGCCTATTCCATTCCAGAGAGATCTTCCCAACCCAGGAATTGAACCAAGGTCTCTTGCATTGCAGGCGGGTTCTCTACCAGATGAGCTACCAGGGAAACCCCTCGCTAATCCTTAGGGAAATGGAAATCAAAACCGCAATGAGAGGGCTTCCCTGGTGGTCCAGGGGGTAAAGAGTCTGCCTTGCAATGTAAGGGACACCAGTTCGATCCCTGGCCTGGGAAGATCCCACGTGCTGTGGAGAGACTGGACCGGTGTGTCTAATTATGAGTCAGCGCTCTGGAGCGCATGAGCCTAGAGCTGGTGCTCTTCAATGGGAGGCCCACACAGGCCAAAAAAATAAAGATGGGTGAAAATAAATCAATAAAAACCAGTAATAGAGGCCAACACTTAAAAAAATAACCCACAATGAGATACCACCTTAGTCTACAGCCATACCACCCTGGACGGACCCAAGCATCTGATCTCGGAAGCTAAGCAGGGTCGAACGTGGTTAGTACTTGGATGAGAGATACCACCTTACATCAGTTAGAATGGCAAGCATCAAAAAGACAAGCAAGGGAATTCCCTGGTGGTCCAGTGGTTAGGACTCCATGCTTCTACTGCAGGGGGCATGGGTTCGATCACTGTTTGGGGGGAACTGGGATCCTGGATGTCTTGCTGAGGGGCTCAGCCAAAAAAAGAAAATGCACGAACTAAGTGTTGGCAAGGATGTGGAGAGAAGGAACCTCTGTGCACTGTTGGCAAGAATGCAAATGGGGGCAATTTCTACAGAAAAATGTATGGCAGGTCCTCAAAGTAAAAACAGAATAACCATACGATATGCCAATTTCATTTTGAGGTATTTATCTGAAGGAAACCAAAATGCTACCTCAAAAAGACATCTGCACCCTCATACTCATTGCAGCATAATTTACAATAGGCAAGACACAGACATGAGCTCAGTGTCCACCGATGAATGAATGGATAAGAAGATGCAGTATATATATTTATACAATAAAATGGTATTCATCTGCAAAAGAGAAACCTCACCATGTCGGACAATACAGAAAGATCTTAAAGGCACTGTGCTAAGTGACATAAGTCAGCCAGATAAAAGACAAAGAATACATGATCTCTTTTATATGTGGAGTCTAAAATAAAACAAGAAGTTCCCTCATTGTCCAATGGTTAGGACCACTGCTGTGGTCAGTGCTGTGGCCCAGGGCTCAGTCCCTGGTCGGAAATTGAGTTCCCACAAGCCATGCAGCAAGGCATAGATAGATAGATAGATGATGGAGTAAACTTTTTTTGGGGGGGGGGGGCCTCTTTTATTGGTTATTTATTTATTTATTTTCATCCATCTTTATTCTTTGGCCTGTTTGGGCCTCCCATTGCAATGGTAAACTTTTTAAAATTGAACTCACAGATATAGAGAACATGTTGGTGGTGGCCAGAGTTGGAGAGAAGGCAAGTCAGGAAGATAAAATTAAAAAAAAAAAAAAAAAAAGACTTCTCTTTCTCAGCTGAGAAATAGATTCCACTTCCTGTGCTGGGCTCCCGCAGCCCCAGGTCTCAGCATCCATGCCCTCCTGTGCCCCGACATCATCTGGGCTCTGGACTCGGACACAGGTTCTGTCCCTTAGATGACCCTTTGCATCTGGATCATGGAGCTCAAGCAAGGGAATTCCTGGTGGTCCCGTGGTTAGTACTCCATGCTTCTACTGCAGGGGGCATGGGTTCGATCACTGTTTGGGGGGAACTGGGATCCTGGATGTCTTGCTGAGGGCTCAGCCAAAAAGAAAATGCACGAACTAAGTGTTGGCAAGGATGTGGAGAGAAGGAACCTCTGTGCACTGTTGGCAAGAATGCAAATGGGGGCAATTTCTACAGAAAAATGTATGGCAGGTCCTCAAAGTAAAACAGAATAACCATACGATATGCCAATTTCATTTTGAGGTATTTATCTGAAGGAAACCAAAATGCTACCTCAAAAAGACATCTGCACCCTCATACTCATTGCAGCATAATTTACAATAGGCAAGACACAGACATGAGCTCAGTGTCCACCGATGAATGAATGGATAAGAAGATGCAGTATATATATTTATACAATAAAATGGTATTCATCTGCAAAAGAGAAACCTCACCATGTCGGACAATACAGAAAGATCTTAAAGGCACTGTGCTAAGTGACATAAGTCAGCCAGATAAAAGACAAAGAATACATGATCTCTTTTATATGTGGAGTCTAAAATAAAACAAGAAGTTCCCTCATTGTCCAATGGTTAGGACCACTGCTGTGGTCAGTGCTGTGGCCCAGGGCTCAGTCCCTGGTCGGAAATTGAGTTCCCACAAGCCATGCAGCAAGGCATAGATAGATAGATAGATGATGGAGTAAACTTTTTTTGGGGGGGGGGGGCCTCTTTTATTGGTTATTTATTTATTTATTTTCATCCATCTTTATTCTTTGGCCTGTTTGGGCCTCCCATTGCAATGGTAAACTTTTTAAAATTGAACTCACAGATATAGAGAACATGTTGGTGGTGGCCAGAGTTGGAGAGAAGGCAAGTCAGGAAGATAAAATTAAAAAAAAAAAAAAAAAAAGACTTCTCTTTCTCAGCTGAGAAATAGATTCCACTTCCTGTGCTGGGCTCCCGCAGCCCCAGGTCTCAGCATCCATGCCCTCCTGTGCCCCGACATCATCTGGGCTCTGGACTCGGACACAGGTTCTGTCCCTTAGATGACCCTTTGCGGGTGGCTCGTGACATCTTGAGATCATGGCCTAAGAGCTCTGGCCTCCCTCCCACCAAACCTGCCTCTCCTGCAGGCTCCCTGTATCTCACTTCCTGTCTCCAAGGCTCCCAACTCAAGACTCGAGCTCGACCCCTCTCTGGCTTTCACACCCCACCTACCAGCTCCATCTTCAGCATCCCCCGCCCCAGTCAGCCCACTTCTCACCATCCCCACAACTTCCACACTTCCGGGTTGGGACCAGTGCCTCCTCGTGGTTGTCCATGATTCCCCACTCTCCCTCACTAGCCGTTCCTCCCAGAGCCACCAGAGGGCGCATGGGAGCGCCCGCATCAGGTCTCCTTCCTTGCTCGCTCAGAGCCCCGAGGACTTCCCACCTCCCAGCAAAAGCTGAAATCTTCCCTGAGGCCCACCAGGCCCTCTGGGATCTGTTCCCATCACCTCCGTACCCTTGCCTCCTCCAGCTCGGCCCCACACTGGCCTCCTCACTGTTTCCTGAACATACAAATCACACCCTTAGGGCCTTTGCATATGCACCCAGTTCGTTACATGGTTCCTCCCTTGCCTCCTTGTGATCTTTATTCAAGGGTCACCTGGGTGGGCCTCTCTGATCATCTTAACTAAGGTTGCCAGGGACCTTTGTCTCTTTGGGGGTGCTAACAAAGGTCCATCTAGTCAAAACTATGGACTTTTCAATAGTCATACACGGATGTGAAAGTTGGGTCATAAAGAAAGCTGACTGCCCAAGAATGGACACTTTTGAGCTGTGGTGCTGGAGAAGAGCCTTGAGAGTCCCTTGGACAGCGAGGACATCAAACCAGACAGTCCTAAAGGAAATTAACCCTGAATAGTCACTGGAAGGACCGATGCTGCAGTTGAAGCTCCAATTCTTTAGCCCCCTGGTGTGAAGAGATGACTCATTGGAAAAGCCCCTGAGGCTGGGAAATAGATTCCACTTCCTGTGCTGGGCTCGCCCCAGGTCTCAGCATCCATGCCCTCCTGTGCCCCGACATCATCTGGGCTCTGGACTCGGACACAGGTTCTGTCCCTTAGATGACCCTTTGCGGGTGGCTCGTGACATCTTGAGATCATGGCCTAAGAGCTCTGGCCTCCCTCCCACCAAACCTGCCTCTCCTGCAGGCTCCCTGTATCTCACTTCCTGTCTCCAAGGCTCCCAACTCAAGACTCGAGCTCGACCCCTCTCTGGCTTTCACACCCCACCTACCAGCTCCATCTTCAGCATCCCCCGCCCCAGTCAGCCCACTTCTCACCATCCCCACAACTTCCACACTTCCGGGTTGGGACCAGTGCCTCCTCGTGGTTGTCCATGATTCCCCACTCTCCCTCACTAGCCGTTCCTCCCAGAGCCACCAGAGGGCGCATGGGAGCGCCCGCATCAGGTCTCCTTCCTTGCTCGCTCAGAGCCCCGAGGACTTCCCACCTCCCAGCAAAAGCTGAAATCTTCCCTGAGGCCCACCAGGCCCTCTGGGATCTGTTCCCATCACCTCCGTACCCTTGCCTCCTCCAGCTCGGCCCCACACTGGCCTCCTCACTGTTTCCTGAACATACAAATCACACCCTTAGGGCCTTTGCATATGCACCCAGTTCGTTACATGGTTCCTCCCTTGCCTCCTTGTGATCTTTATTCAAGGGTCACCTGGGTGGGCCTCTCTGATCATCTTAACTAAGGTTGCCAGGGACCTTTGTCTCTTTGGGGGTGCTAACAAAGGTCCATCTAGTCAAAACTATGGACTTTTCAATAGTCATACACGGATGTGAAAGTTGGGTCATAAAGAAAGCTGACTGCCCAAGAATGGACACTTTTGAGCTGTGGTGCTGGAGAAGAGCCTTGAGAGTCCCTTGGACAGCGAGGACATCAAACCAGACAGTCCTAAAGGAAATTAACCCTGAATAGTCACTGGAAGGACCGATGCTGCAGTTGAAGCTCCAATTCTTTAGCCCCCTGGTGTGAAGAGATGACTCATTGGAAAAGCCCCTGAGGCTGGGAAAGATGGAGGGCAGGAGGAGACGGGGGCAACAGAGGAGGAGATGGTTGGGTGGTATCGTCAATTTCATCCAAGTTTCATCGGACATGAACTTGGACAAAGTCCGGGTGGTAGCGAGGGGTGAGAAGGGTTAGGCTTGCTCCAGCCCATGGGGTCGCGAAGAGTCGAACACGACTGAGCCACGGAACAACGAGCCAGCGCCCCACAAAACATTTACAAATAAACAAATGACTGAATGCATCTTAGACCAGGCCTGCCTCCTTCCCACCAGGGGTCCCTGGGAGGCAGGCCTGATCCACTCACCTCGTGCTGTAGCATCTCCTTCTCCACCTGGAAGGCCTTCAGGGAGTTCTGTGTCCGGACCAGCTCGTCCTCCCGGCTGCCCAGGGCCAAACGCAGCCAGGCGTTCCTCTCAGCCAATCGAGCTGCCTCCCGCTGGCAGCTCCCAGCCCCTTCCTGCTCCAAGCAGGGCTCTGGTGCCCCCTCGTCTCTGTCCTTTGCCTCCGTTGGCCCAGGACGGCCTGGGGGCCGGCGGCGCCAGGCAACAGCCGCTGCTTCCAGAGAGCTCAGAGCTCGCTGGACAGTCTGAAACACATCAGGGGCTCCAGGGCCACAGGGACATTCTCCCCATCCCGTGGGCTGCCTCGGGGCCTGATGGCCTTCCTCGGGAGGCTCCTGGGGCCCCTCAGGGGCTGGGGCCAGTCCTGCTAGAGTCCCTCCATTTGGGCCTGAATCAGGGGTTGCATATGCACCCAGTTCGTTACATGGTTCCTCCCTTGCCTCCTTGTGATCTTTATTCAAGGGTCACCTGGGTGGGCCTCTCTGATCATCTTAACTAAGGTTGCCAGGGACCTTTGTCTCTTTGGGGGTGCTAACAAAGGTCCATCTAGTCAAAACTATGGACTTTTCAATAGTCATACACGGATGTGAAAGTTGGGTCATAAAGAAAGCTGACTGCCCAAGAATGGACACTTTTGAGCTGTGGTGCTGGAGAAGAGCCTTGAGAGTCCCTTGGACAGCGAGGACATCAAACCAGACAGTCCTAAAGGAAATTAACCCTGAATAGTCACTGGAAGGACCGATGCTGCAGTTGAAGCTCCAATTCTTTAGCCCCCTGGTGTGAAGAGATGACTCATTGGAAAAGCCCCTGAGGCTGGGAAAGATGGAGGGCAGGAGGAGACGGGGGCAACAGAGGAGGAGATGGTTGGGTGGTATCGTCAATTTCATCCAAGTTTCATCGGACATGAACTTGGACAAAGTCCGGGTGGTAGCGAGGGGTGAGAAGGGTTAGGCTTGCTCCAGCCCATGGGGTCGCGAAGAGTCGAACACGACTGAGCCACGGAACAACGAGCCAGCGCCCCACAAAACATTTACAAATAAACAAATGACTGAATGCATCTTAGACCAGGCCTGCCTCCTTCCCACCAGGGGTCCCTGGGAGGCAGGCCTGATCCACTCACCTCGTGCTGTAGCATCTCCTTCTCCACCTGGAAGGCCTTCAGGGAGTTCTGTGTCCGGACCAGCTCGTCCTCCCGGCTGCCCAGGGCCAAACGCAGCCAGGCGTTCCTCTCAGCCAATCGAGCTGCCTCCCGCTGGCAGCTCCCAGCCCCTTCCTGCTCCAAGCAGGGCTCTGGTGCCCCCTCGTCTCTGTCCTTTGCCTCCGTTGGCCCAGGACGGCCTGGGGGCCGGCGGCGCCAGGCAACAGCCGCTGCTTCCAGAGAGCTCAGAGCTCGCTGGACAGTCTGAAACACATCAGGGGCTCCAGGGCCACAGGGGACATTCTCCCCATCCCGTGGGGCTGCCTCGGGGGCCTGATGGCCTTCCTCGGGAGGCTCCTGGGGCCCCTCAGGGGCTGGGGCCAGTCCCCTGCTAGAGTCCCCATCCACTTCTTTGTTGGTCCTGTGAAGAAGTGAGAAATGGAAAATTCTGGAAATGGGGTCATCCGGGGTCACTGACACACACAGGTTCTGTACCAAGGCTGGGGCTGCGTCACGCCGGGCTTTGAATGTCAGGCTGAGGGCAGCGGGAGGCATGGTGTGTGTGAGTAGGGGAAAGACATACAAATCTATGCATGGGAAAGACATGCCAGGCCTGTCGTGGGGACACAGACCAGGCGGGCCTTACCTGCTCCCCAAGTCCCGCCCCTTGGCCTGCACCTCCGGGTCCCATAGCTCCGGCTTGCAGCTGTCCAGAGACGGCACTGGGCCTGGCTCAGAGCGTCCACTGACTGCTTCAGCCTCCTCAGAACTCTCTGCCACAGGGTCCAGCTCACCCTGCAAATGAGCCCCAGGGCTGAGCTGTGAGCCAGGCAGATCTGGGTCCTGGAAACTTGCAGTGTTGGGCGTGGCAGGGAGAGGGAACACTTACAGGCAGAGCGTGCCTCCCTCGCCGGCTTCGGGGCCGTGAGGCCCTGGCACTCATTGTCATCCAGAAATCAGTGTCTTCGGAGTCCTCCTTCTTCCTCACTCCGTAAAACCGCAACCTGATTCCAGCTCAAAGCAAATGACTGCCTCAATTTCCTCTTCTGTGAAATGGGCATTGATTCTACTTCTCCAAAAGGATCTTGAGTTATCAATGTTGATATGGCACACTTGAATGCCTCCCTTAATGGTCAGCTCATTACCTATCAAGGTTGCCCTGACCTCTTCCTTCTTTTCTGTCTCCTTTATGTTTCTCTGTACCTCGTTGCTCCCCTCCCTCCCCTATTTGGACTTGGGAGGAGGAAGAAGAGGTCAATAGCCCTCTCTCCTCCCCAGGGTTCTCCTGAACCAGAGGTTCTAATCCCAGGATTTGGTTCCCTCAACCCACTCTTTTTCCCTGTTCTTCTAGGGGCCCCTTGGTCAGAAAACCAAGTCCCTGGACCTTCTTGGGGTCACTCCGGCCACTGTCCGCTCAAGCTTAGGCTGGCCAAGGCCAGCCTGGGAGGGGCCGGGAAACAGGAAGCCCCCTCCCCTGGCCATGTGACTTGTTATTGTGCCGTTTCCTCCTCCAGGGCAGCGGCTTCCTCCAGCCCTGGGGGGACACAGGTCCAGCTCCCAGCAGGTCAGTCCCTCCTCGCCTCTGCTTCCAAGCCCACAGATCCTCCATCTCTGACCCTTAGAGTGTACTGCTCGGAAGCTAGAAAACTCCCTGGGCTGAGGCTCTTCACTTGGCTCCACTGTGAGCTTCTTTTCTCAGATGGTCCCTTAGGGTCAGCGTTCTCGTCCCACTTCAAGTCACAGACAGACCTGGGGTTGGCACCCCTGAGCAAGGGATGGTCCCTTCTGAACTTCAAGTTCCTTATCCTCCCACAGTGTCATGGGAGGTTTTAAAAAAAAAAAACGACTGGGCCTGGCTCAGGCTTGGCAGCCTCCTCAGAACTCTCTGCCACAGGGTCCAGCTCACCCTGCAAATGAGCCCCAGGGCTGAGCTGTGAGCCAGGCAGATCTGGGTCCTGGAAACTTGCAGTGTTGGGCGTGGCAGGAGAGGGAACACTTACAGGCAGACGTGCCTCTCGCCGGGCCGTGAGGCCCTGGCACTCATTGTCATCCAGAAATCAGTGTCTTCGGAGTCCTCCTTCTTCCTCACTCCGTAAAACCGCAACCTGATTCCAGCTCAAAGCAAATGACTGCCTCAATTTCCTCTTCTGTGAAATGGGCATTGATTCTACTTCTCCAAAAGGATCTTGAGTTATCAATGTTGATATGGCACACTTGAATGCCTCCCTTAATGGTCAGCTCATTACCTATCAAGGTTGCCCTGACCTCTTCCTTCTTTTCTGTCTCCTTTATGTTTCTCTGTACCTCGTTGCTCCCCTCCCTCCCCTATTTGGACTTGGGAGGAGGAAGAAGAGGTCAATAGCCCTCTCTCCTCCCCAGGGTTCTCCTGAACCAGAGGTTCTAATCCCAGGATTTGGTTCCCTCAACCCACTCTTTTTCCCTGTTCTTCTAGGGGCCCCTTGGTCAGAAAACCAAGTCCCTGGACCTTCTTGGGGTCACTCCGGCCACTGTCCGCTCAAGCTTAGGCTGGCCAAGGCCAGCCTGGGAGGGGCCGGGAAACAGGAAGCCCCCTCCCCTGGCCATGTGACTTGTTATTGTGCCGTTTCCTCCTCCAGGGCAGCGGCTTCCTCCAGCCCTGGGGGGACACAGGTCCAGCTCCCAGCAGGTCAGTCCCTCCTCGCCTCTGCTTCCAAGCCCACAGATCCTCCATCTCTGACCCTTAGAGTGTACTGCTCGGAAGCTAGAAAACTCCCTGGGCTGAGGCTCTTCACTTGGCTCCACTGTGAGCTTCTTTTCTCAGATGGTCCCTTAGGGTCAGCGTTCTCGTCCCACTTCAAGTCACAGACAGACCTGGGGTTGGCACCCCTGAGCAAGGGATGGTCCCTTCTGAACTTCAAGTTCCTTATCCTCCCACAGTGTCATGGGAGGTTTTTAAAAAAAAAAAAACAAAGAAGAAAAAAAAAAGGGCTTCCCCTGGTGGTCCAGTGGATAAGGATACCGCCTTGCAGTGCAAGGGGCGCCGGGGCGCCGGTTTGATCCCTAGCCTGGGAAGATCCCACGTGCCGCGGAGCGGCTAGACCGATGTGTCCAATCACCGAGCCGGAGCTCTGGAGCGCATGCGCCCAGAGCTGGCGCTCTGCGACAACAGACGCCACCGCGATGGGAGGCCCACAGGAGCCAAAGAACAAAGACGGATGAAAACAGAGAAATGAAAGACCAATAGAAGTGGCCCGCCCGCTCCCCTCCCTCCCCAACCCGACTCTCGCCCAAAATAAATAATAAATAAATAAATCTTTAAAAAAAAAAAACAAAGAACTTTTTAATGGAAATATAGTTGAATTGCGATGTATTAGTTTCAGGTATACAGCAAAGTGGGATTTTTTTTTTTTTTTTTTAAAGTGGGATTTTTTAATTATTATTCTTTTCTTTTAGAATATTGGAAATTCTTTTGTATTCTTTTTCAGATTCTTTCCTGAAGAAAGATAATGAATAGTATCTTTTATATAATATTGTATTCCTTATTACAAGATAATGAGTACCGTTCCCTGTGGCATATGTAGGTCCTTGTTGCTTATTGCATACAGCATGTAACCCGTTAATCCCAATCTCCTAAATGTATCTCTCTTCCTCTTCCCCTTTGGTAACTTTGTTTGTTTTTCAAGTTGGTGAGTCTTTTTCTGTTTCATAAATAAGTTCATTTGTATCTTTTGGTTTTTTTTTTTTTTTTTTCAAAAAGAAGTCATGTATTTTATTTTTTTTAATAAAAAAAATAATTGTATGTATTTCTTTATGGCTATGCTGAGTCTACATTGCCGCATGGGCTTTTTCTCTTTTGCGGTGAGCGTGGATACTCTCTGTTTGGAGCTCTGTTTGGGGCTCCACTGTGAGCTTCTTTTCTCAGATGGTCCCTTAGGGTCAGCGTTCTCGTCCCACTTCAAGTCACAGACAGACCTGGGGTTGGCACCCCTGAGCAAGGGATGGTCCCTTCTGAACTTCAAGTTCCTTATCCTCCCACAGTGTCATGGGAGGTTTTTAAAAAAAAAAAAACAAAGAAGAAAAAAAAAAGGGCTTCCCCTGGTGGTCCAGTGGATAAGGATACCGCCTTGCAGTGCAAGGGGCGCCGGGGCGCCGGTTTGATCCCTAGCCTGGGAAGATCCCACGTGCCGCGGAGCGGCTAGACCGATGTGTCCAATCACCGAGCCGGAGCTCTGGAGCGCATGCGCCCAGAGCTGGCGCTCTGCGACAACAGACGCCACCGCGATGGGAGGCCCACAGGAGCCAAAGAACAAAGACGGATGAAAACAGAGAAATGAAAGACCAATAGAAGTGGCCCGCCCGCTCCCCTCCCTCCCCAACCCGACTCTCGCCCAAAATAAATAATAAATAAATAAATCTTTAAAAAAAAAAAACAAAGAACTTTTTAATGGAAATATAGTTGAATTGCGATGTATTAGTTTCAGGTATACAGCAAAGTGGGATTTTTTTTTTTTTTTTTTAAAGTGGGATTTTTTAATTATTATTCTTTTCTTTTAGAATATTGGAAATTCTTTTGTATTCTTTTTCAGATTCTTTCCTGAAGAAAGATAATGAATAGTATCTTTTATATAATATTGTATTCCTTATTACAAGATAATGAGTACCGTTCCCTGTGGCATATGTAGGTCCTTGTTGCTTATTGCATACAGCATGTAACCCGTTAATCCCAATCTCCTAAATGTATCTCTCTTCCTCTTCCCCTTTGGTAACTTTGTTTGTTTTTCAAGTTGGTGAGTCTTTTTCTGTTTCATAAATAAGTTCATTTGTATCTTTTGGTTTTTTTTTTTTTTTTTTTTAAAAAGAAGTCATGTATTTTATTTTTTTTAATAAAAAAAATAATTGTATGTATTTCTTTATGGCTATGCTGAGTCTACATTGCCGCATGGGCTTTTTCTCTTTTGCGGTGAGCGTGGATACTCTCTGTTTGGAGCTCTGTTTGGGGGTGCGGGGTGCTCACTGCCATGGCTTCTCTTCTTGTGCAGCACGGTTTGTAGGCACACAGGCTTCAGTAGTTGCAGCACACGAGCTTGGTCGTTGGTGCTTCTGGGGTCTTGAGCACAGGCTCAGTAGGTGTGGCACATGGGCTTAGTTGCTCCGTGACACGTGGGATCCTCCTGATCAGGGATAGAACCCATATGCCCTACATCCACAGGCGAATTCTTTACCACTGAGCCGCCAGGGAAGCCTTGTACCATCTTTTTAAGATTCCACATATAGGTGATAACATATATGTGTCTCACTTCACATAGTGTGATCATCTCTAGGTCCATCTATGTTGCTGCAAATGGCATTATTTCTATTTTGTGGCTCAGTAATATTCCATTGTGTGTATATTTATATGTTATATATACATTGTTTATACACATACATGCATTGTGTATATATATATATATGTACACATACATATATGTATCAGTTCAGTTCAGTAGTTCAGTCACGTCAGACTCTGTGACCCCATGAACTGCAGCACGCCAGGCTTCCCTGTCCTTCACCATTTCCCTGAGCTTGCTCAAACTCAGGTCCATTGAGTCGGTGATGCCATCCAACCATCTCATCCTCTGTCGTCCCCTTTTCCTTCTGCCTTCTATTTTTCCCAGCATCAGAGTCTTTTCCAATAAGTCGTTTCTTTGTATCAGGTGGCCAAAGTGTTGGGGCTTCAGCTTCAGCATCAGTTCTTCCAATGAATATTCAGGGCCAATTTCCTTTAGGATTGACTGGTTTGATCTCCTTGTAGTGCAAGGGACTCTCAAGAGTCTTCTCCAACACCGCAGTTCAAAGGCATCAGTTCTTCGGCATTCAGCCTTCTTTATGGCCCAACTCTCACATCCATACATGACTACTGGGAAAATCATAGCTTTGGCTATCGGACTTTTGACATCTCTGCTTTTTAATATTCTGTCTAGGTTTGTCATAGCTTTTCTTCCAAGGAGGAAGTGTTTTTAATTCTTTTACATCCATACATGACTACTGAGTCTACATTGCCGCATGGGCTTTTTCTCTTTTGCGGTGAGCGTGGATACTCTCTGTTTGGAGCTCTGTTTGGGGGTGCGGGGTGCTCACTGCCATGGCTTCTCTTCTTGTGCAGCACGGTTTGTAGGCACACAGGCTTCAGTAGTTGCAGCACACGAGCTTGGTCGTTGGTGCTTCTGGGGTCTTGAGCACAGGCTCAGTAGGTGTGGCACATGGGCTTAGTTGCTCCGTGACACGTGGGATCCTCCTGATCAGGGATAGAACCCATATGCCCTACATCCACAGGCGAATTCTTTACCACTGAGCCGCCAGGGAAGCCTTGTACCATCTTTTTAAGATTCCACATATAGGTGATAACATATATGTGTCTCACTTCACATAGTGTGATCATCTCTAGGTCCATCTATGTTGCTGCAAATGGCATTATTTCTATTTTGTGGCTCAGTAATATTCCATTGTGTGTATATTTATATGTTATATATACATTGTTTATACACATACATGCATTGTGTATATATATATATATGTACACATACATATATGTATCAGTTCAGTTCAGTAGTTCAGTCACGTCAGACTCTGTGACCCCATGAACTGCAGCACGCCAGGCTTCCCTGTCCTTCACCATTTCCCTGAGCTTGCTCAAACTCAGGTCCATTGAGTCGGTGATGCCATCCAACCATCTCATCCTCTGTCGTCCCCTTTTCCTTCTGCCTTCTATTTTTCCCAGCATCAGAGTCTTTTCCAATAAGTCGTTTCTTTGTATCAGGTGGCCAAAGTGTTGGGGCTTCAGCTTCAGCATCAGTTCTTCCAATGAATATTCAGGGCCAATTTCCTTTAGGATTGACTGGTTTGATCTCCTTGTAGTGCAAGGGACTCTCAAGAGTCTTCTCCAACACCGCAGTTCAAAGGCATCAGTTCTTCGGCATTCAGCCTTCTTTATGGCCCAACTCTCACATCCATACATGACTACTGGGAAAATCATAGCTTTGGCTATACGGACTTTTTGACATCTCTGCTTTTTAATATTCTGTCTAGGTTTGTCATAGCTTTTCTTCCAAGGAGGAAGTGTTTTTTAATTTCATGGTTGTGGTCACCATCCACAGTGATTTTGGAGCCCAAGAAAATAAAGTCCATCGCTGTTACCATTGTTTGCCCATCTATTTGTCATGAAGTGATAGGACCAGATGCCATGATCTTAGTTTTTTGAATGCTGAGTTTTAGGCTAGCTTTTTTACTCTCCTCTTTCACTTTTATCAAGAGGTTCTTTAGGTCCTCTTCACTTTCTGCCATAAGGGTGGCGTCATCTGCCTACCTGAGATTATTGATATTTCTCCCAGCAATCTTGATTCCAGCTTCTGCTTCATCCAGCCTGGCATTTTGCATGATGTACTCTGCATATAAGTTAAATAGGCAGATGACAATATACAGTCTTGACACACTCCCAGTCCATTGTTCCATGTCCAGTTCTAACTGTTGCTTCTTGTTCTGCATACAGGTTTCACAGGAAACAGGTAAGGTGGCCTGGTATTCCCGTCTCTTTCAGAATTTTCCAGTTTGTTGTGATCTATAGTCAAAGACATTAGCATAGTCAGTGAAGCAGAAGTAGATGTTTTTTTCTGGAATTCCCTTGCTCTTTCTATGATCCAACGGATGTTGGCAATTTGATCTCTGGTTCCTCTGCCTTTTCTTTTTTTGTTTAAATTTTGGCCTCTTTTGTTGGTTCTTTCTTTATTTATTTTCATCCATTTTTATTCTTTCACATGTGCGGGCCTCCCATTACAGTGACCTCTCTCCTGTAGAGCACCAATTCTGGGCGCATGCGCTCCAGAGTGCTGGCTGATAAATGAACACACCAGTCCAGCCATACCACAGCATGTGGGATCTTCCCAGGCCAGGGATCAAACTGGCGCCCCTAGCATTGCAAGGCGGACTCTTTACCCATTGGACCATCAGAGAAGCCCCTCCTCTGACTTTTCTAAATCTAGCTTGTACATCTGGAAGTTCTCAGTCCATGTACTGTTGAAGTCTAGCTTGGAGGATTTTGAACATTACTTGGCTAGCATGTGAAATGAGTGCAATGGTGCGGGAGTTAGAACATTCTTTGGCATTTTCTCTTCTTTGGGATTGGAATGAAAACTGACTTTTTTCAGTCCTGAGGCCACTGCTGAGTTTTCCAAACTTGTTGGTGTATTGAGTCTAGCACTTTAACAGCATCATCTTTTAATATTTGAAACAGCTCAGCTGGGATTCCATCACCTCCACTAGCGTTGTTCGTAGTAATGCTTCCTAGGGTGCACTCTAAGATGTCTGACTCTAGGTGAGTAATCACACCATTGTGGCCATCTGGCTCATTAAGATCTTTTCTGTATAGTTCTTCAGTGTATTCCTTCCATCTCTTCTTAATATCTTCTGCTTCTGTTAGGTCCATACTGTTTCTATTCTTTACTGTTCCTATCTTTGCATGAAATGTTTCCTTGGTATTTCTAATCTTTTTGTAGAGATCGCTAGTCTTCCCCATTCTGTTGTTTTCCTCTATTTCTTCACATTGTTCACTTATGAAGGCTTTCTTACCTCTCCTTGCTACTCTCTGGAACTCTGCATTCAGATGGGTATTTCTTTCCTTTTCGCCTTTGCCGGTAAGGTGGCCTGGTATTCCCGTCTCTTTCAGAATTTTCCAGTTTGTTGTGATCTATAGTCAAAGACATTAGCATAGTCAGTGAAGCAGAAGTAGATGTTTTTTTCTGGAATTCCCTTGCTCTTTCTATGATCCAACGGATGTTGGCAATTTGATCTCTGGTTCCTCTGCCTTTTCTTTTTTTGTTTAAATTTTGGCCTCTTTTGTTGGTTCTTTCTTTATTTATTTTCATCCATTTTTATTCTTTCACATGTGCGGGCCTCCCATTACAGTGACCTCTCTCCTGTAGAGCACCAATTCTGGGCGCATGCGCTCCAGAGTGCTGGCTGATAAATGAACACACCAGTCCAGCCATACCACAGCATGTGGGATCTTCCCAGGCCAGGGATCAAACTGGCGCCCCTAGCATTGCAAGGCGGACTCTTTACCCATTGGACCATCAGAGAAGCCCCTCCTCTGACTTTTCTAAATCTAGCTTGTACATCTGGAAGTTCTCAGTCCATGTACTGTTGAAGTCTAGCTTGGAGGATTTTGAACATTACTTGGCTAGCATGTGAAATGAGTGCAATGGTGCGGGAGTTAGAACATTCTTTGGCATTTTCTCTTCTTTGGGATTGGAATGAAAACTGACTTTTTTCAGTCCTGAGGCCACTGCTGAGTTTTCCAAACTTGTTGGTGTATTGAGTCTAGCACTTTAACAGCATCATCTTTTAATATTTGAAACAGCTCAGCTGGGATTCCATCACCTCCACTAGCGTTGTTCGTAGTAATGCTTCCTAGGGTGCACTCTAAGATGTCTGACTCTAGGTGAGTAATCACACCATTGTGGCCATCTGGCTCATTAAGATCTTTTCTGTATAGTTCTTCAGTGTATTCCTTCCATCTCTTCTTAATATCTTCTGCTTCTGTTAGGTCCATACTGTTTCTATTCTTTACTGTTCCTATCTTTGCATGAAATGTTTCCTTGGTATTTCTAATCTTTTTGTAGAGATCGCTAGTCTTCCCCATTCTGTTGTTTTCCTCTATTTCTTCACATTGTTCACTTATGAAGGCTTTCTTACCTCTCCTTGCTACTCTCTGGAACTCTGCATTCAGATGGGTATTTCTTTCCTTTTCGCCTTTGCCTTTCATCTCTTTTCTTTTCTCAGCTATTTGTAAGGCCTCCTCAGGCAACTGTTTTTGCCTTTTTCACATTTCTTTTTATTGGGGATGATTTTGATCACTGCCTCCTGTACAATGTTACGAACCTCCGTCCACAGTTCTTCAGACACTCTATCAGATCTAGTCCCTGTAATCTATTTGTCACTTCCACTGTATAATCCTAAGGGATTTGATTTAGGTCATAGCTGAATGGCTTAGTGGTTTTTCCCTACTTTCTTCAATTTAAGTCTAAATTTTATAATAAGGGGTTCATGATCTGAGCCACAGTCAGGTCCAGGTCTTGTTTTTGTTGACTTTTAGAGCCTCTCCATCTTCAGCTGCAAAGAATATAATCTGAGTTTGCTATTGACCATCTCAGTATGCATGTCATCAGTGTATATATATATATATACACACATATATATACACACACACATATATATGTACACACATGTATACCCAGACACACATATAGATATATACATACACCAGTATTATGGGAATTTTAACAAGCAGTTTGCACACGGCTGGGCACCATCAGGGACCTGAATCATAAAGCACCCAACCTGCTCCCTCTCTGAGCATCTCATCTCTGCTTCCTCTGTCAGCTACTGTTTCTCCTCCATAAATGCTGAATTCCTCAGAGCACAGATGGTTCCTACATCCTGCTCATTTTTCCTGCATCCACCTCTAAAGGGCCTCCTCCTCATCTCCATCCATAGTCACACTGCAAGCCTCTCCTCCTCAACCTGGATGCCAGCCCAGCTCCCTCTCAGGGCTCCCACCCTTCCACTCCCTTCCCCACCCAGGCCCCAGAGACAAAGATCTCAGTGTTCCCTTTCCTGGCTCATCCACCCTCCATGGCTCCCCACTGCCCTTGGGAGACATTTCATGCTCTTCAGCCTGGCATTCAAGGTCTTAAAAATAAATTATGCTTGCGGGTGGCGCAATGTGTACTCCATGCTCTAACCTAGCCACGATAACATCCTCCGTGAACAACTGACGTTTCTCCATTCTCTCACACCCTGCTGCCTTTGGTCATGCCTGAACCACTCCTTCCTTCCCTCTGCATTTGATGTAAACTCAGAGGCTAGGGGAGCCTGAATCTTCCTGGGGGTTCCACTGACAGATCCTATGAGGCTGAATCTTCTTGCTTCTGTCCCCCCAAAGGTCGTAGAGAGAGAAGCTGCAATTCTCTGACTTGAGGGTGAGCAATGAAATTCCCACTCTTAGCCTCTGCTCCAGCCACATTAATCTGCGAGAGACTCCACCCCTCCAAAGCTCTTCGGAACTTCCAGACCTTTGCCCAGGCGGTTTCTTCTGCCTGGAATGACCTTCCCTCTCGTCTTTTTCCAGCAGCTTCTGCATCCTTCAAGGTTCATTTTACACCGCTCCTCTGGGTTCTCAATGAACCAGAGACTGGCTGATGTGAGCAGGCTTAACCGATTTTAACAAGAAACTGAGGCTCAGTGTTTAGGTGGTTATGAGACTGAAGGGAGAAGTGTGCATGAAGAAAAGAAGGGTGGATTTTAATAGTTCTATTTTGGTGTCTTTATAGTTTTTTCAAATATTTGTAAAGTAAGGAGCAGAATTAAATAATTGGGAGGGGCCTTGGGCTCTGGACCCCGCCCACCTCCGCAGCAAAATCCCTGTACCGAGATTCGATCAAGTCTATCAATCACCAATCAGCCCCGCCTCTTCTAAATCCCGCCAACTCAGCCCCAGGTTGTTTAAAAACACGGTAAACTAGGCCTTCTCCATGTTTCTGAACCTTTCGCATTGAAAGTCCTGCTCCACTCTGCTTCGTTCCAGTCAATCTCGGTAGAAGGGCTGACCTGCGCAAGCTGAAACGGCCAGCAACATATCAGCTCCGCCTCATCTCGCTTTAGTCAATCACACTCCAGATTCCGCCCCGCTCAGCTCCCACTCCCGTCTATCACAGTCCAAAGCCCACCTCCTCGCACGGTCTCAGCCTATCAGCTTCCAAGGCTCTCCACCCTAGTCCCATTCACCGCTCCGCTCTGCTTGGGGCCGGCTGAACTACAGTTCCCAGGAGGCGTGGCGGCCATGCCGCACCACTTCCGGCTGCTAAAGATGGCGGCTTCCTAGCGGGTCCGCGGTTGAGTAGGAGGGAGGCTCAGGCTACGGTGAGCAGAAGTTGGGTGGTGAGAGCGTGCGGGATCCGTCCCTAGAGGCCCACCGCCCCTAGCCCAAAAACTCAGTCCTTCGCTTGCCCTGAGGCTTCCGCCTTCAGCTCTGGTTTCTCCCGCAGTCTAGCCTCCATCCGTCTTGCTGCAGCTTTGCTTTCCTAAGAGGCTGTAGGGGCTGCACGGCGCTCAGAGATCATCCCCGGCAGCCCTGACCCATTGCCCAGACCGGCAAACTGTTCCACTGGCGCCCTGTGTTTTCCCAAAGGATTTGTAACGCCTAGATCTCCTCTCCTGTGTGCAGACACCGCCCAAGCAGTCAGCGTCCACTACGGAGGGAAGAGCCCTAGAAGTTGGTATTCTTTTATTCCCAAGGGGAGAACCTCCACCTCAGCAACAAGAAACTGAGGCTCAGTGTTTAGGTGGTTATGAGACTGAAGGGAGAAGTGTGCATGAAGAAAAGAAGGGTGGATTTTAATAGTTCTATTTTGGTGTCTTTATAGTTTTTTCAAATATTTGTAAAGTAAGGAGCAGAATTAAATAATTGGGAGGGGCCTTGGGCTCTGGACCCCGCCCACCTCCGCAGCAAAATCCCTGTACCGAGATTCGATCAAGTCTATCAATCACCAATCAGCCCCGCCTCTTCTAAATCCCGCCAACTCAGCCCCAGGTTGTTTAAAAACACGGTAAACTAGGCCTTCTCCATGTTTCTGAACCTTTCGCATTGAAAGTCCTGCTCCACTCTGCTTCGTTCCAGTCAATCTCGGTAGAAGGGCTGACCTGCGCAAGCTGAAACGGCCAGCAACATATCAGCTCCGCCTCATCTCGCTTTAGTCAATCACACTCCAGATTCCGCCCCGCTCAGCTCCCACTCCCGTCTATCACAGTCCAAAGCCCACCTCCTCGCACGGTCTCAGCCTATCAGCTTCCAAGGCTCTCCACCCTAGTCCCATTCACCGCTCCGCTCTGCTTGGGGCCGGCTGAACTACAGTTCCCAGGAGGCGTGGCGGCCATGCCGCACCACTTCCGGCTGCTAAAGATGGCGGCTTCCTAGCGGGTCCGCGGTTGAGTAGGAGGGAGGCTCAGGCTACGGTGAGCAGAAGTTGGGTGGTGAGAGCGTGCGGGATCCGTCCCTAGAGGCCCACCGCCCCTAGCCCAAAAACTCAGTCCTTCGCTTGCCCTGAGGCTTCCGCCTTCAGCTCTGGTTTCTCCCGCAGTCTAGCCTCCATCCGTCTTGCTGCAGCTTTGCTTTCCTAAGAGGCTGTAGGGGCTGCACGGCGCTCAGAGATCATCCCCGGCAGCCCTGACCCATTGCCCAGACCGGCAAACTGTTCCACTGGCGCCCTGTGTTTTCCCAAAGGATTTGTAACGCCTAGATCTCCTCTCCTGTGTGCAGACACCGCCCAAGCAGTCAGCGTCCACTACGGAGGGAAGAGCCCTAGAAGTTGGTATTCTTTTATTCACCAGGACGTTTTCAGTTTCCGGTGACAGAACCTCCACCTCAGTCTGGCTTAAGCAAGAAAGGGAATTTAGGCATAGCTGGATCTCAGTGCTGAGAAGCCTTTCATTTTCTGGGTCAGCGTCACTTCAGGGGAGCTCTCTTTCCCCTCTTGGAGGCAAAAGAGACTCTTAGCAGCTCCCGACTTGTAACCTGCTGGCACTGCAGCTCTAACGAGTTCCTCATCATAAACAGCACTACCGAAGTCGCGGAGCTGCCCCTCGCTGGAGTTTTCTGGGTCATACCCCATTCCTGAGGCATTCACAGTGGTTAGATGTGCTTACTAGCCACAAAGGGGAGGGGAGGAATTAGCCCTACAGGGAAAAAAAGAGAGAGAGAGAGACTGTTACCTGGAGTCAGAGTGCACGCTGGGTGGATAAGTACACCCAGACTCTTATTGTCAGCGAGCAACTCCTGATCTGTTCTGCCCAGTAACGATGTGCTTTTCAAAGCCCCAAGGAAAGGATCCTGGCTTCCCCCGTCCCTGCTCCATCCAGCCACTCCGGAGGTATGGAGCTGGCGGAGCCCAGCAGTCCCGCTGAAGAGGAGGAGGAGGAGGAGGAGGAAGAGGACCAGTCTGCTGAGCCCAGGCCCCGCACTCGCTCCAACCCCGAGGGAGCTGAGGACCGGACGCCGGGGGCCCAGACCAGCGTGGGCAGCCGCAGTGAGGGTGAGGGCGAAGCAGCCAGTGCTGACGGGACCACCAACCCTCCCGGCGCCGGCCCCAAGCCGTGGCCGGTGCCCCCGCCGGCCCCAGAGGTCCAGGTGCGGACGCCAAGGGTCAACTGTCCAGAGAAAGTGGTAAGTGAGGGGCTTGGCCTGTGGCTTCAAGGTGTTAAGTATCCTTATTCTTTAAAATTTACTTGGGAAAACAGTCCATTTCTATTAGTCTACCAGGGCAGCCGGGCTTCGCAGGTGACTCGGTGGTAAAGAATTCACCTGCCGGGTTTCCCTGGTGGTCCAGTGGATAAGGACACCGCCTTGCAGTACAAGGGGCGCCAGTTCGATCCCTGGCCCGGGAAGATCCCGCGTGCCGCGGAGCGGCTGGACCGATGTGTCCAATTACTGAGCCGGAGCTCTGGAGCGCATGCGCCCAGAGCCGGTACTCTGCGACAACGGAGGCCACCGCGATGGGAGGCCCACACGGGCCAGAGAACAAAGATGGATGAAAATGGACAAATGAAAGAGCAATAGAAGTGGCCCGCCTGCTCCCCTCCCCCCCCACCCCACCCCCACCAAATTAAATAAACAGATAAATCTTTAAAAAAAAAAAAAATAAGAATCCACCTGCCAATGCAGGAGACGTGGGTTCAGTCCCTGGGTCAGGAAGATCCCCTGGAGAAAGGAATGGCAACCCACTCCACTATTCTTGCTGGAGAATCCCACAGACAGAGGAGCCTGCTGGGCTCCAGTCAATAGGGCTGTAAAGAGTTGGACACGACTGAGAAAACACACACACAGGGCTGCCGCACGTTACCGCAAACTGAGTGGCTTAAAGCAATAGAAATTTATTTTCTCACAGTTCCCGAAAATCAAGGTGTCACGTTTCCTCTGGAGATTCTAGAGGAGGAGTCTTCCCTCTCTCTCTCCTCTCTCTTTTTTTTTTTTTTTGGTCATGGGGGATCTTAGTTCCCTGACCAGGGATTGAACTGGTGCCCCCTGCAGTAGAAGCTCCGAGCCTTAACCACTGAACCATCAGGAACATCCCAGGGTCCTCTTTTCTTTTATAAGGATATTTGTTGTTAGATCAGAAAATCATTGCCTTAATTGCGTCAGGTCAGACCCTAATTTCAAATAAATTCACATTCTGAGATTCTCAGTGGATATATTGTTTGCGAGTGTCAGTTGTTCAGTCATCTCCAACTCTTTGCGACCCCACAGACTGTAGTCCGCCAGGTTCCCTGTCCATGGAATTCTCCAGGCAAGAATAATGGAGTGGGTTACCATGTCCTTCTCCAGGGGATCTATCTTCCCCGCCCAGGGTTCGAACGTGGGTCTTCTGCGTGGCAGGTGGATTCTTTACCATCCGAGCCGTCAGGGAAGCCCTGGATATATCTTTTGGGGGGGCCCCAATTCAAACCACTTTTCCCTTGTTTTCTTCTTCAATGGTCTCTTGTTTGTTTATTTCTCATCAACCTGGATTCCTGGTCTTTATTCTTTAGCTACTGCCTGCATTTTGGGGGTGGGGGGGGCGGGGCAGTACACTGTGTTTTTGTCACAGCGTGTGCTACCTTCTCCACAGCGCAGGCTCTAGAGCACAGGAGCTCCGTAGTGACGCATGGGTCAGTCGCCCCATGGCATAAGGGATCATTGTTCTCTGACCAGGGATCGAACCTCTGTCCCCTGGGTCTTAGTTCCTCACCAAAGATCGAACCCATGTCCCCTGCATTTGAAGGTGGATTCTTAACCACTGGACCCCCAGGGAAGCCCTTCAGTTGCCTCCTTCTATGGCAGATGGCTTCACTGGGAGCTGGGGGATCCTTACACGGCCTTTTCCCACGAGGTTGCTTGGAGAGGGCCAACAGGGTGGCGTGGGGGCCTTCAGGGGCCTCTGGTCGCTAGAGACTGGTCACAGCCCTCACTAACCTCCGTGTTCCTTGCAGATCATCTGCCTGGACCTGTCCGAGGAAATGGCTCTCCCAAAGCTGGAGTCATTCAATGGGTGAGACGGGCATTTGGGGGTGGGGCTCGCCGCCAAGGCCGGGAGGAGCCCAGCCCAAAAACCGTGGGCTTCTCTCTCTGAGACTGACTCCCGGGCCCTGGAGGGGTTGGAGAAGCACAATGACGGGTCACAACACAGCTGCAGCCGTCCTGCTCTCAGCCCTTGAGAGCCGTCACGTTCTACCCATGTCACAACCAGGGCTCCGAGAAGCAAAGGGACCTGCCCCAGGCCTCCCGACCAATGGGCAGAGCCACATTCAGAGCAAGGCCTGACGGACTCCAAAGCCTTTGCCCGTGAGCAGCTGAGTCTCTTTGGGGGTCAAGGCAACAGAGCCTGCACGGGGCCTGTGGACAAGCCCACCTTCCACTCCCTAGCACTCCCGATGGTCCGCCCTTGAGGCAGAGCCAAGGTGGGGGGCCTCCCCCAGAGCCGATAGGAGACCCAGGCTGGTCAGAGGGACCGTTCGGAGAGGTCAAGAGCTGGAGAGGGTCAGCCGGGCTGGGTCTGCGACTGCATAACTGAGCCCTTGACCGCCTGCTCGCTCTGTGGCCCTCCCCAGCTCCAAAACCAACGCCCTCAACGTCTCCCAGAAAATGATCGAGATGTTCGTGCGGACAAAGCACAAGATTGACAAGAGCCACGAGTTCGCGCTGGTGGTGGTGAACGATGATACCGCCTGGGTGAGGCTGGGTGGAGCAGGGTGCCCCGGGGTCCCCTGGGAGTGAGTGTGCGCTGCTGAGTGCCCTGCTTCCCTGCAGCTGTCCGGCCTGACCTCTGACCCCCGAGAGCTCTGTAGCTGCCTCTACGACCTGGAAACAGCTTCCTGTTCTACCTTCAGTATCCTTCCCACGATGCAGGGACCCCAGGGGGCGGCCTGGCTCAGACCCGCTTAGGGGGCGGCGGGGGCGGCGGGGAGATCTCAGCTCTTCCCCATTGGGCTCAGGCCAGCCCCCACTTTGCTTCTTCATCTGTTAAATGAGAACCACAAAGTCTCCTGCCCCGCAGGGTCACTGTGAAGATAAAAGTCAAAATACAGAAACAAAAGCAGTTGATTTGGACTCTGGATGTCAAAAATGTATCCGCTTGGGGGATACTTCATGCAGGGCCAAGTAGACAGTTGGTGCTCCATACGTGATCATAGGTGACGGAAACGTTGCAGTTTGGCTACAGCCCCTTTAACCGGGGCACGGCACATTGTATTAAGTTGCTCAGTAAAGGCTTACAATTGTCACAGCATTGTAATCCAACTATACTTGAGTTAAAAATTGAAAAGCAAAGCAAAACACCTCATTGAAACCCAGAACTTAAATATAATACGATCGCCATGAGTTACAAAGAAAATACTGTGTTGAGAGGAGAGAGACAAGGCCACCCATGGCTCTTAGGTTGTAAAGAGAATGGCTCTAGTCCTGAGGGAAAGAGCCAGTCCCCTAGACGATGATCTGTGCTGAAGGAAAACAAGCTCAGAGGGCAAGCGACTGAGGCAGAGCCCAAGGTGGGGGCCTCCCAGAGCCGATAGGAGACCCAGGCTGGTCAGAGGGACCGTTCGGAGAGGTCAAGAGCTGGAGAGGGTCAGCCGGGCTGGGTCTGCGACTGCATAACTGAGCCCTTGACCGCCTGCTCGCTCTGTGGCCCTCCCCAGCTCCAAAACCAACGCCCTCAACGTCTCCCAGAAAATGATCGAGATGTTCGTGCGGACAAAGCACAAGATTGACAAGAGCCACGAGTTCGCGCTGGTGGTGGTGAACGATGATACCGCCTGGGTGAGGCTGGGTGGAGCAGGGTGCCCCGGGGTCCCCTGGGAGTGAGTGTGCGCTGCTGAGTGCCCTGCTTCCCTGCAGCTGTCCGGCCTGACCTCTGACCCCCGAGAGCTCTGTAGCTGCCTCTACGACCTGGAAACAGCTTCCTGTTCTACCTTCAGTATCCTTCCCACGATGCAGGGACCCCAGGGGGCGGCCTGGCTCAGACCCGCTTAGGGGGCGGCGGGGGCGGCGGGGAGATCTCAGCTCTTCCCCATTGGGCTCAGGCCAGCCCCCACTTTGCTTCTTCATCTGTTAAATGAGAACCACAAAGTCTCCTGCCCCGCAGGGTCACTGTGAAGATAAAAGTCAAAATACAGAAACAAAAGCAGTTGATTTGGACTCTGGATGTCAAAAATGTATCCGCTTGGGGGATACTTCATGCAGGGCCAAGTAGACAGTTGGTGCTCCATACGTGATCATAGGTGACGGAAACGTTGCAGTTTGGCTACAGCCCCTTTAACCGGGGCACGGCACATTGTATTAAGTTGCTCAGTAAAGGCTTACAATTGTCACAGCATTGTAATCCAACTATACTTGAGTTAAAAATTGAAAAGCAAAGCAAAACACCTCATTGAAACCCAGAACTTAAATATAATACGATCGCCATGAGTTACAAAGAAAATACTGTGTTGAGAGGAGAGAGACAAGGCCACCCATGGCTCTTAGGTTGTAAAGAGAATGGCTCTAGTCCTGAGGGAAAGAGCCAGTCCCCTAGACGATGATCTGTGCTGAAGGAAAACAAGCTCAGAGAGGGCAAGCGACTGGAACAGGGTCATGCAGCATGTCTCCTGGCAGCAGGCTCCGAGGCACCCGTGATCTCTGAGCATCCGGAGGAGGGGAGACCCCAGCTGTGCCTGTCCCGCACTGCTCTGCTCTCCTTAGCATTCCCACCAGATCTGGAAGGCCTCTTCAGCCTCATGTAAGTCCCCTGTGGGGAAACTGTTGTTCACCTTTAAAGAAAAGAACCCCTTCTGGGTAAAAGTTCCAAACAGCCCAGAAATAGTCCTTTCAGGAGGCCTGAAGGCTTCCTTTCTCACCCTTTCTCCCTGGAACAATTGCTCACTTACCTGTCTGGAAGCATTTTTGCAAAAGAGGTTTTCTCCTCACATGGTGCCCTCGTGTTCTTTACTTTTTTTCCCCTTCAAATTTATTTATTCACGTATTGGCTGTGCTGGGTCTTGGCTTCCTCTAGCTGAGGCGAGTGGGGGCTGCCTTCTAATTACAGTGAGCGGACTTCTCTCGCGGTGGCTTCTCTTGTGGGCACAGGCTCTAGGAGCAGGGGCTTCAGGAGTCGCACACACGGGCTCTGGAGCTCAGGCTCAGTAGTTGTGGCACTAGGGCTTAGTCGCCCCATGGCATGTGGGCTCTTCCTGGACCAGGGATCGAACCCATTCTCCCCTGCATTGGCTGGTGGATTCTTAACCTCTGGCCCACGGTGGAAGCTCCTCCGTGTTGTATCCTGACCGCACAGTGGTCCTCCTGTACTCTCTGTTTTAACCCCAGGGCAGCAGACTTTTTCTTTAAAGGGCTAGATAGTAACTACTTTTGGCTCCATGGGCCACACGGGCACTATCGTCATGAGCAGACTCTTCTGTTGTAACCCAGAGGCAGCCACAGACCATAGGTACACACGTGGGCATGGCTATGTGTCAATAACACGTCATTTGCAGACACAAATTTGCATCTCCTATTTCTACACGTCACCAAATATGGTCCATGTGATTGTCTTTCTTCCCAACCATTTAAAAACGAACAACGCGGGGCTTCCCCTGGTGGTCCAGTGGGTAAGGACACCACCTTGCAGTGCGAGGGGCGCCGGTTCGATCCCTGGCCTGGGAAGATCCCATGTGCCGTGGAGCGGCTGGACTGATGTGTCCAATCACCGAGCCGGAGCTCTACAATGACAGAGGCCACCGCGATGGGAGGCCCACAGGAACCAAAGAACAAAGACGGATGGAAATAGAGAAATGAAAGATAGAAGTGGCCCGCCCACTCCCCTCCCTCCCCAACCTGACCCCCGCCCAAAAAAAAAGAAAAAAGAACAGCGCCATCTCTGCTTGTGGGCCCGAGGATCCCAGCCCTGTGTCTGTCAGCCCCTGGTGCTGGCCCTGGAGCCTATTTTGCCTTTTCCACCATGGTGAAGCTGGCGCAGCCCTCGCAGCAGATTTTGCAAGTGAATCTTTAGGGTAAATTCCTAATGGAAGACATGCTGGAACAAAGGGGCGTGTGTCTTAATTTTGCTAGTCTTTGCCTAAGCACTTTCCCGGGAAATTAGTAGCCCACTGTTTAGCAACCCACTCCAGTATTCTTGCCTGGGAAATCCCATGGACAGAGGAGCCTGGCAGGCTATAGTCCATGCAGTCGCAGAGAGTCAGACACGACTTAGCAACTGACTAACCACCTCCCCAGACCCAGGACTGATCACTGGCTAGAAGTTCTGCCTGTCTGGTAGGTGGCAGGAGGTCACGTCTGACTTCTCTGTGCTTTCCGTTCATTTTCAGAAAAGTCAGACCCTTAGCAACTGTAACCATGTGGGCTCTTCCTGGACCAGGATCGAACCCATTCTCCCTGCATTGGCTGGTGGATTCTTAACCTCTGGCCCACGGTGGAAGCTCCTCCGTGTTGTATCCTGACCGCACAGTGGTCCTCCTGTACTCTCTGTTTTAACCCCAGGGCAGCAGACTTTTTCTTTAAAGGGCTAGATAGTAACTACTTTTGGCTCCATGGGCCACACGGGCACTATCGTCATGAGCAGACTCTTCTGTTGTAACCCAGAGGCAGCCACAGACCATAGGTACACACGTGGGCATGGCTATGTGTCAATAACACGTCATTTGCAGACACAAATTTGCATCTCCTATTTCTACACGTCACCAAATATGGTCCATGTGATTGTCTTTCTTCCCAACCATTTAAAAACGAACAACGCGGGGCTTCCCCTGGTGGTCCAGTGGGTAAGGACACCACCTTGCAGTGCGAGGGGCGCCGGTTCGATCCCTGGCCTGGGAAGATCCCATGTGCCGTGGAGCGGCTGGACTGATGTGTCCAATCACCGAGCCGGAGCTCTACAATGACAGAGGCCACCGCGATGGGAGGCCCACAGGAACCAAAGAACAAAGACGGATGGAAATAGAGAAATGAAAGATAGAAGTGGCCCGCCCACTCCCCTCCCTCCCCAACCTGACCCCCGCCCAAAAAAAAAGAAAAAAGAACAGCGCCATCTCTGCTTGTGGGCCCGAGGATCCCAGCCCTGTGTCTGTCAGCCCCTGGTGCTGGCCCTGGAGCCTATTTTGCCTTTTCCACCATGGTGAAGCTGGCGCAGCCCTCGCAGCAGATTTTGCAAGTGAATCTTTAGGGTAAATTCCTAATGGAAGACATGCTGGAACAAAGGGGCGTGTGTCTTAATTTTGCTAGTCTTTGCCTAAGCACTTTCCCGGGAAATTAGTAGCCCACTGTTTAGCAACCCACTCCAGTATTCTTGCCTGGGAAATCCCATGGACAGAGGAGCCTGGCAGGCTATAGTCCATGCAGTCGCAGAGAGTCAGACACGACTTAGCAACTGACTAACCACCTCCCCAGACCCAGGACTGATCACTGGCTAGAAGTTCTGCCTGTCTGGTAGGTGGCAGGAGGTCACGTCTGACTTCTCTGTGCTTTCCGTTCATTTTCAAGCCATTCCCTATTCCTTCAGCAATTTGTCTCTTTGTACCCTTATCTGTTTTCCTAGGGGGATGTTGGCTTTTTTCTTGTTGATGATCCAATTTGCTTGTTATATATTAAGGACTTTAGCCCTTTGTCGAGTCCCCTGTGCTTGTGAGAACCAGCTGTGGCTGAAGAGGAAACAGCACTGACTTTGGATATAAGACTGGGTCCTTGCCGAAGAGCCTCGTGGCCTGGGAGGGCTGGTGCAGCGCAGTGCAGTGATCAAAGATGCTTAGGCTGCTGAGGGCGGCCAGAGCAAGCTCTGACTTTGGGGTCAGCGAAAATCTCTGAGGGAGCAGGAGAGGTCAGGCAGAAAGGTGAAGCTGGAAAGGTGCCGGGGCAGAGGAAACAGCATGCGGGAAGGCTCAGAGGCAACAGTGAACTTGGGAGGGGCCAGGTGGAACCTCACATACCCAGTGAGAAGCTAGCCTTTCCCAGTGGGGACGAGCAGGGTGGGCCACCAAGCTGTTCTCTGACCCATCCCTCCTTCCTGCCACGCAGCCAGCAGAAGACCGAGCTGCCAGTCACGGAGAACGTGCAGACAATCCCACCGCCGTACGTGGTCCGGACCATCCTGGTCTACAGCCGCCCGCCCTGCCAGCCCCAGTTCTCCCTGACAGAGCCCATGAAGGTGAGCGAGCCCAGGATGGGGAAGGGTGCCCGCAGCCAGCAGGATGCTGGGGAGATGCCAGGAGGGACTTCCTGACCACGGGAGCTGGGGTACCTGGCATCAGGTCCCCAGAGCCTAAGGCGGTAGCTGGGGATTTGTGGCCAGGGGGCCGTGGGGTAACCCGAGTCCCGAAGGCTGCCCGTCTTGCCCTGCAGAAAATGTTCCAGTGCCCATATTTCTTCTTCGATGTTGTTTACATCCACAACGGCGCCGACGAGAAGGAGGAGGAGATGAGCTGGAAGGTAAGAAGGTGCCATAAGAGGGTGGCAGGTGGACATGGGTGTATAGGGGAGGTCTCCGAACCCGGCCCTGAGGGAACAGGGGGCTTTGAATCACTAAGGGCCTTCAGGGCATCTGGTACCAAGCGCCTAGATTGGGATCTGTGCTGCGGGAAAACAGGCTCAGAAAGGGCAAGCAACGAGGCCAGGGTCACACAGCATGTCTCCGGCACAGTGGTACCTGGCAGCAAGCTCCGAGGCACCTGTGCTGTCCTGGCATCAGGAGGAGGGAAGCCACCCGTCCCGGCCTACCCACGCGTTGCTCTGCCATTAGTCTTCTCCTTACCATCCCTGGCCCTTCCGGATCGCAGTCAGTCAGCTTCCGTCTGCCTCCTGTCTGCAGTGAACTGGCGGGGCCGGTGGCCCAGGAGCACATAGGGTCCTGTCCACCTCATCCCCAACACCCCCTGCTTGTCTCTCTTCCTGCCTTTGCTTCCTCTGAGCCCTCCGCCTGGAGCACACTTCCCTCCCTACCTCGCAAAGCTCTTCTTGTGCTCTACATTCCAGCCCTAAACTAGCTGTGGCCTCTCAAGGTGGCCACTTAGCTCTCTGAGCCTCACTTTACCCATCTGTGAGCAGAGGGCGCTGATCCCAGCTCCTGCTTATCCGTCAGTACCTCAACTGGAAGTCCCTGCTCTGAAAAGCCTTCCCTGCTCCTCCAGATAGATCAGCGTGGGGGCGTCTGGGGGGCCGGGGGTCACTGTATCTCTCCAGACCAAGGGCTCCAGCTCTGAGGCTTCTTGCAGGTGGTGGGTGGCAGGCACTGTTCGCTCAGTGTGGGAATCGTTCCTGCCTGGAAAACTCCTCTTCACCCCTCAGAACCCGTCCCAAGGCCCCCCGTGGGGCAGCCCTCCAGGACAGAGAGGGCTTGGGAGGGGAATACCTGCCTGAGCAGCCCTTCCTTGGCCCCACAGGACATGTTTGCCTTCATGGGAAGCCTGGATACCAAGGGTACCAGCTACAAGTACGAGGTGGCGCTGGCTGGGCCCGCCCTTGAGCTGCACAACTGCATGGCCAAGCTGCTGGCTCACCCCCTGCAGCGGCCCTGCCAGAGCCACGCCTCCTACAGCCTGCTGGAGGAGGAGGACGACGCCGCGGAGGCCGAAGCCACTGTCTGAACCCTCCCTGTGCATCCAGCCTTCTGGAACCATGAGCCCCTGGGCACCGGATGCTGGCCCTCAGACTGGGCTCCCTGGGACCCCCAGAGGGGGTTGTAGGAAGTATTTGAGGGCCGTCCAGAAGGAACCCCAGGATTCCAGGAAGCATCCCAGGGACTCTGGAGACCCACTCCCCTTGTTTCCCAGCCCACATCCCACTCCAGGTGTTTCCGTTGTAATTTTTGTTGTGCCTTGTGTGAGTTTTGTCATCAGAATAAAAAGCTGAGAATCCTAACCCGGGTCCACTGTTCACTGAAATCTTTTGGTAGCAAGGGATGGAAAACCCACTCACTGAACAGAAAGGAGAATGGCTGGGTTGCTGTGGCTAGGAAGCCAAGGGCAGCTTCAGGCTTGGCTGTCTCCAAAAAGCTGCTTGTCTCTCTTCCTGCCTTTGCTTCCTCTGAGCCCTCCGCCTGGAGCACACTTCCCTCCCTACCTCGCAAAGCTCTTCTTGTGCTCTACATTCCAGCCCTAAACTAGCTGTGGCCTCTCAAGGTGGCCACTTAGCTCTCTGAGCCTCACTTTACCCATCTGTGAGCAGAGGGCGCTGATCCCAGCTCCTGCTTATCCGTCAGTACCTCAACTGGAAGTCCCTGCTCTGAAAAGCCTTCCCTGCTCCTCCAGATAGATCAGCGTGGGGGCGTCTGGGGGGCCGGGGGTCACTGTATCTCTCCAGACCAAGGGCTCCAGCTCTGAGGCTTCTTGCAGGTGGTGGGTGGCAGGCACTGTTCGCTCAGTGTGGGAATCGTTCCTGCCTGGAAAACTCCTCTTCACCCCTCAGAACCCGTCCCAAGGCCCCCCGTGGGGCAGCCCTCCAGGACAGAGAGGGCTTGGGAGGGAATACCTGCCTGAGCAGCCCTTCCTTGGCCCCACAGGACATGTTTGCCTTCATGGGAAGCCTGGATACCAAGGGTACCAGCTACAAGTACGAGGTGGCGCTGGCTGGGCCCGCCCTTGAGCTGCACAACTGCATGGCCAAGCTGCTGGCTCACCCCCTGCAGCGGCCCTGCCAGAGCCACGCCTCCTACAGCCTGCTGGAGGAGGAGGACGACGCCGCGGAGGCCGAAGCCACTGTCTGAACCCTCCCTGTGCATCCAGCCTTCTGGAACCATGAGCCCCTGGGCACCGGATGCTGGCCCTCAGACTGGGCTCCCTGGGACCCCCAGAGGGGGTTGTAGGAAGTATTTGAGGGCCGTCCAGAAGGAACCCCAGGATTCCAGGAAGCATCCCAGGGACTCTGGAGACCCACTCCCCTTGTTTCCCAG
Source organism: Tragulus kanchil (assembly GCA_022376925.1). Taxonomy (NCBI): domain Eukaryota; kingdom Metazoa; phylum Chordata; class Mammalia; order Artiodactyla; family Tragulidae; genus Tragulus; species Tragulus kanchil. The sequence continues at coordinate 16,310,118 of JAIOJX010000029.1, read as the reverse complement.
CCCACATCCCACTCCAGGTGTTTCCGTTGTAATTTTTGTTGTGCCTTGTGTGAGTTTTGTCATCAGAATAAAAAGCTGAGAATCCCTAACCCGGGTCCACTGTTCACTGAAATCTTTTTGGTAGCAAGGGATGGAAAACCCACTCACTGAACAGAAAGGAGAATGGCTGGGTTGCTGTGGCTAGGAAGCCAAGGGGCAGCTTCAGGCTTGGCTGTCTCCAGGTGCTCTGACGTGCTCCTGGGGAGGGCCGAAATACCCCACATGGTTGGTGTTCAGGGTGCCCTGCTTTCCTCCCCACCTGTGGAATGGGTAATAGGGCTGACCACTCCCTGAATTCCAACCCAGGTAAAGTGAGGGCTTTCTGGGCATCCCTCAGGACTGGTCTTGCTTAGGTCAGTCCTGGACTAGAACTGCTGGATGCTCTCATTGGCCAGGCCTCACTCAAGCTCCTCTGGGAAGAGAGGTTTATAGCTCCATCAGGAAATAGTGCGGGTGCTCCCCAGAGGAAGAGGACAGGGACAACAGGGCCATCCCTCAACTTTATCTTCCTGGATAAAGAGAACTCGGTGAAAATAAATAAATAAAAACTTTATTAGCTAGATTTTCTCAGTTCTGTATAAAATGAAAATAGCTTTATTAAGAAATAGCTTTTCCTTCCCAGGAGCAGGTACTGGGCACCTGTGTACCAGGCCTCTCTTTTGACTTCACGTCACCCTGGAAGGGATTAATGGCCCATTTTGCATATGGGGACACTAAAGCCCTAAGAGGCCCAGCGCTCCAAAGTAATGGACTCCAGACTCCGCTGGACTGAACCCGCAACTCAGCGCTTCCGCAGGCCGTGGCTATTAATTGAAGCCTTACATACTATGGGGCTTCCATAGGGGCTCAGATGGTAAAGATTCCGCCTGTAATGTGGGAAGACCTGGGTTCTGGCTTGGAAGATCCCCTGGAAAAGGGAATGGCTCCCCACTCCTGCAGTCTTGCCTGGAGAATCCCCATGGATAGAGGATCCTAGCGGGCTACCGTCCATGGGGTCGCAAAGAGGCAAGACACAAATGAGCGACTTGACTACATACTATCAGGACTGCGTGCGCCTCGACAGAGGGTTCCGGAAGACTCAGTGCCCACTGGGCATCACCGGGTCCCCAGATGGTAGCTCTCCTCCAGCTGGGTGTGGCCTTGTTTACACCGTTTTAAGAGATAAGGGCACACTTGGCGACCTCCACCCTTCCAGGCCCTTATCGGTGGCCCCAAACATCATTTGGCCCTGAGCAAACATCAGTTGGCCCTGGGCACCATTTGGTGTCGCAGGCTCGGGCCAGCCCTAAAGCTGCCGACCCTCGATGTGGACGACCATGCGGCGCCGGACAGCCTGGCTGGGTCCGCTGCGCTGCACCGGGGCGCGGAGACGCGAGCCGAGGGGCGGCGCGGCGCGTGCGCATCTGCGCGCCGCGGGAAGTTGGAAATCAGCACGGGGGCGGCCGGCGTGGGGGACAGCCGGGGCATGGGCCCGGGCCCGGCGGTGGGGTTGGCGTGGCGGCTGCGGACGGCGCTGCTGGAGGAGGAGCTGCGGTGAGGTCAGGGCCTGGGGTGGGCGGGCAGGGGTGGAGAGCGAGTGTCGCGGTCTTTTCTGAGTCTCTGTCCTTAGGACCGTGGAAGCGCTGCTGCGCCGTGGAGCTGACCCCAACCTGGTGCTGGAGGATGGCGCGGCGGCCATGCACCTGGCGGCCAGAGCCCAGCACCTGCGGAGCCTGTGTTGCCTCGAGGCCCTGCTGCGCCGAGGCGGGGACCCCAACGCTCGGTGAGGCCGGGTCTGGGCTGCGGGCAAAGTCTTCCGCGAAGTGTCTCCCGAGTCCGAGGGCAAGAGCTAGGAGTCCTGGAGAGGCCGTCTGAGGATGCGGACTCAGCCCCTGGGGGTGGAGCATAGGGAATCTGGGGAGGGGTCTTGAGGGTCCAAGGGCAGAGCAGGGTACCAGACCAAGGGCAGGGGAGGAGGAGATTTGCGCCCGGGCCAAAATAGCTGTAGGTTCTGGCTTGGAAGATCCCTGGAAAGGGAATGGCTCCCCACTCCTGCAGTCTTGCCTGGAGAATCCCCATGGATAGAGGATCCTAGCGGGCTACCGTCCATGGGGTCGCAAAGAGGCAAGACACAAATGAGCGACTTGACTACATACTATCAGGACTGCGTGCGCCTCGACAGAGGGTTCCGGAAGACTCAGTGCCCACTGGGCATCACCGGGTCCCCAGATGGTAGCTCTCCTCCAGCTGGGTGTGGCCTTGTTTACACCGTTTTAAGAGATAAGGGCACACTTGGCGACCTCCACCCTTCCAGGCCCTTATCGGTGGCCCCAAACATCATTTGGCCCTGAGCAAACATCAGTTGGCCCTGGGCACCATTTGGTGTCGCAGGCTCGGGCCAGCCCTAAAGCTGCCGACCCTCGATGTGGACGACCATGCGGCGCCGGACAGCCTGGCTGGGTCCGCTGCGCTGCACCGGGGCGCGGAGACGCGAGCCGAGGGGCGGCGCGGCGCGTGCGCATCTGCGCGCCGCGGGAAGTTGGAAATCAGCACGAGAGGCAGCCGGCCTAGGGGACAGCCGGGGCATGGGCCCGGGCCCGGCGGTGGGGTTGGCGTGGCGGCTGCGGACGGCGCTGCTGGAGGAGGAGCTGCGGTGAGGTCAGGGCCTGGGGTGGGCGGGCAGGGGTGGAGAGCGAGTGTCGCGGTCTTTTCTGAGTCTCTGTCCTTAGGACCGTGGAAGCGCTGCTGCGCCGTGGAGCTGACCCCAACCTGGTGCTGGAGGATGGCGCGGCGGCCATGCACCTGGCGGCCAGAGCCCAGCACCTGCGGAGCCTGTGTTGCCTCGAGGCCCTGCTGCGCCGAGGCGGGGACCCCAACGCTCGGTGAGGCCGGGTCTGGGCTGCGGGCAAAGTCTTCCGCGAAGTGTCTCCCGAGTCCGAGGGCAAGAGCTAGGAGTCCTGGAGAGGCCGTCTGAGGATGCGGACTCAGCCCCTGGGGGTGGAGCATAGGGAATCTGGGGAGGGGTCTTGAGGGTCCAAGGGCAGAGCAGGGTACCAGACCAAGGGCAGGGGAGGAGGAGATTGCGCCCGGGCCAAAATAGCTGTAAAATCTTCAGCTCCGGCCGTAGAAGCTCTTAAGAGTCAGAGAGAAGAAGTTTGGGTCCCAACCCGAGGAGGCAGGTTCGAAGGGTGGTGTCTCAGTCTGGAGGAAGGAGATGGGGGGCTCCCGGATCGGGGGATGGAGATGCTTCACTATCCCCCTCCTCCTCCCTCCTGCCTCAGATCGGCCGATGCGCTGACGCCGCTGCATGTGGCCGCTGCCTGGGGCTGTCGCCGGGGCCTGGAGCTGCTGCTGAGCCAGGGAGCGGACCCCACGCTGCGCGATCAGGTACGGGCTCCAGCGCCGTCTGCAGCAAGGCAAACCCGGAGGGAGAGGAGGAAGGGAGGGAAGAGGGCGCCCCCTGCTGACCGCACCCCTGCAGGACGGGCTCCGGCCTCTGGACCTGGCGGAGCAGCAGGGTCATCAGAACTGTGCCCGAGTCCTTCGGGAACTGGAGACTCGGACCAGGACCACAACTTGGACCCGGACAGGCCCCCGGAAGTCAGAGCCCGAGCCCGAGCCCGAGCCCAAGCCCGAGCCGGAGCCCAAGCCCGAGCCGGAGCCCAAGCCCAAGCCCGAGCCCGAGCCCGAGCCCGAGCCTGAGCCCGCGCCTGCAGGTGAGTGGTGTCTGGGCAGCTGAGCCTGCTTAGCCTCTAGTCTAGCTTTGCAGGTCTGTGTGTCTCAGGCCCAGGGTTTCCGTTTCGCCACCAGAATCTCTGGTCAGTCTCTCTGCCTCTAAACGGGCTCCTTCCTCTTTGCAATTGCTGCCACCTCTTTCTGTGCTCCTTGCTCTTTGCAATTGCTGCCACCTCTTTCTGTGCTCCTTCCTCTTTGCAATTGCTGCCGCCTCTTTTGGTCTAATCTGACTTCCATCTTTGTCTCACTTCCTCCTCCCTTCTCTGACCTCTCTCATCCCCTGCTCTAGGCCCAGGCCTTTGTGAAAAGGAGCTGGATACCAGCCCCTCTGGTCCTCCCGATGGGATGCTGAACTCTGCAGCACTGGGTAGAGGGGACGGCGAGGAGCTGAGCCTGGAGGCAGGCCCTGGACCCCCGGACCTCCTCACCCTCCCTGAGACCGCTGACACGGATGGAAGATTGGAGTCCTCCCTGGGGTGCTGGGACTGCACCTCTGTTACCTCCTTTGTCACCGCGGTCGAGGCCTCTGGATCTGAGGACCCAACTGACCACACCTCCCCCGGGGCATGTGCTCGGCCCTCCCAGAGGGGACCGAGATCTTCAGGGAGCCCACGGCTGGTGCATCAAGCTCTTATGGAGGACGAAGAGGCAGAACTCAATGCCTATCTTCAGGCCCTGACTCTGACCTTGCCGGATGACTCTCCCTCCCCGGCATTCTCCCCAGACAGGAGCCCAACCCACAGTCCCCCTTGGGACCTGCTGCCTGGACCCCCTGATTCCCCCATCTCCAAAGACGACCAGCTGTCCCCCGACAGTGATGTGGCCGCCCTCTGGCTAACAGAGGATGAGGCGAGCACAGCCGGCGGTGGGGACCGTGCCCCTTCTGACCAGTGCCCGCCGGACCCCACCATGTCTGACCTGGAGCTCCTGCAGGAGCTCCGGGCACTTGGCGAGAGTCCGGGTCCCATCACATCCTTCACCCGGCCACGCTACCTCCAACGGCTGAAGAAAGCCCAGGCTGCTCCCGGTGAGTGTCCAGAGTTCAAGGAGTCTCTGGGAGTCCTCGGAGACCACCCGCGTCTCCCTTCGTCTCTGGGAACCACCCTTTCCTTTGTCTTTCTTGACCCAGTGTCCCCTCCCAGGCCCGGAATTTCCAGGGCACAGCCCAGAGCTGGCCGAAGCCCTGCGCACAGGCCGGATCCCAGATGCCCAGGCGGACGAGGACGCGCTTGCCCAACAGTTTGAGCGGCCAGACCCCACCAGACGGTGGCGGGAGGGGGTCGTGAAGTCCAGCTTCACATATCTGCTGCTGGACCCCAGGTATTTGCAGCAGGAATGGCTCAACAGTGGAAGCTGGAAAATTCTGAGATTGGTTCTTTTTGGGGGGAGTTGGGGAGGGAGGGGGGCGGGCGGGCCACTTCTATTGGTCTTTCATTTGTCTATTTTCATCCACCTTTGTTCTTTGGCCCGTGTGGGCCTCCCATCACGGTGGCCTCTGTTGTCGCAGAGCTCCGGCTCAGTAATTGGACACATCGGTCCAGCCGCTCCGCGGCACGTGGGATCTTCCCAGGCCAGGGATCGAACCGGCGCCCCTTTCAGTGCAAGGCGGTGTCCTTACCCACTGGACCACCAGGAAAGCCCATGAGATTGGTTCTTATCTGCTGTGCACTTGGGGTTTCTAATGAATTTGTTTATTTTGGGCTGCACTGGGTCTTTCGGCATTTTGGGACAGGGCCTTGGCTGCCCAGAACGGCTGGGGGCATCAAGCTCTTATGGAGGACGAAGAGGCAGAACTCAATGCCTATCTTCAGGCCCTGACTCTGACCTTGCCGGATGACTCTCCCTCCCCGGCATTCTCCCCAGACAGGAGCCCAACCCACAGTCCCCCTTGGGACCTGCTGCCTGGACCCCCTGATTCCCCCATCTCCAAAGACGACCAGCTGTCCCCCGACAGTGATGTGGCCGCCCTCTGGCTAACAGAGGATGAGGCGAGCACAGCCGGCGGTGGGGACCGTGCCCCTTCTGACCAGTGCCCGCCGGACCCCACCATGTCTGACCTGGAGCTCCTGCAGGAGCTCCGGGCACTTGGCGAGAGTCCGGGTCCCATCACATCCTTCACCCGGCCACGCTACCTCCAACGGCTGAAGAAAGCCCAGGCTGCTCCCGTGAGTGTCCAGAGTTCAAGGAGTCTCTGGGAGTCCTCGGAGACCACCCGCGTCTCCCTTCGTCTCTGGGAACCACCCTTTCCTTTGTCTTTCTTGACCCAGTGTCCCCTCCCAGGCCCGGAATTTCCAGGGCACAGCCCAGAGCTGGCCGAAGCCCTGCGCACAGGCCGGATCCCAGATGCCCAGGCGGACGAGGACGCGCTTGCCCAACAGTTTGAGCGGCCAGACCCCACCAGACGGTGGCGGGAGGGGGTCGTGAAGTCCAGCTTCACATATCTGCTGCTGGACCCCAGGTATTTGCAGCAGGAATGGCTCAACAGTGGAAGCTGGAAAATTCTGAGATTGGTTCTTTTTGGGGGGAGTTGGGGAGGGAGGGGGGCGGGCGGGCCACTTCTATTGGTCTTTCATTTGTCTATTTTCATCCACCTTTGTTCTTTGGCCCGTGTGGGCCTCCCATCACGGTGGCCTCTGTTGTCGCAGAGCTCCGGCTCAGTAATTGGACACATCGGTCCAGCCGCTCCGCGGCACGTGGGATCTTCCCAGGCCAGGGATCGAACCGGCGCCCCTTTCAGTGCAAGGCGGTGTCCTTACCCACTGGACCACCAGGAAAGCCCATGAGATTGGTTCTTATCTGCTGTGCACTTGGGGTTTTTTTCTAATGAATTTGTTTATTTTGGGCTGCACTGGGTCTTTCGCGCATGCAGGCTTTCTCCAGTTGTGGTGAGCTGGAGGTGCTCTTGGCTGCAGTGTCTGAACTTCTCCTTGTAGCGGCTTCTCTTCTTGTAGAGCACAGCTCTCGGCACGCGGGCTTCAGGAGTTGGCAGCACGCGGGCTCAAGAGTTGTGGCATGTGGGCTGTGGGGCCTGCGGGCTTCCGGAGTTGGGGCACACCGGTTCAGCAATTGCAGCTCATGGGCCCTAGAGTTTGTGGCCTTTAGTAGCCGTGGCACACGGGCTTAGCTGCTTTGTGGTGTGTGGAATCTTCCTGGACCAGGGATCAAACCCGTGTCTGTGTCCCTGCATTGGCAGGCAGATTCTTATCCACTGTTCCACCAGGGAAATCCTGCTTGTGTCTTTAGGAAGGGAAGGGATCTATCTGACTCTCTCTGGTCATCAGCTTCTTTATCAATAAAAGGTAGGGACTTCCCTGGTGGTCCAGTGGTTAAGACTCTGTGTTCCCAATGCAAGGGGCCTGGGTTCAATCCCTGGTCAGGGAATCAGATCCCACGTGCCACAACTAAGACCCAGTGGAACCAAATAAATACATAATTTAAAATAATAAAAATAAAATAAAATAATAGGTAGTTGGATCCACCTCAAGCTGCTGAGTGTCCTTGGAGAACAGCCACCTGCCTTGCCTTTTTATTTAATTTATGCAAGTGCTGGTTTGGGTTTTTTTTTTTAAATTTTATGTATTTATTTTTTGGCTATTCTGGGTTTTCACTGCTGCCACAGGCTCTTCTCTAGTTGCCGGGAGTGGGGACTACTCTCTAGTTGAGGTGAGCAGGCTTCTTGTTGCGGTAACTTCTCTTGTGGTGGAACTTGGGCTCTAGGGCACGTGGTCTCCATAGTTGTGGCCCGAGGCTCTAGAGTACAGGCTCCATCGTTGTGGCTCACGGACTTAGTTGCTCTGCAGCATGTGGGATCGTCCCAGACCAGAGATCGGACCGGAGTCCCCTGCATTGGCAGGCAGATTCTTATCCACTGTTCCACCAGGGAAATCCTGCTTGTGTCTTTAGGAAGGGAAGGGATCTATCTGACTCTCTCTGGTCATCAGCTTCTTTATCAATAAAAGGTAGGGACTTCCCTGGTGGTCCAGTGGTTAAGACTCTGTGTTCCCAATGCAAGGGGCCTGGGTTCAATCCCTGGTCAGGGAATCAGATCCCACGTGCCACAACTAAGACCCAGTGGAACCAAATAAATACATAATTTAAAATAATAAAAATAAAATAAAATAATAGGTAGTTGGATCCACCTCAAGCTGCTGAGTGTCCTTGGAGAACAGCCACCTGCCTTGCCTTTTTATTTAATTTATGCAAGTGCTGGTTTGGGTTTTTTTTTTTAAATTTTATGTATTTATTTTTTGGCTATTCTGGGTTTTCACTGCTGCCACAGGCTCTTCTCTAGTTGCCGGGAGTGGGGACTACTCTCTAGTTGAGGTGAGCAGGCTTCTTGTTGCGGTAACTTCTCTTGTGGTGGAACTTGGGCTCTAGGGCACGTGGTCTCCATAGTTGTGGCTCCGAGGCTCTAGAGTACAGGCTCCATCGTTGTGGCTCACGGACTTAGTTGCTCTGCAGCATGTGGGATCTTCCCAGACCAGGGATTGAACCGGTGTCTCCTGCCTTGCCACTGAGCTACCAGGGAAGCCCCCACCCTGCCTTTTGTAAAACGGGTCACTGGACATAGATTCAGTTTGCTCTGTGTCGTTAAGGACTCTCTCCGGGGTGACTCTCGCCCCTGTTCCCTCTCTGAGCCATCTGCTTCATCTAGGAAGACTCAGGACCTGCCAGCCCGAGCATTCTCACTGACCCTGGCGGAATGCCTTCAGACCTTTGTCCAGGCCATCTTCTATGTGGGCAAGGGAACACGAGCCCGGCCAGATGTCCACCTCTGGGAGGCCCTTAATCATCGAAGGCGGCCAGGGAAACAGGTATGAGGGTAAGGGCAGGGGCAGCCCAGCTGCGGGCAGATAGAGGAAGGAGGGGATTTTGGGGGCAGACCTCTGACCCTGCCCTGGCTTCCCCTAGACTTCTCCCAAGGTGCGTCGGATCTTGGACATTTGGGCCACTGGTCGTGGTGTTGTTTCCCTGCATTGCTTCCAACATGTGGTCCCTGCAGAGGCTTATACTCGAGAAGCATGTCTTGTGGATGCTTTAGGTAGGTGCCTGGCTTATGGGGTAGGAGTGGGATCACATGAGAGGCATTTAATCTACTGATCCCCTCACCTCTTCCCTATTATGGCTGTTCAGTCATCCAATGAGCGATTATCGAGCACCAACTGTGTACGTGCATGTGCACATATTTTACGCTATTGGTTTATCTCTGCTTGAGGGTGATACCCAGTGCATACTTCTGCCAGGGGTTTCCAGAGGCTGCCTGCGTGACCTTACTCCTAATCTCCCCAGGAATCCAGACACTGACCAACCAGAAGCAAGGACACTGCTATGGAGTAGCAGCTGACTGGTCCCCACCACGCCGCCGCCGCTTGGGGGTACATCTGCTGTACCGTGCCCTCCTTGTCTTCCTGGCTGAGGGTGAGCGAGAGCTACGGCCCCAGGACATCTAGGCTTGTGCTTAAGCACTAGGAAATTGGCCATCCACCCTAAGTAGAGATTGGGGTGTTTGTTCCAGCTGCTGCCCCACACTGAGAGCAGACCCCCAGATCCAGAAAGCTGGTGGGGGAGCAGCAGAACAGATCTCCTTGGACCAAGGGAGGACTTTATTACAGATGGAACTGCTGGAGAGGTAGTGAGCTCCCCATCATGGGAGGAGACCAAGTAGACCAGAAGCTTCTTTGGAACACTGGTGCTTTGAAACGTGCCAGTGCTTTGGCAGTTTGGTCCTATGTGAGCAAACAAGAGTCTGTTTTTATCTCCCTGACACAGAGGGTTCACAGTGTCAGCTGGATTGAGGCCTTCCTTTGCTACATGCAGGGAATCTGCCCAGGTCAAGAGCTAGGTTTTGCTGCTTCCCAGCTGTGGGACCTTGAGCCAGTAATTTCTCTGTCTGAGCCTTGATTTCCTCAGTTGTACATGATGGGGAAAGTGCAAGATTCTACCTCAGGAGGGGTCACGAAGGACTCAGATTAAACCCTCACGGGGTAAAGTGTTTGGCTCTGAGCCCAACTGACCCAGCGATGACCCTGCAGACAGCCCAGGTAGAAAGTTTCCGGGGTAACGGGGTGGGGGAGGGTGCCAGCATGCTCTGAGGGACAGACTTGTGTGTTGAGGGGTGTGTAGAGCTGCGGAGTGCATCGCGGTGTTGGATGTGAGACACCAGCCCTTCTTGGGATCACTGTGTAACTGGAGCCTCCTGCTGTTGCTTCTCTGAACCTGCGTCTTCCACTGTGAGATTGAAAGTGTGCTTGGTATTTAGTATTTAAGTGTGCCTGACTCTTTGTAACCCCGCGGATTGTAGTCCGCCAGGCTCTTCTGTCCATGGGATTTCCCAGGCAAGAATACTGGAGTGGGTTGCTATTTCCTCCTCCAGGGGATCTTCCTGGCCCGAGGCTCGAACCTGGGTCTCCCCCATTGCAGGCAGATTCTTTACCGTCTGAGCCACCATACAGTGAGATTAACCTGGACTTTATACAGAGATTTTCAGTAAATGCCAAGCTACTATCCTAGTGAGGTGTTGGCCGGGATCATTTAAATGTTCCAGAAGGGATCCGCTGTCTCATTGGGTTCCTCACCTGCCTGTCATCGTGGCTCTGCCAACCAAGTCCTGCAGGGGGCGGGCTAAGGGGCCCACGCCTCCTTGCCTCCACTGCCGAGCCCCTCCCTGGCCACTCTGGCTGTTTCTAATAGTCCGAGCCTCTGGGGTGAACCTGGGCTCTACCGTTTCTACTGAACTGAAGAAGCCTCTCTCTGAGCGCTCGTTTCCTCATGTGTAAGACAAAGAATTCTCCCAGACGCCCAATTGCTGCTTGATAAAGTGATAGTAGTTAACACAGCATGCCGTCTTCCAGGAATACATAGAAAGAATCCAGAGACATCCTCTTCCCCCAAAACGAGTTCCAGAAGAGGTGGAATTTGTCTAACGCAGAGTACCCCAACCTTGGCCCGACTGACTTTTGAGGGCAAGTTGCTCCTTGCCATGCAGGGCTGTCCTGGGCTCTGCAGCATTCCTGGGATCCACGCACGGGAAGCCAGGAGCGTCTCCCCCCAAGGCGTGGTCATCACACACGTTTCCAGAATCTACCAACTGACACGTGCCCTTGTAAGGACCCCAGGTGGGACCAAAGGTGGGCTCACAAACCCGTGGGGAAAGGACCAGAGGACCAGCAACTGAGGGGGTGAATCTCTCCTCCCGGCATCCACGCCCACCACAGGTAAACCTAGATATCCACACACTAGACCACAATGCAGGGACCCTCCTGGTGGCCCAGTGGCCATGACTCCAGCCTCCCTATGCAGGGGGCCTGGGTTCAATCCGTGGTCAGGGAACTAGATCCCACATGCTTCCACTAAGAGCCAGAGCAGCCAAACAGTTCGGTATTAAAAAGGAAAAAAAAAACTATAGATGCCCATGGAGCAGGGAAATCCAGAGGAATCTGGATAAAAAAAATTCGAAGTCAAAATCAGCTTTGTGATAAAAGCAACTCAAAACCAAGTTATGAGATGAAGCGAGACAATCGGCAGTGCTCCCTAGCTGTGCAGTGTAGGGGAAGGGGATTCAGCGCACCCTGGGTGTCAGGCACGCAGCACAGGGCTTTGCCTACACCTGACACGCTGTTATGGCAACAGATGCAATGGCCACTGAGCCCGTCAATTTCCGTATTGATCTCGGTTGGTTCTCCTCCTCCCCTCCAGAGATGGGGTGCTCACCCCTTACTGCCTTCTGCTCCGGAAATACTGCCCAAGCAGCCCCTGTGTTTTGAGGGGGTGAACTCGGAAAGCAAGCCTGAATGGCCAACATCCTGAAGACTTTGTGGGTCGGCCCTAAGGGGGAGGCACCTGGCTTGATTCAGTTTGCATTTGGTGACACTGAGGCCCAGGGCAGGCCCGCGCTGCGGTCAGGTCACCCAACACAAACCCAGAGGCTCAGATTGTCACTTCTTTTTATTAAGTTACAAGTTGAGATGTGCAGGTTCGGCGGCGCCAGCCCCCTCCCAAACCCTCCCCCCTTGGGCAACACTAGCTCCCAGCGCCGAGGAACGGGGGGTCAAGGGTCTCGGGCATGGGGGCGGGGGTCCCGAGAGTCCTTGCTGGGCTCGGGGGTCCCAGGATCAAGCATGGCGGACGAGGAAGACAGAGAGCGGGGTAGCGGCCTGCCTCGGCCCTGGCATGGTTGGGGAGGAGGCTTCTGTACAAGGCCTCCCACCGCGGGGGTCCTGGCTATGGCCCCCGCACACCAATGGGCCCCACAGGACTCACAGAGAGCGGCGTGTCCACTTGACTCACGTGAACGCCGTGTGGTCCTGCCCAGCCGGTCTGGGGGCGTCTGTCTGACTTGACCCCGCCCACTGGAGCGAACGGCCAGCCCAGCCGGTCCCGGCTGCAGACACGAAGTGGGCTCCGGACTCCTCGGACTCTTCGGCTCACTAAGCGATACCTGGCCAGCTCAATAGCTACTTCTTTTCCTCTGCGGGCGCAGGCAGGGGCTCGGGCAGGGCCTTGGGCGAGGGCTCGGGCTCCCAGAGCAGAAATTCATGGAGCAACGTATTGACGGTCTCCGGACACTCCAGCATCACCATGTGGCTGCCTTCATCGATGAGCTTCAGGAAGGCCAGGAGCAGGATCTGCAAAGGACAGGGACTCAGAGCAGGCAGCGGCAGGACTGAAGAGCCCAGGGCCACACAACCCTTATTCATGCATAGCCTGCAGCATCAGGAAGTCCCTCTTGCAGTCTACCCTATATTCCTCCTCACAAGGGGGAGCTAGAGGAAGGCCGGTCACCCTGGGCGCACGGTTGTGTCCAACTTTTGGCGATCCTATGGCCTATAGCCCGCCAAGCGCCTCTGTCTATGAGATTCTCTGGGCAAGAATACTGAAACGGGGGCTTCCCTGGTGGTCCAGCGGGTAAGGACACCGCCTTGCAGTGCAAGGGGCGCCGGTTCGATCCCTGGCCTGGGAAGATCCCACGTGCTGCGGAGCAGCTGGACTGACGTGTCCAATTACCGAGCCGGAGCTCTGGAGCGCATGCGCCCAGAGCCGGTGCTCTGTGACAACAGAGGCCGCCACGATGGGAGGCCCACACGGGCCAAAGAACAAAAGAAGGATGAAAATAGATAAATAAAAGACCAATAGAAGCGGCCAAAAATTTAAAAAAAATAAAAAAGAATACTGGAACGTATTTCCCTGCCCTCTTCCAGGGGATCTTTTCCACCCAGGGGTCGGATCCACTTCTCTTGTGTCTAAAGACCTAGCGCACGGAAGACAGAGAGCGGGTAGCGGCCTGCCTCGGCCCTGGCATGGTTGGGGAGGAGGCTTCTGTACAAGGCCTCCCACCGCGGGGTCCTGGCTATGGCCCCCGCACACCAATGGGCCCCACAGGACTCACAGAGAGCGGCGTGTCCACTTGACTCACGTGAACGCCGTGTGGTCCTGCCCAGCCGGTCTGGGGGCGTCTGTCTGACTTGACCCCGCCCACTGGAGCGAACGGCCAGCCCAGCCGGTCCCGGCTGCAGACACGAAGTGGGCTCCGGACTCCTCGGACTCTTCGGCTCACTAAGCGATACCTGGCCAGCTCAATAGCTACTTCTTTTCCTCTGCGGGCGCAGGCAGGGGCTCGGGCAGGGCCTTGGGCGAGGGCTCGGGCTCCCAGAGCAGAAATTCATGGAGCAACGTATTGACGGTCTCCGGACACTCCAGCATCACCATGTGGCTGCCTTCATCGATGAGCTTCAGGAAGGCCAGGAGCAGGATCTGCAAAGGACAGGGACTCAGAGCAGGCAGCGGCAGGACTGAAGAGCCCAGGGCCACACAACCCTTATTCATGCATAGCCTGCAGCATCAGGAAGTCCCTCTTGCAGTCTACCCTATATTCCTCCTCACAAGGGGGAGCTAGAGGAAGGCCGGTCACCCTGGGCGCACGGTTGTGTCCAACTTTTGGCGATCCTATGGCCTATAGCCCGCCAAGCGCCTCTGTCTATGAGATTCTCTGGGCAAGAATACTGAAACGGGGGCTTCCCTGGTGGTCCAGCGGGTAAGGACACCGCCTTGCAGTGCAAGGGGCGCCGGTTCGATCCCTGGCCTGGGAAGATCCCACGTGCTGCGGAGCAGCTGGACTGACGTGTCCAATTACCGAGCCGGAGCTCTGGAGCGCATGCGCCCAGAGCCGGTGCTCTGTGACAACAGAGGCCGCCACGATGGGAGGCCCACACGGGCCAAAGAACAAAAGAAGGATGAAAATAGATAAATAAAAGACCAATAGAAGCGGCCAAAAATTTAAAAAAAATAAAAAAGAATACTGGAACGTATTTCCCTGCCCTCTTCCAGGGGATCTTTTCCACCCAGGGGTCGGATCCACTTCTCTTGTGTCTCCTGACAGGCAGGTTCTTTACCACTAGCGCCACCTAGGAAGCTTGGACGGTCACCCGGCTCGTGCCTAATTTGGTATTCATTCATTCTGCCTTTCTTATGTGCAGACAATCTGTCCAGAGCAGGATTACTCAATTTGGGCACTCACTCATGGCATTTGGGGCCGGATTATTCTCTGGGGCGGATTAGTCTCGTGCCCTGTACGATACTGAGCAGCATCCCTGGCTTCCATCCACTAGATGCCAGCTATGGCGCCCCCCGCCCCCGCCACAGTGTGATGATTAAGAGTTTCTCCAGGAAATTCCCTGCCGGTCCAGCGGTTAAGACTCTCTGCTCTCACTGCCGAGGACCCAGGTTCCATCCCTGCTTGGGGCAGTCCTGCAATCTGTACAGCACGGTCAAAAATAAAATTTAAAAATAATAATAAAATAAAAAATCCGGATAGTGCCAAACGTCTCTAGGGAGCAAAGTCGCCTCAGCGAAAAATCACTGAGAGACATAAATGGACAGAATCTCTCATGCGAAGGCCAGGTTTCTCATCTCCGCAGGACAGGCACTTGGCTGTTGGGTCATTTTCAGCAGCGGGGCTGTCTTGCTCAGCGTAGGTTATTAGAGAGCATTCCTGGCCTCCATCCAGCAGGTTCCCGGAGCACCTCCCTCGCCCACAGTCATGACACGTCTGCAGACATTTCCAAGTGACCCCTGTGGGGCAGAATCGTCCCTGGGTACGGACGGATGCCGGGCTTCCCTGGTGGTCCGGTGGTTAAGCATCCACTTGGCAATGCAAGGGACACCGGTTCGATCCCTGGTCTGGGAAGATCCCACATGCCACAGAGCAACGAAGCCTGTGTGTCTCAATTACCGAGCCAGCACTCCAGAGCCCATGAGCCACAACTACTGAAGCCTCGGTATCGAGAGCCTGTGCTCTGGAACGAGAGAAGCCACGGCAATGAGAAACCTGCACACAACAACGAGGCACAGACCCCCTGCACCAGGCACCTCAACGAGAGCAAGCCTGAGTGCCGCCGCAAAGACCCCGCCACAGCCAAAAATAGACAGATGACTCTTAAAACAAACAAACAAACAAACACCTGATGGCACAGAGCTATTCTAGCGCTAAGGACCCCAAGACCCTATCTGTGGAATCTGATCTAAAGATCCCCAATTCGCCCTTTTGCAGAATCATGTGGCCCATCACAAATCCCAACGGTGAAGAGTGCCTTTTTCTTTTCTGGCCGTATCGTGTGGCATGTGAGATCCTAGTTCCCCAACCAGGAAAAGAACCCACGGCCCCTGCAGTGGGAAGCATGAAGGAGCTAACCACTGTGTACCGCCAGGGACCTCTAGTGGTGAGCGCCTTTTGATGTGCAGAGGGGATAACTAGATAATCCTACCCCCGTTCCGGGCAGCTCCACTTTCTGGATGCCACCTTTGACCCTGGATCTAAGCTTTGACGTCCCTGGGGCTGGAGCATCAAGCAAGGTCCCCCTGGAAAGGGGGATTGGAGGGGCGTGGTGACGGGGGTGCCCTACCTCTGCCATGCGCTGGTCTTCCTCCACCGGCACAAACTTGTCGTGCATGCCGTGGACGAGCAAGACGGGCACGGTGAGCTCGGCGTGGTAGACCTCGTCGCCCTCGGGCCAGTACTGGCCGCTCATCATGGCCCGAAGCACGAAGGAAGACACGTTGAACGCGTTGCCCTCCTTGAGCAGCTGCTTCTCTTTGGCCCCTTGGCGGGCGAAGCCGGCCCTGGGGGTGGGGAGCCACCGCTGGAGGGAGCCCTAGTGCTGCCTCAGCAGCCGGAGGGGCGGGAGGGGGATTCCGCACGCCAGCCCAGCCCCAGAGCCCTCCCCTCCCCAATAGCGTGGGGCGTGGCCAGGGCAGGGCCGGCTCACTCACTTGAGGAAGCTCCAAGCCAGACAGGGCGACAGGCAGTGCAGGACGCACGTGGGCATGTTGAAGATGGAGCAGAAGCTGGGCTCCAGGGCGGTGGGCCCTCCGCCGTTGATCATGATCACCTTGTGCACCAGGTCTGGGTACTCGTGCGCCAGGAACGTGCAGAAGGAGACACTGCCCCGTGGCGGACGGTGGCCAGGGTCAAAAGGCAGTGGTTAGAAGAACACAAGGGGTGAGGGGCGAATGCCCTCCCGTCACCCAGAATCAGGCCCTGTAAGGTCAGGGTTCTTCCCATGGGGCCCAGGGGCACCCGGTGGAGGTGAGGGATGGGTGAGGCATCCCAAATGCCTTGAGATTGTGAGATTGTGTGTGTGTGTGTGTGTAATGTGTTGAAGGTGGATTTTTTTTTTTTCCTTTTAGAGAAAGAATCCAAATACAGAATTTTTATCAGATCCTCAAAGTCATCATAATCTCTAAAGGGGTAAGAATGACTTATGGCCAAGTATTGGGAAAACTGTTTGATGAAGTCAAACCTTTGGCTTCTCAGGGCAGGTCTTTGTTGCCAGCATATCCCTTCCCTTTAAGAAGCGTCTCTCATTGGCCTCTGGCTGTGTTACATCTGCCTGCTTCATGTCAGGTGGAAGGGCACAGACATATCTCCTCATTCCCCCTAAAGCAGGGTTTGTTGGGCAAACTATCGCCTGAGGGCTAGCGGCTTGTTTCTGTAAACTCAAGTTTCCAATTCCAGAAATATGTTAACCACTTTATCAATAAAGATTTATTGGAACAAAGCCACATCCATTTGTTTACAATTATGTCTGCTTTCCCTCTAAAACTGTAGGCCTGGGAAATTTCAACAGAGTCCAACCACGTGGCCTGCAAACCCGAAGTATTTCCTACGTGGTCCTTTGAGAAGACGTCCCGCCAACTCCTGCTGAGAAGCGGGACAGGCTACAAGCAGGAGTCAAACGGACTTGACTGTGCCACGGACTCGCTGTGTGTCCTTGGGCAAATTGCTTAACCTCTCTGAGATGTCATCGCCACATCTGTGACACAGTCACTGTGCTGGCCTCATAGCATTGTTACGGGGTCCCAGCTGCTTCCACAGATGGATGCTCATTGAATGGGACGAATCATTTAGTGACAGCATCCGCTTTGGGGTCCCAGTCTGGCCATCTTTCCTTTAATCATAACATTTCTTTTCCTTGTCTACTTGCATGCGGGCTAAAACAGTGGTCCTAAACCTGACTGCCTTTCACACTGGGGAAGGGACAGGATGGTACCACTTGGCAGTGGCCAGGCCCCCAGGCCTAGAGCCTTCCCGGGCGTAAGCTCTCATCTAAATCCCAGGTGGTATTATCTATCCTTCCTTTAGGAAAGAATGAATTACAGCAACCTACGACCTTGACTGAGATTTTAGCTCGTCTCTCCTTGGAGCCCTTTGGAGTTTCCAGAGCAACTACTTCTCGAACTTAGTCGCAGACCATGGTTCTCAACTGCGGGTGCTTTTGCCCACCAGAGGTCCTTGGGCACGACCGGAAGGCATTTTGGATGGTCACGGTCACCACGAGACCATGTGCTAGTGGCGTCTGATTAGGAGAGGGATGCTGCTCAACACGGCGTGTGCAAGGAAGCTCCTCCCAGGAATGAGTTCCTGGGCCTCAAATGTCACTAGTTTAAGGACTCGACGCTGCTTTAAAACAACGGGAAACAACGGCGTTGGTGGCAGGAGTCCCTGTGTCGTGGCCTTTGAGGGTTTGTTGGGCAAACTATCGCCTGAGGGCTAGCGGCTTGTTTCTGTAAACTCAAGTTTCCAATTCCAGAAATATGTTAACCACTTTATCAATAAAGATTTATTGGAACAAAGCCACATCCATTTGTTTACAATTATGTCTGCTTTCCCTCTAAAACTGTAGGCCTGGGAAATTTCAACAGAGTCCAACCACGTGGCCTGCAAACCCGAAGTATTTCCTACGTGGTCCTTTGAGAAGACGTCTGCCAACTCCTGCTGAGAAGCGGGACAGGCTACAAGCAGGAGTCAAACGGACTTGACTGTGCCACGGACTCGCTGTGTGTCCTTGGGCAAATTGCTTAACCTCTCTGAGATGTCATCGCCACATCTGTGACACAGTCACTGTGCTGGCCTCATAGCATTGTTACGGGGTCCCAGCTGCTTCCACAGATGGATGCTCATTGAATGGGACGAATCATTTAGTGACAGCATCCGCTTTGGGGTCCCAGTCTGGCCATCTTTCCTTTAATCATAACATTTCTTTTCCTTGTCTACTTGCATGCGGGCTAAAACAGTGGTCCTAAACCTGACTGCCTTTCACACTGGGGAAGGGACAGGATGGTACCACTTGGCAGTGGCCAGGCCCCCAGGCCTAGAGCCTTCCCGGGCGTAAGCTCTCATCTAAATCCCAGGTGGTATTATCTATCCTTCCTTTAGGAAAGAATGAATTACAGCAACCTACGACCTTGACTGAGATTTTAGCTCGTCTCTCCTTGGAGCCCTTTGGAGTTTCCAGAGCAACTACTTCTCGAACTTAGTCGCAGACCATGGTTCTCAACTGCGGGTGCTTTTGCCCACCAGAGGTCCTTGGGCACGACCGGAAGGCATTTTGGATGGTCACGGTCACCACGAGACCATGTGCTAGTGGCGTCTGATTAGGAGAGGGATGCTGCTCAACACGGCGTGTGCAAGGAAGCTCCTCCCAGGAATGAGTTCCTGGGCCTCAAATGTCACTAGTTTAAGGACTCGAGACGCTGCTTTAAAACAACGGGAAACAACGGCGTTGGTGGCAGGAGTCCCTGTGTCGTGGCGAATATCAGTGGGATTTTTCAGGAAGGGAAATCAGTATCTTGGGAGTGGGCGGGGCTCCCGGCCGTCCCCCACCCCCCACCCCCCACGGCGGCATTGGCTCACCCGTAGGAATGCCCAATGAGCACGTTGCGCTTCTTGGCGTAGCGCATGAAGATGGCACGCATGTCCTCCGCCAGGGCGTAGAAGGTGTAGGCGGCGGCTACCTGGGGCGCCGAGCTGGCCCCGTGGCCGGCCAAGTCGGGCGCCACCACCTCGTAGCCCAGGCGCACAAAGAAGTCCAGCTGTTCCTTCCAAATGGCCAGGGAGCCGCCCACGCCGTGGATGAAGAACAGCACCACGTCGGCCTGGGCGCCCTTGCAGCTGGTGATGCGTTTCTCGCAGTCAATGTGGATGGTCCGCTTGGGGCGTCGGGCCCGCCGCCGGCGTCCACCACTGCCACTCCCGTTACTGCCCGAGACTGAGCGGCCCTCGCTGCCCGCTGGGTCCGCCAGCTCTACCTCCAGGGCGGCTGGGGGCTCCCCAGAGCCATTCTGCCCATGCAGGAGGTCAGCTCGTGGTGCCCGGCCCAGGTTCTCCACAAGTAACCGCCCATTGCGGTACACGGTGATCCTGCGTTGGCAGCGGACCAAGCCGGACTGGTCCCCCTGGGCGGCGTCTGACAGCGGTGGAGGTAGGGTGGGGGCCGGAGCGGGTCCAGCGTGCTTCACCCGCAGCACGCGGCCAGGCTTGACCTCCACAAAGGTGTAGCCATCGCTGGACTCCACACTCTCTAGTGGCCCCACCGCATTGGGTGGCGCGCCCAGCAGGCAGCAAAAGATCCCATCGGCCACCCCGGTCAGCATGGTGTGTCCTGTGAGTGGGGTGACAGCCAGGTCAGCGGCCCTCCACACAGGCTGGCCCTCCATGCCCACAGAACCCACTCTCCATATCTGAGTTAGGGGAGTTGCCCTGAAAAGCCCCGTCTAGGCTCCCGGTGAGGGTGGGTAGAACCAGCCATGGGCTTCCCTGGCAGCTCAGTGGGTACTGAATTCCCCTGTCATGCAGGAGACCCTGGTTTGATTCCTGGGTTGGGAAGATCCCCTGGAGGAAGGATAGGCTACCCACTCCAGTATTCTTGGGCTTTCCTGGTGACTCAAAAGGTAAGGAATCGGCCACAGTGCGGGAGACCTGGGTTCCACCCCTGGGTTGGGAAGATCCCTTGGAGGACGGCATGGCTACCCACTCAGTATTCTTGCCTGGATAATGCCATGGATGGAGGAGCCTGGTGGGCTGCAGTCCATGGGGCTGCAGAGGGTCAAACAGGACTGAGCGACTAAGCCCAGCACAGCAGAATCAGCCATTCACTGAGATGCTGGGTCTGGTCAGTGCCTGTGTGGTGGTCAGCCACCTCCCTGGGTCAGCCTAGTTGACCCTAAAGAGAAGGCTGTGGGCACCAAGGGGCATCTAAGGGGAAGGTAGTAGAGTTGGGGGTAGGCGGACTTCCTGGAGGCGGGGACATTGTGGAAAATAGGGCCCATCCCTGAGGACCCTGCCACTCAGGTTTATAGCTTATGCCCTCATAAATCCATTCTTTCATTTGTCCATCCATGCATTCGTGCATTTGTTTCTTAACTCAATTTCATTAAACCAGCATATCCGAGGGTGCCAACAAATATCTAAAAGGTGCAGATCCCAGGAGGCCCATCCCGGCCTCTAAACGTGGTTTCTGCAAGTTGAGGCAGCGGACCAAGCCGGACTGGTCCCCTGGGCGGCGTCTGACAGCGGTGGAGGTAGGGTGGGGGCCGGGCGGGTCCAGCGTGCTTCACCCGCAGCACGCGGCCAGGCTTGACCTCCACAAAGGTGTAGCCATCGCTGGACTCCACACTCTCTAGTGGCCCCACCGCATTGGGTGGCGCGCCCAGCAGGCAGCAAAAGATCCCATCGGCCACCCCGGTCAGCATGGTGTGTCCTGTGAGTGGGGTGACAGCCAGGTCAGCGGCCCTCCACACAGGCTGGCCCTCCATGCCCACAGAACCCACTCTCCATATCTGAGTTAGGGGAGTTGCCCTGAAAAGCCCCGTCTAGGCTCCCGGTGAGGGTGGGTAGAACCAGCCATGGGCTTCCCTGGCAGCTCAGTGGGTACTGAATTCCCCTGTCATGCAGGAGACCCTGGTTTGATTCCTGGGTTGGGAAGATCCCCTGGAGGAAGGATAGGCTACCCACTCCAGTATTCTTGGGCTTTCCTGGTGACTCAAAAGGTAAGGAATCGGCCACAGTGCGGGAGACCTGGGTTCCACCCCTGGGTTGGGAAGATCCCTTGGAGGACGGCATGGCTACCCACTCAGTATTCTTGCCTGGATAATGCCATGGATGGAGGAGCCTGGTGGGCTGCAGTCCATGGGGCTGCAGAGGGTCAAACAGGACTGAGCGACTAAGCCCAGCACAGCAGAATCAGCCATTCACTGAGATGCTGGGTCTGGTCAGTGCCTGTGTGGTGGTCAGCCACCTCCCTGGGTCAGCCTAGTTGACCCTAAAGAGAAGGCTGTGGGCACCAAGGGGCATCTAAGGGGAAGGTAGTAGAGTTGGGGGTAGGCGGACTTCCTGGAGGCGGGGACATTGTGGCAAATGGGGCCCATCCCTGAGGACCCTGCCACTCAGGTTTATAGCTTATGCCCTCATAAATCCATTCTTTCATTTGTCCATCCATGCATTCGTGCATTTGTTTCTTAACTCAATTTCATTAAACCAGCATATCCCGAGGGTGCCAACAAATATCTAAAAAGGTGCAGATCCCAGGGAGGCCCATCCCCGGCCTCTAAACGTGGTTTCTGCAAGTTGAGGCCCTGGGAGAGGAGTCTCAGGACCCAGCTCCGGACGGCCTTGCCCCAAGACCCTGGGTGCAATGGGTCTGTTTCACAGACCAACAAGCTGAGGCCCAGACTCTGGGAAGAGGCTGCTCTGTCCCCACTGGCCAGTACTCTGGGCTCTAGCAAACCTGATACACAGCCTCCAGGGGTGGAGATGAAGATAGAGAAGGTAAAGCCCTGGCTGGGGGCCTCCAGGCCTGCATCCCCCGCCCTGGGCCACCACCCCCACCCTCCGTGGCCATGGCAACTGCAGGCAGTTACATAACTCCAGGGGGATACCCGTGCAGCGCACCCCCATTGTTTAGGTCCGGGTGGTGGGACCAACCCCTCCCCATCCCCATCCTGGGCTCCTCGGGGAAGACAAACGCTGAAAACCGGCCTGCGCTGGCCCATACTTACTGGCGGAGGGGGAGCAGGCCGCGCCCCCAGTCTCCGGTGGGGTTCCGACCTGGGATTGCGGAGGGGGGCGCAGATGCGCCATGCCAGAGCCACCCCCACCTCCGCCACCTGGGTGCCCATCAGCCCTGTGGCGGGATCGAGGCCACTTGGGCTCCGCGGCTTCCTGAGAGCCCGAAGGCGGTCTTTGTGGACACCCCCCCCACTTCAAAGTGAAGCACCCAGGGGCCTCAATGTCGCTTTCCCACGACCCTCTCCCTGCTCACCTCATCGAGGGCCCTGGGACCTGGGGCAGAGCAGAGGGGTCCCGGGCGGAGAAGCCAGCATCCGCCTGCAGCCGCCGTTTACATAGTGGCGAGGGGGCTGACCGGGCGGGTCTAGGCGGGCAAGCACGGACCCGGGCCGGTCAGCGCGGGGACATCCCGCTACCTTCGAGCAAGCCGGCCCTTTAAGCGTCTCCCCAGGGGGGCGGAACAGTGCGCCGATTGACTGGTCCCTCGACCAGTCAAAGTTGCCGAATGACCTGGCCTAGTTAGGCTACCAATCGGAGTAGGAAACTCTGGGATTAGGGCGGGCTCTTGGAGACAACGGCCCCGCCTCCCTCGGGGGTTCACGGAGGTGGAAGGAGGGATTGGGCCTGGTCCAAGGCCGAGAAGGAGTCCGAACCTGAGGACTTCTGGCCCCTGGGAAGTAGCAAACCAGAGAGCCCTCCTCGCTACAAAGAGCATCTCCTCAGCTAGCCTCAGCCTCTGAACTGTCCTGTCCCCTCCAAACGGCACCTCCTTGTCCCTCGCTCTAAGCTGACCTTTCCTTTCCTTTGCAATTTCAGGCGGGGAACTGGTTCATAAAAGGGCACAAGGTCACAAAGTGAACTGAGGGGCAGAGGCAGGACTTGGAACTGTGCCTGTGTGATTCTAAGTCCTGCAAATTGTTATTCTTTAAGCCATTAAACAGGTGTCTTTGAGCTATTAGGAACTGGAGTTTCACAGATAGGCCAATCTAACCGCTGATCAGTTTAACTGGTGACTCTGATCTCAGCTGGAGCCAGAGAGCCCACGGCTCAAATCCAGCTTCTGCCCTTTGCTGATAGATGACCTTGGGCAGGTCCCTTCCCTGAGACGCCATTTATGTCTCTATGAAGTTCATTCCCTCATGAGTTTGTTAGGCATGTAAAACTCAACAGGGAAAGTGCTCTATACATTACTGACATTGGTACGGTTCTGCTGAGATACTGTGGTAGTTTGATAAAGGATGGTGCAGGTAGGAAAGGCTTCAGAGGACAAGGGGTTAACCATCCCTTGCCCACTCCTATCCCCTGGAATTTGCTGCCAGAGCTGGATTAGGTCCAGCCACCCACTCTTTGCCCCCTAAGGGTGCTCCTGGGAGACTACAGTTTATTCATGCAGAAAAAATTCCCCTCCCCGTCTCCAAGCTGGGAGAGGTTGGGGTGTCTGCAGGGAAAAGCTCAGGGGGTGGTAGGGGGAGGAGAGGCAGCGTTGGATCAGAGGGAGGGACAGGACTGGGGGAAAGGAGAGTATCTGAGGATAATTTTTAAAAGATGGCTAGAGGAATACCAGGCAAAGGAGGGTGTAGCTGAAATTTAGGTTGTATGTCCAAGGCAGGCTTCAAATGCCTGTCAGATATTTTCCCTAGGGCAATGGGGAGCCATAGAGGGAGTGTAAGAAGGGAAAGAGCTCAGGTACGAGTATTAGAAAAACAGGGCTTGACCGGGGGCACCGCCAAGGGCAAGCCTGCAATCCTTGAGTTCTGCAGATAGAGAAACTGAATGACCACCCCAAGGACATCTAGCCAAGTCCAACTCAGACCTCCTGGGCGTCCCGCCAAGGGGCGGAGACTTGGCTTGAGGCTAAAGGAAAGCTGCCAGCCAGCTGTGCGCCATCTGCCTCTCTCCGGCTCGAGTGGGAGACTGAACCAGCCATTTCCTAAGGATGCCACCAGCTGCGCCACTGTCACCCCAAGGCACCCTCTGCAGGTCTACCGGAGGGGAAACTACAACTCCTAGCAGGCCCAAGGAAATAATGTTTTGTAGGCATGCTCATGCGGAGAAGCGCCGCTGCCTGCCACCTGCTGGTCAAGTGGAAGAGCTAGACTCTCCTGAGGACACGGACGCTCTAGCCAGAGGAGCCGTGCGCCCACGTAGAACTACAATTCCCGCGGCAATGAGGGCTAGGCTGTAGAGGAAACTACATTTCCCAGAAGCCCTCGTTCCGTAGCTGCGGAGCCTATGGGCTTCGGAATCGCTGGGAACTGCGTGCTCGCGGGAGAACATGGCTCTCTGTGTCAGATCTGTTGGTGGCCTCTTGGGCCCCGTCAGTAGGTCAACGGCGCTGCTGAGTGGCAGGTGAGTGCTCAGGGGACCTCTTCCCAAATCCGGGAGTAAGGGTGGCGTCGAGGACTGCCTCTAGGTGTTTACCACCTACGTGAACTTCCAGTGTCTTGCGAACTCCTCCAGGGCCTTTTGATTCCAGGCTGCCTCCTGGCTTCGGTGGTAAAGAATGTGCTCAGACAGTAAAGAATGGGCCTGCCCTGCAGAAGACCAGGGTTCGATCCCTGGATCGCGAAGATTCGCTGGAGAAGGGAATGGGAACCAGCTCCAGTACTCTTGCCTGGAGAATTCCATGGAGAGAGGAGCCTGGTGGCCCATTCCCGGGGTCGCTGAGTCAGACACGACTGAGTGTCTAACTTTCACTTTCCAACTCCTGGACCTGTCAGATATTTTCCCTAGGGCAATGGGGAGCCATAGAGGGAGTGTAAGAAGGGAAAGAGCTCAGGTACGAGTATTAGAAAAACAGGGCTTGACCGGGGGCACCGCCAAGGGCAAGCCTGCAATCCTTGAGTTCTGCAGATAGAGAAACTGAATGACCACCCCAAGGACATCTAGCCAAGTCCAACTCAGACCTCCTGGGCGTCCCGCCAAGGGGCGGAGACTTGGCTTGAGGCTAAAGGAAAGCTGCCAGCCAGCTGTGCGCCATCTGCCTCTCTCCGGCTCGAGTGGGAGACTGAACCAGCCATTTCCTAAGGATGCCACCAGCTGCGCCACTGTCACCCCAAGGCACCCTCTGCAGGTCTACCGGAGGGGAAACTACAACTCCTAGCAGGCCCAAGGAAATAATGTTTTGTAGGCATGCTCATGCGGAGAAGGCGCCGCTGCCTGCCACCTGCTGGTCAAGTGGAAGAGCTAGACTCTCCTGAGGACACGGACGCTCTAGCCAGAGGAGCCGTGCGCCCACGTAGAACTACAATTCCCGCGGCAATGAGGGCTAGGCTGTAGAGGAAACTACATTTCCCAGAAGCCCTCGTTCCGTAGCTGCGGAGCCTATGGGCTTCGGAATCGCTGGGAACTGCGTGCTCGCGGGAGAACATGGCTCTCTGTGTCAGATCTGTTGGTGGCCTCTTGGGCCCCGTCAGTAGGTCAACGGCGCTGCTGAGTGGCAGGTGAGTGCTCAGGGGACCTCTTCCCAAATCCGGGAGTAAGGGTGGCGTCGAGGACTGCCTCTAGGTGTTTACCACCTACGTGAACTTCCAGTGTCTTGCGAACTCCTCCAGGGCCTTTTGATTCCAGGCTGCCTCCTGGCTTCGGTGGTAAAGAATGTGCTCAGACAGTAAAGAATGGGCCTGCCCTGCAGAAGACCAGGGTTCGATCCCTGGATCGCGAAGATTCGCTGGAGAAGGGAATGGGAACCAGCTCCAGTACTCTTGCCTGGAGAATTCCATGGAGAGAGGAGCCTGGTGGCCCCCATTCCCGGGGGTCGCTGAGTCAGACACGACTGAGTGTCTAACTTTCACTTTCCAACTCCTGGCCTTGATCTGGAAGCCGCAGCTTGGAGAGGTTGAGCCCCCACGCAAAAATTACACAGCCTCCTGTTGACCTTTCTCGTCGTCTCTCTCTGCTCCCGTAGGTGGCTCCAAGGTCCCCGGGGCTGGCTGGGGCTCCCCGACGCCTGGGGACTCCCCAACCTGCAGCAGACCCGGGCCAGGACGCGCGGGAACGAATATCAGCCCAGCAACATCAAGCGCAAGAATAAGCACGGTTGGATTCGGCGCCTGAGCACGCCAAACGGCGTCCAGGTCATTCTTCGCCGCATGCACAAGGGTCGAAAATCGTTGAGCCATTGAGGAGCACGACGCTGCAGTCTGGACCCCCGTTAAAGCATTTCGCTCGCTTCGCCTGCGGCTGTTTTTGTGGCGAGCTGGGGAGAAGGGACGACTGGGACTCGGACATGAATCCTCCGTAGATTTCGGGAAGAGGGAGCGGAAAGTCAGACCTTGCCAGAATGCCATTTTGCGCTTTGAATTAGGAAGGCTTTGGAGCAATAGTCCACACATGTTACAATGAACACTTTTGTAACTCAGTATACAGCTGTACTCGCAACGCGTCCTGCCGTCTCCTGTGGGACAGATATAAATATTTCAGAATGCACCTCTCTAAAATAATACATATTAACAGAACTTTTCACAGCTTTATGTCATCAAAAGTCTAATAAATGTTCAAATTTTCGCTTATAAGAATGTCCTAATTCTCACAGTTCTAGGAAGGTTTGTGAGAGGTGGGTGGGGTTTGAACCCTCCACCTGCCCCTTGGGAATGGGCGCTGTGACATTGAACAAGACCTTAGCCCTCGGAGGTTCACTTGGCTCCTGTAAAAAGGGACTTTCCTGGCGGTCCGGTGGCCAGCATAACCCAGGCTCCCGACTGCAGGCGGGTGGGTTCAGGCTGGCCGGCCGTAGGGGACCGCCAAGGGTAAAGGAGGCTCATCCTTAAAATGGGAGCATCCCTGGTGGCTCAGATGGTAAAGAGTCTGCTTACAATGCGGGAGACCTAGTTTTGATCCCTGGAAGATCCCCTGGAGAAGGAAATGACAACTCATTCGGGTATTCTTGCCTGGAGAATCCCATGGACAGAGGAGCCTGGTGGGCTACAGTCCATAGCGTCGCAAAGATTCGGACACGACTGAGCAACTTTGCTGTGTTACTGTTGGAGTAGTAATACTTAGTAGATTCCATTTAGTGACTTATTGAGTACTTCGTCAAAAAGACCTTGCTATCTCCAAGCTGTCAAGCTGGTGGGGGTGGGAGGCTTAATTCATACCCAGGCAATTTGGACCCAGTAGACATTGGAGTCGGAGCTGGGAAGACGTTTCTGAGGATATAGGAGCCCAGAGGAAGCAATTTAGGAGCACGACGCTGCAGTCTGGACCCCGTTAAAGCATTTCGCTCGCCTGCGGCTGTTTTTGTGGCGAGCTGGGGAGAAGGGACGACTGGGACTCGGACATGAATCCTCCGTAGATTTCGGGAAGAGGGAGCGGAAAGTCAGACCTTGCCAGAATGCCATTTTGCGCTTTGAATTAGGAAGGCTTTGGAGCAATAGTCCACACATGTTACAATGAACACTTTTGTAACTCAGTATACAGCTGTACTCGCAACGCGTCCTGCCGTCTCCTGTGGGACAGATATAAATATTTCAGAATGCACCTCTCTAAAATAATACATATTAACAGAACTTTTCACAGCTTTATGTCATCAAAAGTCTAATAAATGTTCAAATTTTCGCTTATAAGAATGTCCTAATTCTCACAGTTCTAGGAAGGTTTGTGAGAGGTGGGTGGGGTTTGAACCCTCCACCTGCCCCTTGGGAATGGGCGCTGTGACATTGAACAAGACCTTAGCCCTCGGAGGTTCACTTGGCTCCTGTAAAAAGGGACTTTCCTGGCGGTCCGGTGGCCAGCATAACCCAGGCTCCCGACTGCAGGCGGGTGGGTTCAGGCTGGCCGGCCGTAGGGGACCGCCAAGGGTAAAGGAGGCTCATCCTTAAAATGGGAGCATCCCTGGTGGCTCAGATGGTAAAGAGTCTGCTTACAATGCGGGAGACCTAGTTTTGATCCCTGGAAGATCCCCTGGAGAAGGAAATGACAACTCATTCGGGTATTCTTGCCTGGAGAATCCCATGGACAGAGGAGCCTGGTGGGCTACAGTCCATAGCGTCGCAAAGATTCGGACACGACTGAGCAACTTTGCTGTGTTACTGTTGGAGTAGTAATACTTAGTAGATTCCATTTAGTGACTTATTGAGTACTTCGTCAAAAAGACCTTGCTATCTCCAAGCTGTCAAGCTGGTGGGGGTGGGAGGCTTAATTCATACCCAGGCAATTTGGACCCAGTAGACATTGGAGTCGGAGCTGGGAAGACGTTTCTGAGGATATAGGAGCCCAGAGGAAGCATAGAGGTCCCGGAAGCGCCCGAAATTTCTGGGCGAGGAGGCGGGACTGGCTCCTTCGGGGAGTCATGGGAAGTGTTGCAGAGAAACTCTTAAGTTCAAAGACATTCAAGCGGTTAGTGTGGGGGTAGTTTAAATGTGCTGAAACCTAAAGGCTGGAACCCCGGGGAAGAAGCTGGGATCGTTACGGCGGGTCCCCATCCATCAGGGCAGCTGTGAGAATCCCATGAGCCACCATACGAAAAAGCATAACAAACACGAGCGAGACCCCTGGGGTTGGTGGGGTCTCCTGATGTTGAGAACTACACATCCCAAGAGGCTTTGGGAGCCGGCCTCCACCCATTTCCGGATATCGCCGCTCTCCGCTTGCTGTCCCGGGCGGGGTTTTGCCCTCTCAACCTAATCTGACCACGAAGGAAGAGGCGTGACGACCAATGGGCGCGGGGCTTACACGGGTATGACCAATGAGAGTGGGCAAAGACGTCATAACCTGGGGGCGGAGCCAAAGGGCGGACCAATGACGGAAGGGGACCGCACCAGCGGGCTCGGCTGTGCAGTGGCTGGAAGTTATACTGTGCGGCGGCAGCTAAGAAGGCGGCTGTGGCGGCGGTGGCGGCGCCTGCGGCGGTGGCTGAGGCGGCGACGGAGGAAACAGAAGATGGTGAGGATGGCCGCCAGGGCCGTACTACCCCTTCGCTCGACAAAATGGCGCCGCGGGCCCACCCCCCTCCAGGAATCCCCCAGGCCCCTCACCGCCCTACCGGCTCCCTCGGGTCCGGGCCCGCCCCTCCCTCTGACCTGTGACCTTATATCTCCCCCAGACCCAGCTTTTAGCTTCCAGTTGACCCCACCCTGGCTCCGTCTTCGACCCCTGACCCTTTCTAGGCTTCCAGGCCCTGACAACTCATTCATTTCCGGGTCGCAGGTCCCCGGAAATCACCTAAGGATGGGGATGGGGTCCCCGAGACCCCGGCTCAGGCCTCGTCCTCCGGGCGCCCTGGGCCCTTCCAAGCTTGGTGGAGGCTATTCATACCCAGGCAATTTGGACCCAGTAGACATTGGAGTCGGAGCTGGGAAGACGTTTCTGAGGATATAGGAGCCCAGAGGAAGCATAGAGGTCCCGGAAGCGCCCGAAATTTCTGGGCGAGGAGGCGGGACTGGCTCCTTCGGGGAGTCATGGGAAGTGTTGCAGAGAAACTCTTAAGTTCAAAGACATTCAAGCGGTTAGTGTGGGGGTAGTTTAAATGTGCTGAAACCTAAAGGCTGGAACCCCGGGGAAGAAGCTGGGATCGTTACGGCGGGTCCCCATCCATCAGGGCAGCTGTGAGAATCCCATGAGCCACCATACGAAAAAGCATAACAAACACGAGCGAGACCCCTGGGGTTGGTGGGGGCTCCTGATGTTGAGAACTACACATCCCAAGAGGCTTTGGGAGCCGGCCTCCACCCATTTCCGGATATCGCCGCTCTCCGCTTGCTGTCCCGGGCGGGGTTTTGCCCTCTCAACCTAATCTGACCACGAAGGAAGAGGCGTGACGACCAATGGGCGCGGGGCTTACACGGGTATGACCAATGAGAGTGGGCAAAGACGTCATAACCTGGGGGCGGAGCCAAAGGGCGGACCAATGACGGAAGGGGACCGCACCAGCGGGCTCGGCTGTGCAGTGGCTGGAAGTTATACTGTGCGGCGGCAGCTAAGAAGGCGGCTGTGGCGGCGGTGGCGGCGCCTGCGGCGGTGGCTGAGGCGGCGACGGAGGAAACAGAAGATGGTGAGGATGGCCGCCAGGGCCGTACTACCCCTTCGCTCGACAAAATGGCGCCGCGGGCCCACCCCCCTCCAGGAATCCCCCAGGCCCCTCACCGCCCTACCCGGCTCCCTCGGGTCCGGGCCCGCCCCTCCCTCTGACCTGTGACCTTATATCTCCCCCAGACCCAGCTTTTAGCTTCCAGTTGACCCCACCCTGGCTCCGTCTTCGACCCCTGACCCTTTCTAGGCTTCCAGGCCCTGACAACTCATTCATTTCCGGGTCGCAGGTCCCCCGGAAATCACCTAAGGGATGGGGATGGGGTCCCCCGAGACCCCCGGCTCAGGCCTCGTCCTCCGGGCGCCGGGCCTGGGCCCTTCCAGTTCGGGAGGGCTTGGGAGGCCGGCCTGAGCGTCGGGGCGGGGAGGGGGCTTGACATGCTGGCAAGCGGGGCTTTGTCGCCAGAGGAAGTGCGACATCGCGAACTGCCCATGGTCCCTCCGAGCCCTGACCCCACCTCCCGCATTCCTGCCCTGACCAGCTTGAAGAGGGAGCGGCCTTATCGCCCCAGCCCCCAGGCCCTGTCCGTGTTCCGTGGGGGCAGCTATAGTCCAGACCTCCTAGGGTTGCGATAATTTAGGGAACTGACGTCTTCAAGGGCTTGGGACAGCACAGGCTCAGCAGATAAGCTGGGGAACTCGGGGATGGTGACATCCTCTCCCAGCTGCCTCCTCATCTTGAAGTGGGGATAATGCCAACTTGTTGTAGGGAGGTTCAGATCCCGCTTGGGCTGCTCTGTCCTACTGGGGTTTGAGTCCTGTGGGTCTTTGGAGTTCAGTCTCTCCACCTGTGAAGTGGGACATGACTTTAGAGCTGGGCTGAAGCCCCCTCCTTCCTCCCACTGCTTGGCCTCCCCAGGGCAGACAGAGTGGGTGGAAGCTTTCATCAGGGTAGATCAAACCCCGTGTCCCTGGACCCAGGGTCCCAACCCACAAGCCATAGTCTTGAGATGTGATGGGGTGGTGGGCAGGAAAAGAATTCTTCTCAGGAGGAGTGTGGGAAAGTGATTGGTGAACTCCTAGGGGATTTTCTTCTCGGGGGTGGCGGCGCCTGCGGCGGTGGCTGAGGCGGCGACGGAGGAAACAGAAGATGGTGAGGATGGCCGCCAGGGCCGTACTACCCCTTCGCTCGACAAAATGGCGCCGCGGGCCCACCCCCCTCCAGGAATCCCCCAGGCCCCTCACCGCCCTACCCGGCTCCCTCGGGTCCGGGCCCGCCCCTCCCTCTGACCTGTGACCTTATATCTCCCCCAGACCCAGCTTTTAGCTTCCAGTTGACCCCACCCTGGCTCCGTCTTCGACCCCTGACCCTTTCTAGGCTTCCAGGCCCTGACAACTCATTCATTTCCGGGTCGCAGGTCCCCCGGAAATCACCTAAGGGATGGGGATGGGGTCCCCCGAGACCCCCGGCTCAGGCCTCGTCCTCCGGGCGCCGGGCCTGGGCCCTTCCAGTTCGGGAGGGCTTGGGAGGCCGGCCTGAGCGTCGGGGCGGGGAGGGGGCTTGACATGCTGGCAAGCGGGGCTTTGTCGCCAGAGGAAGTGCGACATCGCGAACTGCCCATGGTCCCTCCGAGCCCTGACCCCACCTCCCGCATTCCTGCCCTGACCAGCTTGAAGAGGGAGCGGCCTTATCGCCCCAGCCCCCAGGCCCTGTCCGTGTTCCGTGGGGCAGCTATAGTCCAGACCTCCTAGGGTTGCGATAATTTAGGGAACTGACGTCTTCAAGGGCTTGGGACAGCACAGGCTCAGCAGATAAGCTGGGGAACTCGGGGATGGTGACATCCTCTCCCAGCTGCCTCCTCATCTTGAAGTGGGGATAATGCCAACTTGTTGTAGGGAGGTTCAGATCCCGCTTGGGCTGCTCTGTCCTACTGGGGTTTGAGTCCTGTGGGTCTTTGGAGTTCAGTCTCTCCACCTGTGAAGTGGGACATGACTTTAGAGCTGGGCTGAAGCCCCCTCCTTCCTCCCACTGCTTGGCCTCCCCAGGGCAGACAGAGTGGGTGGAAGCTTTCATCAGGGTAGATCAAACCCCGTGTCCCTGGACCCAGGGTCCCAACCCACAAGCCATAGTCTTGAGATGTGATGGGGTGGTGGGCAGGAAAAGAATTCTTCTCAGGAGGAGTGTGGGAAAGTGATTGGTGAACTCCTAGCCGGTGAGTCCCCAGGCCTGGGCCGTGTCCTTGGTAGCTCGCTGCAGCCTCAGGGCGCACGCTCAGTCCCTATGAGGGTTGGGTCGGCTCTGCCTCCGAGTGAAGTCTTGAACCCCTCCACGGCTCCCCACCCTGGTCCAGGCACGGCCACTTCCCCCCGACCCTGAACACCTGCTCCAGCCTCCTCCCTGGGCTCGCCTTGATCCTGCCCCCCTGGCGGTCTGGAATTAACCCAGAACCAGAGGGAGCTTTTAAAGATCTCCGCCAGAGAATACCACTTATCTTTGCCTACAGAACACTTTAGGGGGGCTTCCTGTGGTCACCTGAACGAAAGCTACCTCCCCCCTCAGCCTCCAAGGTCCCCCCGCCCACCTCT
Organism: Tragulus kanchil; assembly: GCA_022376925.1. Taxonomy (NCBI): domain Eukaryota; kingdom Metazoa; phylum Chordata; class Mammalia; order Artiodactyla; family Tragulidae; genus Tragulus; species Tragulus kanchil. The sequence continues at coordinate 16,277,474 of JAIOJX010000029.1, read as the reverse complement.
GTGACCTCATCTCTAACCTCCTCACTCCATCCCCCCCCCCTCCAGAGCTCCAGCCACTGTGGCCTTGTTTTCACAGCCTCACATTCCAGGTCCCTGCCTCCCCAGGGGCTTTGCACCTATTCCTGCTCCTGCCTGGAATGCCCTGCCTCCGGGACCCTCATCGGCTGGGAGGGTCCCTTCCGGACTGCAGGAAGGCCGCCATGTCTCCTCTCTCTTTTCTGCACACTGTTTCTTTTGCACATCTTGGTTTGGTTGGGTCCTTGGCAGGCTGCCCGCACAGGACTGGCGTATAGATAGTCGGGAGTGTTTGCTGAAGCAGTGGACAGCTTCTGGGGAACTCGGGGATGGTGACATCCTCTCCCAGCTGCCTCCTCATCTTGAAGTGGGGATAATGCCAACTTGTTGTAGGGAGGTTCAGATCCGCTTGGGCTGCTCTGTCCTACTGGGGTTTGAGTCCTGTGGGTCTTTGGAGTTCAGTCTCTCCACCTGTGAAGTGGGACATGACTTTAGAGCTGGGCTGAAGCCCCCTCCTTCCTCCCACTGCTTGGCCTCCCCAGGGCAGACAGAGTGGGTGGAAGCTTTCATCAGGGTAGATCAAACCCCGTGTCCCTGGACCCAGGGTCCCAACCCACAAGCCATAGTCTTGAGATGTGATGGGGTGGTGGGCAGGAAAAGAATTCTTCTCAGGAGGAGTGTGGGAAAGTGATTGGTGAACTCCTAGCCGGTGAGTCCCCAGGCCTGGGCCGTGTCCTTGGTAGCTCGCTGCAGCCTCAGGGCGCACGCTCAGTCCCTATGAGGGTTGGGTCGGCTCTGCCTCCGAGTGAAGTCTTGAACCCCTCCACGGCTCCCCACCCTGGTCCAGGCACGGCCACTTCCCCCCGACCCTGAACACCTGCTCCAGCCTCCTCCCTGGGCTCGCCTTGATCCTGCCCCCCTGGCGGTCTGGAATTAACCCAGAACCAGAGGGAGCTTTTAAAGATCTCCGCCAGAGAATACCACTTATCTTTGCCTACAGAACACTTTAGGGGGGCTTCCTGTGGTCACCTGAACGAAAGCTACCTCCCCCCTCAGCCTCCAAGGTCCCCCCGCCCACCTCTGTGACCTCATCTCTAACCTCCTCACTCCATCCCCCCCCCCTCCAGAGCTCCAGCCACTGTGGCCTTGTTTTCACAGCCTCACATTCCAGGTCCCTGCCTCCCCAGGGGCTTTGCACCTATTCCTGCTCCTGCCTGGAATGCCCTGCCTCCGGGGACCCTCATCGGCTGGGAGGGTCCCTTCCGGACTGCAGGAAGGCCGCCATGTCTCCTCTCTCTTTTCTGCACACTGTTTCTTTTGCACATCTTGGTTTGGTTGGGTCCTTGGCAGGCTGCCCGCACAGGGACTGGCGTATAGATAGTCGGGAGTGTTTGCTGAAGCAGTGGACAGCTTCTGGGCCCAGCTGTAGCTAGGGTTTGTCTGGCTGGGGGTGAGGCTCTCACCCTGTGCCAGAGGCCTTCTTTTCCGTCTCAGCTAACAGGAAGTGTAGGCCGTTCCCTGTGTACCTTTGTTGATTCTGCATAGATGCATTGATGCTAACAGCTCAGAGGACCTCAAGGGTGCTCTGGGCCCAGCTCTTGACCCTGTGTGGTCTTATTACAACTCAGAACAACCCTGGGAGGGATCCCCATTGGAACCCCCGGTTCACAGCAGGGCAGCCGGACGGCGAAGTCACCCACTCCTGGTCACACAGCCAGGGAGCAGCCTGTCCAGCATGCAGTGTGCAGGCCTGGGGCTCCAGAACTTCTCACCACTCTGCTGCCTGGCCTCTTCTAGGGCCCAGAGCTGAGCCAGCCCTGCCCTGCCCTCCGCCTTAGGGAGGGGGCCGTCCAGTGAGGGGGCTGGATTTGTCACCAGATGCCCTGGTTGGGTGGTGTGAGCCTGGCTCTGGGAGAGGCCCCTGAAGTGTGGGGAGAGGAGAGAGGGAGGGGGTTTTGAGCTGACTGGAGAGGTTGGTGGGTGTTTGCCACCTGGCGCATGGGGGGGCTTGTCTAGAGGGTGACTCCAGCCGGGGAGGGCCAAGCCCCGCCAGGGCTGCCGAGGGGGTTGAACTGGGACAGGGACCCCATCCTCTCCTGTTGGATCTCAAGGCCTGCATCGCCACATCTGGGCCAACTTTCCCTTTCCCCACCCCAGCTGTCGTGGGCCTCACACGGCGCCTCCTGGTGCCCTGCCCTCGTGGCCACTCTGCATTCGCCACATGGCTCTTTGGTCCACACCCGTGTCCCTGGGCACTGATGGCTCCCTGGGGCCAGGGTAGGACTGCTGTGGCTCCCTGCAGCGCCCTGGAGCCTGGCGTGGGGCCTGTCACGTAGCTGTGTCCTGAGAAAACCCTACCAGGTGGATGAAGCGGGCCCCATCATCTGGGACTGAGCCGAGACGGCTCCTGGGACAGGGGAGGCAAGTTGGAGGGGCTTTGAGCTGACTTCTGGGCAATAGGTCACCCAGATGTGAGGCCTCTGGGGTGGGAGCAGGAGGCCCATCCTGCTGCTGTCTTGCTGTGCTCCAGCAGAGGCAGGGATTGGGTCCCTTGAGGTCAGGAGCCCTATTCCTGCCTGCCCGAGAGGTTGACAGGACAGTGGCTTCCCTCAGGGGTCAGGCATGGTGACGGAGCACCCTGGGGGAGGTTCATGTGACCTGCAGGCTCTGTGTGTTAGTCTCCCTGTCGTGTCCGACTCTTTGTGACCTCATGGATTGTAGCCCCCCAGGCTCCTCTGTCCATGGGATTCTCCAGGCAAGAATACTGGGGGAGGTTGTCATTCCTTTCTCCAGGGGATCTTCCCGACCCAGCAGCCTCTGAGCTGGTGACTTTCAGGCAGGGAAGTGGAGGCACTGGTGTCTTGGAACAGGAGCTTTGCCTCTGAGCTTGGGTAAACCTGGATTCAGTCAGCTTTCTGTCTTCTTGTGGCTAGGGGCCCTCCAATGCGTGTCATGTGACCTTTCTGCCTCAGTTTCCTCACCTGTCTGATGGGCGACTCCAGCTTGGGAACGCCCTGGGAGCTCCCCAGCTGTCCTCCTCCAGGCCCGACGACAGCACTGCCTCCTGCTCTGGCGGGATGTCCCTCCCTGCTCCAGTCTCTCAGCCATCATCCCTCCCCGAGGCTCCTGTGCCTCGGTTTCCTGAGGCAGACACAGCTCTCTTTGGCCTTTATTCCTCGCATTTTATGGCCAGAGACCTGTCCCCCCGCCCAGAGTCAGGGTCTTCCCCTTCCAGACCCTCCCCGTCCTTGCCCACCTGGCGCGAGCCTGTCAGAAGAAGGACGGTCTAAGAGGCAGGGCCGCGGGTGAATGCTGTCGCTGGCTCCCTGGCACCTGCGGGCTTAAAACTTCTGGCTCCCGAGCCCCTGCCCGAGGCAGTGGGATGTGGGGGACAGGAAGTAGCCAGCCTGCTCCCTTTAGGCCTCTGCCCTTCCCCCCAGAGGCATTCTTCCCCTAGAAGGCAGCTTTTGACTGTGGGGACCCCAGGAGAAGCCCCCAAGCTGGCCGTCATTCCCACAGTGTTTCATGAAAAATTCAGCCAGGTTTAAAAAGCTGCCTCTGAGGGCTTCCCCTGGTGATCCAGTGGGTAAGGACACCGCCTTGCAGTGCAAGGGGCGCCAGTTCGATCCCTGGCCTGGACCCATGTGTCCAATTACCGAGTCGGAGCTCTGGAGCGCATTTGCCCAGAGCCAGCGCTCTGTGACAACAGAGGCCACCGCGATGGGAGGCCCACAGGAGCCAAAGAACAAAGACAGATGAAAATAGAGAAATGAAAGACCAATAGAAGTGGCCCGCCCGGCCCTCCCCCCCCCCAAAAGATAAATAAATAAAATTGGGAAAAAAAAAAAAAAAAGCTGCCTCTGAGACACTGAAACTTAGGTTTCTGAGCTTTCTCAGTACTTGGAAGCTCAGTTGTCCCTGGGCTCCGGGTCTTGTGTGCAGACAGCCCGTGGGTCCCCGCCGCCCTTTCCCCTTCACCCAGTCTTCTGCTCCCCAACCCCCATGCTCTGTCATCTGGGTCCTGGGGTGCCTTAGGGTGGATGAGTCTCTCTCCAGCCCAGGACTCTTCCCAGAAGTGCCTAAATGGAGGCGAGACCAGGAGTTGGATATTAAACAAGCACAGAAGGCAAGTCTGCAGTTGGATGGGCCCGGGACTGGCTCCCCACCCCACCGCTTGCTCCTGACTGGACACAAGTGTCTGAGCCTTTTTGAGCCTCAGTTTCCCCACAGCTTGCCCGGTGATGGGGGTATTGTAAGGACTGGGCTTCCCTCGCAGCTCAGATGGTTGAGGATCTGCCTGCAGTACGAGAGACCTGGGTTCAGTCTCTGGGCCTGGAAGATCCTCTGGAGAAGAGCATGGCAACCCACTCCAGTATTCTTGCCTAGAGAGTCCCACGGACAGAGGAGCCGGTCCACGGAGTTGCAAAGAATCGGATATGACTGAGCCACTAACATTTTCGTTTTCAAGGGAGGACATGCCCTGACCCTGGGGAGGTTTGCTTTGTTCTGGTTCTGAGAGAGAGGTCAGATGACCAGCCCAGGGGGATTTCCAGAGAACTTAAAGGAGAGAAGCAGAGGAAACCAGAAGTCATCAGGTGGCACCTCCTGCCACAGGTGCTCCGGGTGGCCCAGCCTGGTGCCTGGTTTCTCACTACCATCTTCTCTGTCTTCCAGGCAGATTTTTTGAAAGGACTGCCTGTCTACAACAAAAGCAATTTTAGTAGGTTTCATGCCGACTCTGTGTGCAAAGCCTCGGTGAGTACGTGGGCCATGAGCTGCCCTGAGGGAAAGGGTCAGGGGTGAGGTGTAGCCCAGGGGTCAGAGTCTTGCCTGGAACAGAGACTGAGCTGCAAGCCCAGCCCCACTTGAAATCCTCACTTATCTTTTGATCCTCACTTATCTTTTGCATGGGGGTAGGGGTGCCAGGCCAGGGGTGCGGGAACCCCAGACCCAGCCACTCTCCTAACCCACACCTTTCCAACCCTTCTGCAGAACCGACGTCCGTCCGTCTACCTGCCCACTCGCGAGTACCCGTCTGAACAGAGTAGGTGGCTGCCATCCTTCCATCCCATCCCAGCTGCCGAGGGGAAAGGCCAGGAGGTGGGGGTGGGGGGTGACCTGTGGGAAGCTGGGCCGCCTCCTCCCCTTGGGAGCAGCCAGAAGCCGGGGCGTTCCCTGGGACCCTCCTGATCTCCAGGCTGGCGTCCACAGCCGACCCTGCAGGGTCTGGAGCTGGCCCTCGTCTGTGGCTGGCTGGCTCTGGGTTACAGGTCTCTCGTGCTGTGGGGTGGATGGTCCACCCCAGCCTGGGGAGGGAGCCTCTAGGCAGAGGGACCTGCAGGGGAGAGCCTGGAGCTCGCAGAACAGGGGGATCTCACGTTATTTATGTGGTCAGAGTGTTTACTTTCAGCCATAACAAAGAACCCTAGACCCTTCTGGGCTGGTTCTGTGGTCGCTGGGGATCGGTCACATGGACCTGTGCTCCTCCTCTGTCTGGGAAAACAGGAGCTGGCATGCCGGGGCTCGCTCCCCGCCCAAGGGTGGAATCCGAACTCCACTTTGGACTCAGCATCTCCCTGAGAAGCTGGGACCCCGTGGGGCAGCGGCTCAGGCCGCGTGCTGGGTTGGGGGTGTGACTCGAGTCCCAGAGAGGCCACCCAGGGCAGAGATGGCCCAGGGGCCAGGTGGGGGTGGGGCCGGGCTGCCTGCAAGCAGCTCCCTCAGCTTCGGCCTGCAGCTCTGTCTGTCTTTCCTCCTAGTCATCGTGACAGAAAAAACAAACATTCTTTTGCGCTATCTACATCAACAATGGGACAAAAAGGTAAGGCACCTGGTATTCCAGTGCTGGGCCCTGGGGAAGGAGCACAGCCTGGTGGGGAGCTCTGAGGAGGCGCAGGACCCTGATGGCTGGGCCCTGAGTGTGCTAGTGGGGCCTTGAGGGCTGAGTAGGAGTTCGCCAGGTGATCCAGGAGAGGGAAGAATGTTCTAGAGGAGAGAAGGGCCGCACAGAGGCCACAGGGCACCGGTGTTCAGGGCTAGCCAGGCTGGGCTTGGTGAGCTGAGCGGAGGGGCCTGGCTCTCCAGAGGTGGGCAGCGCGGCCCTGGTGGCGGGTAGACAGACCTCGGTGCTGGTACCTGGAAGGTCCACGTGGTTCAGTCCAGGTCCGGGACTTCCTTGGTGGTCCAGCGGGTAAGACTCTGCTCCCCATGCAGGAGGTCTGGGTTCAAGTCCTGGTCAGAGAACTCGATCTCACGTGCTGCAGCTAAGGCCGAGTGGAGCCAAATAAAGAAATAATCCAAAAAAAAAAAAAAGGAATCCAGGCCCTACTAGGATGTCATCGCTGCAGTGAAGCCATACTTGCCTCGGGGCCATCTTTTAGACAGGATCTTTTTTCTTTCTTGAAAATGCATGTGTAGTTTTGTCATGTGGTCAGGTGTTTTCTTCTCTCCTAACGCTGCCTACCGGACAGCGCCCTGCTCTGGGCCAGGTTGAGGGGGCCCTGTGATGAAGTGGCTGCTCAGAGCCCCCCACTCCCAGGCTGCACAGTCTTGCTCCTCACCAGGGAGGGAAGGACCTTGGCCCAGATCATCACACTTTCCTCCTCTGTGGCAATTCAGGGGTTCCCCCAGGCAGCTGACGCGTGTCCTTTGCCCTCCAGCAGGGTGGGTGGCTTCTCTGTCTGAGAAATGGACCGGGTTGAGGGGAGGCCGTTGAGAAGACGTGGTGACTCCTTGAAGTGCCTGTCACAGGCGGGTGTCCCCAGGGGATTGTGGCTCGGCGGGTCAGGTCCAGAGGACAAAGGGCCGCCCGGCCCCGGGCCCTGGATCGACCCAGGCGCAGCTCTCTGATGCCCCTCGCCGCATGACCAGCCTCAGATTTCAGGCGCTCCCCAGGTCCCCGTGTAAACTCACAGGCCCTCTGCTTCCCCTGCCTCCCCTCCCAGAATGCTGCCAAGAAGAGAGACCAGGAGCAAGTGGACCTTGAGGGCGAGAGCTCGGCGCCACCCCGCAAGGTTGCACGGACCGACAGCCCAGACATGCACGAGGACACTTAAGACTCAGACGCCCCTCTAGGCGCCTCCTGTCTTGTCTCTCCTCACCCTCCTGCCTTGTGTAAGCGCCCCCCAACCCCTTCGCCGGCCCACCCACGCCCCATTGTCCATACCACTTCCAACCTTAGGAGCCAATGTATTTATTTTCCTTGAGTTTTTATTTATGCTATAAACGACAAGCGACGGTTCAAAGGGGACGTCAGACCCAGTAGTGTGATGTTGGTAGATGCTTTTAAAACTCTGCTCCCCATGCAGGAGGTCTGGGATCAAGTCCTGGTCAGAGAACTCGATCTCACGTGCTGCAGCTAAGGCCGAGTGGAGCCAAATAAAGAAATAATCCAAAAAAAAAAAAAAGGAATCCAGGCCCTACTAGGATGTCATCGCTGCAGTGAAGCCATACTTGCCTCGGGGCCATCTTTTAGACAGGATCTTTTTTCTTTCTTGAAAATGCATGTGTAGTTTTGTCATGTGGTCAGGTGTTTTCTTCTCTCCTAACGCTGCCTACCGGACAGCGCCCTGCTCTGGGCCAGGTTGAGGGGGCCCTGTGATGAAGTGGCTGCTCAGAGCCCCCCACTCCCAGGCTGCACAGTCTTGCTCCTCACCAGGGAGGGAAGGACCTTGGCCCAGATCATCACACTTTCCTCCTCTGTGGCAATTCAGGGGTTCCCCCAGGCAGCTGACGCGTGTCCTTTGCCCTCCAGCAGGGTGGGTGGCTTCTCTGTCTGAGAAATGGACCGGGTTGAGGGGAGGCCGTTGAGAAGACGTGGTGACTCCTTGAAGTGCCTGTCACAGGCGGGTGTCCCCAGGGGATTGTGGCTCGGCGGGTCAGGTCCAGAGGACAAAGGGCCGCCCGGCCCCGGGCCCTGGATCGACCCAGGCGCAGCTCTCTGATGCCCCTCGCCGCATGACCAGCCTCAGATTTCAGGCGCTCCCCAGGTCCCCGTGTAAACTCACAGGCCCTCTGCTTCCCCTGCCTCCCCTCCCAGAATGCTGCCAAGAAGAGAGACCAGGAGCAAGTGGACCTTGAGGGCGAGAGCTCGGCGCCACCCCGCAAGGTTGCACGGACCGACAGCCCAGACATGCACGAGGACACTTAAGACTCAGACGCCCCTCTAGGCGCCTCCTGTCTTGTCTCTCCTCACCCTCCTGCCTTGTGTAAGCGCCCCCCAACCCCTTCGCCGGCCCACCCACGCCCCATTGTCCATACCACTTCCAACCTTAGGAGCCAATGTATTTATTTTCCTTGAGTTTTTATTTATGCTATAAAACGTACCAAGCGACGGTTCAAAGGGGACGTCAGACCCAGTAGTGTGATGTTGGTAGATGCTTTTAAAAAAAAAAAAAAACATTGTTACTCACCTCCCCACCTCCAGGTCCCCCTCCTCTTGCCCCCCAGTTCTCCTCTGGAAAACTGGAGCCTGTCCACAAGGGTCTAGAGCCAGGACCCTGCGACGGCCGGCCGGCAGGGGTGGGGGCCCTTCTCCCAGCGCCTCCCTGCCGGCCCGGGCCTTAAAGACTTTTGCCTTGTCTCGAGTTCCACCGGGACCTATTCTGTGCCCAGACCTCACTCTGAGCCTGAGTAAGGGGGAGAAGTCAGCCCTTCCGGATCTTTCTCTTAAGTCATTTTATCATGGACTAGTGCGTGCTCCGTGTCCATCCCAATAAAAGGATCTTTCCTACCCGACCTCGCGTCTTTGCTCGGCGTGCCTCGGCCTCAGGACGGAGCCACTGAGAGTCGTCCTGTCGTCGCCAAGAGGAGCCGAGCGGGGCCTCCAGCCGCGGGGGCCCCAGCACCGCCCGGATGCTCATTGGCCCACTGTGGCCTTGTCGCACCGCGTCAAGAGCTGCGTGGACCCTCCCCTTGGCCTCACCCACGTCAAGGTATCCCCGAGGACCAGGACACCCCGGAGAGACAGTCCCTGCTGTCATGGATAGCGCTGTGGTGGGCTCCGTGCCCAGGACATTGGCAAGCTGGGCGGCGTGGCCACCAGCCACTGTGGAGACAGGTGGCCTGGCCTCCTGCCCTGGCTCAGAGAGGCGGCCTGTGGAGCGCCAGGAAACCCCAGCCCCAGTGCCCTCGGCCACTCCCGGGCACCAGCTGGGCTGGGGCTGGGGCTGATTCTGGGGAGGTGGGGGTCACCAGGCTCCAGGCAGAGGGTTCAAGGCCCTGACCCCCGGGCACAGGGCTGGAGGCATGCTGTTGCTTCCCCCGCGCCAGCCCCAAGCGGGAGCGGAGTGTTGGAGCTGATGGCTGGGGCGCTGGGGTGCCGAGGAGCAGGCTGTGGAGCGCGGGAGCAGCGGGCGGCCAGGGGCGCCCGCCCCAGGTTGTCGCTGGAGACGGGCCTGAGTCAGGCTGCTGGGGCCTGGGCCACCCAGTGTTCGCTGGCTGGCAGGTTCCAGGACTAGCTGCCCAGCTGTGGGCGCATGCAGCAACATTCAGTTCTAGCGGTCATAAGGCAGGTGCTAAGGAAATGCGGGCTTGACCATGGTCCTGCCAGGGGCGAGGGGGTGGGGGCGGGGCGAAGTCCCTGGAGGCTCTCAGCCCTGCTTGGAACCTCCAGTCCTGGGGATTGACCTGACCCTGGGCAGGCGCGTGGTGTCACCAGTTGATGGTGACTGAGCAGGTGGCAGTTCAGCTTCAAAGGCCATGGGGCGGGGGCAGGTCTTGTTTTTCAGCCTGTCCTTCCCCAAGGCTTACCCGCACCTCCCTGACTCCAGGTGCCGTCTCCTGCCAGTGCCATCCAAGGCGAGGGCGGGATCCCTGGTCTCCTCAGCTCAGGCTCCTCAGCCAGCCTCTCCCTGCTCTCCTGCCTTTGAGGCCCTCCTTCCTTATGCTCCCCGAACACCAAACTCTGCCTTCCCACACCTCTGTGCCTTTGCACAGGCTGCTCTCCTGCCTTCAGTGAACCCTGACGTCATTTCCATGCCCCCCTCCTGCCCTGAAATTGCCCCTTCCTCACACTGGCTCCCCCAGGGGCGAGGCCTGTGGGGCTTGGAGCCTTTGGGCTCCATAGGCCTGAGGGTGGGAAGGGCCACGCCCATCCCCCATCACACAGGGAAGGTCCCACAGCAGGGCCATCCTGGCCCTTTCCTGGACATAGCTGCCCCGCCCCCCGGAGACTCGGGCACCAGGTGCCTTCTGACGCTCTTGCCCCGAGCTCTCCCTGCGGCCCTTGACTCCTCAGATGGCAGCCCGGGCGGCGACTGTGCCAGAAGCTGGCTGGCCCTGCTTGACAGAGGCTGACTCAGGACCCAGACCTAGGGCCCACCCTGCCGCGGGCTCTCCGCACTCAGACTTCCTTGGTCTGGGAGGCAGAAGATGGGGCCTGCGGCTCTGCAGCTCCTCCCCGGGGTCCCTCGGCCTGAATTTCTGGAGTTTTCCATCCGTTTGGCCCGGAGACCCAGTTGTTAGGCGTTCCCCAAGGGTCGCAGCAGGGGAACCCACCGTGGGCCTGCCAGACCCCCAGAGAGCCAGCCTTCCCCTTGTCATTGGGCCCTCAAGTCCCCTTTCAGCAGCTCCGCCCTTGGGCACTGTTGAAATATACTTTTTATTGCATTTCTGCCGTTTTACAAAAATATGACAAAATAAATTAAAAACAAATAAATAATTGCCTATTCTGTGTGTTTTCTGGTTTTTGGGGGGTTCCTTTCACTTCCACCCCGCATCCTGGTTGAAAGAAAAACGGCAGATAGAGGGGCCCCAGGCCCCCCCGGCCCTGCCCCAGGAGGGGGCAACCAATGCTGGGGTACATCGGGCCCGGCCCAAGTGTCTCCTGGGCGGCGGCGGCCGCCGGGTCTGATTGATATTGCATATGAAAACAGGAAGGCAGGGCGGGCGGAGCTAATGCCAGCCGCTGGGCCAGCACAGGGCCTGGGGACTGGGGCTAGAGCTGGGGCTGGGTGAGGGCACCGGGGGGTGGGGGGGTCGGAGGGGACGGCAGCGGCGGCGGCGGGAGGCTGTAGAAGCTGGCGTCCCCGGCAGGAGCTGGGGCGGGCGGGGGCCCGGCGAGGGCGCAGGGCGGGCAGTCGGCGGCGGCAGGGGCCTGGCGGGGGGCGGCGCCCTCGCCCCCGCAGCCCCACGGCCCGTCCCACTGCCAGCAGCCGGCGGGGGGCGTCGGGGGCCGGGGCAGCGGTGCTGGCGGCGGCGGTGGCGGCGCGGGGCTCCGGCTGCGGCGGGTGCGGAGGGCCGGGGCGCCCACGGGGGCCAGCGCTGTCCCTGCGGAGGCGAGAGGGGCCGTTCCGGGAGATAGCTGCCCCGCCCCGGAGACTCGGGCACCAGGTGCCTTCTGACGCTCTTGCCCGAGCTCTCCCTGCGGCCCTTGACTCCTCAGATGGCAGCCCGGGCGGCGACTGTGCCAGAAGCTGGCTGGCCCTGCTTGACAGAGGCTGACTCAGGACCCAGACCTAGGGCCCACCCTGCCGCGGGCTCTCCGCACTCAGACTTCCTTGGTCTGGGAGGCAGAAGATGGGGCCTGCGGCTCTGCAGCTCCTCCCCGGGGTCCCTCGGCCTGAATTTCTGGAGTTTTCCATCCGTTTGGCCCGGAGACCCAGTTGTTAGGCGTTCCCCAAGGGTCGCAGCAGGGGAACCCACCGTGGGCCTGCCAGACCCCCAGAGAGCCAGCCTTCCCCTTGTCATTGGGCCCTCAAGTCCCCTTTCAGCAGCTCCGCCCTTGGGCACTGTTGAAATATACTTTTTATTGCATTTCTGCCGTTTTACAAAAATATGACAAAATAAATTAAAAACAAATAAATAATTGCCTATTCTGTGTGTTTTCTGGTTTTTGGGGGGTTCCTTTCACTTCCACCCCGCATCCTGGTTGAAAGAAAAACGGCAGATAGAGGGGCCCCAGGCCCCCCCGGCCCTGCCCCAGGAGGGGGCAACCAATGCTGGGGTACATCGGGCCCGGCCCAAGTGTCTCCTGGGCGGCGGCGGCCGCCGGGTCTGATTGATATTGCATATGAAAACAGGAAGGCAGGGCGGGCGGAGCTAATGCCAGCCGCTGGGCCAGCACAGGGCCTGGGGACTGGGGCTAGAGCTGGGGCTGGGTGAGGGCACCGGGGGTGGGGGCTCGGAGGGGACGGCAGCGGCGGCGGCGGGAGGCTGTAGAAGCTGGCGTCCCCCGGCAGGAGCTGGGGGGCGGGCGGGGGCCCGGCGAGGGCGCAGGGCGGGCAGTCGGCGGCGGCAGGGGCCTGGCGGGGGGCGGCGCCCTCGCCCCCGCAGCCCCACGGCCCGTCCCACTGCCAGCAGCCGGCGGGGGGCGTCGGGGGCCGGGGCAGCGGTGCTGGCGGCGGCGGTGGCGGCGCGGGGCTCCGGCTGCGGCGGGTGCGGAGGGCCGGGGCGCCCACGGGGGCCAGCGCTGTCCCTGCGGAGGCGAGAGGGGCCGTTCCGGGGAGATGCCGCCCCCGCCGCCGGGGACCCTGCCCGCGCTCCCTCGGCTTTCAGGCACGTGGAGGGCCTTATTGCTTCTGATCAGTGACTAGGGGTGGGCGTCTTCGGGTGCATCCCCCGCTTCTGGGCACTGGGCCCCTCCCCCTCACGGAGAGAGGACAGTCTGAGGAAGTCCCTCTGACCTAAGTCCCTGGTGCTACAGCTGCCACCTCTTGGGCTCCCTGGGATGGACTGCTGGACCCTGGGCTGGGATGAGGTGGGAGGGGCGGCGGTGAGGCCCGCGGCGCAGCCCTGAGCTCCCTGGGCGGGCAGCCCCAGCCCCACCTCCAAGGAAGGCCTCCGGAACAGCTTGGGCTGCGGGATGGGGGCTTGCATAGAGGCCTGGGGGTCCAGTCCCCCAGGGTGAGCTGGGTGTGGGGTCTCATGGGGCAGGAGAGGCTGGCCAGGTGGCGAAGGGGCCTCCCTCATCTCTCCCGGCACTGGAGCATGGCAGGCGGGGACCCTCGGGGGGCGGGCACTGGGGGACAAGGGGCTTTGGCATCCCTCCCTGGGGGTTGAGGAGGGTCAGGCACAGGGCTCCAGGCTCTCGGGGACCCGGAATGGCTGGGCAGGCTTTGATCAACGGGCTCCGTGTCCCACATACCCAGGTCCCCCACAGGCATCAGGAGACGGAGCCTTCTCTCTCCCCTTCGGTCCCTTTCCCCAGGCCTGGACACCCCTCCCCTCCCCCTGTAAGCCCAGCCCGGAGTCCCCACCCCCGAGTTAAAGCTTGGGACCTGAGCCTTCCTCTTCGGGCCGGGGTGTGTCCGGCTCCTCAGCCGCAGCCTCGTCCGCCAGCCCACTCCGCTGGGCTCGGCCACCGCCACCGCCGGGGGGTCCGTCCTGCCGGGCCTGCCCGCCCGCCCCGTTGGCCCCGGCCTCGGCCCGGGCCCCGCCGAAGGGGAAGAGCTTGCCGGCGTGGAAGGCCTTGGGGGGCGAGTGGCTGCGCTCCGGGTCTCGCCGGGTCTCGGGCGACTTGAGGAATTTGAAACTGAGGAAGGCCGGCAGGCGGGTGTCACTGCCTGTGGGCGACGGGGCAGGGGGTGGCCGGGCGGTGAGGTTGGCGCCCGTCCCGGCCGGCGAGGCGGCCCCGGACGACAGGAACTTGCCCTGCAGCGGGATGATCTGCTTCAGCTTCATGACGTTGTTAGGGGCCAGCAGGGACCCCGGGCGCTTGGGCCGCTCCGGCCCGTGGCCGCCTGCCCCGCTGCCCTTGGCCTTGGCCGAGGCCTTCTCGGGGGCAGCAGGGTCCGGCCCGGAGCCCTCAGGCCGAGGCTCCTCGCGGCCGCTGGCGTCGCGCTCCCGCCGGGCGTGGTGCTCCGCGTGGCGCTGCCGCTCCTCCTCCTCCCGCCTCCGCCGCTGCTGCTGCTGGTAGCGGTGCTGGGCCTGGCGCTCGTGTCTCTGGGGGCAGAAGGGAAAGGTGAGGGGGACCGGGAGGATCGGGTGTGTGAGCAGTGCCTACCCGGCCCCGTCCATACCAGGGCTCTCTGCCAAAGTGGGGAGGGATCCAAACACTTTATGGACAACAGTTGCATCCCCTAGACCCATCCCGGTGCGTTCTGCAGAAGTAGGGAGAGATCTGAACACGTATGGGGCACCAGGTGCCTCCCTGGCCCCACACCAGTGCTTTTAAAGAATGAAAAAGAGAATGAACACTTCCAGGTCACCAGCTCTGTCCCCACAGGCATCAGGAGACGGAGCCTTCTCTCCCCTTCGGTCCCTTTCCCCAGGCCTGGACACCCCTCCCCTCCCCCTGTAAGCCCAGCCCGGAGTCCCCACCCCCGAGTTAAAGCTTGGGACCTGAGCCTTCCTCTTCGGGCCGGGGTGTGTCCGGCTCCTCAGCCGCAGCCTCGTCCGCCAGCCCACTCCGCTGGGCTCGGCCACCGCCACCGCCGGGGGGTCCGTCCTGCCGGGCCTGCCCGCCCGCCCCGTTGGCCCCGGCCTCGGCCCGGGCCCCGCCGAAGGGGAAGAGCTTGCCGGCGTGGAAGGCCTTGGGGGGCGAGTGGCTGCGCTCCGGGTCTCGCCGGGTCTCGGGCGACTTGAGGAATTTGAAACTGAGGAAGGCCGGCAGGCGGGTGTCACTGCCTGTGGGCGACGGGGCAGGGGGTGGCCGGGCGGTGAGGTTGGCGCCCGTCCCGGCCGGCGAGGAGGCGGCCCCGGACGACAGGAACTTGCCCTGCAGCGGGATGATCTGCTTCAGCTTCATGACGTTGTTAGGGGCCAGCAGGGACCCCGGGCGCTTGGGCCGCTCCGGCCCGTGGCCGCCTGCCCCGCTGCCCTTGGCCTTGGCCGAGGCCTTCTCGGGGGCAGCAGGGTCCGGCCCGGAGCCCTCAGGCCGAGGCTCCTCGCGGCCGCTGGCGTCGCGCTCCCGCCGGGCGTGGTGCTCCGCGTGGCGCTGCCGCTCCTCCTCCTCCCGCCTCCGCCGCTGCTGCTGCTGGTAGCGGTGCTGGGCCTGGCGCTCGTGTCTCTGGGGGCAGAAGGGAAAGGTGAGGGGGACCGGGAGGATCGGGTGTGTGAGCAGTGCCTACCCGGCCCCGTCCATACCAGGGCTCTCTGCCAAAGTGGGGAGGGATCCAAACACTTTATGGACAACAGTTGCATCCCCTAGACCCATCCCGGTGCGTTCTGCAGAAGTAGGGAGAGATCTGAACACGTATGGGGCACCAGGTGCCTCCCTGGCCCCACACCAGTGCTTTTAAAGAATGAAAAAGAGAATGAACACTTCCAGGTCACCAGCTCTGTCCCCAATCACATGCCAGATGCTCTCTTAGGAACCGGGGAGTGGAAACAAATATGGGACCTCCAGCAGTTCCCTTCTGTCTGGAGAACTGGTGAAAGGCAGGGCAGGGGACTGGCCCTTAGCCAGGGACCAGGAGCCACGCATACTGCTCTGTCTAATTTTTTAAAAATTATGTTTTGGCCGCACCACGTGGCTTGCAGGTATGTTGCCAGACCAGAGACTGGACCCGGGCCTTGGCAGTGAAAGCATCGAATCCTAACCCCTAGATTTACAGGGACTCCCATGGCTTTGTCAATGTAAATAACTGAAATAAGGGAGTTCCCTGGTGATCCAGGGGTTAGGATTCCGGGCTCTCATTGCTGAGGGCCTGGGTGTGATCATTATGGAACTGAAATCCCATAAGAGGCGCAGGCCGCGCCTAATACATAAGCAGATAACGGAAAGAAAAGCAACGCTCTGTTTCTCAGGATCGCTCGTCTCATTTCAAGTATGTGTTGGCCATCTGTAGGAAGGAGATACGGGGAAGCCCAGATATAGAACATTTCCATCACTATTTTGGGGGCTTCCCAGGTGGCGCAGCGGTAAAAAATCTGCCTGCCCATGCAGGAGACGTCTCATAAGAGACTTGGGTTTGATCCCTGGGTGGGGAAGATCCCTTGGAGGAGGGAAAGACAACCCACTCCAGTATTCTTGCTGGAAAATTCCACGGACAGAGGAGCCTGACAGGCCCCAGTTCATGGGACTGCAAAGGTTCGGACATGACTGAGCAACTGGTGATCATGGCGAGCTCTCCCGGTTGGTGCCCATGAACTCCCTGGCCTGCCCCGCAGCTTTCCTGAGGAATGCAGTGGAGGCTGACCTTCCAGGAAGCTTGCGCTGTGGCCCTGACCCCAAACAGGGCAATGCCAGGCAAGCTGGCGGATGACAGTTCAGGAGTGTTAGCCCGGTGCGGGATGCCACCAGGCCCCGGAGGGGACCAGGTCCCTTTGGAATGCTAAAGATTACACAAGGCTTCCCTGGTGGCTTGGATGGTAAAGCATCTGCCTGCAGTGTAGGAGATGTGACTTCAATCCCTGAGTCGGGGAGATCCCCTGGAGAAGGGAATGGCAACTCACTCCAGTATTCTTGCCTGGGAAAAATCTCATGGGAAAAAAAAATTCCATGGACAGAGGGGCCTGGCAAGCTGCAGTCCACAGGGTCGCAAAGGGTCGGACATGACTGAGCGAATAACAGCAACAGAATCTGCTCACAACTCCCCTCCTAAGGATCTGACTGCCGGCCAGTGAAGGTGGAGGGGCAAGGCGGGAGAAGCCCCCTTGCAGCAAAGCTGTAAAGCATGTCGGCTCCCGGCCCACCTACCTTGAAGGCTTCCCGGCGCTGGTACTCCAGCTTGGCCATCTCCTCGGCCACCCAGCCCGGGATGTCGGGGATGGCCACGTGGATGAGGTACTTGAGGAGCAGCGCAAAGTGCTGAGGTGACAGAGGAGGAGGCTGCAGGCGCGGGGGATGCCCACCCGCACCGCCCGGCTCCCCGACCCGGCTGCCAGCCGCACCTCGAGCACCACCACGGACACGATGGCCGCCTCGGGGCTGAGCCAGGGGAAGAGGCGCTGCAGCTGCCCGCACTGGCCGATGAGATAGCAGTTGACTACGATCGCCAGCACGCCCATGACCTCCATCACCTTCTGCGGGGGAGGGAGAACGGGAGGGCTCAGGGGGGCCGCCCGCCTCTCCCCGCACCTGCTCCGCCCCGGCCGCTCCCCGACCTGCCACTGGCCAATGCTCTCCACCCGCTGGCCGAAGGGCCGCTGCAGGCCCGTGCACAGCTTGAGGGCGTCGCTTCGGATCTCGATGAGGTTGTTGATAAGGGCACAGAGGGCGGCCAGAGGGAAGGCGGACGAGAAGAGCACGACATAGCCAAACTGCACGAACATCTCCTGGTAGTCCTGGAAGGTGTCCTGCGGGCGGGCACCCGGGAGGGGTCGAGGCTCTCCCTCAGCCCCGGCCGCCTCCGCCCTCAGACCCCTGTCCGCTCCTAAGTCCACTGCCCTCAGAGGGTCCTCTCTGGACCCGGGGCTCTGCAGGCTCCCGATCACATACAGGGTCCCCTTGTTCCTTCCTGCCCCACCTCCACCCTCAGACGGTGTGCCCTGCCCTTCTGACGGCTGGGCGCCTCCCTCACCTCGTATTTCTTCATACAGCTCTCGAGCTCCGCCTGGGTGAGCTGGGGCGAGTGCTCCTCCTCGGGCGGGTCGATCCACGATGACCGGTTCTGTCGCCGCTGCTTCCGGGCCGAGTCGCCGGAGCCCGGTTCTGGGTCCGGGCCCCCGTCGGGCCCCTGGTCTCGGCCCTCACCTCCAGCCCGGCGGAGCAGGACGGCCGGGGGCTCCCGTTCAGGGCTGCTGGGGGCCCCCTCGGCCTCGTCGTCCTCCTCAGCCAGCGTGAACACACCGGGATCCAGACCCTTCTCCACCATGGTGGGGCTGCCCTCCTCCAGGATGGCCTCCGGGTTTGGGCCTGGCCGACGCCGCCCAGCCCCCCGCTCTGCAAAGCTGACCTTCTTCAGTCGGAGCCCGCAGTCCAGGAGGCTGCCCTCCTCGCCTTCCTCCTCCTCATCCTCCTCCTCCTCCTCCTCGTCCTCCTCCTCATCCTCCTCCTCCTCCTCTCTGCCCCCCCGAGGCCCATCCCCCGCCTCCCCACCTTCCCCTCCCGGCCGCCGCTCCACGGTGGGCTCCTCTTCTTCCTCAGGCGCCCCACAGCCCCCACTGAGACACCTGCGGCCCCCCCCACCGCTGCCGCCGCCACCACCGCCGCCACCCTCTTCAGCGTGGGGTTCGAGGGGGCGGCGTGCAGGGCGCCGGAGGCTCAGGAGGCCGAGCAGGGTGCGGGCCAGCTCCCAGGCAGCCCGCAGGCCAAGCTCGCCACGGCCCAGCCGCCGGTACAGGTGCGGCTGCAGGACCTCGCGAACGTTCTGGAGGAACTGGCGGGTGATCAGCAGCGTGGCCAGCATCTGAGGGCGGGAAGGGGGCGGAGAGCAGCCTCGTGGCCCGGGGCCAGGCTGTGGGCACCCCCCGCCCAAGCACGCATCCAGACACAGCCTGAACCCAATGCGGATGTCCGTGGGACAGCGGCAGCCCCAAACCACAGCGGGGCAGGCCACAGCGCTCTTAGCCGATCGCCTGGGCAGGAAGTGGCCTCGCAGCATGCTGCACTGCTTGGGA
This sequence comes from Tragulus kanchil, assembly GCA_022376925.1. Lineage (NCBI taxonomy): Eukaryota > Metazoa > Chordata > Mammalia > Artiodactyla > Tragulidae > Tragulus > Tragulus kanchil. Next base: position 16,259,018 of record JAIOJX010000029.1, on the reverse strand, counting down.
GCTCAGCAGGTGCCCAGGGCCTCCAGGGCTCCTGCCACCTGCACCTGCTCCAGGGAGCCCCATCCCTTCAGAGCATGCACCCTCGGCCAGGCGTGAGCCCCCGGCACAGCCACACGGCCCACCCCGGCAAGGCCCGGTGGGCTCGCCGCCACCTGCCCATACTTTGACCCGAGCCTCGAGCAGGAGGGCCCGGAGGGAGAGGAGGAGCAGGCGGAACCGCAGGGCCGCGAGCGGGGCCAGAACCGCCCAGAGCTGCCGCTCGAGGCTCTGGGAGAGGGACAGGACGATCAGGAGCTGTGGAGGGACCGATGGACAGGTGGACAGACAGACGGGGATGACAGGCAGAAAGAGGACGCACGGACAGGTGGACAGAGAGGAGAGAAGGATGGAGGGGGAGGGGCTGGAGAGCCCATGGACCCCTTGGGCCAGGTCGGGCCCCGCCCTGCTGGCTGCCTCCAGGGGGCGCTGTGGCAGGCCAGGCGCTCACCTCCTTCAGGCGCTCCATGTCCTTGAGGTAGAAGCCGATGTAGAAGAGGCTCAGGTATGAGTTGACGAACTGGAACTGTGGGAAGCAGGCAGGTGGGCGGTCACCCTGCCATCCCTGTTCCCGGGAACCCCCATGGGTCCCCTGCAGAACCCCTGCCTGGGGTCTTCCCTGGTGGTCCAGTGGCTAATACTCCACGGTCCCCATGGAGGGGGGCCTGGGTTTGATCCCTGGTCAGGGAACTGGACCCCATGTGACACAACGAAGACCCAGTGCAGCCAAATAAATAAATATTTTTTGTTTTGTTTCTTTGCCTCAAAGTCATTGTTTTTATTTTTTCATCCATCTTTATTCTGTGGCACGTATGGGCCTCCCATCGCAGTGGCCTCTCTCACTGCAGAACAATGGCTCTGGGTGCATGCGCTCCAGAGCGCTGGCTCGTAATTGGACACACCAGGCCCAGCCGTTCCTCGGCACATGGGATCTTCCCGGACCAGGGATCAAACCGGTGCCCCTTGCACTGCAAGGACGCTTCACCCACTGGGCCACCAGGGAAGCCCATAAATAAATATTAACCCCGCCTGCCTGTTGGCCACCACTCACCAGGACAACTTTGATGATAAGGTGCTTCTCATAGGCACTCTCCAGCCGGTAGTTCTCTGGGGGCCGAGGAGACGAGTGAGGGGCCAGCCCAGGCGGTCACGGACAGCAGAGACCCCGCAGGGCAGTGGGGCCCTTCCTCCGGGGTGGGCAGGGGACCTCCCATCCCAGGGCGTACCCATGTCATTGAGCCAGATGGCCAGCTTCTTGTAGCCCTCGGCACTGGCGCTCACCAGCAGGGCCAGCATGACTTTGGGCAGGAAGCGGGCGAGACGGGGCAGCCCCTTCACGCTCAGGACCAGCTCCTGCAGGGACAAGGGGTTCACAGGTCACCCCGGCTGCTGGGCTCGGCTCAGGGCCCACCTGGGTGCAGACTGTCGCCAGGTTGGGGCTGGGGCCAGGGCTAGGGGCTTGGAGGCTACCTGGAGCTGGAAACAGCCGAGCATGAGCAGGAAGACGCAGGCGAGGCAGGTGAGGCACAAGGGGAGACTGACGAGCAGCTGGAAGAGGAGGCGCTTCCAGGGCGGGTAGTAGAACTCCTCGGCCTGAGTCACGGGGCTGATGCGCCGCACGCCCTGGCAGATGGTGGGGGCGCAGCCCCACATGAGATCAGAGGGGCTGCTTCTGTCCTGCACCCTTCCCAACCCTTTGAACTCAACGCCTGCCATGCTTTGCTATTGTGGTCTGCTGTTCAGTCACTAGGTAGCGTCCGACTCCTTGCGACCCCACGGACTACAGCATGCCAGGCTCCACTGTCCTGCACCAGCTCCCAAAGTTTGCTCAGACTCATGTCTATCAAGTAGGTGATGCCATCCGACCATCTCATCCTTGCTGCCATGGTGCCTCCATTTAATGCACGCTCCCTAGTCTCTCCAGTCCAACTCCCCCCGCCCCCCTCCGGGCACGCAGGTCCCTCACAAGGCACCTCTCCTAAGCTGCGCCCTCCTTCACCCCTCCCTTTGTTCTCGCAAACCCCCTCGCCCAGTGTGTTTTCTCTTTTTACCCCATTCTCGAAGTCCCTGGACTCAGACCGCCCCGACTGACCCTGAACTGGGGTCGTGGCTCCTCCACAGCTTCCCCGGGTGAGTCCAGGGTCCCCCACTTGTAGGCCAGCTCTGCCCCCCTCCGTTTCCACTCCTCCAAGAATAGGGTTGACCAGACCACGTTGAAGAGGGCAAAGACCACGCAGGATACATCCCGGCTTGTCTGGGGGTGACAGAGGAGAGCTTCGATGTTGGCTGGCCCGGTCCAGGGAGGAAGGTGTCTGAGGCAATCCCCACCCCCCCTGCCCCGGCCCTCATCCAGTCCATGCCCGGCACCTGATCAGTCTCTGTGAATGTGTATAGGACCGAGCCAAAGACCGCCGGGTACACCATTGCCGATGTGTAGAACCCCAGCCAGGCAAAGTACATGGCAATCTTCACACCAAAGTAGTCGCAGATCTCATCTGCTGGGGACAGGGCAAGTCTCCGTCAGCCCTACCTGCCTCCTGGGACCCCGCCGCCCACCCCCACCCCCAACTAGGACCACACCTAGAGGCTGGTTTTCACACACAGCCTGCACCCATGACTTCATGAGGCGGTTCAGGATGCGCTGCTCGTGGACTGGGAACACCTGCTGGATGATTCCGCGGGCCGCCAGTTCAGGGACTGTTAGGGAACAAGAATGGGTGACCCCACCCGTCTGCCTATGCTGGGCCTGGCCAAGTTCCCTTGGTGGAAACCCAAGTCATAGCTTTTGCTTGCGCTTAAAGTCGCAGGGTTTAAGACTCTTAAAACTCATTTTCTAGAAGCATTCGGGGTGGAAGGAATGTGTGGCTCTTCCTCAAAATTTGGGAGATGCAGGGGCAATTGAGGAAGGGTGCAGGAAACCTGGGAGGGCGGGGTCCTAGAGGGGAAACACATTTATAAACAGAGCAATTTGGTTTCAGCTCATTGCTCCAAACGTCTGAGCAATGGTGCACCGCTGGCATTAGAAAGTGAACTTGCAGTGGCTGGTTTCCTGGGGGGGATACTGAGGCCCAGGGTTCACCACACAGTACGCGGAGTGCTGTCCATGGTCCTGCCCCTACCCTATCTCAGACCCAGAAAAGGGTTTCTCCTGCACCTGCCACGAAGGCGACAAGCCCCACCCCCAGGCTGAGGCCACACCCCTTCAGCTCATTGATGAGCTCCAGGCCCCGCCCAACTCTTCAGAAGACCCGGATTGGTTGCACTTAGGCTCCGCCTTCCTAACCCCGCCTATGGTGATAGCTGTCCTCCAAGAGACCCGGCTACTCCCCGCACATGATTGGAAGGTTGGGACCGCCTCACTCACTGATTGGCTGGTCCTCCAGAAAGCGCACATTGTGCAGTGCCTCGCCCTGCTTGGCACGAAGGTTCTGTAGCCAGAAGCGGATGATGCTCTGGCGCTCCTGCAGGGGACAGGGCGTGAGCACAGGGAGCAGCCGCCCACGGCCTAGGAATGTGCGCTGGGGGCCGGAGCCGGCCGCACCTGGGAGGTGAAGAAGCGCAGCTCACTCTCCACATTCTCGTAGATGAAGTCCTCCTCGCAGGAGAAGCCGCGGGTGCCCCCGCCAAACTCGGCCTTCACTGCTTTGCGCAGACCCAGCTCGTCGGCCCCTCTGAGTAGGCTGCGGGAAGGGCAGGGGAGGTGGGATCACGGGGAGACCCTGGCTCACCATCCTGGAACTAGGGATGGTGTACCTGTGGCCGTCTGGGACAAGTGCAGGGTGGCTGGACCTCGCTGTTGGCGCTTGGAAGGGCGGGGAGCCGAGTAGCAGGGTCAGTGAGAGGCCAGGGACAGGGACTCGCCTCTCATACGTGGCGGTGACGAAGAAGGCGTAGGCACGCGTGTGGCGGTGGTGGCGGACTTGGACGATGAGCTCGGGGATGCCCACGCGGATGTGGTTCAGCAGCCATAGCAGCGTGTGGTCATCGGTCGTGTCTGCCAAGGGGCACAGGGACCTATGGCTCTGGCCAGGACGGGTCCAAGGCCTCCGACACACTGCTACTCGGGGGAATTCAGTGTGGGCCCTGGGCGGGTGCGCACGGGTACCTGGGAAGGTCATCAGCACGTCGCAGTTCTCCGTGGGCACCGTCTTCATCCATGCCTTGTGAGACACCAAGTACCGACCCACCTGCAGGAGCCGCTTCCCGAAAAGCTTATCTGGGGAGCAGGCAGCGCAGGCTGGGGTCAGGCCCAATAAGGATGGGGATCCTAACCTCCCGTCTTGATTCCTCCAGCCCTTGCCCCTGACCACATATTTAGGAGGGCTCCTTGGCACTCAGCTTGGCATTCAAGGCCCTGTGAGTTCTGCTCTTGGCTTCTTTCCTTCCCTCCACTGTCCTTGCACCAGCCAGGCCCTTCTCCTGGAATGCCCTTCCCCCAGGTCCTCCCTTACAAATCTTACTCATTCTTGAGGCCCAGCTCCGCCTCCGAAACCACAATCGATGGGGCGCTCACTAACAGCTCCGAGCGCCTCCCCACATTATGTCCGTGCCTCCTCCGAGCTGGGTGCGGCTCTGAACCCCATTTCACAGGCGAGGAAACTGAGGCCCGGCGCATTTCAGTCAAGCGACCAAGGTCACACAGGCCAGCACGGATTCGAACCCAGGACTGTATGATTCTGTACCCTCTGTGGAGAGGCTCTCTTAAGAGCATCACTGCTTGGCAGCGATTGGGCAGTCCATGGGGGGGCTGGGCTCTGACCCGGGCCGGGGCTCTAGGAGGGGCGTGTCCGTGTCTCTGTCCTGGGTCCCCCACCCGCTGCACCGTCCCAAGCCGGCACCTGCCGGGTCGCAGCCGCAGTGCCGGGAAGAGCGGGTCCCTCAGCTGGACTCCAGGCCCGGGACCGCTGACTCCACTCTCCCTCCCCGCATAACTGCCGCGAACACCCCAGGCACCTGCAACCCAGGCGCTGCACACGTACCTAGTACTCCGGACGCAGGGGTTGCAGGCTCGCCCTCCGGCGGGGGCCTCTTGCCACGCTCGCCCTCCAGGGACGTGCCTCCAGCGCCAGAGGTGGCTTCCGCCATTGCGAGGGCAGGTCAGGTCAGGTCAGGGGCTGCGGGCGGCCCAGGCGCCGGGGGGCCGCAGGCTCATGGGGCCGGTGCAGCCACCGAGCGCGCCGGAGGTGGAGACAAAGGCCGCGCCCGCCCGCGCCGGCCGCCGTCCCCGCGTGCCCGAGAGCTGTTTCTTGTCCCCGCCCGCGCGGAACCGCGATTCTCCTTGTCGGCTCCGCGCGCGTCGCTCTCTGGTTCTCGACTCCGCCCATGTTGTTTTCTGAGTTTCATTTTCGCCCGCCCACCTCGCTCTCTGGTGCTCGTTCCCGCCCGCACCGAATGTTTATTCTCCTCCTTGTCCCCGCCCAGACCACATTCTGGGTCTCCACTCCACCTGCTGTGGGCCTGAATTGTCCGCGTCAGAGCCTTAGTTTCCACCATCGATTTAGGATCTGAGTTGGTCTAGCCGGGGGCAAGTGGAGGCGAGTGGCGAGCCTGCTCGCAGATTCCCAGTAGCAATGATTTGAACTACCACAAGAAGGATGAGAATAAATACATCAGGTCCTGCCTTGCGGCCTTATCATATACGATTCAGTTACTTAGGACTCCCTTCAAGCTTCTGTGTTCAGTTCACCGCTGCTCCTTCAGAATGTCAGAATGTCTGCATCCTCAGAGAGGACCTGACAGAGTTGCCCAGTTTTTCAAATAAAGATTCAGCCCTCCTAGTTAAATGTAAATTTCAATGAATGAATATATTTTTGTTGTGTTAGTTGCTCTGTCATGTCCGACTCTTTGAGACCCCATGACCTATATAGCCCACTAGGCTCCTCTGTCCATGGAATTTTCCAGGCAAGAATACTGGAGTGGGTTGCCATTTCCTTCTCCAGGGGATCTTCCTGACCTGGGGATTGAACCCAGGTTGCCTGCATTGCAGACAGACGCTTTACCGTCTGAGCCACGAGAGAAATCCGGATACATTTTTAGCATATCCCAAATATTGCACGGAACTACTGACACATTACTTACTCCTTGTTTATCTGAAGTCCTCTTTTAACTGGGTATCCTGTGTTTTGACCTGAGCCCCAGGACCATCTTCTGTAGCCTCCTCCCTTAGATTGACTAGACCAAGGGCCAGGGTGAGGGCAGGGGCCCAGACTAATTCTTACTGGTCACACGATTAGGCATTTGATGTATACATTTTTTGTTGTTGTTGTTGCTCTGGGGCTTAGTTGTGGCATGTGGGCTCTGTTCCCTGACCAGGGATCGAACCCGGGCCCCCTACATTGGTAACACAGAGTCTTAACCACTGGACCACCAGGGAAGTTCTGACATATACTTTTGACAGGTGGAACAACTGGAAGACAGCAAAGGTCATCTTTCAACCTTCTTTTTCAAATGAAAAAAATTTTTTGAACTTCTTATTTTGTATGAGGTATAACAAATTAAGAGTGTTATGTTAGTCTCAGGTGAATAGTGAAGGGACTCAGCTATACACGTATTCATCCTCTCCCCCAAAAACCCCCTTTCCCTCCAGGCTGCCGTATATTTGAGCAGAGTTCCATGTACTATATACAGTAGGTCCTAGTTGGGTATCCATTTTAAATATAGCAGTATGAACGTGTCGATCCCCAAATCCCTAACTTACAAATGAAAAAAGTGAGCAGGGCAAGGCGTGGAGTCTTTATAGCGTATTCTGTTTCAGTCTTCCCAGAGTAGAAGTTGCGCCTCCCGACCGCTCTGTCCAAGAACCAGAGAATTAGCCCCCGGAGACCCCGCCTATCCAGTGCTAGGAATTCCACCATCAGCGCTTTATTCCGCGAGCCGGCGCTGTCCTGGGTTAACCTGAAAGTAATCTCCCCTTTCTGGTTTTCGGGGAGCCAGAGACTGACTGGACACACAACTCTGCAGGTGGAGACCTGGGCCAAGAGTAGCCCAACGGGGAGAGAGGGCTGTGCTGGGGGTCCTAGGCAGGCTTCTTGGGGGAGGTGGCCTCGGAGCTAGGCACTGAGGCTGTTTGTCAAGGGTAGGGTATCTAAGGAGAGGGGACTGCGGGAGGAAAAGCTGGGGAGGGGCGAGAAACCGTTTCCCTTTCCGAGAAACCGAGACATCTTCCCAGAAATCTGGCCAAGATGGTCCCAGGGCCAGTGCCTAGGTTCCCCGGAACTCATCCCTCCAGCCACTGAGATGCTCATGTTTCGACGATCGCTCTTTTAACTGGGTATCCTGTGTTTTGACCTGAGCCCCAGGACCATCTTCTGTAGCCTCCTCCCTTAGATTGACTAGACCAAGGGCCAGGGTGAGGGCAGGGGCCCAGACTAATTCTTACTGGTCACACGATTAGGCATTTGATGTATACATTTTTTGTTGTTGTTGTTGCTCTGGGGCTTAGTTGTGGCATGTGGGCTCTGTTCCCTGACCAGGGATCGAACCCGGGCCCCCTACATTGGTAACACAGAGTCTTAACCACTGGACCACCAGGGAAGTTCTGACATATACTTTTGACAGGTGGAACAACTGGAAGACAGCAAAGGTCATCTTTCAACCTTCTTTTACAAATGAAAAAAAAAATTTTTTTTGAACTTCTTATTTTGTATGAGGTATAACAAATTAAGAGTGTTATGTTAGTCTCAGGTGAATAGTGAAGGGACTCAGCTATACACGTATTCATCCTCTCCCCAAAACCCCTTCCATCCAGGCTGCCGTATATTTGAGCAGAGTTCCATGTACTATATACAGTAGGTCCTAGTTGGGTATCCATTTTAAATATAGCAGTATGAACGTGTCGATCCCCAAATCCCTAACTTACAAATGAAAAAAGTGAGCAGGGCAAGGCGTGGAGTCTTTATAGCGTATTCTGTTTCAGTCTTCCCAGAGTAGAAGTTGCGCCTCCCGACCGCTCTGTCCAAGAACCAGAGAATTAGCCCCCGGAGACCCCGCCTATCCAGTGCTAGGAATTCCACCATCAGCGCTTTATTCCGCGAGCCGGCGCTGTCCTGGGTTAACCTGAAAGTAATCTCCCCTTTCTGGTTTTCGGGGAGCCAGAGACTGACTGGACACACAACTCTGCAGGTGGAGACCTGGGCCAAGAGTAGCCCAACGGGGAGAGAGGACTGTGCTGGGGGTCCTAGGCAGGCTTCCTGGCGGAGGGGACCTTGGAGCTAGGCACTGAGGCTGTTTGTCAAGGGTAGGGTATCTAAGGAGAGGGGACTGCGGGAGGAAAAGCTGGGGAGGGGCGAGAAACCGTTTCCCTTTCCGAGAAACCGAGACATCTTCCCAGAAATCTGGCCAAGATGGTCCCAGGGCCAGTGCCTAGGTTCCCCGGAACTCATCCCTCCAGCCACTGAGATGCTCATGTTTCGACGAAACCTTCGTCGTTCTATAATTCCCACCGCCCTGTGCCAAGTCCTGTCCTTTCTCCAACATCACCCCGCCTCTCGTTTTCGGTGTCTAGGATCCCAGCCGCTCTAGGATCCTAAAATTTTGTCTGATGTTGCTGGAGGAACTCCTTTTCTCTGCACGCCGGCGTGCGAGCCATCTGCCTCTTTCCCTGAATTTAGCCAGTAGAAGCGAAGACCTCCCGTGGATGGGCGGTACGTCTTCTAAGGGGCCCAATGGTAATCGAGCGTCGTTGAGCACTTAACCAATCACGCCGCGGAGGGGGCGGGGCCTCCCTCCCGGACTTGCAGACTCCTACGGCAGGGCTGGCAGGCAGGTCGCTGGTTGTGAATCCATGTGGCGGGGGCTGTGGACCCTGGTAGCCCGGGCGGCACGTGGGCTTCACAGGTGGGATGATCTGGGGAAGGGGTGTGACATCTTAGGGCGCTGCTGGAGCGCCAGATCCTCTTCCTGGAATCTGGGGCCCCAGTTCCCTGCGGTAGAACCACCTTTCGCTTTCTTCCAAGCCCCACCCCCTGCTGCAGAGCCCACATCTGGGTCAACTTCTGCGCCCAGAGACCTCAATCCAGTTATTCTTCTGGCCTCAGACCCTCCAATCAGTCCATCCTCTAGCCACACAACTTCCATTTGGGGCATCACGCGACCATGGAGCCCTCGATCCTCCTGCCACTCTGGCGGCAGAGCTTCTCAGGTGCACTGACTCTCCTTTCCTGTCTCAGACCGTGCACGCGCCAGGGCAGTGGCGCCCCGGTCCCCAGTTCCGGAGCGACTATCTTCGCGCTGAGCTCCGGCCAAGGCCGCTGCGGCATCGCAGTGATCCGAACCAGCGGTCCTGCCAGCGGCCACGCCCTCCGGAGCCTCACGGCGCCGCGGGACCTACCCCCGGCCCGCAAAGCCTGCTTGCGCCTGCTCAGCGACCCCCGCTCCGGGGAGCCTTTGGACCGCGCGCTGGTGCTTTGGTTTCCAGGTGCGGGGCTTCAGATTCGGAGCCTCAAGTAGCTCCTAGGACTCAGCTTTCCCCTTTGAGGCATTTGACCAGGCGATCTCCTCCTGACATGGATGTCTCTTCACCGTTCTAGGTCCCCAGAGTTTCACGGGGGAGGACTGCGCGGAGTTCCACGTGCACGGAGGCCCGGCCGTAGTCAGCGGAGTCCTGCAGGCACTGGGTAAGTCTCCAACCGTGGGTCTGAGGCTATGGCTGCGCCGGTGGACCTGGGTAGGGGCCAAGGGGCTCAGGACCTTGAACCTTGCCGCAGGCAGTGTGCCAGGACTGAGGCCAGCGGAAGCAGGCGAATTCACCAGGAGGGCGTTCGCCCACGGGAAGCTGAGCCTGACGGAGGTGGAGGGGCTGGCAGATCTGATCCACGCGGAAACCGAGGCTCAGCGGAGACAGGCCCTGAGGCAGCTGGACGGGGAGCTGGGTGACCTCTGCCGCGGCTGGGCCGAGACTCTCACTAAGGCAACTACATAATATGCTCACACCTTCAGAGACCCTACGTAACAACTTCCCGTATTAGTGCTTCATGTCGATGAGCCTCCAATCTGGTCCCTTAAGGCAGGGCTGGACCCGGGCACTTGGCGGCGTGGGTTTTCGTTGGATCACACTTCCTACCTCTCCCTTCCTCAGGCTCTGGCCCACGTGGAGGCCTATATCGATTTTAGTGAGGATGACAACCTGGAAGAGGGGGTCCTGGATCAAGGTGGGTCTGCCTGGGGTGGGAGGTGGGGACCTCTGGCCTCCACCCCCCGGAGGTCCCCTTACTCTCTGTCTGCTTTCCTCCGTCCACAGCTGACAGTGACGTGCGGAAGCTGGAGGTGGCACTGGGCGTACATCTTCGAGATGCCAGGCGCGGGCAGAGGCTCCGCTCAGGGGCTCACGTAGTGGTTGGGACCTCCCAATGCTGGCAAGAGCAGTCTGGTGAACCTGCTCAGTGCGTGGGCTGGGCGCTAGGGTGCTGAGATTTCCTGGGTGCGGAAGGGGCCAGTAAGGTGGAAAACGAGGGAGGGGCCTGAGGGAGGGTACCCCGGCCCGCAAAGCCTGCTTGCGCCTGCTCAGCGACCCCCGCTCCGGGGAGCCTTTGGACCGCGCGCTGGTGCTTTGGTTTCCAGGTGCGGGGCTTCAGATTCGGAGCCTCAAGTAGCTCCTAGGACTCAGCTTTCCCCTTTGAGGCATTTGACCAGGCGATCTCCTCCTGACATGGATGTCTCTTCACCGTTCTAGGTCCCCAGAGTTTCACGGGGGAGGACTGCGCGGAGTTCCACGTGCACGGAGGCCCGGCCGTAGTCAGCGGAGTCCTGCAGGCACTGGGTAAGTCTCCAACCGTGGGTCTGAGGCTATGGCTGCGCCGGTGGACCTGGGTAGGGGCCAAGGGGCTCAGGACCTTGAACCTTGCCGCAGGCAGTGTGCCAGGACTGAGGCCAGCGGAAGCAGGCGAATTCACCAGGAGGGCGTTCGCCCACGGGAAGCTGAGCCTGACGGAGGTGGAGGGGCTGGCAGATCTGATCCACGCGGAAACCGAGGCTCAGCGGAGACAGGCCCTGAGGCAGCTGGACGGGGAGCTGGGTGACCTCTGCCGCGGCTGGGCCGAGACTCTCACTAAGGCAACTACATAATATGCTCACACCTTCAGAGACCCTACGTAACAACTTCCCGTATTAGTGCTTCATGTCGATGAGCCTCCAATCTGGTCCCTTAAGGCAGGGCTGGACCCGGGCACTTGGCGGCGTGGGTTTTCGTTGGATCACACTTCCTACCTCTCCCTTCCTCAGGCTCTGGCCCACGTGGAGGCCTATATCGATTTTAGTGAGGATGACAACCTGGAAGAGGGGGTCCTGGATCAAGGTGGGTCTGCCTGGGGTGGGAGGTGGGGACCTCTGGCCTCCACCCCCCGGAGGTCCCCTTACTCTCTGTCTGCTTTCCTCCGTCCACAGCTGACAGTGACGTGCGGAAGCTGGAGGTGGCACTGGGCGTACATCTTCGAGATGCCAGGCGCGGGCAGAGGCTCCGCTCAGGGGCTCACGTAGTGGTTGCGGGACCTCCCAATGCTGGCAAGAGCAGTCTGGTGAACCTGCTCAGTGCGTGGGCTGGGCGCTAGGGTGCTGAGATTTCCTGGGTGCGGAAGGGGCCAGTAAGGTGGAAAACGAGGGAGGGGCCTGAGGGAGGGACTCCCTTGTCTCCACCTCGCCCCCTCCCTCTGACCGCACGCACGCCCACCCCGCAGGCCGGAAGCCTGTGTCCATCGTGTCTCCGGAACCAGGGACCACCCGAGATGTGCTGGAGACCCCCGTGGACCTGGCCGGGTTCCCGGCGCTGCTGAGCGACACAGCCGGGTTGCGGGAGGGCGTGGGGCCGGTGGAGCGCGAGGGCGTGCGGCGCGCCCAGAAAAGGTGGGCAGGTGGCGCGCCCAAAAGAGGTGGGCAGGCGGGGCGGTGGGAGCGGGAAACGGGGCCTTTCCTCTGCTGTTTCAGCCGGTCGCATTTATTTTTCTTTCTTACTTAATGGGTCCCCGTTGACTGGGGACTCGGGTATCTGGGGAGGGCAGTTTTTAGGTTTGGTCTCTGCGCCCGTCCCCTCCCAGCTCTCTTCATTGCTCAACTCCCGAGCCCATGCTCGATTTTCCGGCTTCCCCAGGCTGGAGCAGGCTGACCTCATTCTGGCGGTGCTGGATGCTTCTGACCTGGCCTCTGCGTCCAGCTGCGACTTCCTGGACACCGTTGTCATCCCCGCGGGAGTCGGGAGCTCCCATGGGAACAGCCAGCGCCTCCTGCTGGTGCTAAATAAGTCGGACCTGCTGCCCGCGCGGCGCCCAGACCCCCATCCTGACCTGCCCCCGCACCTGTTGCTGTCTTGTCTGACGGGGGAGGGGCTGGACGGCCTCCTGGAAGCCCTGAGGAAGGAGCTGGCGGCGTTGTGAGTCCCCTTTGCCCGCTGAGCAGCCTCTCTCTGTCCAAGTGCAGAGCGCCTGAGCCATTGGCTTTGGGCGCCCAACCCGCCCTGCCCACTCAGTTTCTGTATCTGAAAACTGGGTATGATCATTCCCCTCCCCCTCCCCACTTGGAACGCTGAGAAAAACGTTTTCCTTTGTCCCTTCCAGGTGTGGGGACCCCTCCGCAGGTCCACTTCTGACGCGGGCGAGGCATCAACATCACCTCCAGGCTTGCCTGGATGCCCTGGGTCACTACAAGCAGGCAAAAGACTTAGCCCTGGCAGCCGAGGCCCTTCGGGTAGCCCGGGGGCATCTGAGCCGCCTCACTGGTGGAGGGGGCACGGAAGAGATACTGGATATCATTTTTCGGGACTTCTGCGTGGGCAAGTGAGTAGGCGGCCAAGCACCGATCAGGCTCTGTGGGCACCCAGAAGCTTTGGGGTGTCTGGGAACAGCTTAGGCCTAGTGGGAATCTCATCCCCTGGGGGAAGAACTTAACCCCAAAGGGTGAGGCCTCTGTTGCTGGTAGTGACCTGGCTGAAGCTGGCCAGATTTCCCTGGCCGAGAGTTCCCTGCTGAGGGGTTCAGGCCCTGGAGTGGGGTTGAAGGGAGGTCCCTTTGGGTACCTGATGCTGGGGGAGGCATGGAGGATCAAGACGAAGGTCGAAGGGTCTCAGAGGTCTTGGTTTGATCGTTTTTAACTTATTTTGCAAATACCAAAGGAACGTAGACATCTAAGGTGATCCATAAATATTTGAAACAGCCCCTCCTTGGGGGTCACAGCTGAACTTGTAGCCTTCCAGAACTTTCTGTGCATGTTTGCCTCCTTGTGGATGCCCCTATAAAATACGTTTTGCCTTGTATTCTGTAGGCAAATTGGTGTTTATTAGTCTGTACACTGTCATTCCCTGAGCCCCCTACCCTGCTCCAGCCACCCACACCACCTGGCACATGGGGATCATCATTCCCCAACCAGGGATCGAACCCCTGTGGCGGAAACACTGGGCCACCAGGGAAGTCCCAAGCTGTCGTTCCTTTGGTGGTGTTCATCTTTGCTTCTTTTATCCTCAGAGTGACTTGCAAAACCCCTATTGCCTTTCCAAGCTCATTCATTCATTCATTCATTCATTCATTGATTCTCTCAGTGAACAGGTATCAAGCACCTACCATGTGTTAGAATGATCACCACCGTTTGATTGGCTCTTCATAACTGCACAATGCAGTGGGCATGTTACAGTTTTACAGAAGTGGAAACTGAGTTTCAGAGACGTAGTTCGTTGCTGAAGGCCCCCACCTCTGGGATTTGCACAGAAGATTTAGATTTCAATGTCAGTTCACTGGTGGCCTTCTGGGTGACAGGCTGAATGCAAGAGGCTAGAAACACCAAGGACAACAAGTAGGCATCACTCCTGCTCTTGTGTGTGTTTTTTTTTTAATTTCGACTGCACTGAGTCTTTGTTGCTGTGTGTGGGCTCTCTCTTGTTAAGCTGAAGTGAATGGGCTTCTTTTGTCACAGAGCACAGGCTTGAGAGCGTGCAGGCTTCAGAGGTTTGGTGGGCGGGCTTAGGTGTCCCTGGGCATGTGGGATCTTAGTTCCCTGACCAGGGATCAAACCTGTGTCCCCTGCATTGGACGGAGGGGTTCTTAACCACTGGACCACCAGGGAAGTCCCCACTCCTGCCCTTGTTAAAGAAGAAATAAGAACTCCGTTTGGTAATGTCTGATGCGTGCGTGCTCCATCTTAATTATGTCCAACTCTACGATGCAATGGACTATAGCCCACCAGGTTCCTCTTTCATGGGATTATCCCAGCAAGAATACTGGAGTGGGTTGTCATTTCCTTCTCCAGGGGATCTTCCTGACCCAGAGATCGAACCTGTGTCTCCTCTGGCTCCTGCTTAGGCAGGTGGATTCTTTACCCCTGAGCCACCTGGGAAGCCCCAAATCTGATGGGTGCTGGACAGACTTACAATGAGGAGACGTGACCCGGTCAGGCACGGATGCAAGGGCAGGTTGCCCCACCGAGGTGAAGTCTGCACTGAGATCTGAAAGGTGAGAAGAAATCCAGAAGGAAGAGGATACTGAGCGTCCCAGGCAGAGGACACAGCACAAAGGCCCTGAGCTGGAAATATCACGGTGTGTTTGAGGGACAGCAAGGTGGACAGTGTAGCTGGCGGTAGAGTGAGTGAGGGCTAGAGGGGAAGAGGTCCAGGAGGAGAGAAAGAGTCACGTAGATAGTGAGGTCTCTGATAGGAGACTCTTGGGGGACCTGACGTTGCGGAGATGGACCAGCAGAGGGCGCTTTGCCCTAACACAAAAGATGCCTGAAGCCCTCCAGTGAAGCTCCCTCCTCTAAGGTACCCGGAATCCAGGCTTCCACGCCCACCGGTGGCCTATGAATAGTTAATTCCCCTTTCGCCAGAGATGGAAACAGAGTCCCAAAGAAGGCCATGATCTTTTCAAGAATCAGAAAAGAAAAAAAAACTCCACCTCTGGTAGAAACAAACTCTCCGGTTTCAGGGCAAATGTGAGCAGAGGCTGGGAAGTGTCCAGGGCCCATCACCCATCTATAGGGACCCTCCGACTCCATTTCATCATCATTTCATTGCAGTACGTCACTGTTGATTTGACAGCTGGGGTCCCCCCTGAATGAGGGGTTCCTGGTAGGAAAGGGTTGCTCTGGTTCCGTCTGGATGGATGTGATGCCCATTTTGCCGATGAAGATGAGAAGCATCGATGGGAAAGACGAAGGGTGGTTGCCCAGATGTCCTTTGTGTGTGGGTGTCTGCAGGGCTCCCAGGAGAGAGGTGCCGGGCTGGGTTGGGAGGGAGACAGTCTCAGGAGAGGATCCCTAGGTCCCGCCTACCTGTCCTGCCCTGGCACACAATTGGACTGAGGTCCTTGGCTACGGTCCCTTTTTTCCAAGAAGGAGGAGGCGGTTGGTGGGAAGGAGCCATGGGGGTTATTTATAGAGGTCACAGGAAATCCCCAAAGAGTCAAGAACCTCACCCAGCAGCTGGACCACAGGGTCAGGAGGGGGGCTGCCAACCCGGGAAAGGCACCAGCCTGGAGAAGTCAGAACTCTAGGATCAGGGCTGGAAACAGGAAGGGACAGCGCTGGGGGAATACCCAGAAGGAGCAAGAACTAGACCTGGGGGCATCCATGAGGGCTGCCTGGAGGAGAGATCAGCTCTAGGGCAGGGCCTTGGGGAAAGCAGAATGGGCAGGCAAGAAAAAAGGATTCGAGTCTGAAGGCACAACACAGAAGTCACTGATGAGCTTTCCTGGTGGTCCATTGGTTAAGAATCCACCTTTCAGGGCTTCCCTGGTGGTCCAGTGGGTAAGGACACCGCCTTGCAGTGCAAGGGGCGCCGGTTCGATCCTGGCCTGGGAAGGTCTCACAGGCTACAGAGCACCCAAGCCTGCTGTGCTCTGCAATGAGAGAAGCCACTGCAGGTGAGAAGCCCACCCACCACAGCAATGAGTAGCCCTGCTCTCTGCAGCCAGAGAAAGCCCGCTGTTCAGCAACAAAGACCCATCACAGACAAAAAATAAATCTTAAAAAAAAAAAACCCTCACTGACGCTTTGGTCAGAGTCGGCCATCTAGGACAGCTGGAGGCAAAGGCTACAGTGTGTGACGTGAGGGAGGGCACAGGAGAGCCCAGGACTTGGGCCTTATTCCCAGGGAACTGAGGATCCACGGACAGTGTGTGAGCAGGAGAGGCCTGGTCCGATCTCAAGATGAATGGACCAGCGTGGAGGCCATGCTGCAGGCCGTTGGGATGTGATGCCCATTTTGCCGATGAAGATGAGAAGCATCGATGGGAAAGACGAAGGGTGGTTGCCCAGATGTCCTTTGTGTGTGGGTGTCTGCAGGGCTCCCAGGAGAGAGGTGCCGGGCTGGGTTGGGAGGGAGACAGTCTCAGGAGAGGATCCCTAGGTCCCGCCTACCTGTCCTGCCCTGGCACACAATTGGACTGAGGTCCTTGGCTACGGTCCCTTTTTTCCAAGAAGGAGGAGGCGGTTGGTGGGAAGGAGCCATGGGGGTTATTTATAGAGGTCACAGGAAATCCCCAAAGAGTCAAGAACCTCACCCAGCAGCTGGACCACAGGGTCAGGGAGGGGGGTCTGCCAACCCGGGAAAGGCACCAGCCTGGAGAAGTCAGAACTCTAGGATCAGGGCTGGAAACAGGAAGGGACAGCGCTGGGGGAATACCCAGAAGGAGCAAGAACTAGACCTGGGGGCATCCATGAGGGCTGCCTGGAGGAGAGATCAGCTCTAGGGCAGGGCCTTGGGGAAAGCAGAATGGGCAGGCAAGAAAAAAGGATTCGAGTCTGAAGGCACAACACAGAAGTCACTGATGAGCTTTCCTGGTGGTCCATTGGTTAAGAATCCACCTTTCAGGGCTTCCCTGGTGGTCCAGTGGGTAAGGACACCGCCTTGCAGTGCAAGGGGCGCCGGTTCGATCCTGGCCTGGGAAGGTCTCACAGGCTACAGAGCACCCAAGCCTGCTGTGCTCTGCAATGAGAGAAGCCACTGCAGGTGAGAAGCCCACCCACCACAGCAATGAGTAGCCCTGCTCTCTGCAGCCAGAGAAAGCCCGCTGTTCAGCAACAAAGACCCATCACAGACAAAAAATAAATCTTAAAAAAAAAAAACCCTCACTGACGCTTTGGTCAGAGTCGGCCATCTAGGACAGCTGGAGGCAAAGGCTACAGTGTGTGACGTGAGGGAGGGCACAGGAGAGCCCAGGACTTGGGCCTTATTCCCAGGGAACTGAGGATCCACGGACAGTGTGTGAGCAGGAGAGGCCTGGTCCGATCTCAAGATGAATGGACCAGCGTGGAGGCCATGCTGCAGGCCGAAGTTGGGGCCCAGGTGTTGGAGGACTGACCGGGGGCCAAGTGTGGGGGCCGGCTGGAAGACGAGTATCCTGGGACGCTCTGGATGGGAGAGAGCAGCCAAGAGTCAGGAACCTCCACCCATGGGTCCGGAGAGTTTAGGATGATGATGATTATACCCATTTCTAGGTGCATCAACGGAGGCTGAGATCAGCAGAGCCAAGATCCGAATGCAGGAATGTTTGGAACCCACACTCAGGTGTCTGGGTCCCACCGCTGGCTGCTCAGGCTCAGGGTCAGGGACATCCCTGCTTCCCTGGGGCCTCCAGACGGGCCCGTCTGGGCGGCTGCGCCTGGCTGACCCCTGTGCCCTTGCTTGGCGGGGCCCCAGTCGAGTGTTTCCTGCCGCGGCCTGTCTCTCGCCAGGGGTTTCCGTATCCAGGAAATATCGCTCCTTTGTCCCTCCTGACTGGCCTGCCCTAAGTGTGGCGTTGCCAGCCCTGGCTCCTCGTGACTCATCTCCTCTGCGTCCAAGGTCCCAGGGGATGGGCTGAGAGGGAATCAAGGCGGGGGCTTCAGACAAGCTGAGAGAGACTCTAGACAACCGTATTTAGGTCGTTCTCTCACCAATGGTCGTTTGCTTTGTTTCCTGGAGTTTTTACTTCTCAGGGATAAAAATCCTAGGAATGGGATTTCAGCGTCAAAGGATTTGTATATCTTCACTTTTATTTTTCTTTTTTACCGAACCGCACAGCTTGTGGGATCTTAGTTCCCCGACCAGGGATTGAACCTGGACCCTCAGGTGTGAAACGAAGGAGTCCTAATCACGGAATTGTCAGGGAGATTCTTGTCTTCACTTTTATTGACTATTATAAAACTATTTCCAGAAGGACCAAGATAAGATGGGCTTTCCTACCAGTGCTATAGGAAAATCCCCTTTTTTCTACATCTTCACCAGCAGTAGGGATTATAGCTTTTATCCTTTTCTTTCCTCTCTGTCTAGGACAGCTGGAGGCAAAGGCTACAGGGGGTTAGGGCCAGGACCCTGGACCAGGGAACGAGGATCCACGGACAGTGTGTGAGCAGGAGAGGCCTGGTCCGATCTCAAGATGAATGGACCAGCGTGGAGGCCATGCTGCAGGCCGAAGTTGGGGCCCAGGTGTTGGAGGACTGACCGGGGGCCAAGTGTGGGGGCCGGCTGGAAGACGAGTATCCTGGGACGCTCTGGATGGGAGAGAGCAGCCAAGAGTCAGGAACCTCCACCCATGGGTCCGGAGAGTTTAGGATGATGATGATTATACCCATTTCTAGGTGCATCAACGGAGGCTGAGATCAGCAGAGCCAAGATCCGAATGCAGGAATGTTTGGAACCCACACTCAGGTGTCTGGGTCCCACCGCTGGCTGCTCAGGCTCAGGGTCAGGGACATCCCTGCTTCCCTGGGGCCTCCAGACGGGCCCGTCTGGGCGGCTGCGCCTGGCTGACCCCTGTGCCCTTGCTTGGCGGGGCCCCAGTCGAGTGTTTCCTGCCGCGGCCTGTCTCTCGCCAGGGGTTTCCGTATCCAGGAAATATCGCTCCTTTGTCCCTCCTGACTGGCCTGCCCTAAGTGTGGCGTTGCCAGCCCTGGCTCCTCGTGACTCATCTCCTCTGCGTCCAAGGTCCCAGGGGATGGGCTGAGAGGGAATCAAGGCGGGGGCTTCAGACAAGCTGAGAGAGACTCTAGACAACCGTATTTAGGTCGTTCTCTCACCAATGGTCGTTTGCTTTGTTTCCTGGAGTTTTTACTTCTCAGGGATAAAAATCCTAGGAATGGGATTTCAGCGTCAAAGGATTTGTATATCTTCACTTTTTTTTTCTTTTTCTTTTTTGCCGAACCGCACAGCTTGTGGGATCTTAGTTCCCCGACCAGGGATTGAACCTGGACCCTCAGGTGTGAAACGAAGGAGTCCTAATCACGGAATTGTCAGGGAGATTCTTGTCTTCACTTTTATTGACTATTATAAAACTATTTCCAGAAGGACCAAGATAAGATGGGCTTTCCTACCAGTGCTATAGGAAAATCCCCTTTTTTCTACATCTTCACCAGCAGTAGGGATTATAGCTTTTATCCTTTTCTTTCCTCTCTGTCTAATGGGCACGATGTGATTTCCCTGTGTCCCTCTGATGTGCAAATGTCCCCTGGCTTCCTGCTAATTTAGTGCTCAGTGAGTTGAAGGGCTCCCACGGTGGACACTGGTGCCCTTCTAACATCCATCTTCTCACCAAAAATCCCCTTAAAAAACTAAATGCCTGGGACTTTTGTGAAATTGTTCTGGAATAAGGAGGTCCTGCAAAACAGGCTATGGCTCCTCGGTCATTGTTTTCGGTACCTGGGGGAAATCTTTGCAAACCCAGCAAAAACAAGTAGATAATCTGCTTTTTCAGAAACTGCTTTTTATTTGTGTTTATTTAAGAAACTATGCTTGAATTTTTTTTAAAAAAATTTTATTTCCTTTCAACTGCTTTGGGTCTTCGTTGCTGTGCATGGGCTTTCTCTAGTTGAGGTGGGCAGGGGCTACTCTCTTGTTGGGATGCGTGGGCTTCTCACTGTGGTGGCTTCTCTTGTTGTGGAGCATGGGCTGTGAGGCATGCGGGTTCAGTGACTGTGGTAACTGTGGTACACGAGCTTAGTTGCTCCATGGCATGTGGGATCTTCCTGGATCAGGTATTGAATCTGTGTCCCCTGCCTGGGCAGGCAAGATTCGTAACCACTGGACCACCAGGGAAGTCCAAGAAACTGCTTTTTAACTACAGATACCTATCTGGATAACTGAAATCATTGTGCCGTACATCTGAAACTTTCACAACATAGCAATCAATCATGCGTGTTGTCTGCTCAGTTGCTCAGTTGTGTCCAGTTCCTTTGCAGTCTTGTGAACTACAGCCCGCCTGGGTTCTCTGTCCCTAGATTACTAGAGGGGGTTGCCATTTCCTCCTCCGCAGGATTTTTCCCACCCAGAGATGGACGCCAGGTCTCCTGCATTGCTAGAAGGTTCTGTATTGCTGAGGCGTCTGGGGAAACCCCAATCAACTACACGATAATAAAGAAAAAGAAACTGCTTTCGCAATATCTGCTTTAAAAAAAAAAAATAGAAAATTGCTATTTTAGAGAAACCCTAACTTCACAACCTTGCTGTCACAATGTGGGGCTTTGTGGGCACTTCATGAAACCCTTATCGATTATATGATTTTGCCACTAATCTCTGTCTAATGGGCACGATGTGATTTCCTGTGTCCCTCTGATGTGCAAATGTCCCTGGCATCCTGCTAATTTAGTGCTCAGTGAGTTGAAGGGCTCCCACGGTGGACACTGGTGCCCTTCTAACATCCATCTTCTCACCAAAAATCCCCTTAAAAAACTAAATGCCTGGGACTTTTGTGAAATTGTTCTGGAATAAGGAGGTCCTGCAAAACAGGCTATGGCTCCTCGGTCATTGTTTTCGGTACCTGGGGGAAATCTTTGCAAACCCAGCAAAAACAAGTAGATAATCTGCTTTTTCAGAAACTGCTTTTTATTTGTGTTTATTTAAGAAACTATGCTTGAATTTTTTAAAAAAATTTTATTTCCTTTCAACTGCTTTGGGTCTTCGTTGCTGTGCATGGGCTTTCTCTAGTTGAGGTGGGCAGGGGCTACTCTCTTGTTGGGATGCGTGGGCTTCTCACTGTGGTGGCTTCTCTTGTTGTGGAGCATGGGCTGTGAGGCATGCGGGTTCAGTGACTGTGGTAACTGTGGTACACGAGCTTAGTTGCTCCATGGCATGTGGGATCTTCCTGGATCAGGTATTGAATCTGTGTCCCCTGCCTGGGCAGGCAAGATTCGTAACCACTGGACCACCAGGGAAGTCCAAGAAACTGCTTTTTAACTACAGATACCTATCTGGATAACTGAAATCATTGTGCCGTACATCTGAAACTTTCACAACATAGCAATCAATCATGCGTGTTGTCTGCTCAGTTGCTCAGTTGTGTCCAGTTCCTTTGCAGTCTTGTGAACTACAGCCCGCCTGGGTTCTCTGTCCCTAGATTACTAGAGGGGGTTGCCATTTCCTCCTCCGCAGGATTTTTCCCACCCAGAGATGGACGCCAGGTCTCCTGCATTGCTAGAAGGTTCTGTATTGCTGAGGCGTCTGGGGAAACCCCAATCAACTACACGATAATAAAGAAAAAGAAACTGCTTTCGCAATATCTGCTTTAAAAAAAAAAAATAGAAAATTGCTATTTTAGAGAAACCCTAACTTCACAACCTTGCTGTCACAATGTGGGGCTTTGTGGGCACTTCATGAAACCCTTATCGATTATATGATTTTGCCATTTCGGTTCACATCATAGAGACGCCTGGGGCTTCCCCTGGGGCTCAGCGGTAAAGAAATCTGTCTGCAACGCAAGAGCTGTAGGAGACGCGGGTTCGATCCCTGGGTGGGGAAGAGCCCCAGGAGGAGGGCATGGCAACCCCCTCCGGTATTCTTGCCTGGAGGATCCCATGGACAGAGGGGCCTGGAGGGCTCCAGTCCATGGGGTCGCAAAGTCAGATAGGACTGAAGCCACCGAGCAGCCGGCACACATGGAGACGCCTGTGCCTTGGGGGAAGCTGGTGTCCAGCCATGTTTGTTCCGGACAGAAGGGTCTTCCGGTCTGGCGATGCTGGGGAGGGGGTGTTTCCCGCATGCATGTTCTTTCTAGTTCTTTCCTCACCCAGCCTGGCGGTGCCTTTTCAAAGCAAAAATCATGACTCAGGAGACTTTGAAAGATTTCGATAACGTTTATTTAGTGCTATTAACACTTATATGGGCCACAGGCAGGACTGGGTGGAGGGGAGAGAGGGGGGAGGGGCAGCGCCCTCGCGGGCTCTGAGGGGGTCCCTGGACCAGACGCTCCTCTCCAGGGGGTGCCTGGAAACTCTCAGGGGGGAGGAAGGTGAAGGTTCTGTTCTCACTTCCTCAGACCTGGAGCAGGCTAAGGGGCTCCGGAGGAGTGGGGTACCACGGGTGCCTTGGCCTGGGTGCACGTGTGTGAGGTCGCCGTGTCTCTCTGCGGGGTCCTCGCCTCGCCTCTGGGTGACGTTACCAAGCTCTTCGTGTGACGTCACTGCAGTTGCGCTGCCGTCGAGGCCGCTAGGAGTGGTGTGGTGCGGGTGTGGGTCTGTGTGAGAGTATTAGGGGGTGTGGGGAGGGGTAGGGAAGGGTGAGCAGGCCCAGGGCACCCACTTGGGGGGGTGTGTGGGCGAGAGGCCATCTGACGTCACCCTGCTTGCGTCCCACGCCGCGGGCGTCTCGCCGCACCTGCTCTCCAGACAGGCGAGTCGGGTCCACCCCTCGGTCCGCGGGGCCTAGAGCCTCCTCAGCCACTGCAGGAGGGAGATGGGAATGCAACAGTCAGGTCAGACAGACGGCAGGACACACCTCACCTGGGCCCGCCTCTTGCCCTGGGCCGCTTGCTCCCAAGAGCCCTGGAGGTCTTTCCAGGGTCAGCCACACATTGGCACTTGCTGTGGGGGCAGCTTCAGTAAACCTGGGTGGGGAAGAGCCCCAGGAGGAGGGCATGGCAACCCCCTCCGGTATTCTTGCCTGGAGGATCCCATGGACAGAGGGGCCTGGAGGGCTCCAGTCCATGGGGTCGCAAAGTCAGATAGGACTGAAGCCACCGAGCAGCCGGCACACATGGAGACGCCTGTGCCTTGGGGGAAGCTGGTGTCCAGCCATGTTTGTTCCGGACAGAAGGGTCTTCCGGTCTGGCGATGCTGGGGAGGGGGTGTTTCCCGCATGCATGTTCTTTCTAGTTCTTTCCTCACCCAGCCTGGCGGTGCCTTTTCAAAGCAAAAATCATGACTCAGGAGACTTTGAAAGATTTCGATAACGTTTATTTAGTGCTATTAACACTTATATGGGCCACAGGCAGGACTGGGTGGAGGGGAGAGAGGGGGGAGGGGCAGCGCCCTCGCGGGCTCTGAGGGGGTCCCTGGACCAGACGCTCCTCTCCAGGGGGTGCCTGGAAACTCTCAGGGGGGAGGAAGGTGAAGGTTCTGTTCTCACTTCCTCAGACCTGGAGCAGGCTAAGGGGCTCCGGAGGAGTGGGGTACCACGGGTGCCTTGGCCTGGGTGCACGTGTGTGAGGTCGCCGTGTCTCTCTGCGGGGTCCTCGCCTCGCCTCTGGGTGACGTTACCAAGCTCTTCGTGTGACGTCACTGCAGTTGCGCTGCCGTCGAGGCCGCTAGGAGTGGTGTGGTGCGGGTGTGGGTCTGTGTGAGAGTATTAGGGGGTGTGGGGAGGGGTAGGGAAGGGTGAGCAGGCCCAGGGCACCCACTTGGGGGGGTGTGTGGGCGAGAGGCCATCTGACGTCACCCTGCTTGCGTCCCACGCCGCGGGCGTCTCGCCGCACCTGCTCTCCAGACAGGCGAGTCGGGTCCACCCCTCGGTCCGCGGGGCCTAGAGCCTCCTCAGCCACTGCAGGAGGGAGATGGGAATGCAACAGTCAGGTCAGACAGACGGCAGGACACACCTCACCTGGGCCCGCCTCTTGCCCTGGGCCGCTTCTTGCTCCCAAGAGCCCTGGAGGTCTTTCCAGGGTCAGCCACACATTGGCACTTGCTGTGGGCGCTGGCCACCTGCCTCTACAAGGATGAAATCACGTGCTGATGCACCTGCTGACCTTCACCACCCCCTGAAGGAGCTCAGGGCTGGAGAGCAGACATGAGGTACCCTGTGGGCAGGGAAAACTTGGCCGGACAGGGCTTCAGATAGCTAGATATTCCCAGGAGCTGATCCTATGAGCCCAGTTCTTGTACTTGTCATCTTTAGACAAACACTAACATCGTTCCTGGTAACGACGGCTTCTGGTGACTCGCAGAAGCTCTGTGAGACCAGCAGAAGCTTTCTACAAAAAAACATAGATGCTTGCTTGCTTGGGCTCTACCTTTACCAAAACCACAGATAAACCATCTTCCCCCCTGTCTCTTGGGAGCTGTTTTTCACAGAGTTCTCTGAGGTGCTGGCTCGCCGGTGGCAGTCCTCACGTGGCCCCAGATAAAACTGAGATCACCCCATCTCCTGTCGTGTATTTTTTTTTTAGTTGACACCAGTATCAGCCTCCCCTTAGAGTTTATCTTGTTGAAGATCTGTGGGACGGAGGTCTGTGCCTGTCCATTATACAGATGAAGAGACTGAGAGAGAGAGGCCTGCCTCCGTGCTTCTTTTTTTTTTTTTTTTTAATTATTTATCTACTTATTTTTTGCTGCACCATGTCTTTGTTGCTATTCACGGGCTTTCTCTAGCTGCAGTGAGCAGGGACTATTCTCCAGTTGCACGGCACGGGTTTTTCACTGCTGTAGCTTCGCTTGTTGAAGAACACAGGCTCTGGGGCTTGTTGGACTTCAGTAGTTGTGGCTCACGGGCTTCGTTGCTCCGCAGCATGTGGAATCTTCCTGGACCAGGGATTGAACCTACGCCCCCTGCATTGGCAGGCAGATTTTTAACCACTGGACCATCGGGAAGTGCTGGAATCTTCCTGGACCCAGGGTCCATGGGCCTAGAGCCTCCTCAGCCACTGCAGGAGGAGATGGCAACAGTCAGGTCAGACAGACGGCAGGACACACCTCACCTGGGCCCGCCTCTTGCCCTGGGCCGCTTCTTGCTCCCAAGAGCCCTGGAGGTCTTTCCAGGGTCAGCCACACATTGGCACTTGCTGTGGGCGCTGGCCACCTGCCTCTACAAGGATGAAATCACGTGCTGATGCACCTGCTGACCTTCACCACCCCCTGAAGGAGCTCAGGGCTGGAGAGCAGACATGAGGTACCCTGTGGGCAGGGAAAACTTGGCCGGACAGGGCTTCAGATAGCTAGATATTCCCAGGAGCTGATCCTATGAGCCCAGTTCTTGTACTTGTCATCTTTAGACAAACACTAACATCGTTCCTGGTAACGACGGCTTCTGGTGACTCGCAGAAGCTCTGTGAGACCAGCAGAAGCTTTCTACAAAAAAACATAGATGCTTGCTTGCTTGGGCTCTACCTTTACCAAAACCACAGATAAACCATCTTCCCCCCTGTCTCTTGGGAGCTGTTTTTCACAGAGTTCTCTGAGGTGCTGGCTCGCCGGTGGCAGTCCTCACGTGGCCCCAGATAAAACTGAGATCACCCCATCTCCTGTCGTGTATTTTTTTTTTAGTTGACACCAGTATCAGCCTCCCCTTAGAGTTTATCTTGTTGAAGATCTGTGGGACGGAGGTCTGTGCCTGTCCATTATACAGATGAAGAGACTGAGAGAGAGAGGCCTGCCTCCGTGCTTCTTTTTTTTTTTTTTTTTAATTATTTATCTACTTATTTTTTGCTGCACCATGTCTTTGTTGCTATTCACGGGCTTTCTCTAGCTGCAGTGAGCAGGGACTATTCTCCAGTTGCACGGCACGGGTTTTTCACTGCTGTAGCTTCGCTTGTTGAAGAACACAGGCTCTGGGGCTTGTTGGACTTCAGTAGTTGTGGCTCACGGGCTTCGTTGCTCCGCAGCATGTGGAATCTTCCTGGACCAGGGATTGAACCTACGTCCCCCTGCATTGGCAGGCAGATTTTTAACCACTGGACCATCGGGGAAGTGCTGTGCTCCAGGCTTCTGCGGCCATCTGTCTGCCTCTCCCCTTTGCTTCCTGAGCCCCTGGGATCCTGGGAGTTTGCCCAAAGCCCCCTCAACCACCCAGGCAGGACCTCGGTTTCCCACCTCTGTCTACACAGAACTGACCTAGAGCTGGCCCCTCACTCATTCCCAGGAAGGTTTTTCCTATTCACAGGCTTCCCTGGCTCCCTTGCGCCCTCAGGACAAAGCCAGGTTTGTGGGGTTTTTTAAAGTTAGGTCTTATGTACGTGGCATTCCAGGCTCCACCCACTCTGCCCCCACCAGACCTTCCCCAACAGGGAATCAAAACCTGCCAGATTATCCCCCCCAATCCTCAGAGCCGCCGCTTGACGGGGGCCCTGGCCTCTGCAGGAGCCATCCCGCTGTCTGGAATGCCCTCCCCCCTCCTTGGCCTGGCAGAGGTTCTCCTGAGGGGTCAGAGGTTGGCGCAGAGGCTGTTTCCTGATGATGGGGGAGGTGGGGGCCTCGGCCAAGTCTTGCTTCCGCTGGCCCCCTCCCTTCCTTCCCCGGCTCTTCCCTGGGGCCCCCGCAGCCTCACGGCCTCACGTTTCTCCACTGGCTCTGGTCCCTCCCCCTCAAGTCCCCACCAGGATTCCCTGGCCTCGAGCCAGCCCTGCCAGAGAACACGTTCTTTAACCATTCCTGCCCGCCAGCCTGCAAAGGAGGGTCGTCCCTGGCCGTTTTCAGAGATGGGGGCTTCTAAGTCCCACCGCCCCCCTGGATTAGGGCCGCTGCCGTCACCCTGGGTCCCAGGTGCCCGCCTTCACCCCTCAGAACAGCCATCAGAAGGATCCTTGGACACCTGAGTCGGGTCACACCCTCTGCTGTCCACAGCCCTCGCAGGGCTCCCCAAGTGCTCACCGCTGCCCCAAGGCCCTGCAGGATTGGTCCTGCGATCACCCTGACCTCACCTCTTCCCACTCTCCCCTCCATCTCTCGGCTCCAGACACACCTACCTCCTGACTCTAACTCACCAGGTGTGGGTGGCCCTGCCCCAGGGCCTTTGCATAGGCTGCCTGGCACACCCTTCAGGGAATCCCCTCATGGCTCCTCCCTCACCTCTAGTTTTTGCATTGGCAGGCAGATTTTTAACCACTGGACCATCGGGGAAGTGCTGTGCTCCAGGCTTCTGCGGCCATCTGTCTGCCTCTCCCCTTTGCTTCCTGAGCCCCTGGGATCCTGGGAGTTTGCCCAAAGCCCCCTCAACCACCCAGGCAGGACCTCGGTTTCCCACCTCTGTCTACACAGAACTGACCTAGAGCTGGCCCCTCACTCATTCCCAGGAAGGTTTTTCCTATTCACAGGCTTCCCTGGCTCCCTTGCGCCCTCAGGACAAAGCCAGGTTTGTGGGGTTTTTTAAAGTTAGGTCTTATGTACGTGGCATTCCAGGCTCCACCCACTCTGCCCCCACCAGACCTTCCCCAACAGGGAATCAAAACCTGCCAGATTATCCCCCCCAATCCTCAGAGCCGCCGCTTGACGGGGGCCCTGGCCTCTGCAGGAGCCATCCCGCTGTCTGGAATGCCCTCCCCTCCTTGGCCTGGCAGAGGTTCTCCTGAGGGGTCAGAGGTTGGCGCAGAGGCTGTTTCCTGATGATGGGGGAGGTGGGGGCCTCGGCCAAGTCTTGCTTCCGCTGGCCCCCTCCCTTCCTTCCCCGGCTCTTCCCTGGGGCCCCCGCAGCCTCACGGCCTCACGTTTCTCCACTGGCTCTGGTCCCTCCCCCTCAAGTCCCCACCAGGATTCCCTGGCCTCGAGCCAGCCCTGCCAGAGAACACGTTCTTTAACCATTCCTGCCCGCCAGCCTGCAAAGGAGGGTCGTCCCTGGCCGTTTTCAGAGATGGGGGCTTCTAAGTCCCACCGCCCCCCTGGATTAGGGCCGCTGCCGTCACCCTGGGTCCCAGGTGCCCGCCTTCACCCCTCAGAACAGCCATCAGAAGGATCCTTGGACACCTGAGTCGGGTCACACCCTCTGCTGTCCACAGCCCTCGCAGGGCTCCCCAAGTGCTCACCGCTGCCCCAAGGCCCTGCAGGATTGGTCCTGCGATCACCCTGACCTCACCTCTTCCCACTCTCCCCTCCATCTCTCGGCTCCAGACACACCTACCTCCTGACTCTAACTCACCAGGTGTGGGTGGCCCTGCCCCAGGGCCTTTGCATAGGCTGCCTGGCACACCCTTCAGGGAATCCCCTCATGGCTCCTCCCTCACCTCTAGTTCTTTGCTCAAGTGTCACCACCTCAGTGAAGCCCTCTCTGATCACCGGTGGAAAATCCCAGCCTCCTCAAACTTCCCCATCCCTTCCCTGTCTCACTCATCACCAACAGGCCCTGTCATAGCTCATCCGTCTGGATTGTCACCCGTCCGCCCCACTAGGCTGTCGGCCGCACAAGGGATGGGGATTTGGATATCTTCTCTGTGCCTTATGCTTCCCCGTATCTCCAGCAGCTGCTCAAGAAACACGGACTGAAGGAAAAAGCAAGCGGTCGTTGTGACGGCAGTGATCTTGAACTGACACCCACTGCCTGCCCCGCTCAGAACCAGGATTGAGTCGCATCTTCAGCCCTCCACATGCGATTTTCACCACCTCCAGCCATGGAGCCCCCAAACTAATGTTAATATTGTCTTCACGTCCATTGTGGGTTTTTTTTTTTTTTTTTTGATTAAACTGTTCTCCAAAGGATACTCAGTCTTACCAAGTAAAGGAAAGTTCATACATTGGGCTTCCCTGGTGGCTCAGACGGTAAAGTATCTGCTTGCAACCTGGGTTCAGTCCTGGGATCGGAAAGGTTCCCTGGAGAAGGGCATGGCAACCCACTCCAGTATTCTTGCCTGGAGCATCCCATGGACACACGAGCCTGGTGGGTTACAGGCCATGGGGTCGCAAAGTGCGACCGAGCAACTTTCACTTGGATCTGGCTCGCTGTTGGGTGCGTCTAAAATTCAGATGTTACAATTCAGTCATTCACAGGATGTCCAGTGAGTGACTGGCTGAACGGGGGCTCAAACCCAGAGCTGAAGACCTCACCCTGCCCATCCTTGGCCCCTCTCTCAGGGAAAGGCAAATCAAGCTGGGAGCCTTTCCTGCGATCCTGCAGAGAAAAGCAGGAGGGGCTAGGCTTGAGTACATGTTGTTTCCTTGGCAGGGAGAGGGGGTGAGGGACGTCACTTGGGGTAAACAATGTCAAGAGCTTCCCCATTCTCAGCTGGGACCGGGACAGGCTTGGACGGGGAGCCTGGCTCCAGCCCTGACTTGCTGACGCATGACTCCGGGCTGATCACTTCCCTGAGGCCTCAGTCCCCTCCTCTGAAAAATGGGGATAATAATAGAACCTCCTTCCTTGCCATGATGGCTTCAGGCCAAGAGAGAGGAAAACCCTGTTTGTCTGAAGCAGGGTCAAACTCTGTGCAAAGAGTGAGGGGACCCATTCTTCAAGGGGTGAGCTCCCCGTCAAGGGGAGTGTGTAAGAAGAGGCCCAGTGAAGACAGAGCTGGGGGTGGAAGACTCTGGGGAGTTAGAGACAGCCTTTTGGAAGTCCTTTGGACCCTGTAGGTTTTGTTTAGCACACTGGGGCTGAAATAGACCTAGGTGGATGACAGACGCATGGCAACACCTTGGATAGCCCAGGCTTTTGAGTCAGAGGGACCTGAAAAGAATCCCACCCTTCCCTGAACCTCAGGTCATAAACTCCAAATGGAACGCCAATCTCCAACTTCTAAGCCAGCCGTGTGTCCCGAAAGAGGGGTGTTACAGAAACCCTGGTGGAAGTACGGGGTGTCCTCGGGGCCGTGGCCTGAGTCACCTTCCCCCTGACGCACGGGCTGTCGTCCAGAGGATGACTGGGCACGGGGAGGGGGGCAAAGGCATGGAGCTGTGGCCTGATTCTGTGCCAGGCGCACTGGACGCTCCCCACTGAGGCCTGGGTGCCTTGCTCCAGCCGGTGGGGACAGCACTTCCCAGTTGGCAAAGCACTTCCATGCCCTTAATTTCAGTGTGCACACGCGCACGCGTGTGTGTGTGTGTGCTCAGTTGTGTCCGACTCTTGGCCACCCCATGGACGGTATTCCTATGGGCTCCTCTGTCCATAGAATTTTCCAGCCAAGCATCCTGGAGTGGGTTACCATGTCCTCCTCCAGGGGATCTTCCTGACCCCGGGATCGAACTTACAGCTTTGCATCTGCTGCATTGGCAGGTGGATTCTCTACCACGGTGCCGCCTGGGCAGCTGATTTGAGGCCCACGCCTCCCCCCACCCCCGGCAACATTTTTGCAGAAGTAGAGAGTGCCGCTCGGAAGGGAGGAGGGAGAGGGCCAGGGTCACCCTCAGACACTGCTCTCCCTCCTCCCCTTCTTTGGCTCCCTTCACTTCCGCCACTGTAGTCTGGCCACTGGCTGTTCGTGCCACTTGGAGAGACTTTTCCCCCTGTCTTCCCCCAGGTCGGCTCCTGTCCAGCTTCCAGCGCAAAGGGCCCTTCCTCACGGAGTCGCTCCCTTGCCTGTCTGGAGTCTGATCGTCCAGGTTTATGTCCCAGCTCTGGCTGTGTTACCTGGGGCCTGATGCACACCCTCTCTGGGCCTCATTTGCTTCCTCCAGAAAGTGGGGAGGAGAGCAGCTCGCTCATAGATGAGGATTCTGAGATTAAAAATGAGTCAAACTGGCAGAGGATCTTCGGACAGTGCCAGGATCACAGGGAACTCCCCATTGTGGCTGGTGTTTGATCACTCTTCTTCTTCTCTCTTTAAAAATATATATTTATCTTTGTTTATGTAGTTGGCTGCATGCAGGATCGCTCAACTGTGGCATGCAAAGTCTTAGCTGTGGCCTGTGGGATCTGGTGGCCTGAATCTGGGCCCCTGGCCTTTGGAGCACAGAGCGTCAGCCCCGGGCCACCGGGGAAGTCCCTGATCACTCTTCTTTCCCTGCCTCCTTCAGAGTCTCCCAGGTCCATTATTCGGGGAATGTCCTGAATGGAACTGTGAGTGTCCTGGTCGCCCATGCTTGGGCCCAGCATGAAGGCAAAGTCGTGTCTGACCTCTTGCGACCCCACAGACTGTAGCCCGCCAGGCTCCTCCGTCCGTGGGTTTCTCCAGACAAGAATACTGGAGTGGGATGCCATTCCTTTCTCCCGGGGAATCTTTCCAACCCGGGGATGGAACCTGGGAATCCCACATGGCAGGCAGATTCCTTACCGTCTGAGCTGCCAGGGAAGTCAAATGCGTCAGGGTAGGGGCTGGTATACAGCACGTGCTCATTTAAGAAAGTAACCAATGTGACGGGAGCCTTCCTCTGCCCCTAGTCTCCTCACACCCAGTCTTGTCTAAACCCTGAGGCTGCACCGTGTCTGCCCAAGGGAGTCCAGAGCCTCACCTGGCTGAGACCAGGACGTTGCTGGCAGGGGCCCGCTGGGAATCCAGGATCCTCTTCTTGAATTCCTCTAGGCTCGCTGGATCTGCCGAGAGAGGGAGAGGTCAGCCCCGACCAGGTGCCCAAATGGTCCCCACTCCAGGACCAGGGATGGGCTAGCAGCCCAGGACCCAAGGTGCGACCCGCCCCGCTTTCTTGGCTCTGCTCTCTGTCACTCACCGATGGGCGGCGGGTTGGGGACAGGGACCACAGGTCTTGGTCCAACGATCGCCAGCTGCGACTGTGAGAAGGGTGAACGGAGGTTGGTGGAGGCCAGTGCCCCCAAACACATGTCCCAGGGAGTTTCCTACCTCTCCACTACCTCAGAGACCTGCCTTCCTTCCAGGGCAGAAAAACAAGACAGATACGCATGGCAGAAAGACACGGACGATGATGGAGGTGTAATCCCCTGCTGCCATCTGCCCACAAGTGACGAAGGACTCCAGGGACTGACCTTCCCTTGGCAGCCCCCCCGAGACCCTGTTCTGTGGGGTCCTGCCTCAGTGTCCACGGCAGCCTCTGGGCCAGCCTGACTCCAATCCATGACCCCGGTTGAGTCCATCCACCCAACCCAGCCCCATTCCAGACTCAACCGGACCCACTCTGCAAGCCAACTGGACCTCTGTGCTCAGGGCCATCCCTCGAACGACTCTGAATGAACTCCTCCAAGCCTGAAATCCAAAACCAGTTCTGAGCTCTATCACCTACAATCAGATCCCAACCTGAAAACAGAACTTCCCTTAGACGCAAACCCAATCCCAACGACAGATCTGATCTGACCCTCGCTTTCCATTGAACACTGACCATAACCCATCCTCTAGACCCAGCTGCGATGAAAAATCCACCCCACAACCCCATTCCCTCAGCCCAGCCATGTATTCTGCTGTGATAACCCATAAACACCTTCCCAATACCACACTCAACTCCAACTCAGCCTCAGACCTCAGCCTCACCCTGAGTCAGAATTCCAACCAGCCTCAGCCCAAGATCAACATCCCCCCTCCACCCCGCTTCTACTCTAGACCCAACCTTAACTCTCATTCAAACCCCAGTATATCCCTGCTGTAACTCAGGATCACCTAATCCTTCCCTTCAAATATATCCCAAGGGCAGCCCAACTCACTCCCAACCAACCACCCTAAACCCAACTCAATCTCAACTCCTAACCCATGGTCAATGACAATCCCAATTTTAATGCCCATGAAGCTCTGAATGGACCCCTAGCCCCAAACTTCTAACCATCTCTAGATGCCAACCTGACCCCTCAACTCCAACCTCAGCTCAGTGCAATCCCAAAGCCCCAGAAATCCTAGATTCACTCTTCCCTTGACCCTAGACACAATGGCCGCTCTGCATGCAACTTCTGATCCGATGTTTAACCTTTCCTCCCAATCCACATTCCAAACTCAATCTAATTCGAAGATACTGAAATCTTACCTGGAACCTTTACCTTGAGTGAAATCAACTCTAGACACAGGAGTCACCAATTATTCACAGTGACCCAACTCTAAACACTGTTTCGTGTCCACCTTAAACCTTTCTCTGAACCCGCCTTAACCCTCCCCTCCCCTCAATCCATCCTTAACCCAGCACCCCCTGATCCTTCAACTCAACTCAACCCATCCTAACCCTGACACTGACACTGGATGAGTCCCTAATCCTAACCCTGAGCCAATCTCAAGGCTCACCCGCCTTCCTAAACTCAGCCCCAATCCTCGCTGTGCTGTGCTGTGCTTAGTCACTTAGTCATGTCTGACTTTTTGCGACTCCATGGACTGCAGCCTGCCAGGCTCCTCTGCCTATAGGGATTCTTCAAGTAAGAATCCTGGAGTGGGTTGCCATGCCCTCCTCCAGAGGATCTTCCCAACCCAGGGATTGAACCGGGGTCTCCTACATTGCAGGCAGATTCTTTACGAGCTGAGCTACCAGGGAAGCCCAGCCCCATTCCTTAAGTGTTTCTTCATTCATTCCCACTGCAGACCCCACCCCAGTCTCAATACCTATATAATCCTATGTCTGTACATGGCCATAATCCTAAAGCCAGTTCTAGACTCACAGTCACCCATGTTTGATCCCAGCCTCAAGTCTAAATCTACCCTCCACGCCTCAACTCATCCCAGTCCAAAAGCAACCACAATTCTGGAGCCACCCCTTAATCAACCCTGGACCCAACAGACACCCCATCTCCGACGCCAGTCTTAGCCCCATACCCTTTCTCAACGCTGATCCATATTCTGAGCTCTGCCTCAATCCTAGCATCAGTGAAACTCTCAAGTGAGTCCTACCACACCCAATCTAGACCAGGAAGCCAGCCTCAAGGAAGTTCTAAAAGTCAAGTTCAAATCCAAGCTCAACATCACTATCAATGGAACCCCTTAATGCCCATGAAGCTCTGCATGGACCCCTAGCACCAAACTTCTAACCATCTCTAGATGCCAACATGACCACTCCACTCCAACCTCAGCTCAGTGCAATCCCAAAGCCCCAGAAATCCTAGATTCACTCTTCCCTTGACCCTAGACACAATGGCCGCTCTGCATGCAACTTCTGATCCGATGTTTAACCTTTCCTCCCAATCCACATTCCAAACTCAATCTAATTCGAAGATACTGAAATCTTACCTGGAACCTTTACCTTGAGTGAAATCAACTCTAGACACAGGAGTCACCAATTATTCACAGTGACCCAACTCTAAACACTGTTTCGTGTCCACCTTAAACCTTTCTCTGAACCCGCCTTAACCCTCCCCTCCCCTCAATCCATCCTTAACCCAGCACCCCCTGATCCTTCAACTCAACTCAACCCATCCTAACCCTGACACTGACACTGGATGAGTCCCTAATCCTAACCCTGAGCCAATCTCAAGGCTCACCCGCCTTCCTAAACTCAGCCCCAATCCTCGCTGTGCTGTGCTGTGCTTAGTCACTTAGTCATGTCTGACTTTTTGCGACTCCATGGACTGCAGCCTGCCAGGCTCCTCTGCCTATAGGGATTCTTCAAGTAAGAATCCTGGAGTGGGTTGCCATGCCCTCCTCCAGAGGATCTTCCCAACCCAGGGATTGAACCGGGGTCTCCTACATTGCAGGCAGATTCTTTACGAGCTGAGCTACCAGGGAAGCCCAGCCCCATTCCTTAAGTGTTTCTTCATTCATTCCCACTGCAGACCCCACCCCAGTCTCAATACCTATATAATCCTATGTCTGTACATGGCCATAATCCTAAAGCCAGTTCTAGACTCACAGTCACCCATGTTTGATCCCAGCCTCAAGTCTAAATCTACCCTCCACGCCTCAACTCATCCCAGTCCAAAAGCAACCACAATTCTGGAGCCACCCCTTAATCAACCCTGGACCCAACAGACACCCCATCTCCGACGCCAGTCTTAGCCCCATACCCTTTCTCAACGCTGATCCATATTCTGAGCTCTGCCTCAATCCTAGCATCAGTGAAACTCTCAAGTGAGTCCTACCACACCCAATCTAGACCAGGAAGCCAGCCTCAAAAGGAAGTTCTAAAAAGTCAAGTTCAAATCCAAGCTCAACATCACTATCAGCTTGGGCTCCCGCCCTGCCCCTCCAGTGCAGCCCGAGCCCAGGGCCCCCGGCCCACCTTCGCCTTGATGCAGGTGTCTAGGGCTGAGTTGCTGACGGCCAGCTGCACCTTGAGGTGCTCGACCTCCCGCTTCTTCTCCTCCAGCACCTTGGCCAGGCTGTCGCGTTCCTTCTGCAGCGCCGCCTTCTCCTCGAGGGCCAGCTGGGTCTGCCGGGCACATTCCGCTTGGAGCTTGACCACCTGGGCCTGGGCCTCCTTCTCCACCTTCTCCTTGGCCTCCTGACTGGCACGCAGGTTCTGCTCGAGCTCCAGTTTCTGGCGCTGGAGGTTGGCGTTCTCGTGGGTCACGCTCTCGATGCCCGTCCGCAAGCTCCGGGCCAGCTCCTCCCCCTTGGCGGCCATGACGGAGGGCAGGTGGTCACAGGTTCTCCGGATGGACGTCAGTTCCGAGCCGATGAGATGGTACGGGTTGTAGCTCAGGGTGTCGAGGGTGCGCGGGATGATGGAGTCCCTCCAGAGATTCCGCAGATCCGTCTCAAACTTGTTTCTGTCCAGTGGGAGGCAGAGGGCCTGCACCTTCCGCAGCTGGTCCTCGGCCAACTGCCGCTCCTGCTGCTGCTGGTCTCGGGCTTTGCCGCACTCCGTCAGCTTGTCCTCGACCACGCGCTTGGCCAGTGTCAGACCGTCCTTGTCTTTGGTACATACCAGCTTCTCCTTTGCCAGCTCCACCTCCAGGGTCTTGGCTTTCTGGGTCAGCGTGAGGGCCAAAGCTAGGGGGAGAGGACCGTAAGGCTCAGGAAAGTTGGGACTGGCCAAGACACTGGGCGGGGAATCGGCTACCCTGCTCTCTGCTTCCCATGACCCCGGCCCTGACCCCAGCCCACTCACCGTCGCAGCTCTTGTTTGTTCCCTTGAGTTTCTCTTGGCATTGTTGCTCGCTCAAGATGATGGCAGCCATGTATCGTTGGTTGTTCATGTATATCACCTGCCCGGATGGGATACAAGACAGAGCTCAGTGTCTGGTTTCTCTGGGACCCCCCCTGCCCCCGGGTGGCCCAGATCTGGCACCCAGGTGGTCTGTGTTGGCGTAGTTCACAGGCACATAGTTTCTTTACAGGGGATGGCGGTCTGATTTTCAAAAGTTGTTACAATGATAGAC
This sequence comes from Tragulus kanchil, assembly GCA_022376925.1. Lineage (NCBI taxonomy): Eukaryota > Metazoa > Chordata > Mammalia > Artiodactyla > Tragulidae > Tragulus > Tragulus kanchil. The sequence continues at coordinate 16,222,996 of JAIOJX010000029.1, read as the reverse complement.
AATGGAATACTACTCAGCCATGATAAAGAATGAAAATTTTGTCCTATATACCAACATGGATGGATTTAAAGGGCATTTACTAAGTGAAACAAGTCAGACGGAGAAGGACAAATACTGTATGATATTACTGATATGTGGAAATCTAAAAAATACTACAAGATATTTAATACAACAAAACAGAAACAGACTCACAGATACAGAGAACAGCCTTGTGGTTACCATTGGTGAGAGGGGAGGGACAATATAGGAGTTGGAGTTTTTGTTTTTTTTCTTTTAATCCACATCTCTCTTTTTTTAAAAAAGTTATTTATTTATTTTGGGCTATTCTGGGTTTTCACTGCTGCCACAGGCTCTTTTCTAGTTGCAGGGAGTGGAGGCTCCTCTCTAGTTGAGGGTGCAGGCTTCTTGTGGCAGTGACTTCTCTTGTTGTGGAACTCAGGCTCTAAGGCTTCAGTAGTTGTGGCCCATGGGCTCAGTTGCTCCTCAGCCTGTGGGATCTTCCCCAATCGGGGATCAAACCCATGTCACCTACACCGGCAAACGAACTCTTCACCACTGAACTACCAGGGAGGCCCTAAGAGTTGGAGATTTTTTTTTTAAAAGGGTTTTATGGGGTGGTATGAAATCATGTGTGTGACACTTGTAAAGCATTATAGAATTTAAAGAACCTCTTATTCAAAAACAGTTCAAAAAGCCCCATCTCTTCCCCAAGACATTCTAAGTCAACTAAGAAAACAAAGGTTTCATGATTACTACTATTTGGCAATTAAAAGGAACAAAGCATTGATCTGTTCTACAACCTGGATAAATCTTGAAAACATTTATAGCAATCAGAAAAAGATATTTCGGGGCTTCCCTGGTGGCTCAGTGGTAAAGAATCCGGCTGCCAACACAGGGGATTTGGGTTCAATCCCTGATCCTGGAAGATCCCACATGCTGCAGGGCAACTGAGCCTGCGAGCCACAACGATGGAGCCTGTGCTCTAGAGCCTCGGAGCTGCAACTACTGAGCCTGTGTGCCCTAGAGCTCAAGTTCCACAACAAGAGAAGTCACAGCAACAAGAAGCCCGCTCAGTTCAACTCGAGAGTAGTCCCCACTCCCTGCAACTAGAGAAGCGCCTGTGGCAGCAGTGAAGACCCAGAACACCCAAAAATAAATAAATAGATAATATATATTATATATATATATAAAAGAAAGGGGCAAAAAAGCCCATAGATGGGAAAAATATTTGCATATCAGGTGTCTGATGATGAGACGAGTAACCTGAATGTAGAAAATTAAACTCTTAGATATTAAGAGTAAAAAGCAACCCAATGGAAAAACAGACACACATCTGTTTTATTTTTTTGTGGGGGGCACTTCTATTGGTCTTTCATCCATTTTCATCTTTGTTCTTTGGCCTGTGTGGGCCTCCCATCGCAGTGGCCCCTTTCATTGCAGAGCACCGGCTCTGGGCACATGCGCTCCAGAGCTCTGGCTCAGTCGTTGGACACATCAGTCCAGCTGCTCCGCGGCACGTGGGATCTTCCCAGGCCAGGGATCAAACCGGCGCCCCTTGCACTGCCAGATGGTGTCCTTACCCACTGGACCACCAGGGAAGCCCACAGACACACATCTGAACAGATGTTTCTCCAGGGAAGATAGACAAAAGGTCAACCAGACCATCCAAAGCTGGTCACCCTCTTTACTCATCAGGAAGTGCAAATGAAAACCATGACAAGCTGTCACCTCAGGGTGATACAGGATGACTATAAATAAAACAAAAGAGGATGGATGACAAGTGTTGGTGGGGATGTGGAGAAACAAACATCTCAGGCAGCGCTGAAGGCGCTGTATCAACAAAAAGAAGAAGAAGAAAAACACAGTGGAGCTACAGTGGGAAACAGTCTGGCAGTTTTCCAAAAAGTTAAACCTAGAATTACACAGAGACCCAGCGATCCCACTGCTAGGTCTATATGCCAGAGAGCAATGGGAGTCTATGTTCACATAAACACTTGCACACAAATATTCACAGCAGCCCTAGACGAAGGATCCAGAAAGCAGAGACAGCTCAAGGCTTTCATCAGCAGATGAATGGGTCGAACGTGAGCCACCCTGACTGTGGAATATTGCTGGACGGTAAAAAAGAATGAAGTGTGGACAGACAGTGCAACGTGGATGAACCTTGCAAACCTCGTGCTGCCTGTAAGAAAGCAAACACAGAAGAGCGGAGGGTGCCTGAGTTCAACTCAATGAAATATTTAGAATAAGGAAGTCCATAGAAACAGAAAGCAGACTTGTGGTTGCTGGGGGTTGGGAATGGGGTGCAAAGGGCCTGCTGATGCAGGTTATTTGGAGGGTTAATGAGAATGCCCTAAACCGAATTGTGCTGATGGCTGCCCAACTCTGGGAGTGTACTAAAAATCACCGTTAGTACCCTTTTTTTTCATACATACTTGTTGTTGCTGTTATGTACATGTTAAATGGGTCAGTTGGATGGCAGGTGAATTACATTTTAACTTTATTACATTTTTAAAATAAGTGTTCTTGATAAACAAAGGGCATGCCTTTCAAACTTTGGAAAGGCAAATATTTCTCTGCCGAAATATTAACAAGCAAAGGTACGAAGGGTGAAGGTTTGCCTTTCTGTCACTTTTGGTCCTTTCTCCTTTCAGAAGCTGGCTCTGTGCTAATGACCTGGGGATGGGGGAGGACAGGAATAGCTCTGGGGGTACTGCCCAGGGGGTCCAGTGGCTAAGACTCTGTGCTCCCAAATGCAGGGACCCAGGTTCGATCCCTGGTCAGGGAACTAGATCCCACATACCTCAACTGAAGATCGCGCAGGCCACAATGAAGATCGGAGATCTCATGGGCCACCGTGAAGGCCCCGTGTAGCCAAATTAATTAATTAATTTTTAAAAGAGAAAAGAAATAGCTCTGGAAGGTCCTGTGACTTCTGTTTTCACAAGTTTTAGCTACAGAAAGGGAAAATCTCAGGGTGTAACCTGGATGCAAAGAGGAAGTAAGAAAGAAGTTGTCTTCCAGCTGGAGGAAGTGGCTTCCCGAAATACAGAATTATTTTTCTGTACAGGTTCCCAGATGTCTAGATGATGAGAAGAAGAATATGTGCTTAGAACTAACGCAATCTGATGGAGAAGGAAATGGCAACCCACTCCAGTATTCTTGCCTGGAAAAGTCCATGGGCAGAAAGCCTGGTGAGCTACAGTCCACGGGGATCTCAGATATGTGTGTGTGTGTGCGTTCGTGTCTGTGTGTGTGTGTAATTATATATATATATATATATATAGGGCTTCCCTGATGGCTCAGTGGTGAGAAATCTGCCTGAAATGCAGGAGACCTGGGGTCCATCCCTGGGTTGGGAAGATCTCGCTGGAGGAGGGCATGGCAACCCATGGCAATATTCTTGCCTGGACAATCCCATGGGCAGAGGAGCCTGGTGGGCTCTAGACCACAGGGTCGCAAAGAGTCAGACACGACTGAGCAACTAAGCAACCACAGCATATGCAATCTGACAATACAAAAAAAGTGCTTTCTCTTGTTAGGGAGTGTTCAGGTACATCTTTCTGATAATTCAGGAGCCCCTCCCTCACTTTCTAGTAACCATGGTTTCCATGAACTCAGAGGAAGAGAACTCATTTATTAGGAAACAAATGTAAACCATCTGGAGAGTTTTCTGGAATATTGGTTAGGACATACAGCCATGCAGCTCCTAAAGACTAAGGAGGTGCCATTGAAAGACACAGGAGCCAGACTGATCCTGGTCTCTTTCAGGATAATTTGACCATCAAAAACATCATTACATACTATATAGCATGGGAACTATGTTTCATATCCTGCAATAAACTGTAACGGAAAAAAGAGGAAAAAGAATATATTCATATATGCATATGGATAACTGAATCGCTTTGCTGTATCGCAGATATTAACACGATATGGAAATCAACCATACTTCAATTAAAAAAAGCTGATTACACATTCTAAATATAGAAAATTCTGGGGCTTCTCTGGTGGTCCAGTGGCTAAGACTTGCTACCCTCAGACCCGTGGGGCTGCCGTGGCAGAGGTGGGGCTTTTCCCCAGGATCAGCACCCGCTTCTCGGGGGTCCTGGGAGAAAATCCAGAGGGGCGGTTCCGGGCCAGAGGAATCTGTCCATTTGAAGAAGGACAAAGGTGTGCTTTTCAAATTTTAAAGCTGTGAAGATCCAGATTCTTAGATTTCTAATATTCTATGATGGGGGCACCTGGGATTCAGAGAGGTGTATGTCTATATATGATAAAAACAAAACAAACAAACAAAAAAGAACTTTCCTGGTGGTCCAGTGGCTAAGTGTGGAATCTTCCACACTTTCTCTGCAAGGAGCACAGGTTCCACCCCTGGTTAGGGAATGAAGACCCCTGGGCTCGTGCTCAGTCGGATTGAACTCTGTGCAAGCCCGCGGACTGCAGCCCGCCAGGCTCCTCCGTCGTGGGATTCTCCAGGCAAGCAGACTGGAGTGGGCGCCGTGCCCTCCTCCAGGGGGTCTTCCTGACTCAGGGATTGAACCCACGTTGCAGGCAGATTGTTTACCACTGAGCCACCTGGGAAGCCTCAAGATTCCTGCTTAGTGAGACCAAAAAAAAGGAAAACAGAAAAAAACAAAACTATAAACCTTTTTACGATCCTGTGATTTCTGATAGCTCCTGGATCGGAAGGCCATCTGTGTCCTGAAAGATCAAAATGGGCCAATTCCCCGGAACCGAGAGGTCGGAGGGGGCCGGGGGCATTTTGAGGGGCTACGTGGTCCTGCCCTGAGGTCCGAGGAGGCACTTGCTTCCTTAAGAGTGCTGAGGGGGGACTCACGCCATCCCGGGGGTCTGAGGGGGACCTGCCCTGTTCTGGGGGTGGGGGCATGAGAGCGGGGGATGCCACCGCCCTTGCCTGGGTAGTTCGGTGGGGGTGGGGTGCGCACATCCTTCCTGCCCAGTGGCAGGGGCTGGGTGGATTGGAAACCCAGAAAAGGCCTTTTCTTCCCATGTCTCCTGCCTGGAACAGCCCAGCCACCTCCTGGGGCGGGGCAAGCGAGGCTGTTCCCCGATCCTCCCGATCCTACTGATTCCCCCGTAAACTTCCCTTCCGCTGCCCACCCAATCTCTCACCTCATTCAGCCAAAGCCTGAGGAGAAAGCCTGAGGAGGCCTTCTTCCCAGGAGCTGGGCCTCCCGAGGAAATGGCATGAGAGAGACCCCAGGGGAAACTGGCAAGCGATTTTGTTTGACATGAGCTGGCAGTGAGAAGGGATGACTGTCTCCATGAGACCCAGGGGGCCTGTTTCTGCTCCCCTGCCTCCCCAAAGCCACTTCCTCTCTTCGGCCCCGATTTCCCCTCTGCAAAAAGGTTTTAAGGCTTCTCCCTACCTCCTGGCGTTCAGTGATAATATTTCCAAAGCAGACACCAGCTTCAGGCACACCTGGGTCATGCATAGAACTTACTAAGAACTCAGCACTCCGTGTGGTCACTAGCCGGCTCTTATCTGTAGCTAGTCAGGGCCGGTGCCTTCTGGGCGCTTTAAACCACGTCTGGCAACAGACCAGACGCCCAGTTCCATTTGAATTCTAGACAGACCGCCCATCATTTTTTCAGTCTAAGTATATCCCAACTACTCTGAAGAAGACACACCAGTCCATCCTAAAGGAAATCAACCCCGAATATTCATCAGAAGGACGGATGCTGAAGCTCCAATACTTTGGCCCCCTGATGTGAAGAGCTAACTCATCAGGAAAGACCCTGATGGTGGGAAAGATCGAGGGCAGGAGGAGAAAGGGACGACAGAGGACGAGATGGTTAGGTGGCATCACCGACTCAACGGGCATGCATTTGAGCAAACTCCAGGAGGTAGTGGAAGGACAGAGGAGTCTGGGTTGCTGCCGTCCATGGGGCTGCAAAGAGTCCGACAAGACTTAACGACTGAACAACGATAACAATGTCCCACATACCACTTGAGCTATATGAACAAAGCACGCATGGCTTCTCTACATGGACTCAACCTGCAGAATATAAGGGACCCGGACGGTTCCCGTCTTATGAATGAGGGAAGTGAAGCTCCGAGAGGTGCGGTGACCAGCCTCGGGTCCCCGGGGTGAGTGTCGAGCCCGCGGTCTTACCCGGTCAGCCTGGCACTGGCGGAAGCTGGCGTTGATGCGGTCCAGGTCGCGGCGGGCGTTCAGCAGCATCTGCATGATGGCCTCCTTGGCGCGGGCGGTGAGGTTGAGCTCCTTGGTCAGGTTGGCCTGGGAAGCCGTGAGCCCCATCACCTGGCCGTACAGCCCATCGGCCCGGCGCTCGGTGGCCTGAAGGTTGGACTCGGTGCTCACGTGCACGTTGCCATAGATCATGAAGAGGACGAGGCCCAGGATGATGAGGAACTGGATGAGTGAGACGAAGAGGAAGAAATACCGTAGGTAGTACCAGCAGCCCCTCGAGCCGCTCCCGGCCCGGGAATAGGGGCTCCCTTGCTCCATGGCCAAGCCCATCTCCTCCTGGCGTCTGCCCTCGGCACCGGCTGCTGCTGGCTGGCTGGCCTGCTCAGAGTGGCGGCTGCTGCCCCTGCTAGACCTCGCCACGGCACGGGGGGAGGGGGAAGTGTTTATATTACTCCTCTTAATACTTCCTTTGCCTGGCTCCTTCCTGGCCAGGAGGAAACGGGGGCTGTGGGTTATCACAACACTCCCACCCCGGGCTGTGAAGGGAAGGGGGGAGGGACACGTCTGGCCTCTCTGATTAACTATGGGTGGGGCACAATGGCTAGGTGGCCGGGCATCCTTGGTCTTGCTGAGCCTGTTTCCCCTTCTGCCCTCGCTCTGTGCCCAGAGCTGTTCTCAGCTGTGCTGGACAGTCTTTTTAACATCTCCCGGGTGTGGAGGATGCAGAGATGCAGGGAGGAGAAAGGACCCCCTGGTCGGGGGTTGGGGGGTCTCACTCTGGTCACTCACAGGGCTGGCTGTACCTCCCCTTAGAGAAAGACTGGCTACAGATGCGAGCCCACCTCATGAAACCCTGCTGACTACAGGAACTAAGTGGGTCAGAGCCCGTCGCTGAGGGCCAGGCACATAGGGTGCTCAGTAACTGGCACGGATCACGGAAGGCTGACCCGTGGATGCGGGTGGCGTGCCTGGCTCACATGGGCACTGAGTAAGCACAAGCAACAGTGAACTTGGGATGGCGTGAGCTTGAGGGTCTGGCTTTTCCTGTCTGGGTCTCAGTTTCCCCCTCTGTGAGATGAGGCCTGTGTGGTGCCAGGCTCTAGGGCCGGGGCTGAGAAAAAAGATTTACCATTGCTACGATTACTATCATTTCCTGCTGGAAACCTCATCTTTGGGGCTCCATGAGATGGTGAATTGGAAGGTTAAGATGCTGGGGGTCGAACATCCCTGTGGAAGGGAATTTCGGGACCAGGGAGCAAAGAATTCTGGGTATGCCCCCCTGCCCGTACCCCTTGTAACAGGTGCTACAAGGAAACCCCCTTTGCTAGGTGATACCACAGAGCCCCAGGCCTGGCTATGAGGGGTCCTCCATCTTGGGGAGACAGAGAGAGACACAAACTGGAGGGAGGCACGTGGGCCGAGGGAGACGAGGCAGGAGATGGAGAGGAGCTGGGATGTGGGTGGGCGACGGTAATGCAGCGGCAGCCCACTGCCTGTGTTGGGCGGGGGGCACAGCAGGCTGAAGGCAGGCGCGTGGGGACCCGTCCCCAACAGCCAGGGTCACGGGCTGGGGGAGTTGCTGAGCGGGGTGATGTTCATGGAGGAGGCAGGAGTTGGGTGGGGAAGGAGGAAGTTCCCAGGGGTGGGCAGGAAACCCCCGTCTGACCTTTGGCCTTTGCAGCTACCCATTGATTCCTGATTCCGGACCCTTCCCAGCCCCTGGGAGGGAGGAGGGTTGGGGGCTCCACGTGATGCCCAACCCGCTATTTCTCTAGGTTGGACAGGCCCACCCAGAGGCCCCCGGAGCTGGGTGGGCAGGAGATCGTCCATCTTGGGCCTTGAGGGCAGAGGGAATACCTGGTGTCGGTAGTAACCTCCGGAGTTAAGTTCTGTGCTGCCTCCTGCTGTCTGACCTGGGACAGGTGCCTTCTCCCCCGCGCCTCGGTTTTCTCCTGTCTAAAGTGGAGGCAGCATCTTCAGTGGGAAAGCACGTGTCAGTGCCTGGCACAGTCAGCCTTCATAAACGGTGGTCAGTTTTAAAGGCGGGCTGGATCCTGCGCAGCCTCTGATGTCAGGCAGAGGAGCTGAGACGCAGGGCCGGGACAGGGCCCCAGCGGCTGCGGCCCCCGTCCTGTGGGATCCCCAGGGGAAACGGGGCATAGCGGGGTAGAGCCTGAGTGACGAGGGCCCTGTTGAGCCATTGTCACGGTGTAAGAACGATAGCTTGAAATATACTCACAAATGTCTTCCGTAGCAAGCTCAAAACTAACATTCTTACTGGCCAATCATTTCACAACTTTGACTTGTACTGTTTTGTTTTCAACTAACATTCTTACTGGCCATTCATCTCACAACTTTGATTTGTACTGTTTCGTTTTCAATGACTTATTTAATTTTTTTCAATAGCTTGTTTTTCAAAAAGCTAGATTCTTTTTAATGGAAAAGATAGTGATGAAACTTCTTTTTGGTCAACATGATGACTTTGGGATTGCTGCTTCCTCTGACCAGGGCTTAGGTTTTCGGCTCATGTATTGCCATAATAATTACCAATGGGCATTTCAGTTCAGTTCAATCGCTGAGTCGTGTCCAGCTCTTTGCAACTGCATGGACTCCAGCCAGACTTCCCTTTCGTACATCATCTCCCGGAGCCTGCTCAAACTCACCGGGGATTGCCGGGGTGATGTTCATGGAGGACAGGAGTTGGGTGGGAAGGAGGAAGTTCCCAGGGTGGGCAGGAAACCCCCGTCTGACCTTTGGCCTTTGCAGCTACCCATTGATTCCTGATTCCGGACCCTTCCCAGCCCCTGGGAGGGAGGAGGGTTGGGGGCTCCACGTGATGCCCAACCCGCTATTTCTCTAGGTTGGACAGGCCCACCCAGAGGCCCCCGGAGCTGGGTGGGCAGGAGATCGTCCATCTTGGGCCTTGAGGGCAGAGGGAATACCTGGTGTCGGTAGTAACCTCCGGAGTTAAGTTCTGTGCTGCCTCCTGCTGTCTGACCTGGGACAGGTGCCTTCTCCCCCGCGCCTCGGTTTTCTCCTGTCTAAAGTGGAGGCAGCATCTTCAGTGGGAAAGCACGTGTCAGTGCCTGGCACAGTCAGCCTTCATAAACGGTGGTCAGTTTTAAAGGCGGGCTGGATCCTGCGCAGCCTCTGATGTCAGGCAGAGGAGCTGAGACGCAGGGCCGGGACAGGGCCCCAGCGGCTGCGGCCCCCGTCCTGTGGGATCCCCAGGGGAAACGGGGCATAGCGGGGTAGAGCCTGAGTGACGAGGGCCCTGTTGAGCCATTGTCACGGTGTAAGAACGATAGCTTGAAATATACTCACAAATGTCTTCCGTAGCAAGCTCAAAACTAACATTCTTACTGGCCAATCATTTCACAACTTTGACTTGTACTGTTTTGTTTTCAACTAACATTCTTACTGGCCATTCATCTCACAACTTTGATTTGTACTGTTTCGTTTTCAATGACTTATTTAATTTTTTTCAATAGCTTGTTTTTCAAAAAGCTAGATTCTTTTTAATGGAAAAGATAGTGATGAAACTTCTTTTTGGTCAACATGATGACTTTGGGATTGCTGCTTCCTCTGACCAGGGCTTAGGTTTTCGGCTCATGTATTGCCATAATAATTACCAATGGGCATTTCAGTTCAGTTCAATCGCTGAGTCGTGTCCAGCTCTTTGCAACTGCATGGACTCCAGCCAGACTTCCCTTTCGTACATCATCTCCCGGAGCCTGCTCAAACTCACCTGACGCTATGCTACCATTTCATCCTCTGTCGTTCCCTTCTCCTTTTCTCTTCTATTTTTCCCAGCATCAGGCTCTTTCCCAGTGAGTTATCTCTTTGCATCAGGTGGCCGAAGGACTAGAGCTTCAGCTTCAGCATCCATTTTTCCAATGAATATTCAGGGTTGATTTCCTTTAGGATGGACTGGTTTGATCTCCTTGTAGTCCAAGGGACTCTCAAGTGCCTTCTCCAATACCACAGTTCAAAGTTCAAAATGGGCACTTAGGCTGTTTCTAAATGTGTTGTTTCAATGAACAAAATAAGACGTAATACCAAATCTCCACAAGTGAAATTGCTGGGTCCTGAAATAATAACATTTTGTATTTTGATAGGTGTCGTTGATTTGTCCTCCATAAGGACTGTTTCCATGGACACACCTGTCAGCAATATCTCAGATTTCTCAAAACAGACTCTTTGAACACTTTCTGCCAGCATTCCTGGCCAGAAAATTCCAGAGGGAGGAGGTGGCAACTGGGCCTTGAATTCACATGAGGTCAAACGCATCAAGTGATGGGAGTGTTTGGTTTTTTCCTGAAAACCATTTATCATAGCCACAGGAAATTTTGTGTGTGAATCTCTCTGAATTCCCTTGGACGGTCGTCACGAAACCTGATTTCGTTTTTAATTTTTTTTTTTTCCTGAATCAAAACCAGTCCATTTGGTTTCATCTGATTGTTCGGGCAGAGACGGGAAAACTGTCATGAGGAAGTCAATTCCGTGTCACTCTGAAGACTGACCCTGAAGTTCTCAAGGAGACCCGAGGGTGTTAAAAACTCTCACGGAACTTCAGGAAGGTACTGGAGGAAGTGACACTTCTGGCGAAGAAACGTTTCAGCAAAGTTCAGAAAACCCTCCATTTTTATGCCAGTGTGTTCAGGGTTTGATCAACTGCAAAGGAAATTAAGTTTGGGGCTTTGGGCATTGACAGAGGAGGCAAAGAGAGCCCTGTGGAGGGGAACAGACTGTTCTATTTGGGTCTTCTGGTTGAACACCTGGGACCGAAGGCCAACGAGGCCAAGCTGCCGCGGTCCCCAGTGCCTTCCACCCAACTCATGTCAGGTTTTCCTTTTCCATACCCTGCCTTGACTCCTGTTTCTGCAGCCATGGAGGGACCCCAGGGTGACCATTAACAGGGAGGCCAAGGGCCTAAGGGACAAGGTGAAAATTTTGCACCCTCTTTGGTTTCAAGGTCAAGGACTTCAGCATCCATTTTCCAATGAATATTCAGGGTTGATTTCCTTTAGGATGGACTGGTTTGATCTCCTTGTAGTCCAAGGGACTCTCAAGTGCCTTCTCCAATACCACAGTTCAAAGTTCAAAATGGGCACTTAGGCTGTTTCTAAATGTGTTGTTTCAATGAACAAAATAAGACGTAATACCAAATCTCCACAAGTGAAATTGCTGGGTCCTGAAATAATAACATTTTGTATTTTGATAGGTGTCGTTGATTTGTCCTCCATAAGGACTGTTTCCATGGACACACCTGTCAGCAATATCTCAGATTTCTCAAAACAGACTCTTTGAACACTTTCTGCCAGCATTCCTGGCCAGAAAATTCCAGAGGGAGGAGGTGGCAACTGGGCCTTGAATTCACATGAGGTCAAACGCATCAAGTGATGGGAGTGTTTGGTTTTTTCCTGAAAACCATTTATCATAGCCACAGGAAATTTTGTGTGTGAATCTCTCTGAATTCCCTTGGACGGTCGTCACGAAACCTGATTTCGTTTTTAATTTTTTTTTTTTCCTGAATCAAAACCAGTCCATTTGGTTTCATCTGATTGTTCGGGCAGGGGACGGAAAACTGTCATGAGGAAGTCAATTCCGTGTCACTCTGAAGACTGACCCTGAAGTTCTCAAGGAGACCCGAGGGTGTTAAAACTCTCACGGAACTTCAGGAAGGTACTGGAGGAAGTGACACTTCTGGCGAAGAAACGTTTCAGCAAAGTTCAGAAAACCCTCCATTTTTATGCCAGTGTGTTCAGGGTTTGATCAACTGCAAAGGAAATTAAGTTTGGGGCTTTGGGCATTGACAGAGGAGGCAAAGAGAGCCCTGTGGAGGGGAACAGACTGTTCTATTTGGGTCTTCTGGTTGAACACCTGGGACCGAAGGCCAACGAGGCCAAGCTGCCGCGGTCCCCAGTGCCTTCCACCCAACTCATGTCAGGTTTTCCTTTTCCATACCCTGCCTTGACTCCTGTTTCTGCAGCCATGGAGGGACCCCAGGGTGACCATTAACAGGGAGGCCAAGGCAGGGACCTGAGAGAGGGGACAAGGTGAAGACACAGAGAGAAGACTCAGAGAGAGGGCTTCCCTGGTGGTCCACTGGGTAAGGACACCGCCTTGCAGTGCAAGGGACGCCAGTTCCATCTCTGGCCTGGGAAGATCCCACGTGCCGCGGAGCGGCTGGACCCATGTGTCCAATTACCGAGCCAGAGCTCTGGAGCGCATGCGCCCAGAGCCGGTGCTCTGCAACAACAGAGGCCCCCGTGATGGGAGGCCCACACGGGCCAATGAACAGAGATGGATGAAAATAGACAATAGAAGTGGCCTGCCCACCCAGCTCCCTCCCTAACCCGCCTCACACCCCCACCCCCGCCCCAGGCCAAAAAAAGACTCAGAGAGAGACAGAGACTTTGAGCGGTAATTAGGTGGAGATAGGGAAAGAGAACATCGCAAGGGCAGGCTAGGGGTGGCCCTGTGGGGTGGGAGGCACAGGAGGTAGGGCAGCTGGGGGATTCTAAGTCCTGGCCTGGGATTGGGGTCTGTTCTTCCCCAGCTGCCCGCAATCCTCATCCACTCCCTAGGGGTCTTATGGCCTCCCCGGGAGGTCCACAGCCTCCAACCTCTGCCTCTCTCTTTTCTCCCGGCCCTCTGACATCAGATTGGAGGGCTCCCTTTTCAGCTCACACACCTCCCATGGCTCCCCGTTTCCCTGCAGCTGATGTTCAGCCTTCTGGCATTGATGACCAAGGTGAAGCTAGCAGAATAAGTAAATAATGATAACTGATCATACTGTAGGTCCATGTACAGCTCGGAGTCTAACCCTTTGCGTGGATCAGCCCTGGACTCCATAGTTGCCCCGTGAAGGGTCTTGAGTCCCTGGGGCCGCAGACAGGGCGAGGCCAGTGTCAAGCCCTAGCTGACTCCAGAAGGAGAAGCTGTTTCCTGTTCACGTCTGGATTTAGGCCAGAGTTGGAGGGGGCGGGGGCCGGAGTGGGAGGGTGAGGTGTGCGCCGGGGAGCGTGTCTCAGACCCATCCTTCCCAATGGGCAAGTTCTGGGCCCTCAGCCAGTCGCAACTAGGTCTGAAGACTGGGGCGACCCCTGGTGGTCGGTAGCGGGACAAAACGGTTCGACGCCTCACCGGCCTCCTCGACCCCGCCTCCTCGACTTCGCCTCCTCCTTTGTCTGGAGGGGTGAGGTCCAGTTCCCCTCTGAGCGGACCCTCTCCCAGTTCAGTTCAGTTCAGTCGCTCAGTCGCGTCCAACTCTTTGTGACTTCATGGACTGGCACACCGGGCTTCCCCATCCTTCACCAACTCCTGGGGTTTGGTCGAATTCATGTCCAGGGACTCAGTGATGCCATCCAACCATGTCGTCCTCTGTCATCCCCTTCTCCTCTGCCTTCTCTTTTCCCCAGCATCAGGGTCTTTTCCAGTGAGTGGGCTCTTCGCATCAGGTGGCCAAAGGATTGGAGTTTCAGCTTCAGCACCAGCCCTTCCAATGAATATTCAGGGTTGACTCCCTTTAGGATTGACTGGTTGGATCTCCTTGCTGTCCAAGGAACTCTCAAGAGTCTTCAGCCTCCACTGTTCAAAGACATCACTTCTTCCACGCTCAGCCTTCTTTATGATCTAACTCACCCAGTAAAGGCCCTTTAAGCCCCCTCCAAGGTGGGCAGTGGATGTTTGGGGGGGTGAATAATGAGCAGAACTGCCTGAGGGGGATCCATTTCAAGGGCTCCATACATCAGCCTCTTTAGAAAATTTTCAAAACAAATTTTAATTCTTTTAAAGGTAATACATGCACATGATTTTAAAACACAAACGTTAAAAGAACAAACATTTGATGACCAAGGTGAAGCTAGCAGAATAAGTAAATAATGATAACTGATCATACTGTAGGTCCATGTACAGCTCGGAGTCTAACCCTTTGCGTGGATCAGCCCTGGACTCCATAGTTGCCCCGTGAAGGGTCTTGAGTCCCTGGGGCCGCAGACAGGGCGAGGCCAGTGTCAAGCCCTAGCTGACTCCAGAAGGAGAAGCTGTTTCCTGTTCACGTCTGGATTTAGGCCAGAGTTGGAGGGGGCGGGGGCCGGAGTGGGAGGGTGAGGTGTGCGCCGGGGAGCGTGTCTCAGACCCATCCTTCCCAATGGGCAAGTTCTGGGCCCTCAGCCAGTCGCAACTAGGTCTGAAGACTGGGGCGACCCCTGGTGGTCGGTAGCGGGACAAAACGGTTCGACGCCTCACCGGCCTCCTCGACCCCGCCTCCTCGACTTCGCCTCCTCCTTTGTCTGGAGGGGTGAGGTCCAGTTCCCCTCTGAGCGGACCCTCTCCCAGTTCAGTTCAGTTCAGTCGCTCAGTCGCGTCCAACTCTTTGTGACTTCATGGACTGGCACACCGGGCTTCCCCATCCTTCACCAACTCCTGGGGTTTGGTCGAATTCATGTCCAGGGACTCAGTGATGCCATCCAACCATGTCGTCCTCTGTCATCCCCTTCTCCTCTGCCTTCTCTTTTCCCCAGCATCAGGGTCTTTTCCAGTGAGTGGGCTCTTCGCATCAGGTGGCCAAAGGATTGGAGTTTCAGCTTCAGCACCAGCCCTTCCAATGAATATTCAGGGTTGACTCCCTTTAGGATTGACTGGTTGGATCTCCTTGCTGTCCAAGGAACTCTCAAGAGTCTTCAGCCTCCACTGTTCAAAGACATCACTTCTTCCACGCTCAGCCTTCTTTATGATCTAACTCACCCAGTAAAGGCCCTTTAAGCCCCCTCCAAGGTGGGCAGTGGATGTTTGGGGGGGTGAATAATGAGCAGAACTGCCTGAGGGGGATCCATTTCAAGGGCTCCATACATCAGCCTCTTTAGAAAATTTTCAAAACAAATTTTAATTCTTTTAAAGGTAATACATGCACATGATTTTTAAAACACAAACGTTATAAAATGGCATACCGAGGAAAACGAGACTTCCTCCCTCACGCCGATCTCTGGATCCCTGATGCCTTTTCCAGGGCCCACAGCTGTGACTGGTGTTTCCTCCAGAGGTATTTCAGATAAAAGTCTCCCCCAGTCCCGATTCTTAAAGGATGTACAGAAATGATCACTGCCCTGCTTTTCACGTGACTGCACCTCGGAGAAGGTCATCTTTGGCCTTTTTAACAGTTGTATGGTGGGAACACCCTGGGGTCCAGTGGGTAGAACTCGGCTTTCGCTGAGGAGGGCTCAGGTCCCATTCCTAGGTGGGAACTTAAGATCTGAAACAGGGCAGCTTGGCTCAGAACAAACCAAACCAACTCTGTCCCTTCCCCGATACAAACCAGATGAATAGTATTCCACGGTGTGGATGCTCGAACACTCGTTTAAACAGACTCCAATGAGCAGACATTGAGGCTGTTTCCAATTTTTTCCAATTACCAAGAATGTGATAATAATGTCTTCATGTCTCCTCTCCTCTACCCTCATTTTTAAATTTTTATGTATTTATTTTTTCGTGAGGCCAAAGTTTTATTAAAGTTAAAAGGGATAGAGAAAGCTTCGAGGGAAAGGCACCGGAAGGGGGCAGGAGAGTAACCCTCCCCCTTTTTCTTAAAAAAGTAAAGTGTTTATTTTGGAATAAGTTTCAGCTGGACAGAAAATTTGCAGAGATAATACAGAGAGTCTCTGAAGAGCCCTCACACAGCCTCTTTCATCATTACACCTATATACTATAGTTCATTGGTCAAAACTAAGAAATTAACCCTAGTCTATTACAATGAACTGAACTCTCGACTTGGTTTCCTCACTAAGTGTTTTTCTGTTCCAGGAGCCAACCCAGGGTTCTCCACTGGCTTCAGTCCATTGTTTTGCATGAGTTTAAAATACGATTGTAGGGAATTTCCTGGAGGTCCAGTAGTTTGGACCCCATGCGTTCATTTCTGAGGACCTGAGTTCAATCCCTGGTCAGGGAACTAGGATCCTTCAGGCCATGTGGTCAAAAAAAAACAAACAAACAAACAAAAAAAACAAAAGTGAATAACGTGTTCTTCTGAGTTCTTCATATCTAAGAATATAAAATAATAAAAAACATATGATTGTAGATTAAAACTTGTTTAATAAAAATAGAATTGCTTCAAGGGGAATTGATGGGTCCAAAATTGAGGGATCTCTGACCTTTTCCAGGGCCCACAGCTGTGACTGGTGTTTCCTCCAGAGGTATTTCAGATAAAAGTCTCCCCCAGTCCCGATTCTTAAAGGATGTACAGAAATGATCACTGCCCTGCTTTTCACGTGACTGCACCTCGGAGAAGGTCATCTTTGGCCTTTTTAACAGTTGTATGGTGGGAACACCCTGGGGTCCAGTGGGTAGAACTCGGCTTTCGCTGAGGAGGGCTCAGGTCCCATTCCTAGGTGGGAACTTAAGATCTGAAACAGGGCAGCTTGGCTCAGAACAAACCAAACCAACTCTGTCCCTTCCCCGATACAAACCAGATGAATAGTATTCCACGGTGTGGATGCTCGAACACTCGTTTAAACAGACTCCAATGAGCAGACATTGAGGCTTTTTCCCAAATTTTTCCCAATTACCAAGAATGTGATAATAATGTCTTCATGTCTCCTCTCCTCTACCCTCATTTTTAAATTTTTATGTATTTATTTTTTCGTGAGGCCAAAGTTTTATTAAAGTTAAAAGGGATAGAGAAAGCTTCGAGGGAAAGGCACCGGAAGGGGGCAGGAGAGTAACCCTTCCTCTTTTTCTTAAAGAAGTAAAGTGTTTATTTTGGAATAAGTTTCAGCTGGACAGAAAATTTGCAGAGATAATACAGAGAGTCTCTGAAGAGCCCTCACACAGCCTCTTTCATCATTACACCTATATACTATAGTTCATTGGTCAAAACTAAGAAATTAACCCTAGTCTATTACAATGAACTGAACTCTCGACTTGGTTTCCTCACTAAGTGTTTTTCTGTTCCAGGAGCCAACCCAGGGTTCTCCACTGGCTTCAGTCCATTGTTTTGCATGAGTTTAAAATACGATTGTAGGGAATTTCCTGGAGGTCCAGTAGTTTGGACCCCATGCGTTCATTTCTGAGGACCTGAGTTCAATCCCTGGTCAGGGAACTAGGATCCTTCAGGCCATGTGGTCAAAAAAAAACAAACAAACAAACAAAAAAAACAAAAGTGAATAACGTGTTCTTCTGAGTTCTTCATATCTAAGAATATAAAATAATAAAAAACATATGATTGTAGATTAAAACTTGTTTAATAAAAATAGAATTGCTTCAAGGGGAATTGATGGGTCAAACTATATGTGCCCTTTTAATTTTGAGAGATTCTACAAAACCGTCCTTCCAAGTAGTTGTACCAAGCAGCAGTCCCACCACCACTGTGTGGGATTGTTTGCTTCCCCACAGCAGGGCTAACACAGCGTATTCCCCAAATTAAATTTTTTTTTTAATTTTACTTTTTTGCTTTTAAATTTTTAAATTTTTTATTAGTTTTTAAAAATATTTTATTTATTTACTTGGCTATGCTGGATCTTAGTTATGGTACATGGGATCTTTGATCTTCATTGCGGTGTACAGGATCGTTCTGGTTGCAGGATGCGGGATCTAGTTCCCTGACCACGGATTGAACCCAGTCCCCCTGCATTGAGAGCACAGCACTTTAGCCACGAGACCACCAGCAAAGTCCCTGTTTTTGTTTTTTATCTTTGCCAAACCAGTGGGTAGAAAGTGGTGCCAGGTCGTTGTTTCAATTTGCCTTTCTTTGGAGTGAGACTGGACAGCTTTTTTTGGCATGTTTCTACGAACTGACTGTCCATGTTCGTTGCCTGATCTCTATTGAGTTATTATTTTATTTTATTTTATTTTTTTTGGCCACTTTTATTGGTCTTTCATTTATTTATTTTCATCCGTCTTTGTTCTTTGGCCCGTGTGGGCCTCCCATCGCAGTGGCCTTTCTCGTCGCAGAGCGCCGGCTCTGGGCGCATGCGCTCCAGAGCTCCGGCTCAGTGATTGGACACATCGGTCCAGCTGCTCTGCAGCACATGGGATCTTCCCAGGCCAGGGCTCGAACCGGCGCCCCTTGCACTGCAAGGCGGTGTCCTTACCCACTGGATCACCAGGGAAGTCCGAATTTTTTCTTTTTAAAAACATTTATTTTTTATTTTTTTATCTTTTTTGGGGGGGTGGGGTGGGGAGGGAGGTGGACGGGTGGGCCACTTCCACTGGTCTTTCATTTATCTGTTTTCATCCGTCTTTTTTCTTTGGTTCCTGTGGGCCTCCCATCGCGGTGGCCTCTGTTGTCGCAGAGCACCGGCTCTGGGCGCATGCGCTCCAGAGCTCCGGCTCAGTGATTGGACACATCAGTCCAGCCGCTCCGCGGCACGTGGGATCTTCCCAGGCCAGGGCTCGAACCGGCGCCCCTTGCACTGCAAGGCGGTGTCCTTACCCACTGGATCACCAGGGAAGTCCGAATTTTTTCTTTTTAAAAACATTTATTTTTTATTTTTTTATCTTTTTTGGGGGGGTGGGGTGGGGAGGGAGGTGGACGGGTGGGCCACTTCCACTGGTCTTTCATTTATCTGTTTTCATCCGTCTTTTTTCTTTGGTTCCTGTGGGCCTCCCATCGCGGTGGCCTCTGTTGTCGCAGAGCACCGGCTCTGGGCGCATGCGCTCCAGAGCTCCGGCTCAGTGATTGGACACATCAGTCCAGCCGCTCCGCGGCACGTGGGATCTTCCCAGGCCAGGGATCGAACCGGCGCCCCTTGCACTGCAAGGCGGTGTCCTTACCCAGTGGACCACCAGGGGAAACCCTTTTTCTTTTTTAATGTTTATTTTTCTTTCTTTATTTGGCAGCGCCAGGTCTTCATTGCAGCATGCAGGATCTTTAGTTGTGGCATGGGAACTCTTAGCTGCAGTGTGTGGGATCTCGTTCCCTTACCAGGGATCAAACCCTGGGCCCCCCGCATTGGGAATGCAAAGTCTAGGCCAGTGGATCACCAGGGAAGTCTCTATACTGAATTATTTTTTTGAAAAATTAATTTGGAAGAGATCCTTCCATGAGAAGGAAAGTAGTTTATTCCTGGATATAAAAAGGCTCTGTGTAATGGATCTTCCTTTTCTTCCAAAGGATTTTCTGCCTCGTTGTTTGGATATAGGAAAGTTTCCGTCAATTCTCTTGGGTTTTCTATATATAGTCGTACCACCAGAAGACAATATTAAGTTGAATTGTTTCTCAGGCATTCCTGCCAAAAATGTCAACCTCAAATTAATCCTGAGGAAACGTCACCAAAATCCAAACTCAGAGACACCACAAAACGACTGTCCCAGGCTTTCAAAAAAAAAGTCAACGTCATGAAAGGCAAAGACAGGCTGAGGCATGTTCCAGATTAATACAATGTGTAAGCCAGGATATTCTTTTGTTATAAAGGACATTATCAGAATAATTGGCAAAATCTGATTAAGGCCTGGAGGTGAGAAGCTAAGTGTCCACTGTCAGATGAATGGATAAAGATGCAATATATATATATATATATATATATATATATATATATACACACACACACACACACACACACACAATGTAGGTATACACACCCAATGGAATATTACTCATAATATTTTCATTAAATAAAAAGAAATCTTGCCATTTGCAACACGTGGATGGATGTGGAGGGAGGGTATTGTGTCATCTGAAATAAATCAGAGGAAGACAAGTACCGTATAATCTCAGTTACATGAAATTGTTGCTATTTGGATGACCTGTTTAGAATTTTATTCATTTGATCCATTAGCGTGGCGAATCGTATTAACAGACTTTCAAATATTGAACCATCTTTGCATCTCAGGCATAAGTCCTATCATATATCTTTAAAAGGTGTTACTTGGTTCTCTGATCAAATTCCCTTTGGGAGCTTGGTACCCTCACAGGGAGAGGCCTGGAGCTCCCCTATTGCACCATTTTCGTTAGCTTTTGTGTCAAGGATATGCTGCCTCTCACCGTTCCGATCACTCATTTTACGGACAAGGTAAACTGAGGATCAGAGAGAAGTGACGCCTTCCGGTCACTCCCAGGTAAGGCCTGGACCCTCAGTCCTTCCGTCTGTGCGATGAGGGCAACACTGTCCTTGTCCTTAGAGGGGGCTTAAGTCCCGGCTCTGCACTGGTTCACCTTGGGACCCAGTGGGCCTCAGTTTCCCCGTCGTAGGTAAGTACCAGGTGGTCAAGAAGAGAGAGTCGCATCTTCTTTCTGCGCGTTTTCCGTTCAGGGCTGCCGCTGGGTCAAAAGTTGAGCCTTGATGGGTGTCGACTGCGCATCTCATCCTGCCCCGCGCACCTCTCTGTCCCCGCTGGGCTCTCAGTGTCTGTCCTCCTGGCCTCGAACTCCCGATCCATCCCGGGGGCCTCTCACCCGCGTGCGCGCCGCGTTGGTCGCCGGCAGCCCCCGGAAGTTCCCGGGCGAGAGCGCGAGCGGGGGCTGGGCCGGGGTCGGGACCCCGAGCGGGTGCGGGGGTGGGAAACTCTGCGCTGGGGGCCCGTCTGGCCTTCCAGGGCTTTCCTGCCGGGAAAGGGGGAGGGGTCGTCAGCACCTGGACCCCGATCCCTACCTAGAGACCCTCCAGCATGCTTCTGCTTTTACTGGTAATCCACTCCCTAGAGACCCCAGGCTTCAGGATCCCGCATCCCTTCTCCCGTGGTCTTTTCCCGGACCGCTCCCCGGGGCCTCCCCGTCTTCTCCCCAGAAGCTGCACCTCCAGGCTCCCTGTCCCTCCCTTGATACTTGCTTTTGCAACTTTCGCTCCCGCTCCCCGCGGAGCCCCCAGTATGCGCCGGACCCCAAGGACTCAGGCCTGCAGAGTGCCCGCCCCAACGTGGGTAATCCCGCTCCGGAAAGAGCCGCGCCTTAGGTTCTAGCTCTGAGACCTTGCTTTGCACCGTCTCCCGAGGCCCCGCCCACAGGGCCTCCCCCGCCCCTCCCCTGGCCGCCGACCCTTCACTGCCACCCCTCACTCACACGTGCTCGCGCAGCGCCGCCTCCCGGGCTGCGCAGGCTTCGCCCTCGGCCTCGGCCGCGCGCGCGCGCCGCTGCGCCTCGTCCAGTTGCTGCGCGGATTCGGTGGCCGCCGCCTCCCAGCGCGCCAGGGCTTCTGCGGGCGCAGGGAGCGTGGTCACGATCGAGCCTGGCCTCCTACCTCGTGCGCACCAAGTCCACATTTGTAGTCTGCGTACTATACATGTGGTTTGTTTTATTTGCGTTAAACGTGTGCGCTGTTTGCATGGCATGCCATTGACAGCTTTTCGGAGGTGCACATGGCTTTGGGAAGTGTCTACCCGGTGTGTGTGCATAGTTTGTTGCGTTTGCATTGTTTTGTGACCTTCGCCTGACCTTTGCCTAGTATTGTGCATTTCTCTCACCTATTTTCGCGTGCCCTTGTTTTAGGTTTACATCTGTCCGTGTCTTTGCCCTAGTTAGGAACCTTCTAGGCTCCTCCCACCTCCAGCCCTGCCCACCCCCTTTGCACCAGGGGTCAAACACACCTGTGAGCGCCCCGTTCTCAGCCCCCATCTGGGTCCCCTGTGCCTTGGCCTCTTCCATCTCAGTCTTGAGCGTCATCAGCTGGGTCTGGAGCCGAGTCTGCAGGTAGAGGGGAAATGAAGGGGGAAGGGGAGAAAGAGCGGAGGGGCCCTGCCTTTTCTAGAGGAGACGGAGAACACATTGGTGTTCCTTGAGCTTTCTCTGGAATGCCCTTTGGGGGATCCTGTAGTTGTGAAACACAGAAGTGGCCTCTGAAGTCTGGGGTGACAGGTGCCTTCCTAGATCTTGGCCCAGGTCCACTGACCCCTGGGGCATCCCAGGTGGCTCAGTGGTAAAGAATCTGCCTGCAGTGCAGGAGACTTAGGAAACAAAGGTTCGATTCCTGGGTCAGGAAGATCCCCTGGCGGAGGAAATGGCAACCTTCTTGCCTGTAAAATCTCATAGACAAGCTGCTCTCAGCTTGCTCTCAGCTTCAGTTGCCCCAGGTCCTTCCCTTAGGCAGACAGCAAAGGCATAGGGATGAATTTTCAAAAGGCATGACATTCCCAAAGTCCGTTTCATGGAGCCTGGCGCGCTACAGTCCATGGGGTCACAAAGAATCGGACATGACTAAGCCACTGAGCACACGGACCCCTGCTCCAGGCCAACTGGATAGAGAGAAGGTTTAGCCCTGCCCACAGGCTCTGGTCCCAGTCCTGGCTATATCTAGATGCTCAGGATTGGGGTTTCAGACCAGCACAAGCCATGATGGTGTTGATAATTTCTAGGGGTTACTTGGTCACCTCCGTAAGACATTCTGCAAAGCAATGGACCTGGCTTCCTCCAAGAATCTTGCATGGGAGCTGCGGGGAGAGCCATAATTTGAACCCCGGCAGGCTGCTCTCGGCTTCCGCTGCCCAAGGTCCTCCCCTTAGGCAGGCAGCAAAGGCATGGGGATGAATTTTTCCAAAGGCATGACTTTTCTGAAATTCCTATGCTGCCCCACCTCTGCGGGGCCCAGCACACAGAGGTACACAGTAGTTACTCAAGAAATGTTGAGTGGTTGGGACTTTGAGAATGGCTCCTCTGCGAGGCCCAGGGCTGGAAAGGGTTAAGAAAGAGCTTGAAGGGGTGGCAGGAGGAAAAGGGAGGACCTGTCCGGTACCTCCCCCACGAGGCCAATTTTAGCCTCCTAATTACAGGTGACATGAATGTCCCTCTCTGGAAATAGGGCTGCTGGACTCTGGCTGGGGGGGGTTGAGTGGGTACCTAGGGGAGAAGGTTAGCACAGAGTCACCCCAGGCGGGCGCAGGGGTCTCCACCAGTGATCAGGCAAATAGTGGAGGACAGTGGAACCTTCTTTTTCTCTTTTTAAAGTTCATTTGGGTCATATTTTATTTTATTAATTGGACGATCATTGCTCTGTAACGTTGTGAGTTTCTGCTGGACAACAAAGCTAGACAAAGGTTAGTAAAACCTTCTTGGTCAGAATCTAGACTCAAGGATGTACTGGCACAGAAGGAGGAAGAAGGAATTCTGCTCTTCTCCTTTGCCTCTCTCTGTTGCAGAATGGGGGAAACCAAGGCCCAAAAGGGGAACCCGGGCAACGTGTGTGCACCCTCTCACCCCTTATTCTGGGTTTCCCAGTCCTTCCCCGACCCTGCCCACCTACCTGGCGGCCCTCACAGGCCCTTAGGGCCTCCTCCAGCTCCCGGTGGGCCCCTCTGGCCTGCTTCAGCTGCCTGGTCAGGGCCTCCTCGCGCTGGGCAGCCTCCGCCAGTCGGCGCCGAAGCTCCTCGACTTCGGGGTCGGGGTCTCCAGGCGCCGCCGTGGTGTTGGCCGCCGGCTCCGGGCAGCGAGACCTCCGGGAGGCCGAGGCGGCCAGATTCCAGGCCAGCAGGGCTGCTCCGGCCGCGACCGCTGCCAGGAACACCGCGGCCCCGCACAAGGCGAACACCCGCCAGGCGCGCCCGGGCTCGGGCTCCGGCCCCAGCTCGGCCATGCCGCCGTCCACAGCTCTGACCCCAGACGGCCACGAGCATTTAATTGGCACCTTGGGGCGCCAGGGACACCCACGGTTCCGCCCCTCCCGGCGGTGGTTTCAAGTTTGTTGGGAGGGACTGGATCCACGCCAAGGGCCGGCCCCAGCTCCGGGAGCCCAAGACAGGGTTGGGAATCCCAGGTTCCCATCTGGCCTCTGCACCCCCACATGACTCTCTGAGCCTCAGTTTCCCCTCTCTGTGAAGGGAAGAATCATTCCCTCCCCGTAGGGCTTCGTGGGAATCTTGCGAATGTGTTTGCTCCAAGGCCCACTTTGCACCAGGGGCCCTTGGCGAGGGTCTGGAGGGTATGTGGTCACCGTTCCGTTCCTGGAGAGACCAAGCCTAGAAGACAGGAGGCTGCTGGAACTACGGAGGTCGGCCTGGCTCGGGTCGCCACACTGAGACGGGCCGTGAGGGCGCGAGTGCAGACGCTAGGGCGGATCCGTCCCGTTTCCCTGCCCGGTCTCCACTGCGCCACCAGGAGGCGATCTAACAACGTGAATCAGATCCAGGCGCGTTTACAGCTGTTCCCCGCCTTCCCCGAGTCAAATCCTCCTCCCCTCTCTCCGCTGCAGCTGAGCCACTGCAGTCTTGTCGGATTCTGTGTGACCCCGTGGACTGCAGTCCATCAGGGCTCCTTTGTCCATGCGGATCCTCCAGGCAAGCCTACTGGAGCGGGTCGCCATGCCCTCTTCCAGGGGCATCTTCTCAGCCCAGGGATGGAACCCGGGTCTCCAGCATTGCAGGCAGATTCCTCACCCCTGAGCCATGGGGAAAGCCGCAGTATACATTTGAGGCCCCGTAGACTGTAGCTCGCCAGGCTTCTCCGTCCAAGGAATTTTCCAGACAAGAATACTGGAGTGGGTTGCCACTTCCTTCTCCAGTTCCCTTTCTACCCTCTTCCATTTCCCCTTCCTCCTTCTCTTTCTCCACCCTTTCCCTGCTTGGTCTCCTCCTCTTCCTCTACCCCTCCCCCGCCCTCCACCCCTCAGTTCTCCTTCCCCTTCTTCCCCTGCGAGGCTTCTCGCAGATCTTTATTAATTTTTTTTCTAGCAGGTCTTTAATGTCATTTCCTGCTCCCTCCAGCCCTCCTCAATACTCTTCCGGCCAGCACCTTCCTACCCTAGGGCTGCCTGAGGGCCCTCTCCTCATCCCCCAGCTAACTTCCTCACCAGGTCCTCCCCTGTCCTCCAGTGGGTTTCCCCCAGAATCGTCCACCTTCCCCACCAACCGTGGCCCCTTTTGATCAGCTCTCTCAACTCTGCTGTCTTTTTACATGTATTTGATTCTTGGCTGCTCACTCACGCATGTTCAGTATGGACTGTAGCCCTCCAGGCTCCTTTGTCCATGGGGTTTTTCCAGGCAAGAATACTAGAGTGGGTTGCCATGCCCTCCTCCAGGGGATCTTCCTGACCCAGGGTTCCTACCTTCATCTCATGCGTTGCAGGTGGATTCTTTACCTCCGAGCCACTGGAGCATCAAACTGCGTGAGCCCCTCAAAAGCAAAGCTTTCCCATGGTTTGTTCCCACTACCAATCCGTGGGCTTGGCACGCAGCAGTTGGGCAGTGAAGGTGAGCTGAGTGAACGCTATGAACTAGAATCTGTTCCTCCCTGATTCCCCTCCCCGCCCCCCCGACTCCTGTTCCACATGAAGAAAACAGAGCGCAGAGAGGCCAAGTTTCAGGCCAGGGACACAGAGCAGCTCCGGGTCACTGCCAGAGTCCTGCTGCAGCTGGAATCCCCCACTCCCCAGCCCTGCAACACTGCCTCCCCCAGTCATGGCTTCCAACGTCTTTCTGGGTCACAGCCACCAGGGAAGAGGGACATTTTTAGGAAGGAGAGAAGTTTATACCCCAGGCCACCAGGTGGGAATTTGGGGGACGAAACTGAGCAGGTTGAACCCATGATATTAGGCAAAACCACTTCCTCCCTCTGTGAGGGAGGGTAGGGGTCGGGGAGTGCGGTCTCCGGACTTTCCAGGAGCCTGTGCTGACAGTGGGAGTGGCAGGCGATGTCGAGTGGGGGTGGAAAGGGACTGTGGTCACATGAGAAGGGCTTCCTGGCCGTCAAGAGAACCTGCTAGAAGCAGAGGGCCCATATGTTGGGAAAGACTGAGGGCCGGAGAAGGGGGCGACAGAGGACGGAACGGTTGGTTGGCCGCATCGACTCAGTGGACCTGAGGCTGAGTCAACTCCGAAGCCGTCTCGGACAGGAAAGCCTGACGTGCTGTGGTCCAAGGGGGTTGCAAAGAGTCAGACACACCAAGCGACTGAGCAGCCCCCATTGCCTGAGCAGCTGAGAGACCCTAAGTGCGCTCCAGACCTCGGTCTCCTCCTCCGTTGGATGGGGTTGCTGATGGAGGATCAAATGACTCAGGCACTGGAAAGGCACTCTGCAGGAGTTTCTCCTGACCTTCCTGCGCGATGGGGACACGGAGTGATGGGGACCTGGGCCTCACCTGCTAGAGCTGAGGTGCTCCCTGGACTTGATTCTGCGTTTAGAGACGTTTTTCATATCCTGGCGGTAAGGGACTACAGGTATTGTAGGCCAGCTCCAGGGAACAAACTCACACAGAGAGCAACAGAGCGGAGCGGTCCATGGGCGTTTAAAAAGACATTTTGCTAGGTGGATTCCCCACCTGGAGCATCAAACTGCGTGAGCCCCTCAAAAGCAAAGCTTTCCCATGGTTTGTTCCCACTACCAATCCGTGGGCTTGGCACGCAGCAGTTGGGCAGTGAAGGTGAGCTGAGTGAACGCTATGAACTAGAATCTGTTCCTCCCTGATTCCCTCCCGCCCCCGACTCCTGTTCCACATGAAGAAAACAGAGCGCAGAGAGGCCAAGTTTCAGGCCAGGGACACAGAGCAGCTCCGGGTCACTGCCAGAGTCCTGCTGCAGCTGGAATCCCCCACTCCCCAGCCCTGCAACACTGCCTCCCCCAGTCATGGCTTCCAACGTCTTTCTGGGTCACAGCCACCAGGGAAGAGGGACATTTTTAGGAAGGAGAGAAGTTTATACCCCAGGCCACCAGGTGGGAATTTGGGGGACGAAACTGAGCAGGTTGAACCCATGATATTAGGCAAAACCACTTCCTCCCTCTGTGAGGGAGGGTAGGGGTCGGGGAGTGCGGTCTCCGGACTTTCCAGGAGCCTGTGCTGACAGTGGGAGTGGCAGGCGATGTCGAGTGGGGGTGGAAAGGGACTGTGGTCACATGAGAAGGGCTTCCTGGCCGTCAAGAGAACCTGCTAGAAGCAGAGGGCCCATATGTTGGGAAAGACTGAGGGCCGGAGAAGGGGGCGACAGAGGACGGAACGGTTGGTTGGCCGCATCGACTCAGTGGACCTGAGGCTGAGTCAACTCCGAAGCCGTCTCGGACAGGAAAGCCTGACGTGCTGTGGTCCAAGGGGGTTGCAAAGAGTCAGACACACCAAGCGACTGAGCAGCCCCCATTGCCTGAGCAGCTGAGAGACCCTAAGTGCGTCTCCAGACCTCGGTCTCCTCCTCCGTTAGATGGGGTTGCTGATGGAGGATGAAATGACTCAGGCACTGGAAAGGCACTCTGCAGGAGTTTCTCCTGACCTTCCTGCGCGATGGGGACACGGAGTGATGGGGACCTGGGCCTCACCTGCTAGAGCTGAGATGCTCCCTGGACTTGATTCTGCGTTTACAGACATTTTTCATATCCTGGCGGTAAGGGACTACAGGTATTGTAGGCCAGCTCCAGGGAACAAACTCACACAGAGAGAGCAACAGAGCGGACGCCAGCGGGTCCATGGGGAATCGTTTCCAGCCAAGGACCCCGAACAGAGCTTGTGGCTAATATTTATACCTAGAATCTATGTTGACAAACCCACCCTAAACCCTTTGAAGTTACGTCTGGAAAGTGTCAGCAGTAGACACCATTAAGCACCTAGATAGATGATCACTGATCTTCTGGGAGTTAGCTGCGTTCCAACTCCAGATTCCAGAGGTCTGTGTCCGACATGGGGCCAGGTTTGTTTTTCGTCTCTTCAGGCTGATGTTGTTTTTTTTGTTTTAATTGTATTTATTTATTTTTGGCTGTTCTGGGTTTTCACTGCTGCTGCAAGGCTCCTCTCTAGTTGTAGGCAGTGGGGGCTACTCTCTAGTGGAGCTGAGCAGGCTTCTTGTTGCGGTGACTTCTCCTGTGGAACTCAGGCTCTAGGGCACACGGGCTTCCGGCACATGGGCTCCATTGTTGTGGCTCCGAGGCTCCAGACCACAGGCTCCATGGTTGTGGCTCACAGGCTTAGCTGCTCCGCAGCATGTGGGATCTTCCCAGATCAGGGATCGAACCCGTGTCTCCTGAATTGGCAGGCAAATTCTACCACTGAGCTACCAGGGAAGCCCAGGCTAATGTTTTTGTTTTTGTTTTAACTTTTATTTTACTTTTAACTTTAGAGTTTTGTTGTTTACAGATATGTATGTTCCCAGATTAGTCATATGTACATCCCCCCATCCCACCCCTCCAGATGGTCACACAGCACCCCTGCCGGATCCCCTTTTCCAGGCTAATGTTTTAACGTCTGGCATTCTTCGAAACATCTCAGCACAGAGTCCAAAGTTCACTGACAGTTAAGGGTGCAGTCCTTCTGTTCAAGATGGAGTCCCTTTAGCTAAGTGAAAAACACTTTTCTACCCTCACACAGGCATCTAAAGGGTGGAGGCCAAGGATGCTGCTTAACCCCCTACAGTGCACCCGGCAGCCCCCACCCCAGAGGATGGTCCAATCCAGAAGAAAAAAGTTCAGAGGGAGAGACACCCTGCTCTAGAACTTCAGAACGAGGAGCAGGTGCTCTGAGCAGCAGCCAGAGACGGCTCGAGGGTGTGAGGCAGGAACTTGACAGTCGTTACTCAGAGAAATGGTCCGGGTGGGGTGGAGGAGGGGAACAAGAGGAAGTCAGGAAATGGGGGCCCTCAGGGAGGCCTGTGGCAGGGATGGGGTTTGGGAGTCACCTGGGAGGACAGTGGGAGTCAAGGTGGGGGTCCTCTGAGAACCACGGGACTAGCTAGAGGGCAGGGAATCATTCTGGGCAGACGGAAAGGGATTGCCCTGTGCCCCACACAAACAGCTGCCTGGACAATAGCTGGCATTCCCGGAGAGCCTGGAGGAAGGAAGCCAGCAGGGAAGGAATTCGGGGCCGCAAGAGGATCAACAAAGTGGGTGAAAGGCTCTGGGAGACAGTAGCTTCAATTCTGAACTTCTTCCGAGTTTTTCTTTTTCTTCTTCTTTGGCAGGGCTACGTGGCTCGCAGGATCTCAGTTCTCCAACCCTGGACTGAACCTGGGCCACGGAAATGAAAGCCTGGAAGCCTGGCTTCTAAGCCACCAGAGAACGCCACCCCCGCCCCCACTTTCCTTTTTTTCTTTCTTTGACTTTTTTTTTGGCTTTCTCTCTCTCTCTCTTTTTTAATTTTAATTTTTTCATTTTGTACCTCACTTTCCATTTTGAGAGGCAGAGAGGCTGTCTGGCGGGGGTGAGGGGTTGGGGGGGCCGCTCCAGAGCTGGCACTGAAGGAGGAATGAGAGTTTGGGAGATGGAGGGAAGGGAGGCCGTGGAACGCCGCCTGGCCTGAGTCTGCACACCCAGGTTCACCGCCCAGCTCTGCACTTTAGCGGGGGGAGGGGATTGGGAACCAGGACCTAGTGTCCCTCGACACAGCCTCCGTTTCCTCGTGGAACCGCCCTCCTCAGCAGGTCCCGGGAGGAGCTGAGAACAGAACGCCGCAGGCATCCCGCCCTGAGGCGGGTGGAGAGTCCTTTGAGATGATCCCAAGGAGAAGAGGGCTGGGGAGGCAGTGGGGTGGTGCCTGCTGGAACCCCAGAGACCCCAGGAACATTCTAGAACACAGAAGGCTGGTTGTGGATGTCAGTGAAGGTCCGGCCTGGCCGGCAGGGCAAACCCCAGATGCTTAGGCAGGCCGCAGGAACACTCCAGAAACTCGGGAGTACAGTTTTTCCCTAGAAAGGGGTGTTTACTTTTTAGAGCCAAAAGACCCCAGAAGCAAGTGACATACTAGAAACCGTATCCGCGAGAAGCCGGCGCCCCACCCGCACCTGCACACCCTCCCCAGCTCTAGGGCAGCCTTGCAACCTTCTTCCTTTTCCGTTGTGGAGGCAGCCTTCAGGACTGCCCCCTCTTGGGTCTCTTAGGCTACCCCATCCCCCCATTCTCCCCACAACCGTGTGGCCATGCGGTCCCTTCAGGACTAGGCAGGTCAGGAAGCCTCCAACGGGGAAGCAGAGCGCGAGTGGGACCGTCCAGGCTGTGGCCTAAAAGACATCAAAATAGGGACTCAGGGACTCCCCTGGCAGGTACTCTGAACTTCCAATGCAGGGGGCACCTGTCGGGGAATTAAGATCTCCCACGCGGTGCGGAGCCACCAAAAAAGAAAAATTAAAATAAACTGTGAGGTTGGTCCCCGCCGGGTGTTTTAAAATGAGAGAGGAGGATCGGAGTTGGTGAGGCAGAGCAGGCTTTATTGGACGGGCGCCCTCGGGCGCCCTCACGGGAGGAGAGGAGAGGGAGTGAGGGAAAGTGCACACAGAGACTGGGAGGGCCCCTTTATAGGTAAGGTGACGTGGTCAGCAGAGTCCCTGGCCAGGTTGGGGCACCGTCGACCTGATTGGTTGAGGCCAGGTGTTGGGGCGTTCGCAAATGGGGCAGTTTCATCTTTCCTTTGTCCAGTGAGAACTTCTGGCGGGGGCAGAGTGGTCCTCCGTTGGTGTCATGGCTGTTTTTCATTGGCCTTGTTCAATCTGGCTTGAGGGGCCTTCTAGTCAAGGTCTTTCTTGTGTCAGGGAGGTAGGAAGTGGGGGAAAGGAGCCTCGGGACCAGACCTTACATTCTAGCCCTTTTAATGGGATAAGGGGCGCCGGTTGTCTCTCTGGCTGTTTCCTGCTGAGTAAGGGCAGAGTTGGAGAGGGCCAGAACTCGGAGGGTCTGTCCCAAGGTTTTCAGGGAGAGTCTGGATCTTCAGCGGGCAGTTGGGAGTAGGCGGCCGAAAGGAATTGTCCAGCGGTGCAGCGTGTCAGATCCTCAATTCGGCGCTGCATTAGCTGGCCGCAGGAACACTCAGTCAGTTTTTTCCCTAGAAAGGTGTTTACTTTAGAGCCAAAAGACCCCAGAAGCAAGTGACATACTAGAAACCGTATCCGCGAGAAGCCGGCGCCCCACCCGCACCTGCACACCCTCCCCAGCTCTAGGGCAGCCTTGCAACCTTCTTCCTTTTCCGTTGTGGAGGCAGCCTTCAGGACTGCCCCCTCTTGGGTCTCTTAGGCTACCCCATCCCCCCATTCTCCCCACAACCGTGTGGCCATGCGGTCCCTTCAGGACTAGGCAGGTCAGGAAGCCTCCAACGGGGAAGCAGAGCGCGAGTGGGACCGTCCAGGCTGTGGCCTAAAAGACATCAAAATAGGGACTCAGGGACTCCCCTGGCAGGTACTCTGAACTTCCAATGCAGGGGGCACCTGTCGGGGAATTAAGATCTCCCACGCGGTGCGGAGCCACCAAAAAAGAAAAATTAAAATAAACTGTGAGGTTGGTCCCCGCCGGGTGTTTTAAAATGAGAGAGGAGGATCGGAGTTGGTGAGGCAGAGCAGGCTTTATTGGACGGGCGCCCTCGGGCGTCCCTCACGGGGAGGAGAGGAGAGAGGGAGTGAGGGAAAGCGCACACAGAGACTGGGAGGGCCCCCTTTATAGGTAAGGTGACGTGGTCAGCAGAGTCCCTGGCCAGGTTGGGGCACCGTCGACCTGATTGGTTGAGGCCAGGTGTTGGGGCGTTCGCAAATGGGGCAGTTTCATCTTTCCTTTGTCCAGTGAGAACTTCTGGCGGGGGCAGAGTGGTCCTCCGTTGGTGTCATGGCTGTTTTTCATTGGCCTTGTTCAATCTGGCTTGAGGGGCCTTCTAGTCAAGGTCTTTCTTGTGTCAGGGAGGTAGGAAGTGGGGGAAAGGAGCCTCGGGACCAGACCTTACATTCTAGCCCTTTTAATGGGATAAGGCGCGTTGTCTCTCTGGCTGTTTCCTGCTGAGTAAGGGCAGAGTTGGAGAGGGCCAGAACTCGGAGGGTCTGTCCCAAGGTTTTCAGGGAGAGTCTGGATCTTCAGCGGGCAGTTGGGAGTAGGCGGCCGAAAGGAATTGTCCAGCGGTGCAGCGTGTCAGATCCTCAATTCGGCGCTGCATTAGCTGGAAGACACAAGGTCCCACTAGGGCTAAGGTTAGCAAGGCTGTGAGAGGACGCAGGAGTGGGACGACCCAGGTTGAGGGGGCTGATTGTCACCACCCTCTCCAGGCAGACGATTGGGCTCTTTAAGAGCGGAGGTCATCTTTGAGTTGGGTGAGAACATCTAGGTTCTGTTTGATTAGGCCAGACTCACTGATGTAGTAGCAACGTTCTTCCCGGAGGAAAAGCATGTCCCTCTCTTATTTACGGTGAGAAGATCAAGGACTCTCCTGTTCTGTAGAGCCACCTGGGCTATGGAAGTGATCTGTCTCTGGAGGGAGGTGATAGAGTCATGGGTGGTCTCTATAGCCACTCGGAGTTTTTTGGGTTTTTTTTCCTAGGGCCATGGAGGAGTGTATGCTGTGTCCTAAGTCCCCACTCCCCAGGCCGGCTGCAGCCAGGGAAGTGGCTATGGACAGTCCTATAACTACTGGAAGGAAGAGGGCTCTCTTGACTTTTTGTAGCACGTATAATAGGGAGGCTTTTGTATGGGCGTATAGTGTGAGCTGTGGGACAACAGTGGTTAGTGTGCGTGGTCCTGGCACTGTAGAATTGATGGTCTTATAAACTGTCCCATTGTACCACAAAAATAAGCCTGATGAGACTGTAAGTGAGATGGTCAGATTTTCATAAGAGGAGCATGTGGGATCTAACAGGTGGCTTTTTGTTTGAAAGCAGTGTAGATAGAGTGTAGTTAGGTTTGGGGTTAGTACGGGGAATATGGTAGAGAGAGGGGCTTAGAGCATGGGAGTCAGCGGAGGAAGTGTTTTGAGTAGAATTATATGGGATAGCTGCCAGAAGAGGGCGGCTGAGAGAAGCGCAGAGATAGCAATCAGATAAATTTGGGAAACCGGAGATGTTGAATAACATCTGTCCTTCTCTTATAATCTGCAGCCATGAAAAGGGGTTATTTTGCGGTAAGGCACTTTGGATTTGGGCCTCGATCTGTTGTATTTTATCTTTTATGGAGGCTAGTTGTTTTAGGATCTAAGGTACAGTCATAACTGCCTTTCTAAATGGAAAGATAGCGGCAGCTGGGTATGTGCTGAATTTTTAAAGGTAAAATTTGCCTGTTTGTCCCAGATCCCAGCGGGGATCCCAGGGATCTTTGATGTTAAGGTATAAATTGGCTCTCATGTCTGTGGTGAGTAAATATGAAGAGCGGAGGGCCGTGTTTGGGTCATGTTTCAGCGTGTGTTGTCACACCAACAATGCATCATGGGTGTAAGCCACAGAGGCCATGTGAGCCACTGTGAGGAGGAATTGTGGCAGTAGCATGGGGAAAGAATAAGAGCAGAATGACTAGGGAGAAGAAGTCTATTTGATCAAGACGTGTAACATGACAGACAGCAAGCTGTTAGGGAAAGAGCCCATTTGGGAAGAGTTTCCGGGCGAGATCCACAAGTCTAAGAGGTGGGCCATTGAAGTCGCGCCCCGGAGATGGGACGAGGAGGTTTTATTTGGGAGACGAAGGGGAGAAAATAAAAAGGGGAGAGGGATTTTTAGAGCAGTCGCAGAAACGAAGTCTTTGTCTAAACTGAGCGGGAAATTAGTGATGAGTCTGCTGTCCTTGAGTTGTCTGTGGGCATGGGGGTGTGCAGTTCTTGTTACTTTTCAGATGTAGTAAAGAATTTTTATGGCCAGGGAGAACTCCCTATTGCCGGCCTTGAGAGACTCCCAGGCACCAGCAGATCAGCAACAGACTGCTGACCCTTCAGGGCCAGCAAGTTTGCAGCTGCAGTGTTAACCCTTTAATACCCCATAAACCTAACATTCCAGCCTTTTTTGTGATATAGGGCGTCGAGTTTTGTCTGGCTACTTCCTGCTGAGTCTTCGTTTGGGCAGGGGGAGTTTAAGGCTGGCCTGTGGGTGGTGGGCCGGTGGGCAGCCGGGCAGTTGGGAATAGGAACCTGAGAAAACAAGGGGCAAGCATGAGTAAGAGTAGTCTCAGCAAAGGGGCCACCCATGTCATCAATGGAGACTGTCACCACTTTGCAAATGGGGATGATGGTTGTCTCCTGGAACGGAGTTCTTTCTCCAGATGAGTCAACTCGATGATGTAGTCGCAGGAAGAGGTAGGTTCTTCTTTTGTCTGTGGTGAGGAGGTCTAGGGCCCGTCGATTTTGAAGGGCCACTCTGGCGACAGAGGTGATCCATACAAGAGGTGGCAGTGAGTGGTGATCAAAAATTTCTGAAAGAAACTTACAAGGCATGGTAATAAGGCTAGCATGAGGTAATTTGTAGGAAGACACATGTAGGCACTGGTCTTGCAAATCTGAAGAGCCTATTTGGTGATAGAGACATGGGATAAGGTCGAAGCGTGAGATCTGATATAGTTTGTCCATGTCAGGTCAGCGAAAAAGATAAACATTGATGTGGGAAGGGCTCTGGACTGTTTTAGTGGATACCAATGCAGAAATCAGCCAAATACCGGTGGGGGTTGGGAAGGCCTGATTTGTAGCCTGAGGTAAGTGAAGCAGGCAGAGAGAGGGATTATGAGATTTTAAAAGACTAATTAGTCGGAAGATGTCTGATTTAGGCATTTTGGTGAAGAAATGTTAGGTCTTGAAAGGTCTCTTGGAACCAGATTAATCTCAAATTTATAGTCTGGAAGGTAAACTTGATTAGGTTTAAACATAGTCAGTCTTAAATATGCACAAACTTTTTTGGGATCTACTTCCACTAACCTTCTTATCACTTTCTGTGTCTATTATTTTATTTTCCCATCTTAGAACAGCCATCTGTCAGACTTACTTCCTTTTTCCTTCGTAAAACAAATTCTATTCTTTATACCGTCTTTACTAAAAACACTCATCTTACTTTCTTACTTTTTAAGCACTCAAGAACTGACCTTTATATTAGGATTTGATTGGCAAGCATATATGTTAGTGATAATTTTGAAAACATTTGTTTTTCCATAGAGAATATTTTAGGATGACACTAAACAGTATTTGGAGAGGCTTTCTTGGACAGACACTTTTAAAGGAAGATTGTTACAGATTATATGTTGATAGATTTGAGGGTGAGAAGTTATTTTAGGCTTGTCTGTCTTTTAGGCAATAGGATTGGTAAGGGGATGGTCTGGCAGAGGATTTTACAGAAAATTTGAAGAGGCTGGGAGAAGAGATTGGGGGAGAAGAGGTTTAGGGAATTACGGGAGGAGGGGCTTAGGGAGTGGATGATTAGAAATGAGTGAGTGAATGGAGTGGAACTTGGAAACCAGGGCAGTGGTTTTGTGTAAGAAAAAAGAGTGGGTAGGGCGACTATTCATACCCATAACCGAGATCTGGGAAGGAGTTAGAGCCCCTGAATGGCTCTGCAGTATAGAGCAGGTAGCCCTCGTGTCTTTTAGAAAGGAAATAGACTTACCCGCTACCTGGTGCATTACCCTGGGCTCGGCGAGGGTGATGGGGGTCTTTGAGTCTGGGCAGCGTCAGTCGTCGGCTAGCCCCAGCAGCTCTAGAGTTGGAAGAGCTGGGCCGGTGGGACCCCCACATGGAGGTGCTGGGGACGCACCTGGCCGGTTTGGGCAGTCGCTCTTCTAGTGGCCCATCTGGCCACAGGTGGGGCAGAGCTTGTTGGGTATCCGTGGATCAGGGCACAATCTGGCCCAGTGGCCTTTCTGCCGCATTTGAAACAGGCCCCTGGCAGGGTCTGGCATTGTGAGGAACC
Organism: Tragulus kanchil; assembly: GCA_022376925.1. NCBI lineage: Eukaryota > Metazoa > Chordata > Mammalia > Artiodactyla > Tragulidae > Tragulus > Tragulus kanchil. Next base: position 16,187,366 of record JAIOJX010000029.1, on the reverse strand, counting down.
CCTTGTCCTCTTACTCTGAGGGGCCGCCGACCACAGGGCTGCAACTAAGGCTTGGGTCTGGAGTGTAATTTTTGCTGGGGCCGAGTCTGGCGAGTAGCCTCAGCCAGGTCTTTATGGGCATTAAAGGCTTTAAAGGCCATGTTTACCAGATCTCAGATAGGGGGTTGTGGACCCTCTTTTGTCCGTTTAAGTTTTTAAGGATATCTGGAGGTAGGATCGTAGTTTCTGTAGGGAAGGTCAGTTCTAGGTGGGGGCATAGGAGAGAAGGATGGCTTGAGTTGGGGTTGGGTCTCAAGAGTGTGGGCGGGAGCCCACCAGTCCTGAACTGGAGGGTAGGAGGAACGGGAGCCCAGCGCAGGTGGGAGCCGACCAGTCCTGGACTGGAGGGCGGGAGGAACGGGAGCCCAGCGCGGGTGGGAGCGGACCAGTCCTGGACTGGAGGGCAGGAAGAACGGGAGCGAGAGTGAAGTCGGAGGAGGGAAAGGGAGAGCAGAGGTGGGTCACTGACTGGGGAAGAGGAAGCCTCTCGAGTGAGTCTCTAGGTGACAGAGTCTGCCCGAGCGCTGCCGTGAGCGACGGGGTTAGCAGAAGACCGGTGACCCCTGCAGTGGACAACAGCCACTGTGGAGGGCAGCCAGCAGAAGCAGAAGGCGGGTCCCAAGAGAGAGTGCCAGAGCCCGGGGGTGGGGGTGGGGGTGGGGGCCCTGGAGGTGAAGGGGCTTACGGGACAGAGGGCAGGGCAGGAGGAGTGGACGGCGGGGCCAGAGGGAGAGATGGACTCAGCCTGGGGTAGGAAGGAGGCCGAGAAGGGGGAAGGGAGATCTCTAGGCGGCCCTATCAGGTGAGAGCAACCCGTATCAGGTAGAGTGGGAGGAGAGATGAGCATGCGTCTGGAGTCTCCCTCTAGGGAGGGAGTGAGAAGGGAGGGGAAGAAGGTTGGAGCTTCTCAATCTCTTTAATCTGGGCCAAATCTTGTAAGGAAAAAAGAGCGTGTACATCCTGGATAGCTTTGGGGCCGGCTATTTTTCGAAGGGGAAGGAGGGGCGCCGGGGGTGGTAAGGGCACAGTATGAGACCGAGTGTGTGCGGTCACCGGCGACGCCCTCGAGGCAGGAGGGAGTGGAGGGTATAGGGTAGGAAGGTGAGTGATTTAGCTGGGGGCGGGGTGAGCAGGGTCGGGGAGGGAGTAGAAGGAAGAGGGTCTTTGGTCTCCGGAGAGGCGAGTTCGGCTGGTGGAGACGAGGGGGATGCAGTAGGCGGGCCAGTACGCCCAGGGTAGGGAGGAGGGGTAATTAACTCTTTTGGGAGAATGGTGAAGGCAGAGGTGGGGGGAGGTGCTGACGGTGAAGCCTGAGGGCTCGGAGTTGGGGTGGAAAGGGCCCTAGTTAGTAGGATTTGGGAGGGAGGGCAGCCGGTACACAGGGTGGGGCGAGAGCGCAGCGTCCAAAAAGCCTGCACGTAGAGGACTTTAGACCGCTTTCCCATCCTTTGACAGTAGTTACCTAAATTACGGAGGACATCAAAATTATTGAAAGTCCCGTTTTCTGGCCATTTGGAGTCATTGTCTTTAAATTTGATAAGAGGCATGGGAGTGGTGATGACCAGCCGGGGTCGTCCTTGGAGGGGGAGTTTCCCATGGCGCCGTGGGCTCGGGCAGCTCAAAGGTCGGGCGTCCCCGCCCCTGAGTGCCGAGTACAGTGTGGGACCCGACCAGTCCTGGACTGGAGGGCCGAGGAGGGGGCCACCAAACAAGTCAGACGTCTCCAAGTTGTCTGTCGCCGAGGCATAGGTAGGCCTGGCCTACGAGGGGGGGTCGTCCAGACGCGGCCGCGGTTTCGGACTGGATCCCCGAGGAAAGCGCCCTGAGAAACCCCCTCTTTGGAGGACCCCCGGCCGGGACTTACCCCGTATCTGTCGGACAAGAGGAGCGGTCGTCCAGATGTAGGTCCGTGTGAGGCTCGAGGAGGCCCACCCCAGAGCGGGCGAGCCGTCAACTCGAGCCCCACGTTGGGCGCCAAGATGTGAGGTTGGTCCCCGCCGGGTGTTTTAAAATGAGAGAGGAGGATCGGAATTGGTGAGGCAGAGCAGGCTTTATTGGATGGGCGCCCTCGGGCATCCCTCACGGGGAGGAGAGGAGAGAGGGAGTGAGGGAAAGCGCACACAGAGACTGGGAGGGCCCCCTTTATAGGTAAGGTGACGTGGTCAGCAGAGTCCCTGGCCAGGTTGGGGCACCGTCGACCTGATTGGTTGAGGCCAGGTGTTGGGGCGTTCGCAAATGGGGCAGTTTCATCTTTCCTTTGTCCAGTGAGAACTTCTGGCGGGGGCAGAGTGGTCCTCCGTTGGTGTCATGGCTGTTTTTCATTGGCCTTGTTCAATCTGGCTTGAGGGGCCTTCTAGTCAAGGTCTTTCTTGTGTCAGGGAGGTAGGAAGTGGGGGAAAGGAGCCTCGGGACCAGACCTTACATAAACATTTTACAAAAGAGCACAAAACAAAACAAACAAGAAAACAAAAAAGAACACGAGACCCAAAATCCGGGCTCAGAGGCGGACAGCACAGGCTCCGCCCCAAGCCCCGTCCCCTGCAGGACCTCCTGCCTCACTGAGCTCTCCTTCCCTCTCCGAGATTCCTCTCGGCGCCCAGCCCTCCGCCCGGCAGGCAGGCAGGCCACCTCCCCAGATCCTGAGGCTCCCCCTCCGAGCTTTCTTTTCACCCGAGGTGCCCCTTCCTTACCGGGCGGCTTTCTGGGACCTCAAGTCAGCAGAGCGTTGAGGATCAGGACCGAGATCACAGTGAATAGGACTGTCGAGCAGCTAGAGGCGCTGTTCTTGGAGGAGGTTTCACTCTGTCTTCTGGAGTAGAGATCGCGACCACTCAGGCACCTGCCGGGCCGCTCCGGCGGCTCTCGGCTTCTCCCCTAACACTCTCCCCTCCTCCCCCACCAAGTCACCGGGGACGAGAGTGAGCGGCGGCCACCCTGTGGCCGATGGGAGAAAGCTGAGACTTAAACCTGGCCCCCTGAGCATCCCGGTTTTTCCAGGTCGAGGGGGTCTGGAGTCGCGGGAGTGGGAAGGGTGAAAGGGGCGTGGCCCGGGGGGCTTGCTCAGACCTTAGTCGCTCCACCTCGGCCCGAGAATCCTGCAGCTTCTGGGTCACATTCTTCAACTCTCCTGGTTGTCGGGGTGAGTACGGAATTAGGACACGCACTCACCGGACCCTCACCCAGGAAAAGACGCGCCTCTAGCCCCGCCCTCATCGAGCCAACCTGCAGCTCCTCTCCCCTGCTCCACCCCTCCCTGTCTGCAGACCCCAGCCCTGGGACCCCGCCCTTTCCAACACCTGCTCCCCGCCCCACCCCCACCGTGGAACCCTGACCATCTGCTTTCCTCACCCTGGAGCTCTGCCACGCGTGTCTGCTCCTTCTTCAGAGAGTCCCTCAGGGCCACCTGGGTCAGCAGGGAAGTGTCAGTACCTGGACCCCTCTCCCTGGGCTCTGGGCCCCCTCCCTAGGCCCTGGGATCAAAGGAGCTGAGATCCACACCCCTTCAATTTCCCCTCCCATCCTTCTCTGCACCTCAGTTTTTCCCCTTGAAGAATGGGCACAATCTCCCACCCTCCCAGAGTCATCCATAAGAGTGTGATCTTCGGGCCTCCCTGGTGGTCCAGTGAGTAAGGACACCACCTTGCAGTGCAAGGGGCGCCAGTCCGATCCCTGGCCTGGGAAGATCCCACGTGCCGTGGAGCAGCTGCATGCGGGGTCTAGTTCCATGGCTTGGGAACCAGCTGGGTCCCCAGCACTGGGAGTGTGGATCTTCGCCACTAGACCACCAGGGAAGTCGCTAAAGAAGACTGAGAGGTCCCTTCCAAACCAGAATACAAGGAGGTGGCTTTCAAAGCCCAAAGTTCAGTGGGAGATTCAAGGTTCCCCATGCTAGGACACAAGGGAAAATGTCAAAGGCTCTCACGATGCAGTGGAAGGAGCCCCTTCTTTCCTTGGGAGTTGGGGAGGTCCACTTCCCAGCTAGGTCTAGGTCCCAGTCCCTAGAGGCGACTTCTGCTCCCCAAGAAGGGTCCCAGAGGGGTTTCTAGCTCCCCTACACCCAAGCCCTGGAATTTGGAAATCCTTCATATCCCAGCAGGGTTACTGATGCCCTTGATCGGAAGCTCCGGGAGTTTCAAGTCTCCCCACACCAGCACCCCAGAGAGTCTAGAGGTCTCCAAGCCCAGGAGGAGCCATCTAGGGGGCAGTTTCAAGGTCTCCCTCTCCATCTCCAAGAGGACCGGGGAAGAGCCTCCCACGTCCCCACCCAAGGCACCCTCCCTAGGGGCTGCGGTGACTTACTGTAGTACCCTTCCAGGTGGCAACTTCGATCTCCTTCTGGCGTGAGACTTCCTGGGCTCGGATTACCTGGCGCTGCAGGTGTTGGTTGAGCTCCTGACACTCCTGCTGTGCTCGGAGGCCATCCACGCAGGCCTGCCTAGTGGCCCTGACGGCGAAGAAGACCAGGGGCGCCAGCAGACCCACCACCACCAGCAGGAGCAGCAGGAGCCCCAGCCACAGGGGCAGCTCTCGGCGGCGCATCAGTGACTGGCTCAAATTTTCCCACATGGGCATGGTGCAGCAGTGATTGGAAGTAGGTGCCATTCAAAATTGCTCTTAAGGAGGTTTGGGCGGGAGTTATAGGAGAGCGCTGGAACCCGCTATGGACTAGGCCTGCCCCCTCATTAGCATAAGAGCTGCCGCTGACCAATGACGAGCTCCAGGAGGTCCTCTAGCTTAGACACACAGGAAAGGGGCGTGTACACGCATAGCACGGCCCAGGTTTTCAGTTTTGGTTTCCTTTTTCGTTTTCCTAGAAAAAAATGTGCTTTTTTTTTCCTTTTTTTTTTTTGCCAAATCTTGGCCTCGGACATTTCTAGGTTGGATGCTGGCCAGGGAGATCTTGCGGGAAGGGAGTGGGGGCTTCCTGGGACACCCCATGGCAAGACCTTGCCCGTCTCCTGCCTGTTTCTGAGGGTGTCAGTGCACGCCAGCTTGTGTTCATCTGTACCATGGCGTGAAGAGGCTGGGGGTGCTTTTTAGTCCCTGGTCCCCAGCTGGGGTAAATGAAGGCTGAGAGGTTAGTTGGGCAGCACTGTGTCTGACTGAAGAGACTGGGGGTTGAATTCGGGGGTCTCCAGGGGTGACCTGGTCGGCGTTCACTTAGATGCACTTAGATTCCCTGTCACCTGCTGGGGACATAAGATGCCTTGGAGGGTGTCAGAGGAGGGACCCCAACCTGCTGGGAGCTGGAAGACCTCAACGCACCATGACTAAGGCCGCAGTTCCTAGGTTCGGCCACTAGTCGCCCCGGCCCCTCTCCTGGCTCCAGTCAGAAACTTGATCTTATTGCCACCGTCTGCCTCTGCCACCCAGGATTCCACATAAACTCTCTGAACCAAGGATCCTAAGGGCCTTCCCAGGTCTGGTTCTTCCCTCACATCTTTTGTTTTAGCTCCTTTATGAAATACAGAGATAACAATATCTAATCCACATTCCTAAATTGTTTTTATAGATGTGAAAATGCTACCCCTCTTCAACGCCCCCCCCCCATGCATACACTAAATTGAAGATGTTAAGTACTTGAAGACCATGAGCATGTAGACCCTCAGAGCTACTGCAGGGTAAAGATTGATCATGTTAACCCATGTGACACCGCCCTGTGACCTCACCATCAGCTACTCAGAGAATCCTCAGGAGCTGATCACACGCCCTGCGGCCACTCACCCCTTACCTGGCCCTTAACAATGCTTTGCAGAAACCTTTGGGGGAGTTCAGGGACCTTTGGGGCATGGGCTACCTGCCTCCTTACTGAGTCCTGCATTCAAACGTTCTCTGTTACAAAGTCCAAGTTTCTGTTTGTTTGTCCTCACTGTGTGTCAGGTGCATGGACATCTCCTGATGGAACCTCAGTTTCCTCCTCTGTAAATCAAGGCCATCGCAGGAGCAGTCTGGTTTGGAGGGTGCAGCAAGGGGCTTTGAGTAAAGAGCTTTAGCATCTAGTAGGCTCTCCATGGATGTGTGGCCAGGCATGTGGTTCAGGGTAGGAGAGGTGGGTAAACTGGAAACATGACCATGGAGTGAGGAGCACATTTTGAAGAAAGAAGACAAGGTCCCCTTGGGACACCCTGAACTCAAAGGGCCTGGGGAGGGGGCCTCTGGGAAGAGACCTCCAAAGAGTGTTGCACCCTAGAGTGAGGTTTGAGGAAACTCAGGCCACACTGATCTCCCCTCCATATGGGCAAGGGCACCAGAGCTTTCTGCCTGAGATCGGTCAATGACTGGCTTCCTGTGGCAGGAAGTGACCTCTGAAAAGCAGCTGTGCGCTTGTTCTGTGTTTTTTTAGCCACAGGCCAACCACGACCCAGATTCTGTTGGCGGCACCGGTCACAGCCAGTAGCCTCTTCCAATAACCCAAGAAGCAACTCTACACATGGACGTCAGCAGGTGGTCCATGCTGAAATCAGGTTTTGTTCTTTGCAGACACAGATAGAAAAACTCTATAGAGTAGCAAACTGAAGACCTGGAGCTGACTCTGACTCAGATCATGAGCTCCTTATTGTACAACTGAGGCTTAAAGAGAAACTAGTAAGGGAAATCATGAGGCCATTCAGGCATGACCTAAATCAGATCCCTTATGATTATACAGTGGAGGTGATAAACAGGTTTAAGGGATTGGTAGATGGAGTACATGAAGAACTATGGCCAAAGGTTTGTAACGTTGTACAAGAGGCAGTAACCAAAACCATGCCAAAGCCAAAGAAAAAAAAATACAAGAAGACACCGTGGTTGTCTAAGGAGGCCTTACCAATAGTTGAGGAAAGAAGAAAAGGGAAAGGCAAGGGAGAAAAGGAAAGATAAACCCAACAGAATGCAGAGTTTCTGAGAATAACAAGGAGAGATAAGAAGGCCTTCTTCAATGAATGATGCAAAGAAATAGAGGAAAACAAGAGAATGGGAAAGACTAACGATCTCTTCAAGAAAACTGGAGATATCAAGGGAACATTTCATGTGAAGATGGGTATGATAAAGGACAGAAACAGTAAGAAGCTAACAGAAGCAGAAAAGATCCAGACGAGGTGGCAAGAATGCACAGAAGAACAATACGAAAAGTCGTAATGACCTAGATAACATGACGGTGCGGTCATTCACCTAGAGCTGGACATCCTAGAGTGTGAAGTCAGGTGGACCCCAGGAAGCATTACTAGAAACAAAACTCATGGAGGTAATGGAGCTCCAGTTGGGCTATTTCAAATGCTACAAGAGGATGCAGTTAAAATGCTGTACTCAATATGCCCGCAGACCTCAGAACTCAGCAGTGGCCACCGAAAAGGTCAGCTTTCATTCCCATCTCAAAGAAGCACAATGCCAAAGAATGTTCAAACTGCCACACAACTGAGCTCCTCTCACACGCCAGCAAGGTGGTGCTGTACACCCTTCAGCCAGGCTTCAGCAGTACATGGACTGAGAACTTCAAATGTATAAGCTGGGGTTGAAAAGACTGGGGAGCCAGAGATCAAATTGCCAACCTTGGATGGATTGTGGAGAAAGAAAAGGCATTCCAAGAAAACATCCACTTTTACTCCATTGACTATGCTAAAGGCATTGACTCTGTGTGGATCACAACAAACTGGAAAATTCTTAAGGAGATGGAAATACCAGACCACCTTAACAGTCTCTTGAGAATCCCATATGCCGGTCAAATAGCAAATTTAGAACTGGATGTGGAACGATTGATTAGTTCAAAATGGAGACAGGAGGGGGACATAGCTGTGTATGTACATTCTGCCAGGCTGGATGCATCACAAACTGGAACCAAGATGGCTGGGGGAAATATCAACCACTTCAGAAATGCAGAGGATACCCCTCTACATGGCAGAAAGGGAAGAGGGATGAAAGACCCTTTTGATGAAGGTGAAAGAGGAGCGTGGAACAGCTGACTTGAAATTCAACATTCAAGAAACGAAGATCATGACATCTGGTTCCATCACTTCATGGGAAATACAAGGGGAAAACGTGGAAGCAGTGACAGATGTTACTTTCTTGGGCTCCAAAATCACTGCGGATGGTGACTGCAGCCATGAAATGAAAAGACACTTGTTGCTTGGGGAGAAAGCTATGACAAATCTAGACAGCGTATCCCAAGGCCGAGACATCACTTTGTCACTTTGGTGACAAAGCTCCATATAGTCAAAGCTACCGTCTTTCCGGCAGTCATGGATGGATGTGAGAGCTGGACCAGCTAGAACGCCGAGCGTTGAAGAATTGATGCTTTTGAACTGCGTTGCTAGAGAAGGTACTCTAGAGAGCCTTGGACTGCAAGATCATACCAGTTAGTCCCAAAGGAAATTGCCCCTGAATAGTCATTGGAAGGACTGATGCTGAAGCTCCAACATTTTGGCCACTGGATGGATGCAAAGAGCCAACTCATTTGAAAAGACCCTGATGCTTAGAAAGATGGAAGGCAAAAGGAGAGAGAGCTAGCAGAGGATAAGATGGTCAGATGGCATCACCGACTCCACTGACATGAATTTGAATCAGCTCCAGGAGATGGTGGCAGACAGAGGAGCCTGGCGAGCTGCCATCTGGGAGATGCAAAGCGAGGGGCACCACCTAGCCACTGAATAACAACTGCCTAGCTCCCCCACCCCACCCCCATTAAAACCATCAGCCGTCAAATGACAAACGATCAGGGAGCACGATCAGAGAGCGTCTTCCTGAGGAGGTCCAGGGGGAGCTTGTGTGTCTCAGGAGGAAGCCCAGGGGGAGCTTGTGTGTCCCTCCCAGGCTAGGACTCCAGGTGCAAAGACAGGAGTCTTGACAAAGCTGGTCCTGGGCCCCCACTGTGCTGACCTTTGGACTTCAGGGTCAGCATGGAATCGTGATTTTGGGTAGAAGCCAAGATTGTGCGTGAGCAGCCCTGGCTCCCTGTGGGACCCCAGGCAAGTGATTTCCTGCTAGCCTCAGTGTCCATAGCTGTGAAATGGGGATGATCAGAATAAAACATTTCAATGTCCCCCTACGTTTTGTAACCACAGCAAGTGCTGTTCTGTTCTGATCATCACTCTACTCTCAGCCATGGAAACAGGAAGTTTGTGAGTTTTCCCTCTAAGATTCCGATTAGAAATAATTATTCCATATTCTTCTGAATTTATGTGTTTTTTTCAATATATATATTTATCTGTACCAGGTCTTCGTTGTGGCATGCTCAGTCTTTGATTTTCGGTGCTACACAAGGGATCCTTAGTGAAATCTTACTTGGGGCATGTGGGATCTGATGCCTCGTCAGGGATTGAATCCTGCACCCGCACATCGGGAGAGTGGAATCTTATCCACTGGATCACTAGAAAACTTTTTTTCTTTCTATTTTGTGGCTGTGCCTTGTGGAATGAGTGATCTTAGTTCCCTGACCATGGATCCTACCCATGCCAACTGCTGTGGAAGCACGGTACCTTAACCACCAGACCACCAGGGACGTCCAACCTTTGTCATTTTTTAAAAAACTCATTTTATTTTGGTTTGCACAAATACAGCAAAGATAGTACAGAAACGTCCCATAGACCCCATACCCCATTTTCCCTGCTGTGCCATCTTCCATCTGTGAGGTGCATGGGTTACAATGAACGAGCCAATACTGATCGATAACAGTATTAAGTGAGTCGTGAAAGTCACTCTGTCATGTTCCACTCTTTGTGATCTTTTGAACTGTAGCCTGCTTGGCTCCTCTGTCCGTGGAATTCTCCGGGCAAGAATCCTGGAGTGGGTAGTTGTCCCTTTCTCCAGGCGGTCTTCCCAGCCCAGGGACTGAACCCTGGTCTCCTGCATTGCCAGCGGCTCTTTATTGTCTGAGCAACAGGGGAAGCCCTTGCAATATTCCCATCTCCAGGGTTTTCCCCTAATGTCCTTTTTCTGCCCCAGGATCCTCACGCGACACGCAGTCCTCGCGTTGCTGTAGGCTCTTGTGGGCTCAGTCAGTTTCTCAGGCTTTCCTGGTTTTGCTGACTTGGAAGTCTGAAGTCAGGTGTTCAGGAGGGTGGTGGTCCTCAGTTGGGATTTGTTTGGTGGGTTTTGGAAAGGAGGGTCAGAGCGGACATGCCCTTCTCTCACACCCATGTGCAGGGCACCTGCATCAGCCTGACGTTGATCTCCACACCCTCCCCAGTTCCAGGACAGGGCCCCCTTGGAAACAGGAAGTTTGTGAGTTTTCCTCTAAGATATAAATAATTATTCCATATTCTTCTGAATTTATGTGTTTTTTTCAATATATATATTTATCTGTACCAGGTCTTCGTTGTGGCATGCTCAGTCTTTGATTTTCGGTGCTACACAAGGGATCCTTAGTGAAATCTTACTTGGGGCATGTGGGATCTGATGCCTCGTCAGGGATTGAATCCTGCACCCGCACATCGGGAGAGTGGAATCTTATCCACTGGATCACTAGAAAACTTTTTTTCTTTCTATTTTGTGGCTGTGCCTTGTGGAATGAGTGATCTTAGTTCCCTGACCATGGATCCTACCCATGCCAACTGCTGTGGAAGCACGGTACCTTAACCACCAGACCACCAGGGACGCCCAACCTTTGTCATTTTTTAAAAAACTCATTTTATTTTGGTTTGCACAAATACAGCAAAGATAGTACAGAAACGTCCCATAGACCCCATACCCCATTTTCCCTGCTGTGCCATCTTCCATCTGTGAGGTGCATGGGTTACAATGAACGAGCCAATACTGATCGATAACAGTATTAAGTGAGTCGTGAAAGTCACTCTGTCATGTTCCACTCTTTGTGATCTTTTGAACTGTAGCCTGCTTGGCTCCTCTGTCCGTGGAATTCTCCGGGCAAGAATCCTGGAGTGGGTAGTTGTCCCTTTCTCCAGGCGGTCTTCCCAGCCCAGGGACTGAACCCTGGTCTCCTGCATTGCCAGCGGGCTCTTTATTGTCTGAGCAACAGGGGAAGCCCTTGCAATATTCCCATCTCCAGGGTTTTCCCCTAATGTCCTTTTTCTGCCCCAGGATCCTCACGCGACACGCAGTCCTCGCGTTGCTGTAGGCTCTTGTGGGCTCAGTCAGTTTCTCAGGCTTTCCTGGTTTTGCTGACTTGGAAGTCTGAAGTCAGGTGTTCAGGAGGGTGGTGGTCCTCAGTTGGGATTTGTTTGGTGGGTTTTGGAAAGGAGGGTCAGAGCGGACATGCCCTTCTCTCACACCCATGTGCAGGGCACCTGCATCAGCCTGACGTTGATCTCCACACCCTCCCCAGTTCCAGGACAGCCTTGGGCCAACTCTCCTTTGGCAGTTTCAAGACAGCTTTCCACGGCAGCCCAGTTTTGGACCTCTTAGGCGACAACCGTGTGGCCATGTGGTCCCCTCTGGACCAGACAGGTCAGGAAGTTTCAAAAGGGGCAGCAGCACCCCTGTGTTTTGGCCTAAAACATACCAGTATCGAAACTTAGAGGCAGGCAGATCCCAAGCCCCGCCCCCAAGCCCCGCCCTACCTAGGACCCCTCCCTTCTCACCTAGCTCTCCCTCCCTCTCCAAGATTCCTCTTCTGGGCGCCCAGCGCTCCGCCCCTCAGGCAGGCCACCTCCCCAGAGCCCGATCCATCCCCCGACTCCCGGCCCCTCCGTACCGGCCAGCACTCTGGGACCTCACAGCAGAAAACTATCTTCGGACTCGCGCAGGCCAGGAGCGCGATCGCGGCAAACAGGAAGAACCAGAAGCTATAGCCGCTGTCGTCAGCTGAGGGCTCACTCTCTGTTCTGGAATAAAGATCGGGACAACTCAGGCAGCAGCCAGGGGGACTCCAGGAGTCTGGGCTTTGCCCCTAATAATCTCCACTCCTCCCCCACCAGGTCACTGGGGAGGAGTGTGAGCAGCGGCCACCCCATGGCTGTGTGACGGATGGGACCAGGCTGGGACTTCAACTTTGCCGCAAGAGCTGGGTGTTTCCCAGCCAAGGGCTCTGGAGGCGGGGATGGGGGTAAAGGGGGCGTGGCTGGGTCTCCGACCTTAGTTGCGTGGAAGCGTCTCGCAGCCTCTGGTTCAACATCTCCAACTCTCCTGGTTGAGGGGTGGGTACAGAATCAGGGGCCCGTCGACACAGTGACCACACTCACCCAACTGACCCCCACGCCTCCAGCCCCGCCGTCATCGAGCCCCAAATGGGAAACCCGGCGCGCTCCCGCCTCCCCCTGCTCCAGCTGGAGCCTGGCCCCAAGCTTCTGGCCAGATCACGACCCTAGGACCCTCCCCTCTGCGCTCCTTTGCAGCACCTGGCCTGTCTCCCCGCCCAGACCCCTCCGCGGAACCCTGGCCATCTGCTTTCCTCACCTTCGAGCTCCGCCACGCGTGTCTGCTCCTTCTTCAGAGAGTCCCTCAGGGTCACCTGGGTCAGGAGGGGAGAGTCAGAACCTGGACCCCTGTCCCTGTGCGCTGGGCCCCTCCCTAGACCCTGGCGTCAGAGGAGCTGAGACCCACACCCCCTCAGTTTTTCCTCCCATCCTCCTCTGCGCCTCAGTCTTTCCCTTTGAAGAATGGGCACAACCTCCCACCCTTCCAGGGCTACCCATAAGAGTGTGATCTTAAAAATGAGAGTTTTGAGGTCCCCCACAAGAGAATGTGGAGGTTCCCTGTGTCCAGACTCTAGGAGAAGTTTCCAGAGCCACTGGGTTATTGCCCAATATGAGGAAGAGTTTCTCCTAAAAACTAGAACATGGGGCTGCAGGAAGGGGGGTGGGGGAGGGGTGGGGAGGTCAGAGTCCAAGGTAGAGGTCCTGGAGGGTTCAAGGTCCCGCATATTAGGACACAAGGAAAAATGTCAAAGGCCCTGAGGGTGCAGTGGAAGAAGCCCCTTCTTTCTTTGGGAGTTGGAGAGGTCCACTTCCCAGGCCCTAGAGGGAACTTCTGCTCCCCCAGGGGCCCCCAGAGGGGGGTTTCCAGCTCCGCCACACCCAGGCTCCGGAGTTTGGAAATCCTTCATATCCCAGCAGGGTTACTGATGTCCTTGATCAGGCGCTCCGGGAGTCTCAAGTCTCCCTACACCAGCACCCCAGAGAGAGTCTAGAGGTCCCCAAGCCCCGGTGGAGCCATCCAGGGGGCAGTTTCAAGGTCTCTCTCTCCATCTCCACGAGGATCGGGGACAGCCTCCCACGCAAGGCACCCTCTCTGGGGCTTTGGTGGCTTACCACAGTCTGTTTGCACGTGGCAACTTCGGTCTCCTTCTGGCGTGAGACTTCCTGGGCCCGGGTTAGCTCGCGCTGTAGTGCCCCAACTGACCTCGGCCGCCAAGGCTCGCCTCCCCCTGCTCCAGCTGGAGCCTGGCCCCAAGCTTCTGGCCAGATCACGACCCTAGGACCCTCCCCTCTGCGCTCCTTTGCAGCACCTGGCCTGTCTCCCCGCCCAGACCCCTCCGCGGAACCCTGGCCATCTGCTTTCCTCACCTTCGAGCTCCGCCACGCGTGTCTGCTCCTTCTTCAGAGAGTCCCTCAGGGTCACCTGGGTCAGGAGGGGAGAGTCAGAACCTGGACCCCTGTCCCTGTGCGCTGGGCCCCTCCCTAGACCCTGGCGTCAGAGGAGCTGAGACCCACACCCCCTCAGTTTTTCCTCCCATCCTCCTCTGCGCCTCAGTCTTTCCCTTTGAAGAATGGGCACAACCTCCCACCCTTCCAGGGCTACCCATAAGAGTGTGATCTTAAAAATGAGAGTTTTGAGGTCCCCCACAAGAGAATGTGGAGGTTCCCTGTGTCCAGACTCTAGGAGAAGTTTCCAGAGCCACTGGGTTATTGCCCAATATGAGGAAGAGTTTCTCCTAAAAACTAGAACATGGGGCTGCAGGAAGGGGGTGGGGAGGGGTGGGGAGGTCAGAGTCCAAGGTAGAGGTCCTGGAGGGTTCAAGGTCCCGCATATTAGGACACAAGGAAAAATGTCAAAGGCCCTGAGGGTGCAGTGGAAGAAGCCCCTTCTTTCTTTGGGAGTTGGAGAGGTCCACTTCCCAGGCCCTAGAGGGAACTTCTGCTCCCCCAGGGGCCCCCAGAGGGGGGTTTCCAGCTCCGCCACACCCAGGCTCCGGAGTTTGGAAATCCTTCATATCCCAGCAGGGTTACTGATGTCCTTGATCAGGCGCTCCGGGAGTCTCAAGTCTCCCTACACCAGCACCCCAGAGAGAGTCTAGAGGTCCCCAAGCCCCGGTGGAGCCATCCAGGGGGCAGTTTCAAGGTCTCTCTCTCCATCTCCACGAGGATCGGGGACAGCCTCCCACGCAAGGCACCCTCTCTGGGGCTTTGGTGGCTTACCACAGTCTGTTTGCACGTGGCAACTTCGGTCTCCTTCTGGCGTGAGACTTCCTGGGCCCGGGTTAGCTCGCGCTGCAGGTGTTGGTTGAGCTCCTGACACTCCTGCTGTGCTCGGAGGCCATCCACGCAGGCCTGGCTGTTGGCCCTGACGGCGAAGAAGATTAGGGGCACCAGCAGACCCACCGCCATCAGAAGGAGCAGCAGGATCCCCAGCCACAAGCGCAGTTGGCGGCCGCGCAGTAGTGACGCACTCGAGTCTGTTTTGGGGTCCATTGGCTCACTCCAGCCCTCTTCCTTGTCCACCCGCAGCAAAACAGAGGTGGGTGCTATCTCGAACTGCCCTGAGAGAAATTTGGGTAGGTGTTATTATAGGAGGGCGCTGAAACCCGTTATTGGCTAGGACTGCCCGCTCATTAACATAAGAGCTGCGCTGACCAATGACAAGCTCCAGGAGGATCCTCTGACTTGGAGATACATGAATGGGGCTGGCAAAGCACAGCCCACGTGTTTCGGTTTCTGTTTCCTTTTTCCTTTTTTCAGAACCTAAAGTGCGGGTCCCCCCCCCCCCCCGCCACCAAATCATGGCCTCGGACATTCTTAGGTTGGATGCTGGCCAGGAAGATCCTGTAAGGGGGCAACGGGGGTTTCCTGGGACACCCCATCACAAGACCTTGTCCGTCTCCTGCCTGTTTCAGAGGGTGTCAGTGCACGCCAGCTTGTGTTCATCTGTACCATGATGTGAAGAGGCTGAGGTGCTTTTAGTCCCTGGTCCCAGCTGGAAATGAAGGCTGAGAGGTTAGTTGAGCAGCGCTGTGTCTGATTGAAGAGAGGGGAACTTCTGCTCCCCCAGGGGCCCCCAGAGGGGGGTTTCCAGCTCCGCCACACCCAGGCTCCGGAGTTTGGAAATCCTTCATATCCCAGCAGGGTTACTGATGTCCTTGATCAGGCGCTCCGGGAGTCTCAAGTCTCCCTACACCAGCACCCCAGAGAGAGTCTAGAGGTCCCCAAGCCCCGGTGGAGCCATCCAGGGGGCAGTTTCAAGGTCTCTCTCTCCATCTCCACGAGGATCGGGGACAGCCTCCCACGCAAGGCACCCTCTCTGGGGCTTTGGTGGCTTACCACAGTCTGTTTGCACGTGGCAACTTCGGTCTCCTTCTGGCGTGAGACTTCCTGGGCCCGGGTTAGCTCGCGCTGCAGGTGTTGGTTGAGCTCCTGACACTCCTGCTGTGCTCGGAGGCCATCCACGCAGGCCTGGCTGTTGGCCCTGACGGCGAAGAAGATTAGGGGCACCAGCAGACCCACCGCCATCAGAAGGAGCAGCAGGATCCCCAGCCACAAGCGCAGTTGGCGGCCGCGCAGTAGTGACGCACTCGAGTCTGTTTTGGGGTCCATTGGCTCACTCCAGCCCTCTTCCTTGTCCACCCGCAGCAAAACAGAGGTGGGTGCTATCTCGAACTGCCCTGAGAGAAATTTGGGTAGGTGTTATTATAGGAGGGCGCTGAAACCCGTTATTGGCTAGGACTGCCCGCTCATTAACATAAGAGCTGCGCTGACCAATGACAAGCTCCAGGAGGATCCTCTGACTTGGAGATACATGAATGGGGCTGGCAAAGCACAGCCCACGTGTTTCAGTTTCTGTTTCCTTTTCCTTTTTCAGAACCTAAAGTGCGGGTCCCCCGCCACCAAATCATGGCCTCGGACATTCTTAGGTTGGATGCTGGCCAGGAAGATCCTGTAAGGGGGCAACGGGGGTTTCCTGGGACACCCCATCACAAGACCTTGTCCGTCTCCTGCCTGTTTCAGAGGGTGTCAGTGCACGCCAGCTTGTGTTCATCTGTACCATGATGTGAAGAGGCTGAGGGTGCTTTTTAGTCCCTGGTCCCAGCTGGGGGAAATGAAGGCTGAGAGGTTAGTTGAGCAGCGCTGTGTCTGATTGAAGAGACTGGGGGTTGAATTCGGGGGTCTCCGGGGTGACCTTGCCGGCGTTCACTTAGATCCACTTAGATTCCTTGTCCCCTGCTGGGAATAGGGAGCCATGGAGGGTGTCAGAGGCGGGACCCCAACCTGCTGGAAGCCGAGAGAAGAATTGGACGCGTCCACATGACTAAAACTGCAGTTACCCTACCTGGCCACCAGAGGCCGCACCAGCCAGTAAGCAAGGTCCCCCAGGCTCCTGTCCAGCCACTGCGCCCCACCCCAGGACTCCACAGAAACTCTCTGAACTATAATCGAACAGGATTCTAAGGGACCTTCCAGGGCTGGCTCTTCCCCTAGATCTTCTGCTTTAGCTCCTTTATGATGTACGAAGATGATAGTAGCTAACACATAGGCACATGAGTTGTTTTTACAGATGCGAACATCCATGCTCCGCCCCTCTCCTCCCACCAAATTGAAGATGTTAACTACTTGAGGACCATGAGCGTGTGACCCCCAGACCTACTGGTGGTAAAGATGGATATTGTAACCCCTGTAACACCACCCTGTGACCATCAGCCACTCAGAAAACTGTCAGGAGCTGATCATGTACGCTGAGGCCCCTCACCCCTTACCTGGCCCTTAAAATGCTTTGCAGAACCCTTTGGGGGAGTTCAGGGGCCTCTGGGGACCCGCCTCCTTGCAGGGCCCTGCAGTAACACTTTCTCTGCTGCAAACTCCAAGTCTGTTTGTCCTCGCTGTGTATCAGCCGCAGGTGTAACAGGAGGGAAAGGGCAGGGCACGACTTCCGAAAGAATGACATCGCCCAAGGACACAACATAACCCATTAGAATCAGATGGGTCCAACATGGCAAACTAGACCCTGATCCTCAATCAACAAGCTCAATGACTCACCCAGAGGCACCAGGACAGTCTCCGGGGTGACCGTCAACTCCAAAAAGCGGGCTGTGGCACAATTCCTGGACATCGCCATCCCTTCCCCAAAACAGTTGAACTAATCCTCCCATTCTTTAGCCTATGAAATTACCCAACCCGTAGACACTAACCGCACCACATTTGGAGGCTGCCCTCGCCCCCTGGGAGGGCCCACACTCTGTCTGTGGAGTGTGTTTCTCTGAATAAATCCACTGCTTATGTATCACGTTGTCTCTCACTGCATTCTTCCTGCGATGAGACATCAAGAACCTGAGCTTCCTTAGGTGAAACCAGGTGTCTGATCTCAGTTGGAAGACTGTGGGTTTTGGCAGGGTGTGAGTCCCAGCACATGAATTCAAATCCCAGTCTAAGGTAAACACACTCATTTTGAGGAAAGAGAATGGGACCCACTGAACCCAAAGGGGCTGGGAATGAGGCTGGAGGAAACCCAGGCCACGCTGATCTCCCCTCCATGTGAGCAAGAAAACCAGAGCTTCCTGAAGGAAATTGGTCTGATTACAGACTTCCTGTTGCTGGAAGAGAACTCCCTGTTTTCTTCTGCCTTTTCCAGGCCCAGCCTGACCGTGATCCAGATTCTGTTGTGTCAGCCATGTGGAGTGTTAGCCGGCAGCTGGGTCAGACGGCGCGTGGGGACAAAGCCAGGGGTCCGGGTCTCCAGTGGGACAGCCCTCGGCCTAGAAATGAAGTGAAAGACGTTCAGTCGTGTGCAACTTTTTTTTTTTTTTTAAAGATTTATTTATTTATTTATTGTGGGCGGGGGTCTGGTTGGGGAGGGAGGGGAGCAGCGGGCCACTTCTATTGGTCTTTCATTTCTCTGTTTTTTCATCCGTCTTTGTTCTTTGGCTCCTGCGGGCCTCCCATCACGGTGGCCTCTGTTGTCGCAGAGCACCGGCTCTGGGCACATGCGCTCCAGAGCCCCGGCTCGGTGATTGGACACATGGGTCCAGCCGCTCCGCGGCACGTGGGATCTTCCCAGGGATCGAACCGGTGCCCCTTGCACTGCAAGGCGGTGTCCTTACCCACTGGACCACCAGGGGAAGCCCCGCGTGTGCAACTTTTTGTGACCCCGTGGACTGTAGCCTGCCAGGCTCTTCTTTCCGTGGAATTCTCTAAGCAAGAACCATGGAGTGGTTGCCGTTCCCTTCTCTCTTGTCCTAGGAATCCCTTTATTAAAGCCACTCAGCAACCAGATGACAAGGGATCAGGGATCGCCTTCCTGTCGAGGCCCAGGGGGAGCTTGTGCGTCTCATGAGCAGGGACTCCTTCTCAGGCCAGGACTCCGGGTGCAAAGACAGGAGCCTTGGCAAAGCTGCCTTTGGAGCCTCACTGTGATGACCTCTGAACTTTAGGGTCACCTTGGGATCATGATTTCAGGTAGAGGCCAAGATTGTGTGTGAGCAGCCCTGCCTCCCTGCTGGACCCTGGGCACGTGATTTCCTCCTATCCTCAGTGTCCATAGCTGTAAAATGTGAATGACCAGAAAAGAACATTCCAGTGTCCCCCTACATTTCGCCCCCCAAGTAAGTGCCTTATTTACCTCATGATAGTCTCCGTCCTGGAAACAGGAAGGTTAGGAATGTTCCCCTTTAAGAGTCCCAAAGGAAATAGTAATTCCACCATTCTTCTGATTTTACCTGAGTTTTTTTTTGGATGATTGTTGTTTAGTTTTTACTTCATAATCATAATTTAACTTTGCAATCCAGCTAAACTTGAAGGGGGAGAAGGAAAATACGGATCCCACAGGACTGTAGGGAGGGCACAAATGTTCTAGGTGATTTCCAGCAGCTGGGGCTGAAGGGGTGCCCTCCTGGGCTGCAGAAGGCCTGGTCTGGTAGTTAAGTAAAACACAAGTCAAATTTATGAGATTTGTCCAAAGTCGGCAATGATGGTCTTCTTGCCATTCCTGGACCCAAAACGCTCCATGGCTTCCACCATATTCATGCCCTCTTTCACCTTGCCAAAGACCACATACATGCCATCCAGCCACTCAGTCTTGGCAGGGCACTGAAAAACTGGGAACCGTTTGTGTTGGGGTCAGCATTTGCCATGGACAAGATGCCAGGACCTGTGTGTTTTAGGGAGAAATCCTCCTCACCCACTGTCTCTCCCTGGACGTGCCGTCATGGCGTGGGACGTCACCACCCTGGCACAGAAATCCTGGAGTTATTCTGTGACAGCAGGAACCTTTAACACCAAATCCTTTCTCTTGCGTGCTCCAAGCACGAAAGGTTTTCGCTGTCTTTGGAACGTAGTCTTCAGACAGCTCGAAGGAGACGCGGCCCAAGGGCTCGCCGTTGACGGGATCTTGAAGAACACCGTGGGGCTGACCATGGCTAGACAGCGTGGAAGGCTCCAGGGTAGCCGTGTCTGCAAGGCCCCTGGGTTATTTTGTTAAGAGCCATTTTAATTTTGTTTGCAGAAATACAGCAAAGATAGTACAAAAATGTTCCACAACCCCCACAGCCCATTTTCCCTACTGTACCTTGCATTCACAGGGTATATATGTTATGGTTATAGAACCAGTGGTAACTGATAACCATGTTATTTAAAACAATTTTTGGGAGGATGTGGACCCTTTTAAAAGCCTTGCTGAATTTGATACAATAGTGGTGCTGGTGCCAAGTGAAAAGAACCAGAAAAGAACATTCCAGTGTCCCCCTACATTTCGCCCCCCAAGTAAGTGCCTTATTTACCTCATGATAGTCTCCGTCCTGGAAACAGGAAGGTTAGGAATGTTCCCCTTTAAGAGTCCCAAAGGAAATAGTAATTCCACCATTCTTCTGATTTTACCTGAGTTTTTTTTTGGATGATTGTTGTTTAGTTTTTACTTCATAATCATAATTTAACTTTGCAATCCAGCTAAACTTGAAGGGGGAGAAGGAAAATACGGATCCCACAGGACTGTAGGGAGGGCACAAATGTTCTAGGTGATTTCCAGCAGCTGGGGCTGAAGGGGTGCCCTCCTGGGCTGCAGAAGGCCTGGTCTGGTAGTTAAGTAAAACACAAGTCAAATTTATGAGATTTGTCCAAAGTCGGCAATGATGGTCTTCTTGCCATTCCTGGACCCAAAACGCTCCATGGCTTCCACCATATTCATGCCCTCTTTCACCTTGCCAAAGACCACATACATGCCATCCAGCCACTCAGTCTTGGCAGGGCACTGAAAAACTGGGAACCGTTTGTGTTGGGGTCAGCATTTGCCATGGACAAGATGCCAGGACCTGTGTGTTTTAGGGAGAAATCCTCCTCACCCACTGTCTCTCCCTGGACGTGCCGTCATGGCGTGGGACGTCACCACCCTGGCACAGAAATCCTGGAGTTATTCTGTGACAGCAGGAACCTTTAACACCAAATCCTTTCTCTTGCGTGCTCCAAGCACGAAAGGTTTTCGCTGTCTTTGGAACGTAGTCTTCAGACAGCTCGAAGGAGACGCGGCCCAAGGGCTCGCCGTTGACGGGATCTTGAAGAACACCGTGGGGCTGACCATGGCTAGACAGCGTGGAAGGCTCCAGGGTAGCCGTGTCTGCAAGGCCCCTGGGTTATTTTGTTAAGAGCCATTTTAATTTTGTTTGCAGAAATACAGCAAAGATAGTACAAAAATGTTCCACAACCCCCACAGCCCATTTTCCCTACTGTACCTTGCATTCACAGGGTATATATGTTATGGTTATAGAACCAGTGGTAACTGATAACCATGTTATTTAAAACAATTTTTGGGAGGATGTGGACCCTTTTAAAAGCCTTGCTGAATTTGATACAATAGTGGTGCTGGTCTCTGTTTTGGTCTCTTGGCCACCAGACATTTGGCAGTTTAGTTTCCCACTTAGGGATCGAACCCACACCTCCTGCATGGGAAGCGGGAAACCTTTATCATTTGGACTGCCAGGGAAGTCCCGGTAACAGTATTATTAACAGAAATCCATGCATGGACTTCCCTGGTAGCTCAGTGGTAAGAGTTCGCCTGCCAGTGCAGAAGACACAGGTTCAAACCCTGATCCGGGAAGATCCCACATACTGCAGAGCAATGAAGCCCGTGAGCCACAGCTATGGAGCCTGTGCTCTAGAGTCTCAGAGCTGTAGATTGAGCCCATGTGGCGCAACTACTGAAGCCCGTGTGCCCTAGAGCCCCAGTTCCACAATAAGAGAAATCACCGCCACAAGAAATCACTGCTGCAAATCCTTAGACTTTCTGTGTATTTATTTGGCTGTGCCAAGTCTTAGTTGCGACATGTGAGATCTAGTTCCCTGGCCAGGGACGGGAATCTGGACCCCCTGCCTTGGGAGCATGGAGTTCTGGCCAATGGACCACCAGGGAAGTCCCTGAACTCTTTAATTAATAGAACATGATAAAAGGCTGGATGAGAAATTTAGGCACAGCTTTATTGGGACTGCTGCCGTATGAAGGATAAAAAGAAACGGGTGCCCTGGCGTGCTCTCTGAAGTGGGGGTTGAGTTGGCGCCTTAAATGGGGTGAGGGTGAGGGTGGCCCAGTGGGCAGAGCAGGAGGCACACTTAGGTGGTCCACATGCCCCCTCAGTGGTGCTGGGGAGGGATCACGCTCAGGACCCTGCTCTTGCTGGCGTCTTGGGAATGGCAATTGGTTTGTGGCCTTTTTGTATCATATGGTTCATAATGGTCCCAACTGACCATTATTTTTAGTCCTTTGTAGTTTCTTTGTATTCTATTGCTGGAGGAGACGTTTGTCCAGGTGCAAGCAATCTAATTAAAGGTCTCAGTGAGGCGAGAGGTCATGGGCTCCCCCTCCCTAGGGTCAAGCCATTGGAGAGTCCAGTGGGCATTTCCTATGGACTGAAACTCCCTGAGGAATAGCAGGACAGTTGAGGGAGGAGGCGGGGCCAGGCCAAGCTCACCTCCAGGTGAAGGCTGCTGGAGGCAATCAGAGGCTCCGAGCTGCCCCGAGGAGCCACTGGTCCCCTTGAAATCAACAAAAGGTGACCAGTCTGGTGGACAGGAGTCACACGGGTCCGTGCCTCCACTGGAAGGACTGATGCTGAAGCAGACGCTCCAGTATTTGGTAAGAGTTCGCCTGCCAGTCAAGACACAGGTTCAAACCCTGATCCGGGAAGATCCCACATACTGCAGAGCAATGAAGCCCGTGAGCCACAGCTATGGAGCCTGTGCTCTAGAGTCTCAGAGCTGTAGATTGAGCCCATGTGGCGCAACTACTGAAGCCCGTGTGCCCTAGAGCCCCAGTTCCACAATAAGAGAAATCACCGCCACAAGAAATCACTGCTGCAAATCCTTAGACTTTCTGTGTATTTATTTGGCTGTGCCAAGTCTTAGTTGCGACATGTGAGATCTAGTTCCCTGGCCAGGGACGGGAATCTGGACCCCCTGCCTTGGGAGCATGGAGTTCTGGCCAATGGACCACCAGGGAAGTCCCTGAACTCTTTAATTAATAGAACATGATAAAAGGCTGGATGAGAAATTTAGGCACAGCTTTATTGGGACTGCTGCCGTATGAAGGATAAAAAGAAACGGGTGCCCTGGCGTGCTCTCTGAAGTGGGGGTTGAGTTGGCGCCTTAAATGGGGTGAGGGTGAGGGTGGCCCAGTGGGCAGAGCAGGAGGCACACTTAGGTGGTCCACATGCCCCCTCAGTGGTGCTGGGGAGGGATCACGCTCAGGACCCTGCTCTTGCTGGCGTCTTGGGAATGGCAATTGGTTTGTGGCCTTTTTGTATCATATGGTTCATAATGGTCCCAACTGACCATTATTTTTAGTCCTTTGTAGTTTCTTTGTATTCTATTGCTGGAGGAGACGTTTGTCCAGGTGCAAGCAATCTAATTAAAGGTCTCAGTGAGGCGAGAGGTCATGGGCTCCCCCTCCCTAGGGTCAAGCCATTGGAGAGTCCAGTGGGCATTTCCTATGGACTGAAACTCCCTGAGGAATAGCAGGACAGTTGAGGGAGGAGGCGGGGCCAGGCCAAGCTCACCTCCAGGTGAAGGCTGCTGGAGGCAATCAGAGGCTCCGAGCTGCCCCGAGGAGCCACTGGTCCCCTTGAAATCAACAAAAGGTGACCAGTCTGGTGGACAGGAGTCACACGGGCTCCGTGCCTCCACTGGAAGGACTGATGCTGAAGCAGACGCTCCAGTACTTTGGCACCTGATGCAAGAACTGAGTGATTGGAAAAGACTCTGATCCTGGGAAAGACTGAAAGCAGAAGGAGAAGAGGGCAGTCGAGGATGAGCTGGCTGGATGGCATCACCGACGCAACTGACATGAGTCTGAGCAAACTCTGAGAGACGGGAAGGCTGGGCGTGCTGCAGGCCACGGGGTCGCAAAGAGCTGGACACGACTCAGCGACTGAACAGCCACAACGGCAACATGCCACACTCAGAAGCTTTCAGCAGCCTTCTTGGTGCCCTTGACCTTCACGGAGGACAATGCGTTTGGTGAGGAAGGTCCCTTTGACATTGTAAACTGGGTGTTCTCCCTGCTGAGAATGCAAGGTTTTTCATCTCTCCAATGTTGAGTCAGGATACCCCATAAGTTCAAAGTCTCTGTCGGTGAGTTTCAAGAGGTCTGTTCAAAGTCTACAGACCTCTACTTGTGAATCTCCCTGTGGGGTTAGAGTCCTCAGAACAACACTGATGGGAAAGGCCAACTAGAAGCCAGTAAGCCTGTCTACACACTCTCAGACTGGTAACTGTCAAAGGATGTCCATGGCCTCGAGGCATAATGAAATAGGGGAGACTCGCTCCCACTGCACTGAGCGGGTGCACGCCCTGCCCATGGGGCTTGGTGTGGGAGGTGAAAAAGCCCAATGGCTCGTGGTGGGGGACCGTGGGCTATGAGAACTGAACACAGCGCTGTTCCCCAGCCATGCCTCTGTGCCCCAAATTGCCACCCTCTTAGACACCCTGGCTACAGTCCTAGGTACCATGCTGTGCTGGAGTTAGCATGTACTTTTTCAATCTACCCCTGGTCACTGAGTCACAAGATCCATTTGCCTCCCTGTGGGAGAAGCCCCAGTGGACCTTTCAAGCGCTTCCCCAAGGCTACCTGCCTGCCTCACCACAGGTCATGGAACGGAAGCCCCAAATGTGTCCGTAAGGTGAGCCCATTTCATTGATAATATGTCAATCATGTTGTCATGTGAAGAATTGCTTCTGCTGCAGGACACTCTGAAGACTTCACTGGAACATCTGTGAAGCAGACAATGATGTGGGCGAACCCACAGGAAACTCAGTTCCCAGGCACCCCCTGGGAGTCATTTGGTTGGGTGAGAGGCACATTGTCCCAGGAGTCATGACTGATAAGCAGGAAGCCTATCCAACCCCTAAGTATATGGAAGAGGTGCAGGCTTTCATGGGGGCTTGGGGATTCCAGAGGACTTTTATTCCCTGCTGGTGCAATCTTGATTGAAATAGAGTTGACTTGGGCTTCCCTGGTGGTCCAGTGGCGAAGGACACCGCCTTGTAGTGCAAGGGGCGCCAGTTCGATCCCTGGCCTGGGAAGATCCCACGTGCCATGGAGCGGCTACACGGATGTGTCCAACGACCGAGCCGGAGCTCTGGAGCGCATGCACCCAGAGCCAGTGCTCTGCGACAACAGAGGCCACTGCGATGGGAGGCCCACACAGGCCAAAGAACAAAGATGGATGAAAATGAACAAATGAAAGACCAACAGAAGTGGCCCGCCTGCTCCCCTACCTCCCCACCCCACCCCCACCAAAATCAATAAATCAAAAAAAGAGAAAGAAATAGAGTTGACTTACAATCTGGCAACTTCTGTTTTTATATGATTGTATTTATGTATTTTTGGCTGCACTGGGTCTTTGTCGCTTTGCACAGGCTTTCTCTAGTTGTGGCTAGCGAGGGCTTCTCTAGGCTGCAGTGTGCAGGCTCCTCGTGGTGGTGGCTTCTTTTGTTGTGGAGCTCAGGCTTTAGGTGTGTGGGCTTCAGGATTTGCAGCTTGCAGGCTCGGTGGCTGCAGCTCACGGGCTCTCGAGCGCAAGCCCAGTAGCTGTGGTGCCCGGGCTCAGCTGTTCCATGACGTGTAGATTCTTCCCACATCAGGGATCGAACTGGTGTCCCCTGAACTGGCAAGTGGATTCTTACCACTGCGCCACAGGGAAGTCCACAACGTGTTCATTTCTGCTGTACAGCGAAGCGACTCCGTTATGCCTATATATATATATATATATATATATATATATATATATATATATATATATACATTCTTTTTCATCTTCTTTTTCACTGTGGTTCATCACAGGATATTGAAGAGTTGCCTGGGCCATGCGGTAGGACCTTGTTGTTTATCCATCCTGTATACAAGAGTGCCTCCATCCTTTCCATCAGCTTTAACGTAACGAAAGGGCAGGTGGGGATTGAATTTAGAGCAGCAAGCCACCTTTGAGAAGACAAAAATACAAGTGATGTAGATTCAAGCTCTGGGCGTCTCCCAAGCAGGGCTACCATTTTACTTAGACGTATCTGTGACTCTGGAAGGTATGCACTGAGCACCGGGGCAGAGACCCCAGGAGAGACACCCCTAAGATTTTGGTCCAATCTCTGGAAGGGGGCGGAAGCCGGACACATCCGCTAAAGCAGTTGCTCCCGACAGTGGACGTCAGAGTGGGACACTGCTTAGGGGCTGAGCTGAATTCAGCCCAACACTGACACCATGTGGACTATAGCGGAACTGCAGAAACTCGCCGGCTGAACTCGTTTGGCTGGTGATGCATCATCACTCAGGAGTCTAGGCTGCTCACCTTTGCACTGAGAGTTGGACTGTTCTGAAGAGATTTAACCCTATGGCTTGGACAATGGGACGCCAAAGGGTGGATACTCTAGAATCAGTCCTTGTGGGGTGAGGACATTTAGGAAAACATTTGCGTTTGCCACCAAGAGCCTGAGGCATTGCTCACTGTTTTCCAGGTCCCTGGCTCTGAAGGCGCGGACACCCCCTGGCAATTGTGGGGCTGATGCCCTAGCCCTGGATGAGTCCTAGTGGACCTCTCAGTAAATACAGTGAGTTGGGCGCACAGGAAGAGCAGGTGCCACACACAGGGCCTGCCTAGGATGACGTACTGCCAAGGATGTTGGATTACCCTTTAATACAGCGACATGGTTAATGCCCAACGGAATCTGGGGCCATGCACAGGAGTTCCCAGCCAGGGACTGCCTTGGCAAATGCATTATATTGGCCCCCTCCCTCCAAGTGGCTTTTCCAGGAGTCATGTACTGATGTGAGAGCTGGACAATGAAAAAGGCTGAGTGCCGAAGAATTGCTGCCTTCAAACTATGATGCTGGAGAAGACTCTTGAGAGTCCCTTGCACAGCAAGGAGATCAAACCAGTCAATCCTGAAAGAAATCAACCCTGAATATTCATTGGAAGGACTGATGCTGAAGCTGAAGCTCCAACCCTTGGGCCACCTGATGCGAAGAGCTGACTCATTGGAGAAGACCCTGAGGCTGGGAAAGATTGAGGGTGGGAAGAGATGAAGGCATCCAAGGATGAGGTGGTTGGATGGTATTGTGGACTCAATGGACATGAGTTTGAGCAAGCTCCGGGAGACGGTAAAGGACAGGGAAGCCTGGCGTGCTGCCGTCCTTGGAGATGCAAAGAGTCGGATACAACTGAGCCAGTGAACAACTCCAAGTGTGGGTTCTAAATGTCTAGGTTTATGCAGACACGGCATCTAGCCTGAGCCAAGCTTTCCTCTGTGACTACCACCCTCCGAGGATTAGAGAAACGGAGTAGAGGTACCCTCTTCGAATAGAGAGTGACTGGAAGTTACATTTTAACGGTCAAGTTGTGCAAGCCTGGGCAAAGCACATGACATGGTGTGGAGGCTCCCTTTCTCCTGGAAGCTGTGAGCAGAAAGGTTCGTAGAAAGGAGGCTGAAATTTAAAAGAGCGGATTAAACAACTAATGAGAGGGGCTTCCCCTGGTGGTCCAGTGGTACAATTTAAGGGGGAAAGGACGCCAAAGGGTGGATACTCTAGAATCGTCTTGGGGGCCACCAAGAGCCTGAGGCATTGCTCACTGTTTTCCAGGTCCCTGGCTCTGAAGGCGCGGACACCCCCTGGCAATTGTGGGGCTGATGCCCTAGCCCTGGATGAGTCCTAGTGGACCTCTCAGTAAATACAGTGAGTTGGGCGCACAGGAAGAGCAGGTGCCACACACAGGGCCTGCCTAGGATGACGTACTGCCAAGGATGTTGGATTACCCTTTAATACAGCGACATGGTTAATGCCCAACGGAATCTGGGGCCATGCACAGGAGTTCCCAGCCAGGGACTGCCTTGGCAAATGCATTATATTGGCCCCCTCCCTCCAAGTGGCTTTTCCAGGAGTCATGTACTGATGTGAGAGCTGGACAATGAAAAAGGCTGAGTGCCGAAGAATTGCTGCCTTCAAACTATGATGCTGGAGAAGACTCTTGAGAGTCCCTTGCACAGCAAGGAGATCAAACCAGTCAATCCTGAAAGAAATCAACCCTGAATATTCATTGGAAGGACTGATGCTGAAGCTGAAGCTCCAACCCTTGGGCCACCTGATGCGAAGAGCTGACTCATTGGAGAAGACCCTGAGGCTGGGAAAGATTGAGGGTGGGAAGAGATGAAGGCATCCAAGGATGAGGTGGTTGGATGGTATTGTGGACTCAATGGACATGAGTTTGAGCAAGCTCCGGGAGACGGTAAAGGACAGGGAAGCCTGGCGTGCTGCCGTCCTTGGAGATGCAAAGAGTCGGATACAACTGAGCCAGTGAACAACTCCAAGTGTGGGTTCTAAATGTCTAGGTTTATGCAGACACGGCATCTAGCCTGAGCCAAGCTTTCCTCTGTGACTACCACCCTCCGAGGATTAGAGAAACGGAGTAGAGGTACCCTCTTCGAATAGAGAGTGACTGGAAGTTACATTTTAACGGTCAAGTTGTGCAAGCCTGGGCAAAGCACATGACATGGTGTGGAGGCTCCCTTTCTCCTGGAAGCTGTGAGCAGAAAGGTTCGTAGAAAGGAGGCTGAAATTTAAAAGAGCGGATTAAACAACTAATGAGAGGGGCTTCCCCTGGTGGTCCAGTGGATAAGGACACCGCCTTGCAGTGCAAGGGGCACCGGTTCAAGCCCTGGCCTGGGAAGATCCCACGTGCTGCGGAGCGGCTGGACTGATGTGTCCAATTACTGAGCCGGAGCTCTGCGACAACAGACGCCACCGAAAAAAAAAATGACCTTGGGGGCTTCCCCTGGTGGTCCAGTGGGTAAGGACACTGCCTTGCAGTGCAAGGGGCGCCAGTTCGATCCCTAGCCTGGGAAGATCCCACTCTGCAGCGATAGAGACCACTGCGATGGGAAGCCCACACAGGCCAAAGAACAAAGACAAATAAATGAAAGATCAATAGAAGTGGCCAAAAAAAAAAAAAAGACCTTGGCCGAGTCGACTACAGTACCATCCCAGGCTTAATTTCTTTTTTTTTTTTTTTTTTTTTAATTTTGGGCGGGGGTCGGGTTGGGGAGGGAGGGGAGCGGGCAGGCCACTTCTATTGGTCTTTCATTTCTCTATTTTCATCCATCTTTGTTCTTTGGCTCCTGTGGGCCTCCCATCGCGGTGGCGTCTGTTGTTGCAGAGTGCCGGCTCTGGGCGCATGCGCTCCAGAGCTCCGGCTTGGTAATTGGACACATCAGTCCAGCCGCTCCGCGGCACGTGGGATCTTCCCAGGCCAGGGATCGAACTGGCGCCCCTTGCACTGCAAGGCGGTGTCCTTATCCACTGGACCACCAGGGGGAAGCCCCCAGGCTTAATTTCTTTCCTTTTTTTTTAAATTAAATTAATTTATTTATTTGGTTGAGCCCAGTCTTAGTTGCAGCATGTAGGCTCTAGTTTCTTGACCAGGGATTGAGCCCGAAACCCCCGCATTAGGAGCATAGTGTCTCAGCCACTGAACCACCAGGGAAGTCCCTCCCAAACCTCAGTACATTTAAAGATTGACCAGTAGGGCCTGTTGCCCCACAGGCCAGACTGGGGAGCCCCAATGAGACACCCAGCACTGTAAAGGCATGGAAGTCATGAGAGACCACCGCTACCCCGACTCTCCCCATGGATGACCCAGTTGTGCGGCTGAGATCACCAAGTCCCGCCCGTGATCTACCAGACTTCACAGTGGGCCATCCCAATGGGATGTGTGTGTCGCTTTGCATCTTCACTTGGGTCCTATTGCCCTGCTATTGAATACAAGTTGTACCTGTGGAAAGCACTGTCCTTGCCCTGGAACAAGGATTATCGAGAGAGAGGGGAAGAGAGGGGTCCTGGTCTGGTACATCCGCCCCCAGTCCATCTACTCATGCCTGACTCCGTGCCCCTCCCAGCCAACATGCATGATTCATACAACTGGCTCACATTCCTGAAGCCACATCTAAGGATCAGGTCACAAGCATCCAAAAACCCAGTCCAAGTAAATAGTTTGAGTTCGATCCCTAGCCTGGGAAGACCCCACCCGGCAGCAAAAGAGACCACTGCAAGGGGAAGCCCACACAGGCCAAAGAACAAAGACAAAAAAATGAAAGATCAATAGAAGTGGCCAAAAAAAAAAAAAAGACCTTGGCCGAGTCGACTACAGTACCATCCCAGGCTTAATTTCTTTTTTTTTTTTTAATTTTGGGCGGGGGTCGGGTTGGGGAGGGAGGGGAGCGGGCAGGCCACTTCTATTGGTCTTTCATTTCTCTATTTTCATCCATCTTTGTTCTTTGGCTCCTGTGGGCCTCCCATCGCGGTGGCGTCTGTTGTTGCAGAGTGCCGGCTCTGGGCGCATGCGCTCCAGAGCTCCGGCTTGGTAATTGGACACATCAGTCCAGCCGCTCCGCGGCACGTGGGATCTTCCCAGGCCAGGGATCGAACTGGCGCCCCTTGCACTGCAAGGCGGTGTCCTTATCCACTGGACCACCAGGGGGAAGCCCCCAGGCTTAATTTCTTTCCTTTTTTTTTAAATTAAATTAATTTATTTATTTGGTTGAGCCCAGTCTTAGTTGCAGCATGTAGGCTCTAGTTTCTTGACCAGGGATTGAGCCCGAAACCCCCGCATTAGGAGCATAGTGTCTCAGCCACTGAACCACCAGGGAAGTCCCTCCCAAACCTCAGTACATTTAAAGATTGACCAGTAGGGCCTGTTGCCCCACAGGCCAGACTGGGGAGCCCCAATGAGACACCCAGCACTGTAAAGGCATGGAAGTCATGAGAGACCACCGCTACCCCGACTCTCCCCATGGATGACCCAGTTGTGCGGCTGAGATCACCAAGTCCCGCCCGTGATCTACCAGACTTCACAGTGGGCCATCCCAATGGGATGTGTGTGTCGCTTTGCATCTTCACTTGGGTCCTATTGCCCTGCTATTGAATACAAGTTGTACCTGTGGAAAGCACTGTCCTTGCCCTGGAACAAGGATTATCGAGAGAGAGGGGAAGAGAGGGGTCCTGGTCTGGTACATCCCGCCCCCAGTCCATCTCCTCATGCCTGACTCCGTGCCCCTCCCAGCCAACATGCATGATTCATACAACTGGCTCACATTCCTTAAACCTGAAGCCACATCTAAGGATCAGGTCACAAGCATAACCCTTCTAGTAAGGAAGAACTCCCCGGACAAGTTCCAAGTAAATAGTTTGTTTTGTTTGTTTGTGTAGTTTTTTTTTCTGTGTGTGTGTGCCACACTAGTTGGTGTGTGGGATTTTAGTCCAATGCTTTGGCCACCTGATGCAAAAAAGACAACTCATAGGACTAGACTCTGATGCTGGGAAAAACAGAAGGCAAAAGGAGAAGGGGATGACAGAGGATGAGGTGGTAGGATAGCATCACTGAGTCCATGGGCATGAGTGTGAGCAAGCTCCGGAAGATGGTGAGGGACAGGAAAGCCTGGCGGGCCGCGGTCCATGAGGTCGCAAAAAATCAAATAGAGCTAACTGGAACGGAACCGAACTGAATTCATCCCAACACTGACGCCATGTGGAAACTAGAGGAACTGCAGCAGCCAGAGGTCTGAACTCAAGAGAGGCTAGGCAGGCAGTCCCTTAGGAGCTGATGACGTCACAAAGGGATGCGGTGCTTTTCTAGATATGAGGGGATGCAAGGACTGGGATCATGAAACCAGTTCCTGAAAATACCTATCTCATACCTGTTCCACTAGCTTCCCCGGAGCACAGAGTGCCTCATTCTCCACCCTGAACTCCCTCAGGGCAAGTTGAAGGTCAACAGCTGCACAGGATTCAACCCGACAGAGGCAGATGCCATGCCCTGCTAAATCGCTTCAGTCGTGTCCGACTCTGTGTGACCCCATGGACAGTAGCCCATCAGGCTCCTCTGTCCATGGGCTTCTCCAGGCGAGAATACTGGAGTGGGTTGCCATTGCCTTCTCTGGGGGATCTTCCCAACCCAGGGATTGAACCTGCCTCTCTTGAGTTTCCTGCATTGGCAGGCCAGTTCTTTACCACTAGCGCCACCTGGGGAGTCCCGTGTCCACAGAGGCAGATGGCAAAGGCCCTTGGGCTGCTGGAGGCATGCTCAGTGAAGCACCCAACTCCGCTCATGGTGGATGGAAAACAGGTTTATGAAGCTAGCTTTACACCGGTGGGTGTAAGGCCTTCACGTAGCCAAGGACCCTGAGCAAAACGTGTGGCTCACATTTATACCTAAAGCCTACGTGCACAAACCCACACTCCCAACTTCTAAGGTTGCCCAGGAGACGTTAAGAAAAAAAAAATAGTGTGATTTGGTTGCAATCACAATGGTACAATCGAAAATCATCTAAGCATATCGCTTAGCCTGTCTACAACAAGAATTGATTAACTAAAATCACAAATGGCGATTTATCTTGTGACGGATATTTCATTTCCATGGCCGAGGGGAGGCTTGGGTACGAGGTCTTCCTGGTCAGGTCCTCACCAGCCCCGGAGGCCTAGTTGACAGTTGATTTCTCATTTCCATGACTACCCAGTCCAAACACAGTCCAGAGTTCACTGAAAGTGTAAGATGCAGTCCTCTTCCTCAAGATGGAGTCAGTTCAGCCAGGGTAGCCTGCTCCTTTCTTCCTTCATCAGTACAGGTTACATTCAGTAAAGATTAACAGGGAATAATCCATTCTGACAGTCAGTAATTTAGTATATGTTCCCCTTTTTCAGGGCAAGCACCCATTTGTAGTTGACAAGATTCTGGTGAGCAGTGTTGCTGTAGGAAAGAAAGCAGGGTGGGAGAGGATGGTCACATCTCAGCTCTCAGGTGAGTCCCTGGGATGCCTGCCAAGTATGTGTTCTTGGCTTTGCACAGGAGAGAATTTAAAATCTAGCCGTAGAAAAGTGAAAGAATGTTTACTCGGGGAGCTACACGCTGCACGGACAGAGTGGGCTATCTCAGAAGACAAGAGAGCCCCAGGGTATGGGGTTGTTCATTTTTAAATAGGGTGAGTCATTTCAGAGGCAAGTGAGTAGGAGGATTCTTCTTATTTCGTGGGGGAAGCGGTGGGGAATTCTAGGAATTCGGCTACCACCCATTGCTTGGCCTTTGATGGTCCGCCTCAGAACTGTCCAGGTGCCTGGTGGGGGTGTCATTTCGCTTGTAATGTATTACAATGCGTGTACACTGAGGCTCAAGGTCTAGCGGGAGTCAACTCAACCACCACCTTGGACCTAGTTGGTTCTAGCCAATGTTTGTTGTGTCCTCAGTGACTATGTCATTCTTTCAAAGGTTGCGACCTGCCTCCTTCCTCTCTCAGTGTGGAGATCTAACTCATTAGTGAATGTCTAAGACAAGCCTCATAAGTAACTTCCCTTGTTTATTAAACCTGCCACCTACTAATCCCCAGCCCATCCCAGTTAAGAAAAAAAGTGTGATTTGGTTGCAATCACAATGGCGAAAATCATCTAAGCATATCGCTTAGCCTGTCTACAACAAGAATTGATTAACTAAAATCACAAATGGCGATTTATCTTGTGACGGATATTTCATTTCCATGGCCGAGGGGAGGCTTGGGTACGAGGTCTTCCTGGTCAGGTCCTCACCAGCCCCGGAGGCCTAGTTGACAGTTGATTTCTCATTTCCATGACTACCCAGTCCAAACACAGTCCAGAGTTCACTGAAAGTGTAAGATGCAGTCCTCTTCCTCAAGATGGAGTCAGTTCAGCCAGGGTAGCCTGCTCCTTTCTTCCTTCATCAGTACAGGTTACATTCAGTAAAGATTAACAGGGAATAATCCATGCTGACAGTCAGTAATTTAGTATATGTTCCCTTTTACAGGGCAAGCACCCATTTGTAGTTGACAAGATTCTGGTGAGCAGTGTTGCTGTAGGAAAGAAAGCAGGGTGGGAGAGGATGGTCACATCTCAGCTCTCAGGTGAGTCCCTGGGATGCCTGCCAAGTATGTGTTCTTGGCTTTGCACAGGAGAGAATTTAAAATCTAGCCGTAGAAAAGTGAAAGAATGTTTACTCGGGGAGCTACACGCTGCACGGACAGAGTGGGCTATCTCAGAAGACAAGAGACCCCCAGGGTATGGGGTTGTCCATTTTTAATAAGGGTGAGTCATTTCATAGGCACGTGAGTAGGAGGATTCTTCTCATTTCTTGGGGGAAGCGATGGGAATTTCTAGGAATTCGGCTACCACCCATTGCTTGGCCTTTGATGGTCCGCCTCAGAACTGTCCAGGTGCCTGGTGGGGGTGTCATTTCGCTTGTAATGTATTACAATGCGTGTACACTGAGGCTCAAGGTCTAGCGGGAGTCAACTCAACCACCACCTTGGACCTAGTTGGTTCTAGCCAATGTTTGTTGTGTCCTCAGTGACTATGTCATTCTTTCAAAGGTTGCGACCTGCCTCCTTCCTCTCTCAGTGTGGAGATCTAACTCATTAGTGAATGTCTAAGACAAGCCTCATAAGTAACTTCCCTTGTTTATTAAACCTGCCACCTACTAATCCAGCCCATACAGTCAAACCTATGGCTTTCCCAGTTCTCATGTATGGATGTGAGAGCTGGACCATAAAGAAGGCTGAGTGCCAAACTGTGGTGTTGGAGAAGACTTCTGAGAGTCCCTTGCACAGCCAGGAGATCAAACCAGTCAGTCCTAAAGGAAATTAACCCTGAAAATTCATTGGAAGAACTGATGCTGAAGTTGAAGCTCCAGTACTTTGGCCACCTGATGGGAAGAGCCGACTCACTGGAAAAGATCCTGATGCTGCGAAAGACTGAGGGCAGGAGGCTGAGATGGCCAGATGGCATCAGTGACACAATGGACATGAGTCTGAGCAAATTCCAGGAGACGGTGAGGGACGGGGAAGCCTGGCAGTGTTGCAGTCCATGGGTTTGCAAACAGTCGGACAACTCAGTGACTGAGCAACCACCACCCGTCTGGAGTGGTCTGCCTCG
Source organism: Tragulus kanchil (assembly GCA_022376925.1). Classification (NCBI taxonomy): domain Eukaryota; kingdom Metazoa; phylum Chordata; class Mammalia; order Artiodactyla; family Tragulidae; genus Tragulus; species Tragulus kanchil. The sequence continues at coordinate 16,152,800 of JAIOJX010000029.1, read as the reverse complement.
TTCTTTGGCCTCTCCTTGCTTTCTGTGCTTTGGAGCCAGCTTCCGATTCCACCTGGGGACTCCCGAGGTAGGAAACCACATTTCTCCTAAGGACTGGGAATAATGGAATACCTCAAGGGGACCCCACAGTCTTGAGGTTGTAAAGGTGAGAGAGAATCTTTCAGAAAGTATTGTGGACTGTTTAATCCATTAGAGGTCAAAGCTCAGTTGTATAGTTTTTGAGTCAAGGTTTTGACAGGTGATGGAGTCCACATAGGGTCATTATGAGAGAAAGAAATACTCTCTTAATACTCTCTTAAGGAGCTATGAACCTCGGCGAGGCAGCAGTGAGCTGTGGTGTGAAGCCAGATCTTAATTCCCTGTCCAGGCATCGAACCTGTGTAGCTTGGATGAGAATCAGGAATCCTAGCCATAACACCAACAAGGGCTAGAGGCTAGAAGCTATTTTTCCCTGGCTCTTTGCTCCGCAGTAAAAAACACATTTATCGCAGAGGCAGAAATTGTAAATGCAGGCACAAAGCTTGTTATTAGAGATAGCACAGCAACAAATAGGAGAGCACATAGAGAGGCAGTGTGTTAAGACAGAAGCAAAGCAGAGATGCCCAGCCGAAGAGAAAGGGGGCGCCCAGTAAAGAGCCAGTTAAATCGTCTATAGGTTAGTTCTTTCGAGTCTTTGTCTTCCTTCAGGCCAATTATCTGGTTTCTTTTTCCACACCCGACCCACCCTGGGACCCTCCACTGGGTGTACCCACACCCCTCAGTCAAGAGGGATCTCAAAATGAAGGCTTCTGGGAGGAGCAAGACTATTTATGGTCGGGCGTTATTACCGCTGCCCCGCCCCGACTCGAGACCCGCAAGGAGCGTTTCTGCGCATGTGTAGCGTCTCCCTTGTCTCCAAAGAGGGAGGAGCAGAGATCCCTTAATCCTTCCCTGAAACGGGGTTTTGCCCCTTTGTCCTTGCCAGGAATGTAACCTTAAGGCATTTACAACCGACAAACACTATTTACTCTGCTTCACTTGTTACTTCCATTCTGGAGGGTAAACTGGAGGGTGATTATAACGCCTTAACTGGGGCTCAGGCTTCCCGCCTAGCTCACTTGGTAAAGAATCTTCCCACAAGGGAGGAGACCCCGGCTCGATTTCTGGGTCGGGAAGATCCCCTGGAAAAGGAAATCGTAACCCACTCCAGTATTCTTGTCTGGAGAATCCCATGGACAGAGGAGCCTGGGAGGGTACCGTCCATGGGGTCGCAGAAGAGTCGCACAGGATCCAGGGACTAAATCACTACCAACTGGAGCCCACGCATCTCTGGTCTCAGAAAAGGCTAACAGTTGTTAAGTATCCAGCCTGAAGCCCACTTCTTTGTGCGCCATGAAATGCAAACCGGCGCCCAGCTGTAAATGTCTAACCTGAGCCCATCTATCTGCATCGCTGCCATGCAGGCACCAGGAGAAAACTGCTCTTTTCTATTGAGCGGGCATTCCTGTGTACAGGAGACCTATAACACAGACATACAATGCACGCTAAAGGGCAACCGATAGTCATCCAAACTGGCAGAAGAATTTTATGTTAAAAATTTTCTTGTCCTACCTTAAAATCAATTTTATTTCATCCCCAAAACAAAAACCATTTTTAATGTAGATTTTTTAAAGTTTTTTTTTTTTTAATTTATTTTTGGCTCTTCTGGGTTTTCACTGCTGCCACAGGCTCTTTAGTTGCAGGGAGTTGGGGTTACTCTCTGGTTGGGGTGAGCAGGCTTCTTTTTATTTTTTTTTAATTTTGGCCTCTTTTTTTTTTTTGTTATTTATTTATTTATTTTCATCCATCTTTACTCCTTGGCCTCCCACTGCAGTAGCCTCTCTCGCTCCAGAGCAGTAGCTCCGGGCGCATGCGCTCCAGCACGCTGACTTGCAGCTGGTCCAGCCGCTCCGCGGCAAGCGGGATCCTCCCCGGCCAGGGATCGAACCGGGCCCCTTGCACTGCAGGGCGGACTCCTTACCCTCTGGACCATCAGGGAAGCCCTGAGCAGGTTTCTTCTTGAGGTGACTTCTCCTGTTGTGGAACTCGGGCTCTAGGGCACACAGGCTTCAGTAGTTGTGGCTCACAGGTCTAGTTGCTCCGCAGCATATGGGATCTTCCCGGATCAGGGATCGAACCGGTGTCTACTGCATTGGCAGATGAACTCTTCACCACTGAGCTGCTATGGAAGCCCTAAAAACCACTTTTTTTTTTTTTTGTCTCACATGTGGTACAAGAAACAGCCAGCGGATGCATCGGACAGTACCGTAAGAAGCTGGAATATATACAGGGGTAGGTAATAGTCCGTTCCTGAGTTGCCCATATTTCCCCTCTGACATCTGTAAAAGCATAGAGCCATACTACTTTTCTACCATCTTTATTCAATTGTGAATAAATCCTCAAGTTACACAAGATTTCACGGCTCCCGTTAATCCATATTTTTCGTTATTTAAACGAATCGCGGCCTAACCCGTGAAAGTGGCCTTTGGGATGATCTTCTGGAACTAGAACTGCCAATTTTTCACATTTCTCTCTGAAATTTCCGGGAAACTGCGACGGTTTCGCTGGAGGAGCGACTGATACCGCGTGGAATTCTGGGAAATGTAGTCCTGGTTCCCAGCTACGGAGGCATTTCCGGCCGAGGCTGAGGGGCTTGAGAAGAAAGCCAGAGTTTTCCGCAAACGTCGCTCCCAGGCGCACCTGAGGGGCGTGGCTCCGCGTCTCCACCGGATTGGCCGGCGGCTTACCCGGCTCGCGCATACTGCGTTTCCGGCCCCACCTCGCAAGGCCATATGGGAGTTGTAGTTCAGGCTTCTGTCCGAACCCTGTTGTCCGGCTGCGGCTGATAGGTCCGAGGCTGTCCACTGCCTTCGGTGCTTGGCTTTGGAGGATGGAGCCCCGGGGACGGGCCCGACGGGGCCCCGTTGGCTGGCTTGGCCTGGTCGTCGGCCTCGGCGCCCCCGCCGCGGGGCTTCAGTGCGGTGAGCGATGTCAGGGGATCCGGGACCAGTAGGCGGCGGCACTCGGGGTAGGGGGCTGAGCGGGGACAGAAGCGGCCGTGGCCAGGTACGAGCTTGGCGCTGACCCGCGTTCGCCCTGTAGATCTCCTGCACTGTGGAGGGGACGCCCGCCAGCTTCGGCAAGACTTTCGGGCAGAAATCCGGCTACTTCCTGTGCCTCAATCCTTTGGGCAGCCTGGAGGTAAGGCGCTCCCATCTTCGGAATCCCCTGGCTTCTGTCCATTCGGGGAGCACTGTGCCAGGGACACCATCCCTGCTGCTGAGTGATTCTTGCTATGTCTCCCCGCCCGCATCCCGGCACCCGACCCCAGAATCCGCAGGAGAACGTGGTGGTCGATATCCAGATTCTAGTGGACAAGAGCCCCCTCCCGCCGGGATTCTCACCCGTCTGCGACCCCCTGGACTCCAGTGAGTCCCGCGTCGAAGGCGCTGGAGTGAGGTGGAGGGAAGGGGCGCGTTCGCGTCTCTGCAGGGCGCGCTCAAGTTACACAAGATTTCACGGCTCCCGTTAATCCATATTTTCGTTATTTAAACGAATCGCGGCCTAACCCGTGAAAGTGGCCTTTGGGATGATCTTCTGGAACTAGAACTGCCAATTTTCACATTTCTCTCTGAAATTTCCGGGAAACTGCGACGGTTTCGCTGGAGGAGCGACTGATACCGCGTGGAATTCTGGGAAATGTAGTCCTGGTTCCCAGCTACGGAGGCATTTCCGGCCGAGGCTGAGGGGCTTGAGAAGAAAGCCAGAGTTTTCCGCAAACGTCGCTCCCAGGCGCACCTGAGGGGCGTGGCTCCGCGTCTCCACCGGATTGGCCGGCGGCTTACCCGGCTCGCGCATACTGCGTTTCCGGCCCCACCTCGCAAGGCCATATGGGAGTTGTAGTTCAGGCTTCTGTCCGAACCCTGTTGTCCGGCTGCGGCTGATAGGTCCGAGGCTGTCCACTGCCTTCGGTGCTTGGCTTTGGAGGATGGAGCCCGGGCACGGGCCCGACGGGGCCCCGTTGGCTGGCTTGGCCTGGTCGTCGGCCTCGGCGCCCCCGCCGCGGGGATTCAGTGCGGTGAGCGATGTCAGGGGATCCGGGACCAGTAGGCGGCGGCACTCGGGGTAGGGGGCTGAGCGGGGACAGAAGCGGCCGTGGCCAGGTACGAGCTTGGCGCTGACCCGCGTTCGCCCTGTAGATCTCCTGCACTGTGGAGGGGACGCCCGCCAGCTTCGGCAAGACTTTCGGGCAGAAATCCGGCTACTTCCTGTGCCTCAATCCTTTGGGCAGCCTGGAGGTAAGGCGCTCCCATCTTCGGAATCCCCTGGCTTCTGTCCATTCGGGGAGCACTGTGCCAGGGACACCATCCCTGCTGCTGAGTGATTCTTGCTATGTCTCCCCGCCCGCATCCCGGCACCCGACCCCAGAATCCGCAGGAGAACGTGGTGGTCGATATCCAGATTCTAGTGGACAAGAGCCCCCTCCCGCCGGGATTCTCACCCGTCTGCGACCCCCTGGACTCCAGTGAGTCCCGCGTCGAAGGCGCTGGAGTGAGGTGGAGGGAAGGGGCGCGTTCGCGTCTCTGCAGGGTGGACCGGGGTGGGACTGAAGAGACCACAGACGCGTGGTTTTTTAGCCTTGGCCGCCCCTGGATACACTGGGTAATGACAATGTTGGCTGACGACTCAGCCCTGATCTAGGGCGGGGCGATGAACCCTGCCCTGCGTAAACTTGTGTCTCTGGTCTGGAGTAAGCCTTCAGTCAATGCGACCGATTTTATTACTGTTGGCGACTCCACCTTCTTACACTGTAGTCAAGCGGATCCGCCCGCAGTTCTGTTTCCATTCCCAGGCTCTGGCATAGGGGCTGTTGCCCTGAGGCTGCCCTCCCAGTCCTGACTGCCCTGCTTTCTAATCACCGGGCTCTCCCTGCCTCCCATGTCCTCTCCGTGTCTTGTTATTGGTATTTGAGTCTCAGCATGTATCTATTGATGGATTTCTCTGGTGGTTCAGTGATAAAGAGCCTGCCTGCCAATGCAGGAGACATAAGCCACAAGGATTCCATCCCTGGGTTGGGAAGATCCCCTGGAGAAGGAATTGGCAACCCATTCCAGTACTCTTGCCTGGGAAATTCCATGGGCAGAGGAACCTGGCGGGCTGGTACAGGACTTGGCAGTTGTTTTCTGTAAAGGGTAGTAAATACATTAGGCTTTGCAAGATGGACGATGTCTACTGCATATATACGTGTGCTAAGTTGTGTCCAACTCTTTGCAACCCCATGGGCTGTAGCCCACCAGGCTCCTCTGTCCATGGGGATTCTCCAGGCAAGGATACTGGAGTGAGTTGCCGTGCCCTCCTCCAGGAGATCTTCCCAACCCTGGGATCGAACCCAGGTCTCCCGCATTGCAGACAGATATGTAAAAGCCATGCTTAGCTCATGAGCCAGACAAAAAGAGACTTTGAGCCAGATTTGCTCACGGGCTGCAGTTTGCTGACCTCTGGAGTTTAGAGGGCTGAGGGAAAGTGAGTTTGGAGGGCCAGGCTGGGCATCCAGTTCTGTCTGATCCCACAGTTCGCCAACCTTACTATGGTGCCCATGGCCACCCATGAATGGTCCCCCATGTCACCAAAGATGAGCCTGCCCCACTGACTCCTAAAAGCTTTATGGATTCCCCTCCTATGACCTTACCATTCGTGATTGAACCACTGCCCTATCCAGATGGCTCCCTTAAACAGCACCCTGGAGAGCGTCCTCCTAGAGCCCTCCCTAGGCCCCTTCTCTGCTTCTTATCTCTTCTCATCCCCCACCGACCCCCCACCCCCAACTCCCAGAGGCCTCCGTGTCCAAGAAGAAACGCATGTGTGTGAAGCTGGTGCCCCTGGGGGCCGCAGACACAGCTGTCTTTGACGTCCGGCTGAGCGGGAAAACCAAGACAGTGCCTGGATACCTGCGCATAGGGTAGGGCCACCCCCCCAACCCCACCCCTCGCCAGCCCTCCGTCCTTCCTTCCCAATTCCCCCACAGCCTGGCTGCACGTCGGGCCAGAGCCCCCCTCTCTCTTTCGCCCCTCCTCCAGGGACATGGGGGGCTTTGCCATCTGGTGCAAGAAGGCCAAGGCCCCTCGGCCAGTGCCCAAGCCCCGAGCTCTCAGCCGAGAGGTGAGGGGCCTCTCCCTGGACTCGCCTGGCCAGCCGAGGTGAGTCCTCCGGCTCAGCGATGGGAGCCGCCGGGGGCTGGGAGTGGGGGTCGGCCTCAGGCCCCTGACCTGGGCTTGTCCCACCTCCATCAGCAAGGGTGGCTTGCCAGAGAGGACACTGTCCAGGCTGGGCTCTCGGGCGTCTACCCTAAGGAGGAGCGACTCCATCTACGAGGCCTCCAACATCTATGGCATCTCAGGTGAGCGCCGAGCGGGGAGGTCGAGGCACTGGGGCGGAGTGGGGGGAGGCCGGCCGAGGCTGTGCAGCCAGGAAGGGGCCGGGGCAGAGTGGGAGCATCCCTGGGCTTGCTCTATGCTGTGAAGACTGGGAAGAGCCCACACCTCCAGGCGGGGCTTCGTGGGTTGGGGTGGGCAGCAGGCCGGCGTCCTCGGCCTCAGCTCCACCCCCTCACCTGCTTTCCTCAGCCATGGATGGGGTCCCCTTCACGCTGCACCCCCGATTTGAGGGCAAGAGCTGTGGGCCCCTGGTGAGTCTGGTTCCCCCGGGGACTCTGGGTCTGGCCCCGCCCCTTGCATTTCTAGGCACGGGATTCAGGGACCTCAGCTGTGTATCCAGCACAGAGGGAGTTCCTGGGTGCGGGAGGAGGCTGGAGGTTGGGGGATAGGAGTGGGAGGATCTCCTTTTGGAAGGAGGAGCTCAGGAAGGGAAGCTGGATGCGGTGGGGCGAGCAGTGGTGGCAGGAAGTGGGGAGGGTGCGTTCAGGCAAATATTGAGGGGGGTTCTCCATGAAGATGAGGGGATGGGGATTCCAGGTTGGGGGCCCTGCCCGGGACTGACTTGCCTCTGCCCGCCAGGCTTTCTCTGCCTTTGCTGATCTGACCATCAAGTCGCTGGCGGATATTGAAGAGGAGGTGGGTGTGGGGATAGAGAGGGCATGGAGTTGGGGGGAATGCAGGCCACCCCCGTCTCCCCTGGGCCCCCTTCTGTCCCCGCCATCACCCGCCTGGAGGGCTCCGGATCCCTCTGCCCCACCCACGCTGCCTCCAGCACTGCAGTGGCTCTTCTCTCACTCTGTGCTCCCCCTCACCCCACTCCCCCGCCAGTACAATTATGGCTTCGTGGTGGAGAAGACGGCAGCTGCCCGCCTGCCTCCAAGCGTCTCTTAGCCCCTCATCGACCCCAGGGAAGAGCCCCCGCTATCCGAGACCTGCCCCCGCCTGGCAGCCGCCCAGCCCATTCCTCCTCGGGAGCCTTGGCGGTGCAAGGGAGGCCAGAGCCTCGGCCACCCAGAGGAGCTGCAGCCCCGGAGGAGGGGGCGGGACCTCTCTGCTTGGTGATGGGTTCTCCCGTCCCCCGGGCTGCGATGGCCAGGGGTGGGAGCTGGACGGAAACCAGTGCCTTCGAGTCATTTGTGTCAAAACTCTGGTGCCTGGAGGCCACGCGGGTGGCCTCCTGGTAATAAACACAACGCTGTCCGGGCTGTCTGTAATCCGCATCCTGATCGTGGGTCTCTGTGGCTCCCAGGAGCCAGGGGTAGACATACACGGAGCACGTGGGTGAAATCCTGGAGGGCAGGGGGCGGTGCTGCTCACAGAGGGAGAAACAGAGGCTCACGAGGGTTTGATCCATGATTCTGGACCACATCATACCCTCCCCTCCGTCATGGTGCCTAACAGTCGTCATCGTCACAGCTACGGTTTATACGGTGAGGACCTCCTCCCCAGCATCCGATGAGTCCGCCTGAGCCCCGTGGGAAGTCCTGGTTTTGTGGCCATTTCATGGAGAGTGAAACTGAGGCAGGCGCAGTTAAATGCACAGCGGAGATGCGAGCCCAGAGCCTGCTTTCCGCCCATCCAGCTGTGCTGCTGTCTACGTCCCTTTTTCTCCCTCATGTGGTGGGCACAGACCTTGGAGTCTCACACATACTGACCTGTAAAGTGTTGGGAACACTGAATTGGAAAATACGGTGCCTCCTGGAGACCTGGGCAGGCTCCTGTCAGCCTCTGCTCACAGTTTTGTCAAGTAGTTAATGCATAACCTGGGTTTGGGTGAGTTTTGGGACACCTTGTCAAATACAGGCATCTAGTGTGTGAACTCACAGCCACCCGCCCTACAACTCCTGTCTAAACAAAGTCATGTCCAGCTCTTGCAATCTCTTGGACTGGAGCCCGCCAGGCTCCTCTGTTCATGGGATTTCCCAGGCAAGGATACTGGAGTGGATTGCCATTTCCTTCTCCAGGGGATCGTCACGACCCAGGGATCAAAGCCAGATCTGCCCCGCAGTAGGATTCTTTACCGACTGAGCCGCTGGGAAGCCTGAACAAAGCTCATCCAACCGTATTTTCTCCTGGAGGCACATCCTCGCCTTCTTGTTCTTGAGGACCCTAGAAAGCTCTTCAGGACTACACTTGGAGACTTTTTCCAACAGCAAAAACCACCACTGAGAAAGCACAGAAATGAAAAACGGACTGCTCGCTAGACCTCAAGAAGGATGCCTGTATACAGCCTGTGAGCTGAAACAGGAAGACAGAGTGTTGCCTTGCCCACCACCGCGGGGAACACGTGCCTCTGGGGACTCAGATTTTCCCTTGCTCTAGAGATTCCCTGGTGGTTCAGTGGATAAGATGCAACATTTTCACCACAGTAGCCAGATACAACCCCTGATTGGGGAACTAAGATCCCACAAACCATGCAGTGTGAGGAGAAAAAAATTTTCTTCCCCTGCCTGTGTCCTTCCGTGACCACTGAAGCACCGTGAGTGTTAATTTGAGAGTCACAGATTTGAGCCAGTAGGAGGACTGGAAAATACAGACTGCGAATCAAGAGAGTCAACTATTTCTGATAAAAACATAGGCATTGGTGGCTCAGATGGTAGAGAATCCACCCACAATGTGGGAGACCTGGGTTCAATCCCTAGGGCAGGAAGATCCTCTTAGAGGGAAATGGCTACCCACTCCAGCTTTCCTTTTTTTTTTTTTTTAAATTTGGGCTTCCCTGGTGGTCCAGTGGGTAAGGACACCGCCTTGCAGTGCAAGGGGCACCAGTTCGATCCCTGGCCTGGGAAGATCCCACGTGCCACGGAGCGGCCACACGGATGTGTCCAATGACCGAGCCGGAGCTCTGGAGCGCATGCGCCCGGAGCCAGTGCTCTGTGGCGAGAGAGGCCACTGCGATGGGAGGCCCACATAGGCCAGAGGACAAAGATGGATGAAAACAGATAAATGAAAGACCAATAGAAGTGGCCCAAACAAAAAGTCAATAAAAAAAAATTTATTTATTTTTGGCTCTGCTGGATCTTCGTTGCTGCGAGAGCTTTTCCCTAGCTGGGGAGAGTGGGGGCTCCTCTCTAGTTGTGGTCTACAAGCTTCTTATTGCAGTGGCTTCTCCTGTTGCAGAGCACAGGCTCTAGGCACGCAGGCTTCAGTCGCTGCAGCTCCCAGGCTCAGTAATGGTGAGGCATGGGCTTAGTGGCCCTGCGGTGTGTGGGATCTTCTGGGATCAGGGATCGAACCTCTATCTCCTGCACTGGCAGGTGGATTCTTTATTACTGAGCCACCAGGGAAGCCCCCACTCCAGGATTCTTGCCTGGAGAATTCCATGGACAGAGGAGCCCAGCGAGCTACCGCCCATGGGTTGCAAAGAGTCAGACATGACTGAGAGACTTAACACGTTTCTGTTGAATGAACCACCCTGGGCTCACCTCACCCTGGGCTCACGCCATCTCTCCAACATGTGTGCTTCCTTCTCTTCTCTTCCTGGGGTCCCCAGTGGCATCAGGGTGGCCCAGGTTCCACTGGGATCAGAAACATTCCCCAGGTTTCTGCAGCGGGAGTAGCCTAAGGCCCAGTTCTCAACCACGCCACGTGCCCATGGCAGGGCGCAGCAGGCTGCTGCCCGTAGTTGCAAGGAAACACGCCAGAAGGGGTGGCCAGCGTCTCTCCAAGGCAGTGGGGCTGGATTCATGCTGTCAGTTAAGCGCTCTGACCAGGAAGTGCCTTGTCCAAGTTCTGCTCACAGCTCATTGGCCAGGAAGGGTCATGTGGGGTCCCAACGGCATGTGCCACCCACCGGGGCACTTGGCTTCTAGCCCTAGTGCCCCAGGAATCTGAGCAGGGAGACACTGTCCAACATAGGGATGAAGGAGCCAGAGGGGAGATTGAAAAGTGTACTCCCCTCCCGCCCCACTTCAGCTGCCTTGGAAAAGCTGGGCCTCCGGGGCTAAGCTATCTCCTGGAATCTCCCCGTTCCGGGCACAGCCGGCCCCTGCCAGGTCCTGCCCAGGCTGCTGTGGCGCCGGCCGTGGAATCCGATCCAGCTGGGAAGCAAAGGCTGTTTGTTCTCCCTGGTTGAGATCTCGGCCACCCTGCAACCAGCCCCAGATCACTTTCCAGGGCATCTGTGTGGGACCAGCGGCCCCTGGATGACCTGTGCCAGCCTTGGGTCCAACCGGACCAGCTATGGCGGCCGGGTCACTGACTGCAAAATCCCAACCCCGGGACCCCCACGGGGCCTGGGGGCAGCCGCACAAAGGGAGCAGAAGTCCCGATGGAGCCTTGCCCCCTCTACCCACCAACTTCCGACTTGAGCGGCATCCATCCTCACAGCTCTGAGCGTACGACATCTTGGGCTACAGGGGAGGCTGGGCTTTCCTGGTGGCTCAGATGGTAAAGAATCCTCCTGCAATGCGGAAGACCTGGGTTCAATCCCTGGGTTGGGAAGATCTCCTAGAGAAGGGAAAGGCTATCCACTCCAGGATTCTTGCCTGGAGAATTCCATGGACAGAGAAGGGGGTTGCAAAGAGTTGGACACGACTCAGCGACTAAACACACACAGAGGTGGGAAACAAGAGGAAGATTTTGCCTTTTGCTCACTCCTGGGCACTGAGAACTGGGTATCACAGGGGCCTGCGTACTGAGAAGGAGATTTCTGGAGTCATGTGGTGTCAGCCCCAGTGCTCCCTAGCTGGTCATCCTGAGCCAAGGCTTAACCTTTCTGTACCTCAGTTTGCCCATCTTTGCAATGGGCGTCTCACTGATTCTCATGGCAAAGGGTGGCTCTGAGGCGGGGCTTTTGTGGGGCCGTATCTCTCCACGGTCTCTGCTGACTGTTGCGAGAACGCTTCCTGGCTCTGAACGTCCTTCTCTGCTGGGAAGATTTCTGGAGCTGGAAGTGCATGTGGAGCAGGTGGAGGTTGCAGTTCCTAGTGGCCTCTGCTAGTGGAAAACCCCACACTGTGAAAGTGAAACTGTTAGTCACTCAACTGTGTCTGACTCTTTATGATTCTGAATTGTAGCCTGCCAGGCTCCTCTGTCCGTGGAATTCTCCCGGCAAGAATACTGGAGTGGGTTGCCATTCTGTTCTTCAGGGGATCTTCCTGACCCAGGGATGGAACCTGCATCTCCTGCGTTGTAGGCAGATTCCTTACCGTCTGAGTCACCAGGGAAGCCCAAACTCCACACTTCTTGTATTCAAATGCTTCAGAGTCCAGCTGTGGGTCTTGCTTCTCTCTGTCCCTCAGACTAAGACACTGATCTGTGCCAGACTTGATTATCACCACTGGCCCCCTCCCTGCCAGATCCCCAAAGTGACTGACTTCTACCCCGTCATTCATTCTGCCTCTTAGATATAGATATGATATAGATATAGATATAGATATAGATATAGATATAGATATAGATATAGATATAGATATAGATATAGACATAGTTAGACTGAGACCTGGCTGAGCAGGATCTTAGTTTTGGCATGGGAACTCTTAGTTGGGGCATGTGGGATCTAGTTCCCTGACCAGGGACTGAAATCAGGCTTCCTGCATGGGGAACACAGAGTCTTAGCCACAGGACCACCAGGGAAGTCCCCTGCTTGTTCTTGAACTTGATCAGTGAGTCCTCTTTTTTTCTGAACCTGGCTCATTATGTTCACAAGGATGTTCATGACATTCACCTGGGAATGCTGCCTGTAGGAGTAATTCCCTCTTGCTCACTACTGAGTAGTATTCCATGGCATGAATGTACCACAGTCTGTTCATCTGGTGATGGAGGTTCAGATTGCCCCTAGGTCTTGGCCGTTGAATGAAACGTCTCTGAGCCCTCTTGTGCGTGTCTTTTGATGCATACCCACTCATTCCTGTTGGGTAAGACCCTCAGTGGAAATTCCGACTGGTAAGGGAGCCCTGTCTTCAGCCTAAGCAGACATGGCCACACACAGGTCCAAGGCTGTTGTACTGATGGACCCTCCCACCCACAACAGATGAGAGTGCCACTGGCTCCATGGCTTCACCCACTCACGGCATTGTCAATTTCGTTTATTTTTTTCAAAAGTATGTATTTACCTATTTTGGTTGCACTGGATCTTTGTTGCTACAAATGGACTGTCTTATGTTTCAGTGAGCAGAGGCTATCCTGCATTGCAGTGGGGGTGCTTCTCATTGAGGTGGCGCCTCCCGTCGTGGAGCCAGGGCTCCAAGCACAGGCTCAGTAGTTGTGGTGCAGGGGCTGAGTGGCTCCTCAGCATGTGGGCTCTTCCTGCCATCTCCTGCGTTGTAGGCAGATTCCTTACCGTCTGAGTCACCAGGAAGCCCAAACTCCACACTTCTTGTATTCAAATGCTTCAGAGTCCAGCTGTGGGTCTTGCTTCTCTCTGTCCCTCAGACTAAGACACTGATCTGTGCCAGACTTGATTATCACCACTGGCCCCCTCCCTGCCAGATCCCCAAAGTGACTGACTTCTACCCCGTCATTCATTCTGCCTCTTAGATATAGATATGATATAGATATAGATATAGATATAGATATAGATATAGATATAGATATAGATATAGATATAGATATAGACATAGTTAGACTGAGACCTGGCTGAGCAGGATCTTAGTTTTGGCATGGGAACTCTTAGTTGGGGCATGTGGGATCTAGTTCCCTGACCAGGGACTGAAATCAGGCTTCCTGCATGGGGAACACAGAGTCTTAGCCACAGGACCACCAGGGAAGTCCCCTGCTTGTTCTTGAACTTGATCAGTGAGTCCTCTTTTTTTCTGAACCTGGCTCATTATGTTCACAAGGATGTTCATGACATTCACCTGGGAATGCTGCCTGTAGGAGTAATTCCCTCTTGCTCACTACTGAGTAGTATTCCATGGCATGAATGTACCACAGTCTGTTCATCTGGTGATGGAGGTTCAGATTGCCCCTAGGTCTTGGCCGTTGAATGAAACGTCTCTGAGCCCTCTTGTGCGTGTCTTTTGATGCATACCCACTCATTCCTGTTGGGTAAGACCCTCAGTGGAAATTCCGACTGGTAAGGGAGCCCTGTCTTCAGCCTAAGCAGACATGGCCACACACAGGTCCAAGGCTGTTGTACTGATGGACCCTCCCACCCACAACAGATGAGAGTGCCACTGGCTCCATGGCTTCACCCACTCACGGCATTGTCAATTTCGTTTATTTTTTTCAAAAGTATGTATTTACCTATTTTGGTTGCACTGGATCTTTGTTGCTACAAATGGACTGTCTTATGTTTCAGTGAGCAGAGGCTATCCTGCATTGCAGTGGGGGTGCTTCTCATTGAGGTGGCGCCTCCCGTCGTGGAGCCAGGGCTCCAAGCACAGGCTCAGTAGTTGTGGTGCAGGGGCTGAGTGGCTCCTCAGCATGTGGGCTCTTCCCACGCCAGGGATCGAATGTTTGATGGGAACTGGCCCCTTGTTGCTACGAGCAGTCTCCCTGAAGGTGGCATTGGGCCTTCTGTTCTAAATATCATCAGCCCAGAGGACCTCAACGTCATCTGTCACTTTCTAAAGATTTTACCTGCAGAATTAAAGGAGGGAGACTTTCCTGGTGGTCCAGTGGCTAACACACTGTGCTCCCAATGCAGGGGCACCAGGTTCCATCCTTGGTCAGAGCCTCCATGCTGCAACGAAGACCTGGTGAAGACAAATAAAAGCATATTCCTAAAGAAGAAAGACCAGTGGTTGTGTTGAGGGGGCAGCAGTGGTGACCCTTGTGAGAGTCAGGCAAGGTGCTGGGACTTGGCGGGCATTCAAAAATGAATCACTCTTCTGGGCTTGCCTGGTGACTCAGTGATGAAGAGTTCACCTGCCAATGCAGGACATGCCAGTTCAATCCCTGACCCGGGAAGATCCCACATGCTGCAGAGCAACTGAGCCCGTGAGCCACAATGATGGAGCCTGTGCTCTAGAGCCTCGGAGCTGCAACTATTGAGCCCATGTGCCATGATTGCTGAAGGCCGTGTGCCCTAGAGCCCGAGTTCCATGGCAAGAGAAGTCACCACAACAAGAAGCCTGCTCACCTCAACTAGAGAGTTTCCCCTACTCCCTGCAACTAGAAAAGAGCCTGCGGCAGCAGTGAAAACCCAGAATAGCCAAAACTAAGTAAATAAAAATTTAAAAAAATGAATCGCTCTTCTCAATCACAAATAACACAGCTAAGGGCTTTCAGTGTCCCATTTAGGCCTGCTGTTCAGAAATGCCACAAAGCTTGAGCAGGAGCTGTCTGTACCTCTCTCCCCTGCACAGCAGTCTCTGTGACGAAGGCCACTCTCAGGAAATGCCTGTGACCCTGCCTGGGGCCTCCTGTGACCACAGGACCCTGTCAGGCTGGTGCACGAGGAAGGCCAGGAGTGTGAGGCGTCAGTCCCTCCAGGAACAGCCCTCAGCTAATGCCGGATGGGGACAAGAGGGTAAATATTCCCGCCCCCTTGGCCCTGGAGTGGGACCACCTGCCGTGCGTATCCCACGCGTCTCCCTGGGGTACTCTGTGGGATGGAGTCCCAGTTGCCCTCTTCTTTTTTTCTTTTTTTTTTTGCCCTCTTCTGCTCATTGGCGCCCCCTGCAGGGCCCCGGGGCTCCCCTGTGGGTCATTATTGTTTGGTTGTTTAGTTGTGTCTGATTCTTTTGACACCCCATGGGCTGTAGCCTGCCAGGTTCCTCTGTTCATGGGATTCTCCAGGCAAGAATCCTGGAGTGGGTTGCCACGTCCGCCAGGCGATCTTCATGACCCAGGGATCAAACCCGTGTCTCCTGCTTTGTCAGGCAGATTCTGTCACTTCCCAGATAAGCCACATTTTGGCAGTCATGTCAGTCTTTGGTTCTGATGACCCCAAGTCAAGGCAATGTCTTTTTTTTTTTTTTAATTTATTTTCGTCCATCTTTATTCTTCGGCCTGTGTGGGCCTCCCGTTGCAGTGGCCTTTCTTGTTGCAGAGCGCCAGCTCTGGACACATGCGTTCCAGACAGCTGGCTTGTAATTGGACACACCAGTCCAGCTGCTCTGCAGCAAGTGGGATCTTCCCAGGCCAGGGATCGAACCGGTGCGCAGTGCAGGGCGGACTCTTTACCCACTGAACCACCAGGGAAGCCCAAGGCAACGTCTTTTGACAGATGTCTACACCTCAAAATGCAGCATGATATCAACAGTTACCTGAGTCGGTGAGGAGTCATTGATTCTTTTTCTGATCTGTCCTCTCAGCTGTGCTATGTGGGAGTCAGGGGAAGTAGCCCGCTTTTTAAAACCACATGTATTCGTCTGGCCGCACCCAGTCTTAGCTGCCAAACTCAGGCTTTCCTGCTTCGCTGTGTGGGCTCCAGAGTGCTCAGGCTCAGTAACTGGGTTGCAAGGGCTTAGTCGCTTTGTGACATGCGGGATCTTTGTTCCCTGGCCAGGGGTTGAACCCTTGTCCCCTGCATTTCAAGGCACATGCTTCACCACTGGACTACCAGGGAAGTCTCTCCAGGAACAGCCTCAGCTAATGCCGGATGGGGACAAGAGGGTAAATATTCCCGCCCCCTTGGCCCTGGAGTGGGACCACCTGCCGTGCGTATCCCACGCGTCTCCCTGGGGTACTCTGTGGGATGGAGTCCCAGTTGCCCTCTTCTTTTTTTCTTTTTTTTTTTGCCCTCTTCTGCTCATTGGCGCCCCCTGCAGGGCCCCGGGGCTCCCCTGTGGGTCATTATTGTTTGGTTGTTTAGTTGTGTCTGATTCTTTTGACACCCCATGGGCTGTAGCCTGCCAGGTTCCTCTGTTCATGGGATTCTCCAGGCAAGAATCCTGGAGTGGGTTGCCACGTCCGCCAGGCGATCTTCATGACCCAGGGATCAAACCCGTGTCTCCTGCTTTGTCAGGCAGATTCTGTCACTTCCCAGATAAGCCACATTTTGGCAGTCATGTCAGTCTTTGGTTCTGATGACCCCAAGTCAAGGCAATGTCTTTTTTTTTTTTTTAATTTATTTTCGTCCATCTTTATTCTTCGGCCTGTGTGGGCCTCCCGTTGCAGTGGCCTTTCTTGTTGCAGAGCGCCAGCTCTGGACACATGCGTTCCAGACAGCTGGCTTGTAATTGGACACACCAGTCCAGCTGCTCTGCAGCAAGTGGGATCTTCCCAGGCCAGGGATCGAACCGGTGCGCAGTGCAGGGCGGACTCTTTACCCACTGAACCACCAGGGAAGCCCAAGGCAACGTCTTTTGACAGATGTCTACACCTCAAAATGCAGCATGATATCAACAGTTACCTGAGTCGGTGAGGAGTCATTGATTCTTTTTCTGATCTGTCCTCTCAGCTGTGCTATGTGGGAGTCAGGGGAAGTAGCCCGCTTTTTAAAACCACATGTATTCGTCTGGCCGCACCCAGTCTTAGCTGCCAAACTCAGGCTTTCCTGCTTCGCTGTGTGGGCTCCAGAGTGCTCAGGCTCAGTAACTGGGTTGCAAGGGCTTAGTCGCTTTGTGACATGCGGGATCTTTGTTCCCTGGCCAGGGGTTGAACCCTTGTCCCCTGCATTTCAAGGCAGATGCTTCACCACTGGACTACCAGGGAAGTCTCTCATCCAGTTTTGAAAAAGAAAGAAATTGAAGTTCAGGTTACATGACTGCTCCTTGAGCCAGATGTGGTCTATACCAGCTGGTTCCTGGAATACCACACTTTCATCAGGAGCCCAGGACAGGGAGTAACTGGAGAATTTGGCTCCCAAGACTGGCCTCTTCCCTACTTGTGGGATTCTGATCAAAATACGAAGGTGCTTGGCACCCCATCCAGGGCGTTCCTGACAAGGATGCTAGGTTTCTGCAGAGACTGTAGGCAGCCCTTCCAGCCAGGCTCCCCAAGCTGGAACTTAGCAGAGTTTCCAGGGCTTCAGTTCTGGGTCCCAGGAGGATGCGTAGAGGTCCAGCTGGGGTGAGGCTAGCGAGCTTGCAGAGGGCAACATGACTGAGTAATATTCCATTGCACGGACCAACCACTTTTTGTTTACTCATTCATCCATCGATGGGCATCTGGGGTTGTTTCCACCTTTTGGTGGTTGTGACCAGTGCTGCTATGAACACACGTGTATGAGGATTTGTTTGAAGACTTATTTTCAATTGTTTGGAGCCTCCTTAAGCTTTGCGGCCCTAGTCCCGGCCTTAAGGATGAGCTCACTGGACCACCAGGGAAGTTCAAGATTCATTCTAACTGTATCCTCGTCATTGATATTTTCAGGCTCACCAAGAGCCGATGCTTCCTGGACACCCCCCGTGACACCTGCCGTCTGTAGCCTCCTGGGGGCTCAGGAAGGAGGGGCCCTAGGGCAGCGGGGCATCCAGGTCTGTACCTGATCGTTGGCTTGGAGGAACCAGCCTCTCTGCTGGGTGCTGCCGTCTCTCTGCCCATGGGAGTAAGTCCTGGGGGACCTCAAGCCACTGGGTGGCTGAGCTACCTTTGCCCCTGACCCCCTGTGTGACCCAGAAAGGGATGGATGGGCTGGGAGACTGTTGGGGACATTTATCCATTTGGGGTTTGGGTCAGGGACCAGGGCATCTCCTTCCCCTGTGAGATTTATATGCATGAAAACTGGTGGGAAACGAGTCCCAGACTTGGCTCTACAAGGGGCATTCTCTCTGTCCCCCGACACCTGCCCTCCACACCCCCTCTCCTGCCAGGGCACCCCTCCTCCTGCACCTGAGTTGGGCCATGCAGCATGTGTGACTGTGGCTCAAGTGACATGGAGTTTATTTTCAGGTTGTTCAGGACAGGCACAGGGACAGGCCCTCTGGAGATCCCCGGGGCTCTGAGTTATCCATCAAGCCCCGTCAGTTCCAAGAGTCCCAGAAACCAGACATCAGCCCACCTCTTCTTGCCACCAGGCACCCCAACTAACAGAAGCTCAGGCTGACACACAGGGAGGACCTGCTGTGCACAGGCCCCTGGAATGGCTCGCACAGGGCCTCACGGGAGCCCTAGAAGGAGGGACCATGTCCGTTCCCATTTTACAGGCCAGGAAACTGAGACACAGAGTGGTGAAGCCCTCAGCCACAGGCCCACAGCCCAGAGTCTGGGTCCAGGTCTCCAGGGGCGTCTGTGGCCCTGGGCTGCTCTGAGCTCGGCACGCGCAGGGTCCAAAGGCTCTCCGCCCGGAAGGAGTCGCAGAGTCTGAGATTTGCACTATCAGCAGCATGGAGGCGTCAGGACCCGGGTTCGAATCCAGGCTCTGATGCTCAGGATGGGCCGTGGGACCCTTGGCGAGTCACTGCCCCCTCTGGGCCTCGGTTTCCTCATCTGTAAAATGGACGGAGATGTTTAGAGACCCACTGTCTAAGCTCTCCCCTCCCCTCCTGCCTAGAACAGAATTGGATTCACTCTGGGCAGCTACGTGTCCTTGTCTCCTCTATGTGGAAGCGCGGCCTCATGACTCTGTTCTGGTCGGTGAGGGCTCCAGGGTCTCCCAGGGGGACTTCCAAAAGTTCCTAAGCCAGGTCTAGCCTCTGCCTTGCTCTCTGAGTGAGGCGGTGATGGCTGGACTCCCAGCAGCCATTCTGTGCCAGAAGGGAGCCTTGAGGCCAAAATCCGCGATGCTGGGAACTGAGAGAGAAGCCAGGTCATGCTGCTACAGTGGCTGAACCTGGGGCTATCTGTACAAGCGGCCCCTTCCTGCTGCCCGACCTTAGGTCTCTATCCCCGATCCTGGGGCTCACACAAGGGTGGAGTCCTTCCCCAAGCCCCCTGGCCGGTGGCCCAGGATGCTGCGCATCTCATGCGTGACCTCTCCCCAGAGCCCTTCGCTTGCAGACAGTGTCCGGTGCACACGTGATGCAGGCGGGCCGCGCTCCTGGCCTCCTCCCACGGCTGCCGGGGCTGCGGCCGTGACCATGGGCCTGAGGGAGTCCCCCGGTCTAGGGAAGGAGAGGTAGGGGGTCCAGGGATGGATACCCTGCTGGTGGGGCTGAGCCCCGGGGCCGGCCTTGGAGACGTCAGCGGGGCGGACGGGGTCGTCCTCGAAGTGCGGTGGGGACAGCTCATGGAGGCCTCGGCGGGCGGCCCGGGCGGCCCGGAGCAGGGTGTGCGTCAGCGCCGCCACCAGGACCAGAGCCCCCAGGCCGAGGATGGCGGCGGCGGCCGCGCCTGTCTCGATCTCAAAGAGCAGCAGGGCGTAGATGCACAGGGCTGGGGAAGGAAACGGCTCTTATTCAGTGTTTGATCCCCAAGCCCTGGAAGAGCTCCCCCACGTGGCAGGCAGTCAAAGAAAACCGTGCCTCACGATAGGCACACGAACTAACTCATCGACCCCTTCCCCACCCCGCCGATGTGTCATTACGACATCTATTTCACCGTGTGTGCCGTCACTCATTCGTGTCTGACCCTTGGCGACCCCCTGGACTGTGGCCCACCAGGGTCCTCCAGCCATGGATTCTCCCAGGCAAGAGTGCTAGAGTGGGTTGTCATTTTCTCCTCCAGCGGCTCTTCCCAACCAGGGACGGAACCCGTGTCTCCTTCTTTGGCAGACGGATTGTTTACCACTCAGGCACCAGGCAAGCCCAGGTTATGTGTACTTAACCACGACTGAAACAACCCAGATCAACAAGCCAACAAACAAAATAAATGAGGAAAGGGACTTCCCCAGTGGCTAAGACTCAGAGCTCCCAGTGCAGGGACCTGGGTTCGATCTTTGGTGACCCCTTAGGTCTCGCTGGGAACTGAGAGAGAAGCCAGGTCATGCTGCTACAGTGGCTGAACCTGGGGCTATCTGTACAAGCGGCCCCTTCCTGCTGCCCGACCTTAGGTCTCTATCCCCGATCCTGGGGCTCACACAAGGGTGGAGTCCTTCCCCAAGCCCCCTGGCCGGTGGCCCAGGATGCTGCGCATCTCATGCGTGACCTCTCCCCAGAGCCCTTCGCTTGCAGACAGTGTCCGGTGCACACGTGATGCAGGCGGGCCGCGCTCCTGGCCTCCTCCCACGGCTGCCGGGGCTGCGGCCGTGACCATGGGCCTGAGGGAGTCCCCCGGTCTAGGGAAGGAGAGGTAGGGGGTCCAGGGATGGATACCCTGCTGGTGGGGCTGAGCCCCGGGGCCGGCCTTGGAGACGTCAGCGGGGCGGACGGGGTCGTCCTCGAAGTGCGGTGGGGACAGCTCATGGAGGCCTCGGCGGGCGGCCCGGGCGGCCCGGAGCAGGGTGTGCGTCAGCGCCGCCACCAGGACCAGAGCCCCCAGGCCGAGGATGGCGGCGGCGGCCGCGCCTGTCTCGATCTCAAAGAGCAGCAGGGCGTAGATGCACAGGGCTGGGGAAGGAAACGGCTCTTATTCAGTGTTTGATCCCCAAGCCCTGGAAGAGCTCCCCCACGTGGCAGGCAGTCAAAGAAAACCGTGCCTCACGATAGGCACACGAACTAACTCATCGACCCCTTCCCCACCCCGCCGATGTGTCATTACGACATCTATTTCACCGTGTGTGCCGTCACTCATTCGTGTCTGACCCTTGGCGACCCCCTGGACTGTGGCCCACCAGGGTCCTCCAGCCATGGATTCTCCCAGGCAAGAGTGCTAGAGTGGGTTGTCATTTTCTCCTCCAGCGGCTCTTCCCAACCAGGGACGGAACCCGTGTCTCCTTCTTTGGCAGACGGATTGTTTACCACTCAGGCACCAGGCAAGCCCAGGTTATGTGTACTTAACCACGACTGAAACAACCCAGATCAACAAGCCAACAAACAAAATAAATGAGGAAAGGGACTTCCCCAGTGGCTAAGACTCAGAGCTCCCAGTGCAGGGACCTGGGTTCGATCTTTGGTCCAGGAACTAGATCCCACATGCCACAACTAAGCCCACAGGCTGCAAGGAAGATCTAGGATTCCACATGTTGCACCTAAGACCTGGTGAAGCCAAATAAATAAAAATAAATATTAAAAAAAAAAACCAAAATAAACAACAAAAAAAGCCTGCCCCCAAACAAAAAGAGAAACAACCCATATCTCAGACTTGCTAAATCCCTGTAATTGACCTCGAGTGAGTCACAGTCCCGCTCTGACCTCAGTTTGCCGACATGAACAATAAGACCAGATCTGGCCTCAAGGCCCTGTACTTGAGATTCTCGGTAACCCTGTTCAATGGCCCGTGGGCACCATTCTTTTTTAATATATACATTTTAAAAAATTATTTATTTATTTATTTATTTGGCCGCTTCTATTGGTCTTTCATTTATCCATCTTTGTTCTTTGGCCTGTGTGGGCCTCCCATCGCAGTGGCCTCTCTTGCTGCAGAGCACCGGCTCTGGGCGCATGCGCTCCAGAGCTTCTGCTCAGTAGTTGGACACATCTGTCCAGCCGCTCCGCGGCACGTGGGATCTTCCCAGGCCAGGGATCGAACCGGCGTCCCTTGCACTGCAAGGCGGTGTTCTTACCCACTGGACCACCAGGGATGCCCCGCACCATTCTTTTTGGTGGGAACCGTCCTGGACATTGGAGGGGATTCGGCAGCTTCTACCCACCAGATACCAGTCGTTCCTTCCCCCTGCTTTATCAAGACAACCATAAACGTCTCCAGATATTGATTACCCAATGCCCACTCAGGGACAGAATCAGCTTCCATGGAGAGATGCTGGTCCAGTCCCGAACCCCAACCCAGTCACCGGTCTTGGAGGCCTGATCCACTTCAGTGATGGGCGTGGTCCTAGGCTCGGCCAATCAGAGCCTTGCTTCCCCTGGTTATACTGATTGGTGGGTAGCTATCACATGACCCAAGTTCAGCCAATCAGAGTCAGCCTTGGGACCTTGGTTTGGGCTGTGGGGATAACGGAATTTTCTTACCCTGGCAGGTAGGGACTTTCGACCCTGGTGTGCTACAGTCCAGGGGGTTGCAAAGAGTGAGACACAACTTAGCGACGGAACAACAAAAAAGGACAGCAGCCCAGAGCTGGTGGAGGATTTCCTGGCACTGTGAGGGCTGTTTTTCTGCTTTCTCCAGCTCTGCGCCCTGCTCTTGTACATGCCACCCTGTATTACGTCTGGCGTATTAAAGCAAGGCCAAGGGCTTTTTTTGCTCTAAACATTTTTGAAAGGTCTTAATAATTATTATTTTGGCTCTTGTTAGCAATGAATGAATGACTGGCTGGACATGCTTGGGAATTCTTGCTGAGTGAGGTCACCTAGCCTCCAAAAGAATATAAATGGGAGCTGAACACTTTCTTCGTTTAATGCTTAATGAGGCTGACATCGTTACCTTTTTGTGCCCTTTGTGAGTTTTTGTGTATTTTTAGGATGAGAATATTTTATTCGCCAGGTCTCTGACATTTTTGTCGGTCCCTGAAATGGCTTAAGGTCATAGGCATTGTGTTGAAAGCATTGGCAGATAAAGGCATCTTTCTCAGGACAGAGTGTGGGAGGAGGTAAAGTGAGAAGCATTTTTGATTGCCCTCATTTGAGTGCCTGGATCCAGCCACACCTGAACCCACTAACCCCTGATCTTTTCAGATAGCTGAGTCACTCCATCCAGTCTCCTGTTTAAAAACACCCATATCCAGAGCACTTTATTAAGTCAAACGACAAAAGTGATGCAGAGTTTGCTACTCTGTATGTACAAATTCCTGCAAAGAACCCTAGGCTCATAGTTCGTGAATAATCTTTTAACTATATCTCCTAAACTTCTGTTTCTCTATTGTGGTACTAAGGAAAACACAGTCATAGCAAATCCCTTGCTTTTCAGTAAGCTGAATTTTTTTTTCCTTCCAGTAAAACAGGTTGTTTATAGGGCTGCCAGAGACCTATGTACGATTCAACACTGAGTCTCCAGCACCAGCAAGATATTTTTCAAGAACAAAATATAAGCTGTCAAGAATCTCTTCAAAGACACTTGATGACTTGACTCCTTTCCCAGCCTGTGTGCGAATGTTGATCAAAGGAAAGTTATAAGCTGGGGAAGGAAGGATGGTGCTGTGTGTCTTTTTGGTACCCAAGTTGTTAGCTTTTACTCTGCTTCATACCTGGGGGGTTAAAAGTGCACGTCTGGTTTATAAAGCATTTTTTTTTTCTGAAGCCTTTCTTGAACTGGTTGCTGATGTTTTTAACCCAAACAGATTTTTCTGAGGCCAACCAGTGAAACACGATCTCCAGAAACCACCAAGGACTGGAGAACTTTTGTTCAGACTGAATGTAGAAAACTGATGAACCCCGGGGACCTGAAGACCGCCACCACGGATGGAATCCCACGGGGATCAGAGGCCAGCCGTGGGCTTACGTGTCAGAGGCAGGAGTGAAAGAGGTAGGCTGGCCCCAGGGCGGACCACCACTGTGCGTCCACTACCCCGGCCACCCCAGCCCAGGGTCCTACTCCACACGTTCTGTCCTGAGCACCTACCTGCTAAGTAGACTGAGACCCCACAACAGAAGAGGCCGAGGGCCACGTGTCTGAGGAGGCGGCTGTCGTAGAGGAACCAGTCGGACCTGGCGGGGAGGGGGCAGGAAGAGAATGGACTCAGGAGGTAGACCTGGTGGGAGAAGCCTGGTGGGGAGAGGGAGGGAGAACGGTCCAGCTTCGGGGAACGGGAGGTCCATGTGAGGACCCAACCGTCCATCCCTCTATCTGCACCTTCCCGCTCATCCATCCTTTACCATCCACTGCTGTTTACCATCCATCCATCGTCATTAGAATATTCAACCATAGAGCGAGCCAGCCCGCCATTTAATGATGCTGTGTTCATCCGTTCACTCCTTTATTCTGACAGTCACGATTATCCGTTCATCCGTCTGTCATTCACCATCTCATCATCCATCCATCCATCCCCCACCCCAACCCATCCATCCATCCTCTGTTTCCCAGTCACCGTTCATAGTGCCAACCAACCATCGATCTGTCCATTCATCCATCTGCTCACCATCCATTCCTTTCCTTTGCCCTCCCCAATAACCCAGTGAAAGTGAAAGTGTTAGTCACTTGGTTATGTCTGACTCTCTGCGACCCCATCTGTAGCCTGCCAGGCTCCTCTGCTCATGGAATTTTTCAGGCAAGAATACTGGAGTGGGTTGCCATTTCCTTCTCCAGGGGATCTTCCTGACCCAGGGATTGAACCGGGGTCAGCTGCCTTGCAGGCAGATCCTTTACAATCTGAGCCACCAGGGAAGCCAGCCCGTCTATATACATCAGTCCACTAGAACGTCCAGCATTCACGAAGCAGCCATTGCGTGTGGACACTTGCCAGGTGCCTGACTTCCATTATTTTACGGACAATATACTTGGGGATGAGGAAGCTGAGGCTAATTTGTGATCAGTGACAATAGAAATAGAGATTCCCAAGAGCTGACATGGACTGAGGACATAGTTTTGAGCCCGGCTCCATGCTATGTGAGTGCCCTTCTCCAGTCCTGTGACATGGAGAAAAGGAGCTTCCATCATCGCTCACCTCCCAACAGCACCGTGGAAACGGCCTCCTCCCTGGTCTTCCTACCGACTCCCTTCCTTGCCCATTTTCCTCACAGTGGCCAGAGTGGGTTCTTCCAAACTTAAATCAGATTGCACCCCGCCTGGCCCACAGCCCACTCAGAATAAAACCTAAGGTCTTCATCACAGCACAGGAAGCCCTATATAATACAGCACCTCTTGGACCTTCCTGGGGGTCCAGGGGTCAAGACTCCACACTGCACTGCAGGAAGCCTGGGCTCGATCCCTGGTCAGAGAACTAAGATCACACAAGTCACCTGGTGTGGCCAAAAAAAAAAAAAAAAAAAAATCCAGTACCTGTCACTTCCACTTCCAGGCTCGTCTACCCCCAGCCACACTGATCACCCCATCGCCTTTTAACACCCCAGGCTTATTCCCGCCCCAGGGCCTTTGCACATGCTATTCCCTCTGCCTGGATCACAGTGCCCCCGATCTTCTGCCTCCTGTCCTCCTTCAAGTCTCAGCTCATTCCTCCCTTGATGGTTCATCTCACCCCCAGCTTTTCCTCCTCCACCACATCACCACCTTTTCATCCCTTTCCAACCTTCATCACCATCTGATGCTATTGATCTCCTTTGCTTCTTCATTATCTACATCCCCAGGAAGGTGGGTTCAGGTGCACTGGGTGCCCACTGAGTCTCCAATACCCAGTGCTGGGCTCAGCCTCCAGCAGGCACCCCACACATATCTCCCAACTGACACAATGCATGCTCTTCAGCACCCCCTTCAACTATCAGACGGAGGGTGCACAGTCTGGATGGAGTGCAATGGTGGAAGTTCCCATCCATCAAATCTATGGAATCCTGGACCGAGATCCTGGCTCCCCTCCCCCAGCCTCCTGGAGGGAGACGCAGAAACCAGAACAGCCAAGTCTTTGGCTCAAGGAAGGCTCCTCACTCTCCATTCACTGTCCCACTGCCAGGGCCCAGTGTCCCCAAGCTCAGGAGCCTAACAAGGAACCCCACCCCCAACCGGGGCACGGGCTCTGACCCTCTCAGCTTCAGGTTCAAACCCAGCCCGCTCCCTTCCAATCCTGGCAGCCTGGAGAGAGCAGCCTGGCCTCCCTGAGACTAAGGCGGAGGATAAGAGCACACCCGTCCAGGGGCTTCTGCCCGAATCACATGGTGGGGAGGCACCTAGGGGTTGAGGAGTCCCTTAAATAACAAGCGCGGTGCACAGTGGGGTGGGCTGACCCCAGGCCCTCTCGGAGCCTCAGTTTCTCTATCTGTGAAACGGCGGGGGATGAGGGGTCAAGGCAGGAGTTGTACCTGCTGTAAATTTTCAACAAATATAGGGTAGAGGCAGAGAGGGATGGAAGAAAGGAGGAAGGGAAAGACGGACGGATGGAGGAAATGAGGAAGAAAAGCTCTCCTCTAAGCTGAGGCCCAGAGAAGGGCAGCGGATCGCCCGGGGCTCGTCCGGCCCCCAGCCAGGCGGTGGGGCCGGCCCTCCTACCTGCTGGCGCCCGGTCCCCGCGCCATCTCGGCGCCCAGGTGGCCGCAGAGCGCGGCGAGCAGCAGGCAGGTGAGACCCAGCACCAGGGCGAGCGCAGAGAGGGCGGCCGCCGATCTTCTGTTCCTCCTTCAAGTCTCAGCTCATTCCTCCCTTGATGGTTCATCTCACCCCCAGCTTTTCCTCCTCCACCACATCACCACCTTTTCATCCCTTTCCAACCTTCATCACCATCTGATGCTATTGATCTCCTTTGCTTCTTCATTATCTACATCCCCAGGAAGGTGGGTTCAGGTGCACTGGGTGCCCACTGAGTCTCCAATACCCAGTGCTGGGCTCAGCCTCCAGCAGGCACCCCACACATATCTCCCAACTGACACAATGCATGCTCTTCAGCACCCCCTTCAACTATCAGACGGAGGGTGCACAGTCTGGATGGAGTGCAATGGTGGAAGTTCCCATCCATCAAATCTATGGAATCCTGGACCGAGATCCTGGCTCCCCTCCCCCAGCCTCCTGGAGGGAGACGCAGAAACCAGAACAGCCAAGTCTTTGGCTCAAGGAAGGCTCCTCACTCTCCATTCACTGTCCCACTGCCAGGGCCCAGTGTCCCCAAGCTCAGGAGCCTAACAAGGAACCCCACCCCCAACCGGGGCACGGGCTCTGACCCTCTCAGCTTCAGGTTCAAACCCAGCCCGCTCCCTTCCAATCCTGGCAGCCTGGAGAGCAGCCTGGCCTCCCTGAGACTAAGGCGGAGGATAAGAGCACACCCGTCCAGGGGCTTCTGCCCGAATCACATGGTGGGGAGGCACCTAGGGGTTGAGGAGTCCCTTAAATAACAAGCGCGGTGCACAGTGGGGTGGGCTGACCCCAGGCCCTCTCGGAGCCTCAGTTTCTCTATCTGTGAAACGGCGGGGGATGAGGGGTCAAGGCAGGAGTTGTACCTGCTGTAAATTTTCAACAAATATAGGGTAGAGGCAGAGAGGGATGGAAGAAAGGAGGAAGGGAAAGACGGACGGATGGAGGAAATGAGGAAGAAAAGCTCTCCTCTAAGCTGAGGCCCAGAGAAGGGCAGCGGATCGCCCGGGGCTCGTCCGGCCCCCAGCCAGGCGGTGGGGCCGGCCCTCCTACCTGCTGGCGCCCGGTCCCCGCGCCATCTCGGCGCCCAGGTGGCCGCAGAGCGCGGCGAGCAGCAGGCAGGTGAGACCCAGCACCAGGGCGAGCGCAGAGAGGGCGGCCGCCAGCGGCAGCAGCGCCCCGGCCGCGTCCTCCGGCAGCCCCGGGCCGGCTCCCAGCTCCGGGCCCAGCCCGTCGATTCGCGGTCCTCGAAGCTCGGCGCGGCCCGCTTGCAGCTGGAACAGCAGCTGCGCGCCCAGCGCCGCCAGCACCGCCGCGGGGATGCCCAACAGGATCATCGCGGCCAGCACCCGGCCGCCGTACGACCTGGCCATTGGCGGGGGGTCCTGCGGGCCTCGGGGACAGTGGAGGAAATCAGAGAGATTTTAGGAGGGCAGGGGAATGGAGGGGCGTCCCAGGGCCTCGGCGGTCCGGAAGGGGAAGGTTTCTGAAAGTCGGAAAGGCCACAGAGGGCTTCTGGACGCCAGTCGCGGTGGGGACGAGGAAGCTCTGGGAAAACTTGGGACAGAGTCTCTTCAGCTCTCTCCCTGGGGACCGTGGGAGCGCCAGCTCCAGGCCTCGGGGTTCTGAAGGGGCGTGGCCGGCGAGGGGCGGGGTGAAGAAGGGGCGGAGGCGGTCTGGGCGCCGAGGCGGGATCCAGGGACCCTCACAGGTCCCTAAACTCATTCAAGTGCCCCCATTTCCCCTCTCGCCGCCCCCAAGTGCCTGTTTGTTTGTTTAATTGAGCTTGGTTCTGTCTGATTTATTCATGTGTTTGGCTCTTCTGGGTTTTCGCTGCTGCCACAGGCTCCTCTCTCGTTGCAGGGAGTGGGGGCTCCTCTCTCGTTGAGGTGAGCAGGCTTCTTGTTGCTGTGACTTCTCTTGTGGTGGAACTCGGGCTCTAGGGTGCACGGGCTTCCGTAGTTGCGGCACATGGGCTCCACAGTTGTGGCTCCGAGGCTCTAGAGCACGAGCTCCATCGTTGTAGCTCATGGGTTTAGTTGCTCCGCAGCATGTGGGATCTTCCGGGATCAGGGATCGAACCCGTGTCTCCTGCATTGGCAGGCGAACTCTTTTCCACTGAGCTACCAGGGAAGCCCCAAGCACCTGTTTTATTGTTGTCTTTTAATAAAGAAAAGAGACGTGACCACATTTTTCAATAAAGTACTTTGCTATGAGGTCTCTGTCTGCAGACCTGGCAATGGGCTTGTCGCCTCCCTCGCCTTCTTTCAAGACCTTGCCGAAAACGTCGCCACTTCAGCGAGGCCCTCCTGGAGCCCCTCCCCAAGTACCACATCAGTCCTTCGATGTTACACGTTGTTCTTCCCACGGCACATTCAAGGGGATTATTTATTTTTTAATTTAAAAAATTGAACCGAAACGTACACGACATAAAATTGACCATGTTAAAGTGAACCATTCGGCGGTCTTTAGTACATGCACGACGCTGTGCAACATCACCTCTATCTAGTTCTGGAATTTCTATTCCCCACCCCACCCCCATAAGCCGTCACTTTTCATTCCCCTCTCTGGACCCCTAATCTACCTTGTGTCTTCTATGGATTTGTCTTTTCTGGATATTTTATGTAAACGAAACCAGACAAGAGGTGGTCTTTGGTGCCTGGTTCCTTTCCCTGAGCATAAAGTTTTTAAGGCTCAGCTGTGTTGTAGCATGTGCCGTTCCCTTTTTATGGCCGAATAATATTCCATCGAATGAATGGACCACCTACCATTTATCCATGCACCTGCTGAGGGATGTTTGGGTTGTTTCCACCTTTTGTGGATCGTGAATAGGGCTACAATGAACGCATACATGCAGCAATTTGTCTGAGTCCCTATTTTCATTGCTTTGGGGTTTATACCTAGAGTGGAATGGTTGGGTTATAACGGTAACTCTATATTTTAAGTTATTGAGGAACTGCCTGTTTTCCACAGAGGCTGGGCCAGACACACCCAAACCATTTTACATTCCCGCCACGAGTTCTCCAGGGTGCCAATGTCTTTGTTTCCCCATCGACACTTGTGATTTTCTGTTTTTTGGACTATAAGCATCCTACAGGGTGTAATGCGATGTCTCAGTGTTTTGATGTGCATTTCCATAATAACCATGGATGCAGGGTGTCTTTTCATGCACTTGCAGCCCATGTGTGTATCTCCTTTGGAGAAATACGTCTTCATATCCTTTGTTCACTTGGGCTGTTTGTCTTTTTGCTTTCCGGAAGCCCTGTGCATCTCCCGTGGTGCATCATGTGCACTTCCTGCTGTCTGTGGTCAGGTGGTCAGCGAAGAGGGCTCCTCCAGGACCGCAGGATGTCTGCTTCAGCTGCCCACTGCTGTGTCCCCTTTGTGTCTGGGTCTGCACCCAGCACACGGCAGGTCCTCAGTAAACACTTGGCGCCCATGCGTGAATGGCTTGCCTTGGACGCCTGTTCTGGAATTCTTTTTTTTTTAATTTTTTTGGGGGGAGGGTGTTTGGGAGGGAGGGGGGCAGGCGGGCCACTTCTATTGGTCTTTCATTTATCTATTTTCATCCATCTTTGTTCCTTGGTCCGTGTGGGCCTCCCATCGCAGTGGCCTCTCTTGCTGCAGAGCAACGGCTCTGGGCGCATGTGCTCCAGAGCTCTGGCTGGGTAGTTGGACACATCGGTCCAGCCGCTCTGCGGCACATGGGATCTTCCCAGGCCAGGGATCAAATTGGCGCCCCTTGCAGTGCAAGGTGGTGTCCTTACCCACTGGACCACCAGGGAAGCCCTGTTCTGGAATTCTTGCGAAGGTTGATATATCAAATCTGAAAACAGTTTTGAAAGTAACACATTTCTGACACATCCAGACTACAAAGGTGAACGAGGTCAAAGCGGCCTGCTGCAAGCAGGTCCCTGTCTAAATGCACTCAGGCCTCAACGATGGCATCGTCCTCAACCAGGTGTTGCAGATGAGGAAGCTGAGGCACAGAGTGGTGCGGTGACTCTCTGGATCACCTAGGGAGCATAGACAGCCTGGCTTCCATCCCGTGCTTTAAACAGTTTCACAGCCATATGAGAGTGGTGGGTTATACGGTCTCAGTGTCCTTGAGGGGGTTTACATTCCACGAGTTCTCCAGGGTGCCAATGTCTTTGTTTCCCCATCGACACTTGTGATTTTCTGTTTTTTGGACTATAAGCATCCTACAGGGTGTAATGCGATGTCTCAGTGTTTTGATGTGCATTTCCATAATAACCATGGATGCAGGGTGTCTTTTCATGCACTTGCAGCCCATGTGTGTATCTCCTTTGGAGAAATACGTCTTCATATCCTTTGTTCACTTGGGCTGTTTGTCTTTTTGCTTTCCGGAAGCCCTGTGCATCTCCCGTGGTGCATCATGTGCACTTCCTGCTGTCTGTGGTCAGGTGGTCAGCGAAGAGGGCTCCTCCAGGACCGCAGGATGTCTGCTTCAGCTGCCCACTGCTGTGTCCCCTTTGTGTCTGGGTCTGCACCCAGCACACGGCAGGTCCTCAGTAAACACTTGGCGCCCATGCGTGAATGGCTTGCCTTGGACGCCTGTTCTGGAATTCTTTTTTTTTTAATTTTTTTGGGGGGAGGGTGTTTGGGAGGGAGGGGGGCAGGCGGGCCACTTCTATTGGTCTTTCATTTATCTATTTTCATCCATCTTTGTTCCTTGGTCCGTGTGGGCCTCCCATCGCAGTGGCCTCTCTTGCTGCAGAGCAACGGCTCTGGGCGCATGTGCTCCAGAGCTCTGGCTGGGTAGTTGGACACATCGGTCCAGCCGCTCTGCGGCACATGGGATCTTCCCAGGCCAGGGATCAAATTGGCGCCCCTTGCAGTGCAAGGTGGTGTCCTTACCCACTGGACCACCAGGGAAGCCCTGTTCTGGAATTCTTGCGAAGGTTGATATATCAAATCTGAAAACAGTTTTGAAAGTAACACATTTCTGACACATCCAGACTACAAAGGTGAACGAGGTCAAAGCGGCCTGCTGCAAGCAGGTCCCTGTCTAAATGCACTCAGGCCTCAACGATGGCATCGTCCTCAACCAGGTGTTGCAGATGAGGAAGCTGAGGCACAGAGTGGTGCGGTGACTCTCTGGATCACCTAGGGAGCATAGACAGCCTGGCTTCCATCCCGTGCTTTAAACAGTTTCACAGACATATGAGAGATCCCTCTGGTTTTGAATTTCCAGGTCTCTGCTCCCATATGGGGGATCATTTATTTTTTCAGGTTTCAAATTTGGTGGTGGTGGGGCTTCTGGGAAAAGTTTGTGAGCTTTGAGCCCTCAGCCCAGTGCCTGATGGGTAAAATGACCCCAGGGCGGTATCCAGGAATAAGTGGCCTCGACCACTTGCTATGCGGCTTTGGGTAAATCCCTCCGGGCTTCCTCATCTGTAACTGGAATCCATTCGTTCATTCATTTGTTCACCAGGCTTTGGCCCAACCCACCCAGACTTTTTTTTATCATCGCCAAAGTTAGAGTGAATTTTCCATGTTTTACAGGTCAGCAGAAGCCTCAGATCGAGGTTGCTGGGGCTCAGTGACTCATATGAAACAGAATCTCTGGGCATTGGGGATACACAGACGTAAGACATTGTCATTTATTTTTTCAACAAAGATGAGGACCTGTGTGCAGCCGCTTCTGGGGACCCAGTGGTGACATAGGCAGATCCAGCTTGCCCTTCCAGAGTGGAGGTGAGAGCAGACGCCAAACCAGGCAAACACAGGGACAATTCCATGCAGTGGCCAGAGGTTATTACAGCCTTCTCTTGAAAAGTGAAAGTGTTAGTCGCTCAGTCGTGTCCAGCTCGTTGCAATCCCATGAACTGCCACCTCCTGCCAGGCTCCTCTGTCCATTAAATTCTCCAGGCAGGAATACTGGAGTGGGTTGCCATTCCCTCCTCCAGGGGATCTTCCTGACTCAAGGACTGAACACAGGAAGACCTTCCGAGTCCCTTGGACTGCAAGGAGATCAAACCAATCAATCCTAAAGGAAATCAACCCTGAATATTCATTGGAAGGACTGAGACTAAAGCTGAAGCTCTAATCCTTTGGCCTCCTGATGCGAAGAGACAACTCTTTACAAGAAAATACCCTGATGCGGGGAAAAATAGAAGGCAGAAGGAGAAGGGGACGACAGAGGATAAGATGGTTGGATGCCATCACCGACTCAATGGACATGAGTTTGAGCAAGCTCCGGGAGATGCAGAAGGACAGAGAAGCCTGGTGTGCAGTCCATTGTGGGGCAGAGAGCGGCTTAACTTAGCTGCGCTGCAGGCGGATTGTCTTAGATTTCACAGCTGTTTGATGGAGGCTGGGGTAGGAGAGTCACAGATACCAAAACCTGGCACCCTCTTTGCATGTGATTCTGCAGTTTGGGGGTGTCTGGTTTCGGTTGGAAGTTAACGCTGCAGGTTGGCAACGCTTTGTAGGTGACATTCGGAGAGTCATCTCATCTGCCTTGGTCAGGTGCCAAACTGTCCCTTCCTTACCTTAACCCCTGGGGAGCGTGACTCAGAGAGGCTCAGCGACCTGCCCACATCACACAGCCCGACAGGACAGGGAGTGGACTTCCCCACCCCACTGCCCAGTGAGTGAACGCAGGCCACCCTCATTCTGTGCTGGCTGAATAGCCGTAAAGATATCAACGGGCTGTGTGTCCGGTGATTTGCTCTTGGGAGGGACATTTTTCAACTTCTTTTAAAGACTGGGTGAGCCAGCGACCTAAGAATTTAAGAGGCATTATCACACAGAGTTTAACACCCCCATTTCACAGATAGGTCTAACAAGTCCAGAAAGGGGAACGCTGTGGGTGGAACCAGAACAAGTGACATCGTCAACCACCCAAGTCTCAATTTCCTCATCCGGAGACTGGGGGTTAGAGGTGAGCATGAAATGAGGCACTGGTCCAGCCCGCAGGCCTCTAGGGCCTCCCAAATTCCAGAGTCCACGATCTCCCAGAGTATCCTTTTCAGAGCTGCGAAAGGTGCGCGTTGCCTCCAGGGATTTGACTCAAGGACTGAACACAGGAAGACCTTACGAGTCCCTTGGACTGCAAGGAGATCAAACCAATCAATCCTAAAGGAAATCAACCCTGAATATTCATTGGAAGGACTGAGACTAAAGCTGAAGCTCTAATCCTTTGGCCTCCTGATGCGAAGAGACAACTCTTTACAAGAAAATACCCTGATGCGGGGAAAAATAGAAGGCAGAAGGAGAAGGGGACGACAGAGGATAAGATGGTTGGATGCCATCACCGACTCAATGGACATGAGTTTGAGCAAGCTCCGGGAGATGCAGAAGGACAGAGAAGCCTGGTGTGCAGTCCATGGGGTCGCAAAGAGCGACTTAACTGAACTGCGCTGCAGGCGGATTGTCTTAGATTTCACAGCTGTTTGATGGAGGCTGGGGTAGGAGAGTCACAGATACCAAAACCTGGCACCCTCTTTGCATGTGATTCTGCAGTTTGGGGGTGTCTGGTTTCGGTTGGAAGTTAACGCTGCAGGTTGGCAACGCTTTGTAGGTGACATTCGGAGAGTCATCTCATCTGCCTTGGTCAGGTGCCAAACTGTCCCTTCCTTACCTTAACCCCTGGGGAGCGTGACTCAGAGAGGCTCAGCGACCTGCCCACATCACACAGCCCGACAGGACAGGGAGTGGACTTCCCCACCCCACTGCCCAGTGAGTGAACGCAGGCCACCCTCATTCTGTGCTGGCTGAATAGCCGTAAAGATATCAACGGGCTGTGTGTCCGGTGATTTGCTCTTGGGAGGGACATTTTTCAACTTCTTTTAAAGACTGGGTGAGCCAGCGACCTAAGAATTTAAGAGGCATTATCACACAGAGTTTAACACCCCCATTTCACAGATAGGTCTAACAAGTCCAGAAAGGGGAACGCTGTGGGTGGAACCAGAACAAGTGACATCGTCAACCACCCAAGTCTCAATTTCCTCATCCGGAGACTGGGGGTTAGAGGTGAGCATGAAATGAGGCACTGGTCCAGCCCGCAGGCCTCTAGGGCCTCCCAAATTCCAGAGTCCCCACGATCTCCCAGAGTATCCTTTTCAGAGCTGCGAAAAGGTGCGCGTTGCCTTTATTTGCTTATTTGGCCCCACCTAGAGGACGCACCTGCCCATCTCGCCGCCAGGCGGCGCAAGGGGTCAAGTGAAGAGATCCGAGTGCTGAGCGCGCTCCTTAGCGGATCTACCAGGTAGGACCTTACCTTATTGCCATTTCCCAGAAGAAAGAAAAGACGCTTAGAAAGGGGAGGTGACCGTCCTACAGACACACAGCCGGGAAGCGGTTCCAGACGGGGTGTGTTGGTTTGTACATTCTGCTGTCTGCCCCAGGGAATCCTCGGGGTTCACCAGGGACAAGGAGACGGAACCCTCACCCGAGGTCCAGGGCCCAGCGCACAAGACACCAAGTATAGAACTGCATCCCGTGTCAACTCGAAATCGACTGTCAAAAGAATTGCTACAAGTTTGCTCATGAAATACAGGTGAACAGTTCATTTAGCGAAGGACAGGCCGAACGTTCTCAGCAGAGTCATTCGATTTGAGTTCGTATTTTCTCCTTTTGGAACTATTAACTATGTCACGTCCTCCAGTCTTAAAAATATTTCTAAATATTTAAGAATATGGCTCAGATTGGTCACTGGAGAACCAAGACAGGCCTTGGGGTGACAGATTCTAAGAGGGAATCTCACTTGGAAACATCTGTCATCCGCCCAGTTCTAGGACCCACCCTCCGCCTGTTAGGGGCGGAGCCAGAATTGACTCCTTCAGGTCCCGCCCCTGCGTCTCCCGCCGCCCCGCCCCCATCTCATTACAGACCCCCTCGCCGGGCTCACTCTTGAAGGGTGGGCCTCAGAAAGACCCTCTCCACCCTCCAATTCTGGCCTTTCTTCTGCATCCCGGTAGCTCAGAGCAGTGCTGCACCACCGCCCCTCTGCCCCTGGGGCTGGGCTCGCACCCCCAGCCCTCGGCTCCGCTTTAAGCTGGGTCCCCTCCCTCTTCCTGGGCTTCCCAAATGGTGCTAGTGGTGAAGAATCCGCCTGTCAGTGCGGGAGAGGTAAGAGAAGCGGGTAGGATCCCTGGGTCGGGAAGATCCCCTGGGAGGAAGAAATGGCAGCCCACTCCAGTCTTCTTGCCTGGAGAATCCCGTGGACAGGGGAGCCTGGTGGGCTACAGTCCATAGGGTCGTAAAGAGTTGGAAATGACTGAGCGACCAAGCACATCTTCCTTCTTCCTTGGACTGAACTCAGAAAGGTCCCTTCCGTTCCTGCCACCTCAAACTTCCCATCTCGTTGAGGTTCTTCAGAGATCCTGCTTGCTCTGCCAGCCAGCCTTCCACCTTGGAGTTCAGAGCAGTTTCTCCCCTGTCTTCCAACCTGCTACCGGGAGGGGAGGTGGTGTTGTTCAGTCACTCAGTCGTGTCCAGCTCTCTGCAACCCCATGAACTGCAGCAGGCTTCCCTGTTCTTCATCATCTCCCTGCGTTTGCTCAAACTCTTGTCCATTGAGATCATGATGCCCTCCAACCATCTCGTTCTCTGTGGCTCCCTTCTCCTGCCCTCAGTCGGGGGAGATGAGTGCTCATCAAAGAACAGACCCCTGTCTCTGAGTTCTTTACCAGTGAGGATTCCGAACAGACCCCCAGGCCCCAGCCGCACAGGACCCTAGAGCAGCGGGGAGAACTCATCATAGACCCGCCTCTCTGTTCGCTCCCACCAAAGGGTTCAGAACAGCCGGCTTCTCCTGCCCCCGGCCCTGGCCCCGCCTTCCTTTCCAGGGTTTCATCATTGAACCCCTAGTTCTGTCCACCCCTCCAGGGGTCAGAACAGTCCCTCTGCCTCGCCGTCCTGTCCGGAGCCGCCCCCTCTTCCCCGGCCTCCTCCGCTCCGCGGGGCCGGGTCTACGCGGTACTTGCAGCGGCGCAGGGGCTCCGTGAGGCTCCGCGGCGCGGGGTCGTCCAGGTCCTCCGGCTGCAGGAAGCTGCGGTCCAGCACCTCAGACGCCTCCTGCCAGTTGGCGAAGCAGGCTGGGCCCAGGCGCCGGATCTCGTCGGCCGCGTCGAGCGTCAGCACATCCCCGCTGGGCTTGAGCACCACGACGGCCGGCAGGCGCTCCACGGAGAACTGACGCCCGAGGTCCCTGCAGGGTGGGCGGGTGAGTCGGGTTGGAGCCTCGTCCTAGGCCCTGAGCTGAGAAGACTCGCAGGATTTATTGGGCGCCTTCTGTGGGCAGCTGCCCATGTCAGCCTCGGGAATGCCCAAGAACCCAGGCAGGCCGGGCCGCACTGGCCTCTGGGCTGCGCCTCCAACGCCCCAGACATGCACTCACCACAGGGCCTTTGCACTGGCGCGTCCTCTAAAGTCCTCTCCCAAGACATGTGCAGATTTAGACCCTGTGTTCTCAGACGCCTGACTTTAAATTTCAATGCCTCTGTTTCTCTCTGCTGATGTTCCCCTCTCAGTGTCCAACACACTGCATAGTTTATTTCTCCTGCTGGTCATGTTCTGTCACAAGAGAAAGTAGTTTCACCAGAGTACTGAGTTCTGTCTCTATTCACGGGTGTTCCCAGTGCTTAAAACAGTGCCAGGCACAGACTAGATGCTCAGGAAATGCCCGTGGGATGAATGCACACATATAAATTCCCTAAAGAGATATTAAACTGGCTAAAGCACTTAGGGTCAGACAGGGCCTCTGCGAGGAGGTGACCTTGGAGCTGAGATCTGAAAGGGAAGAACAGGGGAACGTTTTCCCAGGCCGCGGGCACTGCAGGTGCAAAGGCCCTGGGGTCAGAGGGAGATTGGAGTGCAGCTTTGATCCTAGTGCAGAGTTCTGGTGAGGAGCCGTTGATTTTGTTCTCTGTATGAGAGGAAGTCGGTTAGGAGTCACTGCAGGAGATCCCAGACCACATCTCTCATCTGGGTCAGAATCCTACCCAGTCATCACAGAGACAAGGAGGCTGCTGGGCCGGGCCCATCGTCCTCGGTTCTTAATTTCCATCCACTGGGTTCTAGGGTGGCCCTTTTCCAGACCTCCCTACAGAGACACTGAGTACTTGCAAAATCTCATAGGAACAGGTCGCCAGATTTAGCAACCAGAAATGGAGAACAGCCAGGATGAATGGATTTGAATTTCATGTAAACTACACATCGATGTTGTATAGGCATGTCCCTGCCTTGTGTGGGACGTACGTATACTCAAAATTCTCCATTGTTTATGTGAAATATAACTGGGTAGTCTGTCCTGTATTTATTAAAAAATTCTCTTTTAATTTGGCTATGCAGCATATGGAATCTTAGTTCCCTGACCAGCGATCAAAGTCACACCCCCTGCATCGGAAGCTTGGAGTGCTAACCACTGGACCACCAGGGAAGTCCCCCGGCGTCTCGTACTTTGCCAACCCGCAGTACGGGAGGGCTGGGGGGTAGGGACTCTGTCTGAACACTCGCCCTGGGGAAGGTTTTGTTGCGAGGTGAGCGTGCTGTGTTAAATCACTTCAGTCATGTCTGATTCTTTGCAACCACCTGGACTGTAGCCCGCCAGGCTCCTCTGTCCATGGAATTCTCCAGGCAAGAGTGCTAGAGTCGGTTGCCATGCCCTTCTGGGTTGAATCTTCCCAACCCAGGGATGGAACCCGAGTGTCTTGTGTCCCCTGAGTTGGCAGGCAGGGTTTCTACCACTAGCACCACTTGGGAAGCCCTTGTTGAGAGGACCTCGCCCCACACAAGGTGATGCCCTTGTAGCCGGCATTTGTTCCCCTGGGGGCGGAAGATGTTTTCTATTTGGGGGAAAGACCCTGCTCAGCTGCAGAAAACTGCAGAAGAGCAAGTGTCCAAACTCTGATAATGTTGGGTGCAGATAAGGGTCTCCATGACCAGAAACTTCTAAACTTTGTAACAAAATTGAAGAGATCAGTAAAATGTTGCAAAATCTGAAACTCTCTTTCAAATGGTTCAGCACAAACTTCACACCAGTGGAAGTAAAGCAAATGGCAAACTGTGAACAATTCTCATGGGGCTCCTGGTGTGCTCCTTCCAACCTTTTGGCATCTTTGACATTTTTTTCCCCTCTCTGTCTCTTTTTTTTCCTCTTGGATGCGCTGCACAACTTGCAGGAAATTTTTCCTAGTAAAACATAATTGGGAGTTAAAAAGAACAAAAGTCTGGGACTTCCCCGATGGTCCAATGGTCAAGACTCCCTGCTTCTACTGCAATGGGCACAGGTTCAATCTCTGGTTGGGGAACTAAGATCTCACATGCCACGTCGTGCAGCCAAAAAATAAATAAATAATAAGAATGCAAGTCTCATTGCAACTAAGGGGAAAATTAGGAAACAGCCACCAATGATCGCCTTGTTTACTGGGCAGCTCATTGGAAAGCTCGAACCCCGCCACCTCTCTCTCAGCTCCAGTGTCCTCCACGGCTTCCAGCTGCTCTGGGGATCACATCTCCACTCAGTAGATGGCATGTGGAGTGATGCTACACAGGGTGCCCACTGGCTTCCCAGGTGGCACTAATGGTAAAGAACCCAGCTGCCAATGCAAGAGTGCTAGAGTCGGTTGCCATGCCCTTCTGGGTTGAATCTTCCCAACCCAGGGATGGAACCCGAGTGTCTTGTGTCCCCTGAGTTGGCAGGCAGGGTTTCTACCACTAGCACCACTTGGGAAGCCCTTGTTGAGAGGACCTCGCCCCACACAAGGTGATGCCCTTGTAGCCGGCATTTGTTCCCCTGGGGGCGGAAGATGTTTTCTATTTGGGGGAAAGACCCTGCTCAGCTGCAGAAAACTGCAGAAGAGCAAGTGTCCAAACTCTGATAATGTTGGGTGCAGATAAGGGTCTCCATGACCAGAAACTTCTAAACTTTGTAACAAAATTGAAGAGATCAGTAAAATGTTGCAAAATCTGAAACTCTCTTTCAAATGGTTCAGCACAAACTTCACACCAGTGGAAGTAAAGCAAATGGCAAACTGTGAACAATTCTCATGGGGCTCCTGGTGTGCTCCTTCCAACCTTTTGGCATCTTTGACATTTTTTTCCCCTCTCTGTCTCTTTTTTTTCCTCTTGGATGCGCTGCACAACTTGCAGGAAATTTTTCCTAGTAAAACATAATTGGGAGTTAAAAAGAACAAAAGTCTGGGACTTCCCCGATGGTCCAATGGTCAAGACTCCCTGCTTCTACTGCAATGGGCACAGGTTCAATCTCTGGTTGGGGAACTAAGATCTCACATGCCACGTCGTGCAGCCAAAAAATAAATAAATAATAAGAATGCAAGTCTCATTGCAACTAAGGGGAAAATTAGGAAACAGCCACCAATGATCGCCTTGTTTACTGGGCAGCTCATTGGAAAGCTCGAACCCCGCCACCTCTCTCTCAGCTCCAGTGTCCTCCACGGCTTCCAGCTGCTCTGGGGATCACATCTCCACTCAGTAGATGGCATGTGGAGTGATGCTACACAGGGTGCCCACTGGCTTCCCAGGTGGCACTAATGGTAAAGAACCCAGCTGCCAATGCAAGAGATGTAAAAGAAGTGAGTTCAGTCCCTGGGTCGGGAAGATCTTCTGGAGGAGGGCATCGTAGCCCACTCCAGTGTTCTTGCCTGGAGAATCCCCATGGACAGAGGAGCCTGGAGGGCTACAGTGCACGGGGTCACCAAGAGTCACGACGGAGGGGACTAACTCACAGGCATGGTGCCTCCTGGCTTCTTCATCTGATGTGATAGTTCCCTGGATTGGCTGTTTCTTCTTTTTCTCTGAAATCCTGCAATCCTTAGTCTGCGCTGTGTCCTCTGCTTGGAAGCCCTTCTCATTCCTCGTTCTTTGTCCTTTTATCCTCCCTGCCCTTGGAGAGTCTCTCTTTAAAGCCATTTCCTCTGATGAACATCCCCTGACCCCCAGATCTCAGCAAGCTTTCCCCGTTATATTTTCTTTTTTTGTTGTTTTTAACATTTATTTATTTACTTATTTTGGCGAGGGTGGGGAGGGAGGGGGGTGGGCGGGCCACTTCCACTGGTCTTTCATTTGTCTAGTTTCATCCATCTTTGTTCCCTGGCCCACCTGGGCCTTCCATCGCGGTGGCATCTGTTGTCACAGAGCACCGGCCCTGGGCGCATGCGCTCCAGAGCTCCGGCTCAGTATTTGGACACATCGGTCCAGCCGCTCCGCAGCACGC
This sequence comes from Tragulus kanchil, assembly GCA_022376925.1. Taxonomy (NCBI): domain Eukaryota; kingdom Metazoa; phylum Chordata; class Mammalia; order Artiodactyla; family Tragulidae; genus Tragulus; species Tragulus kanchil. Next base: position 16,112,210 of record JAIOJX010000029.1, on the reverse strand, counting down.
AGGATCTTCCCAGGCCAGGGATTGAACCGACGCCCCTTGCACTGCAAGGCGGTGTCCTTACCCACTGGACCACCAGGGAAGCCCTCCCCGTTATATTTTCACATGACACCCTCCCTTTGTCCTTCAGAACTGCTGCAGCTTGTTATTATGTATTTGAGTGTCCGAGCCTTTGTTTCATATTTGTCTCCCCCACCAGGTGGTAAGCCCCCACTCCCACAAGCTGGATGAAAATGGACATATGGACCCCTCCCTTCCCCATCTTCACTCCTGCGTTCTCTGTCCTGATGGGCCCAGAGAGGGTGCTTATCCACTTCAGATGGAACAGTAAACAAATACTTCACTTTCAACACAAACAACCCCTCATCCAGGAAGCCCTCCCTGACCTCTTGCCTCACCTCCTCAGGTCATCCTCAAAGGGCAAGAAGAGCCACTTCTTGGGCATGTCCCTGAGGAACAGGTCCTGCTGTTCCTCCGTTGGGTCCTGGGACACGTCCCCGCTGGGCTGCCCGCAGCACGTGAACTCATCGGGTCAGAAGAAGTAGCCCACTCCAGTGTTCTTGCCTGGAGAATCCCCATGGACAGAGGAGCCTGGAGGGCTACAGTGCAGGGTCACCAAGAGTCACGACGGAGGACTAACTCACAGGCATGGTGCCTCCTGGCTTCTTCATCTGATGTGATAGTTCCCTGGATTGGCTGTTTCTTCTTTTTCTCTGAAATCCTGCAATCCTTAGTCTGCGCTGTGTCCTCTGCTTGGAAGCCCTTCTCATTCCTCGTTCTTTGTCCTTTTATCCTCCCTGCCCTTGGAGAGTCTCTCTTTAAAGCCATTTCCTCTGATGAACATCCCCTGACCCCCAGATCTCAGCAAGCTTTCCCCGTTATATTTTCTTTTTTTGTTGTTTTTAACATTTATTTATTTACTTATTTTGGCGAGGGTGGGGAGGGAGGGGGGTGGGCGGGCCACTTCCACTGGTCTTTCATTTGTCTAGTTTCATCCATCTTTGTTCCCTGGCCCACCTGGGCCTTCCATCGCGGTGGCATCTGTTGTCACAGAGCACCGGCCCTGGGCGCATGCGCTCCAGAGCTCCGGCTCAGTATTTGGACACATCGGTCCAGCCGCTCCGCAGCACGCAGGATCTTCCCAGGCCAGGGATTGAACCGACGCCCCTTGCACTGCAAGGCGGTGTCCTTACCCACTGGACCACCAGGGAAGCCCTCCCCGTTATATTTTCACATGACACCCTCCCTTTGTCCTTCAGAACTGCTGCAGCTTGTTATTATGTATTTGAGTGTCCGAGCCTTTGTTTCATATTTGTCTCCCCCACCAGGTGGTAAGCCCCCACTCCCACAAGCTGGATGAAAATGGACATATGGACCCCTCCCTTCCCCATCTTCACTCCTGCGTTCTCTGTCCTGATGGGCCCAGAGAGGGTGCTTATCCACTTCAGATGGAACAGTAAACAAATACTTCACTTTCAACACAAACAACCCCTCATCCAGGAAGCCCTCCCTGACCTCTTGCCTCACCTCCTCAGGTCATCCTCAAAGGGCAAGAAGAGCCACTTCTTGGGCATGTCCCTGAGGAACAGGTCCTGCTGTTCCTCCGTTGGGTCCTGGGACACGTACACCAGGGCCAGCTGGGCTGCCCGCAGCACGTAGAACTCATCGGTGAGCTTCACGAAGAAGTCTCGGAGGATGGGTGCAAAGGCCTGGCACTCCGGGCACGACCCCGCACCAAAGAACAGCAACACCAGCCGGTTTTCCAGCCGACGGCTGAGCTCAGCCTCCGTGTCCAGCGCATCCTGGTCGCTGTTGTTTCGGATCAGGACACGGCCAGAAAAGAGGGAGGCCATGGCCCCCCGGACTGGGAGCTGGGCACAAGGCGGAAGGACCTTGTGTGACCCTGAGCCTGCCGGCCGGCTCTTGTTCCAGGATTAGGAATCCTTAGAAGGCCAGTTTCGGACGTCAGTAATCTGCCTAAACCTCGACCTGATTCTTCGCTACCTCCGGTCTCAGGAGATACCTGCAGAGGCATTACAAAGAGCAGCCAGCGTGAGTGAGTTCCAGGTGTGAAAATATTTTACCCAATTGTGATTGTAGTAAGATCCGTGCCTCTTCAGGAATGCATTCAGTAATCCAGAATCACAATGGCTCTACAAATTAATTACTCTGATTTCTAAGCTGTGCATGCTAAATTGCTTCAGTTGTGCCTGACTCATTGTGACTTTATGGACCAAAGTCCACCAGGCTCCTCTGTCCATGGGATTCTCCAGGCACGAATCCTGGAGCGGGTTGTCCTTTCCTACCCCAGGGATCTTCCCGACCCAGGGATTGAACTTGTGTCCTGCCTTGGCAGGAGGGTTCTTTGCCAGTAGTGTCACCTGGGAAACCTGATTTCTAAGCTGAGTGTACATGATATTTCAAAATGTCTGCCTGCCAGGACCAGGAGGTGTTATGAAATTATCTTTGATTTACATGGGTGACAAAGTCACAGAGCTGCCCAATATTTGCTTTGATAGCCCCTGAGAAAACATACTCAATGCCAGTTAGAAATTAATAAGAGTCAGCTTTCTTTGTTCTTCCCTCTGCCCTCCTGAATTCTGTCTGGACAGCCCACCTTACAATTCCGTGGTGTCTAAATGTGAAAATCATGGTCATGGTCTTTTGCTGTCCCCTCTATCAAATTCTGGAAACTAGTTTCCTTGAAGCCAAGTTGGCTTCTAACTTGACTTTTTCTTCCAGGGGGCGGGTTGGGGAGGGAGGGAGGCGGGCAGGCCACTTCTATTGGTCTTTCATTTATCCATTTTCATCTATCTTTGTTCTTTGGCCCGTGTGGGCCTCCCGTTGCAGTGGCCTCTGTTGTTGCAGAGCACCGGCTCTGGGCACATGCGCTCCAGAGCTCCAGCTCGGCAGTTGGACACATCAGTCCAGCCGCTCTGCAGCACGTGGGATCTTCCCAGACCAGGGATCGAACCGGCGCCCCTTGCACTACAAGGCGGTGTCCTTACCCACTGGACCACCAGGAAGCCCCCTAACTTGACTTTAAAAAAAAAAAAACACTTTATTCATTAAAAAACAACAAACCTATCTATTTATGGCTGTACTGGGTCTTTGTCGCTGCTCACAGGCTTTCTCTAGTTGGGTGAGCGGGATCTACTCTTCATTGCCGTGTGTGAGCTTCTCTTGTTGTGGAGCACAGGTTCCGTAGTTGTGGCTAATGGGCTCAGTTGCTCTAATACACATGCAATCTTCCTGGACCAAGGATTGAACCCATGTCCCCTGTTGGCCGGTGGCTTCTTAACCACTGGACTACCAGGGAAGTCCACTCCTAACTTGCTTTGACCGATAAAATGGTGAACAAGATGAGACTCATTGTGACTTTATGGACCAAAGTCCACCAGGCTCCTCTGTCCATGGGATTCTCCAGGCACGAATCCTGGAGCGGGTTGTCCTTTCCTACCCCAGGGATCTTCCCGACCCAGGGATTGAACTTGTGTCCTGCCTTGGCAGGAGGGTTCTTTGCCAGTAGTGTCACCTGGGAAACCTGATTTCTAAGCTGAGTGTACATGATATTTCAAAATGTCTGCCTGCCAGGACCAGGAGGTGTTATGAAATTATCTTTGATTTACATGGGTGACAAAGTCACAGAGCTGCCCAATATTTGCTTTGATAGCCCCTGAGAAAACATACTCAATGCCAGTTAGAAATTAATAAGAGTCAGCTTTCTTTGTTCTTCCCTCTGCCCTCCTGAATTCTGTCTGGACAGCCCACCTTACAATTCCGTGGTGTCTAAATGTGAAAATCATGGTCATGGTCTTTTGCTGTCCCCTCTATCAAATTCTGGAAACTAGTTTCCTTGAAGCCAAGTTGGCTTCTAACTTGACTTTTTCTTCCAGGGGGCGGGTTGGGGAGGGAGGGAGGCGGGCAGGCCACTTCTATTGGTCTTTCATTTATCCATTTTCATCTATCTTTGTTCTTTGGCCCGTGTGGGCCTCCCGTTGCAGTGGCCTCTGTTGTTGCAGAGCACCGGCTCTGGGCACATGCGCTCCAGAGCTCCAGCTCGGCAGTTGGACACATCAGTCCAGCCGCTCTGCAGCACGTGGGATCTTCCCAGACCAGGGATCGAACCGGCGCCCCTTGCACTACAAGGCGGTGTCCTTACCCACTGGACCACCAGGAAGCCCCCTAACTTGACTTTAAAAAAAAAAAAACACTTTATTCATTAAAAAACAACAAACCTATCTATTTATGGCTGTACTGGGTCTTTGTCGCTGCTCACAGGCTTTCTCTAGTTGGGTGAGCGGGATCTACTCTTCATTGCCGTGTGTGAGCTTCTCTTGTTGTGGAGCACAGGTTCCGTAGTTGTGGCTAATGGGCTCAGTTGCTCTAATACACATGCAATCTTCCTGGACCAAGGATTGAACCCATGTCCCCTGTTGGCCGGTGGCTTCTTAACCACTGGACTACCAGGGAAGTCCACTCCTAACTTGCTTTGACCGATAAAATGTGACAGAAGATGGAAATTCTCAAGATGAGATTCTTCTTGCCGCCGGCTTTCTCTCCTTTGGAACACGGCCTCCAGACAGCCCATATAAGGGAGCGGATCTAGCCCAGAGGTTGGCAGACTCTTTGTGTAAAGGACAGAGTCCTTTCCACATGGTCAGCCATATGCTCTCTGCTACAACTTTAAATTCTCTCATCGTGCATGTGCCAGAGCTTCTCTAGACAATAGGATAGTGAATTTACCTGTCTGGCTTCTAATAAAACTCTATGGAAAGACACTGAAATGTGAATTTCCTAGAACTTTCATACATCAATCTTTTTACTTTTTTTTTTTTTTTTAAAAAAAAAAACATTCTTTGTCCATAGTGAGCAGGATTTGGCTTGTGACACCTGTTCTCGCCTGTTCTAGAACCTGGGAAGCCACACAGAACAGACCTCAATGATCAGCCAGCCACCAAGAACCAACCGCCCCATGTGAGACCTTCCAGCCTAGCCACTGGCAACAATGTAGCAGAGTGTCTGAGCCAGGGTAGGCCCGCAGAGGACTCATCCACATGTAACCGATCAGGGTTCCTGACCTCCTTAATCAGTCAGAAATGGATCAGAGGCCAGACAAGACATTCAGGCAAGACTTTATTAGCACCCCTGCCGCGACAGTGGGGGGAGAGAGAACAAGAAAGTTTCCCTTGCTTGCTCATTTGCTGGGTGTTGAGCGAGCTTGTTCCTTATATGGGGTGAGGGTACGGGTGTGTCCAGGAGTTGGGCTAAGAGGTGACTTTGGCGGTGATGTGGGCATGCCCAGTACCCTGCCTTTGCTCCTGACACCAGCTTTTGCTCCCGTATCTTCGCCTTGTGGCTCAGGTGGTAAAGAATCTGCCTGCAACTCAGGAGACCCAGGTTTGATCCCTGGGTCAGGAAGATCCCCTGGAGAAGGCAAGGGCAACCCACTCCAGTATTCGAGCCTGGAGCATGCCCTGGACAGAGGAGTCTGGTGGGGTCACAAAAGAATTGGACAGGACTTCATTTGGATATGGATAGAGTAAGACCCAGCTAGAAATCCCACCTGGGGAAGCAAGATAGAGAAGTACTTCAGGAGCTCAGTATAAACTAGGCACCAATCAGGGAATGCCCAGACCATCTGGCAGTCGAGCAACAACCAGAACATTATCTGAAACTAAACTAACTTAGGCCACTATCGCAGAAAAATGAATACAAGGCCTGCACGTGGTCTTGTGAGGTCTGGAAGATAAAGAAGTCGGCAAAGCTGCGTTCCTCCACGTAGCTCGCCCAGGGATGTAGGGGAAAGGTGAAATAAACTGGGGGAAAGGTGAAAGGAACTAGGGGAAAGGTGACATTATACTGAAACCATATTTTAGTATACGTCACTGCCTTTTTGCTAATGTACAGATGACCTAGGTGATGCCGAGAGGTCCCGGTCAGATCACACAGGGTTAAAGGAGGACCTCATGATGTTAAGTCCTGACATCTACCCGAGGATGAGGGAGGAAGTGGTGGTCTTCCCTCCATCCCCTTCCTTTGCCTTTTAAAAAAATTTTTTTTTCTTTTGACCACTTCTATTGATCTTTCATCTATTTATGTTTATTTTTTGACCTGTGCAGGCCTCCCATCGCAGTGGCCTCTCTTGCTGCAGAGCACCGGCTCTGGGTGCATGCACTCCGGACCTCCAGCTCGGTAACTGGACACATCGGTCCAGCCGCTCCGCGGCACGTGGAATCTTCCCAGGCCAGGGATCGAACTGGTGCCCCTTGCACTGCAGGGCGGTGTCCTTACCCACTGGACCACCAGGGAAGCCCCCCTTTCTTTTTTTTTTAAAGATTAATTTATTATTTTGGGGATCTTTGTTGCTGCTTGGGGGCTTCTAGTTGCAGCAAGAGGGGGCTGCTCCTCGCTGTGGTAAGGGGTCTTCCCATTGTGGCGACTTCTCTTGTTGCAGAGCACGGACTCTAGGAGGTGGGGTTTCAGTAGTTGTGGTGCATGGGCTAAGGTGCTCCGAGGCAGGTGGGATCTTCCTAGATCAGGGATCGAACCCACGTGCCTTGCATTGGCAGGCACTGGACCACGAGGGAAACCCCACTTTTTTCTTTGATTATGAGAATGTAGCCTCCCCTTTGTTCTCGGTGCAGCAAACCGCTCTTGCCTGCCTGCTTGTATCTTTCACAAGCATCCTATAACATTCACTCCACGCCTTACCCATCACGTTGCCTCTTGTTGAATTCTTTCCGTGCTTAGACAAAAGAATGTGAACTTTAGAGCTCGCCAGGGATGTAGGGAAAGGTGAAATAAACGGTGCGTGGGAAAGATAAAGAAGTAGGCAAAGCTGCGTTCCTCCACGTAGCTCGCCCAGGGATGTAGGGGAAAGGTGAAATAAACTGGGGGAAAGGTGAAAGGAACTAGGGGAAAGGTGACATTATACTGAAACCATATTTTAGTATACGTCACTGCCTTTTTGCTAATGTACAGATGACCTAGGTGATGCCGAGAGGTCCCGGTCAGATCACACAGGGTTAAAGGAGGACCTCATGATGTTAAGTCCTGACATCTCCCCGAGGATGAGGGAGGAAGTGGTGGTCCTCCCTCCATCCCCTTCCTTTCCCTTTTAAAAAAATTTTTTTTTCTTTTGACCACTTCTATTGATCTTTCATCTATTTATGTTTATTTTTTGACCTGTGCAGGCCTCCCATCGCAGTGGCCTCTCTTGCTGCAGAGCACCGGCTCTGGGTGCATGCACTCCGGACCTCCAGCTCGGTAACTGGACACATCGGTCCAGCCGCTCCGCGGCACGTGGAATCTTCCCAGGCCAGGGATCGAACTGGTGCCCCTTGCACTGCAGGGCGGTGTCCTTACCCACTGGACCACCAGGGAAGCCCCCCTTTCTTTTTTTTTTAAAGATTAATTTATTATTTTGGGGATCTTTGTTGCTGCTTGGGGGCTTCTAGTTGCAGCAAGAGGGGGCTGCTCCTCGCTGTGGTAAGGGGTCTTCCCATTGTGGCGACTTCTCTTGTTGCAGAGCACGGACTCTAGGAGGTGGGGTTTCAGTAGTTGTGGTGCATGGGCTAAGGTGCTCCGAGGCAGGTGGGATCTTCCTAGATCAGGGATCGAACCCACGTGCCTTGCATTGGCAGGCACTGGACCACGAGGGAAACCCCACTTTTTTCTTTGATTATGAGAATGTAGCCTCCCCTTTGTTCTCGGTGCAGCAAACCGCTCTTGCCTGCCTGCTTGTATCTTTCACAAGCATCCTATAACATTCACTCCACGCCTTACCCATCACGTTGCCTCTTGTTGAATTCTTTCCGTGCTAAGACAAAAGAATGTGAACTTTAGTAAGCCCTGAGCCCAGCTGCTGGGCAATTATGGGTTTGAATCCCATGTGAGGTACATAGTTTCAATTCTGTCCAGACACAATTTCCTGGTCAGATTTTCCCCAGTAGGCCGGAACCGTGGGAAGTCCCGACTTGTTGTGAATTCAAGAGGTTACTGAGAGCAAAGCGATCTCAACAATGGCGAATTCTTCTACGATGCTTGGTGGGGTAGTGCTCAGTCCTGTCCGACCCTTTGCGACTCCATGGACTGTAGCCCACCACGCTCCTCTGTCCATGGAATCCTCCAGTCAAGAATACTGGAATGGGTAGCCGTTCCCTTCTCCATGGAGTCTTCCCAGCTCAGAGATCAAGCTCAGGTCTCCGGCATTGCAGGCAGATTCTTTACTACTGTCTGAGCCAGCAGCGAAGTCCCCATGATGCTTAAGAGATGCAAAAATAAAGGGAAACCTCAGGAAAATGGAATTGGAAGGCCAGAAGGTGGCGCTCTCATGCAGTACAGCTCAAGGTCAATTACAGGGAGATCGGTCATGTATAGCCTCCAACAGACGAATCATCAACAGGAAAGAATCGTCGATGACAGGCACCAAGAAGAAAAGATGTAATTGCATCTCCTACAAGAAATCGACTATCTCCGGAACTCAGCCAATGAGAAACTGTCATCACCCCAAACACTCACTTTGTTCCAGTGGTGTTTCCTTCAAAACAATGCCTCTCAGCTTCCCTCCTTTATCGCTATAAAACAAGGTCCTCCTTTAAAAAAAAATTAGTATTTTTTGGCTGCCCTGGGCGCTTGTTGTGGTGCACGGGCTTAGTTGTGGTATGTAGAATCCTGGTTCCTAACCAGCGATCGACCCCAGCCCCCTGAATTGAGACCACAGAGCCTCAGCTACTGGACCTCCAAGGAAGGCTCCTTCTCTGTTTTTTTGTTTGTTTCGTTGTTGAACTTGCCTATGGGTTTTGCTGCAGCTTGCTTGTCCTCAGTTGCAATTCCATGCTATTCCCCAATAAGCCCATCTTTGCTGGCAAAATAACTGTTTTAAGATCCACAGAGGTGCCAGACTTTTGTTCTCAAAACAGCCTTTACAAGGCTTATGTGATTTCATCCCATTTTACGGGGAAGCACAGAGCCTGGGAGCAGTATTCAGTAAACGATGTCTGTCAGACTTCACAACCCATTCCAGCTTGACAGGGCCTTTCAGCTCTCCCAGAATTTCCAAACGTTTGGGACCCCATCATTCTTTGTGGTGTAGGGGCTGTCCTGAATATCATAGGACATTTAGCAGCATCCTTGGTCTTGACTCACTAGATGTGGTAACACATGCTCCCGATTCACAAACGAGCATCCCGACCCTGCGACTCCATGGACTGTCCATTGGGAATCCTCCAGTCAAGAATACTGGAATGGGTAGCCGTTCCTTCTCCATGGAGTCTTCCCAGCTCAGAGATCAAGCTCAGGTCTCCGGCATTGCAGGCAGATTCTTTACTACTGTCTGAGCCAGCAGCGAAGTCCCCATGATGCTTAAGAGATGCAAAAATAAAGGGAAACCTCAGGAAAATGGAATTGGAAGGCCAGAAGGTGGCGCTCTCATGCAGTACAGCTCAAGGTCAATTACAGGGAGATCGGTCATGTATAGCCTCCAACAGACGAATCATCAACAGGAAAGAATCGTCGATGACAGGCACCAAGAAGAAAAGATGTAATTGCATCTCCTACAAGAAATCGACTATCTCCGGAACTCAGCCAATGAGAAACTGTCATCACCCCAAACACTCACTTTGTTCCAGTGGTGTTTCCTTCAAAACAATGCCTCTCAGCTTCCCTCCTTTATCGCTATAAAACAAGGTCCTCCTTTAAAAAAAAAAAATTAGTATTTTTTGGCTGCCCTGGGCGCTTGTTGTGGTGCACGGGCTTAGTTGTGGTATGTAGAATCCTGGTTCCTAACCAGCGATCGACCCCAGCCCCCTGAATTGAGACCACAGAGCCTCAGCTACTGGACCTCCAAGGAAGGCTCCTTCTCTGTTTTTTTGTTTGTTTCGTTGTTGAACTTGCCTATGGGTTTTGCTGCAGCTTGCTTGTCCTCAGTTGCAATTCCATGCTATTCCCCAATAAGCCCATCTTTGCTGGCAAAATAACTGTTTTAAGATCCACAGAGGTGCCAGACTTTTGTTCTCAAAACAGCCTTTACAAGGCTTATGTGATTTCATCCCATTTTACGGGGAAGCACAGAGCCTGGGAGCAGTATTCAGTAAACGATGTCTGTCAGACTTCACAACCCATTCCAGCTTGACAGGGCCTTTCAGCTCTCCCAGAATTTCCAAACGTTTGGGACCCCATCATTCTTTGTGGTGTAGGGGCTGTCCTGAATATCATAGGACATTTAGCAGCATCCTTGGTCTTGACTCACTAGATGTGGTAACACATTCGCTCTCACCACACGAGATTCATTGTAACAATAATGTCTCGGACTTCCCTGGTGGTCCAGTGGTTAAGACTCTGCCTTGCAACGCAAGGGACATGGGTTCGATCCCTGGTCCAGGAAGATTTCACACGCCGCAGGGCAGCTAAGAAACTACTGAGCCCATGCTCTGGAGCCCCTGCTGTTCAACAAAGAGAATAAGGTAGCCCTGGCTCGCCTCAGCTAGAGAAAGACCAGACACAGCCAAGAAGACTCAGCACAGCCATAAATAAATAAACTAATTAAAAAATTTATTGGGAAAAAAGAAACAATGTCTCCAGGGACTTCCTTGGTTGTCCAAGGCTGAGAGCTCCCAATACAGGCAGCCCAGGTTTGATCCTTGATCAGAGAATTAGATTCCACACGCCACAACTAAAAGATCCCCCTTGTCTCAACAAAGATAGAAGATCCCGCAAGCCCCCACCAAAACCCGGCAGAGCCAAATAAATAAATATTTTTTCAAAATGTCTCCCGGGGTCAACAAGTGTCCAAAGAGGGCAGAATGGCCTCCTTATTGAGAATCACATCGAGCTGGCTACACTGCTGTTACTGGGTTAGCTGGTTGCCCTGAAAGAAACATGTCCAAGTCCTAACCCCCTAGAAGCTGTGACTGTGACCTTTTTTTGGACAAAAAGGGTCTTTGCAGATGTAATTAAATTAAAATTTCAGGATGAGATCCTCCTGCATTGTCTAGACAGGTGCTTGTTGGAACTTGCCTATGGGTTTTGCTGCAGCTTGCTTGTCCTCAGTTGCAATTCCATGCTATTCCCCAATAAGCCCATCTTTGCTGGCAAAATAACTGTTTTAAGATCCACAGAGGTGCCAGACTTTTGTTCTCAAAACAGCCTTTACAAGGCTTATGTGATTTCATCCCATTTTACGGGGAAGCACAGAGCCTGGGAGCAGTATTCAGTAAACGATGTCTGTCAGACTTCACAACCCATTCCAGCTTGACAGGGCCTTTCAGCTCTCCCAGAATTTCCAAACGTTTGGGACCCCATCATTCTTTGTGGTGTAGGGGCTGTCCTGAATATCATAGGACATTTAGCAGCATCCTTGGTCTTGACTCACTAGATGTGGTAACACATTCGCTCTCACCACACGAGATTCATTGTAACAATAATGTCTCGGACTTCCCTGGTGGTCCAGTGGTTAAGACTCTGCCTTGCAACGCAAGGGACATGGGTTCGATCCCTGGTCCAGGAAGATTTCACACGCCGCAGGGCAGCTAAGAAACTACTGAGCCCATGCTCTGGAGCCCCTGCTGTTCAACAAAGAGAATAAGGTAGCCCTGGCTCGCCTCAGCTAGAGAAAGACCAGACACAGCCAAGAAGACTCAGCACAGCCATAAATAAATAAACTAATTAAAAAATTTATTGGGAAAAAAGAAACAATGTCTCCAGGGACTTCCTTGGTTGTCCAAGGCTGAGAGCTCCCAATACAGGCAGCCCAGGTTTGATCCTTGATCAGAGAATTAGATTCCACACGCCACAACTAAAAGATCCCCCTTGTCTCAACAAAGATAGAAGATCCCGCAAGCCCCCACCAAAACCCGGCAGAGCCAAATAAATAAATATTTTTTCAAAATGTCTCCCGGGGTCAACAAGTGTCCAAAGAGGGCAGAATGGCCTCCTTATTGAGAATCACATCGAGCTGGCTACACTGCTGTTACTGGGTTAGCTGGTTGCCCTGAAAGAAACATGTCCAAGTCCTAACCCCCTAGAAGCTGTGACTGTGACCTTTTTTTGGACAAAAAGGGTCTTTGCAGATGTAATTAAATTAAAATTTCAGGATGAGATCCTCCTGCATTGTCTAGACAGGTGCTAAATCTAGTGACAAGTGTCCTTATAAGAGGCAGAAGAAACACGGACGCATAGAAGCCAGGGTGAAAAGAAAGGCAGAGACGAAGGTGGCCACGAGCCAAGGAATGCCCGGAACTGAGGCAGGAGGTAGATGCCCCCCACTCCCCAAAGCAAGGGGAAATTCATTCCCAGTGGACCGAAACGCCAAGGCGAAAATGGCAGGACCATTAAGGGAGGGGGCTGGGCCCTGCCCAGGTCACATATTTCTCATTCTCAAAGTCAGGAGACCTCCTCCACCACACATGAGCAGGCTCTTCAGAGGTCAAAGGGGAAGGAGGTCAAGGGATACTCTACTCAGTCGCCTTTTCAGGAGAATCTACCTGGACTAAAAGATGCCTGTGCACACACAGGAGGATCCTGAGGTACACACCCAACGTGGACTGTGAAGCAGGCAAATCAAGACGACTGGCCAAAGGAAACCCGGAAGAAATGCCCCGTAAAAGTCATTCACACTTCCACGAGGGTTCGAGTCAGCAACTCTTTCTCTGAGTCCGCCCCTACGTCTATCTACATGCACTGGACTCTTTTTCCTCTTTAAAGCATTGTTTCTTATTTTTAATTATTTTCTTTTTCTTTTTAATAAATACTGGACTTGTTTGACTACTTTCCATCTTTGTGGGAATCCTTTTCTGCAAAGCCGAACTGGCCCAGTGGCTAAGATTTCATGGCACCGCGGTGACCCGGCCGCCGTCTCCGGCCGGGAACCCAAGCCCCGTTCAAGCTGTTTTTAGGATGAGGCCTCCTGAGGTCAGAACCACCAGAAGTTGGAAGAGGCAAGGAAGGGTCCCTCAAACTCCTAGAGGAAGGGAAGCGGCTGACACTTCGACTTCTGCCCCTGGCTTCAGGAAGACCTGTGAGACACTGCGCTCCTGCTATTTTAAGCTCCTTAGTTTGTAGTCTGTTGTTACTGCAGCTCCACTAAACTAATTTCTCCACTGCGGCGGGCACGTGAACTTGGCCGCGCGACTCCGCTCCCTCCCCGATGGTGCTCAGGTTCTATTTCCGGTGCAGTTCCCCTGCTGTGATGGTCCATTTACTTTATTTCAATGGATGCAGTTCCAAGAACTCCCTTTGCTGAGGCCTGCAGACCCCTGCGGTCACCCAGGGAAGGAAAATAGCCCTCTATTGTGTGCCTGTTCATTCTTCCGATGAGAAGCCCCCATGAGCCTCTGAGCACAGCGCTCCAGGAGATGATCACCCAGAAGGGAGAGGTGACCCCCCCAAGGCCAACCCCCTGGAGAGGCTCAGAGCCCACTTTGGTCCTGAAGCCTGAGTTCTGTCCCCTTGCCCAGGCTTCAGTTTCGCTTTCTGTGAAACAGGGATAGAGCGGTGCCTTTACCAGTCATCCGGAATCCTGGAGGACTGTCGTGTTTTTGAAATTGGGAATTTTTTAGATCTTAGGGAGGTAACGGTGAAAACTGCCGTGTGCTGATATCCCTGGGTCGGGGGTGGGTGGAAGCCTTTAGGCAAAGGGGTAAACAAAAGATCAATAGGGCTTTCCAGGTGGTGCCCGTGGTAAAGAACCTGCCTGCCAATGCAGGAGACATAAGAGACACAGGTTTGAAGCGGGTTCGATCCCTGCATCAGGAAGGTCCCTTGGAGGAGGGCACAGCCATCCACCCACTCCAGTATTCTTTTTTTCTTGGCCACTTCTATTGGTCTTTCATTTATTTATTTTCTCTGTTCTTTGGCCTGTGTGGGCCTCCCATCGCAGTGACCTCTCTCACTGCAGAGCACTGGCTCTGGACACATGCGCTCCAGAGCTCTGGCTCAGTAATTGGACACATCGGAATACCCCAGTATTCTTTTTAGATTTATTTTATTTATTTTTTTGGGGGGGTGGGGTGGGGAGGGAGAGGAGCAGGCGGGCTACTTCTATTGGTCTTTCATTTGTCTATTTTCATCCATCTTCATTCTTTGGCCCATGTGGGCCTCCCATCACGGTGGCCTCTGTCGTCGCAGAGCACCGGCTCTGGGCGCATGCGCTCCAGAGCTCCGGCTCGGTAATTGGACACATCGGTCCAGCTGCTCCGCGGCACATGGGATCCTCCCAGGCCAGGGATCGAACCGGCGCCCCTTGTACTGCAAGGCGGTGTCCTTACCCACTGGACCACCAGGGAAGCCCTACCCCAGTATTCTTTTTTTTTTTTCTTCCACTCCAGTCTTCTTGCCTGGAGAGTCCCATGGGACAGAGGAGCCTAGTGGGCTACAGTCCATAGGGCTGCAAAGAGTCAGACACAACTGAAGCAAGGAAGCAGCAGCAAGGCTTAATAAGAATCCCTGGGCCTTCCCTGGTGGTCCAGTGGGTAAGGACACCGCCTTGCAGTGCAAGGGGCGCCGGTTCGATCCCTGGCCTGGGAAGATCCCACGTGCCGCTGGACCGATGTGTCCAATTACTAAGCCGGAGCTCTGTGCACCCAGAGCCGGTGCTCTGCGACGACAGTGGCCACTGTGATGGGAGGCCCACAGGAGCCAAAGAACAAAGACGGATGAAAATAGAGAAATGAAAGACCAATAGAAGTGGCCCGCCCGCCCCCCTCCCTCCCCAATCCGCTCCCCTCCCCGCCAAAAAGAATCCCTGATCACTGAACACAGCTTGGGTCAGTGCCAGGGAGGTGGTCCCTCCAACGGAGTACAGACACCACCTAGAAAAACGTGGGTCTCCAGAACCCCTGGGATTTGGGCACTTCAGGATCCCAGAAGCGTGTCTCTGGAAACTGTGGGGGAGTTAGAAGAGATTGCTATGCACCACGTGGGTCTTAGTTCCTTGACCAGGGGTGAACCCCGTGGAAGCGCGGAATCTTAACCACTAGACCACCAGAGAAGTCCCTTGTGAGCTACTGAGATTTAGTCAGGGCTCAGTAAACTTGGCAAGATGGAGGGAGGAGGAGAGAGAAGGCAGGCAGAGGGAGGAGCAGGCGGAGAGGAGTGGTGAGGAGATGGAAGGGGAGAGGGAGGGGAAGGAGGAGCAAAGGGGGAAGTGGAGGAAGGCCAAGGGGGGGGGTAAAACTTGAAGGAGGGATGGAGAATGGGGGAGCGAAGAAGGGGAGGAAGCTGGGGAAGCAGGGGAAATCAGGGCAATGGAGAAGAGAGAGGAGGAGTTTAAGGAAGACTGGAAGGGAAGGGAGAGGCTGAGGAAGGGGGCAAGCTCTCTGCCCAGATGTGTGAATGAATGAATCTCAACTCCAGCAAGTGTGACAGCTTTGGGCCTCAGTTTCTTCACCTGTAAAATGGGGGTGATCACAAGAGCACTCCCTGGCAGGATAAGAGGGCAGCTGTTGTTCCAGGATACTACTGACCCCTGACTGTGAAAGCAGGGGGCCAGTGGCTGGCTCTGGGCCTGTCCTCTGAATCTGCCGCCTCATCCCCATTTCACCCACCCTAGGCGGCCTCGGAGACCAAGGACGGCATGGGTGGGGGAGCGCCTGCCCAGTCCTGGCCTCTGACTGGTGCTGGAAGCAGGCGCTGGCTGCTTCCCAAGGAGAGAGCTGAGAAGGTCGGCCAAGCAGGGTAGAAACAAGCAGGGGTGGGGTGGGCAAGGGGGCAAAGGAAGGGGGAGCTTGGAGAGAGGGTTCCAAGTCAGAAGCCCGCATGGGCCCACTGCCATCACAGCAGGCCCCAGGAGCCAGTGGAACAAGAAGCCCCGAAGGAAGGTCCTCTGTCTTGGCCTCACTGTCCCTGCCTGCCTCCTGCCTGAGCTTCTAGGAGCCCAGGACGGAGCAGCCACAGCCTGAGGATCTTCAGTGAGCAGCTCCAGGTCAGCCAGAGAACAGGGTGGTGGGCAGCGAGGTCAGCACGGCCCGCACCTGATCATGGGGAGGGCTTTAGGGCTAAAGGCTCTGGGTGAACCTTTAGGACTCTGGGTTGCAAATAAAGGGCGCTTCCTGTGGAAGAATTAGGACCTGGTGTATGGATTTTATCCTCCTGGGCTGCTGGGGTGTACGGTGAGACTTGACTCACAAGATTTGGAGATACGGATTTGGAATTAGTTGGGTCCTTGGAATATCTTTAAGACCTTGGAAGGGGCTGGATATTCTGGAACCCCTAGGCTGTGAGTTTAGGACTCCCCAGGTCCCTGGAATGTGTACTTAAAACCAAAAAGGCTTTAGGGATTAGATTTAGAACAAGCTGGGACAAGACCCAGTACAGGGAGGCCCTGAGTATGAACTAGGGCTTTCTAGTCCCTAGAGGTTGGAATTCTGGTTGCCACGCAGGGTGTCGGCGGGGAGCGCCGGAAAGTCACGCCTCTTGCCTAGGGACGCACAAATTTCCTAACCACCAGGCTGGGAGGGAAGCTGGGAACCAGAAGAGGTTTGGTAGTCATGGAGACAACAGCCGTTCTCGCCGGGGCGTTCTAGCCCCCGAGTCTCGTTGGCCTTCGTCACTCTGGCCAGGAGCCTCTCTCTATGGTCGTGGCCTCCGGATCGGGGCGGGCCTTTAAGCCTTACAGGCCCGGGAAGAGTCAAGCAGTGAAGGGAGGGGGCGGGGCCTAGGATGCAAAGTGGGCCCGGAAGGTGGAGACTGGGCCAAAGCCTGGGGGCGGGGTCGGTGGCCTGGGTGGAATTAAGGCTGGGAATACTGCGAAACCCGAGAGGGGGCGGGGCTTGCGTTTCACGGGCGGGGCCTGGTCATGGTGGGCGGGCACGCGTTTGTGGGCGGGGCCATAGGACAAACCTAGGGGTCGAACCTGGTGTAGCGCGGCGGGGCTCTGGAATGGAGCTAGCGCTTACGGGCGGGGCCAGAGTTCCATCCTGGGGGCGGGGCCAAGTGAGTGGCGGAGGAGCGGGTAGAGGCGGGACCTGGAGGAAAGCTCAAGACCTGGGTCTGTGGTGGGACCCAGGTGGAGGCTAGGCTGTGGGTAAGTCGTTAGGGCGACGCTTGGGTCCAGGGTTCCGCTGCTAAATCGAGACATGAGGCAGGGCCTAGCAGCGACAGACGGAATGGAAGACTGTGTCTAGGGGCGTGGAGATAACACTAATCTCTAGCAGAAAAGCCTGGGCCGGGCTTGGAGCAAGGAAGTCCACGCCCAATTTGGGGTGGGGCGGAGCCTGTCCGAGACACGTCCAATCCCAGGCCTGGGGGTGGGGCTTGGCCCGAAGCGGGAGCCGAGCTCGACCCGGAGGCGGGGTTGGGTTGGCCGTGAGGCGGGCTCCTGGAGGCCAGCGGCCTCAGAGCTCTCCGGCTCCCCAGGATGCGGGCTCCAGGTGCAGGTTCGGCCTCTGTGGCCTCGCTGGTGCTGCTGTGGTTGCTCGGACTGCCGTGGACCTGGAGCACAGCGGCGGCGCTCGGCGTGTACGTAGGCGGCGGCGGCTGGCGTTTCCTGCGCATCGTCTGCAAAACCGCAAGGAGGGACCTCTTGTGAGTGCTGCCCGGGCCTGGTCCGGGGGCTGGGGTCGGGGTCGGGCCGCGTGTCCACGGGGGGCAAAGAGAGGGGGTTTGCAAGGGCGGCTTGGGGAACCCTGAAGGCTTCGGTGAGAGAGGGTTTGGAGGCTGGGGGCGGGGTTTCGTGGGGGCGGGGCTACGGGCGGCCCTGGGGCCGAAAAGAGTGGATTTGGGGACTCGAGGGCACCTGCCGGCGACAGCTGGAGGATCTCTGTAGGGAGAGGAGTAGGTTTTAGTGCCCTTGAGGCTGCGGGGGTGACCTCAGGGAACTGGACGGCAGCTTGGGGGTGTTCGGGCAGCGAGTAGGGCTTAACAGAGCTGAGACTGATCGGGAGGCTCTGCCTGTTTGAGGGGGTTCCTGTGGGGCTTTGGTAACTGGCGGAACTCTGGGGGCTCCTCAGGGACTCTGGTAGGTCCCTAGGGGATTTCAGGGGCACTTTCTCCAGGAGGGTGAAAGGGCTTCCCGGAGGCATGGGATTTTAGGGTCTTCTAAGCGTCTTTGCCTCCATTTACAGGCTTCTCTGTAGTGGGATGCTCTTTGAGAGTTTGAAGTCCTGTGCGTGACTTTGGGGGTTGTTCAGGGCCTGGCGAGATGTTTCTGTGTATTCCCAAACTTGCCTAGGGGTCTCTTGTGACTGTCTCTCTCTGGAGGGCATTCGGGTGGTGTTCCCAGGCATCCTTGGAAGGTCTCTGGGCCGTCTATGCGGCGCTTGCTCAGAAAAACTGTTGGGAGCCCTTCTGGAGTGAAATAAATGTTCCTGGGCATTCCACCCAGAATCTTAGGGACAACCTCCGTGTAGAAGTCCGTGAGCACTTGCTATGGGTCTGCCAGTCTTGGTGCCCAGGAGGAGATGGGAGGACTGATCCACTGGAAGGGTGAAGAAACTGAGGTTCTGTGAGCAACAGGGATGGTGTAGATCTGGGAGAAGCGCTTCTGCAAATTGACTGGTTCCGAACCTTCTAGAATCCGTCCTTTCCTTTCTACACCCTAGTCCCTGCCCCTGCCTTTCTGATATGCAAGCCAGACTGCTCTCTCCTCACACACTTTCCACGACCTCCATCCTTTGCAGAGGAGAAGACTCAGCCTCCAGCTGTGTCCTTGGGGCGCTGCCTGTCTGTTCCCTGCCCACTGGCCACGCCCCACCTCTCCACAGGTTCACCTGGGCTCGGGATCAACTTCCCTTGTCAGGCTCAGGCTGCTTCCTCTGCCTGAAACATGTGCGTGTGTGCACTCAGTCAGTTGGTTGTATCCAACTCTTTGTGATCCCACGAATGGTGGTCCACCAGGCTCCTCTGTCCATGGGATTTTCCAGGCAAGAATACTGGAGTGGGTTTCCATTTCCTTCTCCAGGGGATCTTCCCGACCCAGGAATCAAACCTGTGTCTCTGGGGGCTTCCCTGGTGGTCCATTGGGTAAAGAGTCCGCCTTGCAGGGCAAGGGGCACCAGTTTGATCCCTGGCCTGGGAAGATCCCATCTGCCGTGGAGCGGAGGGACTGGTATGTCTAATTATGAGCCAGCGCTCTGGAGCGCGGGGGCCCAGAGCTGGTGCTCTGCAATGAGAGAGGCCACTGCAGTGAGAGGGCCACAACAGGCCGAAGAATAAAGCTGGATGAAAAATAAATAAATTAAAAAAATCAATTTAAAAAAAGGCCAAAATTAAAAAACAAACAAACACTTGTGTCTCCTGCATCTTCTGCATTGGCAGGCAGATTATTTTTTGCCATGGAGCCACCTGGAAAGCCCACTGGACCTCTTTTTTTTATTTTTTTTCTGCCTGGTGACGGCTTATGATGCTGCCTCCCTCCGGGGACGCTCTGGTGAATTTTCCTGGGCAGCACCACCATGGCTCCTCGTTACTCTGAGCATCTAGGCCACGTGAGCTGTCTGACTGTGTCCCCAGCCTCCCTCCCTTTCCTTCGTCCCTCTTCCCACTGCACTGGCCCCGCTTGCTGTTCCTTCTGCCCAGATCCCTCTTCCTCCCCTCTTTAGTTTCACCATGGGTTAAATGCCCCCTCCTCAGACAGCCCTCCTCTGACCTGCTGGCTCTGTAGACCCTCCCACCCTGTGGCTTCCTGGCAGGATAGCCAGAATTGACCTGGGCTCCCGCTGTGTAAGGCACTATGGGAAGCATGGCTTCTTCCAGTCCTCCCAGCCACCTTGAGAGGTCAGTACTCTCTTGTCCCATCTCACAGATGAGCAGACTGAGGCCCAGCATGGCTCGGTCACTTGCCGAGGATCACACACCTGGCCGATACAGGGGACAGGATTTGAACCCAGGCAGTGTGTCTCGGGAGCTGGACCTGTAACCACGAGCAGCATCGGTCACTTATCATTATATTGTGTGTCTGCTTTCTTGCCTTTTAACTTTGGGGTGTCTTTCGGCCGCCCACCCCCACCGACTGAACTGTGGGCTCCTGGCGGCAGGCAACGTAGGCAGAGACTGTGGCGCTGTGGCCTTCACCTCTTATCAGGGTGACACCTGGTAGGAGTGCAGCATATATTTTTTTGGCTGGCAGGCTCTACTGCCTTCCTTGGGCTCGCTCCACAGAGGAGGGGCTATGCATGCCCAGTTTTGTCTCCCCGAAGACAGGACAGGAGCCCACAACCCAGAGCTTGACACACTTTCTGTAGGAAGCCGCCTGGAAGACTGCACCACCTTCTGGTCTTCATATGTTTGTAGGATCCCTTTCCTTTGAGGGTGGGCTGGACCTGGTGACTCATTTCTGATAAACAGACTATAGTAGAAGCACTAGGGTACTTCTGTGATCAGGTAATCAGAGACCATGCCTTCCATCTTGGATGCTCATTCATGGGTCCTTACACGGCAGCCCCTAAGGCAGCTCTTGCCTGAGTGAACTTGAAAGTGGATTCTTTCCCAGTGAAACCTTGAGATGAACACATGCCCAGCCAACAGCTTGATTTGCAAGAGACCCAGAGCCAGAACCGCCCAGCTAAGCTGCTCCAGAATTCCTCAGACTGAGATAGTGAATGTTTGCTGTTTCCAGCTGGTCGCTTTGGGGGGAGGGTAATTTGTTACACAGCAATAACTAACTAATACAGCTTGTGTAACACCCTCTTCCCACTCCATACCAGTGTTCTTGTGTTCTCACAGCCCTGTAAGGAAGGAATGCTTGCTCATCCCATTTTATGGTGGATGAACCAAAGCGCAAAGAAGGCAGGTCATTTGCCCCAAAACGCATAGCCGGGGAGGGGCAGGGCCCTGGAGTCTGTGCTCTTAGCTGCTGTGGTGAGCCGGGGTCGGGATGGAGGCTGCTGAATTTAGAACCTGGGTTCCGAACTATTTAAGCACCCTGTCCCAGTTCTCCCAACCCGTCCTCTATTTTCGTCCTGACATCTGATCACATTCATTCCTTGTTTATTTCTTCCTGCCCCGGTGCCCTGGAACTCAGGATGAAAACAGGAGGGGGCAGAAGGAACAGAGGGACAAGAAGAGGCCTCAGGAAGGGCCCAAAGGCAGACAGTGGTCTCTTTGTCCCCAGGGTGGGGGTGGCTTGTGCTGCTGCCAGGCAGGGCGGCCCGGGCATGAAGTCCACTGCCCGCCCGCGTGGGTGTGCTCCAGAGAGGCTGGGGACAAGGGCAGGAGGGACAGGCCAGGCGGGCTGGGCCCCGATGTGAATGCTCAAGTAACCTGAGCATGAGCCTTGGGGGCCTCTGTTTGCGTTCTTTGCCGCGTTGTCCATGGACAGGAAGCGCTCGCGGCTTCCTGGGGTTCCCTTCCCCTTGGTCTTCATATGTTTGTATCCCTTTCCTTTGAGGGTGGGCTGGACCTGGTGACTCATTTCTGATAAACAGACTATAGTAGAAGCACTAGGGTACTTCTGTGATCAGGTAATCAGAGACCATGCCTTCCATCTTGGATGCTCATTCATGGGTCCTTACACGGCAGCCCCTAAGGCAGCTCTTGCCTGAGTGAACTTGAAAGTGGATTCTTTCCCAGTGAAACCTTGAGATGAACACATGCCCAGCCAACAGCTTGATTTGCAAGAGACCCAGAGCCAGAACCGCCCAGCTAAGCTGCTCCAGAATTCCTCAGACTGAGATAGTGAATGTTTGCTGTTTCCAGCTGGTCGCTTTGGGGGGAGGGTAATTTGTTACACAGCAATAACTAACTAATACAGCTTGTGTAACACCCTCTTCCCACTCCATACCAGTGTTCTTGTGTTCTCACAGCCCTGTAAGGAAGGAATGCTTGCTCATCCCATTTTATGGTGGATGAACCAAAGCGCAAAGAAGGCAGGTCATTTGCCCCAAAACGCATAGCCGGGGAGGGGCAGGGCCCTGGAGTCTGTGCTCTTAGCTGCTGTGGTGAGCCGGGGTCGGGATGGAGGCTGCTGAATTTAGAACCTGGGTTCCGAACTATTTAAGCACCCTGTCCCAGTTCTCCCAACCCGTCCTCTATTTTCGTCCTGACATCTGATCACATTCATTCCTTGTTTATTTCTTCCTGCCCCGGTGCCCTGGAACTCAGGATGAAAACAGGAGGGGGCAGAAGGAACAGAGGGACAAGAAGAGGCCTCAGGAAGGGCCCAAAGGCAGACAGTGGTCTCTTTGTCCCCAGGGTGGGGGTGGCTTGTGCTGCTGCCAGGCAGGGCGGCCCGGGCATGAAGTCCACTGCCCGCCCGCGTGGGTGTGCTCCAGAGAGGCTGGGGACAAGGGCAGGAGGGACAGGCCAGGCGGGCTGGGCCCCGATGTGAATGCTCAAGTAACCTGAGCATGAGCCTTGGGGGCCTCTGTTTGCGTTTCTTTGCCGCGTTGTCCATGGACAGGAAGCGTCCTCGCGGCGACGGCTTCCTGGGGTTCCCACCCTTGTGGCTGACCCTTTCCCCATGGCTGTAGCACGAGGAACCTTTCATGGGATATTTTGGGGGTGCTCTGTCAAATTCATCCATGGGAAGCTCTTAGAGGAGAGCTGGGCACACAGTAGGGGCTCAGAGTGTTGGTGCGGATGCCTTCAGGCAGAGCTCCTCGTGGTTAGGAGCCCAGTGGCTGGAGCCGGAGCATCTAGCTAGCCCATGGAACATCACCCTCTGGGTCCCAGTTCCTTCATCTGTAAGAGTACACCTTGTGCAGCGCCTCTCCCTCAAGAAAACATGAATTGAGCACCTGCTGTGTGCTGCCTGGGCCCTTCGCCTCCCATGGGGTACATGGGGAATGTTTGATAAATGCTTTAGGGCAAGCTTGAGGAGGAGCAGAGAGACCCTGCTAGGAGACCTGGGTCTGGGTTTTCTGTCTTCTATTTGCTGTGTGACCTTGGATGTGTCCATCCATCTCTCTGAGCTCCCATCTCATCCACGATCTGGCCTGGGGGTGTTAGAACCCTCCTTTGGAGGGTGGCTGTCAGATTAACTCGGTAAACACTGAGGCTGCTTGTTGCAGTCACTGTGTTTATTAGTTGAATGGTCAAGTATCAGGATCCGACCAGAGAAGTGGGTGTGTAACGAGCTACCTTTTAACATGTTTTCTAACTTTTAACATTTTACATTTTCAGTTATTTTTTTTTTTCAGTAGTAGTTAATACGTAGCACAAGTACAAAAGTCAAATCTTAGAGAGGGCTTGGCAGCGAATGTGGCCCTCTCTCCACGGCCCTCAGTCCCAGGTCCCCCTCCTCAGAGATGTCTCTTGTCTCTTTCCAGAGATACAGTTACAGAAATATTTGTAGGGACATCCCTGGTGGTCCAATGGCTAAGACTGTGCTCCCAGTGCCGGCGGCCTGGATTCGATCCTTGGTCAGGAAACTAGATCCCACCTGCCTCCACTAAGAGTTCACGTGCTGCAGCTAAAAGACCCCATATGCCGCAGCCGAAGATCTCGCTTGTCCTAACCAAGACCCAGTGCAGCCAAATAAATAAAGATGTTGAAAAAGAAATGTATGTAGACCTCTTTTTCTTTCTTTTAAATATTTGGCCACACCCCCATGGCCTGTGGGACCTCAGTTCCCCACCCAGGGGTCGAACCCCTGCCCCCTGCATTGGAAGGCCGAGTCTTAACCACTGAACTGATGGAGAAGACCCCCACACACCCTGTGTTCCTGGTGCTCACCCGTGGCCACATGGTCTTCATCATAGTCTTCACTCAGGTTTTCTTCCTTCTCTCCACTTTCACTTGAAATTTTTACTTTGATGAAAGTCATGCAAGGGGCAAGATGAAAGATGCTAAGCCTGCTACCTCGAGCAGCAGCTGCCCGCTCACCCTCGACCTGCATTTTCTCTTCCCTGTCGGGAGTGACTCTCAGCTCTTGTTTGAATCCTGTGGACTACACCTGCACCTCTCCGAAGGGCTCATGGGACTGTCTTCATTTTTGCACATTGAGCGTTGGTCTGTCGTCTCCCTCTGTGAGGGAGGAGGAAGCAGCATCCCTTTCTACCCCGTCCTCACTTTCTTCTGTCCCTGTGCCTGTTGTACCCATGCCTGCCCCCCACAGACACCCAGACACACATGTTTCCCCATCTCTTCACTGTCCCAATATTATCACAGTAGATGCTCATTAGTTGTGGTGGGTTTGTTCTGCAGAACTGCTGCAAACATTGAATGAGCAAATACTGAACAGTTGTTCCTAGGGAAAACACAGGGTTAGGTTCCCGCAAGCCTCTGATCTCAACATTTTCATCAGCCAATCAGTAGATCATCTTGTTTGATATGTGTTCCATTTAAAGACACCTCACTTAATGTATATTGTTGATTTATTACCATTGAAATCACTACCAACAGCACGATGGCTCACAGCTGAACAAACGTATCTACTAGGCGTCTCTTCTCTTGAATGTACATCACAGCCTTCTTGTGCTTAGGAGCTCTAGCCGTCACCTCAGCGTTGTGCCGAGGGCCCACTGTAACCAGGAAAATCACTAACAAGATGTAAAAAAGTTACAAACTGTGGTGTTTGTGGTCTTTAGTAGACTTCCAAAAGGATGCTTGTTTACAGTATGAGCTAAACAACTTTATGTATTTTCTCTGGAGTTATCCTTTTTTTATTAAGAAATGCATTTTATTCCTTTCTTTATATTTTTGGCTATTCCAGGTTTTCACTGCTGCCACAGCTCTTCTCTAATTGCAGGGAGTGGGGGCTCCTCTCTAGTTGAGGTGAGCAGACTTCTTGTTGCGGTGACTTCTCTCGTTGTCTCGTTGTGGAACTCGGGCTCTAGGGCACACAGGCTTCAGTAGTTGTGGCACAGGGGCTCCATCGTTGCGGCTCCGAGGCTCTAGAGCACAGGCTCCATCGTGGTTGCTCACAGGCTTAGTTGCTCCGCAGCATGTGGGATCTTCCCGGATCAGGGATTGAACCCGTGTCTCCTGCATTGACAGGCAAACTCTCCACCACTGAGCTACCAGGGAAGCCCTCTCTGGAGTTATTGATTGCCTTTGTATTTGTTAGTTTTCTCTGTATTTACCTCTACTTCAAGCCCAAACTCCACACGTTTGTCTCTCTCTTCTCATATTTATGGCATCAGATAGGCTTTCACGTTCACCTCTGTGGTGCCGTCTGTCTTGCAGCCTCCAGTGGCCCCAGGCTGCGCTCACTGCCCTCCCCACCCAGGTGCGGCCGTCACCCCAGCGCTGCTCCTAAGCCGTCTTCTTGAGGATTAGCATCACTTTTTGTTTTGGGCTGGATACCCTGCTTCTTGGATCCCTGGTAGTCCTCTTCCTGGGTTTATTTTTTTAATTAGTTGGAACACATCTTTATTAGTTTTGGGAGAAATTATGCATGGGACTTTAATTTTTGAGACTCTCCATGTATGAAGATACCTTTTTTTATTTTTTTTTAGCTTTTTTTTGGGGAGGGGGCGGGTGCGTTTGGGAGAGAGGGGGGCAGGCGGGCCACTTCTATTGGTCTTTCATTTCTCTGTTTTCATCCATCTTTGTTCTTTGGCCTGTGTGGGCCTCCCATCACGGTGGCCTCTGTTGTCGCAGAGCACCGGCTCTGGGCGCATGTGCTTCAGAGCTCCGGCTCAGTAGTTGGACACATGGGTCCAGCCGCTCTGTGGCACATGGGATCTTCCCAGGCCAGGGATCGAACCGGCGCCCCTTGTACTGCAAGGCGGTGTCCTTACCCACTGGACCACCAGGGAAGCCCTGAAGATATCTTTTTTTTTTTTTTTTTAAACTTGTAAAGCTTTCTTTTTTTTTTAAACCTTTTATTTATTTATTTTTGGCTGTGCTGGGTCTTTGTTGATGTGTGGGTTTAGCTGCTCTGTAGTATGTGGGATCTTCCCGGATCAGGGATCGAACCTGTGTCTCTTGCATTGGCAGACAGGTTCTTATCCATTGAACCACAAGGGAAGCCCCTGAAGATATCTTTATCTTCACCTTCATACTTGAGTGATGGTCTGGAATAGACTTCTAGGTTGGATATTATTTTCCTTCAAAATTGAAGGCATTTCTTTTTTTGTTGTTTTTTAAATTTATCTATTTTTTAAAAAAACTTTTAACTTTTACAGAGTTTTGTTGTTTACAGATATGTATGTTCTCAGATTAGTCATATGTATATCCCCCCCATCCCACCCCTTCAGATTGTCATACAGCACCCATGAAGGATCTGCTTTTCTCACAGAGCAATGACTATAGCTTTTTTCTTCACATATGATAGTACAGGCCTTCAAGCTACTTCCTTTACGCCTCTCACCCAGTGTTCCTTCCCCTGAAGGCATTTCTTATTGTCTTCTCACCTCATGGTTATTGTTGAGAAGTCTAAAACCCTCTGGCTCCTGATCCTTTGTCTTGATCTGTGTTTTTGTTTTTTTTTCTGGAAGCTTGTGGGATCTTTTCAGACTGGTGGGCTGTTTCCATCCATTGTATGAGCTGTTGGTGGGTCTCAGATCAAGAAAGCTTTTTGAATGTTATCACTGGTGATTTCCTCACCTTTATTTCCTTTGTTGTTCTTGGAACTCCTGTTACTGAGTGCCTGGAACATGTCTAGCTTGATAACTATTAATTTTTTATTTTTAAAAAACATTTATTTATTTGTTTATTTAACCACACTGGGCCTTAGTTGCAGCATGTGGGATCTAGTTCCCTGGACTAGGGGTTTAACCTGGACCCCCTGCATTGGAAATGTGGAGTCTTAGCCACTGGACCACCAGGGAAGCCCCGATAACTATTTATTGAATGAATATGATATTGGATCTTCTGGATTCATTCTATAATTTTCTCATCTTTTCTCTTTTATTTCCCATCTCTGTCTTTTTAACCTATTTTCTATGATATTTCTTCAAGTTATCTTGTAATCCTTCTATTAATGTTTAACTTAGACATCACATTCATAATTTTTATTATGGTTCTTATTTGTTCAAATTAATAGACCATTTGTATTGACTTTTAATTTTTTTCTTTTTTATAAAGAATTCATTGTTTATTATTTTTAGGTTTTTATCAGTTTAGTTTTATGAGAAAAGATGGGGGAACTAAGATCTCACATGCCGTGTGGTGCAGCCACAAAATAAGGATACAAAACTAAAAGCAAACAAACAAGCAAACCCTTTGCTAGCCATTTGAGGGGATGCAGGGCCGCGTGAGGATCAGCCAGTGTCAGGGCACTCAGTCTCCTATCTCTGCTAGGAGATCGGCAGTGACTTCTCCCATTTACCTTGAGGGTCCTTCCTCATTCTTCTCAGCAGAGATACCATTCCTGCGTAGCTTTCGGGTGTAAGTTCGAGCTGATGTTCATCTAACCCCTCACCTACTGCAGGATGCTTGGGCTCCCTCCAGCCTTCTGCTCAGAGCATCCCAGGTGGCTCAGTGGTAAAGGATCCGCCTGCCTGTGCAGGAGCAGCAGGAGACCCAGGTTCAATCCCTAGGCCGGGAAGATCCCCTGGAAAAGGGCATGGAAACCCACTCCCGTCTTCTTGCCGGGAGAATCCCATGGACAGAGGCCCATGGCAGGCTAGAGTCCGTGAGGTCATTCAGAGTTGTACAGGACTGAGCACATGCTTCCGTCTTTTGCTCATTAGAAGCGACAAATCAGTAATGCCCTTTCATTTCCCTCATGTGACTTTAATGGGCCAACATCAGTATATGATTCAGGGGAGTGATTGAGGGCCGTGGAGAGACATTCCTGACCCTGTGCTGTGTCTTTCCCATCTCCGCTTCACTCACGCTTCTCCCCCGCAGGCCTTTGCTGGCTCTTAAACCCGCCGATCTCCTTTCTGCCTCCAGGTCTTTCCCCTCGTGGGGCCCTCCACCTGGAATTCTTTCCCTTGAGCTTAACCTACGGCAGATTTCTCCTTATCCTTCAAAGTCCAGCGCAAATGTGCCTTCTTCAGCCAAGGCTCCCTGGCCCCCAGGGGGTGAAGTCTGGTCCTGGATGGGCTTGATCACATCATCTTTCTTGCTTTTTTCCTTAGGAAACCTAGAAGACTATCATGGTTTTTGTTTGCTTTCTCTTTGATTCTCAACTGTCAACCCACAGCGGCAGGGATCACACTTACCTAGGTCACACCGACCCCGTTCCTGTCTTGATGTCCAGCGTATGGTGGTCCTCCCTGGAGGTGCTCTGCCTGTGTGGCTCAGATCCTCTGGGGAGGTGTTCTCTGTGGGGAGGCTTTGGCAGCCAGTGGTGGGAATCCCCACGAAAAGCAACATCAGCAGTCAAGCACCTTTATCGCCACGTGCAGTGGGGTATTGGGACGCGAGGTGGCTTCCGGCTGATCACTGTGTGTTCAGCATGTTATCATTGACCCAGGTTCCTTCTGCCTCTCTGCTGTGGCCTCCAGTTGGTTACCCTCATGGTCTCAGATGGGCTGCTGTGGCTCCAGCCATCACAGCCTGACAGCCTCCCCGCACAGAAGAAAGGGAGCATGGGCCTCCCAGGTCCCACGTTGCATGGGGTGTGAAAGGGGCTCGTGTGATGACAGGGGTCTGTGACGTGGGCAGGGATGGGGTCAGAGTCTGGGGCTTCCCTGGGGGCTCCGTTGGCAAAGAATCTGCCTGCAGGGCCTTCCCTTGTGGTCCAGTGGCTAAGACTTCGAGCTCCCAATGGAGAGGGCCCGGGTTCGATCCCCAGTCAGGGAACTAGATTCCACATGCCGCAACTACAAGTTTGCATTAGAAGCGACAAATCAGTAATGCCCTTTCATTTCCCTCATGTGACTTTAATGGGCCAACATCAGTATATGATTCAGGGGAGTGATTGAGGGCCGTGGAGAGACATTCCTGACCCTGTGCTGTGTCTTTCCCATCTCCGCTTCACTCACGCTTCTCCCCCGCAGGCCTTTGCTGGCTCTTAAACCCGCCGATCTCCTTTCTGCCTCCAGGTCTTTCCCCTCGTGGGGCCCTCCACCTGGAATTCTTTCCCTTGAGCTTAACCTACGGCAGATTTCTCCTTATCCTTCAAAGTCCAGCGCAAATGTGCCTTCTTCAGCCAAGGCTCCCTGGCCCCCAGGGGGTGAAGTCTGGTCCTGGATGGGCTTGATCACATCATCTTTCTTGCTTTTTTCCTTAGGAAACCTAGAAGACTATCATGGTTTTTGTTTGCTTTCTCTTTGATTCTCAACTGTCAACCCACAGCGGCAGGGATCACACTTACCTAGGTCACACCGACCCCGTTCCTGTCTTGATGTCCAGCGTATGGTGGTCCTCCCTGGAGGTGCTCTGCCTGTGTGGCTCAGATCCTCTGGGGAGGTGTTCTCTGTGGGGAGGCTTTGGCAGCCAGTGGTGGGAATCCCCACGAAAAGCAACATCAGCAGTCAAGCACCTTTATCGCCACGTGCAGTGGGGTATTGGGACGCGAGGTGGCTTCCGGCTGATCACTGTGTGTTCAGCATGTTATCATTGACCCAGGTTCCTTCTGCCTCTCTGCTGTGGCCTCCAGTTGGTTACCCTCATGGTCTCAGATGGGCTGCTGTGGCTCCAGCCATCACAGCCTGACAGCCTCCCCGCACAGAAGAAAGGGAGCATGGGCCTCCCAGGTCCCACGTTGCATGGGGTGTGAAAGGGGCTCGTGTGATGACAGGGGTCTGTGACGTGGGCAGGGATGGGGTCAGAGTCTGGGGCTTCCCTGGGGGCTCCGTTGGCAAAGAATCTGCCTGCAGGGCCTTCCCTTGTGGTCCAGTGGCTAAGACTTCGAGCTCCCAATGGAGAGGGCCCGGGTTCGATCCCCAGTCAGGGAACTAGATTCCACATGCCGCAACTACAAGTTTGCATGCTGCAGCTAAAGCTTGCACATGTTGCAACTAAAGTTCCCACGTGCTGCAAGGAAGACTGAAGACCTTGTATGCTGGACCCTAGTCCTGCGCTGTCAAATAAATGCTTTAAAAAAATCCACCTGCAATGCAAGAGACTGCCGGCAGCACAGGAGATCCAGGCTCGAGCCCTGGGTCTGGAAGTTCCTCTGGAGAAGGAAATGGCAATCCACTCCAGTACTCTTTTTTAAAATGTATTTATTTTTGGCTCTCCTGGGTTTTCACTGCTGCCGCAGGCTCTTCTCTCGTTGCAGGGAGTGGGGGATACTCTCTAGTTGAGGTGAGCAGGCTTCTTGTTGTGGTAACTTCTCTTGTTGTGGAACTCAGGCTCCAGGGCACACGGGCTTCAGTCGTTGCAACACTCGGGTTCCATTGTTGTGGCTCCGAGGCTCTGGAGCCCAGGCTCCATTGTTGTGGCTCAAGGGCTTAACTGCTCTGCAGCATGTGGGATCTTCTCAGATCAGGGATCGAACCCGTGTCTACTGCATTGGCAGACAAACTCCTTACCACTGAGCTCCCAGGGAAGCCCCCACTCCAATACTCTTGCCTGGAGAATTCCATGAACAGAGGAACCTGGTGGGCTACATACAGTCCATGGGGTCAAAGAGTCGGATAGGACTTAGCGACTAAACCGATGGAGTCAGAGCCAGGTTTTGAGAGCTTTGAACACTGAGCAGAAGAGAGTCTTATGTTTCCAGGGAATGGTTCTGAGCAGGCAAGCAGCACAGCCAGGCTGCATAAACCAGGTTCCCATTTGGGGCAAGAGTGGATAGGACTAGGATAAACAGAGCACCAGCTCCCGCACAGAAGAAAGGGAGCATGGGCCTCCCAGGTCCCACGTTGCATGGGGTGTGAAAGGGGCTCGTGTGATGACAGGGGTCTGTGACGTGGGCAGGGATGGGGTCAGAGTCTGGGGCTTCCTGGGGCTCCGTTGGCAAAGAATCTGCCTGCAGGGCCTTCCCTTGTGGTCCAGTGGCTAAGACTTCGAGCTCCCAATGGAGAGGGCCCGGGTTCGATCCCCAGTCAGGGAACTAGATTCCACATGCCGCAACTACAAGTTTGCATGCTGCAGCTAAAGCTTGCACATGTTGCAACTAAAGTTCCCACGTGCTGCAAGGAAGACTGAAGACCTTGTATGCTGGACCCTAGTCCTGCGCTGTCAAATAAATGCTTTAAAAAAATCCACCTGCAATGCAAGAGACTGCCGGCAGCACAGGAGATCCAGGCTCGAGCCCTGGGTCTGGAAGTTCCTCTGGAGAAGGAAATGGCAATCCACTCCAGTACTCTTTTTTAAAATGTATTTATTTTTGGCTCTCCTGGGTTTTCACTGCTGCCGCAGGCTCTTCTCTCGTTGCAGGGAGTGGGGGATACTCTCTAGTTGAGGTGAGCAGGCTTCTTGTTGTGGTAACTTCTCTTGTTGTGGAACTCAGGCTCCAGGGCACACGGGCTTCAGTCGTTGCAACACTCGGGTTCCATTGTTGTGGCTCCGAGGCTCTGGAGCCCAGGCTCCATTGTTGTGGCTCAAGGGCTTAACTGCTCTGCAGCATGTGGGATCTTCTCAGATCAGGGATCGAACCCGTGTCTACTGCATTGGCAGACAAACTCCTTACCACTGAGCTCCCAGGGAAGCCCCCACTCCAATACTCTTGCCTGGAGAATTCCATGAACAGAGGAACCTGGTGGGCTACATACAGTCCATGGGGTCAAAGAGTCGGATAGGACTTAGCGACTAAACCGATGGAGTCAGAGCCAGGTTTTGAGAGCTTTGAACACTGAGCAGAAGAGAGTCTTATGTTTCCAGGGAATGGTTCTGAGCAGGCAAGCAGCACAGCCAGGCTGCATGGAGGAGGAAGGCGCCTTGGGGAGGAGGGTTTGGGACAGCCAGGCAGGAAGTGGTCTGGTTCCCAGACATTGGGAATGGAGACGCACAACCCTCTCCCCGCATGAATAGGGCACGGGGTGAGAGCAGTAAGGAAGACAGCCGAAGGTCAGGGATGAAACAGAGCATCTCAGTTTCTTGCGACTGTCACATCAAAGTAACACAAACTGGGTAACTTATAACAACAGAAATGTATTTGTGGAGGCCTGAAGTCTGAGGCTTCCCAGGTGCCACTTGTGATAAAGAACCTGCCTGCCATAAGAGACATGGGTTCAATCCCTGGCTCGGGAAGATCCCCTGGAGAAGGAAATGGAAACCCACTCCAGTATTCTTGCCTGGGAAATCCCATGGACAGAGGAGCCTGGTGGGCTACAGTCCATGGGGTCACAAAGGGTCAGACAGGACTGAGCACCACCCAGTGCAGGAGACACAGGTTTAGTCCTTGATCCGGGATGATCCCACATGCCCCAGAGCAACTAAGCCCGTGTACCACAGCTACTGAGTCTGTGCTCTGGAGCCAGGGGGCTGCAACTACCGAGCCCACCTGCTGCAGCTACTGAAACACTGCCCCTGAAACCTGAGCTCTGTAACAAAAGAAGTCACTGCAGTGAGAAGCCTGCGCACCGCAACTAGGGAGTAGCCCCTGCTCGCTGCAACTAGAGAAAAGCCGCTTCAAAGACCCAGCTCTACCAAAAATAACTAAATAGATAAACTTGGCTTTTTGGGCCACTTCTATTGGTCTTTCATATCCATCTTTGTTCTTTGGCCCGTGTGGGCCTCCCATCGCAGTGGCCTCTCTCGCTGCAGAGCACCGGCTCTGGGCGCATTCGCTCCAGAGCTCCGGCTCGGTCGTTGGACACATCAGTCCAGCCGCTTCACAGCACATGGGATCCTCCCAGGCCAGGGATCGAACCAGTGCCCCTTGCACTGCAAGGCGGTGTCCGTACGCACTGGACCACCAGGGAAGGCATAAAATTTATTTTTAAAAAAGAGGAAGTGGCATGAAGAATACAACATATGCAGGAGAGTCTGGGATCACGTTTGAATACTTCAACCAGGGTGGCTGGCATGGGGCACCCTGCACCGGTGGCCAGTGGAGAAGGAACCAGCCTTGCAAAGGTTAAGAAGGAAGACCTGTTCTAGGAACAGAGGGAACAACAGGTGCAAAGCGTGGAGGCAGGGCGCTCCTGGACAGAGTAACGATGAGTCCTTAATTTAACCTTTTTTCTTGGTCGGGCACTTGATACACTTGACAGGTGTTAGGCCGAGAATCCCATTGCTCCCCCAGGTACAGAGATCTTGCTGTTCTGGGCCTTGCTTCCTGTGTGTAAAGAGGGTAAGGGCAGTATCTACACTTTGCTGAGCTGGAGAAAACTTTAGAGGTTGTGACGCTTAGCCTCCTGATTCCAAGTAAGGAAACCGAGGCCCAGAGAGGGCAGGGTCTTGCCCAGGTGTCACAGTGGGTAGGTGGTAGGGTAGGATTTCAATCAATGCCATCAACTCCCGGCCACTTCCTCTTTCCTCTGGGCTCTGCTGGGACTCAGAGCTCTGGGGCAAACACTTGAGGAATCAGTGTTTGCGCAAGGCCCTCAGATGATGTCTTGCCCCGTCTCCAAGAGACCACCGCCCCCAGGGGATTTCCTGTTCTGGCCCCACTCCTGGAACATGTTTGTTCCTCTTCCTTGCAAGGTGGGTATGAGTCAAGTTGCCGGGCAGATAAATGTTTTTGATTCACATCTATCCTTAGAGAAAAGCCGCTTCAAAGACCCAGCTCTACCAAAAATAACTAAATAGATAAACTTGGCTTTTTGGGCCACTTCTATTGGTCTTTCATATCCATCTTTGTTCTTTGGCCCGTGTGGGCCTCCCATCGCAGTGGCCTCTCTCGCTGCAGAGCACCGGCTCTGGGCGCATTCGCTCCAGAGCTCCGGCTCGGTCGTTGGACACATCAGTCCAGCCGCTTCACAGCACATGGGATCCTCCCAGGCCAGGGATCGAACCAGTGCCCCTTGCACTGCAAGGCGGTGTCCGTACGCACTGGACCACCAGGGAAGGCATAAAATTTATTTTTAAAAAAGAGGAAGTGGCATGAAGAATACAACATATGCAGGAGAGTCTGGGATCACGTTTGAATACTTCAACCAGGGTGGCTGGCATGGGGCACCCTGCACCGGTGGCCAGTGGAGAAGGAACCAGCCTTGCAAAGGTTAAGAAGGAAGACCTGTTCTAGGAACAGAGGGAACAACAGGTGCAAAGCGTGGAGGCAGGGCGCTCCTGGACAGAGTAACGATGAGTCCTTAATTTAACCTTTTTTCTTGGTCGGGCACTTGATACACTTGACAGGTGTTAGGCCGAGAATCCCATTGCTCCCCCAGGTACAGAGATCTTGCTGTTCTGGGCCTTGCTTCCTGTGTGTAAAGAGGGTAAGGGCAGTATCTACACTTTGCTGAGCTGGAGAAAACTTTAGAGGTTGTGACGCTTAGCCTCCTGATTCCAAGTAAGGAAACCGAGGCCCAGAGAGGGCAGGGTCTTGCCCAGGTGTCACAGTGGGTAGGTGGTAGGGTAGGATTTCAATCAATGCCATCAACTCCCGGCCACTTCCTCTTTCCTCTGGGCTCTGCTGGGACTCAGAGCTCTGGGGCAAACACTTGAGGAATCAGTGTTTGCGCAAGGCCCTCAGATGATGTCTTGCCCCGTCTCCAAGAGACCACCGCCCCCAGGGGATTTCCTGTTCTGGCCCCCACTCCTGGAACATGTTTGTTCCTCTTCCTTGCAAGGTGGGTATGAGTCAAGTTGCCGGGCAGATAAAATGCGAATTTAATTCTGATTTCTTATCGGTAGTGCATACCTCCCTGGGGACAGAAATAGCAGCAGTTTATTGAAAACCTAGGACATGTCAGGCCCTGGCCTTTGAAGTCTCCATCCATCTCTTTGATCTCTCAGTGACCTGGAAGGCACAGGATCTTATTGACCCCATCAACCAGGAGGGATGTACCCACCAACGTCCCCTCTACGGGCGTCCTGGAGCTTCCCTAACAATTTACCACAATCCTGGTAGCTTACAACAAAGTTCTGGAGACGAGAAACCCGAAGTCAGTTTCTGGGGGCTCCAGGTGTCTTTGACTGGTGGCTGCATCACCCCAGTCTCTGCCTCTGTCCTCACAGGGCCTTCTCCCTTGTGTCTCTGTGTTCTCTTCTTTTTTTAAGTCAGTACTTCTTGGCCATGCGCATCGTTGGCATGCATGGTCTTAGCTCCCCAAGCAAGGATCCAACTCACACCCACTGCGGTGGAAGTGTGCTGTCTTCACCCCCAGACTGCCAGGGGATGTCCCTCTCTCTTCTTATAAAGATGCCTGTCATTGGGTGAAGGGCCCACCTCAGCAGTCAGGATGACCTCATCCCATACTTGCCTTAATTATATCTATGATGACCCTGTTTCAAAATAAGGTCACAGTCCAAGGTTCCAAGTGTACATGGATTCTTGGGGACACTTCAAAAACTATACTTACACAGGCAGGAGAGACTGGGCTGCATTCAAGTCAGCCTGTGGGATACCAGCTGAGCTGGAGAAAACTTTAGAGGTTGTGACGCTTAGCCTCCTGATTCCAAGTAAGGAAACCGAGGCCCAGAGAGGGCAGGGTCTTGCCCAGGTGTCACAGTGGGTAGGTGGTAGGGTAGGATTTCAATCAATGCCATCAACTCCCGGCCACTTCCTCTTTCCTCTGGGCTCTGCTGGGACTCAGAGCTCTGGGGCAAACACTTGAGGAATCAGTGTTTGCGCAAGGCCCTCAGATGATGTCTTGCCCCGTCTCCAAGAGACCACCGCCCCCAGGGGATTTCCTGTTCTGGCCCCCACTCCTGGAACATGTTTGTTCCTCTTCCTTGCAAGGTGGGTATGAGTCAAGTTGCCGGGCAGATAAAATGCGAATTTAATTCTGATTTCTTATCGGTAGTGCATACCTCCCTGGGGACAGAAATAGCAGCAGTTTATTGAAAACCTAGGACATGTCAGGCCCTGGCCTTTGAAGTCTCCATCCATCTCTTTGATCTCTCAGTGACCTGGAAGGCACAGGATCTTATTGACCCCATCAACCAGGAGGGATGTACCCACCAACGTCCCCTCTACGGGCGTCCTGGAGCTTCCCTAACAATTTACCACAATCCTGGTAGCTTACAACAAAGTTCTGGAGACGAGAAACCCGAAGTCAGTTTCTGGGGGCTCCAGGTGTCTTTGACTGGTGGCTGCATCACCCCAGTCTCTGCCTCTGTCCTCACAGGGCCTTCTCCCTTGTGTCTCTGTGTTCTCTCTTCTTTTTTTAAGTCAGTACTTCTTGGCCATGCGCATCGTTGGCATGCATGGTCTTAGCTCCCCAAGCAAGGATCCAACTCACACCCACTGCGGTGGAAGTGTGCTGTCTTCACCCCCAGACTGCCAGGGGATGTCCCTCTCTCTTCTTATAAAGATGCCTGTCATTGGGTGAAGGGCCCACCTCAGCAGTCAGGATGACCTCATCCCATACTTGCCTTAATTATATCTATGATGACCCTGTTTCAAAATAAGGTCACAGTCCAAGGTTCCAAGTGTACATGGATTCTTGGGGACACTTCAAAAACTATACTTACACAGGCAGGAGAGACTGGGCTGCATTCAAGTCAGCCTGTGGGATACCAGCATTCTCTTCCCATTCTCGGCCCTGTCTCCAGTGCAGGGATTACACTGGACACCATAGATGGACAGACAGATGGGGTGCCTGGTCCCTGGAAACCGAGAATTGAGGAAACCCACAAAGGAAGACAGCTGTTTCAGATTGTGATCATTGCTCAGAAGGAATAAAACGATATGGAGGGAAGGGCTGGGAATGTAACAGTTACCCACTGTCGTGTAACAAATGACCCCGGAATCCAGGGGCTTAAAACAGTGCTTGTCTCCTGTATCTAGGCTTCCTTACAACTCAGTCCTGGACTCCCAGGGCCAGCGTCCTGAGAGACGGGGAGAGTGAGAAGGCAGGAGGGGCCCTGCGTGCTGGGGGAGGGTGTGCCCTCTTTGTGCCCTGGTCCCAGAAGTCACACAGCATCACTTCCGCCACGTTCTCTTCCTTAGAAGCAAGTCCCTCTGTCTGCCCTGCTCGAGGGGGCGGGACACAGAACCCACCAGATGCCTGGGGCTGGGCTGTGCTGGTCACGGGGAAGACATTTGATTGAAAAAAACAGTGGACGCTTTTGGAGGGTTAAACTATTGTTTCTTTTTTTTTTTTTTTTTAATTTAGGGAATTCCCAGTGGTTAAGACTTCATAAAATTATCTTATTTTAGTTTTTTATTTAGAAGTTTTATTTTAAAATTTTATTTTATTATTTAAAAAAAATCTGTATTAAAAATATTTTATTGTGGAAAATTTCAAGCCTGCGGATATAGAAAGAATAATGTAATAAACCCATGTGCCCATTCTCACCCTTTGTAATCTTCATATGATTATTTCCTCATCTCCACTCACTTCCTCCTTTGTGTGAATCTCAGTGGCACAAGTTTTCATCTGCTAGTTTTCCAGGGTGTTTCTGGAAGGGAAGGACCTTCTTTTTTAAAAAAATTTGTTTTATTTTTTTTTTGCTTTCATTTTTTTATGAACAGTTCTTTTTTTTTTTTAATGTTTAAATTTTATTTATTTTCATCGATCTTTATACTTTGGCCAGTGTGGGCCTCCCACTGCAGTGGCCTCTCTTGTTGCAGAGCACCGGCTCTGGGTGCATACTCTCCAGAGTGCTGGCTCGTAATTGGACACACCGGTTCAGCTGCTCCACAACACATGGGATCCTCCCTGGCCAGGGATTGAACTTGTGCCCTTTGCACTGCAAGGCGGACTCTTTACCCACTGGACCACCAGAGAAGCCCTGGGACACCCATTTTTAACCTTGCCACAGATAGTCTTCATGAGTCTGGTTCACTGATTTTTGTAGTAAAATCCATATAGCTTACCATCAGCAACACTGAACGCATCCACAGTGCTGTGAAACCGTCCGCTCTAATTCCAGCACACTTCTGTCCTCCGAAAAGGAAGCCCTGTCCCCATTAGCAGTCTCTCCCCATTCCTCCTCCCCCAGCTCCTAGGAACCACCACTCTGCTCCATCTTCCAGGGTCTTTTTTTTTTTTTGAAATTATTTTTTTCTGGGTGGGAGGAGGGAGGAGGATTGGGGAGGGAGGGGGGCGGGCGGACGGGCCACTTCTATTGGTCTTTTTCTTTGTTCTTTGGCCCGCGTGGGCCTCCCATCACAGTGGCCTC
The DNA here is from genome assembly GCA_022376925.1 of Tragulus kanchil. Classification (NCBI taxonomy): domain Eukaryota; kingdom Metazoa; phylum Chordata; class Mammalia; order Artiodactyla; family Tragulidae; genus Tragulus; species Tragulus kanchil. The sequence continues at coordinate 16,074,314 of JAIOJX010000029.1, read as the reverse complement.
TGTTGTCGCAGAGCATCGGCTCTGGGCGCATGTGCTCCAGAGCTCCGGCTTGGTAATTGGACACATTGGTCCAGCCACTCTGTGGCATGTGGGATCTTCCCAGGCCAGGGATCAAACCAGTGCCTCTTGCACTGCAAGGTGGTGTCCTTCCCCACTGGACCACCAGGGAAGCCCCCAGGGTTGTTTTTGAGGTGTAATTTCCATATAATAAACTGGACCCATTCTAACTGTTTGGGTGGGGCTTGGGTGTCACACCCAGGTAACCAACACCATCAAGATATGGAACATTCCTGGGCTTCCCTGGTGGTGCAGCCGTTAAGAATCTGCCTGGTCATGCAAGGGAGGCTGGTTTGATCCCTGGTCCAGGAAGATCCCACAGGTGAAGGGACCCCGTACACCACAACTACTGAGCCAGCACTGTAGAGCCCTTGAGCCCCAACTACTGAAGCCCACATGCCCTGGAGCCAGGGCTCCACAACCAGAGAAGCCACTGCAATGAGAAGCCTGGGTACCACCCATCCAGAAGAGCCCCCTCTTGCCACAACTAGAGAAATGGCAGCACAGCACCAAGACCCAGTGCAGCCAAAAAGAAATAAACATTTTTAAAAGTTGGAATCATAATAGAAAAAGATATGGAGCATTCCCGTCTCCCCAGGGACCTCCCCTGTCCTTTGTTGTTTGTGTCCCTGCCTCCCACCCACCCCCCGTTGATCTGGTCACCTGTACGCTGTCCGTGCTCACTGTTTCAGGGATGGATGATGGAAAGCGTGCCTTTGTACCGGCTGCCAGGACGGGGCAGCATGCTGGGCTCCGGGTTGAGGGGTGTGAATACAATCCTTCCACCTCTGTTTACTGAGCACCTGCTATGTGCCTGGATCCTAGTCAAATGTAGAGGGTGTCGCTCCTCTGGGCCCTCTCACCAGGCTGCTACAAATAGCAGCTTTCATGAAGAGAACCTTCCAGCGGGAGACGTTCACTTCTAAGGACCCACTCAGCCACCAGGAGTAACAGGAAAGGCACGCAAACGGACCTGGTGGGCAGGAATCTGCCCGGGACCCCTGGTCCTTGTTCTTCACGTCTGTCCCCATTGGTAGCCCCCAGACGGAGAGGCCTTGCCCCAAGACTCCACTCACATATGGAGCCCCTGCTTTTGCCGAGGATCTGACCAGGGCCTGGCCAGCTGCTGCCTTTGGTTACAAGGTTCAGGTCCAGGGTGGGAGCCCCGGGCACCTCGCTCCCTCCAGGTGTATCCTACGGGATTATTTGTGGCAGGCTCACTACACTCCAAGAGGGTGAGCCTTGGCCTGTCTCCTCCATTGCTGTTTCTCTTGGGCCTAGAATGAAACAGACAGCGGTCCTGTCCAGGAGGAGCGGGGAGAGGCAACCCAGCAGCAAACAGTGAATGAAAAAACTGCATCTGGCCTCTGACAACCTTAAGTCCATGTTAAAAAGAAGAAGGCAGGGATGGGCCTTCCCTGGTCGTCCAGTGGTTAAGACGTCAAGCTTCCACTCACTGCAGAGGATGTGGGTTTGATCCCTGGTACAGAACTAAGATCCCACATGTTGCGTGGCGTGGCAATAAATTAAAAAATAAAATAAAAAGAACAAAGCAGGAGGGAGTTCTACAGTGACCCAGTGATTAGGAGTCAATGCTTTCATTGCCATGGCTCAGCTTCAGTCCCTGGCCAGGAAAGGGATATCCCATAAGCCAGGCGGCGCGGCCAAGAAACAAAACAATGAAGCAGGAACCAGAGAGGGAGGAAGAGGGGGTGATGCAGTAGTAGATGGGGGCCCAGGAATGGCCACCTGAAAGGATGGCCTCTGAGCCAAGACCTTACAGAGGTGCTCACTGTTTCAGGGATGGATGATGGAAAGCGTGCCTTTGTACCGGCTGCCAGGACGGGCAGCATGCTGGGCTCCGGGTTGAGGGTGTGAATACAATCCTTCCACCTCTGTTTACTGAGCACCTGCTATGTGCCTGGATCCTAGTCAAATGTAGAGGGTGTCGCTCCTCTGGGCCCTCTCACCAGGCTGCTACAAATAGCAGCTTTCATGAAGAGAACCTTCCAGCGGGAGACGTTCACTTCTAAGGACCCACTCAGCCACCAGGAGTAACAGGAAAGGCACGCAAACGGACCTGGTGGGCAGGAATCTGCCCGGGACCCCTGGTCCTTGTTCTTCACGTCTGTCCCCATTGGTAGCCCCCAGACGGAGAGGCCTTGCCCCAAGACTCCACTCACATATGGAGCCCCTGCTTTTGCCGAGGATCTGACCAGGGCCTGGCCAGCTGCTGCCTTTGGTTACAAGGTTCAGGTCCAGGGTGGGAGCCCCGGGCACCTCGCTCCCTCCAGGTGTATCCTACGGGATTATTTGTGGCAGGCTCACTACACTCCAAGAGGGTGAGCCTTGGCCTGTCTCCTCCATTGCTGTTTCTCTTGGGCCTAGAATGAAACAGACAGCGGTCCTGTCCAGGAGGAGCGGGGAGAGGCAACCCAGCAGCAAACAGTGAATGAAAAAACTGCATCTGGCCTCTGACAACCTTAAGTCCATGTTAAAAAGAAGAAGGCAGGGATGGGCCTTCCCTGGTCGTCCAGTGGTTAAGACGTCAAGCTTCCACTCACTGCAGAGGATGTGGGTTTGATCCCTGGTACAGAACTAAGATCCCACATGTTGCGTGGCGTGGCAATAAATTAAAAAATAAAATAAAAAAAGAACAAAGCAGGAGGGAGTTCTACAGTGACCCAGTGATTAGGAGTCAATGCTTTCATTGCCATGGCTCAGCTTCAGTCCCTGGCCAGGAAAGGGATATCCCATAAGCCAGGCGGCGCGGCCAAGAAACAAAACAATGAAGCAGGAACCAGAGAGGGAGGAAGAGGGGGTGATGCAGTAGTAGATGGGGGCCCAGGAATGGCCACCTGAAAGGATGGCCTCTGAGCCAAGACCTTACAGAGGTGCAGGGGGAGCCACCATGTGGGTGTTGGGAGAAGAGTGGTCCAGGGAGCAGGCAGAGCCTGTGCAAAGGCCCTGAGGTAGAAGTGTGGCAGGTGTGTTCAAGCCACAGCGAGGAGGCTGCAGTGAGTGAGGAGGGGGAAACGTCTGGGGAGGGTGGGGGACGAGGGTGGGTGTCCATCACCGTTGGGTCTTTCTGGGCAGAGCGCACAGTAGGTGCTCACGCTGTGGGGATGAATGGAGTAGCTGTGCCCCGGTGCTGGCTGCAAGAGAGGGCAGGCGACACTGGGTTCTGGGTTCAGGCAAGAATAAAGTCTGACTCTTTGCAACCCATGGACAAGCCATGGGATTCTCCAGATAAGAATGCTGGAGTGGGTAGCCTGTCCCTTCTCCAGGGACCCTCCCGACCCCAGGATGGAACCCCAGTCTCCTGCACTGTGCCGTCTGAGCCACAGGGGAAGCCCAAGAATGCTGGAGTGGGTAGCCTGTCCCTTCTCCAAGGGATCTTCCTGACCCAGGGATTGAACCAGGGTCTTCTACATTGCAGGCAGATTCTTTACCAGCTGAGCTACAATGCAGTTATCCAGTTTCTGTTTACTGAGCACCTATGGCATGCTTGGCCCCTTGGCTGCTGCAGATATACCTTCCCTGACTGCTCACAGCCCTGGAGGGAACGGACTTACAGCTGGTTGGCTCACACAGATTGATGGGAGTTGGGGCAGAGGGGTTAGGGAGGGCTCTTGGGGGGGAACAAGAGAAGATTGCTTGAGCCCAGCCAATGCCTGATCCAGACTGGCCCCACTGGGGGTTGTGATGGAGGAGCAGTGGGCACAGCACAGGGCCTGAGCCCTGGAAGGCTTCCTGGGGGAGGTGGCAGGAGGAGCCACCCAGCGAATGAGCGGGTGTGTAAGGTTGTGCACAGCTCAGTGTGTATGCAGGTGGCATGTGTGTAGGTGCTATCGTTCAGCCAGGTCACAAGGGCCAGAGAATCCTCGTCCCTCCCTAGGGGCGGCTAGAGGGGCCTTCCAGGAGCTCTCAGGATTCGAAATTTAACCCAGATAGAAAGTGTCCTAAATCTCATCAGAACCCCAACCCCTTGTTTTGAAAAAACTACAGATGCAGGTGGCTGTGTGGATCCCGTCCATTCTTTCCTCTAACAGACCTTCCCTGCCCACTCAGGACTTTGTCTTCCTCCAGGGCCCAGGTTCCAGCCTACCCCAGGGCCTTTGCACTGGCCATGCACTTAGCTTTATACCCACATCACTGCTTTTCACGTCTGAGGCCCTGCACTGACCTCACCTACCTGGCTGTCTCCAGGGCCACCCATCCCCTGCTGTGACCCCCGACACTCTGACTGCATTATCTGTCATGGCCTTGTCATCATCCCGCATTTTCCTCAGACTCACTCATGTATGTAGAGGAGTTTCTCTCCTTAAAAGACTGTGAGCCTCCAAGGGTTAGATCTCGCCGTCTCTGAGCCAAGAAAGTGCCCAGCAGGCAGTCGGCGCTGGTACCAAAAAGATAAAAAAATCCTGAAACGAAACAAAAATAAAGCCAATTAGATCTTCCAATTAAAGTATAAATAAAACCAGTTGGAGCTTCAAATTGAATTTAAAAAAAACAAAACAAAACATAATAGGCCCTGATACACATCAGTTGCCTTCATGAATCAAGGAGGGAGGGAGCGAATGAATGAATGAATGTTAGCGAATGAATGAATGAATGAATGTTAGTGCCGAGGTCTGCCGTGGACCTGTGGAGTCTGGGGGTACCAGGACGCCACTGCAGGGAACAGAGTAAGCAGCAGGTCCCAAAGGAGGGCTCTGATGACCAAGCTGATGGTAAAGCTGGTGGAACACAGTGGCCAGACGAAGCCTAAAGACGGGGCAGAGTCAAGAGCACCTGCCCTCATCGGGACCCGGCAAGCTGCTGCAGCAAACAGGTCCTCCCTCGTCAGTGGCTTAACCCAACACCAAGTTCCCTCTCAGAGCCAGGGTCTCTAGATGGGGGGCCGCGAGCCAGATAAAGCCAGGAGACAAGTTGTTCCTGAGCTCCTGCACTAGGAACTCCTGGCTCTCTCACTTCTGTGGTCGAAAGCCATTTCTGTTTGCTTAAAACAATACAAACGAGTTCCGGTCTCACCCGTTTCATAGCCTGGCATCAGCGATGGCTGCTCATCTCTACAGGGTCCTTCGGGAACCTGGCTCCTTCTCCTGGGGCCCTCCTTTCTCCTGGGGCCGCGGTCCCCTTGTGCCTGCTGGCAGGTGGGGACAGAGAAGCAAGACATCTGCCATCGGGGCCCCACACTGGCCTGTCTCCTGGCCCCACCTGGGGCACAGGCGGCTTCCCACTCTGGGTGGGGTGTCTCTGCTGCACGGTTCAGCCCTGTGAAGCATGAGGCCATTGAGTGACTTGGGAGGGCCATTGACTGACCCTTGGGAGGGCCATTGACTGACCCTGATCAGGGGTGGACGCCAAGGCCCAGCTGAGGCAGGCGGGGCGTGAAGAGTCCAAGCTGGAGGCCGTGTGGGGTCAGCGGGGAGTCCTCTGGACGTCCCAGGAAGGACTAATGGAGGACGGGGCCCTGGTTCCCTGAGGGGCGCCGAGCAAGCTGTGATGGAAGACACAGAGACTTTGATTAACACTGCGTGGCCTGGCCAGCTTTGAAAATCATCCACCTTCTGGGCAGGTCGATTAATGGCCCTTTGCCCTTAATCTCCCAAGAGAAACCCAGCAACCCAAGGGTCCGTTTTGAGCCCTCGTCCTCCTTGCGGATACTGGGATCTTTCCCTCTGGATACTGGGATCTTTCCCTCTGCTTTCTCGGGGGGATGCTGAGGTTTGGGGAGGTATCCCGGGGCGGTTAGGGCCCCCGGTGACACCGTGCCCTCTTCCCCTCTCCCAGCGGGCTCTCCGTGCTGCTGCGCGTGCGGCTGGAGCTGCGGGGCCACCAGCGCGCCCGCCACACCATCCCGCAGATCTTCCAGGCGGTGGCCCGGCGGCAGCCCGAGCGCCTGGCGCTGGTGGACGCGGGCAGCGGCGCCTGCTGGACCTTCGCGCAGCTGGACGCCTACTCCAACGCCGTGGCCAACCTCTTCCGCCAGCTGGGCTTCGCGCCGGGCGACGTGGTGGCCCTCTTCATGGAGGGCCGGCCCGAGTTTGTGGGGCTGTGGCTGGGCCTGGCCAAGGCGGGCGTGGAGGCGGCGCTGCTCAACGTTAACCTGCGGCGGGAGCCCCTGGCCTTCTGCCTGGGCACCTCGGGCGCCAAGGCCCTGGTCTTCGGAGGGGAGCTGGCGGCGGGTGAGGCAGGGCGTGGGAGCCTCTTCTCCCTGGGGGTCTGGGGCTGCTCAGGACGGGGAGAGGGTGCTTCCCCAGCCCAGGCAGGGGGACCTTGCCCATCTTCGACCGTGACCTCTGTTTTGGGCCTCAGCGGTGGCCGAGGTGAGCGGACAGCTGGGCAAGAGCCTGGTCAAATTCTGTTCTGGGGACGTGGGGCCCGACGGCATCTTGCCGGACACCCAGCTGCTGGACCCGCTGCTGAAGGAGGCCTCCGCAGCCCCGCTGGCGCAGCCCCCCGGCAGGGGCATGGATGGTGAGTCCAGTGGATCCCCCGCCCGCGCCCGTCCGGCCCCTCCTCCACCCGGCCAGGCTCCCGGCCCCAACACATGATCTCCCTCAGATCGGCTCTTCTACATCTACACCTCGGGGACCACGGGGCTGCCCAAGGCCGCCATCATCGTGCACAGCAGGTGAGGGGCCGCGGGCGCTGGCTCAGTGCTGGAGAACCGCTCCAGGGCGTCTCTACAGCCGGACCCCCTGCCCCCCGGCCCCAGCTCCTGGTGGGGGTCTGGTGGGCATCTGGATCTCAACCGGGTAAAGCCCACAGCCCCTCTGAGGACACGGGGCTGCCTGCTGTCCCTCCTCAGCCTCCTCCTGCCCCTAACAGCCCTCCTTTTCCTGGACACCATAGGACATCCCAACTCAGACCTCCCCAGGGCCAAACCTCCCTGGACCCGCCTTGGCCCGCAGAATAAAAGCCACATTCGCGTTGTGCGGCGCCTGCCACTTCTCTGATGTCATTTTCCTCCTCCTCTCCGCCCCTCGCTCGCTGTCTCCTCAGCTCTTCACACTTCCTCACACCTGCCAGGACCTTCTGACCTCAGGACCTTTGCCCATGCGCTGCCCCTCCCCAGCCCGCCCCACAGCTCCTCAGCAGGTGTCAGCACAGGTGTCACCTCCTAGACAGGAGACCCCAGGCTCCCTGGCTTTGTCCCCTTCAGTCTCTCTTGGTCGCTGTTATATCCCTCGTGGCACCAAGCACCGTTTTCTTTGTTGCATGTTCTTCTCCAGCCAGCCTGTGGTAAGAGCCCTAAGAGTGGAGCTGGCACTGCTTAGGACTCTGCTATGTCCCCAGGACCCAGCACGCTCCCCTCCTGCGACTCCCTCGCTCTCTCGGGGGAATGTGGGCCCCAGCCCCTGCACTCCCTGACCCGCAGGTACTACCGTATCGCGGCCTTTGGGCACCACTCCTACAGCATGCAGACGGCGGACGTGCTGTACGACTGCCTGCCTCTGTACCACTCGGCAGGTACCGCAGGGCGGCCCGGGCGGGAGACGGGGCGGCGGAGCCCGGGCCCCCTCATCGAGCCCAAATTTGCAGGGAACATCGTGGGCGTGGGGCAGTGTATCATCTACGGACTGACGGTGGTCCTCCGGAAGAAGTTTTCGGCTAGCCGCTTCTGGGATGACTGCGTCAAATACAACTGCACGGTCAGGCCCCGCCCCTCTCGTCCAGGCCCCACCCCCTCTTACACCCCACGGTACCCGCCCACCTGTTCGCCTTTATGGCCCTGAATGGCTGCCTCCCAGGGATGTGGGGGGTTGGGAGGGGGCAGTCAGTGCTTCTCGCTCGATGTCCAGCCAGAGGCTAAACCTTCCACATGTAAGCTCATGGTATTTTCACAGCTGCTTGGGAGTGGGCAAAGGCATCATACCCATTTTGCAGGTGGGGAAACTGAGGCTTCTAAGGCAGCTGGGGTTGGACATAGACTACCTGAGCTCCTTAAGGCGCTGCCTTCCTCACTCTCTGTGCCTGAAAGGTATTCCCTGCTGGTGGCTGCAGGCAAATGGGTGCGGTCACCGCCCTGAGCTGGTGAAGGCCACAAAGTCCAGGACTTCCTGGTGGGGTGAGCTAAGGCAGACGTGGAGGGAATCCACTGTCACGCAGAACAGGTAGGGGTTAAAACAAACCTCTTCCTCCCTTCTCCCCTCCACAGTGCGAGGAGACAGGCCGAGGGTTTCAGTGCCCTGATGGGGGTCGAAATACAGGTCCTAGGAATGGGAAAGGGGTGTGTCCAGGCACTGACAGATTGGCAGGTGCTGACCCCGCCTTGAATGGGGAGGGCCCAGAGAGGTTCAGCCACTTGCCTGGATCACACAGCAGGGCCGGCCGGGAACTCTGCCTTGGCATCCTGGGGGACCCCGCAGGGCGAGGACCGTGACTTGCGGCTTCTGAGGAGCTTATGTTCTGCTTGGAAGTGAGGGGATATTGAGGGAAAATTGCTAATCTGAATCTTGGAGTAGAACAGAGTCCACTTTATTCACTTAATTTTGAGAGTCACAGATGTAAAAGTGGACAGAAACGTTTAGGGGATTCCAGGTACCCGTCACTCAGCTCTGGAGGAGATCCGATACCCTGATACGTCAGTAAAACCTCGGAAAGATGAGGCTTTTTTTCTAACCGAGGTGAAATTCACGTAAGATTAGCCACGTTAAAGTGGACACTTTAGTGCTATGCAGTCTATTTACTGCGTTGAATCATCACCTCCCTGCAGTTGCCAGACCTTTCCATCTCCCAGAGGGAAATCCTGGCCCCGGCGGCCGTCACTCCCCAGCAGCCTCTTCCCAGCCCCTGGCAACCACAAATCTTCTGTCTCTCTGTGTCGGCCTGTTCTGGACATTTCTTGTGAATGGGACCTCTGTGTGGCCTTTCATGTCTGGTGAGAGCTGTTTTTAAGACAAAAGATCTGAAAGCGGGATCTCAAAGAGGTATTTGTACATCCATGTTCATAGCAGATTAGTCACAATAGATAAAACATGGAAGCCACCCAAGGGTCCATCAGCAGATGAATGGATAAGCCAAAATGGGGGTCCATCCCCACAATGGAATATTATTCAGCCCTAAAAAGGCAGGACACGGGCTACAACGTGGATGAACGCTGAGGACATTATGCTAAATGAAATAAGCCCATCAGAAAGAAGAAAAAAAAAAAAGACAAATACTGCCTGATTGCATCAGGGACTCACAGTAGCTAAAACCATAAACAGAAAATAGGGTGGTGGTTGCCAGGGGGAGGGGAGAGTGGGGAATTAGCATTTACTGGGGAAAGAGTTTCAGATTTACAAGTTAAAAAGAGTCTAGGGATGGATGGGGGTGATGGCTGTGCAAAGATATGAATATATTTAATACCACTTCACAATGGCTACCGAGGGGGTGCAGTGGTAAAGACCCTGCATGCCGATGCCAGAGACACAGGAGACATGGGTTCGATCCCTGGGTGGGGAAGATCCCCTGGAATAAGAAATGGCAGCCCACTCCAGTATTCTTGTCTGGAGAATCCCATGAGCAGGCGAGCCTGGCGGGCTACAGTCTGTGGGGTCGCAAAGAGTCAGACATGACTGAGTGCCTGAAAACGCACACCAAATAATGACTAAGATGGTGTAAAAAAAATTAGCTAAGATAGTGAATCTTACGTTGTGTGTTATGTTTTTTGTTTTGCCTCTAAGTCATCATTTGTTTTCATCCATCTTTATTCTTTGGCTTGTGTGGACCTCCCATTGCTGTGGCCTCTCTCACTGCAGAGCACCGGCTGGGTAGTTGGACACATCTGTCCAGTCGCTCCACGGCACGTGGGGTCTTCCCAGACCAGGGATCAAACCGGCGCCCCTTGCACTGCAAGGCGGTGTTCTTACCCACTGGACCACCAGGGAAGCACCCCCCCAGCCTGATTTCTGAGGAGGACAGTTGAAAGCTGCTCTGAGCATGGCTGGGACTACCAGCTCTGGACTTAGGCAGGGCTTTGTCAGTGGACAGGGAAAACCAAAACCCTAACCCCAGCCCTACCGTAAACTCTGGCTTTCTTGAGAAAAGGGATTTATTAACTGATAGAACTGAGGAGGCCACATGGTAGACAGCTTCAGGCACAGCTTGATCCAGCTGGGCCCTATCTCTATTTCTAGTTTGTTTCTTCCTCTTGATTTCTTTCATCCTCAGTGGGTGGCTTTCTTCTCACCCTTTCTTCTCCAGAAGGGTTCTCAGCAGCGCACGTGGAGAAAGAGCCTGTGTTCCCATTAGTGCATTAAAAGCCTCACGGCTGATTCTCATTGGCCGAGCTATGGTCACATGCTTACGCTTGGACTGGACTGATTAGCCAGGCTGTATGACTCAGCTCTGCCCTGGAGCAGGGGTGGGCTAGACAGTGGCACACGAGGGAGCCTGGAGGCAAAGGGAAAGAAACCGCCAGGGTCTCTGATCTTGCCTTGTCCAGGGTTTGCCTCCTTGGTCACGTGTGTCTCCCTTAAGGGCCTCAGTGCCTTGTCTTCTACAGGGAGTGTTGGGAAGGTTAAACAGATGAGCTCTGTGCTCGGCACACTTGCATTCATCAGATACGCACCCAGATCGGCTCAAGGAATACCTCTCAGCCATTTGAGCAGAGCCCTGACTGACTCTCGGTGCATCTTGGGGAAGCGTGTTCTAGGCAGAGGGCTCAGGCTGTGCAGAGGCCCGGAGGAGGAAACACATGTAGCCGAGCTGAGTGAGCACAGGACCTGGAGGGAGAAGAGGCAGGGAGGGTGGCGGGACCAAGTGGAGCTGATCACAGGTCGCATTTTATACTTCATTTTGGTGTGAGTACTTGGAAGGTATAATGATTGCCATCGAGGTCATTTCTGACTGAATAACTGCTTTATTGAGACTCTGGAACCAGGATGCCTGAATTGAAATCGACTTTCACATTATCAGCCTTGGAGGTTACTTACTGTCTGTGAGCCTCAGTCTCTCCATCTGTAAAGTGGGGAGGGTGATCATTCAGAAGGCGACCCGGAGATGAGGACTCAAGGGCACCTGGGGCATCTGGGAGACGATCCCTGGGGGTAGAGCCACAAGAAAGGTGGGAAGGAACCCTGAGGGTGGTGAGGAGGTGACTCCATGGGCCGTTAGGGCAGGGTCTCTGTTGTGGCTTCAGAGATGCCATGAAGAGCCTGCGCCTGAGAGTGGTCCCACGCCTGGGTGGGGGCTGTAGACAGCCCGAGCTCAGACAGGCTTGGGAGGATCAGACAGTGGCCAGGCTCAGGGCCGAGGGTTGGCCTGTGGCGTGTCAGCCTTGCGGGTCACCTTCCATACCCCGTGGACCACAGGAGGCAGCTTGGGGACAGCAGGGGCATGGAGGACATGGTGCATCCGCTCAGAAGGCGCGTTGGGGACAGAGCGAGTGCAGAGGTGTAAGCTCCGAGGCTGCTTCCTGGCCTTCATTCTCGTGAAGGCCGTTTTGTTCTGACGCCCAGGTTGGAGGAGGGAGGTTGCCAGGCCTCGGGGTCTCCAGGCCACCGCAGCCTCCGCCCTCCGGCAGCCTCCGCCCCCGGCGCCCCCGCCCTCCCTCCCGCTCCCCTCTGCCCCAGCGCAGGCTCCCACCGCTCACTGCTCACGCCCCCAGGTGGTCCAGTACATCGGGGAGATCTGCCGCTACCTGCTGAAGCAGCCCGTGCGCGAGGCGGAAGGGCGGCATCGCGTGCGCCTGGCCGTGGGCAACGGGCTGCGGCCGTCCATCTGGGAGGAGTTCACGGAGCGCTTCGGCGTGCGCCAGATCGGCGAGTTCTACGGGGCCACCGAATGCAACTGCAGCATCGCCAACATGGACGGGAAGGTGGGCACGGGCAGGACACTCCGGGCAGGTCTGGGGGTTCAGGGATCGTGCTGCCTCTGCCTTGCTGGCCCAGGTTCCCATAGGACAGCCGGGTTTGTGGTGGGCAGCTTGGCCAGGGCACTGGACCGTCTTCCTTTTTTTTTTTTTTATAAAGTTTGCTGGCTTTTACACACACTTTATTTTTACTAATTAATTTATTTTTATTCTGGGTTTTCACTGCTGCCACAGGCTCTTCTCTAGTTGCAGAGAGTGGGGGCTCCTCTCTAGTTGAGGTGAGCAGGCTTCTTGTTGCCTTGACTTCTCTTGTGGTGGAACTCGGGCTCTAGGGCACATGGGCTTCAGTAGTTGAGGCCCATGGGCTCCATCGTTGCAACTTCGAGGCTCTAGAGCCCAGGCTCCATGGTTGTGGCTGATGGGCTTAGTTGCTCCGCAGCATGTGGGATTTTCCTGGATCAGGGATTGAACCTGTGTCTCCAGCATTGGTGGGCGAACTCTTTACCACTGAGCTACCAGGGAAGCCCTGGGCTGGCTTCTTGCTCTTGCTTAATCACGTGACTGTCCCCAGACTGCAAGTGCACAGGGGCTGTGGGCCCCGGCCAGGTGGCTTTCTGAGCTGCAGTCTGCAGCCGTGGAGACGCCAAGGGAGGGCAGGGCTCCGGGAGATCCAGGGCCAGGAGTGGGGTGCTGATCTTCTGCTTGGCGAGTCCCTCGGGCGTCCTGGGTCTTGGTTTCCTCACCAGTCAACAGGAGGAACAACGTACGAGGTCTGTTCGCATCACCCACCCTTCTGAGCTCCGCACAGCCCCCCTGACCCCTGCAGTTAGATCTCTGCAAACATACGTGTGTGATTAGCAAGTATTATCTCCACTCTGTTCTTGTAGGACCCTTATCGAGCCCTTCCCACCCAATGTCAGGATCAGAAAATGAGAAGGAGAACAGAGCAACCATCCGGGAGGCAGGCGTCCTTTTCTGTCTCTTGCAGCTGGGTCCCCAGCCCCGGGGGACGAGGCCCGGTCCCCACGGTGCACGTGGGTTGAATGGGCCGCCCCGGAGTACACTCTCCCCACGCCAGCCGAGGCTGCTGCTGTCACACGCCCACCCAGCCGCGCGCTGCGGCCAGACCCACTGGACGGGCACGTCTGCTCGTAGAACCGAGCTGGCGGCGTGTGTGCCATGCAGTGGGTGGAAGCTCCACCAGTGTCCCTTCCTGGCTTCCGAGCCACTCCCGGCACCCACTTCCTGCCAGCATCTGGAGGGGTTTAAGGAGCAGGAGGTGGGGTGGCCAGCTGGCAGGTGTCCTCACAGGACTGCGAGGGAGGCTGGGCAGAGGGGCCATGGCTCCTGGTGGGAGGTCGCCTTTAATAACCCCCTCCGGCCGATATCCCAGGTCACAGAGTTGGGGGGAAAGCAGGGATGCCAATTCTAGGCCCTGGGGCAGGAGAGGCAAGCTGTCGGGGGTGGAGGTGGAGGTTGGACGCCGTGTCACTCGGGCTCCTCGCTGATCCGGTTGGCCGCTTCCCAGGTTGGTTCCTGTGGCTTCAACAGCCGCATCCTGCCCTACGTGTACCCCATCCGGCTGGTGAAGGTCAACGAGGACACCATGGAGCTCCTGCGGGATGCCCAGGGCCTCTGCATCCCCTGCCAGACCGGTGAGCGAGGTCCCGTCCTGGGACTCAGGGAGCTGGGCCCCCCGCCCCTGCCCGCCCGGCTCAGCCTGAGCGCGGCCTCCTCCCCAGGGGAGCCCGGCCTCCTCGTGGGCCAGATCAACCAGCAGGACCCGCTGCGTCGCTTTGACGGCTACATCAGCGAGAGCGCCACGAGCAAGAAGATCGCCCACAGCGTCTTCCGCAAGGGTGACAGCGCCTACCTGTCAGGTGCGTGCCTCCCGAGAGGGCTGGCCGCGGGGACAGCGGCTCGCCGGCTGACCGCCCTCTCTCCCCTCTGCCAGGGGACGTGCTGGTGATGGACGAGCTGGGCTACATGTACTTCCGGGACCGCAGTGGGGACACCTTCCGCTGGCGCGGGGAGAACGTTTCCACCACGGAGGTGGAGGGCGTGCTGAGTCGCCTGCTGGGCCAGACAGACGTGGCCGTGTACGGGGTGGCCGTGCCAGGCAAGCTGGGGTTCAGGGGGTGGTCCCTGGGTCCGGGGGTAGCCCCAGGGGAGCCTGGCCAGGAGGAACTCAGAGGTACAGGGTGCCCTTGTGGACAGGACCCAAAGCAGTGCACAACCTGGGCAGCCGCACTCAGCAGGGTGGCGGCCTGGCTCTGGAATTCGCTCCTCATGCCTGAGGTTGAGCTTCAGTTTTCTCATCCGGGAAATGGGCTCATGAAATCAGCTGTGGCTCCATTTTGCCGGGAGTGCAGCTGGAGCTCAATAAAGCATTTGCGGCTTCGGTGAGCATTCTCTCAGGTGGACGGGGCTGGAGCTCAGAGGCCAGGATCCACCCCGGGAGGGTGGGTCTGGTCCCACGGTGGGGCGAGGAGCGGTGGTCTCAGCCAAGTGTCTGTCTCTAGGGGTAGAGGGCAAAGCGGGCATGGCAGCCATCGCAGACCCCCACGGCCAGCTGAGCCCCAACGCCCTGTACGAGGAACTCCAGAAGGTGCTGGCGCCCTACGCCCGGCCCATCTTCCTGCGGCTCCTGCCCCAGGTGGACACCACAGGTGCGCCCCCTGCCTCTCCACCTGTCCATCCGTCGTTTCCTAACCATCCACGTGCTTGTCCTGGCTCAGCCCCCGGGCCAGGCCCAGTCTAACGTACGGGTTCTTGGCCAGCCGGCCGTGTGAGCTAAGCCCATCTCTTGTTTTATTTACATACTTCTTTCCATTCCTCATTCCTGCTCCTGCTGGCCACCCTGCAGTGCTTGGTGCATTTCTTCATTTTCAGCAGTTTTTTGATGACCAGGGGATGGTTTACTTACTAACTGGTATCAAACTCTTTGCGACCCCATGGACGGTAGCCCACCAAGCTCCTCTGCCCATGGGATTTTCCAGGCAAGAACACTGGAGTGGGCTGCCATGTCCCTCTCTGGAGGATCTTCCTGACCCAGGGATCGAACCGGGTCTCCTTCACTGCAGGTAGATTCTTTACTGACGGAGCCACCGATGACTAGGAAACCTGAGCAGGTCATCTCACGCCTTTGAGGCTTCCTCTTCTCTAAATCACCTGCTTTCCCCTTTTTTCTCATTCTTTCTTCATGATTTATAGGCATTCCTCTACATCAGATGTTGATTCCTTAGCAATTGCAGAAATCTCATTCCGTTAACTGTGCCCTGGTGGCCTTTATCGGCCGTAGGAGGAACTCAGAGGTACAGGGTGCCCTTGTGGACAGGACCCAAAGCAGTGCACAACCTGGGCAGCCGCACTCAGCAGGGTGGCGGCCTGGCTCTGGAATTCGCTCCTCATGCCTGAGGTTGAGCTTCAGTTTTCTCATCCGGGAAATGGGCTCATGAAATCAGCTGTGGCTCCATTTTGCCGGGAGTGCAGCTGGAGCTCAATAAAGCATTTGCGGCTTCGGTGAGCATTCTCTCAGGTGGACGGGGCTGGAGCTCAGAGGCCAGGATCCACCCCGGGAGGGTGGGTCTGGTCCCACGGTGGGGCGAGGAGCGGTGGTCTCAGCCAAGTGTCTGTCTCTAGGGGTAGAGGGCAAAGCGGGCATGGCAGCCATCGCAGACCCCCACGGCCAGCTGAGCCCCAACGCCCTGTACGAGGAACTCCAGAAGGTGCTGGCGCCCTACGCCCGGCCCATCTTCCTGCGGCTCCTGCCCCAGGTGGACACCACAGGTGCGCCCCCTGCCTCTCCACCTGTCCATCCGTCGTTTCCTAACCATCCACGTGCTTGTCCTGGCTCAGCCCCCGGGCCAGGCCCAGTCTAACGTACGGGTTCTTGGCCAGCCGGCCGTGTGAGCTAAGCCCATCTCTTGTTTTATTTACATACTTCTTTCCATTCCTCATTCCTGCTCCTGCTGGCCACCCTGCAGTGCTTGGTGCATTTCTTCATTTTCAGCAGTTTTTTGATGACCAGGGGATGGTTTACTTACTAACTGGTATCAAACTCTTTGCGACCCCATGGACGGTAGCCCACCAAGCTCCTCTGCCCATGGGATTTTCCAGGCAAGAACACTGGAGTGGGCTGCCATGTCCCTCTCTGGAGGATCTTCCTGACCCAGGGATCGAACCGGGTCTCCTTCACTGCAGGTAGATTCTTTACTGACGGAGCCACCGATGACTAGGAAACCTGAGCAGGTCATCTCACGCCTTTGAGGCTTCCTCTTCTCTAAATCACCTGCTCATGTATTTGACCCATCTTTTTCTTGTCTCATTCTTTCTTCATGATTTATAGGCATTCCTCTAACAGTCCAGATGTTGATTCCTTAGCAATTGCAGACATTCTAAACCTGCTCTGTATTGGAATCCGTTAACTGTGCCCCTGGTGGCCTTTATTGTAAAGAAGATTCTCATTTCGAGACAAATGTAAATACCACCAATATCACCCCCGCCCCTGGTTTTTTAATCTTGAGGTTTGTACTTTTGAAGTTTCTTTTTTTTGGCTGAGCCGGGTAACTTGCAAGATCATAGGAGCAAACCCATACCTCTTTCAGGAAAAGTGCAGCGTCTCAAACTCAGGGAAGTCTCATTTTAGTGAAGTTTCATTAAAAAGGAGGAAAAAAAAAAGCCTTCCCAATTCTTGAGCACACAGGGATTCTCCCTCAATTTTTTTCTGACCCAGATCTTTCACAAAAGCCTTCTTTAATTGTTTGCTGCAGGGGAATCAACTTTTTCTTAAAGGACCAGGTAGTATTTTCAGCTTGGCGGGCCACAGTCCCTGAAGCAGTAATTCAGCCCCACAGCTGTAGGGCAGAAATAGAGGCATAGTGTGTCTGTGGGCTTAGGTGTAGCTTCCTTAGATGGCGGGCTGCATTTGGCCCATGAGTGGATCACTGTGAGTTGCTGACCCCTGACCTCCTGTGTGACCGACCCAGCCCAGCCACCTTCTTGGTCTTCTGTGGGTGGACGTGTGACCAGGCAGGAGTACATGGAGTTTCAGATCATGAGAGGGTGGTCAGGAGGCCTCCCTGGAGGAGAGGGCATGAAGCTGAGATCTCCTGCTGGCCACCCTGCAGTGCTTGGTGCATTTCTTCATTTTCAGCAGTTTTTTGATGACCAGGGGATGGTTTACTTACTAACTGGTATCAAACTCTTTGCGACCCCATGGACGGTAGCCCACCAAGCTCCTCTGCCCATGGGATTTTCCAGGCAAGAACACTGGAGTGGGCTGCCATGTCCCTCTCTGGAGGATCTTCCTGACCCAGGGATCGAACCGGGTCTCCTTCACTGCAGGTAGATTCTTTACTGACGGAGCCACCGATGACTAGGAAACCTGAGCAGGTCATCTCACGCCTTTGAGGCTTCCTCTTCTCTAAATCACCTGCTCATGTATTTGACCCATCTTTTTCTTGTCTCATTCTTTCTTCATGATTTATAGGCATTCCTCTAACAGTCCAGATGTTGATTCCTTAGCAATTGCAGACATTCTAAACCTGCTCTGTATTGGAATCCGTTAACTGTGCCCCTGGTGGCCTTTATTGTAAAGAAGATTCTCATTTCGAGACAAATGTAAATACCACCAATATCACCCCCGCCCCTGGTTTTTTAATCTTGAGGTTTGTACTTTTGAAGTTTCTTTTTTTTGGCTGAGCCGGGTAACTTGCAAGATCATAGGAGCAAACCCATACCTCTTTCAGGAAAAGTGCAGCGTCTCAAACTCAGGGAAGTCTCATTTTAGTGAAGTTTCATTAAAAAGGAGGAAAAAAAAAAGCCTTCCCAATTCTTGAGCACACAGGGATTCTCCCTCAATTTTTTTCTGACCCAGATCTTTCACAAAAGCCTTCTTTAATTGTTTGCTGCAGGGGAATCAACTTTTTCTTAAAGGACCAGGTAGTATTTTCAGCTTGGCGGGCCACAGTCCCTGAAGCAGTAATTCAGCCCCACAGCTGTAGGGCAGAAATAGAGGCATAGTGTGTCTGTGGGCTTAGGTGTAGCTTCCTTAGATGGCGGGCTGCATTTGGCCCATGAGTGGATCACTGTGAGTTGCTGACCCCTGACCTCCTGTGTGACCGACCCAGCCCAGCCACCTTCTTGGTCTTCTGTGGGGTGGACGTGTGACCAGGCAGGGAGTACATGGAGTTTCAGATCATGAGAGGGGTGGTCAGGGAGGCCTCCCTGGAGGAGAGGGCATGAAGCTGAGATCCAAAGGCCAAGGAGGAAATCAGGAGGGTGAAATGGCGGAGGAATGTTCCTGGCAGAGGGGACGGCCTCTTCAGAGACCTGGAGATGCCAGACAGAAGAGGGAGTTGGGGGGGTTCCCGGCAGCCCCCTGCCGAGTCCCCACCCACACACCCACTTCCACCCCGCTCCCCACAGGCACCTTTAAGATCCAGAAGACCCGGTTACAGCACGAGGGCTTCGACCCACGCCAGACCTCGGACCGTCTCTTCTTCCTGGACCTGAAACAGGGCCACTACCTGCCTCTGGACCAGGGGGTCTACACCCGCATCTGCTCAGGCGCCTTCGCCCTCTGACACAGCCCGTCTGCTGGAGACTGCGCTGGGCCCAGCCCGGCGAGCACTGCGGGCCGGAGCCAGACCACCCTGCCCTGTCCTGGGGCAGACACCGGGTCACCGGAGGAGCCCCTGTTTCTGCCTGCCGCCTCCCCCTTTCCCCTCCTGGCCGCCCCCGGCCGGCCCGCCTGTCTTCCACGCCCGTGTCCGTCTGTCCCTGCTCCCTGCTTCTCGGCCTCCCCGCTGTCCCTGACGGCCCTCGCCTCTCTCCTCCGTCTCCTCCCGTGCCTGACAGATGTCTCTGGGAGCTGCGGAGGTCAGCTGTCCTGGGGCCTCCGTGGATCCTCCCCTGCGGGTGGTGAACCCGGAGTGGGGCCCCCGACCTCCCGCTCAGTGTGCCTTACTTACCAGCCCCGCCCAGGCCAGGCCTCCCCAGGCTGCTGGGCTCCGGGACACCATGGCCCTGGGGGAGCTCCGGGCAGCCCCTCCGCCCGCCTTGCTGACTGAGGAGTCCAGGGGCTTACCCGCCTGGCCAAGCAGGTGCAGGGGGGCCTCGGCCCCGGGGTCCTCCAGGTCAGCAGGAAATCCCTCCCGGGCCAGGCCAATTGCCTTTTGCACTTCTGTCCCTGGTGGGTCTCCTTTGCCTTGCCTGCCTTTTCCTGATGCCCCAGAAACTTCTGGAGCTGACTGTGGCCCTTTGGATGTTGCTCCTGCCTGAACGTCTCCAGGGAGCTCCTGCTGGAGGGGACCTGACGATGGCCGTGGGGGGCTGCTTGGGCCACTACTCAGATGCTAACCCCGGCGGGGGCCTCTTGGAGACCCCGCCTGGTGTGGCTGCTGGCGGGACCCATGGGAACGGCTGCAGTGGAGTTGGGGGGAGTCTCCAGGGTTCAGGGCTGGCATTGGAGATGGCCTCAGGGGTTCCAGTCTGTTCAATGTCCCCCTGACCTTGCTGGTGACAACTTGGACCCTCGGTGACATCCCAAGACTAGCTCGCCAGGGCAGCTCAGACATCCCCATCGGCTTCATTGGTGGCTCATCTGGGACACCCATGGGTGGAGCCGGCCACCCGGACTCCCCCTCCATCCCTCCCTCTGGTAGCACCGTCTGGCAGCTACAACAGGAAGGCCAGTAGCAAGTGACCCCATGCTGTTTTGCACGGGCCTTTCCAAGCACTGAGGTTATGTTTCCTCATTGAGTTTAAGAAATAAACCTGCGGAGTGCCTGGTGCCTGGTCGCAGCTCCGTCACTCACCTTTTGTCCGCACGTGGCCAGGACCCCGTGAGTTTCAGAGAGCGGGCTCCTCCCAGGGACACGCGGTTGGTCGCCAGACATGGGCAAAACCCACTCAGCCTTTACCTGCAGCTTCCGTTGCCTCTTCTCCCACCTGCAAGGTGTCAGGCTCTGGGGACGGGGTTGGGGGACATGGGTTTTCACCACCTCCCTGCCGCCTCCAGGACCTCCCCTAGCCATGTGCTGACCTCTGGTCCCAGGCGACACAGGGCCCACCTGCCTCTGGGTTCTGGCAGGTGCACAGGACGGCCCGGAACAGATGTCTTGGCGTGTCTGGCGGCCACAGAAAGGATGCCGCTCTGTGTGGGGGGCCAGCGGGTGTGACTAGCTCTGAGCGTAAGCCGCCGCGCCTTCGAGGCTGGCTGCCTGAGCTGGGCTTTGAACCCAGGATGCTGAGCTCCGGAGTGCATGGTGTCAGCTCCTGCCCCCACGTCCAGAATTACAGTGTCTGTCTTATCTTGTCTCCAAGGGACAGAGGCAGAAAATCGTATGAAAATGGAGTATTTGCTACAAGGGGGTGAGTCTGGGAATGTGGGGGCAGGGGAGGAGGGGCCTTGACCAGCCTAAGAATGGATGAGCTATTGATGTGGGGGCAGGGCTGGTCCTTTGTGGCCCACAGTGCAAGGAAGAGGATGCAAGGTAGAGCCTTTGAGAAGCTCAGTGAGGGTGGGAGATGGAGACGGAGCGCCCCTGGTAAACAAGTGCTGGTAAACAAGTGCTTTCTGGGCAGCATCCTTTCAGACATCCAGCCACCTCCCAAGGTGTCATTGTCTGTCTGAAACAGGAAACTGAAGGCATGGGGAGAGGAATGAAGTCACTCTCCGGGGCCCTGGGGAGAAAATGGGGCGCTTTTTTCTCACAGAGTCAGTGCCTGTAGGTGCAACAGCGTAAGGTCTCTTCAGACTGGCAAGAAAATAATCCTGATGACTCTTAGGATCAGGGTATGTGTTTGCTTGCTTTTGAAAATTAATCAATTTTATTTATTAGGGCAGTTGGAGGTTGGCAGAAAAAGGAGCAGAAAGGACAGAGTTCTCATATGCTCCCTGACCTTGCAGCAGTGTTTCCCGAATATCACCGTCTGACGTTCGTGGGCTACATTCGTTACACCGGAGCTAATGTTGATACTTTATTACTAATCCAAGCGCGCAGTTTATGCTAGGGTTCGCTCTGCTGTGCATTCTATGGGTTTCAGCAAAGACATAATGACTTGCAAGCACTGTTAAGAATATCACAAAGACCAGTTTTCTGCTCTAAAAGTCCGTTGTTCCATCTCTTCATCGCTCCTACCCGAGCCCCTGGCAACCCCTGATCTGTCTGCTGACTCCACAGCAGTAGAACTGCAAGCCGCTCAGTCGCGTCTGATGCTTTGTGACCCATGGACGAGCCATGGGGTCCTCCAGGCAAGAATACTGGAGCGAGTCACCTTTCCCTTCTCCAGGGGATTTTTCCAACACAGGGATCGAACCCCGGTCTCCCGCATTAAGGACAGATTCTTTACCATCAGAGCCGCCAATGAAGCCCAAGAATCCTGGAGTGGGTAGCCTATCCCTTCTCCAGGGGGTCTTCCCAACCCAGGACTCAGAGCCAGTACTGCAGGCAGACCCTTTATCAGCTGAGCTTCAAGGGAAGCCCAGCTTTTCCTTTTCCAGACTGTCATAGCCTTGGAATCACACCGCATATCGTCTTTTCAGATTGACTTCTTTTACTTAGCAAGATGCATTTGACGTACCTCTATGCCTCTCGTGGCTTGATAGATCTGTCTTATTTTTTTATACTGAATGAGAAGCTCTGGGACTTGCCCCTGGGGACCCTTGGTAAGTCAGGAAGAAAGATGGGGAATCCGAAGGGGCCCTGTTCCGAGCTGCTCCTTTCGGGATGGGCCCTGGAAGAATGTGTACACGGGGATGTCTGTACTTGTGGCACTAGTATGTACGAAGTCACTCCAGTCATGTCTGACTGTCTGCAGCCCCGTGGACTGTAGCCGGCCAGGCCCCTCTGTCCATGGGATTCTCCAGGCAAGAACGTGCCCGTCTCCAGGGATCTTCCCGACCAGGGACGGAATCCTCTCTCCTGCTTGTGATGTGGGAAGAGAAATGCCCCAGCCTGGTGTTGGCAGGTGTGCTGTGAGGCAGGGGCACGAAGAACCAGGAGCAGCAGCAGCTGCCTGAGAGGGCATATGGAGAAGAGGAGGCGCCAGGGCCTCCTGAGGACACGTGGCTGCAGGCGCAGTTTATGCTAGGGTTCGCTCTGCTGTGCATTCTATGGGTTTCAGCAAAGACATAATGACTTGCAAGCACTGTTAAGAATATCACAAAGACCAGTTTTCTGCTCTAAAAGTCCGTTGTTCCATCTCTTCATCGCTCCTACCCGAGCCCCTGGCAACCCCTGATCTGTCTGCTGACTCCACAGCAGTAGAACTGCAAGCCGCTCAGTCGCGTCTGATGCTTTGTGACCCATGGACGAGCCATGGGGTCCTCCAGGCAAGAATACTGGAGCGAGTCACCTTTCCCTTCTCCAGGGGATTTTTCCAACACAGGGATCGAACCCCGGTCTCCCGCATTAAGGACAGATTCTTTACCATCAGAGCCGCCAATGAAGCCCAAGAATCCTGGAGTGGGTAGCCTATCCCTTCTCCAGGGGGTCTTCCCAACCCAGGACTCAGAGCCAGTACTGCAGGCAGACCCTTTATCAGCTGAGCTTCAAGGGAAGCCCAGCTTTTCCTTTTCCAGACTGTCATAGCCTTGGAATCACACCGCATATCGTCTTTTCAGATTGACTTCTTTTACTTAGCAAGATGCATTTGACGTACCTCTATGCCTCTCGTGGCTTGATAGATCTGTCTTATTTTTTTATACTGAATGAGAAGCTCTGGGACTTGCCCCTGGGGACCCTTGGTAAGTCAGGAAGAAAGATGGGGAATCCGAAGGGGCCCTGTTCCGAGCTGCTCCTTTCGGGATGGGCCCTGGAAGAATGTGTACACGGGGATGTCTGTACTTGTGGCACTAGTATGTACGAAGTCACTCCAGTCATGTCTGACTGTCTGCAGCCCCGTGGACTGTAGCCGGCCAGGCCCCTCTGTCCATGGGATTCTCCAGGCAAGAACGTGCCCGTCTCCAGGGATCTTCCCGACCAGGGACGGAATCCTCTCTCCTGCTTGTGATGTGGGAAGAGAAATGCCCCAGCCTGGTGTTGGCAGGTGTGCTGTGAGGCAGGGGCACGAAGAACCAGGAGCAGCAGCAGCTGCCTGAGAGGGCATATGGAGAAGAGGAGTGGGCGTCCAGGGCCTCCTGAGGACACGTGGCTGCAGGCTGGGTCCCTGCCCCACGCCCTCCTGGGGTCTCCATCACGTTGGAGAAGATTCCAGCCTCCTTGGCCAGCACTGCCGTCCGGTGGGCTGCCTCCGTGTACCGTGGATAACCGTTTCCAGCCTGTGTCTGGCTTCAGCGCCTTCATGCCTACTGTTTCTTGTGTCTGAATCCCTCATTTATTTTTTACTTGAGCTATTCTTCACAGACTATGCATTCACCGTTTTAAATTGTGCAACATGGTGGCTTTTAGTATATTCACAAGGTTGTGCAACCATCCCCCCTGCCTAGTTCCAGAACATTCTCATCACCCCAGAAAGAAACCTCAGGCCCATTAGACGTCCTTCTCCATCCACCGTCCTTGGCCTCAGGCAATGACGATGTCTGGTCTCTATGGATTTATCTGTTCAACACATTTCATAGAAATAGAATCCTATAACATGTGGCCAGTGGTGTCTGACTCAGTTCTCTCCACATGGTTTTAAGATTCATCCAAGTTCTCATTCCTTTTTATGGCCAAACAACATGTTCTTCTATGGGTTGGTCACATTTTTTTTAAAACCGCCTGCTGATGGAGATTGTTATTTCCATTTTTTTTTCTGGTTATTGTAAGCGGTGCTGCTGTGATCATGTGAAAGTGTTTGTGTGAATATATATATATATATATGTCCTGAATTGTCGTGGGTGTAAACCTAGGTGTGGAAATACTAGGTCACATGGCAGCTATGTTTAATCTTTTGAGGAACTGCCAGACTGTTTTTCACACTTTATATTACCACCAACAGCAGTGTGTGAGAGTTCCAATTTCCCACATCCTCCTTAGCACTGGTTTTTTCTAATTGACTGTAGGGTATGAAGGATCTTAGTTCCCCAACAAGAGACTGAAATTGCGTCCCCTGCAGTGGAAGCTTGGTGTCTTAACCAATGGACCACCAGAGAAGAAGTCCCCTCTGGCTTTTTGCCTTTTTTTTTTTTTTAATCTCTTTTATTGGTTTTCTATTTCTTTCTTTCGTTCTTTCTCTTTTTAACCAAGTAATGTTTTTATTTCCTGGAATGAAATTCAAGAGGATGAATTGTCAGCAGTCTTCCTCCTACAACATTTAAATGCTTTTTGAAGAAAAGTTACAAGAATTGTTTAAGGCACACAGAAAAAAGTTAGGCCTGCCTTTCTTCCAGAGCATTGCCTGCTTTAGACACAAAGTACTGACCCCACATCTCAGAAAAGAGACAGGCTTGCCAACACAGGAACTAGAGTGGCTGGAGCAGGGTCTCCGGCTTTAAGGTAAGTATCACAGGAGAACATCACAATAACCTTTTCTTCCAAAAATTCAACACACATCTTGAAAATATATCCAAAATATCTCCATCTGAACGACAGTAGAAAAATCCACTCTGCAGCCATAAAAATAATATTTTCCCCTATATACAAATATAATCAGACATAAATTAAATCTGGAACACAGGGATGTGGGAGGGGAGCATGGACAAAATCCCTGGGGATCTGGGCTATTCAGAGTCCTTTTTGTTTAGGTTATCCCTCTGCTGGGTATAGGAATCTGGCTACAGATAGGTCCGTCTCACAGCGCTCACCATTTCCACATCTCCTGCGTCATGGAATGTGGTACTTTTAAAAAATAGGCGACCCTTGGCATCATGGAAAGGAGGAAAGAGGAGGGCGTCAGGTGTGGGGGGAGGCAGGAAGGGGAGCAGTGGGAGAAGAGAGACCCAGGTTCCAGGGTGGGCTTGAAATACTCCGCGGCATCAGGTAGATCCCCAGGGTCAGGAGGCCTCGTGGTCCCTGGCCCGAGGCCAGCTGTCAACCTGGATCCCCTTTATAAATCCGTCTCCTGGCTCGTGTCCAGGCAGAGGGCATAGAGCGACCTCCATAAATCCCCGTTGCTTTTGGCCTTCAGCTTACACTTCTCCAGGGGGCAACTGCCCCTTTGGGAGCCATCAGCGTTCTCCAAGGACCCGGCTGCCTTACAGAGGGTCCCCTTGCTCCAGCTGGCCTTTCGCTGGCCTCCACCACCTGGTCCAGCCGCCTGGCTCTGACTGCCCTGTTCTTCCTTAAGGACTGCCTGCTCCTCGCGGTCCGTCCCGCGGTGGTAGAAATAATTGAAGCTGGAGATGATGACGGGCACCGGCAGGGCGATGGTGAGGACCCCAGCGATGGCACACAGCGAGCCCACGACCTTGCCCCCTACAGTGATGGGTCTCATGTCCCCATAGCCCACCGTGGTCATAGTGATGACGGCCCACCAGGAGGTATCGGGGATGCTGGAGACGTGGGTCTCCTGGTTGTCGGCCTCTACAAAGTAGACAGCACTGGAGAAGAGGATGACTCCGATGATGAGGAGGAAGATGTGCAGGCCCAGCTCCCGCATGAAGGCCCGCAGTGTCTTGCCCAGGATCTGCAGCCCCTTGGAGTGGCAGCACAGCTTGAAGCACAAATAAATTTTCCCAAAAATTCAACACACATTTTTCCAAATATCTCCATCAGAACGACAGTAGAAAAATCCACTCTGCAGCCATAAAAATAATATTTTCCCCTATATACAAATATAATCAGACATAAATTAAATCTGGAACACAGGGATGTGGGAGGGGAGCATGGACAAAATCCCTGGGGATCTGGGCTATTCAGAGTCCTTTTTGTTTAGGTTATCCCTCTGCTGGGTATAGGAATCTGGCTACAGATAGGTCCGTCTCACAGCGCTCACCATTTCCACATCTCCTGCGTCATGGAATGTGGTACTTTTAAAAAATAGGCGACCCTTGGCATCATGGAAAGGAGGAAAGAGGAGGGCGTCAGGTGTGGGGGGAGGCAGGAAGGGGAGCAGTGGGAGAAGAGAGACCCAGGTTCCAGGGTGGGCTTGAAATACTCCGCGGCATCAGGTAGATCCCCAGGGTCAGGAGGCCTCGTGGTCCCTGGCCCGAGGCCAGCTGTCAACCTGGATCCCCTTTATAAATCCGTCTCCTGGCTCGTGTCCAGGCAGAGGGCATAGAGCGACCTCCATAAATCCCCGTTGCTTTTGGCCTTCAGCTTACACTTCTCCAGGGGGCAACTGCCCTTTGGGAGCCATCAGCGTTCTCCAAGGACCCGGCTGCCTTACAGAGGGTCCCCTTGCTCCAGCTGGCCTTTCGCTGGCCTCCACCACCTGGTCCAGCCGCCTGGCTCTGACTGCCCTGTTCTTCCTTAAGGACTGCCTGCTCCTCGCGGTCCGTCCCGCGGTGGTAGAAATAATTGAAGCTGGAGATGATGACGGGCACCGGCAGGGCGATGGTGAGGACCCCAGCGATGGCACACAGCGAGCCCACGACCTTGCCCCCTACAGTGATGGGTCTCATGTCCCCATAGCCCACCGTGGTCATAGTGATGACGGCCCACCAGGAGGTATCGGGGATGCTGGAGACGTGGGTCTCCTGGTTGTCGGCCTCTACAAAGTAGACAGCACTGGAGAAGAGGATGACTCCGATGATGAGGAGGAAGATGTGCAGGCCCAGCTCCCGCATGAAGGCCCGCAGTGTCTTGCCCAGGATCTGCAGCCCCTTGGAGTGGCAGCACAGCTTGAAGCTGTGGAACACGCGGACCAGGCGGATGGCCAGGGACACGGCCTGCTGCCTGTTCTGGCCGCCCCCGCCCCCCGGCTGCTGCTCCACCAGCCCGGTGCCCAGGGTGATGAAGTAGGGGAAGATGGCCACCACGTCGATCATGTTCGATGATGTTCATGATGTTCCGCGAGAGCTCAGCTTTGCTAGGGCAGGCAAAGAAGTGCACCAGGAGCTCGAAGGTGAACCAGATGACGCTCGTGGCCTCCACCATGAAGAAAGGGTCGGCCAGGATCCTGGGCAGGAGAGGCGCCACTGTGGGGCCGGCAGGGGGCGCCGCGGCCCCGCTGCCATTGCGCCCCCACCCCCACCCCCTTAGGGCCCCGTGGGCTGGGGAGGCACCACGGGCGGATGGCGCAGCAGCTTGCGTTCGTCTCGGGCAGGGTCTCCAAGCAGAAGGTGATGACGGAGATGAGGATGACCAGGACCCAGAGGATGGCGATGGCCCGTGCGGAGCCCGAGCTCTCCGGGTATTCGAAAATCAGCCACACCTGGCGCTGGAAGTCGTGGCGGGGCAGGGGCTTCTCCTCCTCCTGCATGAAGCCCCCGTCCTCCTGGAAGCGCTCCATGGCCTCGTCCCCCAGCTGGGAGAAGCGGATCTCATCGGCACACACGTCCAGGGAGACAGTGAAAGGCCTGCGCAGCCAGCCCCCCGATTGGTAGTAGTAGAAGCTGGGCCGGTTGCAGTCGAAGAAGCGCAGGCGCTTGGCTGGATTCCCCAGCAGCGTGTTGGGGAACTGCGCTAGCGTGCCCAGCTGTATCTCGAAGCGCAGCCCCGAGATGGTGATGAAGACACACTGGTAATGCAGGGATCCCGCGCCCAGCACCTGGTCCTCCGCCACGCCCAGGGCTGGATCGCCCTCTCCCTCCTCCTTCTCCTCCTCCGGAGGCCTCCAGTTAACCTGGGGCAACTCCTGGCGCGGGGGTGGCACCCGCTGGCCTCCGGGGCCCGCGCCCCTGTCGGGGCCACTGGGCCTCCTCGGTGCCTGATCCTTGGGTCCATCGCCGAGCGCAGCCCTCGCGGGGCAGCGGAGCTCATCCGCTGTGGTCCAGGCCTCCTCTTTTCCCCTGACGGTCATGGCACCAGGGCGATCTCCACGGCCCGGGGGGGGGGGGGGGGGAGCATGCTGCATCCCTGCGGACCAGTTCTCGCGCTCCCCTCACCACGGCAGGGCGCCCCGCGCTGTGGGGCGGGCCGGGTGGCTGGCTTGGTCCCCTCGCTCGATCCTTACGTCAAGAAGCCGCTGCTCTGCTCTCTGCCTCTCTGGTTTTCTATTTATTTATTTTCATCCATCTTTATTCTCTGGCCTGTGTGGGTCTCCCATTGCAGTGGCCTCTCTCTTTGCAGAGCACTGGCTCTGGGCGCATGCGCTCTAGAGCACTGGCTTGTAATTGGACACACGGGTCCAGTCGCTCCGCGGCATGTGGGATCTTCACAGGCCATGGATGGATCCGACACCCCTTGCACTGCAAGTCGGGCTCTTTACCCACTGGACCATCAGGGAAGCACTATTTTTTTTTTTTTTTTATTGTAGCAATCTTATTGAGTTGTTGTGCTTAGTCACTCAGTCGTGTCTGGCTCTTTGTGACCCCATGGACTGTAGCCCCCCAGGCTCCTCTGTCCATGGGATTCTCCAGGCAAGAATACTGGAGAGGGTTGCCATGCCCTCCTCCAGCAGATCTTCCCAACCCAGGGACAGAACCCGGGTCTCCTGCACTGCAGGCAATTCTTTACAGTCTGAACCACCAGGGAAACCCAAGAATACTGGAGTGGGTAGCCTGTCCCTTCCCCAGGAGATCTTCCAGACCCAGGAATTGAACTGAGTCTCCTGCTTGGCAACACAGTGGCTTTTGGTATATCCACAAGGCTGTGCAACCATCCCCTTTGTTGCTTCCAGAACTAGGTTCTCTACCGGCTGAGCTACATCAAGTGGAATCTCCCTGTGGTTTTGATTTGCATTTCCTTGAGGGCTAATAGAAAAGGACATCTTTTCACGTATTTACTGGCCATTTGTATAACATCTCCGGAGAACTGTCTGTTCAGCTCTTTTGGCCAGTTTTTAATCCGATGGTCTGTTTTAGAGTTGGGAGAGTCCTAAACCTTTATGATTTGCAAATTTTGCCTATCCTGTGGTTGTCTTTTCATTCTCTCAGTAGTATCCTTTGAAGCATAACTATTTTTCACATTGATGAAGCCAAGTTTATCTGTCTTTCGCTGCTCTATTTTTTTTTTTTTGCCACGCTGTGCAGTGTTCATGAATTTAGTTCCAAACCAGGGACCAAACCCGTGCCCCGTGGATTGGGAGCATGGAGCCTTACCCGCTGGACCACCATGGAAGTCTGTCCCACCGTGCTTTCGGAATCAGTGTCTAACCCAAGGTCATAAAGACTTACTCATTTGCTTTCTAAGAATGGTTGAGTTTTAGCCCTGACACTGTCGTTTTAACCCTGGCATGTTAATGTTTGGATCCTGTATAAGGTGGGGACCTGTATGAGTTTTCTAGTGCTGAGGTGACAAATCACCACAAACTTTGTGGCTTAAGATCAGCTGTCTCACAGTTCTGAAGGTGAGAAGTCAGAACTGGATCTTGCTTGGCTAAAATCAAGGTTTGGCAGGGCAGTATTCCTTCTGGAATCTCTGAGAGAATTCACTTCCTTGCCTTGCCCAGAGTTTAGCAACTGCCCACGTTCCTTGACTCGTGGCCTCTTCCTCCATCTGCAAAGCCACCTGCAGCGGGCTAAGTCTTTTTCACGCTGTCACTTCTTGGGTCCTCTTTCTTCTCTCCCCTCCTCCCAGTTTTAGTGATCCTTGTGATGACATTGTGCTCATCCACATAATCTTTTCTAAGGACAGGTGATTCGCAACCTGATTCTGTCTGCAACCTTAACTTCCCTGGTCAAATAACCTAACATATTCACAGACTGAGGGAAGCAGGGTATGGACACCACTGAAGGACCAGCATTCCGTCTAGCACTGGGTTCAATGTCCTTCTTTTGCCTGTGATTGTCTCGTTTCCCCAGCACCACTTGCTGAAAAGACTCTTCTTTTCCTATTGAATGGTTCTGGCACCCTTGTTGAAGAGCCTCTGACCACAGATGTACGGTTTGTTGTTGATCTCAGTTCTATTCCATTGATATCTATGTCTATCCTATGTCAATACCACACTGACTGATTACTATAGCTTTGTAGCTAAGTTTGAAAGCAACAAGTTTGAGTCCTCCAGTTCAGTTCTTCCAGATTAGTTGGTTATTTGAGACCCCTTGCAATTCCTCATGAATTTTAGGATCAGCCTGTCAATATATTGGAGAATAAAAAGGCAACCCGCTCCAGTATTCTTGCCTGGGAAATCCCATGGATAGAGAAGCTTGGTGGGCTATAGTCCATGGGATCACAAAGTGTCAGACACAACTGAGAGACTTTCATGATACCTGTCAATATCTAAAAAAGAGGGCTCTTGGAATCCTGATATGGATTACATTGTATCTATAGACTGATTTTGGAAGTGTTGCTATTTTAAGGGGTTTCCCATATATCTCAGTAGTAAAGAATCTGCCTACCAATGCAGAAGACGCAGGAGTCACGGGTTTGATCCCTGGGTCGGGCAGATCCCTTGGAAGAGGAAACGGTAACCCACTTCAGTATTCTTGCCTGGAAAATCCCATGGCGGGCTACAGTCCATGGGGCTGCAAAGAGTCAGACACGACTGAGCACAAGCATGCTATCTTAACAATATGAAATCTTCCAGTCCATGAATATGGGATGTTTTTCCATTTATTAAGACCATCTTTTAAATTATTTTTCAGCAAAATGTTATAGTTTTTAGTGTACAAGTCTTTCACCTCTTTGGCTAAGTTATTCTCTTTGATGCTATTGTAAATGGAATTATTTCCTTAATTTGCTACTTCTTTGAAAGATGCACTATCTATGCAAACTTTATTGTACTTATTACACTCTCCCAAACTCTCTGGTTCTGAGACGTGGTCCAGCTGCCCTGCCCCACCGGACCTCCTGCCCCTTCCAGTCCTCCCCGCCCACATTATTCCTTGAATATTCTCTCTGATCAGCCAGCGCCCACTTGCCTCTGAGAGCTTCTCCAGGCAAGAGCCAGGGTGGAGGCCTCTCTAAGTCCTCAGAGAGACACAAAGGTCTGTAGAGAGAGCACGCAGGAGAAATTCAACACAGCTCCCACACTGTGCCATAGTTCAGGAGGGTTTAGAGGACTCAGTGACGAAAACAAACACACCTGTCCTGATCAAGTCTATACTTTAATTAAAGTATATAAACATTTTTTGTATTGATTTGTCTTAGTTGCAGCATGCAGAATCTCTTTTTTCTACTGTAGAGGCAGGAGAACGTAGTTACTCTGAGCCACGTGAGATCTTAGTTCCCTGACCAGGAATCGAACCTGTGTCCTCTGCATTGGAAGGCGTATTCTTTAACCACTGGACGACCGGGGAAGTCCCTAAAGCATATACTTTACTTAAAGAGAGAAACAACAAACACCAACAAGATAAACATCTTAGTTCCTAAACTTCAAAGTTCACCCAAATGAGCCCTCCTCCAGACTATCATCTCCCTCCACCCCACCTCCAGGTCCCCCATTTTGCGATCCTCAAAGCTCTGAGCTCCGTTCTCTAGCCCCACCCCCAATACCGGGAAGCTAAGCACAACTGCACCTGCTCGGTCGGCCCCAGCCCAGGAGAGAGCTCCGCGGTTGTGCAAAGCATCCGTTAAGCAGAGCCGGATCGACGGCCCGGCCCCGCCGGGACCTCGCTCGCCAGTCTGCGCATGTGCCCCAGACCGCCGTCTTCACGCAGGCGCACACGCGCCCGCCCGGAGGGCTTCCGCCTCCCCGCCGCTGCCGTCGCCATGGCCGCGCCGGCCCCCGGCCTCATCTCCGTCTTCTCGAGCCCGCAGGAGCTGGGCGCGTCGCTGGCGCAGCTGGTGGTGCAGCAGGCGGCCTGCTGCCTGGCGGGGGCCGGCGCCCGCTTCACGCTCGGCCTGTCGGGCGGCAGCCTGGTCTCCATGCTGGCCCGCGAGCTGCCCGCGGCCGCCGCCCCCGCCGGGCCCGCCAGCCTCGCGCGCTGGACGCTGGGCTTCTGCGACGAGCGCCTCGTGCCCTTCGAGCACGCCGAGAGCACGTACGGCCTCTACCGGGTGAGGACGACGGGGGCCGCCGGGGGTCACGCCGAGAGGGCCGCGCCCACCGCCTGAGCCCGGCTACGGGGGCCACCGGGGCTCATTCGGAAAGGCCGCGCCCACCGCCTGGACCAGGTCGTGGGTGGTGCAGGGTAGCCCCGTGCCCTCTGCCTGGACTGGAGCTGGGAATGGCCTGCAGGGTGCCTTGAGGTCCCATCTGGGCTGCACCTCTCCACCGCCACTCGGGTAGACCGGTGATGCCTTGTGTGTGTGTGTGTGTGTGTGTGTGTGTGTGCCCACGCTGTATTGCTAAGTCGTGTGCCACTCAGGTAGCCACGTAGAAGGAATGACAGGCACAAAGGCCTCTGGAGGTGAAACAGTCGTGAACCACTTTAGGGATCCCGAGAAGGCCGGGGGCTGCAGGCTTGTAGCCTGCAAAGGCCGAGTTAGGGAAGAACCAGGTGGGTGGGATCTGGTGTGGAACTTGGTCCTAGGTGTTCCCATCTCTAACCGGGACGAGTTCTCGGTGGTCTCCACGCAGCTTGTGCATGGCGCTGATGACTCTGTGGCTTTGGCCTGGGACCGCAGACGCCTATAGCCCCCCTGTCTTAGAAGCAGAGAGACTGAGGCTTGAACCTCGCCCCACCCTCCAGCGCGCATCCGAATCAATTCTTCTGTCTTGGATGGAGAAGGGAAAACCCACCCAGGGAGGTGTGGCAGGGGCGGGTCTGGCCAGAAGTCTTAGCTGCTCAGATCCTGGAAATCCACTCAGAGCCGTAATGTAATGCAGTTTGGACGAAAGATGATAGGATGAGTCCATAGGGACTACCCCGATGGTCCAGTGGCTGAGACTGCATGCTCCCAGTGCGGGGGCCTGGGTGCCATCTGTAGTGAAGGAACCGAGCTTCTTAGGTCTCCTGCATTGGCAGGTGGGTTCTTTACCACTAGCGCCGTGTGGGAAGCCCCCAGTGTGAGAGGATAGAAAGTCCCAGAAAAGAGGGGAGCGCATCCTTCAGGCAGGATGGTGGGCGGTGGGGCACTCTGAGGAGGCGAGAGATGCAACTGGGAGGATGCACGAAGCTGGCCACCGGTGAACTGGGACAGAGGTACAGCAGAGGCAAACTCTGTGCAGTGGCAACACATGGGGAGAATCGTATTCATTTCCTGAGGTTGCGGTAACGTCGTACCAGCCAACGGATAACTTAAAACAGTAGGCATGGAGTCACAGTGCTGGAGGCAAGAAGTTTAACATCAAGCTATCTGCAGGCCTGTGCTCCCTCCACAGGCTCTCCGGGAGGAGGCGGCCTTGCCTCTGCCGGCTTTCTTGGCTTGTGGCCACGTCGCTCCAAGCCTCTGCCTCTGTTTCTACATCACCTGTTCCTCCGGTTCTCTCTTCGTGACTTCCTCTTCTAATGACATTGCATTTAAACGTCGTTGAATTTAGGGCCCTCTTACAAGTCATTGACTTTAGGGCCCATTCTAATGCACTCTGATCTCATCTCAACTAATGACAAAGACCCTCTTTCTAAATAAGGCCACGTTCTTAAAAAAGTTAATTAATTATTTTTGGCTGTGCGGGGTCTTGGTTGCTGCACGGGCTTTTGTCTGGTGGTGGCGAGCAGGGGGTGTGGTGCTACGTTAGTTGCAGTGCACGGCTTCTCACTGCGGTGGCTGCTCTTGTTGCGGTGTTCGGGCTTCCGTAGTTGCGGCACGCGGGCTCGGTAGTTGTGGGTCCCAGGCTCTAAAGCACGGGCTCAGTAGTTGTGGCACACAGGCTCGGTTGTTCCGCAGCATGTGGCGTCCTCCTGGATCAGGAATTGAACCTGTGTCTCCTGCCACCGGGGAAGCCCTCAGTAAGGCCCCATTGTGAGATTGCAGCTGGACCTGAATTTGGGAGGCCACCAAACAGCCTGGTCCAGGGGTGCAGAGGTGTTCCTGTCCTGGAGGACGGACCGCGGGCACTTGGGGTTCTCTGAGCCTGAGTGGCTCACCCTGTACTGTGCGCCTTCTGCAGTCCAGGCTGGGAGGATGCGCGGGGGCCACCTTCCTGAGAGTGGGTCCTCAGCACCTGCGGCGTGTCCAGAGAGAACCCACGGGATCCACTAGTCGTTCCAGTTCTAGGAACCGGCCTCACTGACGTCCAGGGGAGGAGGGAGTGACTGAGCCTCTAGGGGAGAGCAGCTAAGGAGGGACAGAGGTACAGCAGAGGCAAACTCTGTGCAGTGGCAACACATGGGGAGAATCGTATTCATTTCCTGAGGTTGCGGTAACGTCGTACCAGCCAACGGATAACTTAAAACAGTAGGCATGGAGTCACAGTGCTGGAGGCAAGAAGTTTAACATCAAGCTATCTGCAGGCCTGTGCTCCCTCCACAGGCTCTCCGGGAGGAGGCGGCCTTGCCTCTGCCGGCTTTCTTGGCTTGTGGCCACGTCGCTCCAAGCCTCTGCCTCTGTTTCTACATCACCTGTTCCTCCGGTTCTCTCTTCGTGACTTCCTCTTCTAATGACATTGCATTTAAACGTCGTTGAATTTAGGGCCCTCTTACAAGTCATTGACTTTAGGGCCCATTCTAATGCACTCTGATCTCATCTCAACTAATGACAAAGACCCTCTTTCTAAATAAGGCCACGTTCTTAAAAAAGTTAATTAATTATTTTTGGCTGTGCGGGGTCTTGGTTGCTGCACGGGCTTTTGTCTGGTGGTGGCGAGCAGGGGGTGTGGTGCTACGTTAGTTGCAGTGCACGGCTTCTCACTGCGGTGGCTGCTCTTGTTGCGGTGTTCGGGCTTCCGTAGTTGCGGCACGCGGGCTCGGTAGTTGTGGGTCCCAGGCTCTAAAGCACGGGCTCAGTAGTTGTGGCACACAGGCTCGGTTGTTCCGCAGCATGTGGCGTCCTCCTGGATCAGGAATTGAACCTGTGTCTCCTGCCACCGGGGAAGCCCTCAGTAAGGCCCCATTGTGAGATTGCAGCTGGACCTGAATTTGGGAGGCCACCAAACAGCCTGGTCCAGGGGTGCAGAGGTGTTCCTGTCCTGGAGGACGGACCGCGGGCACTTGGGGTTCTCTGAGCCTGAGTGGCTCACCCTGTACTGTGCGCCTTCTGCAGTCCAGGCTGGGAGGATGCGCGGGGGCCACCTTCCTGAGAGTGGGTCCTCAGCACCTGCGGCGTGTCCAGAGAGAACCCACGGGATCCACTAGTCGTTCCAGTTCTAGGAACCGGCCTCACTGACGTCCAGGGGGAGGAGGAGGGAGTGACTGAGCCTCTAGGGGGAGAGCAGCTAAGGAGGGGACCCGGGTGACAGGCACAGGGCACCTGAACTCCCGCCCAGCTTTACTCACTCAGTCCCCAAGGGCGTGCGTAGGTAGGGACCTTGGGCAGAGCCTGTCCTGACCGCAGTGGGTCTGTCTGGTCGTGCTCCTCCCCGGCTCAGTGCCCCCCCCGGGCTCCCCGTGACCCTCCACACACAGCCCACCCTCCTCGGGCCGGCCCTGGAGGGAGTCCTCGCCGTTAGCGGTGGTGGGTTTATCCCACGTCCCTGCCGCCTTGCTCCTCCGCTCCAACCGCTGTATTTTTGTTGTTTACCTGCTTTGACGTTGTGGGTCAGCTCGGCACTGCCCCGGCTGAGCCAGTCTCTGCCTGGAAGGAGGCGCCGAGGTGGGGATGGCCAACATCCGTCCCAGAGCAGATCAGAAGCCGTGGGGCTCTTCTCCGCGGCAGAGGGCTGGAGCCTTCCGCCTGGCAGAAGGCCTGACTCCAGGTGCTTCTGCATTAAACCCATGACCCTAGGCTGGGGGGCCTGCTCTGTGCGGGGCACATGCACCCTAAAGTGGCAACCCAGAAGACAGATCAGTGCTTGTCCCAGCTACATGTCGCACCCCCAAGGGCAGTGTGGGGAGGTACAAGCAGGGGTGGCTGTTCAGAGGAGGCAGCCTGAGGGGTGTGTAAGAGTCTCCCAGGCCAAGGTCGCCAGCTGGTATACCTGCCGGGGCAGGGAGGTCAGCAGGGCCTTGTGGAGGGCAGCGAGGGGCTGGGTTTCATCCTGAAGGCCATAGGACCCTGGGGGGGGGCGGTTAGAAACAGGATCCTGGTGTGACCAGACACGTGCAAGCTGGTCCAGGAGATCCCCATAGCCATCAGGGACTTGAGAGACCCCTGATGAATGCCACTGGGAGCCGCTAGGATCCTCACTCGCACAGAAAGTATAGCGACAGTCATGTGCTCATTTGTCACCATAGGGCCAGACCCCGTGCCCCGCCGACCGTGTGTTGCTTTGTTGACACGGATCCACTAGTCGTTCCAGTTCTAGGAACCGGCCTCACTGACGTCCAGGGGGAGGAGGAGGGAGTGACTGAGCCTCTAGGGGGAGAGCAGCTAAGGAGGGGACCCGGGTGACAGGCACAGGGCACCTGAACTCCCGCCCAGCTTTACTCACTCAGTCCCCAAGGGCGTGCGTAGGTAGGGACCTTGGGCAGAGCCTGTCCTGACCGCAGTGGGTCTGTCTGGTCGTGCTCCTCCCCGGCTCAGTGCCCCCCCCGGGCTCCCCGTGACCCTCCACACACAGCCCACCCTCCTCGGGCCGGCCCTGGAGGGAGTCCTCGCCGTTAGCGGTGGTGGGTTTATCCCACGTCCCTGCCGCCTTGCTCCTCCGCTCCAACCGCTGTATTTTTGTTGTTTACCTGCTTTGACGTTGTGGGTCAGCTCGGCACTGCCCCGGCTGAGCCAGTCTCTGCCTGGAAGGAGGCGCCGAGGTGGGGATGGCCAACATCCGTCCCAGAGCAGATCAGAAGCCGTGGGGCTCTTCTCCGCGGCAGAGGGCTGGAGCCTTCCGCCTGGCAGAAGGCCTGACTCCAGGTGCTTCTGCATTAAACCCATGACCCTAGGCTGGGGGGCCTGCTCTGTGCGGGGCACATGCACCCTAAAGTGGCAACCCAGAAGACAGATCAGTGCTTGTCCCAGCTACATGTCGCACCCCCAAGGGCAGTGTGGGGAGGTACAAGCAGGGGTGGCTGTTCAGAGGAGGCAGCCTGAGGGGTGTGTAAGAGTCTCCCAGGCCAAGGTCGCCAGCTGGTATACCTGCCGGGGCAGGGAGGTCAGCAGGGCCTTGTGGAGGGCAGCGAGGGGCTGGGTTTCATCCTGAAGGCCATAGGACCCTGGGGGGGGGCGGTTAGAAACAGGATCCTGGTGTGACCAGACACGTGCAAGCTGGTCCAGGAGATCCCCATAGCCATCAGGGACTTGAGAGACCCCTGATGAATGCCACTGGGAGCCGCTAGGATCCTCACTCGCACAGAAAGTATAGCGACAGTCATGTGCTCATTTGTCACCATAGGGCCAGACCCCGTGCCCCGCCGACCGTGTGTTGCTTTGTTGACACGGTGTCTCTGTCCTCTGCAGACCCACCTGCTCTCCAAGCTGCCCATCGCCGACAGCCAGGTGCTTACCATCAACCCCGCGCTGCCCGTGGAGGAGGCCGCCGAGGACTATGCCAAGAAGCTGAGACAGGTGAGGCCCCGGGAGCCACTGCAGGGAGACCTCCTCCCGCCGGGGGCCGCTCCCAGGGTGGAGTGAGGGGCCCTGAGCGGTCGTCACTGGCAGAAGCTCTCCCTGGGGGCGGTCAGCAGACCCAGCCTCCCTCTGGGCAGACCCCTTTGAGGATCCCTGCCCTCTCTGAGAGCCCACAGCCCTGCCCTGGCGGAAGCCCCGGGGCAGCCTGGCTTCTGACACCCTGGTCGAGGGCCGGGGTCTTCACATCTTGGGAGCAGCTGCGTCCCCAGACTGTCAGCCAGGTGACGCTGAGGTGTGGAGCCTGGTAGGTCCGGGTTCCTTTCTCCGCAGGTTCAGCTGCAACGCTCAGCTGTGTTACAGCAGCTTCTTTTCCTGACAGCCGGGCCTCTGTGTCCTCCTGTCTCTTTCCCCACTCAGGCCTTCCAAGGGGACTCCATCCCGGCGTTCGACCTGCTGATTCTGGGTGTGGGTCCTGACGGCCACACCTGTTCGCTCTTCCCAGACCACCCCCTCCTGCAGGTGAGCGCGCCCCCGAAGCCCCTCCTCACGTCTGAGCCCCGACCTCGGCCGCCTGGGGCTTCCCGAGGGTGGGCAGGTGCCCCCCGCGTGGTGTGAGTCAGCCTCGGCCAGCAGGCGTGCCCGCTGGGCCTGACCCTTCCCAGCCTCCGTTCGCCCGTCAAAACAGGGGCCTTGCGTCAAGAAGCGTAGCGTCAGCAGGGTGGGGTGGAGTGGTGGCTGGACAGCGCCTGGTGTGCAAGTTCCTCAGGAAGTCAGGGGATGCTGAGTTCCTGTCTCCACCCTGGGCCTCCCTCCCCCAGGAGCGGGAGAAGATCGTGGCCCCCGTCAGCGACTCCCCGAAGCCACCTCCGCAGCGCGTGACCCTCACGCTTCCCGTGCTGAACGCAGCCCGGACGGTCATCTTCGTGGCGACGGGAGAAGGCAAGGCTGCTGTTCTAAAGGTAACGATCGAGGACCGCCTGCCCGGGAGGCTTGTCGGCAGAGCATATGGCCCTAGACACCCTAGACACTGCTTTGCTGAAATCAACGCGTCCTGAGCGGTGTCCGTATTTCTTGGGTCGAAGGGGAGATGAAAACTGCAAATCCAGGCCAGTTAGGAGCTAACAGTTAGGAAATGAAATTGACAAGATGAGGCCAAAAATGCTTGGGGGCAAATTCATAGCATTTAATGCAGACACATATATGTTTCATTATTTAGCTAGAAAACAATTAAACAAGTCAAGCACGTTAGAATGAGAACAAAGAGAAATAACATAAGTGTTAACAACAGTCAGAGGAAGGAATAAGTGAAGTTGAAATCCCTGATTTGGTTAATGTTCTTAAGAACTTAATGGAAAAGAGATCCATGATATAGACCCCTTGCAAAACTGGAGAAAAATCATATGTCATAGGAGCAAGTGAAAAAGTAGGAATAAGAAGAAAGGTATAGGGCTTCCCTGGTGGTCCAGTGGGTGGAGAGTTTGCCTTGCAGTGCAAGGGACGCCGGTTCGATCTCAGGCCTAGGAGGATCCCACGTGTCGCAGAGTGGCTGGACCAGTGTGCTCTGCAATGAGAGAGGCTACTGCAGTGGGAGGCCCACACGGGCCGAATAATAATAATAAAAAAAAAAAGATGGATGAAAATAGATGATGACTTAGAGGCAAAAGTGCTAAAAAAAAAAAAAGAAGAAGAAATGTATAGTTATATATAATATTTTAGGAAAATATAAAATAAATAAATTGATACTGGGCTTCCCTAGTGACTCAGTGGGTAAGAATCCACCTGCCAATGCAGGAGACACAGGGTTCATCCCCTGATCTGGGAGGATCGCACATGGCCTGGGGCCGCTAGGGCCATGAGCCACAGCTACTGAGCTTGTGCTCTAGAACCCGTGAGGCACACCTGCTGAGCCCAGGGACTGCCACTCGCACTCCCAGAGCCCCGTTCCACAACAAAGAAGCCACCAGGATGAGAAGCCTCTGCCCTGCACCCAGAGCGCAGCCCCCACTCCCCACCCCTGGAGAAAAAGCCTGCGCAGCCATGAAGATCCAGCACGGCCAAAAGTAAATAAATAAAGCCACATTTTTAAAAATCATAAAATTGATACTAAAAATAAACTGAATGAAAAAATATTTTAATGATCATCACTGAAAAGACCAACCACTATGGAAGAAACTGGAAATATTTTTAAAGATGAATAAGTAACCAGTCTTCTACCAGCTGTTGGGCTTGGATGCCCTCATGAGGGTGGCTAAGGTTAGGGTTCAGGGTGCAGACTCAGGAGTCCAGCAGACCTGGCGTCCCTGCCAGTGACACCTGGCATGGCCTTAGGTGGCCCCTGAGTCCCCCTCCAAGCCTCAACTTTCCCATCTGCAGGGGAGGCGAGGAGGCCCGTCCCCGTGGACCTCCTGAGGATCAGTCAGGGCCGCTCCAGTTCAGAGTCCACTCACAGGAGGCTGCCCCCAGCCTCAGCTTCCCGGACCGTGAAAACCGGGGTGAGAACAGAGACGATCCCACGGGCTGTGGTCAGAAGTAAACAAGTGATTCAGCGGGCTCGGGGTAGGCCCAGCTGGCCGAGAGCATATCGGTCCTGCCCACCCATTATGAGGTCACATCAGGGGTCAGCACGCCCCAGCTGGAGGGACCAAGTCCTCCTGCCAGCTAAAAGGCTTGTGACCTTTTTAAGCGGTTGAGAGGAAAAAAAAAAAGAGGAACGTTCTTTGATGTGTGAAAATTCTGCAGAATTCAGATTTTGGTGAATTTCCACGAGTAGATTTCTTGGCTGGCCACACCCGCTAGGCAACAAGTCCTCGGCTGGGTGTTTTGCCCCAGAGCGGCTGACCTGAGTAGTTGAAACAGCCTCAGGGTGAGATCAGCACAGCCGACATAGTGACTCTGGTCTTTGCAGAAAAGGTGCGCTGGAGATTTCCCCGGTGGTCCGGTGGCTCAGACTGCATTGGACCTGCGGCCTGCGGGGCCCAGGTTCGATCCCTGGTCTGGGAACTATTCACAGATCCCACCTGCCACCAGGATGAGAAGCCTCTGCCCTGCACCCAGAGCGCAGCCCCCACTCCCCACCCCTGGAGAAAAAGCCTGCGCAGCCATGAAGATCCAGCACGGCCAAAAGTAAATAAATAAAGCCACATTTTTAAAAATCATAAAATTGATACTAAAAATAAACTGAATGAAAAAATATTTTAATGATCATCACTGAAAAGACCAACCACTATGGAAGAAACTGGAAATATTTTTAAAGATGAATAAGTAACCAGTCTTCTACCAGCTGTTGGGCTTGGATGCCCTCATGAGGGTGGCTAAGGTTAGGGTTCAGGGTGCAGACTCAGGAGTCCAGCAGACCTGGCGTCCCTGCCAGTGACACCTGGCATGGCCTTAGGTGGCCCCTGAGTCCCCCTCCAAGCCTCAACTTTCCCATCTGCAGGGGAGGCGAGGAGGCCCGTCCCCGTGGACCTCCTGAGGATCAGTCAGGGCCGCTCCAGTTCAGAGTCCACTCACAGGAGGCTGCCCCCAGCCTCAGCTTCCCGGACCGTGAAAACCGGGGTGAGAACAGAGACGATCCCACGGGCTGTGGTCAGAAGTAAACAAGTGATTCAGCGGGCTCGGGGTAGGCCCAGCTGGCCGAGAGCATATCGGTCCTGCCCACCCATTATGAGGTCACATCAGGGGTCAGCACGCCCCAGCTGGAGGGACCAAGTCCTCCTGCCAGCTAAAAGGCTTGTGACCTTTTTAAGCGGTTGAGAGGAAAAAAAAAAAGAGGAACGTTCTTTGATGTGTGAAAATTCTGCAGAATTCAGATTTTGGTGAATTTCCACGAGTAGATTTCTTGGCTGGCCACACCCGCTAGGCAACAAGTCCTCGGCTGGGTGTTTTGCCCCAGAGCGGCTGACCTGAGTAGTTGAAACAGCCTCAGGGTGAGATCAGCACAGCCGACATAGTGACTCTGGTCTTTGCAGAAAAGGTGCGCTGGAGATTTCCCCGGTGGTCCGGTGGCTCAGACTGCATTGGACCTGCGGCCTGCGGGGGGCCCAGGTTCGATCCCTGGTCTGGGAACTATTCACAGATCCCACCTGCCACAGTGAAAGATCCCCAGTGCCGCGGCTAAGACCTGGGTGTGACTGTGTGCTCAGTCCCTTCAGCCGTGTCTGACTCTGTGCGACTCAGTGGACTGCAGCCCACCAGGCTCCTCTGGCCATGGGGCTCTCCAGGCAAGAATACTGGAGCGGGTTGCCTGTCCCTTCTCCAGGGGAATCTTTCCAACCCAGGGATCGAATCGGGATCTCCTACATTGCAGGTGGATTCTTGACCAGCTGAGTTAGACCTGGTGCAGCCAAATAAATAAAAATAAATACATTTTTAAAATATGTTAAAAAGAAAATGTGTGCTGATCCCTCCCCCCCATTAAATAGTCACAGTTGGTAGACAGGAGAGACCCCTATCATCCCTGCTGATGGCTTGAAGCTGGGACTCTGGGAAGGCTGGTCTCGCCTCCTGAGGGTGAGGGAGGTCTGCGGGTGC
This sequence comes from Tragulus kanchil, assembly GCA_022376925.1. Taxonomy (NCBI): domain Eukaryota; kingdom Metazoa; phylum Chordata; class Mammalia; order Artiodactyla; family Tragulidae; genus Tragulus; species Tragulus kanchil. Next base: position 16,032,503 of record JAIOJX010000029.1, on the reverse strand, counting down.
AGGTGGGACCCCATGCTCCTGCCCTCTCCACACAGCGCATCTTGGAGGACAAGGAGGAGAACCCACTCCCTGCCGCGCTGGTCCAGCCCCGCACTGGGAAGCTTTGCTGGTTCCTGGACGAGGCCGCAGCCCGGCTCCTGACCGTGCCCTTTGAGAAGCATTCCACTTTGTAACCAGCATCCAGAGATGCTGCCTCTGGGACTACACACAGCCCGAGTGGGCCGGGACCTTCTGGGGCTGGGCCCTGCGGCCAGCCCACTCCAGGCTTCACTTTAGAAAAGCCGAGTGGGAGCCACAGGAGCTGAGAGGATCTGGCCACCAGCCACAGGCCGTGGCTCTGGGTGACTCCGTTATTAAAAGGAGCATCTGTTTGAAGTCTCCACTGCCTCGTGGTCCTTGGTGGGCGGTGGGACTGTGGGTCCCCGGGTGGCACGCCTGACCCACAACCCTCATCCAGGCACATGGGGGGCAGGGATGGGCATCTGGCACGAGTGTCCTGGGGCTGCCCTAGCAAAGGCACCACAGAGTGGGGGGCTTCAAACAACCCCGGGCTTGCCTAGCAAAATCCTGGACCTGGTCCGGTGGCTCAGACTGCATTGGACCTGCGGCCTCGGGCCCAGGTTCGATCCCTGGTCTGGGAACTATTCACAGATCCCACCTGCCACAGTGAAAGATCCCCAGTGCCGCGGCTAAGACCTGGGTGTGACTGTGTGCTCAGTCCCTTCAGCCGTGTCTGACTCTGTGCGACTCAGTGGACTGCAGCCCACCAGGCTCCTCTGGCCATGGGGCTCTCCAGGCAAGAATACTGGAGCGGGTTGCCTGTCCCTTCTCCAGGGGAATCTTTCCAACCCAGGGATCGAATCGGGATCTCCTACATTGCAGGTGGATTCTTGACCAGCTGAGTTAGACCTGGTGCAGCCAAATAAATAAAAATAAATACATTTTTAAAATATGTTAAAAAGAAAATGTGTGCTGATCCCTCCCCCCCATTAAATAGTCACAGTTGGTAGACAGGAGAGACCCCTATCATCCCTGCTGATGGCTTGAAGCTGGGACTCTGGGAAGGCTGGTCTCGCCTCCTGAGGGTGAGGGAGGTCTGCGGGGTGCAGGTGGGACCCCATGCTCCTGCCCTCTCCACACAGCGCATCTTGGAGGACAAGGAGGAGAACCCACTCCCTGCCGCGCTGGTCCAGCCCCGCACTGGGAAGCTTTGCTGGTTCCTGGACGAGGCCGCAGCCCGGCTCCTGACCGTGCCCTTTGAGAAGCATTCCACTTTGTAACCAGCATCCAGAGATGCTGCCTCTGGGACTACACACAGCCCGAGTGGGCCGGGACCTTCTGGGGCTGGGCCCTGCGGCCAGCCCACTCCAGGCTTCACTTTAGAAAAGCCGAGTGGGAGCCACAGGAGCTGAGAGGATCTGGCCACCAGCCACAGGCCGTGGCTCTGGGTGACTCCGTTATTAAAAGGAGCATCTGTTTGAAGTCTCCACTGCCTCGTGGTCCTTGGTGGGCGGTGGGACTGTGGGTCCCCGGGTGGCACGCCTGACCCACAACCCTCATCCAGGCACATGGGGGGCAGGGATGGGCATCTGGCACGAGTGTCCTGGGGCTGCCCTAGCAAAGGCACCACAGAGTGGGGGGCTTCAAACAACCCCCGTTCATTGTCTGACTGTTCACAAGGCCAGAAGCCTGCAATCTAAGTGTCAAGCAGATTGGATCCTACTGGAGGCTCTGTGGGAAACTCTCCCGGGTCTTGCTGGTAGCTGTCGGTCGTTCGTGGCTTTCTTTGGCTTATAGGCACATAATTCCGAGCTCTGCCTTCTTTTTGTGTGTGTCCTTCTGTGTCCTGCCCTTTTCCTTTTTTCTTTTGATTTGTCTTTTTGTGGGTTGCTGTTAGTGTTGTTTGTTTGGCCATGTCCCTGGGTTTGCATGATCTCAGTTCCTAGACCAGGGATTGAACCTGGGCCGCAGTGGTGAAAGCCCCGGATCCTAACCACTAGGCCACCAGGGAGCTCCCTCCTGTCTCTTCTAATAAGGACCCCTGTCCTTGGACATAAGACCACCCTCAATCCAGGAGAAGCTCATCTCAGGATCCTGCACTCAACATGTCTGTAAAGATCCGTGTTCCAATAAGAGCACATTCTGAAGGTCCAAGGGTTAGGACGTGGATTTAGCCTTTTTTAAAAATTGTGTTTAAAATACACATAACATAAAATTTACCATCTTAACCATCTTTAAGTATACCCTTCAGTGGTATTAAATACATTTACACTTTAAGCAGCCGTCACTACCATCCATCCTGTAGCTCTTTTTATCTTGTAAATCTAAAACTCTGTATGGGGGTCTTCCTTTGTGGCCCAGTGGCTGAGATGCTGCGCTCTCTATGCAGGGGGCCCAAGTTCGATCCCTAGTCAGGGAACCAGATCCTCCATGCTGCAACTAAGACCTGGAACAGCTAAATAATTAAATAAATAAAAATAGTGTATATTGTTGTTGTTTAGTCACTAGGTTGTGTCTGGCTTTTTGCGACCCCATGGGGTGTAACCCACCAGGCTCCTCTGTCCATGGGATTTCCTGACAGGAATGCTGGAGTGGGTTCGTAATTTCCTTCTCCAGGGAATCTTCCCAACCCAGGGATCGAACCTGTGAGGCCACACACCTGCACTGCCAGGTGGATTCTTTTGCCACTGGGAAACCACTAGGGCAGCCAATAGATACTATATATGTATAAATATGGTTATATATTTATTTATTTTAAAAAATATATACTTATTCAACACTAATTTTTCCATTCCTTCCCGTCCCAGGTCCTGGCAACCACCATACTGTTCTCTGTCTTTATGATTTTTTTTTAAGTACAGTTGATTTACAATGTTGTGTTAATTTCTGCTGTACAGTGAATTATTCATTTATACATACATATGCATTTTCTTATTTATTTATTTATTTATTTATTTATTTTGGAGGGGGAGGGAGGGGAGCAGGCAGGCTACTTCTGTTGGTCTTTCAACTGGTTTTTTTTTTTTTTTTTTTAAGATTTATTTATTTATTTTTGGGCGGGGGTCGGGTTGGGGAGGGAGGGGAGCTTGGTCTTTCGTTTTTCTCTGTTCATCCGTCTTTGTTCTTTGGCTTCTGTGGGCCTCCCATCGCGGTGGCGTCTGTGGCTGCAGAGCACCGGCTCTGGGCGCATGCGCTCCAGAGATCTGGCTCGGTAATTGGACACATCAGTCCAGCCGCTCCGCGGCACGTGGGATCTTCCCAGGCCAGGGCGCGAACCGGTGCCCCTTGCACTGCAAGGCGGTGTCCTTACCCACTGGACCACCAGGGGAAGCCCCTGTTGGTCTTTCATTTGTCTGTTTTCATCCATTTTTTTAAAAACATTTATTTTATTTATTTATTTTGGGCGGGGGTCGGGTTGGGGAGGGAGGGGAATGGGCGGGCCACTTCTATTGGTCTTTCATTTCTCTATTTTCATCCGTCTTTGTTCTTTGGCTCCTGTGGGCCTCCCATCGCGGTGGCCTCTGTCATCGCAGAGCGCCGGCTCTGGGCACATGTGCACCAGAGCTCCGGCTTGGTAACTGGGCACATGGGTCCAGCCGCTTCGCGGCACGTGGGATCTTCCCAGGCCAGGGATCGAACCGGCGCCCCTTGCACTGCAAGGCGGTGTCCTTACCCACTGGACCACCAGGGGAAGCCCCTGTTGGTCTTTCATTTGTCTGTTTTCATCCATTTTTTTAAAAACATTTATTTTATTTATTTATCTTTTGGGGGGTGGGGTGGGGAGGGAGGGGAATGGGCGGGCCACTTCTATTGGTCTTTCATTTCTCTATTTTCATCCGTCTTTGTTCTTTGGCTCCTGTGGGCCTCCCATCGCGGTGGCCTCTGTCATCGCAGAGCGCCGGCTCTGGGCACATGTGCACCAGAGCTCCGGCTTGGTAACTGGGCACATGGGTCCAGCCGCTTCGCGGCACGTGGGATCTTCCCAGGCCAGGGATCGAACCAGCGCCCCTTGCACTGCAAGGCGGTGTCCTTACCCACTGGACCACCAGGGAAGCCCCATATGCATTTTCTATATTCGTTTCCACCCATGGCTTACCAGAGGATAGTAAATGTTTTTCTCAGCAGGACCTTATTTATCCTCTGTCTATGATTTTGACTACCCTTAAGTGCCTTGTATTACTTTGAATCAGACAGCGTTTGTCTTCTGGGGATGGGCTCATTTCACTCTGCGTTTTGTCCTCAAGGTCTGTGCCAATGATGTGGTGTGAGTGACCTTCCTTCCTCTTTAGGATATGGTTACACCCTATCGTATTTAATCATCGGTCGGCAAACACTTGGGTTACTGCTGTGTTTTCACCATTGTGAACAGTGCCGCTGTGAACAAGAGTGGACAGATATCTCTTTGAGAACCTACTTCCATTTCTTTTGCATGTGCATCCGAATATGGAGTTGCTGGGTCACATGCATATGCTAACTCTATTTTAATTTTTGGAAGGCCCTCCAGATTGTTTTCCACATCACTTGAATCAATTGTACATCTCCGCCCACAGTGCGCAAAGGACTGCATTTCTCTACATCCTCGCTCACAATTGTTTTCTGGGTTTTTTTTTTTTTTTTTTTTGGCCACTTCTATTGGTCTTTCATTTATTTATCTTTGTTCTTTGGCCTGTGTGGGCCTCCCATTGCAGTGGCCTCTCTCCTTGCAGAGCACTGGCTCTGGGCGCATGCGCTCCACAGCTCCGGCTCGGTCGTTGGACACATCGGTCGAGCTGCTCTGCGGCATGTGGATCTTCCCAGGCCAGGGAGCAAACTGGCGCCCCTTGCACTGCAAAGTGATATCCTTACCCACTGGACCACCAGGGAAGCCCTGTTTTCTGGTTTTTTATTAGTGGCTTGTGGACATCACCCTCTCCAAGGACACCGTTCAACCCCCTCCACACTCAACTTGGCCGCGCTCCCACTCCAAACTCTGCCAGGGTGACTTCTGCTCCTGGCCATGCTGCAGGCCTGCTCAGAGCCTTGAATGTGCCCAGGGACTGCTGCTTGGCCTCAGGGCTACAGCGTTTGCCCAGAGTCCGTCTGCTCTCTGCGCATCTGGCGCCAGGGGCCCGGGCGGGCTGGTGGGCGAGAGGCATGGGAATTGAAACCTCAAAACCGAAACCACAGAAAGTGAAGTTGCTTTCAACATCTTGTCCGGTTGATCACTCAGATGTGAGAGTGAGGAAGTGGGACAGGTTCTGAGCGGAAACAGATTCAGAAAGGCGGAGGAGAGGATTGGGAGGAATGCAGCCCAGCCGTGACCTTGGGCAGCAGCAGGCCTGAAGCCATAGGCAGAGGCCAGGGTAGGGGACCCGAGAAGTGGAGGGAAAGGGATGAGACAGACACAAGGGCCCCGTGTCAGGGGGCCTGGGGCGTGTCACCTCTCCCGTACCCCTACCCCATCGCAGCAGCTCTTCCTGCCCCAGATCAGCCTGCGGCTGCCCTTTGCTTTCATAGTGAAACCCGACCTTCTTACTCGTGCAACAAGCCCCTAGGTGGCCCTTGCAACCCCCCACCCTCCTACCTAACGTCTGCTTCCCATTCGCTCTTCTCCCGTCCATCCACCTTGTGCTCTCCCTGGAGCCGTCCAAGCCCTTCCCCACCTCAGGACCTTTGCATGTGCTGTGCCCGCTGCTGGATAGTCTCTTTTCTCCAGCACTTTGTGCAGCTCAGCCCTCGTTTCCTTCAGGTCTTGATGCAACATAACCTCCCCGATCCTCCTCGCCCCTAGCATATCTATTTTGTTTCCTATTCCATTTTCTCCCTCACTCATAGTCTCTGACTGGTTTGCTGTTGTGCTAACCAGCTGTCTGTGGGGGGCTGAGCTGTGTGGTCAGTTTTACCCACATCTGCCTCCCCCACTCGGGGATGGCACTCGGCCTGTCAGGGAGTGACGTGGAAAGCAAATTGGCGCCTTGCACTGCCAAGTGATATCCTTACCCACTGGACCACCAGGGAAGCCCTGTTTTCTGGTTTTTTATTAGTGGCTTGTGGACATCACCCTCTCCAAGGACACCGTTCAACCCCCTCCACACTCAACTTGGCCGCGCTCCCACTCCAAACTCTGCCAGGGTGACTTCTGCTCCTGGCCATGCTGCAGGCCTGCTCAGAGCCTTGAATGTGCCCAGGGACTGCTGCTTGGCCTCAGGGCTACAGCGTTTGCCCAGAGTCCGTCTGCTCTCTGCGCATCTGGCGCCAGGGGCCCGGGCGGGCTGGTGGGCGAGAGGCATGGGAATTGAAACCTCAAAACCGAAACCACAGAAAGTGAAGTTGCTTTCAACATCTTGTCCGGTTGATCACTCAGATGTGAGAGTGAGGAAGTGGGACAGGTTCTGAGCGGAAACAGATTCAGAAAGGCGGAGGAGAGGATTGGGAGGAATGCAGCCCAGCCGTGACCTTGGGCAGCAGCAGGCCTGAAGCCATAGGCAGAGGCCAGGGTAGGGGACCCGAGAAGTGGAGGGAAAGGGATGAGACAGACACAAGGGCCCCGTGTCAGGGGGCCTGGGGCGTGTCACCTCTCCCGTACCCCTACCCCATCGCAGCAGCTCTTCCTGCCCCAGATCAGCCTGCGGCTGCCCTTTGCTTTCATAGTGAAACCCGACCTTCTTACTCGTGCAACAAGCCCCTAGGTGGCCCTTGCAACCCCCCACCCTCCTACCTAACGTCTGCTTCCCATTCGCTCTTCTCCCGTCCATCCACCTTGTGCTCTCCCTGGAGCCGTCCAAGCCCTTCCCCACCTCAGGACCTTTGCATGTGCTGTGCCCGCTGCTGGATAGTCTCTTTTCTCCAGCACTTTGTGCAGCTCAGCCCTCGTTTCCTTCAGGTCTTGATGCAACATAACCTCCCCGATCCCTCCTCGCCCCTAGCATATCTATTTTGTTTCCTATTCCATTTTCTCCCTCACTCATAGTCTCTGACTGGTTTGCTGTTGTGCTAACCAGCTGTCTGTGGGGGGCTGAGCTGTGTGGTCAGTTTTACCCACATCTGCCTCCCCCACTCGGGGATGGCACTCGGCCTGTCAGGGAGTGACGTGGAAAGCGGAAATGAGTTCTGGGGCACGGGTGAGGATCACAGCCAGATGGCCCTGCTTTAAGCAAAATGGAGATTTGGCTCTTCCTTTGGAAGGAGGCTCCCAGAACTGGTGGAACTGTGGCATGAGCTCTTTGGGGACTTGTCGGCTAGCATAGTTGTGCCACGGTCATCGTGTGAGTTTTACCTCGTGGTCCAAGGTGGCTGCGTGTGCTCAAGCCATCACGTCCATGTTGCACCCACTGAAACCTGATGTTCTCTGCACCTGAAAGCCTGTGAAACCCCCTTTTGATCACATTTCAGTCTGAAATGTAGACCTTCCTTCCTCCTTCCCTCCCTTCCTTCTGTCGCCAGCCACTGAGGGCTGCTTTGTGCCAGGCTCTGGAAAAACAGGTGAAGGGGATGGGGAGACCCACGTAAGCCAGAGCAACCCAGCGCTATAGACCAGTAAAGCAGGACCAAAAGGGACTTCTCCCACCAGCCCAAGGAAGAGCTGTGGTTCCCACCTCCTCCTGCCTCAGCACTGACCCCAGGACCGGAGGTGACAGTCCAATTCTGTCCTCCCAGCCTGGGCCTGGATGAGGGCTCCGTCCTCTTGGGACCCAGAACCACCCAGCGTGGGGTAGGTACAGCTGAGAGGGTAGGTACAGTATTTAGATGCCCCATCCCTGCCGACTCTTCCTTCCCTCCCCACACTAACCACTGCTCTCAGATCCTGCCAGATGTCTGCCCTACAGATGTGGCCCTCCAAGGCCAGCTAGGGCTTTGTTCTCATACCCGCATCCCCGGGGCAGCCCCTACAGGAACCACCAGTTCTGTGGGACTCGGCCCCCGGGGGAACCGGGAGGACACAGGTGCAGGGAGGGGCCGGGCGGGGCGGAGCCGGCAGCGGGCCCCCGCGCCCACACCCCACGACCACGCTCTGGCCGGACCCCAGGCGGCTGGTCTTGTAGCTTTCAGGCCGCTCAGGTCAGCTTGCTCACAGGGTGGCCCCTGAGCTGAGGCACCTGGGGGGTATCAGGAGAGGGCTGCTCCCTTCACTCTCAGGGGAGCCTGGGAGACGGCAGCAGGATGGGTGGGCGGCCCCCGAGACCCCTGGACGAGCAGCAGCAGGAGCACTTGAGAGGTGAGTGGAGTGGGAAGGAGCCGGATTTTGGTAGCTGAGACTTCCGGCGGGGAGGTCAGGTCCACAGGATGCTGTATGGACGTGAATTCTAGAAAAGCAATGAGTACTGATTTTCATATGTCTCAAGTGTTGCATGAGAGTATATTTATGCTAAAGAAGTATTCCTTAGCAATGTACTTTTCATAGTTGTGCCACGGTCATCGTGTGAGTTTTACCTCGTGGTCCAAGGTGGCTGCGTGTGCTCAAGCCATCACGTCCATGTTGCACCCACTGAAACCTGATGTTCTCTGCACCTGAAAGCCTGTGAAACCCCCTTTTGATCACATTTCAGTCTGAAATGTAGACCTTCCTTCCTCCTTCCCTCCCTTCCTTCTGTCGCCAGCCACTGAGGGCTGCTTTGTGCCAGGCTCTGGAAAAACAGGTGAAGGGGATGGGGAGACCCACGTAAGCCAGAGCAACCCAGCGCTATAGACCAGTAAAGCAGGACCAAAAGGGACTTCTCCCACCAGCCCAAGGAAGAGCTGTGGTTCCCACCTCCTCCTGCCTCAGCACTGACCCCAGGACCGGAGGTGACAGTCCAATTCTGTCCTCCCAGCCTGGGCCTGGATGAGGGCTCCGTCCTCTTGGGACCCAGAACCACCCAGCGTGGGGTAGGTACAGCTGAGAGGGTAGGTACAGTATTTAGATGCCCCATCCCTGCCGACTCTTCCCTTCCCTCCCCACACTAACCACTGCTCTCAGATCCTGCCAGATGTCTGCCCTACAGATGTGGCCCTCCAAGGCCAGCTAGGGCTTTGTTCTCATACCCGCATCCCCGGGGCAGCCCCTACAGGAACCACCAGTTCTGTGGGACTCGGCCCCCGGGGGAACCGGGAGGACACAGGTGCAGGGAGGGGCCGGGCGGGGCGGAGCCGGCAGCGGGCCCCCGCGCCCACACCCCACGACCACGCTCTGGCTTCGGACCCCAGGCGGCTGGTCTTGTAGCTTTCAGTCCGCTCAGGTCAGCTTGCTCACAGGGTGGCCCCTGAGCTGAGGCACCTGGGGGGTATCAGGAGAGGGCTGCTCCCTTCACTCTCAGGGGAGCCTGGGAGACGGCAGCAGGATGGGTGGGCGGCCCTCGAGACCCCTGGACGAGCAGCAGCAGGAGCACTTGAGAGGTGAGTGGAGTGGGAAGGAGCCGGATTTTGGTAGCTGAGACTTCCGGCGGGGAGGTCAGGTCCACAGGATGCTGTATGGACGTGAATTCTAGAAAAGCAATGAGTACTGATTTTCATATGTCTCAAGTGTTGCATGAGAGTATATTTATGCTAAAGAAGTATTCCTTATTTGTTCAAAATTAAAATTTAACGGGTGTTATGTACTTTTATTTGGTAGATGGGTTCACCCTGCTCGGGGCATGGGTTGGTGGAGGCGGGGGCGTGGGTCCAGGAGCAAAGTGCCCTGAACCCAGCCTGATCTTGTGGGGAATCCTCTCAGGGGACAGGGACCAATCGGCCCCTCTGTGTGGGCCCCAGGGACTGAGTCACAGTTCTTACTTTGAGACAAAGGAGGGCCAGTCGTCCTCCAGACTCCCACAGTTGAGGCTTTGCAGCGTGCTGGGCACCGTGGCAATGGGACCTCATGATCCAGACAAAGAGACAAGGTCAAGTTACATTACATGAGTGAATTCAATAAGCTACTCTGTAAAGTGTTGGATTTTTAAAAATTTCTTTTCTAAATTCATTTGATTGCACCGGGTCTTCGTTGCAGCATGTGGGATCTAGTTCCCTGACCAGGGATGGAACCTGGGCTCCCTGCATTGGGAGCACAGTGTCTTACCCACTGGACCACCAGGGAAGTCCCTGGATTTTTTTTTTTTTTTTTTTTCTGTAGTGGCTTAAATGAAATGAAGATTTATTCTCTCTCCTAGAGAGGGTTAGAATCCCTGGAGAAGGAAATAGCAAGCCACTCCAGTGTTCTTGCCTGGGAAATTCCATGGATCAAGGAGCCTGACAGGCTCTAGTCCATGGGGTCGAGAAAAGTCAGACATGACACTGAACTACAGTAACATTTAGGGAAGGGGAAAGGGAGTGGAATAGCCATCCCAGCCATCGTGGCATCTGCGCCTGAGGTCACCAAGCCCAGGCATGAGGTGGCCCTAGCTGAGGCACCTGGGGGTATCAGGAGAGGCTGCTCCTTCACTCTCAGGGAGCCTGGGAGACGGCAGCAGGATGGGTGGGCGGCCTCGAGACCCCTGGACGAGCAGCAGCAGGAGCACTTGAGAGGTGAGTGGAGTGGGAAGGAGCCGGATTTTGGTAGCTGAGACTTCCGGCGGGGAGGTCAGGTCCACAGGATGCTGTATGGACGTGAATTCTAGAAAAGCAATGAGTACTGATTTTCATATGTCTCAAGTGTTGCATGAGAGTATATTTATGCTAAAGAAGTATTCCTTATTTGTTCAAAATTAAAATTTAACGGGTGTTATGTACTTTTATTTGGTAGATGGGTTCACCCTGCTCGGGGCATGGGTTGGTGGAGGCGGGGGCGTGGGTCCAGGAGCAAAGTGCCCTGAACCCAGCCTGATCTTGTGGGGAATCCTCTCAGGGGACAGGGACCAATCGGCCCCTCTGTGTGGGCCCCAGGGACTGAGTCACAGTTCTTACTTTGAGACAAAGGAGGGCCAGTCGTCCTCCAGACTCCCACAGTTGAGGCTTTGCAGCGTGCTGGGCACCGTGGCAATGGGACCTCATGATCCAGACAAAGAGACAAGGTCAAGTTACATTACATGAGTGAATTCAATAAGCTACTCTGTAAAGTGTTGGATTTTTAAAAATTTCTTTTCTAAATTCATTTGATTGCACCGGGTCTTCGTTGCAGCATGTGGGATCTAGTTCCCTGACCAGGGATGGAACCTGGGCTCCCTGCATTGGGAGCACAGTGTCTTACCCACTGGACCACCAGGGAAGTCCCTGGATTTTTTTTTTTTTTTTTTTTTCTGTAGTGGCTTAAATGAAATGAAGATTTATTCTCTCTCCTAGAGAGGGTTAGAATCCCTGGAGAAGGAAATAGCAAGCCACTCCAGTGTTCTTGCCTGGGAAATTCCATGGATCAAGGAGCCTGACAGGCTCTAGTCCATGGGGTCGAGAAAAGTCAGACATGACACTGACTGAACTACAGTAACATTTAGGGGAACAGTGGAAGGCAGGCTGGTAATAGCCCAACTCCTCTCCTCTCACGGTTCTGCCATCGTGGCATCTGCGCCTGAGGTCACCACACGGCCCAGAGTGGCTGCTGAAGCTCCAGTCATCGGATCCACATTCCAGGCAGCAAGATGGATGTCCTTTACGCACAGTCAAGGACACACATCTTAGACCCGCTTTTGAAGAACTTTAACACTTGTGTAACCACCTCCTAGATCAGGTTCCAGAACACTTCTGTCACCCCAGAGAGTTCCTGTGGGCTGGGTGAGCTTTTGAGAGATTTTGCTAGTCTCCTCAGAGAAGGGGCACAAGGAAACTTTCGGATGTAATCGACCAGTTCTTTATCTTGATCGCGATGATGGTTTCACAGGCGTGTCTGGGTGTCAGATTCATTAACATCAATGCTTTATACACCCAAGGTGTGCTGTACATCAGCTATAAATTAAGGCTGAGCCCCTTGTGTCCCCTGTCCCCCCCACCCCTCGTGGATAAAAACAGGTGATGGAGGGTTAGGGCGAATGGAATTGGAGCGTGTCTTTGGGGAGAAGTTTGGGGTATGGGTAGGAATCTGTTACGTATCTTCTCTGCTCATTTTACCCCACTCCGGCAGGTTGGGGCGACCTGATTCAGCCACCTCACCTTTCTTTTGTCCCCGTAGACCAGGTGGACACTCTGCTGAGGAACTTCCTGCCTTGCTACCGCGGGCAGCTAGCGGCCTCGGTCCTGCGGCAGATCTCCCGAGAGCTGGGCCCCGGAAGCCAGCCGGAAGCCAGCTGCTGCCTAGCAAAGTGGGTGTCTGAAGGGGAGGGGACGCTGAGTAGGGGAAGCCAGGGAGGCCGTTCTCGGGAGGGTCCCCTCACACCTCTGCCCTTGCCGGTGCTGCGACCTGGGGTGACTTAAAAATTCATTCTTTGAATGAAATAAAGCTATTTGCAGCAACATGGACAGAGCTAGAGATGGTCACACAGAGTGAAGGAAGTCAGCCATGACACTGACTGAACTACAGTAACATTTAGGGGAACAGTGGAAGGCAGGCTGGTAATAGCCCAACTCCTCTCCTCTCACGGTTCTGCCATCGTGGCATCTGCGCCTGAGGTCACCACACGGCCCAGAGTGGCTGCTGAAGCTCCAGTCATCGGATCCACATTCCAGGCAGCAAGATGGATGCCCTTTTACGCACAGTCAAGGACACACATCTTAGACCCGCTTTTGAAGAACTTTAACACTTGTGTAACCACCTCCTAGATCAGGTTCCAGAACACTTCTGTCACCCCAGAGAGTTCCTGTGGGCTGGGTGAGCTTTTGAGAGATTTTGCTAGTCTCCTCAGAGAAGGGGCACAAGGAAACTTTCGGATGTAATCGACCAGTTCTTTATCTTGATCGCGATGATGGTTTCACAGGCGTGTCTGGGTGTCAGATTCATTAACATCAATGCTTTATACACCCAAGGTGTGCTGTACATCAGCTATAAATTAAGGCTGAGCCCCTTGTGTCCCCTGTCCCCCCCACCCCTCGTGGATAAAAACAGGTGATGGAGGGTTAGGGCGAATGGAATTGGAGCGTGTCTTTGGGGAGAAGTTTGGGGTATGGGTAGGAATCTGTTACGTATCTTCTCTGCTCATTTTACCCCACTCCGGCAGGTTGGGGCGACCTGATTCAGCCACCTCACCTTTCTTTTGTCCCCGTAGACCAGGTGGACACTCTGCTGAGGAACTTCCTGCCTTGCTACCGCGGGCAGCTAGCGGCCTCGGTCCTGCGGCAGATCTCCCGAGAGCTGGGCCCCCGGGAGCCAGCCGGAAGCCAGCTGCTGCCTAGCAAAGTGGGTGTCTGAAGGGGAGGGGACGCTGAGTAGGGGAAGCCAGGGAGGCCGTTCTCGGGAGGGTCCCCTCACACCTCTGCCCTTGCCGGTGCTGCGACCTGGGGTGACTTAAAAATTCATTCTTTGAATGAAATAAAGCTATTTGCAGCAACATGGACAGAGCTAGAGATGGTCACACAGAGTGAAGGAAGTCAGCCATAGGAGTAGAACGATCATATGAGATCCCTTATGTGTGGAATTGTTGCCGGGGGGAAGGATGGGAGGAAGGGATCGTTGTGCAGTTTGGGATGAACAGGTATCTACTGATTTACTTACTTATTTAAATGGAAAACCACCAAGGGCCGACTGTGTAGGACAGGGAACTCTGCTTAACGTTGGGTGGCAGCCCGGATGGGAGAGAGGTCTGGGGGAAGGATGGATACAAATAAAAAACGAAAAAACCTCATTCTGTGAGCATTCACTGAGCACCTCCTGCTTCCCGCATCCCTGGCTAGATGCCCGGGCACAGTAGTAACCCAGAGAGATCACCCTCTGCCCTCCGGGGCTCACAGTCTAGCGGGGAGAAACAACCAGTTAGTTACCCAGTTAACATCTCACGAGGCAGGATCACTCCTGAGAGGTGCTAGGAAGACAAAATGAAAGATAGGTTTGGGGGTGGGAAGCTAGGGTGTAGGAGGGCCCTCCTGAGCTGAGACGTGAAGGAGGAGACCGAGCCAGACCTGGAGCCCAGAATCGGAAGGGCATTTTGGCAGAGGGCACCGCCAATGCGAAAGCCCTGAAGTTGGAAAAGGCGCGGCCTGGCTGAGTGTAGCTCCCAGGGACACACCACGGCCCCCTGGACCCCAGGCCTTTGCACGGGCCACCCTCTCGTTCCATCCCATACCCGGGCTGCTACTTCTTCCGAGAAGCCTTCCTTGATTGCCGTCACCCTTGCCTGGGTTGAGCACCTCCTCTGGAACCCCATCTGCCTGCTTTTCCAGGGCAGCCGCAGGGCCACACGTCTGCTGCCTCCGTTTGTCTGCTGTGTGAGGACAGGTTCCACGTCTTACTTCCCCTTCTTTCGGACCTCTTGTGCCCTCATGGTGCCTGCACCTCGTAGGAGCTCAGGAAGAGCATCTCCATGGAACAGAGAGCCTGGAGCTGCCCGGCCTTGGCTCCAAACATCGCCTGAGCTGGACGGTGGTGCCCAGTGCCTCCATGGGCCCTGCACAACCTCCTCCCTCCCCCCCAGCCTCGGGAGGTGGGTCTTTGACCCGTGAGGAAACTAAAGCACAGAGAGGTGAAGTGACCTGCCTGAGGTCACACTGCAAGCAAGAGGCAGAGGCGACATCTGAACCCAGAGCCCACAGTTCTTATGACACCGAGTCGCCTGTCCCCATCAGGGCGCTGAGATTTCCTCTTGGTCAGTCCTCCTAGCTGTGTCCTCCCTGGGATTGCGGCTCCCTGGCGCTGTGGCCACAGAGCCTGCTCCTGCCTGGGACACCACCTGTCCCTCTCGGGGCATCGTGGGGCCTGGGCGTTGACCCCACCTGCACTTGTCACCACCTGCTGGCCCAGCCACCTGGCTAGGGTACGGCTGAGGTTGGGGTGCAAGCAGTGTGGAAGGATTTCCTCTCACCTCAGTTGTAGCATTGTCTTTAATATTTATGTTTATCTATTTGCATTAGGTATTTCATTTCGGTATTAACATTTGAACAATACTGCTCTGAAAAATCTCAGACCTAGGAAGAGGGATGGAGAATCGTTTAACAGCCACCTTGGTTCCCACTACCCCGCCAGTGAATCAAACCATCACAGATGCTGGTCATTTAGTCATCAAATATTTACCGAGCACCAGCGAGGCACCAGGCACTGCTCTGGGGCCGAGTGGTGAAACACACACACACAATTCAGGTGGACAGGTAGACAGCAACAAAGAAGACGAAACAAGCTGATGTCCCATCCTGCCTGAGGACGTCCCATCCTGTGGACAAAGGCCTGGCCGTTTCTCATAAACTTAGACAATACCTGCTCCATGACCAGGCAAGCCCACCTGAATCCGTTAGCTATGCAACACTTCAAACAACACACATTTATCTTAAAAAAATTTTTTAACTTATTTTTGGCTGAACTGGGTCTTTATTGCTACGTATGTGTGGGCTTTGTCTAGATGCAGCAAGCTAGCGGGGGCTGCTCTCGAGTTGCAGTGTGTGGGCTTCTCATTGCAGTGGCTTCTCTTGTTGCACAGCAGGGCTACAGGGTGTGCCGCTCAGTAGCAGTGACTTACGGGCTCCGTCGTTGTGGTGCACAGGCTTAGCGGCCCCGTGGCACGTGGAACCTTTCCAGACCAGGGATCGAGCCCGTGTCCCCTGCATTAACAGGCGGGTCCTTTACCACCGGACCACGAGGATTCAGCTCCTGAGGGTCAGGAATCTAGATGGAGCTTCACTGGCTCCTTCCTTTCAGAATCTCTCCTGGGCTACAATCGAGATACTGATCAGGGCTGGGGTCTTCTCTGAAGCTCAGGTGGAGAGGGATGGCCTTGCGAGTAAATTAGAGATAACGCGCATCCACCTCAGTTTGTATCTGAAAGTGCATGCTTGGTAAAGAATGCCACATCACACCAGCAGCGGTCACGCCCCTTGAACTTGGGGGCACCCGGGGCTCAGCAGGAGGCATCCAGGGAGGTTGGACAGGGACCCCGGCCCATGCTTCTGACACCTGCCTACCCCTCGTTCCCCAGAAGCTGCCCCTAGTCCGCGAGCACCGAGGGCCCCTGACGCAGCTGCAGGGCCAGCCGCCCCAGTGGCAGCCTGTTTTCTGTGTCCTGCGTGGGGACGGCCGCCTGGAGTGGTTCAGCCACAGGGAGGTGAGTGAGTAGCCTGCCGTCCACCCATCTCTGGCCTCTCCATCCCAGCCTCCCCAGTGTGGGTTTGGGGTCCAGTCCCTGGCGTAGCCCCCCTCCTTTCATCATCAAGTATGACTCAGGGTCATCTGTGTGCTGGGCCTCAATGGGCGACCATCTCCTGCTGTGCCAGAGAGGTAAACAGAGGCCCAGGCCAGGGTAGGGACGCGCTGGTGGTCATCGGCAGAGCTGAGGTTGAAACCGTGCAAGGGCTCTGCACATCCTGCTTGTAACCGGCTTCCCAGCTGGGGAATTCTTGCTTCCCTGGGACTCAGTCTCCACCTCTGTAAAATGGGATGATAATGCTCTACATCACAAGGGGCTGTGAGGATTCGATGAGACCGTCCTCACACAGCACTGGGGGCTGGCCTAGCACAGTGGGTGCTGGGCGCTCTGCTGTGGGGATGTGGGGGGAGGGGTGGAGGTAGGGAGGTGGGGTGGATTTCCCCAGTTAACCCACAATCTTCCCCTGATCCCGCACTGGGATCTAGAAGCCAGTTAGAAGAGAGTTTGTTGGATGTCTTTTGCAGGAGTTTGAAAATGGGGACCGTCCCCTGGGCTCCACAACCCTGACGGGGTACACCGTCCTGACTTCCCAACATGAATATCTCCGCCTGTTGGATGCTCTCTGCCCAAACTCCTCAGGTAGGGCTCCTGGGAAGGCCAAGCACAGGTTTCTCTTGGTCGGCACTGTTGACACTGGAGCCAGGTCACGTTTTGCAGGGGGTGCTGCCCTGCGCTCCACGGGGTGCTGAGAAGTACCCTTGGCCTCCAGCCACCGGATGCCAGTAGCACTCCACACCCCAACTGTGACAACCAACAGTAACTCCAGACGCTGCCCGGTGTCCCTGGGGCAGACTTGCCCCAAGGTGGGCACTTCATCTCCTGGAAGAGAAACACCGAGTCTTGTCAGGCTGAAGGAGTTAGGTCCCTGGAGCAGGACCAAAGCCGCAAAGGGTTCAAATAAAAAAGCAGCAAAGGGGAAAAATGATAAAATCTGGTGTCAGCAAGCATGTGGAGAGACAGGCAGTGAAAACTGAAAATCGTGTCCAACCTCACAGACAGTAACCTGCCAGGCTCCTCAGTCCATGGAATTCTCCAGGCAAGAATACTGGTCTGGGTAGCGTATTCCTTTTCCAGGGCATATTTCTGACCTAGGGATCAAACCGGAGTCTCCTGCGTTGCAGGCAGATTCTCTACCAGCTGAGCTACCAGGGAGATGGGCAGTGGCTGGCAGGAAAATCTCAGACTTGTTAGAGAGTCTGATTGTTCAGGTCAGTGTTTCCAGGAGGGCCTCCTTCCTTCCCTCCGGCCTTTGCTCCTTCCCTCCATCCTCCTCCTCTTCCTGCCTCTCCAGCCTCTCTTCCCCTGGGCTCCCCTTCCTCTCCACTCCTCCTCTTTCTCTCTCTGAATAGGGTAAGGAGCAACATAAGTGGCTGGCGTGCATCTGATGAGGGCCTGCATCATCTCATTGACTCTTCTCAGGAGGCAGCCCCATCACTAACCACCCCATTTCACAGAGGGGGCCACTGAGGCTGAGGACTGTCCTACAGTAAGAGACAGAAGCCAGAATTAGCCCCTTTGGTTCACTGCGGAGCTAGTCTGTTGGTGAATGATGTGAAGATGCAGCAGCAAGAGCCGTCTGCAGAAATGTCGATGAGTTGAAAACATGGGAGTCCCCCCGAAGACCCATCCTTTGGGACTGATTAAATAAATTATAGCCTGAACGTTAGGAAGGAGAGCTGTGCAGCCTCTGAAGGTGTCCCAGACATATACTGGAGCCAGGAGGCCAGTTATAGATGAGAAAACTCCACTTTGTTAAAAATAAACAAAAAAAACCAACCCCACTCCGTACAGTTTTGGGCAGATTTTAAAATCTGGAGTACTGTCTCCCAAACTAACAGAGCTTATCATCCCTGGAGGCTGCAATTAAAGGGCTGGATGATGAGGAATGTCTACATCTTTCTGCATTATTGTATTTTAGATTTATTTATTTATTTTGGGCGGGGGTCGGGTTGGGGAGAGAGGGGAGCAGGCGGGCCACTTCTATTGGTCTTTCATTTCTCTATTTTCATCCGTCTTTGTTCTTTGGCTCCTGTGGGCCTCCCATCACGGTGGCCTCTGTTGTCGCAGAGCACTGGCTCTGGGCGCATGTGCTCCAGAGTTCTGGCTCGGTGATTGGACACGTCAGTCCAGCCGCTCCGCGGCACGTGGGATCTTCCCAGGCCAGGGCTCGAACCGGCGCCCCTTGCACTGCAAGGCGGTGTCCTTACCCACTGGACCACCAGGGGAAGCCCCTGCATTATTGTATTTTACTGCAGTATATATGTAACACTCTGGAAATCTGAACAAAACACTAAGGATTTAGGAGAGCCCAAAGTAATTAATCAAAATAAATTCATTCACATTTGTCTTCCCAACAGTTCCAGATCATTGGTATCACTTTGTAGCCCATTTTACAGAGAGAAAAACTGAGAGGTTTTTTTTTTTTTCAAGGTAATGGAAATCTGGACAAAGAACTAGACAATGGTTTGGTCAGGTGTGAATCTGGGCCTAGCTGACCCAAGCAGCCATCCTTGCTGCCTCTGCCCCTAGCAAGCAGGACTCAGATCACATTCCAACTCCAATAGTTGTTTGTGGCTGCTTAGGTGGCTGTGTTGAGGAGAATGCTGAAGCCAGGGAATGATGCTGGGATGGATTACTAATGTCTGCCCTGGGCACACCTCCTCCCAGGGCTGAGCTGGAATAAGGATCCTCTAAGCAATTCCGTACTCTTACCTGGAGAATCCCATTGACAAAGGAGCCTGGCGGGCTACAGTCCATGGGATCTCAAAGAGTCAGATACAACTGAGCCCATTGAGCGCGCACACACACACACACATCATGGTTACTTTCTCCTAGCGAATGAGTGATTGTAGAGTGAATGAGTGAAGATTCGACCTCCTCTGTCTGTGTTCAGGAGACCAGACACAGGAAGCGCCTGACACTCTCTTGGAAATGCCCGTCAGCTTCCCGCTGTTCCTGCAGCATCCCTTCCGCCGGCACCTCTGTTTCTCTGCAGCCAGGGGGGAGGCGCAGCATGCCTGGAGGCTCGCCCTGAAGGGTGGTATCCGACTTCGAAGCACAGGTGCGTCCAGGCAAAGGGCAGAGCGTGGCGGGGGCACAGAATCTAGAGCTGGATGACTCTTCTGGCTGGGGGATCCTCTTCAAGCCTCAGTTTCCTTATCTATAAAATGGATCGTGGGGGAGGACAGAGGAGGACAGGCAGTTGTGCATGGCCAGGGCAGTGAGGACAGTGCGGGCCTGTGGAAGCTGAGCCAGGGGGGTCAAGGAGGGGAGGTCAAAGCTGGAGTCTCAACGATGAGAGGTCAGCCAGGTGAAGAAGAGGAGCAGGACTGTCACCTACAGCTGGGCAGGTTGTTGACTGAGCAAATGGACCTCATGGAGAGGCGAGTGGAGACTGCACTGGGACCCAAGTGGTGACTGCTGGTAGGGGATGCCTTCTAAATAGTATGGACATGAATTTAAGCTAATTCTGGGAAATAGTGGAGGACAGAGGAGTCTGGCCGGCTACAGTCCATGGGGTCGCGAAGAGTTGGACATGACTGAGCGACTGACCAACAACAAGACATAAAGAGCCCTTACAGGTTGATGATGGTCTTAGGGAGGCGTGTTTCCTGCCGGGAGCCATTCTTTGTGCAGAGATCTCTAAGTGAGTGAGACTTCGCTGTTTGGACCTGGTGAGGAGGCCGAGGGCTTCCTCCTAGACGGTGGGGAGCCAGGCAGCCCGAGGGCAGGGGAGGGATGGGTGGACACTCAGGAGTCGCCCCCTCAGTCCTGCAGCGAAGTCGAGCGCCGGCAGCCCGTGCCTTCTTGGACGCCATACGGCTCTACCGGCAACAACAAGGCCAATTTGGCAACGACGACGCGACTCTCGGCTCCGACGCTGAGGTCAGTGCCACACGAGGCCGCACCCAGGCCGCCCAGGAGCCATTTCGGCCCACCTATAGTCTCTTCTCCCGTAGGTGCTGACCTCGGTACTGATGCGGGAGCTGCTGCCGGCGCTGCAAGCCCAGACCCTGCCTGGCCTGCGGGGGGCGGGCCGCGCCCGGGCCTGGGCCTGGACCAAGGTAGGTAGCGGGGACACGCGGGAGGCCGAGAGGGGCGATAGGAACCGGGCCTGGGTGCTCAGCTTCTCTGCCTGTTCTCTGTTTTCCCATCTCCGCCCTATCTTGGCTGTCCTCATGGCTCCCCCTTGGCCGGTCTGGGCAGCTACTGGATGCCGTCCACGCTGCAGTCCTGGCTGAGGCCTCTGCGGGGCTCCGCGCCTTCCAGCCTGAAAAGGAAGAGCTGCTCGAGGCCCTGGAGAAGACAATCCGTCCAGATGTGGATCACATGCTGCGGCTGCGGGCGCGCGTGGCGGGGAGGCTGAAGGGTGCGGCCCAGGGGCGTGTCCTAGGGGCGGAGCTTGAGCGGGAGGGGCGGGGCCGGGAGCTCGAGAGAAAGAAGGAGACTGGTTGAGTGTGAGGGGCGGGGTGGATGCCGAAGACCCAGCAGGGGCGGGGTCAGAAGATGAAAGGGCGGGGCCGAAGTCGGAGGATGGGCGTGGCTTTGGGGTTTAGACTAGGGGTGGGGCGAGTCAAGGGCGGAGTCAAGGGAGAGAGCTGCGGGAAAGGGGAGGGCCAGGGATGCCCAGGGTGAGACCTGAGACCCGGACTGGGGCCGAGGCGTTGGCAGTAGCAGGTCTGACCCGCTACTGTGGGCTGTGGGTTGTCTGGTCTTACAGCAGAGATAGCTCCTACTCAGCTCAGTAACTAAGACAACTGGGTTGGAATCTGGACTCTGCCTCACAAGTGGGCGACTCTGAGCGCATCCCTATCGTACCTGAAACCTGTTTTCTCTTTTATAAAGTGGGGTAGAGGCGGATGCTCAGTCAGCGCCCCATCTTCCTCACCCCGTTGAGCCAATAGCGCACACCTCCCCGCTCCCATTTGCTGAGCACCTGGAGGAGATTCAGGCCGGTGTCTTCCACTCACAGCCGAGATCCTGGGCCCCCTCGAGTCCTGCCTCCGCAGGAAGGTGGATGCGCAGCTGCCCCGGGTCATGCAGACGCTGCTGAGCACCATGGAAGCCGAGCTCGTGGCGGTGCAGACCCTCCTAACCCAGGGCATGGGCCGCCTGTTCCGCCACCTGCGTGGGAGTTCCACCAGCGCCCAGCTGAGGAAGGCGGTGAGCTCCAGAGCGTCTGGGTTCGTCGGGCCTATGGGCAGTGTGTTAACCTGATGGAAGGGTCCATGAACTTTCCATTGTTCTTTTTTGAAAATCATCTCTTTTGCAAATCTCTCAACTTTCTTCTAGACACTATTTTACTTGGGATGGACCACCATGCTATGGTCACTGGGGCACAGTTTATAACATGGGCAGGGGAAATGTAAGATGGCAAGACTAGCAATTTAGTAATATATATCTGAAGTCACTTTCCCCTAAAACTCTTCCTCCTCCCATTCACCTGTTTGACCACAGCCCACCCCATCCACTGAGACAGAGAACTCTGCTGCATGTAGGCAGCTCAATTCTTCTGATAAGAAATGCTATATGTCAAGAAACCTTCAACTCATTAACTGTCTGTTGACCTTGAAAATGAAACAGCCAGTTATTTTACCAACAAAACATTTTGGGGAGGAGGAGACAACCTCCACGTTGCAATGTGGGACCTGCAAGCTATGGTGAAACCATAGGCAAGTCTGAGAGAGGAGGAAACCTTACTTCAAAGAGGAAACAGTTGGGAGGGGTGGCTTTGAAGGAAAGTCTGTTGGAGGAAAGCGTGAGTCCGGGTGATACTTTCTCATTGATGGTGATCCTTTCTCATTGGCTGAGTGGTGGTAGTTTCTCATCGGTTGGGGCTTTTAGTGGGCAAGGAGAAAATCTTTTTGCTGCTGGAGTGGTGACATGGTAGCTGTCTTTTTTTGGAGTGTGAAGAGGGCAAAGAGTGTTAGCCCCTTTCGAGCCTCCCATCTACCTGCCGAAAGGGAGATTCAGTCAGCGCCCATCTTCCTCACACCGTTGAGCCAATAGCGCACACCTCCCCGCTCCCATTTGCTGAGCACCTGGAGGAGATTCAGGCCGGTGTCTTCCACTCACAGCCGAGATCCTGGGCCCCCTCGAGTCCTGCCTCCGCAGGAAGGTGGATGCGCAGCTGCCCCGGGTCATGCAGACGCTGCTGAGCACCATGGAAGCCGAGCTCGTGGCGGTGCAGACCCTCCTAACCCAGGGCATGGGCCGCCTGTTCCGCCACCTGCGTGGGAGTTCCACCAGCGCCCAGCTGAGGAAGGCGGTGAGCTCCAGAGCGTCTGGGTTCGTCGGGCCTATGGGCAGTGTGTTAACCTGATGGAAGGGTCCATGAACTTTCCATTGTTCTTTTTTGAAAATCATCTCTTTTGCAAATCTCTCAACTTTCTTCTAGACACTATTTTACTTGGGATGGACCACCATGCTATGGTCACTGGGGCACAGTTTATAACATGGGCAGGGGAAATGTAAGATGGCAAGACTAGCAATTTAGTAATATATATCTGAAGTCACTTTCCCCTAAAACTCTTCCTCCTCCCATTCACCTGTTTGACCACAGCCCACCCCATCCACTGAGACAGAGAACTCTGCTGCATGTAGGCAGCTCAATTCTTCTGATAAGAAATGCTATATGTCAAGAAACCTTCAACTCATTAACTGTCTGTTGACCTTGAAAATGAAACAGCCAGTTATTTTACCAACAAAACATTTTGGGGAGGAGGAGACAACCTCCACGTTGCAATGTGGGACCTGCAAGCTATGGTGAAACCATAGGCAAGTCTGAGAGAGGAGGAAACCTTACTTCAAAGAGGAAACAGTTGGGAGGGGTGGCTTTGAAGGAAAGTCTGTTGGAGGAAAGCGTGAGTCCGGGTGATACTTTCTCATTGATGGTGATCCTTTCTCATTGGCTGAGTGGTGGTAGTTTCTCATCGGTTGGGGCTTTTAGTGGGCAAGGAGAAAATCTTTTTGCTGCTGGAGTGGTGACATGGTAGCTGTCTTTTTTTGGAGTGTGAAGAGGGCAAAGAGTGTTAGCCCCTTTCGAGCCTAACAGTGTCATTTTATTTATTTGTCTGGCCCAACTATGCACCTTGGGGGATCTCAGTTCCCTGACCTGAGACTGAACCTGGACGACGGCAGTGAAAGAGCCAAATCCTAACCACTCAACCGCCAGGGAGCTCCCGTGACTTCACTGTCGATGAGGTTTCCCTTTATCCATTGTCACATCTCCATTTCATAATCGCCTCCTCCAGAAAGGTTCCCTGCCCTTTCTGCATCTGTGCCTGCTTATGCTTCACTCCTCATACAAGCGTTTACACACCACTATAGTTGTTTGTCTAAATTCTGTTTCCTCCAACTTTTCTGTGAGCAGTTTGAGAGCATACCCCTTTGACTTATCCCATTTCTGCAGACTCAGGGCCCAGCCCAAAGAGAACATCAGCTGATGGCCTCGGTCGGACCAGTGCTCAGTTAGTTCCCTCAGTTCAGGTGCTCAGTCATGTCCGACTCTTTGCAACCCCATGAACTGCAGTGCACCAGGTTCTCTGTCCAAGCTCCGTCTCCTAGAGCTTGCTCAAACTCATGTCCATTGATTCAGTGATGCCATCCAACCATCTTGTCCCCTGTTGTCCCCTTCTCCTTTCAAGTGCCAAGTATGCCCATTTCCCCTCAGTCATGCCAGCACCACGTGTTATGATTTTCTCAAGTTTTACCATTGTGTGTCGATCACACCATATCTCTCTGTTACCTTTATTACACTTTTTTTTGGGTGGGTGACAGCTGAGTTGGAATGTGCTTCCCGTTGTGTTTCTCCTTCAGTGGACTGGCTGTGATGCCACTGGCCCTGCTTTTCCACTGGCAGTGTTTTTCTCGCCTGTCATTGCGACACAGGTTTACTCCTTTGGGGAGATGCCATGGGACCCAGAGGTGATGCAGACTTGTTACCGAGAGGCCGAGAGGAGCCGGGAGCACCTGGGGCAGCTGGCGGCACCTTTCGGCTTCTTTGGAACACAGAGCCTGGTGTTTGGAGCCCAGAATCTCGCCCAGCAGGTAAGGGTGAGTGCGGAGCTGGAGGAGACGAGGCGAGGAGAGCAGGCCCTCACTGAACAGGTGCCACGTATGTGCGGAGAGCACCACAGTGACCCCGACAGACCGGGGCCTCCCTCGCCAGGCTCTCAGCGTCCTGCAGACGTGGGCTCGTGGCCGGGCAGTACCCACACACGAGGGACAGGGCTGTGATGGGACGCCCGAGGGGCTGTGCGAGCCCTGAGGAGGCACCTGGTCCGTCTCTGGGTTGGGAGGGCTTCCAGGAGGAGACAACTGCCTGGCTGGGCCGCCAGGGGAGGAAGGGGAACAGGGCATGTACTGGGTGGAGGGAGCAGGACGGCTAAGCCCCGGGAGCTGAGAGAACTTGTCCACATTTGGGAAAGTGAAACAATGTAAAGACATTGTGTTGTAGATTTAGAGGGAAGGCAGAAATGTGCGAGATATGCCAGGGAGGTGGGAGGGGCAGACGGGTCGGGCCCTTGAGTACGGGGCTAAGGGGGCTGGGCTCTGTCCAAGGGAGTTCCAGAAGGTGTGTGAGCAGGTGAGGGGCATGACCACATTCAAAGTTCTTGAGAGAGCCCTGCCTGCCATGGGGAGCAGCAGTGGGAGCAAGGAGGAGGTCTGAACCAGAATGGGCTGGTGGAGGAAGCAGGGTGTTTTGAAGGCCAAGGGGATGGGACCTGCTAATGGACAGGGTGAGGGAGATAGACAGGCATCAAGAAGACCCAGAGCTGCCCGGCACGGTTGTTCCGTCTGTGCATGGCACAAGGGCACCTGGTCAAGGAGTCTGGACCCGGGACAACTCTCTGCTCCCCACGCTGGGCATCCCGGCAATGATCGGATGAGGCCCAAGTCCTGAGAGGGAGAGAGGGCTCTTTTTTTCTTTTTTAAATTTTATTTTTAAGTATGTATTTATTTGGCTGCTCCAAGCTTGGTTGGAGCACACAGGATCTTTAGTTGCAGCACATGGGATCTTTAGTTGTGCCATGCAAACTCTTAGTTGCAGCAAGCCTGTAGGATCTAGTTCCCTGGTCAGGGATTGAACCCAGGTCCCCTGCATTGGGAGCATGAAGTCTTAGCTACTGAACCATGAGGGAAGTCCCAAGAGCGCTGCATCCTGGGACAAGAAGGAGGTGGGAGGGAAGCAGCTGGTCGGGGCAGGCTGGATGCTGAGAAGGATTCCACTGAGCAGACGCTTGGCTCAGAAAGAGCATGGATTTCCGGGGCTCATCACGGCATCTCCTCTCACAGCTCACGGCTGACGCCGTGGCCACCTTCCTGCAGCTGACCGACCAGTGTCTGACCACGGCCCTGGACTGCAGCCAGGCCACCCACCAGCTGGAGAAAGTCAGGGGGCGCGTGCTGAAGGTGAGGTCCAGGGAGAGGGCGTGGCAGTGGGCCTGACTTCTCAGGGGGTCACGGGACCGGCTGCTGTGTGTGTGTGTCGTGCAGAAACTCCAGTCGGATAGCAGCTCGGCGCAGAGGAAGTTCATCCAGGGCTGGCTGCTCGGCATCTTCTTGCCCTTTGTGCTGAGCCAACTGGAGCTGAGCTGCAAAGCGGTGAGCGGATGGGGGACAGGTTCTAGAGAACAACCAAGCATCCTTGAGCTACCTTGATGATTAAATATGTTTGTTCCCTGAGCTCTGGGGCGAGGTCCCATGGCTCTTCTGGGCTCCCGCGGTGTCCTCTCAGGACAGTGCTCAGTATCTGCCCTGTGAGAGCTGGCATGGGGTCCCATGGATCACGTATTAACAGGTGATTCAGGTTTCAGAGAAAGGAGGAGGCAGAGAGGGAGTGTGTGTTTGTGTGTGTGGTGAGGGTGCTCAGTGGTTAGGGAGGCTGGCTTTGGGAAGATGACGCTTGGGAAGCAGTGAACTAAAGGCACGAGCCACATCCCTGGGAAGGAAAGGCGTTCTAGGCAGAGAGTACGGCATGTGCCAAGGTCCTGAGGTTGGTCTGTTTTTGGTAGGTTGAAGCACAGTGGAAAGGCAACTGTGGCTAGAGCTTGGCAAGCAAGAGGATAGGAAGTAGATGGGGGAGAGGTCACAGGGGCCTGGCTACACAGGTTTAGGGGCACCAGGAAGGGGTCTGCAAGAGGAGTCAGGCAGGAAGTGGGTGTGAGGGGTCCCAGCTGGAAGACCTGTGCTGCTCCCACTGAGCTGTGATGGGCTTTGTGTCACCAGTCCCCACAACAAGCCAAGGGAATACGTCAAGGAGTCCATTTTAAAGATGAGGAAACTGAGGCCCAACTTTCCTTGGCTAATCAGTGACCAAGCTGGGACTGGAACTCCTATACACAACCCACCTCTCCAGCCCAGCCCCTCACCTGCCTCGATTCCAGAAACTGCTTGAGTTTGAAGGGGACGTCCTTGCTGTGGGCAGCCCTGCCCTGACCATCCGGGGGATTTATGAGGATATCGTCCGGGGCGTCCTGCTGCAGAGGATCAATCAAGGTGAGCCCAACTCAGGGAAGCCTGACGACTCCTGGCTGTGTCTCCTGAGCCCTACTAGGGTTCCCGTTGCCTCTCACTTCCTGTGAACACTAGCCTTTTAATGAAGG
This sequence comes from Tragulus kanchil, assembly GCA_022376925.1. NCBI lineage: Eukaryota > Metazoa > Chordata > Mammalia > Artiodactyla > Tragulidae > Tragulus > Tragulus kanchil. The sequence continues at coordinate 16,005,754 of JAIOJX010000029.1, read as the reverse complement.
GCCAGGACTAGGACAGAAAGTCCTGAGGTAGGAAAGCCTCTAGGGACAGTGATGGAAGCTCCCTGAGGGAGGGGTCACTGGAATGGGGCTCTGAGGGATGTGTAGGAGTTCTTTGGATGAGAGAAGGCAGGCAAATTTTAAAAATTGGGGATAGACATTTACATTTATCATTCTACAAGCTCTCCCCGTTTGATTCTGGACTGACATTGAGGCCCCAGGTGTGCTTGGAGCAGGCCTTTCAGGATTTCCTGTGCTGGGAGGAGGATGCTGAACTGCCTATTCTCCCACCTGCCTTGTCTGTTCCCTCTTGACCCAATGCTTATCACTGCTGAGATGTGGGTACTCACAGGGTAGGGAGCAACATGTAATGGTTCTACAGGGACTGTCACGGCTGACACAGAAGGAAAGAGAGGAGGCTGGAGGCTGCTAGGGGAGTTGGGAAGGGCCTTAAATGACAGGCAGAGGAGCTTGGAGATTTTTCAGCAAGCAATAGGGAGCCATGGAGGTTTGTGAGCAGAGGGCAAGAGCAGTGAGACTGGAAGCCAGAGAGGAGGCTGAGGCCTGGTGTGTGTGTGTGTTAGTCACTCAGTCGTGTCTGACTCTGCGGCCCCGTGGACTGTAGCTCAGCAGGCTCCTCTGTCCAGGGAGTCTCCAGGCACGGACACTGGAGTGGGCTGTCATTCCCTTCTCCAGGAAGGCCTGGTCCTGGGCGATTGAGGATGGACTTGACCAGGGGCAGCAGGTAAAGGGAGAGAGCCCCGGCCTGAGGATGAGGCAGAGGCTAGAGTCCGTTGTGGGCCTGACGTGTTTGTTACTGGGAGCCTGGGAGGGGCCGCCGCCCTGGGGATGGTGTGGAGAGACAGGAGAGGAGGTCCGAAGGGCCTGGATTTGAAGAACACAGAGAGGAAGAACGGAGACTTCCCTCGTGGTCCAGTGGTTAAGAATCCGCCTGCCAGTGCAGGGGACACAGGTTCGATCCCTGGTCCAGGAACTAAGATCCCATACACCTCAGGGCAACGAAGCCCATGCGTGCCAGCTACTAAAGCCCATGCACCCTCGAGCCTGTGCTCTGCAAAAAGAGAAGCCACCGCCATGAGAAGCCCACACACATGGCAACTGGAGAGCAGCCCCCACCCGCTACAACTAGAGAAAGCCTGCCTAGCAACGAAGACTCAGCATAGTCAAAAAATTTAAAAAGATACATAAAATTCAATGCATAATACGTATATGTATTAAAAAAAAAAAAAAAAGAGTAAGAAGAGACGCAGAAAGAGTGATCAGAGAGGTGGGAGAAGCCCAAAGATAGCAGAGTCCTGGGAGCCAGGGTGGAAGGGGGGAAGACTGCAGACCCATCCTTGCTCTGTGGGTGGCCGAACAAAGAACCGAGTTGTCTTGGAAGACTCTTGAGAGAGGCCCTTGAACTGCAAGGAGATCAAACCAATCCATCCTCAAAGAAATCAACCCTGAATATTCATTGGAAGGACTGATGCTGAAGCTGAAGCTCCAATACTTTGGCCACCTGATGCGAAGAGCTGACTCATTGGAAAAGAGCCTGAGGTTGGGGGAAATAGAAGGCGAAAGGAGAAGGGGACGACAGGGGATGAGACGGTTGGATGGCATCCCTGAGTCCATGGACATGAGTTTAGGCAGACTCTGGGAGATGGTGATGGACAGGGAAACCTGGTGTGCTGCCGTTCATGGGGTCGCAGAGTCTGACACGACTGAGTGACTGAACTGAACTATCTTAGAACTGAGGACATTTAAAATGGAAAAAGGCTATTCCCTGATTGGAAACAATTTCTCAAAAATAAGTTTCTATTTTTAGAGGTTTACATGTCATGTGGTGGGGTAGGCGGGTGTTATGGTCGGGAGTGGAGGGCGGTGGGGGTGTGTTTCCATCCTCAATTGATTTGTGATGTCTGCTTGAAGTGCTGCACCAGGAGGTGGAGTAAGTGGCATCTAAGCTCAGTGGAGGTGTGGAGATCAGCTAGCAATGTCTGCCATGGGTACAGGGGTGGAGAGAGGTTCCTATGAGTTTAGGAACTGGTTGAGGTTCCCGGTTTAGGGTTCCTGGTTGAGATATGCCCTCCATCCTCGGCCCTCTTGTGGTCTCTCTAGGAAAATTCATGGAAGTCCTGGGATTCCAGGGCTTATCCAGGTGGGCCTAGGGGTTTATCTCTTATTCTAGAATTGAAAAAGGCCCTGGGTGCCAGCAACATGTCCTGCATTCTGGACGAATGCTCGGAGGATCCGTGGGACCGGGCAGAAGCAGGTGAGGATCTGACAGTGAGTTGCTGGGGGGTACACAGCGGTTGTGAGCGTGGTCCTTGCATGCGACAGCGTGCACCTTGTCTCCTGACTCGGCCGGGGGGGTCAAGCTCATGGTGAACGAGGGCCACGGGGAGCCATGGAGCGTGCCTGAATGATGGAGGTGTCCTCGGACATGCATATGGATTTGTGTCTCGTCTCTTCTCATCAGGACTCTGTCGGGCCTCTCCCAGCAGCTCCTGGCCCCACACTGGTGGGAAGACAGTGATGCTGGGAGTTTTGGGTTCGTCTTGAAGAATGCAGGGAGCTGTGCTCGGGGCTGGGGCAGCCTGGCCTCCTCTACGGGACCCTTCAGCGCGTCCCTGGTTAGAAGAGTACATGCGTGTCGCGCTGAGGTTGTCCCTGCTTTCAATGCAGGGATCCTGCATTCCAGGGCTCAAATGGAAACGTTTCATGCAGACTTCCCTGATATAAGACAGAAAACAACTGGCCTGGCTGGAAGTGCCCAGTGGGGAGGATGCTTATAATCTGGGTGTTCAGGAGCGAGGGAGGATGCAGAATTCTGCAGGGGCCCACAGCTCCTCAGCGCCCTTGGGTGTCGCTGTGTTGAGAGCTTTATGAATCTACCCAGCTCAGTAGCTCCTGCATTCTTCACCCACAGAAACTGAGATCATAAACGTCCATAGGTGGTTTTCAGTGGCTCACTTTTGGGGTCCTTTGTTATGGGGCAGTAGCTAACTAGTACACATCCCAGCTGATCTGGGACGGCATCTCAGGGCCCATCGCTCCAGATAAACTGATGAATATTCACACTTACTGGGATGAACGAAGATCAGACAATTTAAGAATGATTAAAAGGGGCTTCCCTGGTGGTTCAGTGGGTAAGGACATCGCCTTGCAGTGCAGGGGGCGCCGGTTCGATCCCTGGCCTGGGAAGATCCCATGTGTCATGGAGCGGCTGGACCCATGTGTCCAATTACCGAGCTGGAGCTCTGGAGCGCACGCGCCCAGAGCTGGTGCTCTGCGACGAGAGAGGCCACTATGATGAGAGGCCCACACGGGCCAATGAACAAAGATGGATGAAAATAGATAATGAAAGACTAATAGAAGTGCCCCCCAACCCCCTATCTCTCGCCAACCCGCGCCCCCCCCCCAATAACTTAAAAAAAAGAGAATGATTGAAAGTATTTGGAAATGTCAAAATATTGGGGAAATTTGCGACTAGGAGAAGGGATTGTGGATGGAGTTCTTAATCTATTTAGCCCCAGTCTAACTGAGGATGGGGTTTTGCTTCTCATCTTTTGCACTAACAGCTAAGGCCACCGTGAGTGACCTCTCACATCCTTTTCATGCAAGTGGGTGAATCCCCAGGGTTTAGACTTCAATAGCAGTTTCCAGAGCGCTCTTCATCAGGGAGGTCCCACCTGGTGCCTCCTAATCCGGCTGGAGGTGACCCATTTCCCACAGGCTGCCAGCTGACGTGGTCTTTTTCAGATCCAGGTTGCTGTTTTCAGATCCACTGTTGTCTTGGCATCATTTTAACGCGTATGTCTTACTGGGAATGAGGTGGAGAGCTTTTCCATGTGTTTAGGAGCTTCTCTGGGAACCTCTGTTTCTCTTCATGGCCCATATATCTTCTGGCTGCTTTTACGTTTCTATTAAATTTTTCTCACTAAGTTTCTATTTTAAGTGCCGGACACTTGATGTGTCCAAATGCTTTGGCATCCTTCTGACACTTTTCACATTTTACAGATGTGGAAACTGAGGTTCCGAGAGTGACTTGCTCCAGGCAACCAGGCTCCTGCACTGAGATCTAGCTGCTGTGCCCACTGCCTCCTCTGAGGACATTCCAGAGCTTTGCCCACATTCATCGTCCTTCTTGACAGATAAATGTTTACTAGTGGAATTTCTGAGTCAAAGCATATATGCCATTTCAAGGCTTATTATGCCCCCCACACCTCTGCCTTACTCCTCTCCAGAAAGGCTGTGCCTTTTAATACTCCCACCAACAGCATTTCCTTTCCAAACACTGGGACTTTTCATAAAAGAAAGACCACCCATCTGATAGACACACACACACACACAGATTGCATCGTTTTATTTTAATTTCTTTGATGAGTACATTGAACCTAAAAACATTTTTACTGACCATTTATATGTTTGTGTGCTTCTGTGTTTTGCTTTGTTTTACTGAACTGTCTGTTTAGAGTTTTTACCTACTTTTCTCTTCAGGAGAGTTGATCTTTTTTTCTTATTGATCTCTAATAACTCTTTTTATATTAAGGATATTAACATCTTGTGACACAAGCTACAGATGTGTTTTTCTTTTTCTTTTTCACATTGCTGTGTACCTTTGGGATTGTTTACTTGCTCCAAATCTTAACTTCACATTAAGTTTCCCAGCTGACAGTACAACTTTTACTGGTTTCCCCTGCTTGCCAGAAGTCTTCCATCTGCTGGAGGCTGGCAGCTTCTCCACGTCACAAGCCCTCCAGCTGCTTCCGCACAAGTCCCTAGAGGGATTTCCCTAGTATTTTTCTGAGTTCAGTTTTCAGACGGGGACATGCAAACTCCCTGGTTTCTTCCCTTCCTGCCCTGAGAATGTACATCTCCCAGCAAGAGAATGAAAATTTCCTTACCTTTTCCTCCTAACCTTTTGCCTCACTGTCCCTTGAGCACATCGAGGACACACTATCGGTGTCCTGCATTTTACTTAACACTATTGAGCCTCCCCCCACCGCTCATGTTAATAGACATCTGAGCATCAGTCTTGAACCTATATTTAAATGACACAAAAACAATCAGTTAGAAACACATTAGATTATTGGAGAACAGTCCCCTGGTAGGATTTCTAGGGAAAGGTCCACCGTGTCTCCAGAAGTGTGCTCAGCAGGTTAGCCTCACTCAACCCTGTGAGGTCCTTATGACTCCACTTTATAGATGGGAAAACTGAGGCTCACACAAGCAAGCCCACGCGGGAGCTGAATTTATAGCCAGGTCTGGGGACGCCAGGGCCCATGCGATTAGTCCCCAACAACCGCTGAGGACATCTCAGGGAGAGAGAACTAAGATGGTAAAACCCATCTTGCAGCAGAGGAAACTGAGATTCAGATCTTAAGAGTCTCCACCCAGATCCTAACTATCCAGGTCGGCCTCGGGACACTCGAGGTCTTCTACAAAGAGAAGTGGGACAACAAATCGGGTTGATCCCGGGGAGCAGCCGTCCTGAGGTAGGGCAGATTCTGAGCTCGGACGCCTTTAAGGCACAGAACCAAGTTCAGCGCGGTCTTAGTTTAGGAGGGGGCGGGGCATCCCGAGCAGCTCTAGATTGACGTCACTCCTAGGGATCTGCGGTGAAGGTAGGAGGCACTTTGTGTCTTTAAGACCGTGTGGAGGCGGGCCCTAAAGGCAGATTCCGCCGGGAGCTCGCCTCCCCTTTAAGGCGCGCGGCAGGGGCGGGGCCTTGACGGCCCCTTTAAGGCGCGGTCCCCGTCCGCCGGCAGAAAAGCGGCTTAAAGGCGACGCGTGGCGCGATGGCGGCGGCCCCACGCGCGTGCCGGGAGCACGGGCGGCCGCTCCCGGTGCTGCTGCTGCTGCTGCTGGCCCTGCCGCCGTTGGGGGGCCCGCCGGGCGCCGCCGCCTACTTCCCCGAGGAGCGCTGGACCCCCGAGTCGCCTCTGCAGGCGCCGCGAGTGCTGATCGCGCTGCTGGCGCGCAACGCGGCCCACGCGCTGCCGGCCACGCTGGGCGCGCTCGAGCGGCTGCGGCACCCGCGGGAGCGCACGGCGCTGTGGTGAGCGCGGCGCCCCCGCTCCGCGTCCGGCCTGCGGAGCGTCCCGGCGGCCCACGCCGCGCCCTGCCCTCGGTCCTCGCGCCGGGCGGGCCGGGCCAGACCCACGCGGGCCCGCTGCTTGCGGTCCCCTTCGGGACGGCCAGCGCCGCGCGCGCGGTCTGCCTGCTGGGCCCCGTCGGGGCGCGCCAGACCCCCGCGCGCCTCCCTGCTTGCTTTCTCCAGCCGCGTGAGAACGGGCCGGAGCCCCGCTTACCCTGCCGGCCCCTGCAGGGTGGGGCGGGCCACTGCTCTGCCTACTGGCTTCCTTCCCCCGATCCCCATGAGGACATATCCGGGATCACCCGTGCCTTTCTGCTCGAGACTAACCCTGTACCCACTTGGGAGCATTTACACCTTCAAAGAAGGAAAGCCTGAGAACCACCTCCCCCCATCCCTTCCCCGGCGGGGCGTTGTCCTGGCCCATATAGCACTTCCACGAACTGAAAGTCAGCCGGAATCAGACTTCCTGCCTTCTGGCTGCTGGAGTGGGTGACTGGGGCGGCCGGGCGGATGGCAGCAGGTAGGGGTGGGGTGGAGCGGATCCTTCCTGAAAGCGGAGTGAGCAGGGCCAGCAACAGAGATAACTGAGGACTCACTGCCTCCTACCTTAGTTTCCTCATCTGGAAATTGAGGATACTAGGTAACTCAGGTCGAGTTGTCTCTAAAGATGAACCAGGTAATGAGTGTGGAGCCTTTCTGCCGGGCCTCAGTGACCAGAGTCGTGATTATTTTTACCATCATTTTTGTTGTTGTTCCTGCCAGTGCTGAGTAACACTTTATTTGGGAGAACAGCTCCGGGAGATGGTGAAGGACAGGGAAGCCTGGCGAGCCTTAGTCCATGGGGTTGCCGAGGGTGGGACACGACTGAGCAACCGAACTGAACTGAACGCAGGATGAAACTCGACTCTCAAAGATTGCTTTTCCCTCCAGCTCCGATAATCCAAGCACACAGCTGGTGCTTGAGAAATGTTTGTTGAGTGAGGGAGTGGCCCGAGCCCACTGCAAGGTGGCGTTGCTCTTAGGAGAGAATTGAGGCAGGCGGGGCAGGACCGTCTGATATATATGCATTTTTATTAAATTGTGCATATTTAATAGTGAATGTGGTTACCAGGATCCCAGATGTCCTCCAGCACTGACATCCTATCTAATGTTTTTCTAAAATTAGCTGGTATAATCCTCTCTACAGCTCAGTGAAGAGGGCCCAGTCCTCACCCCCTGTTACAGATGAAGAAACCGGGGCGTGGTGCCATGCCCAGGGCTGTGGAGCTGGCGGGAGGCCCCGCCAGGGCACGGGAGCCCTTGCTGCCTTCCTTCTGCCTGCCCTGCCTCGGTCTTCCTGGCTTCCCTCACCCTCCTCCTCCGTCTCCAGGGTGGCCACGGACCACAACGCGGACAACACGTCAGCCGTGCTCCGGGAGTGGCTGGTGGCCGTGAAGGGTTTGTACCACTCGGTGGAGTGGCGGCCGGCGGAGGAGCCCAGGTGAGCGCCCGGCCTGGCGGGGCCTCCCGCCTTCAGCTGGACTTCGCTGTGCCGGGGCTCACACGTCTCCACGGCTCCCCTTCCTCCCGGGGCGGACCCACCCCTCCACCCCATCCCTGATGGTCCAGCCCGGCTCTGCAGGGCCCCAGCCCGGGCTCTGGCTCCTCTGCCCTGCCCCCAGCCCCCAGCTGCCCAGGGGCCATCATCTTCCCCTGGACTTTGCCCCTTTTTCTGTTCCGCCTGGAATTCCCTCCTTCCCTGGGCTTTGTGGTGGATGCTTACCGGTCTCTCAGCTCAGCTGGTTAGCTTCCCCATGGGCCCTTGGCCCATGTGGACTTGCCCTTTTTCTAGTACTCAGTTGTTGATACCGTGGGACCTTTCTGCCGGGCCTCAGTGACCAGAGTCGTGATTATTTTTACCATCATTTTTGTTGTTGTTCCTGCCAGTGCTGAGTAACACTTTATTTGGGAGAACAGCTCCGGGAGATGGTGAAGGACAGGGAAGCCTGGCGAGCCTTAGTCCATGGGGTTGCCGAGGGTGGGACACGACTGAGCAACCGAACTGAACTGAACGCAGGATGAAACTCGACTCTCAAAGATTGCTTTTCCCTCCAGCTCCGATAATCCAAGCACACAGCTGGTGCTTGAGAAATGTTTGTTGAGTGAGGGAGTGGCCCGAGCCCACTGCAAGGTGGCGTTGCTCTTAGGAGAGAATTGAGGCAGGCGGGGCAGGACCGTCTGATATATATGCATTTTTATTAAATTGTGCATATTTAATAGTGAATGTGGTTACCAGGATCCCAGATGTCCTCCAGCACTGACATCCTATCTAATGTTTTTCTAAAATTAGCTGGTATAATCCTCTCTACAGCTCAGTGAAGAGGGCCCAGTCCTCACCCCCTGTTACAGATGAAGAAACCGGGGCGTGGTGCCATGCCCAGGGCTGTGGAGCTGGCGGGAGGCCCCGCCAGGGCACGGGAGCCCTTGCTGCCTTCCTTCTGCCTGCCCTGCCTCGGTCTTCCTGGCTTCCCTCACCCTCCTCCTCCGTCTCCAGGGTGGCCACGGACCACAACGCGGACAACACGTCAGCCGTGCTCCGGGAGTGGCTGGTGGCCGTGAAGGGTTTGTACCACTCGGTGGAGTGGCGGCCGGCGGAGGAGCCCAGGTGAGCGCCCGGCCTGGCGGGGCCTCCCGCCTTCAGCTGGACTTCGCTGTGCCGGGGCTCACACGTCTCCACGGCTCCCCTTCCTCCCGGGGCGGACCCACCCCTCCACCCCATCCCTGATGGTCCAGCCCGGCTCTGCGGGGCCCCAGCCCGGGCTCTGGCTCCTCTGCCCTGCCCCCAGCCCCCAGCTGCCCAGGGGCCATCATCTTCCCCTGGACTTTGCCCCTTTTTCTGTTCCGCCTGGAATTCCCTCCTTCCCTGGGCTTTGTGGTGGATGCTTACCGTTTTGTTCCCTGTCTCTCAGCTCAGCTGGTTAGCTTCCCCATGGGCCCTTGGCCCATGTGGACTTCAGGTCCTTCCCTTTTCTCAGGGTTTATTTCTGTCCACACCCCCCTGTCCAGACGAGATATAGGAGTCTGGGAGGACAGGCTCCCCGCTTTCTTCTGCTTTGCATCTTCTCTTCTGCTGGCTGCTCCTCGCCTTGAGGGATGGGATGTCCCTATAGGACAGTAGAGGCCCCTTCTCCCCTCACCCCTCTCCAAACTTCCTTTCTGTCTGGGCCTTTGCACATGCTGTGTCCCCTTCTGGGGACACACCTCTGTCCTCCTGTTTTCTCCTTGCTTTTATTAGCCTTCAGATCCAGCTTCCACATCCCCTCCTCCAGGAAGTCCTCTGTGACTACCCCATGTTCAGCCAGCTCAAGTGCTCTCTGGGCTCCAACAGAGCCCTGTGCTTCCCCCGTCATGGCTGCCTCTCCGCAGGTCCTACCCAGATGAAGAGGGCCCCAAACACTGGTCTGATTCACGCTACGAGCACGTCATGAAGTTGCGCCAGGCAGCTCTGAAGTCAGCCCGGGACATGTGGGCCGATTACATCTTGGTGAGTGTCTTGGCCAGCCAACCCAGGGGTCCCTCATGGGAGGTCTGGGGTTTCCAAGGGAAGGCAGAGCAGCAGGATTCAGGGACCAGCCTTAACCCCATTTCACAGACGGGAAAACTGAGACTCTGAGAGGGGAAGTGAGTTGTCAGAGGTGCCACAGCTGGTTAGTAGAGGAGCTGGGATTCGATCCTGGGCCACCCGGGCCCTTTACCATCAGGAGTGGGTGGGTTTTGATGTCCCCTGTTGGTGGACACTTGGGTCATTTTCCCTTTGATCGTCATCACCACTGATTGAGATCTCAGCACAGCCATAGCAATGACCTCTGGGTGACCTATGGATGGGGCTGGGGCTGGGGGATGCTGGCGACACTGAGCTGCTGAGCCCTGGCTTTCACTTCCTCCTTATAAGCCCCTGACCGGAAGGGGCCAGTTGAGGTTTGAATGCAATGTTGGGATCCATGCCCACAGATCATGGGTTTTCTGTGATGTCCTTCAGCCTGGCTTCTTGACCCAGTGAGGTTTCCTCTAGTGCAATGGGCAGGGCATTGACCTCAGCCTAACTTTCCATGGAGGGTGAATGCAGTAATTCAACCTAGCAGTGCTGGTGGTGGGTTCCCTTCTAGGCACCAGACCCCAAGCTTTGGTCTCTTCCTTCAACAAAGTTTATTTATTTTCAGCTGCGCTGGGTCCTTGTTGCTGTATGGGGGCTACTCTCTAGTTGTGGTGTGTGAGCTTCTCATGGCAGTGGCTTCTCTTGTTACGGAGCACGGGCTCTAGAGCACATGGGCTTCTGTAGTTGTGGTGTGTTGGCTTAGTTGCTTCCTGGCATGTTGGATCATCCCGGACCAGGGATTGAACTTGTGTCCCCTGCATTGGCAGGCAGATTCTTAACCATTGGACCACCAGGGAAGTCCTGGTCTCTGCCTTCTTATTTACTTAATTATTTTGGCGGTGCTGGGTCTTCGTTGCTGTGTGCAGGCTTTCTCTAATGGCGGTGAGGGGGGCTGCTCTTCATTGAGGTGCACAGGCTTCTCTTTGTGGTGGCTTCTCGTTGTGGAGCAGGCATCTAGGGTGCACAGGCTTCAGTAGTTGCAGCACATGGGCTCAGTAGTTGTGGCTCCTGGGCTCTAGAGCCCACGCTCGGTAGTTGTGGTGCCCAGGCTTCATTGCCACTCGGCATGTGGGATCTTCCCGAATCAGAGATCTAACCTGTGGCTCTTGTGTTGGCAGGTGAATTCTTTACCACTGAGCCACCAGGGAAGCCCTGGTCTCCACCTTCCTAATGTATCAATCAGCATATGTCTCTCGGCCCCTCTCCGTGCCCTCCTCGTGCCTGGCCTTGGAGACACAGCGACATAAGCACAAGCTGAGCCCCGCCTTCCTGGCGTCCCAGGAAAGGTGGACGGGACCAGAAATCAAACAAAACCGAATGAGGAAATCAAGGCGGCCAGTGCTGTGAAGACACTTGGTGTGTCAGTGTTCTGGCTTTCACTTCCTCCTTATAAGCCCCTGACCGGAAGGGGCCAGTTGAGGTTTGAATGCAATGTTGGGATCCATGCCCACAGATCATGGGTTTTCTGTGATGTCCTTCAGCCTGGCTTCTTGACCCAGTGAGGTTTCCTCTAGTGCAATGGGCAGGGCATTGACCTCAGCCTAACTTTCCATGGAGGGTGAATGCAGTAATTCAACCTAGCAGTGCTGGTGGTGGGTTCCCTTCTAGGCACCAGACCCCAAGCTTTGGTCTCTTCCTTCAACAAAGTTTATTTATTTTCAGCTGCGCTGGGTCCTTGTTGCTGTATGGGGGCTACTCTCTAGTTGTGGTGTGTGAGCTTCTCATGGCAGTGGCTTCTCTTGTTACGGAGCACGGGCTCTAGAGCACATGGGCTTCTGTAGTTGTGGTGTGTTGGCTTAGTTGCTTCCTGGCATGTTGGATCATCCCGGACCAGGGATTGAACTTGTGTCCCCTGCATTGGCAGGCAGATTCTTAACCATTGGACCACCAGGGAAGTCCTGGTCTCTGCCTTCTTATTTACTTAATTATTTTGGCGGTGCTGGGTCTTCGTTGCTGTGTGCAGGCTTTCTCTAATGGCGGTGAGGGGGGCTGCTCTTCATTGAGGTGCACAGGCTTCTCTTTGTGGTGGCTTCTCGTTGTGGAGCAGGCATCTAGGGTGCACAGGCTTCAGTAGTTGCAGCACATGGGCTCAGTAGTTGTGGCTCCTGGGCTCTAGAGCCCACGCTCGGTAGTTGTGGTGCCCAGGCTTCATTGCCACTCGGCATGTGGGATCTTCCCGAATCAGAGATCTAACCTGTGGCTCTTGTGTTGGCAGGTGAATTCTTTACCACTGAGCCACCAGGGAAGCCCTGGTCTCCACCTTCCTAATGTATCAATCAGCATATGTCTCTCGGCCCCTCTCCGTGCCCTCCTCGTGCCTGGCCTTGGAGACACAGCGACATAAGCACAAGCTGAGCCCCGCCTTCCTGGCGTCCCAGGAAAGGTGGACGGGACCAGAAATCAAACAAAACCGAATGAGGAAATAACCGAAGGCGGCCAGTGCTGTGAGAGACACTTGGTGTGTCAGTGTTCTGGGGCCACTGTAACAAAGTAACACGGGCTTAAAATGATACAAGTTTACTGTCTCACAGTTTTGGAGGCCAGCAGTCTGAAACCGAGGGGAGGAGCTTCCTCGCCTCTTCCAGTCTCTGGAGACTCCAGGTGTTCTTGGCGTGTGGCCGTATCCCTCCAGTCTCTGCTTTTGTGGTCACATGATCTTTTCTTATAAAGTCACCTGTCCCTGAATGGAGAGTCCACCCAAATCTAGCATGGCCTCCCTGGTGGCTCAGATGGTAAAGAATCTGCCTGAAATGCGGGAGACACAGGTTTGATCCCTGGGTCAGGAAGATCCCCTGGAGAAGGGGATGGCGACTCATTCCGGGATTCTTGCCTGGAGAATCCCACGGACAGAGGAGCCTGGCGGGCTACAGTCCATGGGGGCGCAAAAGAGTTAGACACAACTCAGCGAAGAACACTTTCAATTTCACTAATCTAGTATGAATCCCATCTTTTTTTGAAAAGTGATTATTGTGTTGTTTGTTTATTTTATATTCTTTCATGGTTCCCTGTGCTATGCGGTAGGACCTTGTTGCTTATGCATCATATATACAATAGTTGACATTCGCTGATTCCCCACCCCCAGTCCTTCCCCCCTCCACTCCTCCTCCCACGGGGCAGCCACAGGTCTGATTTCAATGCCGGTGAATCTGTTTCTGTTTTATGGAGCAGGCGCATTTGTGCTATGGGTTAGATTCCACATGTGAGTGACGTGGTATGTGTCTTTCTCTTTCTGGCTTATGTCACTTCGTATGATGCTCTCTAGCTGCACGCACGTTGTTGCAGATGGCGTGCTGTGTGGGGTGTTCCATCGTATATCCGTGTGTCTTCTTCATCCATTCATCGGTCGGTGGATGCGTGGGTTGTTTCTATGTCCTGGCTGTTGTGAACAGGCTGCTAGGAGCCCGGAGGCGCATGCGTCGTTTTGAATTAGACTTTTGTCTGGATGTATGCCCAGGTCTGGGATTGCTGGATCATATGGTAATTCTATTTTTAGTTTTCTGAGGAGCCTCCCCCGTTTTCTTTAGTGGCTGCGCCAACTTACGTTCCCACCAATGGTATAAGAGCCATGAGCTTCATCTTCATCTGCACGTTAATTACATCTGCAGAAGTCCAATTTTCAAATAAGGTCACAGTCACCGTTAGCAGGAGTTGGGGGGCCTCCCGTAGGAGGGGGCCCTGGCAGAGATCTGAAGGAGCAAAGCAGCCAGCCTCAGTGAGAGCCGGGGAGCAGAGAGGACAGAGCAGGGAGCGAGCTCGGGGCGTTCAGGTCCTGGCGGGGAGGGCAGTGCACCCAGAGTGCAGTGGTGGGGGGGTGCTGAAGTGGAGGGTGAGGGTCGGACTGCGCAAGCCCAGGGAGGGATGTGGCTTTTGCCTGAAGGTAATGGGGAGCCATGGAGGAGGTGAGAGCAGGCGAGGACTAGGTTTTGATTTCCGATTTTCAGGAGTCCCTGTGGCTGCCCAGGAGCAGGGCCTGTAGGGCAGGAGCGGGGCAGCAGGAGGCCGAGGTGGGCGCTGGTGTGGGACTCTGGGGTCAGGATGTGTCTCAAGGCTGAGAAAATAGCCCCTGCTGGATGTTTGGGTACCCGAAGGACCTCACATCCTGGCGTGAGCCTTGTGGGGAGAATAGACCCGTCTCCCAGGAGGGGAAGGATGGACCAGGCTCCTCGTGGGAGCCCTGTGACTGAGGCCATGTTACAGAGGGGACGGTGGAGGCTTAGAGAAGCCACAGCCTGCTAGGCCTGTCAGACCGGGCCTTGAGCCTCCTGGAACCGTCCAGCCTGGGGCCGCCGCCTCTGTCTCCCTGGGTTTTGAGGTTGGCTGGTTTTCTCTTTTTTCCCTCAGCACACCTGGGTGGGACTCGGGGATCTGGGTCAGAGCTCAAAGCAGCTTTTGACATTGGATGTATTTTTGTAACCGAGGGCTCTGGTAATCCATGTTGGAATGTGAATCATTTGTCAAATGTTTTTGTGTTTTTATAATTTTATGCGTTTATTTGGGGCGTCCCAGGTGGCACGGTGGTACTTACAGAATTCACCTGCCAGTGCAGCCGATACAAGAGACGTGGGTTCCATCCCTGGCACGGGAAGGTACCCTGGAGAAGGGCATGGCAACCCACTCCAGTATTCTTGCTTGGAAAATTCCACAGACAGAGGAGTCTAGCGGGCTATGGTCCATGGGGTCGCAAAGTCAGGCATGACTGAGTGACTAAGCACATGCATTTATTTATTTATTCTTGCTGTGCTGGGTCTTCATTGCTGTGTGTGGGCTTTCTCGCGTTGCGGCCTGTGGGAGCGACTCTTCACTGTGGAGCACGGGCTCTAGGGTGTGACGCTCAGTGGTTGTAGCACACGGGCCCAGCTGTCCAACATCACATGGAACCTTCCCAGACCAGCGATCGAACCATCTGCATGGACAGACAGATTCCCGTCTGCTGTACCACCAGGGAAGCCCCTACTGTTCTAAGGTTATTATTTAAAAAGCCCCCTTTTGTGGGTGTTACTTGGAAGAAAAGATAGAAGAAACAGTAAGAATTAGCTTAAGAAAGGAAAAAAAAAAAAAAAAAAACCTTGTGATTTTCCCTCTTTAGAGACTCACTCTCTGTGTTTTTTAAATTGAGGTACAAGTCACATAACATAAAATTAGCCCTTTTCAAGTGCACAGTTCAGTGACATTTAGTACATTCATCATGTTTTGCAGTCACAGCCTCTGTCTGGTTCCAAAACTGGTTTCCATCAGCCTGTGCCAGGGGCCGTCACTCCCTGTCCCCCGTCCCCCAGCCTCTGGTGACCTCTGATCTGCTGTCTCTTTCTGTGAATCAACCTGTTCTGAACATTTCACATCCTGGGCAATCTCATAAGCTATGTGGTCTGACTTCATTCAGTCTGGTGTTTTCAGGGTTCACCCATGTTGTACCATAGGTCCCTGCTTCACTCCTCTTACTGGCTGAGTAATGTTTCATTGTCTATAAGGACCACATTTGCTCTCCATTCATCCCTTGATGGACACTTGGTTGTTTGGCTTCTTGGATAATGTTGCTTAAATAAGGGGTACAAATGTCTGTTCGAGTCCCTGTTTCCGGGTTTGTCCGTCTGTACCTCGGAATGAAATTGCTGTAACTCGGTGTTTCCCTTTCTGAGCAACGACCAGACCGTTTCTGGCTGATTTCCCCGCGTATACATTCCAAGGTCACAGGTTCAGATGTCCAGAGTGGCTGGGCGGGGACTGTGACAGGACTGTGGGGCTCGTCCCTAAGGGGCGGACACCTCCCGTCTCCAGCTGCGCCTTGCCCCGTGAGAATGCCATTCCTGTGTTGTTGGAGAAGGCTGGAGCTCTAGTGTTTGCAGTTATTTACAGCAAGTGATGCAAACAGTCTAAAATCCCATGTGGGTAACAGAAAGCACGTCTGTGGACCAAACATGTTAGAAAACAAATAAAAAAAGAAAACCTTTAAGAGTTCTATAAAAAAAAAAAAAAGAAGAGTTTTATAATATACGTGCCCTCCTGTTAGACAGGAGTGGCCTTACCTGTTTTCTATGGCTCGATTTTCACTTCATCCTGCAGCGGGCAAGTGGGGCAGGGCTCGAGTTTCTGTAGCTAATTCTCCACGGCTAGACTCCTGCGTCATTCCCAGCTTGTGTGATGAACAACGCTGCCGTGAACTTTCTGGCGTAGCCTTTTCTAGAAGGTGTGGGTGACACGTGGCTTTGGGAGACCAGCGGACACCCCCTCCCACTGGGATGACCCTGCCTGTGGGCTGGTGAATTTCTTTCCAGGTTGCCACTAACGAGTGATCATCTTTTTACCCCAATATTCAAAATATTAAAAGAAAAAAAGTGCCTTATGTAAAGATCCTGTGTTTATGAATTTTTTTGTGGGCATTGAATTCACAGAGGAAAAAGTATATTCCTCCCCGGGCCCCTTTCCCCGCAGAGGCGGCTTCCGCCCCAGCCGTCCTCCTCATTGGCCAGCGCCGCCCCCTCTTAAACGTTCCCATAAATGAAGCCGAGCGGTGCACCCGCTGCCACTTCCGGGGGCTCGCCCGCACCGTGGAGGGACCGTTCATGTTGCTTTGCGCGGTGTGGCCCGTCCCTTCTCCCCTGCAGTGTGTTTCATCCTGTGAACAGAACTCCGCTGGTGCCTCAGGTCAGAGCTTGTCTGTTGAGAAGCATGCGGTTCTGGGGCCGCGAGGGCTCTTCCAGGTACCCCAGAGGCCCCCGGACCCTGCCCCAGCCGCTCCAAGCCGTGGCCCAGGCCAGGTCGCTCTGGTGGCCCGTGCTGATGCCGTGTTGGGTGTCTTGCAGTTTGTGGACGCTGACAACCTGATCCTCAACCCCGACACGCTAACCCTGCTCATCGCGGAGAACAAGACGGTGGTGGCCCCCATGCTGGACTCCCGGGCTGCGTACTCCAACTTCTGGTGTGGGATGACGTCCCAGGTCAGGGGGCTGCCAGGGCAGGGCAGGGGCTGGAGGAGTGTGGTGGGGTCTAAGCCCAGCAGGGTGGAGCTGGTTTGGAGTCTAGCTTCTCATCATACTGCCCCATTGTGACTATTTTATAAACACCATTGTGATAATCCTTGAACAGCCCCTTGAGGAAAGAAGAGTTTTATAATATACGTGCCCTCCTGTTAGACAGGAGTGGCCTTACCTTTTTCTATGGCTCGATTTTCACTTCATCCTGCAGCGGGCAAGTGGGGCAGGGCTCGAGTTTCTGTAGCTAATTCTCCACGGCTAGACTCCTGCGTCATTCCCAGCTTGTGTGATGAACAACGCTGCCGTGAACTTTCTGGCGTAGCCTTTTCTAGAAGGTGTGGGTGACACGTGGCTTTGGGAGACCAGCGGACACCCCCTCCCACTGGGATGACCCTGCCTGTGGGCTGGTGAATTTCTTTCCAGGTTGCCACTAACGAGTGATCATCTTTTTACCCCAATATTCAAAATATTAAAAGAAAAAAAGTGCCTTATGTAAAGATCCTGTGTTTATGAATTTTTTTGTGGGCATTGAATTCACAGAGGAAAAAGTATATTCCTCCCGGCCCTTCCCTGCAGAGGCGGCTTCCGCCCCAGCCGTCCTCCTCATTGGCCAGCGCCGCCCCCTCTTAAACGTTCCCATAAATGAAGCCGAGCGGTGCACCCGCTGCCACTTCCGGGGGCTCGCCCGCACCGTGGAGGGACCGTTCATGTTGCTTTGCGCGGTGTGGCCCGTCCCTTCTCCCCTGCAGTGTGTTTCATCCTGTGAACAGAACTCCGCTGGTGCCTCAGGTCAGAGCTTGTCTGTTGAGAAGCATGCGGTTCTGGGGCCGCGAGGGCTCTTCCAGGTACCCCAGAGGCCCCCGGACCCTGCCCCAGCCGCTCCAAGCCGTGGCCCAGGCCAGGTCGCTCTGGTGGCCCGTGCTGATGCCGTGTTGGGTGTCTTGCAGTTTGTGGACGCTGACAACCTGATCCTCAACCCCGACACGCTAACCCTGCTCATCGCGGAGAACAAGACGGTGGTGGCCCCCATGCTGGACTCCCGGGCTGCGTACTCCAACTTCTGGTGTGGGATGACGTCCCAGGTCAGGGGGCTGCCAGGGCAGGGCAGGGGCTGGAGGAGTGTGGTGGGGTCTAAGCCCAGCAGGGTGGAGCTGGTTTGGAGTCTAGCTTCTCATCATACTGCCCCATTGTGACTATTTTATAAACACCATTGTGATAATCCTTGAACAGCCCCTTGAGGGAGGGTCTGTGATTGTTTCTACCCCACGCCCTGCCCTCCGGCCACCAATACTCATTACTGAGGTGGAAACACAAATACAGAGAGAAGTGACTTAGGCTGGGACTTCAGGCATGGCTTGATCCAGGTGTTCAAAGAGCCTCCCTCGTCCTCTGTCCCTTGAGTGGCTTCATTTTCAAGCTCCTGGGGAAGGATCCCAGCAGCATTCAGTCCATTCACTGTGCCTGAACCCTGTCCAGTCTCCTTCTACCCCCAAACAAATTGCTGAAGCCAGGAAAATGCCAGGCTCTGATGATCCCATTGCAAAGTTGAGGAAGGGGTTGTAGGCAAGGCCAGAAGGAGCTTTTTTTTTTTTTTCTCCACTTCTATTGGTCTTTCATTTATCTATTTTGTTTGTTCTTTGACCTGTGTGGGCCTCCCATAGCAGTGGCCTCTGTCGCCACAGAGTGCCTGCTCTGGGCACATGCACTCCAGAGCTCTGGCTCAGTTGTTGGACACATTGGTCCAGCCGCTCCGCGGCACGTGGGATCTTCCCAGGCCAGGGATCAAACCGGCATCCCTTGCACTGCAAGGAGGTGTCCCTACCCACTGGACCACCAGGGAAGCCCCTTTTTCAGCTTTTTAATGTCCCTTCTCAAATGCTGCCTTTCTGATCAGAAGCATTGGTCTTGTCTGTGCGTGACTGTTTCTCTGTGTTTCTCTGCCATTGCCCGGTGCCCGAGGCTCTGGGGTGGGAGACTGTCTGGCCCTGCCCAGAGCTCTACACCTGGGGAATGCCCACCGCAGCCCGAAGCTGGGATCTGGCCTTACTCTCCAGCTGCTCTGGGCCTCCCGCTGTCCCGGCCTCCAGCCTCCCCTGGAGGGACCTCCATGCAGAGCTCTGCCCCACTCCCCACAGGGCTACTACAGGCGCACGCCGGCCTACATCCCCATCCGCAAGCGGGACCGCCGGGGCTGCTTTGCCGTCCCCATGGTGCACTCGACCTTCCTGATCGACCTGCGGAAGGCCGCCTCCAGGAACTTGGCCTTCTACCCTCCGCACCCTGACTACACCTGGTCCTTCGACGACATCATTGTGTTTGCCTTCTCTTGCAAGCAGGCAGGTAAGCCTGCAGGGGATGTGCCATCCTGGGGTGTCTGTCTGGTTCTCTGGGACCAGCACTGAGCCCACAGAAGGGTCACAGAACCAGAACTGCAGGGTCCGTGAATGACTTCAGGTATGGGTGTATCTGGGTGTTTAGATGATCTTCCCAGGACCCCCTCCCTCTCCAACCCTGGGTGGCTTCACTCCCCAAGTCTTAGAAACCTACTTACTCAAAGTTATTTCTACCTCAGTATTTTCCTGTATTCTCCCAGTTAGCTATAGTTAGCATAACGTGTGTTAGTTGCTTAATCATGTCCAACTCTTTGTGACTCCATGGACTGCAGCCCGCCAGGCTCCTCTGTCCATGGGACTTTCCAGACAAGAATCCTGGAGTGGGTTGCCAGGCCCTTCTCCAGGGGATCTTCCCGACCCAGGGATCGAACCTGCATCTCCCGCACTGCAGGCGGGTTCTTTACCACTGAGCTCACAGGGCCAGATCGTTAACTTTCAGGTTTGTGGGCCAAAAAGCTCTGGGGCAACAACTCAAGTCTGCCTTCAGAACGTGGCCCGGGAGGGCATGGGAGCTCTGCGCCCCTCGCCACACGCTCTGCCCCCTGCTTCTCTTCCTTCAGGCTGTTCCCGAATTATAGACTTTTATAATAAACAGGACACAAGTGAGTAAATGGGTTTCCTGAGTTCTGTGAGCTGCTCTTGCAAAGCAGCAGAACCCAGGAAGGCGTCATGAAACTTCTGATTTAATGGGTTTGGTCAGAAGCCTGGAGGCCTCCCCGAGGCTCAGCAGTAAAGAATCCACTGCACGGCCTGCAGGAGGCTCAGGGATGTGGGTTCTACCCCTGGGTCGGGAAGATCTCCTGGGGGCGGACATGGCAGCCCACTCCAGTATTCTTGCCTGGAGAACCCCCGGGACAGAGGAGCCGGCGGGCTACAGTCCAGAGGGTCACACGGAGACAGACGCGACTGAAGCGACTTAGCATGCACGCACCTGTAATGACAGTCATTTCCGTTGGGATTATCACTTTAAAAAAAGATATATACTTGTTATAAAATTTAAAACCAAAAAAATTTTTTTAATTATAAGGAAAGGGCAAACACAGTCAGAGGTAATGTTATTCACGGTTGATCCAACGGCATCTCATGTTCGTACATAAATGTGGTGCTTACTCTTCACCTGCCATTTGGCGGTTTGCTTTGTCATGGACGTCTGCAGGGACTGCGTCAGTACTTGTGCAAGGTGCTCGTTAACAGGTCTGAGTGGTTTTGTCTTCTTGCCTGGCACTGGGAGCCCCTTTTCTGACTCCAGTTCCCAGGCGGAGCGCTGGGGCGGGTCTCTGCCGTGGCTGGGAACAGCTGGGCCCGTGTATGCTCTGCCCCGTTTTCGCTGGGCTGTGAGGCCCGTGCTGCTCTTTGCAGGGCTGCCTCCGCGGCTTTACGGCCCTGTTTTCCGTTCCAACCGCCGTTTCCTCCGCTCCAGAGGTGCAGATGTACGTCTGTAACAAGGAGGTGTACGGCTTCCTGCCGGTGCCGCTGCGGGCACACAGCACGCTTCAGGACGAGGCCGAGAGCTTCATGCACGTGCAGCTGGAGGTCATGGGTGAGTCTGCCCACGCCGCCCCGGGAGGGCCAAGTCTCCTCCCTCTCCCCATCATCTCACGTCTGTCCATGAACACAGATTGACTGACGTTGGGCACTGGGAACCCAGTGTGAACTGTTGTCTCTGCTCTCACAGAGCGCTGGCTTGCAGGCACCTGCGCGTGCTGTGCTTGGAGAAATCAGGGTGGGCTTTCTGGTGGAGGTGGCATTACGATACAGGGTGAGTTAGCTGGAATGGAGATGGCAGCCGGAGGGAGCAACGTGTACAGAGGCTGGGAGTCTGGAAGGGCTGGAAGCTCAGCAAACAGGCGAGGTTGACAGGGCCGACAGGCAGAGCCACGGTAGGGGCGTCAGACATGGAGGAGTGGGTCTTGTCCCCAGGGGCAGGGAGGAGCCATGGAGGGTGTGGGAGCAGGGGGAGCAGCAGGTTTCACGGGTGACCCTGCCTGTGTGTGGCAGCGTTCCGGGCTGTTCCATCACCCCCCGCCAGCCCCCAGACCCACTATTTAAGATCTATCTTAACAGATTCCTTTTTCTTTCTTGAATACATTTTTAAATTTTAAAATGAAACTTCAGTATGTGTTTTTCCTGTGGCTGCAAGCTCATGTCTTTCTAATCCATATGCAGATAAACCCATAGACTCTTAGGCTAGCCAGCCAGCGGCTGTAGCTCTGAGGAGGCGGGCTGAGTGCACAGGGCTGTGCCCGGTTGAGGCTGCTTGAGGAGCGCGCTTCTGCCCCAGCCGGGGGTCTCCATTGAACAGTGGCACAGTGCCCTCTTCGTGCGGGCCGTACCCGGTGCCGAGCACCCGCCTCCCTGTGAAGGCCTGTGAACCAGCACCGCGATTCCTCCCACTGCAGAGATAGAGGATTAGACGACCAGGCCCCTGCCCTTCCCCCGCCAACACCTGTCTGTTTCCAGAAGGTTCTGTCTGTGGCTCCCTCTTGTGGCTAGAGATGGAATGGCACCCTGCTGTTTGTTCTGAGGGAGCTTTGGGGTCTTCTGTGGAGTAATACCTGGAGGCTGCACCTGACCACACCCAGGGGTCTGTCCCATGCAGTTCCCCAGGCTCAGCCGGCAGCCGCACCCTAGTCACAAGAGCTGGGCCTCTGCTTGTTGTCAGCTCTACCAGAGACTGGACCCCGAGAAGCTTCTTTCTGGCTGCTATGGTGTTCCTAGTTTAAGTTTTCACATGTTCTCGTGCCTGGTCAGGAAAGCATTCACAGATGCTGTTAGAAACCCGAACACAGCAGAGGTGTGATATTTTCCTGTTTTACAAGGGCTAGAGCAACTTTGCTTCCCTGGTGGCGCCGACGGTAAAGAATCCGCCTGCAGTGTGGGAGGCCTGGGTTCGATCCCCGGGCGGGGAAGATCCCCTGGAGGAGGGAATGCTGCCCGCTCCGCTCCCCTATTCCTGCCTGGAGAATCCCATGCTCAGGAGCCTGGTGGGCTGCAGTCCATGGGGCCGCAGGGAGTCGGACACGACTGAGTGACTTTCACTTTTAGCGCTTATTTCTCCCAGCACCAGTGCGTGTTAACACACCCGTTTGCTGCCCGCCGGGGTGCTCCCCAGCCTCCGCATCAGGGCTTGTGCTGGGGCTCGTGCAGATGCGGGTGATTACCACATGGCAGACCTGCACCTCCAGTCCCTGCAGATGCCAAGCCAATACCAAACAGCCCAAGACCCCCATCCCAAATGACGCCAGTGGCGTCGATGACCCATATGGCCCAAGGCCTGACATCAAGGCATCTCTGAGGGCTTCAGCCTCCCAGGAGCTGGGAGCAAAAGCCAGACCTCTCTGTGATCAGGTGTGATTCTTCACTCCATGATAGGTCCAGGAATGT
This sequence comes from Tragulus kanchil, assembly GCA_022376925.1. Taxonomy (NCBI): domain Eukaryota; kingdom Metazoa; phylum Chordata; class Mammalia; order Artiodactyla; family Tragulidae; genus Tragulus; species Tragulus kanchil. The sequence goes on along the minus strand of JAIOJX010000029.1, from coordinate 15,983,272 downwards.
GGCTTTTTGCTTGTCTAAGTTTGCCAGATCAGGTCTTGGCGGCAGCACGCGGGGTCTCCAGTGCAGCCCACGGGCTCAGTAGCTGCGAGGTGCACGCTTAGTGGCCCCACGACATGTGGGGCCTTAGTTTCCTGACCAGGCATTGAACCCACATCCCCGGCCCTGGAAGGCGGATGCTTGGCCCCTGGACCACCAGGGACGTCCCTAGCGGTGCTGCCTTCTGACGATCTCTGTGACATGGCTCTCTGGGAAGGCTGCCGTCGCCTTGCTCTTTTGGGACCCGGACACGCTCCATTTCCCCAGAACGGATAGGACAGTTCTGCCGCGTCTCACAAGCTGATCCTTCTACCGCACATGCCCCAGGGGGACAGGCAAACGGAGCACAGAGAGGGAGAGGGCCCCTGGGATGTGCAGCCAGGTCCTCAGGTCGCAGAGCCTTGCCCTTGGGTCCCCAGCTCCCCCGAGGAGGGCGGGGGCGGCAGGGAGCTGTGCCGGGTCCTGGATGGGAGGAGCCCCAGGGGCACAGGAGGGCCAGGCTGGGGGGCAGGAGGCACCAGGTGGCTCCGGCCTCACCCAGGCCTCGCCCAGGCAGAGGGGCCTGTGTCTGTCCCCCAGCTCACACAGGGCCTCTGTTCTTGGGGAGGCGGATGCCCCGCTTGCAGGCTGGCTGAGCTTCTCTGGGCCAGCCTGGTGGACGACCAGAAGCCTCAGCCAGCCCGTGGTTCCCTGTGGATGTGTCCCCTCTGTGGTTACCCATCAGGGTGGGCCGTGGCAGGGCCCCAGGGATGACACTGCCCACAGCCACTGAAAGCGGAACGGCCGTGACCACCCTGAAGTCCTCGGCCTACCTCGGCCGCCGGTGTGTCGCGCCAGGTGCGTGGCCGCCTCCTCCCTGTGTGTCTTCACACCGTCAACCCTCCGCGTGGGTCTCTTGTCTCCAGATGTTCCGTATTTATAAGGGCCCCAGTCGTACTGATTACAAACCAAGTGTGTGTGTCAGTTGCCCTGTCGTGTCCAACTCTTTGCGACCCCATGGACTGTAGCTCTGTCCTGTGGGATTCTCCAGGCAAGGATACTGGAGTGGGTGGCCATTCCCTTCTCCAGGGGATCTTCCTCACCCAGGGATTGAACCCAGGTCTCTACGCTGCAGTCAGGTTGCTTACTGTCAGCCAGGGAAGCCCTTATTGATAAGGGCCCACCACCCTCATGATGTCATTAAAGATCCTATTTGTAAATAAGGTCACGTTCTCAGGTACTGGGAGTCAAGATACCAGCGTGTCTTTTGGGGGAGGACAGAGTTTAACCCAAAATAACATGTGTGATTTCGTGGGATCGTCTCATGATGTGAAGCTTTGAGAGGTTTATTAGCCCATTTTATAGACTGAGGGCCGGAGGAGAAGGGGGTGACAGAGGATGAGATGGTTGGATGGCATCACCGATTCAATGGACGTGAGTTTGAACAAACTCCATGAGACAGGGAAGGACGGGGAAGCCTGGCGTGCTGCGGTCCGTGGGGCCACAAAGAGTCAGACAGAACAACTGAACAGCGCAGATGAAGAAGGCCATTCCTTTGCTCGTTTTAGGGGTGTGTGCTGAGCTCCTAGTGTGTTGGGCACCAGGGAGCCAGTGTGAGTGGACAGACCTGGTATCTGGCTGGCAGAGCTCATGGGAGGTAATCAGGGAGCTGGGGACGTAGGGCAGCAGAGTGAGGTTTTGAAGCAAGCCCAGGAGCTGTGGGGGCCCCCAGAGAGGAACCTGACTCAGCCTGTGGAGGCCAGGAGACTTCTTGTGCTGCGTTCCCCCTCCCTGAGAAGGCATCTTGGCTAAATCAGGGAGAGGAAGGAAGAAAGGAACAGCGTTTCCGCAGAGGCCTAGCATGTGCAAAGGTCCAGAGGTAGGAATGGGGGGCGGGTAACTCTGGAGCAGTGCCAGCAGCCCGACGGTGAGGAGACAGGAGAGAGACTGGCATTGCTTCTGTGGGCGGGGCTGGGTCAGCACCAGGCTAAGGAGCTCGGGGTGACATGCAGCCAAGCCGCGGCAGGGAAGGGGCATTGGGAGAGAGGCTGGAGCCCCCTTCCCAGTGACCGCCTGTGACCCCTCTGGCTTCTCTGCCCCCCAGTGAAACACCCACCCTCGGAGCCCTCGCAGTTCATCTCCGTGCCCACCAGGACGCCCGACAAGATGGGCTTTGATGAGGTGGGCTGGGTCTCCCCTCGGGGTGGGGGAGCCCGTCTGCAGGGTCTGACGGAGGCTCTGGGCTGCAGGTCTTCATGATCAACCTGAAGCGGCGGCAGGACCGGCGGGAACGCATGCTGCGGGCCCTGCAGGAGCAGGAGATCGCGTGCCAGCTGGTGGAGGCCGTGGACGGCAAGTGCGTGCAACCCCGGTGAGGGGAGGCGGCTCCACATAGACCAGGCTGGTGGCCGCGTGGAGGGGCGCGAGTCTGCCCTGGCCGGTGCTGGCAGGCCTGCGCCCCGGTCTGCAGACCGCACCCGAGCGGGCCCCGTCGGGTCCACCACGGGAGCTGGCGGGTGGGAGGGGAGGGCCGCCCTTGGTGGGGCTGCAGGCCGAGAGTCCTCCACTGACCCCGTGCGTCCTGCCCTGGCAGAGCCATGAACACCAGCCAGGTGGAGGCGCTGGGCATCCAGATGCTGCCCGGCTACCGGGACCCCTACCACGGGCGGCCCCTCACCAAGGGCGAACTGGGTTGCTTCCTCAGCCACTACAACATCTGGAAGGAGGTGAGTCTGGCGGGAGGGCCAGACAGCCCTTCTTGTTTTTTTTTTTTAATCTTATCTATTATTATTTTTATCTTATGTATTTATTTGGCTGCATTGGGTCTTAATTGAGCGGCACACTTGGGATCTTTGCATCATGCAGGACCTTTTCATTGCAGCGAGGGGATTCTCCAGTTGCGGCCCTCCGGCTCTCTAGTTGTGGTTCGCAGGCTTAGTTGTCCCGCGCCAGGTGGCATCTTAGTTCCTGACCAGGGATCGAGCTCATGTCCCCACATTGCAAAGTGAATTCTTAATCACTGGACCTCCAGGGAAGTCCCCTCCTCGGGCTTTTTTTTTTTGACAGTCGTGCATTTTATTTTGGTCTCTGGGCCCTCATATGCTGACATGACGGGACTGTTAAACTATAATTCCTCCTTGGACTTAACGGCTCAGGGAGAGCATCCCCTGTACCCTAGACAGGCTTCCAAAACCGCAGCAGGGTACTCTGCCTCTCTCTGGTGTCACCTGATGCCCGGGTGGGGAGGCTGCCGTCCTTCCAGTGGGCAGGTGTGGAGCCTGAGTCTCGGGAGAGGAGAGCCTGGCTCTCGAAACAAGCGAGGCCTGAGGCCTAGGATCTTCGAGGGAAGCCTCTTCACACCCAGCCGCTGTCAAGTATCTGGAGCCCGGGCACCATGCTCAGAGCTTACCACTGGGGGTACCGGCCGTGGTGATAACTAATGCAGACCCCACACGTTGGCGCCCCATTTGCCCCAGGGCTCATCAGACACCATTTGAAGGGAAGACTGTGTTGGGCGAGACCCTAGAATGGGGCTTTGAACCTGGGACCCTGTGTAAGGCCAGATGGGGCTATTGGTGTTTGAGGCAATGCGCGCTCACCGAGGTGGCTCTTGTCTCCTGACGTTCATCATGGAGGGTGTGGGCCAGAGGCTGTGGTGTCCAGGCCACTGTGGAGCCCGAGGGGATTCGGGTTCAAATCCAGCCCTGCGTCCGAGAGTGGTGAGCTCTGTGAGCACGGAAAGCATTTCCCAATCTGAGCCTCATTTCCCCAGATGGCGAAGTCACAGTCTTGAGTCACAAAGATGCTCAGGTTCATTCATTCAGGGCACAAGTGTCAAGCACCTACTGCGTGCCCAGCCTGGTGTTGGTCCTGGGGACATGACAGCTGCTGAGATACACTCAGCCGCACAGGGATTTACAGCCCTGGGAGGAGGGGAGACTGATGGTAAGCCATGGAGAAAGGACCAACAATGAAAGAAGTGAGAGACTCCTACAGGAGAGGTCCAGGGCTACGATCATCCTCAACTAGCAGCGCTGGCTGATGGTCATGAAGGCTCTCTCACCTACTCAACCTTGGAGCCGAGGCCAGCAGGGTGAGAGGGAACCTGCCTGCTGCTGCGTGGGGAAGGGTGACTGTATCGAAGGCACAGGGCAGGCCCAGGCCCTGGGGTGGGAAGGGGCAGCCGGGCCGAGGCTGTGGAATCTGCTGCCAAGCTGTGAGAAGGAGGCTGTGGCCAGGAGATAGATCCGAACTCTTGGTGGTGTATGTCTGTGTGTTGGTATGTTTTCCTTTTCTCTTGGTGCCTCAGACCTTTTAAACAGAACTGGCTTTGGGTCGGGCCTGACCTTGATCTCTCTAAGATCTCAATGGGGCCTCCTCCTGCAGGTTGTGGACCGTGGGCTGCAGAAATCCCTCGTGTTTGAGGATGACCTGCGCTTCGAGATCTTCTTCAAGAGACGCCTGATGAACCTTATGCAGGATGTGGAGCGGGAGGGTCTGGACTGGGACCTCATGTGAGTGGGGCCTGGGTGGGGCCAAAACTCCGAGGTGGGACCTGGAGTCCCTTAGTTGTGATGGTCTTTGCAAGTTAATAGGTTGGGCCGACTTGTGGGAGCTTGGCAGGACTCATTCTTGACCTGAACGTCTGGGGTCTTGATAGAAGCCTGCCAGCTCCTTCAGGGCTTGGAGACATGACTGAGGCCTTCCTCCTACTTAGAGAGTATGACTAAGGCTGGACCTGAAAGCTTGTGGGCGTGGCTGGAGAACCTGGGGTGTGGCCTGGGTGGGTGTGGTCTAGTATTGGATGAACCCTTGTGGGCGTGGCTAAAGAGCCTGACTGTGGTCTGGTTGGATGAAGCTTTGTGGGCGTGGCTAGAGAACCTGGGGTGTGGCCTGGGCGGATGTGGTCTGGTTGGATGAAACTGGGCGTAGCTGGAGAACCTGGGATGTGGCCTGGGTGGGTGTGGTCTAGTATTGGATGAGCCCTTGTGGGCGTGGCTAAAGAGCCTGACTGTGGTCTGGTTGGATGAAGCTTTGTGGGCGTGGCTAGAGAACCTGGGGTGTGGCCTGGGCGGATGTGGTCTGGTTGGATGAAACTGGGCGTAGCTGGAGAACCTGGGATGTGGCCTGGGTGGGTGTGGTCTAGTATTGGATGAGCCCTTGTGGGCGTGGCTAAAGAACCTGGGTGTGGCCTGGGTGGGTGTGGTCTAGTATTGGATGAGCCCTTTGTGGGCGTGGCTAAAGAACCTGGGCGTGGCCTGGGTGAGTGTGGTCTGGTTGGATGAAACTTTGTGGGCGTGGCTGGAGAACCTGGGGTGTGGCCTGGTGGGTGTGGTCTGGAGTTGGAGGCGGGGCCAGAGCCTTTGGGGCAATGTGGGGCGAAGGCAAGGGAGCCTGGGTCTTGGACCAGTACTGTTTGAACTGTGGCCAGCATATTTCCAGAACAGCCCTTGGGAATCTCTTGTAGGTGGGTTGGTTCGTCCTCCCTGTGCAGAGCCCCAATCAGGGTTCTGGGCCTCACACTCAGGAACGTATGATTAATATGAACAGTAATGGCTTTCTTTCACCCCGAGTGCTTCACCGTACCTCTCCGCCTTGCCCGCCTACCTGGCCCACAGCTTTCTGAACCCAGAGCCGCTTCCTTCTCGGCCCTTCTACTCTCCTCCCTGGATCCGGGCCCTGGACTCGGGCTTGCGCTCACCAGCTGCATCTCTGCTCCCCAGCCCGCCGCCAGGGCCTGGCTGGGGCTCCGCGGATCCCGGGGTTAGCGTTCTTGGGCAGGTGGACGGGAGAGGGTGACAGAGCCCGTGTTCTTCCCCCAGCTACGTGGGCCGGAAGCGGATGCAGGTGGAGCACCCCGAGAAGGCTGTGCCCCGCGTGAGGAACCTGGTGGAGGCCGACTACTCATACTGGACGCTGGCCTACCTGATCTCCCTGCAAGGCGCCCGCAAGCTGCTGGCCGCCCGGCCGCTCTCCAAGATGCTGCCCGTGGACGAGTTCTTGCCAGTCATGTTCGACAAGCACCCAGTGTGAGAAGCGGTGGCTGGGGACTGGGGTCTCTCTGTGGAGCTGGCCCGGGTGGGGTGCTGGTGGCTCATGGATCCCAGGGAGGGGGCTTTTCTTCTGCCGTCTTCATGTGTCCCCCTCGCCGCTCCCAGCTCACCGCTCCCCCACGCCCCTCCTCGCCTGCAGGTCTGAGTACAAGGCCCACTTCTCCCCTCGGGACCTCCGCGCCTTCTCCGTGGAGCCCCTGCTGGTCTACCCCACACACTACACAGGGGACGACGGCTACGTGAGCGACACAGAGACCTCGGTCGTGTGGAACAACGAGCACGTCAAGACGGACTGGGACCGGGCCAAGTCCCAGAAGATGCGGGAGCAGCAGGCCCTGAGCCGTGAGGCCAAGAACTCCGACGTGCTCCAGTCCCCGCTGGACAGCGCTGCCCGGGACGAGCTCTGAGAGCTCTGAGGGGCAGCGGCCACAGCGCCAAAGCAGCCGTCGCCGGCCCGGCCCCCATGTGCCCACTGGGGACAGTGGGGTCCCCTCTGGGCCCCTGGCAGGCCTTGGAGGACTCCCTGTACAGGGCGGCATCCAGCCAGCTCTTGCTGAGCAGTCACGTGCACACAGGCAGCATCAATGGAGTGCCTACTGTATGCCCGGTGGACTGGGTGGGAACAGTTCCTCTGGGTGCATTCAACTCTCTAATCAATTACGGGGTGCTGGGTTCCCATGTTGTGAGAGTGACTGCGGTAGGATTATTCCCTCCATCAGTGATGGATTCAATCATCAAGCGTTACTGAGCCCCCAGCAAGAATCAGGCACTCTGTGATAACACATCCACTGTTCGAAATCGTTCGAGTCTTTATTGAGTGCCTACTGTATGCGGGGCACCATTCCAGGCTCTGAGATGAGCGAAGGTAAGCTTGCATGTACCCAAACTCATACTGAGCACCTACTGTGTGCCCAGTTCTCGCGACCCCAAAGTTCTGATCGACTCGGTGCATTTATGGAGTGCCTGCTGTGTGCCGGGAGCTGAGCCTGGTGCTAAGGCTGAAGACAGTCGAGGTGCTTCTCTTTCTTTAATTGGCTTCTTCCCCACACCCGGGGCATCTCCTGTGCTAGTGAAGCCAAAGCTGGGCGACGGCTGCTCAGTCAGCATCTGATCCCCAGGGACGGATGAGTCCTTTCATTTCTTCCTGCAGCAAGCCTTCACCGAGTGCCTGCTGCGTGCCTGACCTCATGGACTCTCAGTGGGGTGGACTGAGTTTGAGTCCTCATCCCCACCCCCCGTATCACCGTAGATACCATCCCCTGCCATCGCCAGGGGGAGCCTCGGGTTTCAGGGACCCCGTGTCCTCCTGCTAGGCTCCCCTAGACCCAGCTCCCCTGGAGGGGGCGACGGGGTGGAGCTGGGTCACGGTCTCCCAGGCCCTGCACCGGGTCCGGTTTCTTGACCACCTGGCCCTGCCTCTCAGGCGTGGTCTGCCTGCTTGATGGCGCTCTTTGGTCCCAGCCTCTGGTGGGATTGAGTCTGGAGCCTCGCGCGGGCTCTGCTGCACTGGGGCGCCCCCCGTAACGGGGGCAGGAGGACCCCCAGCAGAGGCTGGAGGACGTGCCTTCAAGCTTGAAACGAATGTGGGGGCCGGCCAGCGGTGCCTCATTCCCTGAGGGGAAACCCACAGCTGTCCGGGTCGGGTCCTGGATAACTCGCTTATTTTTTTATTAAATGATCCTGGTTGATTTTCACGTGCATCTGTGTTTCCTTCTTGGCCTGATGGTCTGCTCCCCGCCTACATGCCACCCACGCTTGCCACCCTCTGCTTCAAACTAAGACACGGGAGGAAGTCGGGTGCTGGCGAGAGGCCCGTGACGGGTGAGGGTGGACCGAGAGCCCGGTGTCCCAGCGTGCCCCGTGAAACTTACCCAAAATAGCCCGGGGGTGACAGACGGTCAACGTCACCCTATCCTGTGGGGTCAGCTGCAGGGTTGGCTCAGATGACAGAATGAGGAAAGGCACCGCCATAGTTCGGAGTCTACAAAATAGACCCTGAGATGAGAATCTGAATTGTCTTGGGAGAGGACCCCAGGAAGCCCCCGTGGCGGTGGGATTGTGAGGAAGAGACGGAAGGAGCCCTGCAGGGGGCACCAGTGAGCGCTGGACGCCATGAGCAACTGGCAACCTGAGACGCGCTGGGCAGCTTAGGGACGTGGTCCCACCGACCTGGGCGAGGGAGGTGGGACATGTATCCGCGCTCAGCAACCGGTGAATTTTCCGGGTCAGATACATAAAAAGTTTTCAAGATTCTTCAGCCCTTAGGATGTGCAGGCATATATCCGAGGCGTTCACAAAATACCACATGGTGTGTGATCCTAGTGAAGAGATGAGAACAGGCAGCCAAGCAAACCGAAAGAAAGCAACATGAAATCACACCTCCGCAGAGACGACCGCTCCTAACTTTTTGGTAACAAACCTTTCGGTCTTAGCCAGTTACATGCCACAAATATATATACATTTTGAAAAAGAAGATTCATATGACATAACTCTTACTGCCTACTTCTCTTCCATCAAGGAATTCCAGGAATTTTCTTTTTAAGTTTAACAACACGTGGTGGACATTCTGGACGTGGGCAGACCTTGGGAGATGGTGAGGGACAGGGGAGCCCGGCGTGTTGCCGCGCATGAGGTCTCAAAGAGTCAGACACGACCGGCAGACTGAACAATGTGGACTGTCTAATCACACACATCTAGCAGTTCTTGGATTGTTACGTATAATAAAACATGCTGTGATCAGGGTGGACCAGCCTTGACTGAGTCATCCTGACTGAAGAGTGTCACAGTCCAGCAGTGAGCAGCATTATCCAGCATCTCTCCCTTCCACTGCTGAGTCGCTTCAGTTGTGTCTGACTTCCTGTGACCCCGTGGACTGTAGCCTGTCAGCCTCCTCTGTCCATGGAATTCTCCAGGAAAGAATATTGGAGGGGGTTGCTGTGCCCTCCTCCAGGGGATCTTCCCAACCCAGGATCAAACCCGGTTCTCCTGCATTGCAGGCATATTCTTTACCCTCTGAGTCACCAGGGAAGCCCTGCGTGGTTTTTAACCCTTAGTGGTTAAGATTTGGTGGATTTCTATTGGAGGGGATTGTGTCCCTCCAGGACATTTGGTGCTGTCTGGAGACATTTCTGGTTGTCGTGACTGGGGTGGGTGCTGCTGGCAACTGGTGAACAGAAAATTAAATACCCTGCAGTGCACAAGGAGGGCCCACAGCCAAGGATGATTGGGCCCCAGAAGTCCACAGTCCTGGCACTTAATTCATTCACCTCGAAGACGTGAGCCTCTACAAGAGTCTTATTCATGGCGTGAGTGTAATTTCCTTTGCTATGAAATGATTCTGATACAAACATAGATTCTCAGGCTCTCTGTCTCCGGATTGAAGGGGTCAGAAGCTTGGAGGGGGTGCCTGGAAACCTGAGTTTTATTTAGACGCCCTCACTCAGTTCTCTGGTTCTTCCCAGCTGGTGGTAGTGGTGAAGAACCTGCCTGCCAATGCAGATACACATAAGATTGATCCCTGGGTCGGGAAGATCCCCTGGAGAAGGGAAGGGCAGCCCACTCCAGTGTTCTTGCCTGGGAAGTCCCGCGGACAGGGGAGCCTGGCGGGCTACCGTCCATACGGTTGCAGAGTCAAACATGAGTGAAGCGAGTTCGCATGCCCACATCCAGTTATCTGGGGCTTTCCAGGTGGCTAAAGGCATCTGCCTGCCAGTGCAGGGTCCAGCCCCTGGTTTGATTCCCTGGAGAAGGAAATGGCAACCCACTCCGGTATTCCTGTCTGGACAAATCCATGGACAGAAGAGCCTGGCGGCGCAGTCCATGAGTTGCAGAAGAGTCGATATGACTTAGCCAGCAAATATCAACACCAACCAACCCAGGTATCTAACTCAGTTCTCTCTTTCGCTTTCTGAACTTCCAGGAGACCCACACTCTTCTAGAACATTCTCAGAGGAATGATACCACAGAACCAGCTCCCCAGGGGACCTGAGGCTCCCTACACTCACAGAAGGGCAGTCAGGAGGTTCTAGAACCCTCCAGCTTGGGGCACACACCCTGGAACTGCCTCCACCCCAACTCCTTTGTCTTTTTTATTATTGTTGTTATTTTTTTGTTTTGTTTCTGGCTGCTCCATGCGGCAATGAGAGATCCTTAGTTCCCTGATCAGGGATCGAACCTGTGCCCCTCCCGTTGAAGCACAGCGTCTTAAGCCTTGGACCGCCAGGGAAGTCCCACAGCTGCTTTTCAGCGCCCTCCAAGCTGGTCACCGAACAAGGGAATTTGGCTTCCAGAGTATTACGTGCTTCCACGCCCCCCTGCGGGCCGAGAGAAGCAAGAGCAAAACCAAGGCCTCTCTGGCTCCTTCTGCCTTCCAAGCCCCAGCCCTGCCCGAGGGCCCCGAGGGCCTGCGGACCTGAGCACAGGCCCTGCTGCAGGGGCATCTTTGAGTGTAGTTGCAGCTCTTCCCAGAAAGGGGTTGGGTGGGGCCGGGGGCTGAGGTCAAGCCACCAGTCCCCCTCATCTGTGACGGTACACTGTGGCGATGGGGAAAATGGCTGTGTAATTGCAGACTGCATGACCATAGAATCCATTCTATGTAATTGCAGGATTAGGAACAGAATAATTACAATGTCGTGCAATAAATTACGGAATGAAATGTGATCTTCCGTAGATCAGAATTACATAGGTTCTACCCTTCAGGAACGGAGTGTGCATTTTGTTGACTTTCCCTGGCAGGTGTCATGATGAAGAGGTATGGGTGAAGGCAGGGGGGAGATCACATAGTTTAAGAGGGGCACGGGGTTCAGATGAGAGAGGAGGGTGGGCTAAGTATAAGGAACCATGCTGGTAGAGTTTAGCCTAAGGCTGGGAGAAGTGAGGAAAATCAGGAGGATGTTGAATGACTTAGCCAGCAAATATCAACACCAACCAACCCAGGTATCTAACTCAGTTCTCTCTTTCGCTTTCTGAACTTCCAGGAGACCCACACTCTTCTAGAACATTCTCAGAGGAATGATACCACAGAACCAGCTCCCCAGGGGACCTGAGGCTCCCTACACTCACAGAAGGGCAGTCAGGAGGTTCTAGAACCCTCCAGCTTGGGGCACACACCCTGGAACTGCCTCCACCCCAACTCCTTTGTCTTTTTTATTATTGTTGTTATTTTTTTGTTTTGTTTCTGGCTGCTCCATGCGGCAATGAGAGATCCTTAGTTCCCTGATCAGGGATCGAACCTGTGCCCCTCCCGTTGAAGCACAGCGTCTTAAGCCTTGGACCGCCAGGGAAGTCCCACAGCTGCTTTTCAGCCCCCTCCAAGCTGGTCACCGAACAAGGGAATTTGGCTTCCAGAGTATTACGTGCTTCCACGCCCCCCTGCGGGCCGAGAGAAGCAAGAGCAAAACCAAGGCCTCTCTGGCTCCTTCTGCCTTCCAAGCCCCAGCCCTGCCCGAGGGCCCCGAGGGCCTGCGGACCTGAGCACAGGCCCTGCTGCAGGGGCATCTTTGAGTGTAGTTGCAGCTCTTCCCAGAAAGGGGTTGGGTGGGGCCGGGGGCTGAGGTCAAGCCACCAGTCCCCCTCATCTGTGACGGTACACTGTGGCGATGGGGAAAATGGCTGTGTAATTGCAGACTGCATGACCATAGAATCCATTCTATGTAATTGCAGGATTAGGAACAGAATAATTACAATGTCGTGCAATAAATTACGGAATGAAATGTGATCTTCCGTAGATCAGAATTACATAGGTTCTACCCTTCAGGAACGGAGTGTGCATTTTGTTGACTTTCCCTGGCAGGTGTCATGATGAAGAGGTATGGGTGAAGGCAGGGGGGAGATCACATAGTTTAAGAGGGGCACGGGGTTCAGATGAGAGTGGAGGGTGGGCTAAGTATAAGGAACCATGCTGGTAGAGTTTAGCCTAAGGCTGGGAGAAGTGAGGAAAATCAGGAGGGGATGTTGAAGCAAAACTAATTAAGTCAGATACTTCCCTGGTGGTCCAGTAGCTCAAGACTTTGTGCTCCCAATCCAGGGGGCCTGGTCAGGGAACAAGATCCCACATGCTGCAGCTGAGACCCAACACAATCAAATACATGAAAAATAAAAATTTAAAAAAAGGATTAAGTCAGGGGTTGGCAAATGATGGCCTGAGGGCCAGATCTGGCCAGCCATGCTTCGTTTCTTTTTCATTCTTTTCTTATTTTTCTAAACATTGCAACTTCCGTGGTGGTCCAGTGGTGAAGAATCTGCCTTGCAGGCAGGGACTCAGGTTCAGTCCCTGGTTGGGAGACTAAGATCCCACATGCCTTGGGGAAGCTACTGAGACTTCGAGTTACAACTAAGATTTGGGGCAGGTGGAGCCAGAGGTAAAGAATCCACCTACCAATGCATGAGACACAAGAGAATCGGGGTTCGGTCTCTGGGTTGGGAAGATCCCCTGGAGGAGGGCATGGTAACCCACTCCAGTCTTCTTCCCTGGAGAATTCTATGGACAGAGGAGCCTGGGGGGCTACAGTCCATGGGGTCACAAAGAGTCGAACATGTCTGAGAGATTCAACAGCAATAGTTTCATGTTGGGTAAGCCAGGGTCCTCAGATGCTTGGCTTTAATTTTTTATTTTGGCCTCTTTTATTGGTTTCTTATTTATTTACTTTCATCCGCCTTTATTCTTCGTCCTGTGCGGGCCTCCCATGGCGGCAGCCCCTTTCGCGCAACACTGGCTCCCGGCGCATGCGCTCCAGAGCGCCGCTTGCAATTGGACACACCAGTCTAGCCACTGGGCGGCAGGTGGGATCCTCCCAGGCCAGGGACCCCCCCGGGGCACCGGCCCCCCCCTGACACAGGAACGGTTCTACCCTTCAGGAACGGTGTGCATTTTGTTGACTTTCCTGGCAGGTGGCATGATGAGGAGGGATGGGTGGAGGCCGGGGGGAGATCACATAGTTTAAGAGGGGCACGGGGTTCAGATGAGAGTGGAGGGTGGGCTAAGTATAAGGAACCATGCTGGTAGAGTTTAGCCTAAGGCTGGGAGAAGTGAGGAAAATCAGGAGGGGATGTTGAAGCAAAACTAATTAAGTCAGATACTTCCCTGGTGGTCCAGTAGCTCAAGACTTTGTGCTCCCAATCCAGGGGGCCTGGTCAGGGAACAAGATCCCACATGCTGCAGCTGAGACCCAACACAATCAAATACATGAAAAATAAAAATTTAAAAAAAGGATTAAGTCAGGGGTTGGCAAATGATGGCCTGAGGGCCAGATCTGGCCAGCCATGCTTCGTTTCTTTTTCATTCTTTTCTTATTTTTCTAAACATTGCAACTTCCGTGGTGGTCCAGTGGTGAAGAATCTGCCTTGCAGGCAGGGACTCAGGTTCAGTCCCTGGTTGGGAGACTAAGATCCCACATGCCTTGGGGAAGCTACTGAGACTTCGAGTTACAACTAAGATTTGGGGCAGGTGGAGCCAGAGGTAAAGAATCCACCTACCAATGCATGAGACACAAGAGAATCGGGGTTCGGTCTCTGGGTTGGGAAGATCCCCTGGAGGAGGGCATGGTAACCCACTCCAGTCTTCTTCCCTGGAGAATTCTATGGACAGAGGAGCCTGGGGGGCTACAGTCCATGGGGTCACAAAGAGTCGAACATGTCTGAGAGATTCAACAGCAATAGTTTCATGTTGGGTAAGCCAGGGTCCTCAGATGCTTGGCTTTAATTTTTTATTTTGGCCTCTTTTATTGGTTTCTTATTTATTTACTTTCATCCGCCTTTATTCTTCGTCCTGTGCGGGCCTCCCATGGCGGCAGCCCCTTTCGCGCAACACTGGCTCCCGGCGCATGCGCTCCAGAGCGCCGCTTGCAATTGGACACACCAGTCTAGCCACTGGGCGGCAGGTGGGATCCTCCCAGGCCAGGGACTGAACCGGCACCCCCTGCACCGCAAGGCAGACTCCGCACCCACTGGACCACCAGGCAAGCTCTGCTTTTAATTTTTGACACAGAAATCCCATTTCTTTTTTTATAAAGATCATCAACTTGTTGCAAGATTATCCTTTCATCTTTTTTCGAATATTGGATTGTGCTCTATTGTCCTTCAGTTCCAATGAGTTTGTTCCAACAGAAAAAGATACTCTATTATACGAAAATGATACTCCTATTATTATACTAAAGGAGGAGAGAAAACGTGTTGGGGGAGGAGGTAACCAGCTACCTCCACCACAAAAACATTTATTGTACCTTATAAACTAAACTACCAAGTCCACAGAAGGACCAGATCTCCACTGATATCACCTGACACTCCCTTCTCTGCTCCCAGCTCCCACCTCCCAACCTGTCCACACCCCAAGGCAACCATTGCCCTACCTCATATTATAGATTTCACATATACACCTTAGAAGTGATACCATATGGTATTTAATCTTCCTATTTCTGACTTACATCACTATGTATGATCATCTCTAGATCCATACATGTTGCTGCAAATGGCATTATTTCAGTCTTTTTATAGCTGAGTCATATTGAAAGTATTCTACCTTGGACTGAAACTTAAACTCGGGGCCCAGGCCTGCACCCTCTTGGGACTTGAACCCAGCCAAAACCTTGCTTGGGACTTGAACCCACGTGGCTGAGGCTTAACCCCAGCCAAAACCCTCGTCTCAAGCAATCTTTGAATTACACTTACCCAATCTCTGGACCCACTGAGGCTCAGGTTCTTTGCGCCTCGACGCAGAAGGAATTCAGCGAGAGGCAGAGTGATAGGCAAGAAGAGGATTTATTAGGATAGGATGCTTGTGAGAGGTGCAGGCTGGTGGACGAGAAAGCTCTACTGCTCTCTTGATTGGGTGGGCAGTGATATATATATAGGAAGGTAAAAGACCGCCTTCTTCAAGCAGACGTAGATGCAGACGTAAGGCAAGTATCATTAGCTCCTCCTTCCCCAGCTCTTCCTGCTTTATCGAATAAGGAGCAGCTTTCTTGAGTTATCGTTAACTTACTGGCCTCCCAACTTTTCCCAGGTTTTACCTTTCTACTGACAGTCCTCCACTGGGACTTTGTAACTACCTGACTATTCCATTCTGTCCCTATCAATATCCCACCTCTTCTTTATCCATTCATCTCTTGATGGACATCGATGCTGCCTCCGTGTCTTAACTATTGTAAGTAGTGTTTCTGTGAACACTGGGGTGCAGATATCTTTTTTAAATTAAAATTTTGGGTTTTTTCTTTCAGCTATATGTCCAGAATTGGGGTGGCAGGATCATATGGTACCTCTATCTTTAGAATTTTAAGAGAATCACTATACTCCACAGTGGCTACATCGATTTACATTTCGTACATATTGAATCTTTTGAGGAATCACATACTGTTCTCTGTAGCAACTATATTATTTCCCATGCCCACTGACAGCACACAGAGATTTCAGTTTCACGACATGTTCACCAACACTTGTTTTCTGTTTTGATTTTTTAATTAATTAATTTACTTTCTGATGGCTGTGTGGGGTCTTCGTTGCTGCACAGGTTTCAGCTGTGGCAAGTGGGGGCTTACTCTCTCGTTGTAGTGCTTGGGCCTCTCATTGCCATGGCTCTTCCTGTAGAGCACAGGCTCTAGAGCGCGTGGGCTCAGTAACTGCAGCTTGTGGGCTCTCAGGCACAGGCTCAAGGGCTTAGTTGCTCTGTCGCACATGGGATCTTCCCAGACTGGGGATCAAACCCATGTCTCCTGCGTGGGGCAGGATGATTCTTTACCATGGAGCCCCCGGGAAACTCTGTTTGGATTTTTGAGAGCCTAATCTTAATGTGGTAGCCTAATGTGTATGAGGTAGAATTCTCAATTTTAAATCCTTGCTGTGTGCTGCATTGGGAAAGGGGGCTTTGGGGGAGAGGTGCAGGCTGGTGGACGAGAAAGCTCTACTGCTCTCTTGATTGGGTGGGCAGTGATATATATATAGGAAGGTAAAAGACCGCCTTCTTCAAGCAGACGTAGATGCAGACGTAAGGCAAGTATCATTAGCTCCTCCTTCCCCAGCTCTTCCTGCTTTATCGAATAAGGAGCAGCTTTCTTGAGTTATCGTTAACTTACTGGCCTCCCAACTTTTCCCAGGTTTTACCTTTCTACTGACAGTCCTCCACTGGGACTTTGTAACTACCTGACTATTCCATTCTGTCCCTATCAATATCCCACCTCTTCTTTATCCATTCATCTCTTGATGGACATCGATGCTGCCTCCGTGTCTTAACTATTGTAAGTAGTGTTTCTGTGAACACTGGGGTGCAGATATCTTTTTTAAATTAAAATTTTGGGTTTTTTCTTTCAGCTATATGTCCAGAATTGGGGTGGCAGGATCATATGGTACCTCTATCTTTAGAATTTTAAGAGAATCACTATACTCCACAGTGGCTACATCGATTTACATTTCGTACATATTGAATCTTTTGAGGAATCACATACTGTTCTCTGTAGCAACTATATTATTTCCCATGCCCACTGACAGCACACAGAGATTTCAGTTTCACGACATGTTCACCAACACTTGTTTTCTGTTTTGATTTTTTAATTAATTAATTTACTTTCTGATGGCTGTGTGGGGTCTTCGTTGCTGCACAGGTTTCAGCTGTGGCAAGTGGGGGCTTACTCTCTCGTTGTAGTGCTTGGGCCTCTCATTGCCATGGCTCTTCCTGTAGAGCACAGGCTCTAGAGCGCGTGGGCTCAGTAACTGCAGCTTGTGGGCTCTCAGGCACAGGCTCAAGGGCTTAGTTGCTCTGTCGCACATGGGATCTTCCCAGACTGGGGATCAAACCCATGTCTCCTGCGTGGGGCAGGATGATTCTTTACCATGGAGCCCCCGGGAAACTCTGTTTGGATTTTTGAGAGCCTAATCTTAATGTGGTAGCCTAATGTGTATGAGGTAGAATTCTCAATTTTAAATCCTTGCTGTGTGCGCTGTGCTTAGGTGCTTAGTCGTGTTGAACTCTTTGCAACCCTATGGACTGTAGCCCACAAGGCTCCTCTGTCCATGGGGTTCCAGGCAAGAATCCTGGAGTGGGGTTCCCATTCCCTTCTCTAGGGGATCTTTCCAACCCAGGGATCGAACCCAGGTCTCCTGGTGGATTCTTTACCTGCTGAGCCGCTGGGGACGTTGTGCCCTTACCATATTTTATTAATTACACTTAATTACCCTTAAGCAAAATATCTGTGGGTATATCTTGTAGGTCTTTTGACCTTTATAAGCGTAGGGTTATGCTCTTTGAAGCCTTCTGGGACTTTTATTTTTCCACTCAGCATCACATTTCACTCATGTCATTTGTCAGAACGAGGAAGCTCACTTCCTAGAGAAGGGCAGAAGTACGCCTCATCCACTGCTGCGGTCTCAACCTTGGGACTCAGTGCATCAGAGCAAGATGGTTAATTCCTCACAGCGCAGCAAGCATGAGTCTCAGTCCCCAAGCCCCATGGTGACACAATGGACCCCACTTGCTGAGGGACAGACAGAGCCAAGGGCTGAGCAGCTCTTGTAGAAAGCAGTAAACAAGCTGGCTTCCCTCTGTCAGGGATGAAACAGTTATGCAGAAGCCATGCTGTAGGGGAGGGGGCTCTTCTCTTCAGTCCAGTGGTTAAAACACCACACTTCCACTGCAGGGGGCATGAGTTCGATCCCTGGTCCAGGAACTAAGATTTCACATGCCTTGTGGTTTGGCTAAAAAGAAAAGTAAGTCATGCTGTATAGCCTATGGGCTTAGCTGGGGAAACTTACAGACCTGCAGTCTGGCACACTCAGCAGAAACCTGCGGGGGACTTCCCTGGTGGCCCAGTGGCTAAGACTCTGTGCTCCTAATGCAGGGGGCCCGGCTTCCATCACCTGTAAGGGAAGCAGATCCCACATGACAGCAACTAACAGTTTGAGTGCTTCAGCTAAAGATTCTGCACGCCGTAACTGAAAGATCCTGCCTGCCACAACTAAGGAACTGGCGTGATGCAAAAGATCCCTCATGCAGAAACTCAGACCTAATGCAGCTAAATAAATAAATTTTTAAAAAACCACATAATTAAAAAAAAAAAAAAGAATTGCAGGCACGCTCAGGACTTGCAGGCTGCCTCTACTGAGGTCACGCAGACACCTGTGCCTTATCCATTTCACAGCTGTAGAATATATCCCTGCCCCCCCCATGCCCCGTGAAGATACCATGACATTGAGGCTGCTTCCAATCTCGCCTGCATGCAAGCGTCGCTTATGGGCAGAGCTGCTGAGCTATGGTTTACCCCTGTGGTGTAACCACTTTTGTTCTACTTTTTAGCTTTTTCTTTTTGCCTGCACCATGCAGCATGTGTGGATCTTAGTTCCCCAGCCAGGGATCAAACCTGTGCCTCCGCAGTGGAAGCAGAGAGTCTTAACCACGGGACCACTGGGCCACCAGGAAAGTCTAACTTTCAGTCCTTTTGACTATGACTTAAGGGCAGAAGTACGCCTCATCCTCTGCTGCGGACTCAACCTTGGGACTCAGTGCATCAGAGCAAGATGGTCAATTCCTCACACCGCAGCAAGCATGAGTCTCAGTCCCCAAGCCCCATGGTGACACAATGGACCCCACTTGCTGAGGGACAGACAGAGCCAAGGGCTGAGCAGCTCTTGTAGAAAGCAGTAAACAAGCTGGCTTCCCTCTGTCAGGGATGAAACAGTTATGCAGAAGCCATGCTGTAGGGGAGGGGGCTCTTCTCTTCAGTCCAGTGGTTAAAACACCACACTTCCACTGCAGGGGGCATGAGTTCGATCCCTGGTCCAGGAACTAAGATTTCACATGCCTTGTGGTTTGGCTAAAAAGAAAAGTAAGTCATGCTGTATAGCCTATGGGCTTAGCTGGGGAAACTTACAGACCTGCAGTCTGGCACACTCAGCAGAAACCTGCGGGGGACTTCCCTGGTGGCCCAGTGGCTAAGACTCTGTGCTCCTAATGCAGGGGGCCCGGCTTCCATCACCTGTAAGGGAAGCAGATCCCACATGACAGCAACTAACAGCTTGAGTGCTTCAGCTAACGATTCTGCACGGTAACTGAAAGATCCTGCCTGCCACAACTAAGGAACTGGCGTGATGCAAAAGATCCCTCATGCAGAAACTCAGACCTAATGCAGCTAAATAAATAAATTTTTAAAAAACCACATAATTAAAAAAAAAAAAAAGAATTGCAGGCACGCTCAGGACTTGCAGGCTGCCTCTACTGAGGTCACGCAGACACCTGTGCCTTATCCATTTCACAGCTGTAGAATATATCCCTGCCCCCCCCATGCCCCGTGAAGATACCATGACATTGAGGCTGCTTCCAATCTCGCCTGCATGCAAGCGTCGCTTATGGGCAGAGCTGCTGAGCTATGGTTTACCCCTGTGGTGTAACCACTTTTGTTCTACTTTTTAGCTTTTTCTTTTTGCCTGCACCATGCAGCATGTGTGGATCTTAGTTCCCCAGCCAGGGATCAAACCTGTGCCCTCCGCAGTGGAAGCAGAGAGTCTTAACCACGGGACCACTGGGCCACCAGGAAAGTCTAACTTTCAGTCCTTTTGACTATGACTTGCAGCCAAATGCACTCGTCACTTGTGGAGGATCCCAGGGCTCCTGGCCATGGCCCCTCAAGGGCAGAAACACCTCCAGATCTTAGGGTGACACCTAAGAAAGAAGCCTCAGGAGGAAACTCCTGACTTTGCCAAGGAAACCCTGAGCAGAGGAAGATTCCGTTTCTGCTCCCTGGCGGGAGCTGGGCTCAAAAGAGGAGTCAAATTCAGGGACTTCCCTGGTGGTCCAATGGCTAAGACTCTGCACTCCCAATCAGGGAGCCTGGGTTCGACCCCTGGTCAGGGAACTAGTTCCCACATGCTGCAACTAAGGCCTGGTGCAACTTAATTAATTAATTAATTTTTGAAAAAATTCAGCTGTACAAAAAAATTTCCAAACAAGGGTGACTGGGGTGGAATTTGAGGAAAGGTCTCTTGAGGTCCCAGCCGAGAGAGGGCTCAAGGGTTTCTAGTTGGCTAAGTTTTTTTGGTTTTTTTGCATCTCTGATGGGGGCGCGGTGAGATGTCAGGGGGTGGTGCTCGGGAACCAGGATCGGGGTGGAGTGCCTCCCTGGCATTTTCGACCTATCTTGTCTGAGCTGAGAGCAACAGGTGCCCCGTACCCTGGGTTCCGATCCTGGCTCCGTCCCTTCTGAAGTATCTCCCCTCCCTGGACCTACTTTCTGCTCGGTCGAATGGGACCATGGTAACTGTAACGGCAATGCGTGGGAAGTATATTCAAGAATGACTGCTCATAGGAAGTGTTACATGATCTTTTTTTTTTTTTTTTGCCAATCTAGGAAGGCAAGGAGGTCACCACGCCTCTGAGGCTATGTGCTTTTTCTTTTTTTAATGTCTGCTGTTAATAAAATATTTTTACAGAGACCAAAAGGATATGCATCTCAACATCCATGCATTTTTCATTTTCAAGCGGGGTGAAGCCCTGTGGTGTAACCACTTTTGTTCTACTTTTAGCTTTCTTTTGCCTGCACCATGCAGCATGTGTGGATCTTAGTTCCCCAGCCAGGGATCAAACCTGTGCCCTCCGCAGTGGAAGCAGAGAGTCTTAACCACGGGACCACTGGGCCACCAGGAAAGTCTAACTTTCAGTCCTTTTGACTATGACTTGCAGCCAAATGCACTCGTCACTTGTGGAGGATCCCAGGGCTCCTGGCCATGGCCCCTCAAGGGCAGAAACACCTCCAGATCTTAGGGTGACACCTAAGAAAGAAGCCTCAGGAGGAAACTCCTGACTTTGCCAAGGAAACCCTGAGCAGAGGAAGATTCCGTTTCTGCTCCCTGGCGGGAGCTGGGCTCAAAAGAGGAGTCAAATTCAGGGACTTCCCTGGTGGTCCAATGGCTAAGACTCTGCACTCCCAATCAGGGAGCCTGGGTTCGACCCCTGGTCAGGGAACTAGTTCCCACATGCTGCAACTAAGGCCTGGTGCAACTTAATTAATTAATTAATTTTTGAAAAAATTCAGCTGTACAAAAAAATTTCCAAACAAGGGTGACTGGGGTGGAATTTGAGGAAAGGTCTCTTGAGGTCCCAGCCGAGAGAGGGCTCAAGGGTTTCTAGTTGGCTAAGTTTTTTTGGTTTTTTTGCATCTCTGATGGGGGCGCGGTGAGATGTCAGGGGGTGGTGCTCGGGAACCAGGATCGGGGTGGAGTGCCTCCCTGGCATTTTCGACCTATCTTGTCTGAGCTGAGAGCAACAGGTGCCCCGTACCCTGGGTTCCGATCCTGGCTCCGTCCCTTCTGAAGTATCTCCCCTCCCTGGACCTACTTTCTGCTCGGTCGAATGGGACCATGGTAACTGTAACGGCAATGCGTGGGAAGTATATTCAAGAATGACTGCTCATAGGAAGTGTTACATGATCTTTTTTTTTTTTTTTTGCCAATCTAGGAAGGCAAGGAGGTCACCACGCCTCTGAGGCTATGTGCTTTTTCTTTTTTTAATGTCTGCTGTTAATAAAATATTTTTACAGAGACCAAAAAGGATAGTGCAAAACATCTCAACACCATGCATTCATGACCACTTCTCGTTGGTTTTGAACAGTTGTTCCAAGTCACATATTTACAGAGAAATGGGGGCGCCTGTGCCGACGCCAGACCAACAGGATGGAATTAAAACAGACGAACGAACGAACAGCGTTTTGAGTTCACATTGGCAATCACATGCTAAGAGAAGGTGTGTGGAGGCGGAACCTCTCGGGACTGCGTGGCTGGGTCTGGAGGTTCTCCGGGGGCCGGGGTCAGGGGTGGGGCCTGAGGCCCCTGGCTGTGTGGCCGGGGGTGCCTACAGACCCTCCGCCCGCGCCCCGCGCCTCTTGAGAGCCACGAAGGCTGGGCGGGGGGCGGGGCGGATGGAGGCGGTCTCACTTGACACCGTCAACTCGTCTCTTTAAAAATAAAAAAGGCAAAGAGAAAAGCAACACATGTCAGCGTAAACGACTTTGGTCCTTGATGATTCTTAGGAAAGGATGTTCAGGGGACAATAGGGGTCATGATGTAGAGCGACCCCCAGCGAGCGCCGCTCCCTCTCTGCCTGGGGGCAACTCCGGTCGTCGCCCCTCTGTCCCCGTGTCGCAGTGTTCCCACCCGAGAGACAGACAGCGCTGGAGGTGAAGGACAGAAAGGTCTCTGAGGTCCCAGCCGAGAGAGGGCTCAAGGGTTTCTAGTTGGCTAAGTTTTTTTTGTGTTTTTTTGCATCTCTGATGGGGGCGCGGTGAGGTGTCAGGGGGTGGTGCTCGGGGACCAGGATCCGGGATGCAACTGGGTAGCTCCTTATGTGAGCTAAGTCCTTTGAGGACAGACGTGAGAGCCAGACAGAGTGGGGAGGGTCCCTCTTCCTGCCCGGGTGTCGCGTTCTCTCGCCTGTCTCTGCCTCTCTGCATCTCTGAATCTCTCTCCACTTTCCAGTTCTGGCTGTTCCCATCCAGGTGTGATCCTATCCTCTTGATTTCCTCCCTTGTCTCTCTGCCTCTTTCTCTCCTTCCTTCCTTCCTCTTCTTTCTTTGTGTCCTCACTCTGTCCCTTTTGAGGGGGGACTGGCTATATTTGTCCCTCTATGTCACCCCTCCATCTCCCTATGAGACCAAAAGGATAGTGCAAAACATCTCAACACCATGCATTCATGACCACTTCTCGTTGGTTTTGAACAGTTGTTCCAAGTCACATATTTACAGAGAAATGGGGGCGCCTGTGCCGACGCCAGACCAACAGGATGGAATTAAAACAGACGAACGAACGAACAGCGTTTTGAGTTCACATTGGCAATCACATGCTAAGAGAAGGTGTGTGGAGGCGGAACCTCTCGGGACTGCGTGGCTGGGTCTGGAGGTTCTCCGGGGGCCGGGGTCAGGGGTGGGGCCTGAGGCCCCTGGCTGTGTGGCCGGGGGTGCCTACAGACCCTCCGCCCGCGCCCCGCGCCTCTTGAGAGCCACGAAGGCTGGGCGGGGGGCGGGGCGGATGGAGGCGGTCTCACTTGACACCGTCAACTCGTCTCTTTAAAAATAAAAAAGGCAAAGAGAAAAGCAACACATGTCAGCGTAAACGACTTTGGTCCTTGATGATTCTTAGGAAAGGATGTTCAGGGGACAATAGGGGTCATGATGTAGAGCGACCCCCAGCGAGCGCCGCTCCCTCTCTGCCTGGGGGCAACTCCGGTCGTCGCCCCTCTGTCCCCGTGTCGCAGTGTTCCCACCCGAGAGACAGACAGCGCTGGAGGTGAAGGACAGAAAGGTCTCTGAGGTCCCAGCCGAGAGAGGGCTCAAGGGTTTCTAGTTGGCTAAGTTTTTTTTGTGTTTTTTTGCATCTCTGATGGGGGCGCGGTGAGGTGTCAGGGGGTGGTGCTCGGGGACCAGGATCCGGGATGCAACTGGGTAGCTCCTTATGTGAGCTAAGTCCTTTGAGGACAGACGTGAGAGCCAGACAGAGTGGGGAGGGTCCCTCTTCCTGCCCGGGTGTCGCGTTCTCTCGCCTGTCTCTGCCTCTCTGCATCTCTGAATCTCTCTCCACTTTCCAGTTCTGGCTGTTCCCATCCAGGTGTGATCCTATCCTCTTGATTTCCTCCCTTGTCTCTCTGCCTCTTTCTCTCCTTCCTTCCTTCCTCTTCTTTCTTTGTGTCCTCACTCTGTCCCTTTTGAGGGGGGACTGGCTATATTTGTCCCTCTATGTCACCCCTCCATCTCCCTATGAGCTGATTTTATCCTTTTCCAGATTCACGAAAGACTGAGAAGGAGTTCCCTGGCATGGAGCGAGGTCCAGATGCACTGCCAGGATTCCACCTGGGCTCAGAACTCCTGGCACCGCAGGTGCAGTGCTGAAAGTCCAAAGGCAACCTCTGGTGCTGGGTGGCCTGGAGGAAAGTCCTGGTCCTCTCTGGGCCTTGCTGTTTCAACAGGAACATCCTGATTTCAAACACCTGCAATCCCCTCTTGTCCTCTCTTTACTCTTTGCCCTGTGGCTCGGCCATAGTCTGGCTGGAAAACTTCCTGGGTGCCCAGTTGTGTGTGGTTGGGGGAGGGTGGGACGGACAGACACACATGGACGTGTGGACACTCAGAACTCCCTGCCTGAGACATAGTCCAACTTGGCATCCTCTCCCCGACATCCCCCTGGGCTCAGCCTTTGCTGACCGAGGTTGGGGCTCTCGCGAGGCCTTAGACTGCCATCTGAGGGGAAAGAGAGCCTTTCACAGATACCCTAGCCCCAAGGCATCAGAGACAGGCTGGGGAAGGGACAGAGGCTGGGTAAGTCCTGAGGGGGATGAGATGTTTTCTGCAGAAGGGAATATTTGTGATAAGTTTTGCAGAATGAATAGGAGTTCTCTGGGGGAAAGAAGAGAGGAAATTTCCAAAAGAGTTTTAGGGAGTCAGAAAACATCGTTTGGCAAATACTCCCTGAGGCTCCCTCCACGTGCCTGAGCCAGAACCCCACCCCCCGACCAGCACTCACACCCTTAGACCAGATCACCTCCCAGTAAATCTTTTGGGAAACATCTTGACTTTCTCTGGCAGAAGCCCAGCTTCCCTTGCCTTTTACTGCCAGTCATTCAAAAAGTTTTCCAGAGCCCACCCCAGATCACGGATTATCTCCCCTCTGGGTGTTGCTGGTGTCCTCAACTCCAAGTCAACCATCCAGCCCACCTCTTGGAAGGTCTGAAGTTCAAGTCAGCCTCTTGGTCCTCATGACGGAGACTCTGAGTGAGTTCCCCTCAAGACACCTCTCAGCCTGTCCCTTGCCCCTGGCTCTCCCCTCCCCCCAGCCTGAATGAGAACTTTTGTCCTAATCTCTGACTCAGAACCTTCAGTCACCTGAACCTGCCTGAATTGACACAAACACACACACACAAAACACTCAGTTGTGTCCAACTCTTTGTGACCCCACGGACTGTAGCCCACCAGGCTCCTCTGTCCATGGGATCCTCCAGGCAAGAATACTGGAGTTGCCATTCCCTTCTCCAGGGATCTTCTCAAGCCAGGGTTTGAACCTGGGTTGCCCGCATTGCAGACAGATCCTTTACCATTCGAGCCACTGGGGAATTTAGGGGACACACCAATACTTTCAGGTCAATTAGAAATAAGCGCGGCTTCCTCCAGGCTCTTGTTCGTGGACGGGGAAACTGTTATTACACGCATACAACACTCAGTTTGCACATGGGCTCCTGAGATGCTCAATCCTTGGGCAACTGTACCCAGGAACCCTGGGGCTCATCTAAGGCATAGCTTTTAATACATCCTCCAAAATTTCTCCAAGAATTCATTTCAGTGTCCTGCGAGCATTTTATCCTCCCCAACACCCCTGCCAACCACAACAATTCATTCTTCATGAGGTAGCCAGAGGGAGATTCAAAACCTGGACTCTAGACTCTCTCCAATTTTAAAATCTCCTGGGGCCTCCCAAGCCTCTAGGGTAAAATCAAAACTCCTTGGGGCCTCATGCAAGACCCTGTCTGAGACCTCTGCAGGTCTCCTTACCTCTTCAGCATCTCCCACTACCCCACAGGCTGGCTCAGCTCGGCCACCTGACCTACGTACACTATGCTTCCAGTCAGTCCCCCTCCTAACCTTCGCATCTGCTATTCCCTCTGCCTGGAGTTCTTTTCTCTCCAGCAGGTGGTTCTTCCCCCTCTTCTTCTCTGCAGAAAGCCCTCTGTCACGTTCCCCATCTGGATGTAGCCCCCACCACCCCAGGAGCCCAGCTAACCCTCCCTCCTCTCACTCCTCTGTTTAAATTTCTCCCTAGTACAGCACAATCCCATATTTGTCAATCTCGCAGAAAAAACCCCACAGCATACACACACTGGTCCAATGTGGAAAAGCAGATCCTGGGCAAAAACAAACCGTGGCAAACTTTCCCCAAATGTCTCCCAAAATGCCAGTATGAGCTAACATAGGGAAATCTGACCCTGGTCAAACTGCCCCAATATCCCTGCTGGAGGAAGACTCTCAGGCAGCCAGAGGCTCCACCTGGGGCATCCTGTGGCCTGTGTGTTTAAATGAATGAATGAGATCTGGGGGCAGTAAACTCCCAGAAAATTTGTATATATGCACACACACACCCCCCTCAAATTTCTGGTTTCTCTCTGTTCTTTCCTGACTAGAGCATTCTAGGGGGAGGGAAAGGGGTTGGGGCAAGGGACTGGGTCCAGGGAACCCCTAATCTTCACTCTCACTCTATGTTAGTGTGAGGTCAAGTTGTCGGGTATCTACCCCTGGGGTCCCAATGGAAAAGGGTGAGGGCAGGGTTTTTTTCTTGGCAGCCAGAAGTGGGAGGGGGCACAGGGGGCCTTGGCCCAGAACTCCCATCTCTGTAAGGACTGGGGGGGGGTGGGGGGTAGCAGCAATGGGGAGCTGTATCAGGCTTTCCGATCTCAGCTCACCCTTCAAAGGGGCACAGGGGCCAAAGAGAATGGGGAGAGGGTGTGGTACTAGGACCCTTGGCATTGTCTCAAGCAGCTCTCTGGGCCTCGATTTTGCCATCTGTCAAATGGGTGGGTTGAACTCTATGATATGAGGACCGGGTATGTGGTGGGGAAAGGGGGAGGCAAAACCCCATAGGGAAGTTAGTTGGGGCAGCGTGGATGCCCCAGAGCCGACCCCTGGGCCCCCAGGGTTTGGGCGCCAGAGGGCGCATGTGCTTTTGAGATCCCATCTTCCCCCCTTCCCTGTTTATTTTTTGCACAAACATCAAAAGGGGCTCTGGTCCACTGGGGGGAGCCCTC
This sequence comes from Tragulus kanchil, assembly GCA_022376925.1. NCBI lineage: Eukaryota > Metazoa > Chordata > Mammalia > Artiodactyla > Tragulidae > Tragulus > Tragulus kanchil. Next base: position 15,956,452 of record JAIOJX010000029.1, on the reverse strand, counting down.
CAACCACCACCCTAGTCCCACCAGCCCCCGCACGACCCCGGGGGCTCTGAAAGCCCTGCCCTTGCCCAGGGCCCACCTCAAGAGAGCTGAGAGTTCCATACTTGGCAAATTGGTCTTGGGCCCCGACATCGGGCTTCCAGGAGCTGACGTTTAAATTTCTCCCTAGTACAGCACAATCCCATATTTGTCAATCTGAGAAAACCCCACAGAAAAGAATCCTGGGCAAAACAAACCGTGGCAAACTTTCCCCAAATGTCTCCCAAAATGCCAGTATGAGCTAACATAGGGAAATCTGACCCTGGTCAAACTGCCCCAATATCCCTGCTGGAGGAAGACTCTCAGGCAGCCAGAGGCTCCACCTGGGGCATCCTGTGGCCTGTGTGTTTAAATGAATGAATGAGATCTGGGGGCAGTAAACTCCCAGAAAATTTGTATATATGCACACACACACCCCCCTCAAATTTCTGGTTTCTCTCTGTTCTTTCCTGACTAGAGCATTCTAGGGGGAGGGAAAGGGGTTGGGGCAAGGGACTGGGTCCAGGGAACCCCTAATCTTCACTCTCACTCTATGTTAGTGTGAGGTCAAGTTGTCGGGTATCTACCCCTGGGGTCCCAATGGAAAAGGGTGAGGGCAGGGTTTTTTTCTTGGCAGCCAGAAGTGGGAGGGGGCACAGGGGGCCTTGGCCCAGAACTCCCATCTCTGTAAGGACTGGGGGGGGGTGGGGGGTAGCAGCAATGGGGAGCTGTATCAGGCTTTCCGATCTCAGCTCACCCTTCAAAGGGGCACAGGGGCCAAAGAGAATGGGGAGAGGGTGTGGTACTAGGACCCTTGGCATTGTCTCAAGCAGCTCTCTGGGCCTCGATTTTGCCATCTGTCAAATGGGTGGGTTGAACTCTATGATATGAGGACCGGGTATGTGGTGGGGAAAGGGGGAGGCAAAACCCCATAGGGAAGTTAGTTGGGGCAGCGTGGATGCCCCAGAGCCGACCCCTGGGCCCCCAGGGTTTGGGCGCCAGAGGGCGCATGTGCTTTTGAGATCCCATCTTCCCCCCTTCCCTGTTTATTTTTTGCACAAACATCAAAAGGGGCTCTGGTCCACTGGGGGGAGCCCTCCAACCACCACCCTAGTCCCACCAGCCCCCGCACGACCCCGGGGGGGGGGGGGCTCTCCGGAAAGCCCTGCCCCTTGCCCAGGGCCCACCCCTCAAGAGAGCTGAGAGTTCCATACTTGGCAAATTGGTCTTGGGCCCCGAGGGTTGGGGGTCCGTCTTATGGCTTTTCCAGGGGGCAGGAGGCGGGGCCTCCTGGTACCGCAGCCCTGAGACCGGGCCTCCTCTATAGGGGGCTGGTTTTCCTCCCATCCCAGCTCCAAAGACCCCCTGGCCGCTGGGGGCGAGGCCTCAAGTAGAGGGATGTGGCTTCTTCCTTCCTCACGCCCTAGCCCAGGGCCGCCTGAGGGTGCGGGACGTTACCGATCACCTTTCCCCAGAAGGGGAAACTAAATCAAAGGCGCAGTGGCAGGTGTCCTTCAGTGCCGAGCCCAGAAACTCGCCCTCAGGGAGGTCCAAGCGCGCAGGCGCCGCCCCGCCCCGCGCGCTCTGCGCAGGCGCAGCGATGCCTGCCCGCAAGCCCCACACTAAGGGGCAGGCGCGGCACCGCCTTCCTCGGCGGAGCGCGTGTCCGACTTGAGCTTGACGAACTCCTTGGCCACCTCGTCATTGCTGCGTTGCGACAGGATGCGCAGCACCGTGAGGCCCGTGTCGTCCATGTGGATGCGGCGGCCAAGGGGCAGCCAGCAGGCGGCGCTCCCTCGCTGGACCAGCTCGCGCAGCTGCAGCACGGCCAGGCCCACCGTGCGGTCCTCGCGCGCGAAGCAGTAGTCCTTGACGCACACCTGCAGTTCGTAGCACTCGGGCCCCGTGTCGGCGCTCAGCGTGCTGCGGAGGGCGGGGCGTGAGGACAGGTCCCGCCCCTGGCCAACCACGCCCCGCCTCCCCAGCGGGTCCCCCGCCCACACCCGGGCCTTCAACATGTGGTGGGGGGGGAGGCAAACCCCATAGGGAAGTTAGTTGGGGCAGCGTGGATGCCCCAGAGCCGACCCCTGGGCCCCCAGGGTTTGGGCGCCAGAGGGCGCATGTGCTTTTGAGATCCCATCTTCCCCCCTTCCCTGTTTATTTTTTGCACAAACATCAAAAGGGGCTCTGGTCCACTGGGGGGAGCCCTCCAACCACCACCCTAGTCCCACCAGCCCCCGCACGACCCCGGGGGGGGGGGGGCTCTCCGGAAAGCCCTGCCCCTTGCCCAGGGCCCACCCCTCAAGAGAGCTGAGAGTTCCATACTTGGCAAATTGGTCTTGGGCCCCGAGGGTTGGGGGTCCGTCTTATGGCTTTTCCAGGGGGCAGGAGGCGGGGCCTCCTGGTACCGCAGCCCTGAGACCGGGCCTCCTCTATAGGGGGCTGGTTTTCCTCCCATCCCAGCTCCAAAGACCCCCTGGCCGCTGGGGGCGAGGCCTCAAGTAGAGGGATGTGGCTTCTTCCTTCCTCACGCCCTAGCCCAGGGCCGCCTGAGGGTGCGGGACGTTACCGATCACCTTTCCCCAGAAGGGGAAACTAAATCAAAGGCGCAGTGGCAGGTGTCCTTCAGTGCCGAGCCCAGAAACTCGCCCTCAGGGAGGTCCAAGCGCGCAGGCGCCGCCCCGCCCCGCGCGCTCTGCGCAGGCGCAGCGATGCCTGCCCGCAAGCCCCACACTAAGGGGCAGGCGCGGCACCGCCTTCCTCGGCGGAGCGCGTGTCCGACTTGAGCTTGACGAACTCCTTGGCCACCTCGTCATTGCTGCGTTGCGACAGGATGCGCAGCACCGTGAGGCCCGTGTCGTCCATGTGGATGCGGCGGCCAAGGGGCAGCCAGCAGGCGGCGCTCCCTCGCTGGACCAGCTCGCGCAGCTGCAGCACGGCCAGGCCCACCGTGCGGTCCTCGCGCGCGAAGCAGTAGTCCTTGACGCACACCTGCAGTTCGTAGCACTCGGGCCCCGTGTCGGCGCTCAGCGTGCTGCGGGAGGGCGGGGCGTGAGGACAGGTCCCGCCCCCTGGCCAACCACGCCCCGCCTCCCCAGCGGGTCACGCCCACACCCGGGCCTTCAGCGTCTGGGCCACGCCCACATTGAGTGACCCTTATATTTTCATAATGTTTAGCGACAATAAGCCCGCCGCTGCCCCTGCCCCAGATATCCCGCCCCACAATCCCGTGCTGGGCCGCGCTTGCATCAACTGACAACTTTAAGGACAGGGAAGCCTGGCGTGCCTGACTGCAGTCTATCAGGTCACAAAGAGTCGGACACAACTGAGTGACTGGACCTAACTGATGCCCAGCATTACCCCTGTCCGGTCTCTCCTCCTTACCTTCGCCTGTCGCCCCTCATAGACGCCCCCAAGAAACTCCGAGCCCTCAGCCAAGCCACATCCCCACCGCAAGAGACTCTCCCCCCTGACTCCACTGTCTAGGCCACGCTCCCACCCCGTAATACCAGCACCCACACCCGCAGCGGCTCAACCGCCGCGTCCTTCCAACGAGCCCCAGACGCTGCACCCAGAAGCCGCTTTCCCAGGCTCCCATCTGAACCCAAGCCCTCCCCTTGACGTGGCCCCTCCCCCACACTCCCTAGCCCCCTCTTACCCCCGAGATGCCCTCTCCATATAACCCTGCCCAGATGTCTCACCAGAGTGACTACCCACTCCAAAACGCCTCCCCTCCTCCAGGCGACCAAGTCGTCAGTGCTGCTGGGTCCTGCCCTGAGGCTGGCTAGTCAAGAACTCTCTTCTTCCAGGCTACACCACGCTGATCCCTTGCATCTCTTTCCCAGGCTGCATTCCTAGCCTCAACTTCTTGGGCTCACCCCCAGGAGACATCTGCCCCCTGTTAGGTGCTGCTTTGGCTCCTAGGATTACTCCAGGTGACCTACCTCTCCAAAGTTCCCTGACCAGGAGCTCTCCACAACAGGGCTGGCCAGGCTTCCCTTCCTCCACCACACCCCTCCCTTCAGCTCTGATGCCTGTTTCCATTCTGTTCCCCAAGAGCACCTCCCCAATATCACCAGCCCCAGTGAGGCTCACAGCTTATCCAAAGATGCACAAATCCCACCCCAGGTAACCCTGCTGTATACCTTCATCAGGCTTATTTATGTTCCCCATAAAATGTCTGCTCTGTAGACCCCCGATGCCCCTGACCGAGATCAATCTTGTTTTTGCTACAAAGCCCCGTCTAGATGTGACCTCAGCCCTACCCACATGACACAAGCCACGCTTCACTCTTGTCTCCCAGAGCAGACTCCTCCAGATGACCTGCCCCAATAACCCCAACAAAGTTCATCACTGACTGCAGGCGGTTCGCCCCCATGGCCCTCAGTCCCTCATCCACAAGTTTCTTGCCCCATCATGACCACCTATGGCTCTTAGACCAGACGCTTTAGCCCCCCAAATGCCCCAGTTCAACATGCTCCTTCTGACCAGACTTCTCCTTCCCTCATGAACTCTCATCCTGTTGGTATATCAGACTCACTGCCTCCCAGGACCTTGTGTACACCAAGGTGGTCACCTCCATCCTGGCGTCACCTCACTGGGATCAAGCTTGCACTAAGATGCCTCCCTCCCCAGCCTCCCCACCCAGGACGTGATCCCTCCTGTTCCTATCCTCAGGAACCACTGGCCCACCAAGCACCCCTCCTGCCTAGGGAGCCCTGAGGTTCATATAGGTTTGTGTCCCATAGCCACGCTCCCCAAAGCACCCCAGACTTACAACTGAAAGCTCTCGTTGTACTTGGGGGCCCAGCTGTTGTTCTTGGATTTGGTCGCAAACTTGCGTTTCTTGTCACTGAGCTGGGGCCCAATGATGTTGACCTCGATGAACGGCCGGAAAATGCCAGAAGTCTGCCACTTGAGATCATTGGCAGCCACCACTGTGGAGGAATTAGAAGGTAAGACTGGTTAAAACCTCCCAGTATACAGCGGTTGTTTGCCAAGCCTGTCCAAAAGACTACATTTCCCAGCATGCTTCTGTAGCTAAGTGCGGCTATGTGACTAACTTCTGGCCAATGAGACGTAAGAGGAAGTGATGCATACAACTTTCGGGTTGTGACTTAAAAAGGCAGGGAAAATGCCTTAAGTTTTCTTCTTTCTCTAGCTGCAGACTGAGATGCTGATGGCGGCTGAGTTCTTTGGGAACATATGGAGGAAGGAAACATATAAGAGATAAAAGTACAATAAAAGATGCGGGGAGCCTGGATCCCCAACACTGTAAAGCTTCCACATCCGTTCTGGGCTGATTGTCTTTGGAGTTACCGCAGAGAAAAACTCATTCCGTCTATTAATATCTTGTTCATGCCACTGGTATTTAACATTTATTTTTTATTTATTTATTTATTTCATCCATCTTTATTCTTTGGCCTGTGTGGGCCTCCCATTGCAGTGGCCTCTCTCGTTGCTGAGCACCAGCTCTGGGGGCATGTGCTCCAGAGCGCTGGCTCATAACTGGATACACAAGCCCAACTGCTCTGTGGCAAGTGGGATCTTCCCGGGCTAGGGATAGAACCGGTGCCCCTTGCACTGCAAGGCATACTCTTTACCCACTGGACCGCCAGGGAAGCTCCTATGCCATTGTTATCTAAGCCCTTGGCCTAACAGCCCAACCTGTGTGCTAGTTAGAAAATAAAAGCCAACAACAGGCAAGCAGAACTGAGAGAGAAAGTGGAATGGCTCCAGTAAACTCTTTGTGCTTCTTGATCCACCTGTGCCTGAAGGTGTGTACTTCTGAAATTTTCAGTTTTATGAAAATGTTTTTTAAAACAAACAAATCTCTTCCTTAAGCCAGTTTGAGCCTGTTTTTTGTCTTAGAACCTAGTGCATCCTGGCTAAGGCACTCTCCCCGCCACTTCAGGCTACTTACCTTTCACAGTGACCTTGTGTTCCCCAGTTCCTGGATGAGTGAAGAGCTCCACGTGGACGGAGACCTCACCCACAGGGTCTTCCACACCCGAGCCTGGGCGGGGGGGCAGGAGGGGATGCTTGGCATGAGCTTCATTCTTTCCTACCCACCCAAGAGGACCTGGATGACCTCCCTCCCACCACGTGCTCGCGGTCTCAGGTCATCAGCCATGACAGGGTGGCCCTGAGCGCAAGCTGGGAAGATGGGTGTCCTTAGGGAGGTCAAGAATCTCCAGTTGTAGCCTTTCACTGCCTTGCTGTGTGACCTCAGGCAGATCTCTTAACTTCTCTCTGAGCCTAAGGCCCTTTTTCTCATTCCCTGTCATCAAACTCCATCCTCCTCTTTCGCACCCTCTCGGCAGCATCTGACACTTTCTGTGTTTCAGTTTCTCCTCTTGGCGGCCATAAGGCCACACTCTTGAAGTTCTCATCCTCCATTTAGTCACTCCTTCAGATCCGCTTTCTCCATTTCCTACCCCTCTGTGGATCTTCAGACTGCTGGGGCACCCTGGATCTCAGTCCTCAATGCCTTTTTTGTTTTCATTCCCTACCTAAGTACCGGTATGATGGAAAACACTGCTGGGTCTGCCTTTAAAACACATCCAGACTCTGGCCCAGCAAGGCCTCCATCATGGTCCAGTCCCCATCAACCTTATGGCTCTGTCTTAAGCTTCAAGCATGGCTACACAAACCACGGCTGCCCAGGCAGGGCTCTCTCTGGCCACAGCTGCAGTGACTGGCTCAGGGATGGCCATGTGGCCCAAGCTAGGCCAGCAGGAGTTGTCTGGGGGCCACCTAGGCCGTCCTGGACTAATACAGTAGCCTCCTCCCTTTCTCCCTGCACTCTCCTCTCTGCTTCTTTCAATATACCATCCAGTACACGTTGCATCCCCCCTCTGCTCAAAACCTTCTCAGAGCTCCCATTTCTTTTTTCTTTTTCTTTTCCCTTAGGCTCACAGGCTTAGTTATTCTGCAGCATGTGGGGTCTTCTTGTTGTGGTGACTTTTCCTGTTGTGGAACTCAGGCTTTAGGGCACACTGGCTTCAGTAGTTGTGGCACATGGGCTCCACAGGTGTGGCTCACGGGCTTCGTTGCTCCGCAGCATGTGGGATCTTCCCGGATCAGGGATCAAACTCGTGTCTCCTGCATTAGCAGGTGATCTCTTTACCACTGAGCTGCTGGGGAAGCCCCTAAAGCTCCCATTTCACTCTGTAATAATCAGAGTCCATCTGGTGACTTGCGATCACTCCTGAGATGTCCTCACTATCACCTCTCCTGCCTCGCCTCTCTCCATTCTCATCCCACCAACTCTGCTCCTCTGATACTCTGTGATGATATAATCCAGAATCCTCAATCCTGCTAAAGTGACAGTTTGTAGAGATAGCTTTTATCTTCTCTGCCATTATTTTTCCAAAGGACCATCTTAAGTTGCCATTGAGAAATGTCCCTACCTCACCTCAGACCTTAGGGCTCCATCTCACCCTGTAAGTAAGATGAATGAACCACGCTGCCCAATCAGAGCATTCCCTGGCTGAGGCTACATTGATTTGGCATTCCCTTTAAAAGATCCGCTTTCTCCATTTCCTACCCCTCTGTGGATCTTCAGACTGCTGGGGCACCCTGGATCTCAGTCCTCAATGCCTTTTTTGTTTTCATTCCCTACCTAAGTACCGGTATGATGGAAAACACTGCTGGGTCTGCCTTTAAACACATCCAGACTCTGGCCCAGCAAGGCCTCCATCATGGTCCAGTCCCCATCAACCTTATGGCTCTGTCTTAAGCTTCAAGCATGGCTACACAAACCACGGCTGCCCAGGCAGGGCTCTCTCTGGCCACAGCTGCAGTGACTGGCTCAGGGATGGCCATGTGGCCCAAGCTAGGCCAGCAGGAGTTGTCTGGGGGCCACCTAGGCCGTCCTGGACTAATACAGTAGCCTCCTCCCTTTCTCCCTGCACTCTCCTCTCTGCTTCTTTCAATATACCATCCAGTACACGTTGCATCCCCCCTCTGCTCAAAACCTTCTCAGAGCTCCCATTTCTTTTTTCTTTTTCTTTTCCCTTAGGCTCACAGGCTTAGTTATTCTGCAGCATGTGGGGTCTTCTTGTTGTGGTGACTTTTCCTGTTGTGGAACTCAGGCTTTAGGGCACACTGGCTTCAGTAGTTGTGGCACATGGGCTCCACAGGTGTGGCTCACGGGCTTCGTTGCTCCGCAGCATGTGGGATCTTCCCGGATCAGGGATCAAACTCGTGTCTCCTGCATTAGCAGGTGATCTCTTTACCACTGAGCTGCTGGGGAAGCCCCTAAAGCTCCCATTTCACTCTGTAATAATCAGAGTCCATCTGGTGACTTGCGATCACTCCTGAGATGTCCTCACTATCACCTCTCCTGCCTCGCCTCTCTCCATTCTCATCCCACCAACTCTGCTCCTCTGATACTCTGTGATGATATAATCCAGAATCCTCAATCCTGCTAAAGTGACAGTTTGTAGAGATAGCTTTTATCTTCTCTGCCATTATTTTTCCAAAGGACCATCTTAAGTTGCCATTGAGAAATGTCCCTACCTCACCTCAGACCTTAGGGCTCCATCTCACCCTGTAAGTAAGATGAATGAACCACGCTGCCCAATCAGAGCATTCCCTGGCTGAGGCTACATTGATTGGCTCAGGGATGGTCATGTGACCCAACCTGGACCAGTAGGAACTGGCCCTGGGACTGTCCTCTTAGGAAACAGACAAACACTTAGGAAGCTGAGGCTGCCTGAGGGGAGAGTCCCTCCCACAGGGGTCTCAATAGAGACCACTGGCCAATGTCATTGTTGGACACTCTAGATCCAGCCATTACCAATGGAAGATGAGTCCCTAGTCTTTCAGTTTCAGGTTCACAAATGCTCTAGCCTCCCTGAATCAAGGTAAGGTACTTTCCATTTTCAGCTGCTACGAACATCCTGATTGATTCTGATGGTGATCATTAACAGAGCAGTGTAAACGCTTCTGTCCCCAGTCCTCCCTCTGTGATTCTTGGGAAGGGCGTCCTGTGGGGCCTGAGGACCTGGGACCGCCAGCACCTCCACTAGGCCCCTCCCCTGCCCCTCGGGAAGCTCCCCACGCCTGGAGCACCCCATGCATGGGGGGAGGCAGAGGGGGAAAGTCGGGGTGGGGGTGGGGAAGGAGAATGGGTCAGTCCAAGGTTGATCAGGTCCCCTGACTGTGCGGTTAGTGACCGAGGCTAAGCGGGCAGAAGACCCCCATTGCCCCGGTATGGGGGTGTGCACCCCTCACCTTCACAGCCCACCCCAAGCTGCCTTTCTTGTCATCTCAGGCTCCACCCCCTTCCCCCACCAGTCACATGCTCAGCCTCACCCCCCACCCCCACCCCAGGCTGATGCTTCATAGCAAGCTCAATCCGGGCCAGTCTGAGGGGTGCCAGGGAGAGTCGGACAGTGGTGGGTGGGATGAAGGGTCAGATCGCGGCCAAAGCTAGTAAGAAGGGGGAGGGGGCAGGGCTGGGCGCCCTCTCCCACGGTTTGCTGGCTCCGAGGGGAAGTGTCTTTCCCAGGCCTCTCTGTGGGTGTCTCAACCGCACCCCCTGCTCGCCCTTCCCAGGCAAGGGGATTAATCTCCTAGGAGCAGCTTCCTCATCTTTGGAAGGACGGACCACCCTGAGAGGCAGCCTAGAGGAACTTCTTCTAGAATCCCTGAGGAATCCGAGTTAGAACCTAAAAAATATTGGTTCTCTTTGCTCATAAAAGTGACATCCATAAACATAATAACAATAATACAGCTAACGATTGCTGCCGGCGAGTACACCTCAGGAACTGCTCTAAGTGTAATTCACCTAGCCCTCAAAACAGTCTTATGAATTAGGGTCCCTGACTGTCCTCGTTTTACAGATGAGAAAACTGAGGCTTCAGGAGGCAGCCAGTGGCGGGAGGCGCCCCGCCATGGAGTGGCAGAGCTGAAATCTGAGATGGGCAGGCCTGTCTGGGGGACCCGGGATCTGGGTTAACAGCAGCACCTAGAGAGAAACAGATTCCGACTCCAATCGCTACTCCTTCCCCACGTGGAACCAGCAAGCCGTCCTTGCCCCTAGTCCGCCTAGGCCCCCCGCAGCCAGTTGGGCCTGGGCGGGACCCCGCAGGCCTGGGAGGCGGAAGGACGGGCCTTTTACTAGCCGGGCCGGGAGGGGCGCAGGCACCGGGCACCGGGCGTGGGCGGCGGAAGCACGTACCCTTCTCAGGATAAATGTCTTCACTAAGGGTAAACCTAGTCCCTTTTCCACCATGGACTAATCACCGGGGGAGGTGGAGAAAGGAGGGAAGGGAGGAGTGGTGGGGAGAGACGAGCGAGCGAGAGAGGCGAGGATGGAGGGCGAGTGTGCGTGGCGGGGAGCAGGGTAGGCGCGGAGAGGGGGCGGCGAGTGAGAGGGAGGAGAAACAAGAGAGAGAGAAACATCAGCTGCAGACGGACAAACGGACAGCCTCCCGCTCTGGAGGGAACACCAGGAACACTAAAAGCAGCAGCGTGGGCTGGACACGAGGCTGATCGCGGAGGCCCAACGCCCAGGGAGGGCCCTAAGCCCTGGGCTGACTCGGGGGAGGGAAGGGGCCGCTGGCCGCAGGGTTTCGCTCCCCTCACCCCAGCCTCCTCTTCCACTGCCGGTACTAAGCCTGGATTAGCGGCCAAACTTCTCTCCTGTGTCTGCACTCTTAGGACCAGTTTTGAAAGGAGGGACCACCCTGAGAGGCAGCCTAGAGGAACTTCTTCTAGAATCCCTGAGGAATCCGAGTTAGAACCTAAAAAATATTGGTTCTCTTTGCTCATAAAAGTGACATCCATAAACATAATAACAATAATACAGCTAACGATTGCTGCCGGCGAGTACACCTCAGGAACTGCTCTAAGTGTAATTCACCTAGCCCTCAAAACAGTCTTATGAATTAGGGTCCCTGACTGTCCTCGTTTTACAGATGAGAAAACTGAGGCTTCAGGAGGCAGCCAGTGGCGGGAGGCGCCCCGCCATGGAGTGGCAGAGCTGAAATCTGAGATGGGCAGGCCTGTCTGGGGGACCCGGGATCTGGGTTAACAGCAGCACCTAGAGAGAAACAGATTCCGACTCCAATCGCTACTCCTTCCCCACGTGGAACCAGCAAGCCGTCCTTGCCCCTAGTCCGCCTAGGCCCCCCGCAGCCAGTTGGGCCTGGGCGGGACCCCGCAGGCCTGGGAGGCGGAAGGACGGGCCTTTTACTAGCCGGGCCGGGAGGGGCGCAGGCACCGGGCACCGGGCGTGGGCGGCGGAAGCACGTACCCTTCTCAGGATAAATGTCTTCACTAAGGGTAAACCTAGTCCCTTTTCCACCATGGACTAATCACCGGGGGAGGTGGAGAAAGGAGGGAAGGGAGGAGTGGTGGGGAGAGACGAGCGAGCGAGAGAGGCGAGGATGGAGGGCGAGTGTGCGTGGCGGGGAGCAGGGTAGGCGCGGAGAGGGGGCGGCGAGTGAGAGGGAGGAGAAACAAGAGAGAGAGAAACATCAGCTGCAGACGGACAAACGGACAGCCTCCCGCTCTGGAGGGAACACCAGGAACACTAAAAGCAGCAGCGTGGGCTGGACACGAGGCTGATCGCGGAGGCCCAACGCCCAGGGAGGGCCCTAAGCCCTGGGCTGACTCGGGGGAGGGAAGGGGCCGCTGGCCGCAGGGTTTCGCTCCCCTCACCCCAGCCTCCTCTTCCACTGCCGGTACTAAGCCTGGATTAGCGGCCAAACTTCTCTCCTGTGTCTGCACTCTTAGGACCAGTTTTGAAAAGGAGGGTCCCCAGGGAGGGGAACTAGGACCCTAGAGTCCTGCCCCCCAGCCCCAGCTGCTGTGTGCGAACTCAGATGGACAGGAGACAGAGGCAAGAGAAGAGAGAGAAAGAGAGAATTTGAGAAGTAAGAACTCCCTCTCCATCCGCCCCCTCCAGGTCGGGGTCCCTCCCATCTCTGGCGCTGTCACTCCTTAGCCCCTGACAGTACCGAGGTCCCTCCCCAGGGTACCTTCAACCCTTCCTCCAGAGGTCCCTCCCCTGGAGCTGCCAATCAGTCCTTGACCGCATGATGTCAGAGACCCCGCCCCCGCCAGAGCTGTCACTCACTCACTCTCCGCCGTCGCAGGTCCCTCCCCCAGAGCAATCAACCACTCTCTGGAACCCAGGAGTCTATGTCCCGCCCCTAATAGCTGTCAATCACTCCCCGAACCTTGCCGACAGAGGTCTCACTCCTATGCTTTCAATTACAACCTGACCCTATGACGTCACGGATTTTCCCAGGAGAGGCATTCCCTCCTGGTCCACTGACATCAGAGGTCCCGCCCCTACAAGCTGTCGATCACACATTGGCCCATGGCATCCTGGCGCTCACAAGCGCCCGGAGCGGTCAATTCGCCAGAAACCCGTGACATCACAGAGGAGGTGAGTCAAAGGAGATTGCCCCCGCCCGGGCTTGGGGCTAGGCTGCCCCTGTGCAGTCGGGATTGTGAGTCGGGATTGTTATCGCGCTAACCAGCGGCTCCTTACCCTGGGCTGACTGCGTCTGGACGAATGTTTTGATGAGCAGGTCAGTGGCCTGCGTGTAGAGGGACAGGGCATAGCGCAGGGACTGAAGGTCTGGACTCTTCTCCAGGAAGGTTTTCTTGAGGCCCACGCCACCCGCATGGAAGTATTGCTGTGGGGAGCGGGGGTAGAGAAAGGTAAGGCTCCGACCCTCTCCTTGCCCACCAGGCTGGGCAGCCCCAACACCCCTTCCCCCACTTCGTTGCCCTCTACTGTGATGGGCCAGACAGATGGCAGGGCGGGTCTTCGAAACACCCAGGTCCCGGGACTTCCCTGGTGGTCCAGTGGCCAAGACTCTGCACTCCCAAAGCAAGGGGTGTGGGTTCGATCCCTGGTCAGGGAGCTAGATCCCACTTGCGGCACCTAAGAGTTCACATGCTGCAACTAAAGATCCCACATGCTGCATTGAAGATCGAAGATCCTGTGAGCCGAGACTAAGGCCCAGCACAGCCAAATAAATCAATAAAAATAAACAAATATTAAAACAAACAAAAAACCCAGGTCCTGCTACTCCACCCTTACCCCTGCCCCAAACCCACAGGTGGACTCCCAGCACCCTCAGAATAACGCCCATGTCTTGCACCCCCTCCAGGCCCTTTGTGGCTCTAACCGGCAACCTCTCAGTCTTTTTTCCCAAAAGCCTTCCCTTGCCTCGGGGCCTTTGCACTTTCTGGGTTCACTGGTACGAAGGTCCTCCCAGCTCCCAGACCCAATTCTCCATTTGGCCGTGGCCGGCTCCCTGTCTTTCTTTGATTAAGGTTTCAAAGAGTTTTCCTTAACTACCCCTCCTTAATATGCTGCCCACCCTGTTTCGCTGTCATTTTCCATTTCAACAAAACATTTCTTTCTACAGGAGTAATCTTCATGCTTTTTATTTCGTGGAAACCACAGCCCCTTCCTCGTCTCCCCTGTTCATGCACGGGCTGGTCCCCTGCCTAAGAATGCTCTGTTTATTTTGCCTTGTGAATTTCTGTGCCGATCTCAACCCCGACTCCCTCATGCTTTCTTCTAGAAAGCCCTCCCGGAACTCTCCTATCCTTTCCAATACCCTGTCCTGACCCCACAGGGCTGGGGCTGTCCTCAGGGGTCTGCTGCCGATCAGCTTGGAGCTGACTTAAAAGGGTCATCAGGGTGTGTTTATACATGGAATGGATTAAAGTGAGTTGCAGCCTAGATACATGTCCACACCAGCCACATCCTCTGCTTGCCCCATCTGGGATGGGCAGGGCGGGGGGGCCTCTCACCTTGATAGTGTCCAGGGCCAGCTCAACAACTGCACACTGCTTCGGGGTCAAGCTCTTGGCTTCTTCTCGTACCATGTGGTCCTGGATGGACGGAGAGAGGGGTCAGGTCGACCGTGAAAACTCTACCATGGGAATCTGCCTGTCTAGAAGTCTCATCTTTGCTCAGCTCCAAGGAGTTGGTCTTTGCATCATTGTGCTCCTGGTGCCTAGCATGTGGCCGACACACAGCAGGTGCTCAATAACCATTTGTTGAATAATTATTTGTATTCTTGATCAAGCTGTACCTGAAGTTGACCCTTGAAATACACTAAGCAAATAAATGGTGCTTAAGCCGGTCTGAGGAGGGGCTCTGTCTTTTGAGCCCACAAAGGGTGCCACTATTCTGCAACTCCTTCCCCAGGAACCCCCCCACCCCAATCTCCTGCCTCCACCCCTGGCCTCACCTTGAGTTTAGATAGCTGACCCAGCTCCTTGGCTGCATTGAAGATCATCTGCGTTCCCTGTAGGTAACAACAGACATAACCTGGGTGAGTTTGGGGTCCTCCTGCCCAGTGCCCAAATCCCCATTGACATCCCCGCCCTGGATGCCATCTTGGTTCTTGTCCAGAAAGGCCCTGGCCAGGACAACAGTGGTGTCCTGGGGACAGACGTCTGGAGCTCCCAGGAAGAGCTGAGGAGGAGATGGTGACCGTGTCCCCGGAAATCTCAGTCCTGTGGGGGCATTACCCATCCTCCCATCCCCCTCATAGCCCCAGGTGTGTGGAACAGAGAAGAAAACAGGGCCCTGGGAGGGGGGAGCCCAAGCTGATGCTTATGGGCATGGGTGGGATTCAGCAGCTCTGGGTCAGGGAGCCTTGAGAAAACCACAAGATGGGCGCCGGTGAAGCCTATGACCCAGCATAGGCCCATCCCTCTGTGGCGGAATTTCCCCAGTAATTTGGTAGGGGGGCTGTTAACCAGATTTTTTAAAGAAAGCATCCTCCCCCTCAACACACGCCTCAGTACCCATCCCCTACCCCTCCCCCAAACAGACAACAGTCAGCAAGAGGACCTCCTGGTTATAGCTCTGATGGGTCAGGTGGGCCTGGGTTCAAATCCCAGCCCTGCTGTGTGGCCCTGGGCAAGTCACTGAACCTCTCTGAGCCTCAGTTTTCCCCGTCTTGATGGAGAAAAAATCATATTCCATCTGCAGCTTAGCTGGGACTCAACATGTCTTTGTTCAGTGTTCACGGTTATGATTGCTCGGTGTCAAGGTCACGGGCAGTGTTGGGGGGATGGGGCCCTGGCCTGGAAGCTAGATGTCCTGCCCCCACACCCCCATCACTGTGCTGAGTAACCTGAGACATGTCTCTGGCCCTTTCTGGGCCTCAGTCTCCTTCCCTGGCTACTAGGGAATGATCAGGGTTTGGGGAAGCCAGGGATCATTGAGGTTATAAGCCCTGAATGGTACTGGGTGGACTTGGGCAGGGCTAAGCAGGGAGGAGGGCCATTTACAACTGGGATGTTTGGAATCACATTGATGCTTTTCCAAGCTGGCCGGTGGGATCTGGCCACCCTGCTGCTCCTGGCGTTAGTGTTATTGTCTTGCTGTCGTTACGCCTCTGATTCCTTGTCTGTGACTCCCCGAGACTGTCGCAAGGCACGGTTACTCAGGGGGCCCAGTCTGGGCTTTGATTTCCCCTGACACACCCTCCTCCCCACCTGCCACCCTGCCCCGGCCACCCCTCACGAGCAAGCCAGACAGACAAAGGAAGAAGAGACCGACAGACAGGGTCACAGAACCACACCCCCGGACGGCACGGATCACAGAGGTGGAAGGAGGCACGGGCGGGGTGGGGAGAGGGTGACAGGGGTGCCAGACAGACAGTGAGAGGCCGGTCTTACATCTGAGTGGCTTGGCAATTTCACCCTGCCCTGTGGAGAGAATCAGGCGAAGGTCAGAGTTTGGTTGGCTGTTGAGGAGGCATTCAGCGGGAGTTCCCTGCCCCTCGACGCAGAGCCCACGAGGTCCCTCCCAGGTGCTGGGTCTATGGCTGGAGCCCGTCCCCAGCTGGGCACCTTCCCTCGTCCCCTAGTGGGGACATGGGGTCAGGTTCTGAACTGCTAGGAGACTAGACTCGGTCCATCATCTGGGGAGAGGCACCCAGTCCCACAGTCAGTTTTATAGCTCTGATGGGTCAGGTGGGCCTGGGTTCAAATCCCGTGCTGTGTGGCCCTGGGCAAAACCTCTCTGAGCCTCAGTTTTCCCGTCTTGATGGAGAAAAAATCATATTCCATCTGCAGCTTAGCTGGGACTCAACATGTCTTTGTTCAGTGTTCACGGTTATGATTGCTCGGTGTCAAGGTCACGGGCAGTGTTGGGGGGATGGGGCCCTGGCCTGGAAGCTAGATGTCCTGCCCCCACACCCCCATCACTGTGCTGAGTAACCTGAGACATGTCTCTGGCCCTTTCTGGGCCTCAGTCTCCTTCCCTGGCTACTAGGGAATGATCAGGGTTTGGGGAAGCCAGGGATCATTGAGGTTATAAGCCCTGAATGGTACTGGGTGGACTTGGGCAGGGCTAAGCAGGGAGGAGGGCCATTTACAACTGGGATGTTTGGAATCACATTGATGCTTTTCCAAGCTGGCCGGTGGGATCTGGCCACCCTGCTGCTCCTGGCGTTAGTGTTATTGTCTTGCTGTCGTTACGCCTCTGATTCCTTGTCTGTGACTCCCCGAGACTGTCGCAAGGCACGGTTACTCGGGAGCCCAGTCTGGGCTTTGATTTCCCCTGACACACCCTCCTCCCCACCTGCCACCCTGCCCCGGCCACCCCTCACGAGCAAGCCAGACAGACAAAGGAAGAAGAGACCGACAGACAGGGTCACAGAACCACACCCCCGGACGGCACGGATCACAGAGGTGGAAGGAGGCACGGGCGGGGTGGGGAGAGGGTGACAGGGGTGCCAGACAGACAGTGAGAGGCCGGTCTTACATCTGAGTGGCTTGGCAATTTCACCCTGCCCTGTGGAGAGAATCAGGCGAAGGTCAGAGTTTGGTTGGCTGTTGAGGAGGCATTCAGCGGGAGTTCCCTGCCCCTCGACGCAGAGCCCACGAGGTCCCTCCCAGGTGCTGGGTCTATGGCTGGAGCCCGTCCCCAGCTGGGCACCTTCCCTCGTCCCCTAGTGGGGACATGGGGTCAGGTTCTGAACTGCTAGGAGACTAGACTCGGTCCATCATCTGGGGAGAGGCACCCAGTCCCACAGTCAGCCTGGGAAGGGGAAAGAAGAGAGAGAGCTCAGGGGCTCTCCTTCCTCAACTCCCAAGACCTTACCCCAGCAGGGCTGACTTGAAAAGAAACACACTAACACGGATCACAGGCTCACACAATACACAGACGCACACCCAGGCACCTCCGTGGGTATGTCCACACACACCTGGATCAACATACAAACACACACACACACACACATGCAGAAGCACTGGAGAGCTAAAAGAAACACAGGTCCTACGGAACACTTGCACGCATGTATCCAACCATCCCCATAACCCCCCACACTCTCCGCCCCCACAGGGAGGCACATCCATATAGAGGGTGCCTGATCTATTGAACATGCCCTCCGAAGGGCTGGATGGGTGAGTTGGAAGCCCTACAACTTCTGACCGTGAAGGGGAGACCCACGTGTGTGCACACAGGCACGAGAACGCCTGGAGGAGTGCACAGCATGGACAACTGTTCATGTGCTACTACGCCTCCCATCTCCTTCCAGCAACACCGGTCAGAACAAACGTGTCTCGGTCCTGGGCAGTTGTCCAGGGCCTGGGCCCTTCTTGAAGCCACAGAATTTCAGCGGGGCCCAGGGCCAGGAGAAGCCCTCTTGGGGACCGTCATGAGAGGACAGGATCTGTGGGTATACAAACACGTGCCAAGCCACCTCCCTGGGGAGCCCCTTTGTTTCTGACTTCTGGTTTGCTGGGACTTGGGGAGGGGGCCCGCCTCCGACCCATGAAGCCCCTAGCGGACCTCCCTGAGCATGCAGATGGACACACACACATACCCACGCACCCAGACACCAGCGGCGGGGACCTCAGCCCAGGCGAGGCCCTAATTACCTTTTCTAATCCCTTGCCATGTTTTCTCAAGAGGGTGCCCTGCAGAGACAATGTCACAGGGTGATCAACCTCGCGAGCTGCGTGGGGTGGGGACCCAGGATGGCGATACAGGACGCATGGGGACAAGAAGTTAAGGGCATCAGCCCTGCACGGGGCGGGTGACAGGATGGCCGGGGAGAAGGTGTATGCCTTAGTGACGGACTTCAAAGAGAGTCAAAAGGACACTAGACTCGGTCCATCATCTGGGAGAGGCACCCAGCCCCAGGCCTGGGAAGGAAGAAGAGAGCTCAGGGGCTCTCCTTCCTCAACTCCCAAGACCTTACCCCAGCAGGGCTGACTTGAAAAGAAACACACTAACACGGATCACAGGCTCACACAATACACAGACGCACACCCAGGCACCTCCGTGGGTATGTCCACACACACCTGGATCAACATACAAACACACACACACACACACATGCAGAAGCACTGGAGAGCTAAAAGAAACACAGGTCCTACGGAACACTTGCACGCATGTATCCAACCATCCCCATAACCCCCCACACTCTCCGCCCCCACAGGGAGGCACATCCATATAGAGGGTGCCTGATCTATTGAACATGCCCTCCGAAGGGCTGGATGGGTGAGTTGGAAGCCCTACAACTTCTGACCGTGAAGGGGAGACCCACGTGTGTGCACACAGGCACGAGAACGCCTGGAGGAGTGCACAGCATGGACAACTGTTCATGTGCTACTACGCCTCCCATCTCCTTCCAGCAACACCGGTCAGAACAAACGTGTCTCGGTCCTGGGCAGTTGTCCAGGGCCTGGGCCCTTCTTGAAGCCACAGAATTTCAGCGGGGCCCAGGGCCAGGAGAAGCCCTCTTGGGGACCGTCATGAGAGGACAGGATCTGTGGGTATACAAACACGTGCCAAGCCACCTCCCTGGGGAGCCCCTTTGTTTCTGACTTCTGGTTTGCTGGGACTTGGGGAGGGGGCCCGCCTCCGACCCATGAAGCCCCTAGCGGACCTCCCTGAGCATGCAGATGGACACACACACATACCCACGCACCCAGACACCAGCGGCGGGGACCTCAGCCCAGGCGAGGCCCTAATTACCTTTTCTAATCCCTTGCCATGTTTTCTCAAGAGGGTGCCCTGCAGAGACAATGTCACAGGGTGATCAACCTCGCGAGCTGCGTGGGGTGGGGACCCAGGATGGCGATACAGACGCATGGGGACAAGAAGTTAAGGGCATCAGCCCTGCACGGGGGGCGGGTGACAGGATGGCCGGGGGGAGAAGGTGTATGCCTTAGTGACGGACTTCAAAGAGAGTCAGAGAGACAGGACAGAGAGAGAGAGGAGACACAGAAATGCAGAACCAGAGAAAGAGAAGTTGCTCCCCACATATAATCCATTTCTAGTTACTGTATTTTTGAGGCTCTTGGCCCTTCGTCAACAGGAAAGCCCACAGGCTCCAGATTCAGACAGGCCTGAATTTGAAGCTTGAGTCTGGCCTGTGTTTACTAGGTGGCTTTGACCAAGGGGCTCTTCCTCTGTGAGCCTCAGCTTTCCTCCTCTGTAAAATGGGAATAATATCCACCTCCCTTAAAGGGGCGTCATGAAGGTGAGCTGAAACAACAGCTACACGGTCTGGAATACAGGGAATCCTCAATAACTGTATAGTCCCTTAGCTCGCTACCCACAGATGGATTGTCTGTAGCTGTCTCCATGTGGTTACAAAGACCGAGACTGGAGCCACAGAAGTGAGATGAACAGTAGCACATTTTCGACAAACTCTGAATTTTATGACACCGTTGTCCTGCCCCACAGAGGACTCCAGAGTGGTTCTGAGCTCTGCCCTCTAGTGTGTTTACATACGACCACTGCCACCAATAACGTTAGCTCTTTGTAGTGAGCACGGCCTTTGTCAGCCACCGAGCTGAGCGTTTAGCACGTCCTCCATCTTGGTTCTCACAACCACCCTCAGAGAGCGGCTTCAATTAACCTCTTTTTTTTTTTCCAGGCAAGGAAAGGGAGGGGACGTGCCTTCCCAAAGTCACAGAGAAAATGGCTGGGCGGAGATCTGACACCGCCTCCGACCCATGAAGCCCCTAGCGGACCTCTGAGCATGCAGATGGACACACACACATACCCACGCACCCAGACACCAGCGGCGGGGACCTCAGCCCAGGCGAGGCCCTAATTACCTTTTCTAATCCCTTGCCATGTTTTCTCAAGAGGGTGCCCTGCAGAGACAATGTCACAGGGTGATCAACCTCGCGAGCTGCGTGGGGTGGGGACCCAGGATGGCGATACAGACGCATGGGGACAAGAAGTTAAGGGCATCAGCCCTGCACGGGGGGCGGGTGACAGGATGGCCGGGGGGAGAAGGTGTATGCCTTAGTGACGGACTTCAAAGAGAGTCAGAGAGACAGGACAGAGAGAGAGAGGAGACACAGAAATGCAGAACCAGAGAAAGAGAAGTTGCTCCCCACATATAATCCATTTCTAGTTACTGTATTTTTGAGGCTCTTGGCCCTTGCGTCAACAGGAAAGCCCACAGGCTCCAGATTCAGACAGGCCTGAATTTGAATCTTGAGTCTGGCCTGTGTTTACTAGGTGGCTTTGACCAAGGGGCTCTTCCTCTGTGAGCCTCAGCTTTCCTCCTCTGTAAAATGGGAATAATATCCACCTCCCTTAAAGGGGCGTCATGAAGGTGAGCTGAAACAACAGCTACACGGTCTGGAATACAGGGAATCCTCAATAACTGTATAGTCCCTTAGCTCGCTACCCACAGATGGATTGTCTGTAGCTGTCTCCATGTGGTTACAAAGACCGAGACTGGAGCCACAGAAGTGAGATGAACAGTAGCACATTTTCGACAAACTCTGAATTTTATGACACCGTTGTCCTGCCCCACAGAGGACTCCAGAGTGGTTCTGAGCTCTGCCCTCTAGTGTGTTTACATACGACCACTGCCACCAATAACGTTAGCTCTTTGTAGTGAGCACGGCCTTTGTCAGCCACCGAGCTGAGCGTTTAGCACGTCCTCCATCTTGGTTCTCACAACCACCCTCAGAGAGCGGCTTCAATTAACCTCTTTTTTTTTTTCCAGGCAAGGAAAGGGAGGTGACGTGACTTCCCAAAGTCACAGAGAAAATGGCTGGGCTGAGATCTGACACCAAGTCTGCCTGACACCGAGGAGTCCCAGCTTGGTCCCCGACCTGGGTGCCTGGGAGTGTCTGGGATTCTTGTGCGTCAGGATGTGTGGTGGGAGTGGGGTGGGCAGGGGTGCTGGGGGTGGGGGTCTGCGCTGGTCAGCTAGCTATACAGAGCGGAAAAGAGAGGCCAGAGAAGCTCCACTGACTTTGAACTTCCTTTAGCTTCAGGGGGAGACCCAGATATCCCGGTGGCATCGGAGGATGGGAGTAAGGGTGAATTCTCACTACGCGAGGTGGGCAGATGTGAAGGTGCAGGGCCCGGGTTTCAGGAGGCGGAAGGCCCCTCCTCCGTGCTTATCATTGGGCTGGGTGGGCGTGGCCTCCCTCCCTCCCGGCCCCGCCCCCATGCCCCGCCCCAGACAGACACAGGCACATCTAGGCGGAAGGTGGGACAGTGGGTGGGGGGCCAGTAGGTGAGGAGGGGGCGCTGGGTGGGAGGGTGCAGCCACGCGGTGGGCCGAGTCCAGACACAGAGCGGACGGACAGACAGACGGACAGAGGGGCCTCTACTTACGATCATCTGTCAGCCGTGATGGGGGCGGGGCGGTGGGGGAGGGGGGAATAAGGCACCGTGAGTCTCCCGGGAAGGCCAGGGAGGGGGCGGAGACGGCACCAAAGGGTGGACCCGTGGCCCAGCCCAGCCCGGTCCAGAGGATGGGGGGCGGGCGGGCATCTGGAGGTCCCGAGCCTCGCCAACCACCATTGCCTCTTGGCTGTCCCGTCCACCCTCCCAGGCCTCCCTCATCCACCCTCATCCGTTAACCGCGTGCCGTCACTGTCCTTAGACCCCAACCCAACATCTGTCCTTAGACCCCGACATCTCCCCCAGGGAACCCACGCCCAGCCACGCCCCTCTGAAGATGTCGCGGTCCCCCCACCCCCACCCAGCAGCCTGATCCTGCAGATCGCAATCTCTGGGCTGTTCCCAGAAGACTCCCAGGAGCCCTCTAGAGGACCACTGACCTCTGCTTGACCTCTGTTAACTTGGGTGCTCTCCATAACCTCTGGCTGACCTCCTGGAACTCTGCTGGATGGGTCTCTGATCTTTGAAATTCTGGTATCTCTTCTCCTTGTCCCTTGATTGACCTCCACAACCCCCTGATGAACCCCCTGACCCCTATAACCTTTGGGACCCATGCATCGCCTTGATCCCCAAAATGACCCTTCTGGTTTCTGGGTAATCTCTGACCTTTGAATAATCTCTTGTTCCTCCTATGACCCCTAGGCCCTCTAGACATCTCTTTACCTGACCTCTTTGACCTTTAAATGAGTGACCTCTGAATGATCTTTTGAACCCTTTAATGACTCTTGACCCATGGGTGACCTCTCTGATTTCTGAATGGTCCCACTGACCTTTGGTGGCTTCTATGACCCTGAGATGGCCCTTGTGCCCGGATGACCTCTAAGCCCCCAATGCCTTTGCCACCCAGCTCTCTGGGCTCCCACAGAGGAGGTGGCCAGGTGTCCCCTCTGGCCCCCTGAGGGCCTCACCGTCTGGTCAGTGAGGGGCGGCAGAACAATGGTCTTCTCCATGGTGTTCATGACCAGCTTCCATAACTCCTTCAGCACCCGCTTCAGCACCGTCTTCTCACAGATTTTGGCAAAGAGAGTCAGGCTGGGGGCAAGGGGCAGGTCTGAGAGAGGGCCCAGATGGCCCCAGGAACCCCTTCCCCTCCATACATGGGCATGGTAGGAAGGCATGCCATCTACATGCGAGAGGGCACAGAGCCTGGACAGGGCTCCTGGGTGGTCGGATGGGGCTATGCTATGTGATGCACAGGAGAAGAGTGAATGGTGGCTGGACGGGTCACCAGGGGCCAGACTTGGAAGGAGCCTCAGGGTCTAAGCAGAAGGCCTGGGCCTTAGCATGGGGGCAATGGGGAGCCATGGAGTGTTCAAGACAGAGAGAGAGAGCAAGCGAGCAAGCCAGATGTTCCTAGTTGAGTGAACAGAGTAGGGGATGAACTCGAATAGGAAGGTGGGTGACCAGGGGCTCTGAGGAGGCTGGGGGCATGCTCAGAAGGGAGAGGAGGGGACTGGTAGCAAGGGGCATGCCTCGAGAGAGAAGAAACAAGAGTCCATGACTGGCTATAAGGGGCTGAGAGAGGGCGGTCCCCCATGATCCTTCCAACCACTGAGCCACCCACCCGCCAAACCATCCTCCCCCCGACCTTCTCTAAGGCTCCCCCATCACTATGTTGAAAAAAGTGAAGTGAAAGTGAACTGACTCAGTGGACACAAATTCTTGCAAACTCCAGGAGAGGGTGAAGGACAGGGGAGAGTTGGACACGACTCAGCGAATGAACAACTACCATCACGGTTTCTCACCTTTCTTCCATCCTCCCCCCCATACATCCATCTCCCCATCCTCCAAACAGTTACTCATCCACCCAACTACTTACCCAACTATCTGTCCACCGACCCACCGATCTAGCCATCCAGATGTTTATCCACATACCCTCCATCTGGCTTTCTAAGCATGTATCTTTTAATCTACTTTTCCATCCGCCCACCCATCCCTCATGTCTTTTACCATCTATTCATCCATACAAAGATTTACCCACCAGTCCTTCCCATCATTGACCCAGCCATCTTTCCATCCCTTCCTGTCTTCAGGCACCTGCCCATCCAAACCATTCAACCCCACCACCCAGCGAGCATGCCGTCAGTCTCCTCTCCAGGCCAGCTCCGCAGGTTTCTGAGACCCCGCCCCCCCAGAGCCTCTCTCGTGGACCCCGTCCACCAGGCCTGGCTCACTTGCTGTCCAGCAGGTCCATGATGGGTTGTAGGACATTGTCAGCATCCTGGGCTACGCTGCTGCAGGCGCTGGCGGGCACATTCCCTGTGCCTTTCACCTGGCTGAGGATGTCGCCCATCTGCTTGACGCAGTCTTCAATGTGTGGCTGGAAGCTGGGGATGCAGAACAGAGGAGCTCAGATTAGACTCTCCTGGCCTCTGGAGGGAGGGCAGGATGAGGCTGATTCATGGACCCTTCAGCCCCAGCACCAGAGCGCCGCAGCATGTAACAGCTGGGAGTAGGATTTAATAGCAGAACGGGGGCATCGGGCTAAGATATTTCATCCTTTGTCCTAAGTTCCTTCAGTCGTGTCCAACTCTGTGCGACCCCATAGACTGCAGCCCGCCAGACTCCTCTGTCTATGGGATTCTCCAGCCAATACTGGAGTGGGTTGCCATGCCCTCTTCCAGGGGATCACATCCATGTCTCTTGCATCTCCTGCATTGGCAGGTGGGTTCTTTACCACGAGCACCATCAGGGAAGCCCCAAGATATTGACCTGTGCTGTTTATTTCATCACACTCAGGTACTATGGTTATCATCATTCCCATTTTACAGATGGGTAAACTAAGGTTCAGAGAGGTTAAACAACTCACCCAAGGCCACACAGTAGTAAGCAGTGAAGCTAGGTCCGAACTTAGCTTTGTCTAGCTCCTAGCCTGACATCTTCACCGCTGCATCGGCTGAGTCTTCAGATAGCCCAGGCTCAGTGGTCTGGGGGTGGGGGCTGTCCCTTCCCTTCCCTTCCGCTCCCAGCTCTAGGGATGCCCCCACCTGGTAGCAAACACCCGGCTGAGCTCATCCAAGACATTGTTGAGTTTCACCTGTAGCTCCTTCAAGATGTCGCTGGCCTCGGCATCCAGCTGAGGAGGGAGGAGGGACATCAGGTCAGGTTCGTAGGGCATGCATGGGGATGGGACACTTTCCCATCCAACTCAGGGAAAGGAGCTGGAGAGGAAACTGAGGCCCAGACAGTTAAGCTGCTTGCCTGGGTCTGATGAAGTAGCTGAGCTGGGGCTCATCAGGGACGAGCTCCGGGGCCGACAGGGATGTGGAGACGATAGGGACCCCGCCCAGACCCTGGCTCACCTCCTTCCCTCCCATGGCTTCGAACATCTTCTCTAGCTGAACGCGCAGCTGTTGAGTGTTGTTCATGAGGATGCAGGGCTGAGGATGGGAACAGAGCAGGGAGTCAGGGCTCAGGGCCGCTCCCCAGGACCCCCCTCCTGCTCTCCACCACCTGGGACCTCAGATGGTTACAGGGTCTGGGTTGGAAGGAAGCTGGTGTCCCATTAAATCGTCTGAGCATAGAATACAGCATTTGAGATCAGATCCCTGGGAGTGTTAGGTGGATCTCTAGGGATCCACAAGGGGAAGGAGCACTTCCCCCGGTCCAGGTAGGCTGGACAATATGTCCAGGAGAAGGGCTGGGTCTCAGCAGGTAGGGGAGTTCCTGTCACACACCAGTATTCTTCCACATGGGCTCCAAACTTTGTGAGCCCACAGACATAGACCCTGAAGGCTTCATTCACAGTGACCAGATGCCGACATGCTGAAGGCCTGTTCCCTCACTTCCAGATCCCCCAGACTTATGCAGTCAGACACACAGACACACACGGTTGGACATACATGCAGACACAGGTATCAGAGCCCAGGGAAGGATGCTCTGGGGGTACAGAAAAGGGTTTGGGGGAAAGAGGACAGGGACCCCCACAGGTCACCACTTTCTCCTTCTCCTTGGAGCAGTAGGAGGCGAAGTCTTTGGAGATGATGTCTGCGTACTGGAGGAGCACGTTGCTGATGGTCTAGGGAGGACACAGCGTGGGGAGAGACAAGAGGCTGGTGTTACACGGGCCCCACAAGAACCCGGATCCCTATGAGAACCTAAGATGGACCACTGGGCGGGGCGAATTCTCTTCCCAGGCTGACCATCATGACCAAGGGGAGACACCACCAGATGAAGATGATTTTACATAGACACAGCTCCTTTTTAGAGCAATCTGACAATCATAGTAACCCAACCCCAAGCATAAGCGTCACTCCGTTCCAAAGGCAATCCCAACTCCTGTCTGCAATCCTCAGCGTCAACCCAAGTCAACGTCAATCCAACTGAATTTCCATCCCAACCCAACAGCCCCAACCTTCCAACTCACCCCAGCACCTGCTCACTTTCTACCTTAATTCCAATACTCACTCCAATCTCCATGCTTGATTGAATTCCAGTTCTAACAGCAATCCCCAAATGAACCCCAGCCTCTCATTTCTAACCCTGATCCAAGCTCCAAGGTTGGCTTTAACAAGGACCCAGACCTCAACCCCAACCTCCAACTCAACCAAAACCCAGACTCTAACCCCAACTTCAATTCCCAATCTCAATGACATCGCCAGCCCTAACCTCAACCCAACCTCAAACTCCAACCACAACTCCTATCTCTAGGGCATGACCAATCCCAACTCTGACACCAATCCCTACCTTAATACCAGTGCTATCAACAGCCTCAACCTTGACCTCGACCCCAACCGCAACACCAACCCTGTCCCTGGCCTCAGTCCTCATCTCAACTCCAGGCCTGACTCTGATGCTATTCCATCTCTCCCCAGACCCCATCCACACCCCCGAACCTTGGCAAAGCGCCTCATGTAGTGCCCCACAATCTGGGGGTCAGGACACTCGAGTTTCTTGATGATCTCAAAGCTCTGATTGAGCTGGGAGAAGACATCCACCACGGAGCAGGAGAACAGGGCGTGCTCCGAAGTCTGCTGGAACTGTATCGGGAGGGAGGAGAGAGGTCAGAGCCTGACAGTCCCCGGAATCCAAGCCTCCTTTCCCGGAGAGAACCAGAATGCCCTGGGACGACAGTGAGATGGACAGTGTGCGAGGTGAACTCAGAGCCGAGACCTAGAGGTGGAGATGGGGGAGGGGTCGGGACTGATCCACTCTCATTCATTGGTTGGATGAACAAAAGACCGTCAACATTGTGAACAAGACAAAGATGGTGGACAGGTTTCAGAGATTAGGTCTCATCCCAGGGGCACTTTTGGCCCCCAGATTGGATCCCAGTGGGCCCCAGAAGTAGTGAGGCCACTGTGGGCAGACTGGAAGCCTGGCAGTGGGTCATCTTTCTTACCCCATCCTGTCTGCAATCCTCAGCGTCAACCCAAGTCAACGTCAATCCAACTGAATTTCCATCCCAACCCAACAGCCCCAACCTTCCAACTCACCCCAGCACCTGCTCACTTTCTACCTTAATTCCAATACTCACTCCAATCTCCATGCTTGATTGAATTCCAGTTCTAACAGCAATCCCCAAATGAACCCCAGCCTCTCATTTCTAACCCTGATCCAAGCTCCAAGGTTGGCTTTAACAAGGACCCAGACCTCAACCCCAACCTCCAACTCAACCAAAACCCAGACTCTAACCCCAACTTCAATTCCCAATCTCAATGACATCGCCAGCCCTAACCTCAACCCAACCTCAAACTCCAACCACAACTCCTATCTCTAGGGCATGACCAATCCCAACTCTGACACCAATCCCTACCTTAATACCAGTGCTATCAACAGCCTCAACCTTGACCTCGACCCCAACCGCAACACCAACCCTGTCCCTGGCCTCAGTCCTCATCTCAACTCCAGGCCTGACTCTGATGCTATTCCATCTCTCCCCAGACCCCATCCACACCCCCGAACCTTGGCAAAGCGCCTCATGTAGTGCCCCACAATCTGGGGGTCAGGACACTCGAGTTTCTTGATGATCTCAAAGCTCTGATTGAGCTGGGAGAAGACATCCACCACGGAGCAGGAGAACAGGGCGTGCTCCGAAGTCTGCTGGAACTGTATCGGGAGGGAGGAGAGAGGTCAGAGCCTGACAGTCCCCGGAATCCAAGCCTCCTTTCCCGGAGAGAACCAGAATGCCCTGGGACGACAGTGAGATGGACAGTGTGCGAGGTGAACTCAGAGCCGAGACCTAGAGGTGGAGATGGGGGAGGGGTCGGGACTGATCCACTCTCATTCATTGGTTGGATGAACAAAAGACCGTCAACATTGTGAACAAGACAAAGATGGTGGACAGGTTTCAGAGATTAGGTCTCATCCCAGGGGCACTTTTGGCCCCCAGATTGGATCCCAGTGGGCCCCAGAAGTAGTGAGGCCACTGTGGGCAGACTGGAAGCCTGGCAGTGGGTCATCTTTCTTACCCCATCCTTCTTGTCTCTCTCCAAGGCTCCATGCAAGAAATCTCGGGACACTTCCTCATTCTCGTCCAGCCACTGGATGACAAAGGGCTCAAACCACCTGGAAGGGAGAGCCTGGATGGGGCCCTGCCATCTCTTGTTCCGTTAATCCTCTATTCAAACTCACCCTATGGCCTAGGTGGCCACTCCCCAGCCTCCCTCCTGCTTCACCCTTGAAATAGGCTGAGTGATCATTGTCCGAGCAAGGCCTGGACAATGTGGGAATCCTGGTTGATAAGCTGCCTTTGGGGGCAAGTGGGTTTATTCTCTGAGATCTCGGTACAGCACATAGTAGGTCCTTTGCAAATGGTGACCATCCCACTCTCTAACAGCCTGAGAGTCCGACGTCCCAAGTTCAAATCCTGGCTCTGTCACTAAGTGGACATCGCCTGGGGCAAATCCTTCCGTATTTTATCCTCTGTTTCTCAGTCCACAAAGTAGAAATGACAGTGTTCCTGGCTCATAGAACTGGTGAAAGGATGAAATGAGAAAGGGCACGTGGGACTGCTCAGCGTGGTCCCTGGATCTCCTGAGCATTAACTGGCTGGCTATCAGAGTGCATCGTTCAATGGCTGAGAATGGAGAACACTGGTTTTGTACCTGACCCATGCCCGTGATGGGTCAGGGAACTCTGAGGAGGTCCGTTCTCCCACCCTGGACTTCGGTTCTGGCTTGGGTTCAGGACAGGGGACTTACGCAGGATACTCGGGCACGCGGTCCTTAAAGGCAGGGAGCTCCGCCACATACTCGTTGTAGAGCCATTTGACCTTGAAGTGGAGGTTCATGTAGTCGGCGCTCTTGCACAGGCGATGTTTGTCGTGTTCTGGTGAGGAAAACAAGAGGGCATCTTACCCGGAGGAGTCTATCTACCATTCTCTGTCCTGGCAGCGCCCGCTCTGGCCATCACGGATGTCCGACCTCAGGTAGAAGGGTCCAGGGAACTCGCAGCCTTAGGGGGGACACTGAGGTACAGCTACCTGCTGCATCCAGGCTGGGAGAGAGGGTGGGGGACTCACCCTCCATGGCATACTTCATATCCTGGGCAAACAGGTTCCACATCACTTCAGCGCTGATCTTGCCCACGTTCAATTCCTGGGGAAACCTGGTGAAGAGCATGAAAGTATGAAACCCTGGCAGACAAAAGCTGGCTGGCACAGGCTGTGTGGGCCTTCCCAGCCCCAGGGGCAGGGTGGGACAGGCAAGGGATCTGGATTCAAGTTTACTCACAGCCACTGACTTGCTGAGTGACTCTGCACGGAGACCCTGCTTCTCTCTGAACCTCTACCATCCATTCCTCCATTCATTCATTAACCCACTCATCCATCTGTTTATCCACCCATCCGTGCATTCACCCATCCATCCATCTACTCCTGCATTCATTCCTTTACCCACCCAACCATCCCTCCACCGTCTCTTCATCCATCTGTTTATTCAGCCAGTCAGCTGTCCATCCATCCCTCTTTTCATTCATCCATCCATTCATCCACCTGTCGACATAGCCATCTCTGCATCTACCCATCTCCTTTCACCTGTCCATACATCCTTTATCCATCAAACCCTCGGTCCCTTCATCCAAAATCCCTGATTGTAACTTATTATTCTAGTAGTCAAGAGATGCCGGCACTCCAGAATTAGAAGCCCTTCTAGCATTCACCACAGGGAACAATAAAACACAACAGCTCACTCACTCCACTAACACAGATGAAGATTCTATAGGCACGTAAAGCCACAAACCCAAACTGTGCACACATTGTCACATAATTACATAATACACAGCACCACATAGCAAAGTCCATTGCACAACTGTACACACATAACAATTCAACCCACAGACCACAACTACACCCAAATATTATATTCACACATGGAAGAGACAACGCAGTGCACACACAAAAGATTGAGGAGAGTATCTGTGTGCTCAGTGGCTCAGTCGTGTTGCATTCTTTGCGACCCCATAAGCTGTAGCCCGCCAGGCTCCTCTGACCATGGGAATTCTCCAGGCAGGAATTACTGGAGTGGGTTGCCATGGCCTCCTCCAGGGGATCCTCCCATTTCAGGGATTGAACCCAGGTCTCCTGCATGGCAGGCGGATTCTTCACCAGCTGAACCACCAGGGAAGCCCTTAAATACTCAAGCAACACTGTCTATTGTTATTTATGAATCTTCAGATGCATAAAATTATATATAGGGCTTCCCCTGCTGGACCAGTGGGTAAGGACACCGCCTTGCAGTGCAAGGGGCGCCGGTTCGATCCCTGGCCTGGGAAGATCCCACGTGCCGCGGAGCGGCTGGACCGATGTGTTCAATCAACGAGCCGGAGCTCTGGAGCGTCCAGAGCCGGTGCTCGGCAACGACAGAGGCCACCGCGATGGGAGGCCCACAGGAGCCAAAGAACAAAGACAGATGAAAATAGACAAATGAAAGACCAATAGAAGTGGCCCGCCTGCTCCCCTCCCTCCCCAATCCGACCCCCGCCCAAAATAAATAAATAAATAAATCTTTTAAAAAAAATTATATATATATATATTTACGTACATGCTGTTACATCAACACATAGAACATCCATGTCAGATTAGACCAGTGATTGTATACATCCACACAACCTTATTTGTTTGCAAATTATGCTGTATTTCATCCATGCACACCCACATCCACAACTGCCCCCACAAACACATTTCATAAATCATTAGATAGGATTGCTTTTATACACAAGACCCAAAACTGTGCACGCATTCATGATGACCTCCAGATGATGCACTATGCAGACACAGAACTCACTGGTTGAGGCAGGGAGTGTAGGAATTTTTGTCTTCCTCAATGATAGACACTATGAGAGTGATCAGCTTGGACCAGAAGTCGAGGTTCTTGATGCTGGGGCCCTGTTCCTCTGGGGGAACCTCCCCCTTCTTGGCCTGGAAAGAACCGTGGGGATATTGGTCGCCCAGAGTTCTGGTGGGGGGACCTCAGACAGTTCATTATTGAGGGGTAGGAGGTTAGGGAGGAAAGGTCTCACACTCATATGTATGGTCCAGATGGGAGATCTTCATGAAAAGGAATTAAACTCATGTCAACTGGCCCCAATGGACCTGAGTTTGAGCAAACTCCAGGAAATAGTGGAGCACAGGGAAGCCTGGTGTGCAGCAGTCCATGGTGTTGAAAAGTGTCGAGCAAGACTGAACAACAACAAATGGCATGGCAGGCGGATTCTTCACCAGCTGAACCACCAGGGAAGCCCTTAAATACTCAAGCAACACTGTCTATTGTTATTTATGAATCTTCAGATGCATAAAATTATATATAGGGCTTCCCCTGCTGGACCAGTGGGTAAGGACACCGCCTTGCAGTGCAAGGGGCGCCGGTTCGATCCCTGGCCTGGGAAGATCCCACGTGCCGCGGAGCGGCTGGACCGATGTGTTCAATCAACGAGCCGGAGCTCTGGAGCGTCCAGAGCCGGTGCTCGGCAACGACAGAGGCCACCGCGATGGGAGGCCCACAGGAGCCAAAGAACAAAGACAGATGAAAATAGACAAATGAAAGACCAATAGAAGTGGCCCGCCTGCTCCCCTCCCTCCCCAATCCGACCCCCGCCCAAAATAAATAAATAAATAAATCTTTTAAAAAAAATTATATATATATATATTTACGTACATGCTGTTACATCAACACATAGAACATCCATGTCAGATTAGACCAGTGATTGTATACATCCACACAACCTTATTTGTTTGCAAATTATGCTGTATTTCATCCATGCACACCCACATCCACAACTGCCCCCACAAACACATTTCATAAATCATTAGATAGGATTGCTTTTATACACAAGACCCAAAACTGTGGCACGCATTCATGATGACCTCCAGATGATGCACTATGCAGACACAGAACTCACTGGTTGAGGCAGGGAGTGTAGGAATTTTTGTCTTCCTCAATGATAGACACTATGAGAGTGATCAGCTTGGACCAGAAGTCGAGGTTCTTGATGCTGGGGCCCTGTTCCTCTGGGGGAACCTCCCCCTTCTTGGCCTGGAAAGAACCGTGGGGATATTGGTCGCCCAGAGTTCTGGTGGGGGGACCTCAGACAGTTCATTATTGAGGGGTAGGAGGTTAGGGAGGAAAGGTCTCACACTCATATGTATGGTCCAGATGGGAGATCTTCATGAAAAGGAATTAAACTCATGTCAACTGGCCCCAATGGACCTGAGTTTGAGCAAACTCCAGGAAATAGTGGAGCACAGGGAAGCCTGGTGTGCAGCAGTCCATGGTGTTGAAAAGTGTCGAACGCGACTTAGAGACTGAACAACAACAAAACTGGCCCCAATGGAGCTTATGGCCACACAGCTCAACAAAACTTAATTAGACCCATGAACATAAATAGAACTGCATTTAGTTGAACAAACTTAAGCCCACTAAATGAAACAGAACCGAAATAAATGCAAATTAGGACCACTTAGCTTAACAGATGGCAGTTCTCGGAGTTAATTTAGTGGAACTGAGCCAATTACACTGAATGAATAGAATTAAACTTAACTGGATTGAATTAAACTCAAATGAACCCAACTGGATTGAACCTAGGCAACTTGTCCAAGATCAACATCTATCTAAATCAAAATAATGGAAATACATCAACTTGAACTTAAACCAACTAAAGTAATCTGATTCATCTCAACCCGAGTCAACCCAATCCAACTCCACCTACTTAGCTTAGCTTAACATACTCAGGCCAACTCAATCCAACTTGAGTCAATCAATGGAAATGAAAGTATTGATTGTTAAACTCAACTGAAGTAAGTCCAACTCAACCAAACTCAACTGAGCTCCACTATACCTAATCCAACAACCTAGCTCATCCTAATCAAGCCAATTCAACCCAGTCAAGAACAATTTCAATTCGAGTACATAAATGGAAATGAATAAATTCTTACTCAGACTCAACTCAGTCCAACTCAGTGACGCTCACTAAAGCCGAGAACAGTTTTAAGTAAAGTGAATAAAATAAATAGTTCTAAATTGATTATATAAACAATTGAATGAAACCCAACCCAATTTAATCTACCTCATCTCAACTCAGTTCTTATCCCAGTTAAGAGTGACATGATTTCAACTCAACTGAATGTAAATGAACAGAATAAAATAAAACTGAACTGAATTCGGCATGTTATTCTTATCAGAAGCCCAAGCGGATGTAGGGGTTCAGCTCTCTCAACCTCTTACGATTCCTGCATCTCAGTGCTAATCACCTTGAGTGTAAATTTCCAATTTATACATCCCCCTTCCAATAGAGTATAAGCTCCTTGAAACCTCATTGACAATCTTTTGGGACATTATTTGTGTAAACAATGTGCTGGAAGATCTCCAATAAACTGAGTTCAAGACTGAACTGAAGAAATTCAATCCAACTCAACATTTATTGGACAGGGAGTCTGCTGCAGCCGCACTGTACCATGTCAGACTCAAGTTTGCGCTCAGTCATGTCTGACTCTTTGCAACCCCATGGATTGTAGCCCGCCAGGCTCCTCTGTCCATGGGACTTCTCAAACAAGAATACTGGAGTGGGTTGCCATTTCTTCCTCCAAGGGATCTTCCCAACCCAGGGATTGAACCCTCGACTCCCGTGGCTCCTGCACTGGCAGGCAGATTCTTTACCACTGAGTCACCTGGGAAGCCCCTAAAACCAAACGTATTGAACTCCTGTTGTGTACCAGATGATAAGTGCTTAACTGTACTTTATCTAAAGCTTGCATCTTGAATTTCCTCCTCAATCCTGGAGTGTGGATTTATGACTCCATTTTACAGGGGAGATACTGAGGTTGAGACCAGTTCAATCACTTGGGAAGAGGCAGATCTGAGACTCAACTGAAGTAAGTCCAACTCAACCAAACTCAACTGAGCTCCACTATACCTAATCCAACAACCTAGCTCATCCTAATCAAGCCAATTCAACCCAGTCAAGAACAATTTCAATTCGAGTACATAAATGGAAATGAATAAATTCTTACTCAGACTCAACTCAGTCCAACTCAGTGACGCTCACTAAAGCCGAGAACAGTTTTAAGTAAAGTGAATAAAATAAATAGTTCTAAATTGATTATATAAACAATTGAATGAAACCCAACCCAATTTAATCTACCTCATCTCAACTCAGTTCTTATCCCAGTTAAGAGTGACATGATTTCAACTCAACTGAATGTAAATGAACAGAATAAAATAAAACTGAACTGAATTCGGCATGTTATTCTTATCAGAAGCCCAAGCGGATGTAGGGGTTCAGCTCTCTCAACCTCTTACGATTCCTGCATCTCAGTGCTAATCACCTTGAGTGTAAATTTCCAATTTATACATCCCCCTTCCAATAGAGTATAAGCTCCTTGAAACCTCATTGACAATCTTTTGGGACATTATTTGTGTAAACAATGTGCTGGAAGATCTCCAATAAACTGAGTTCAAGACTGAACTGAAGAAATTCAATCCAACTCAACATTTATTGGACAGGGAGTCTGCTGCAGCCGCACTGTACCATGTCAGACTCAAGTTTGCGCTCAGTCATGTCTGACTCTTTGCAACCCCATGGATTATAGCCCACCAGGCTCCTCTGTCCATGGGACTTCTCAGGCAAGAATACTGGAGTGGGTTGCCATTTCTTCCTCCAAGGGATCTTCCCAACCCAGGGATTGAACCCTCGACTCCCGTGGCTCCTGCACTGGCAGGCAGATTCTTTACCACTGAGTCACCTGGGAAGCCCCTAAAACCAAACGTATTGAACTCCTGTTGTGTACCAGATGATAAGTGCTTAACTGTACTTTATCTAAAGCTTGCATCTTGAATTTCCTCCTCAATCCTGGAGTGTGGATTTATGACTCCATTTTACAGGGGAGATACTGAGGTTGAGACCAGTTCAATCACTTGGGAAGAGGCAGATCTGAGACTCAGACCAGGGTGTGGCTGGAGCCCCCTCGTCCCTTCTGCCTCCTCTGGGGTCCTCACCGGGTCGGTCTGGTACTCTCGACTATAGAGCTCATGACAGTTGTTGAAGATGTACTCGTACGTAGAGTTGAGGCAGGCTTTCACACAGTCCTTCACCACCTGGCTGGCTCGGGGTGGGCTCTGGAGTTCTTGTACCTGGAAGGAGGAAGGGAGAGGGGCATGGGTGTGCACAACTGCGACAGAAAGTACCCATAAAGTGGCTACAGGTGGGTGTGTGTTTAAGAAAATGATGTAGCTGCATGAAAGCACAGGGCCACTGAGAAAAGGCACTGCTTTCCAGGCAAAGTATTACTTGTTTAGGACCTTTGAGTCCTAGAGCCTCCTCCTTGGAGAGCTCATGGAATGGGGTCTCCTGACCCACCTTCATCCGAAAGAAGGTGATGCTGGTGAGAAGGTCCACAGTGGATTTGAGGTCCTGGAGTCTCTCAGGGCTGCTGGCTGGAAAGTTATTCTGTGGAATGGAGAAGAGAGGTGAGTTACAGAAGAAGGCTGGGAGGTGAAGGGAGAGAGTATTTCAGGGGAGATGCAAGAGCCTCCAAGTTTCAAGAGGTGTCTTAGGGGCCCCTGAGAGCATCTTGAAGTAACAGGGGGGGGGGGCACCTTCTGGGAGGTACGAAAACATGCTGGGCAGGCGCTGCCCACAACACCTGTAAACACAACACCTATATGCAGGGGCTGGAGGACACATTCCACATGTTAAGACGGGGCCCCTGTCCGCATGCCTGCCGGGAGCTGTCCCCTCAAGGCACAGACATGCATGGCATGAGTCAAGCGTCGTCCATGCTCTTCTCACCCGATACATGGAGAGGTCGATCCGCAGGGAGTTATGTAGCTGGTCCAGGAGCTTCACAAAGCGTTCTTTCTGAGGAGGCAGAGGAGGAGGAGGTTGGCCAAAAGCAGCAACTTGGGGAATCGAGTGTAGCAGCCCAAGGTGGCTGCTCCATAAACTAAGTGGTTGCTTTACACGGAGTGTGGATTTATGACTCCATTTTACAGGGGAGATACTGAGGTTGAGACCAGTTCAATCACTTGGGAAGAGGCAGATCTGAGACTCAGACCAGGGTGTGGCTGGAGCCCCCTCGTCCCTTCTGCCTCCTCTGGGGTCCTCACCGGGTCGGTCTGGTACTCTCGACTATAGAGCTCATGACAGTTGTTGAAGATGTACTCGTACGTAGAGTTGAGGCAGGCTTTCACACAGTCCTTCACCACCTGGCTGGCTCGGGGTGGGCTCTGGAGTTCTTGTACCTGGAAGGAGGAAGGGAGAGGGGCATGGGTGTGCACAACTGCGACAGAAAGTACCCATAAAGTGGCTACAGGTGGGTGTGTGTTTAAGAAAATGATGTAGCTGCATGAAAGCACAGGGCCACTGAGAAAAGGCACTGCTTTCCAGGCAAAGTATTACTTGTTTAGGACCTTTGAGTCCTCGAGCCCCCTCCTTGGGGGCTCATGGAATGGGGTCTCCTGACCCACCTTCATCCGAAAGAAGGTGATGCTGGTGAGAAGGTCCACAGTGGATTTGAGGTCCTGGAGTCTCTCAGGGCTGCTGGCTGGAAAGTTATTCTGTGGAATGGAGAAGAGAGGTGAGTTACAGAAGAAGGCTGGGAGGTGAAGGGAGAGAGTATTTCAGGGGAGATGCAAGAGCCTCCAAGTTTCAAGAGGTGTCTTAGGGGCCCCTGAGAGCATCTTGAAGTAACAGGGGGGCGGGGGGGGCACCTTCTGGGAGGTACGAAAACATGCTGGGCAGGCGCTGCCCACAACACCTGTAAACACAACACCTATATGCAGGGGCTGGAGGGACACATTCCACATGTTAAGACGGGGCCCCTGTCCGCATGCCTGCCGGGAGCTGTCCCCTCAAGGCACAGACATGCATGGCATGAGTCAAGCGTCGTCCATGCTCTTCTCACCCGATACATGGAGAGGTCGATCCGCAGGGAGTTATGTAGCTGGTCCAGGAGCTTCACAAAGCGTTCTTTCTGAGGAGGCAGAGGAGGAGGAGGAGGTTGGCCAAAAGCAGCAACTTGGGGAATCGAGTGTAGCAGCCCAAGGTGGCTGCTCCATAGGCTAAGTGGTTGCTTTACACGGAGCACCCCACCTACCCACTGGTGAGCTGACCCCTCATAACAATCATCTCCTTTCAAAAGAGGGTACAATTGGGCTCAGAATGGGGAAGTGACTGGTGCAACGTCACACAGCAAATCCGGTTCAGAATGGGGATTGTGGAGTCACACGAGGTCTGACCAGCCCAGGGTTTCAAGCTCTCCCTCATCCCCAGACCCCTACCCCTAGAACTGACCCCAAAGTTGGAGGCGGCAAAGCGGTCAGAGGCAGACACGTTGGTGGAGGCGGTGGTGTGGGCGTAATAGGCGTTGATGTTGGCAAGCAGGGTGCTCATGACGGCGGGCACCCCAGGACACATGTACTTGGAGGAGAGGCAGGCAAAGTGGCTGGCAGGAGGGAATGGGAAGCACTGGTCTGGTGTCCAGCCCCCAGAACGCCTCTAAGACAGCCTCCAACCCCACTTCAAACCGTCCCCTTGCCCCTTGCCTGATTCAGTCCTCTGGGTTTCTCTCAGTCTCCCCTCTGAACCGCCCTACCTCTGCCTCCATCTCCAGCTCTCATGCTTGTCACTCTGGTCCCCAGCAACGCCACTTTCCTGGCCTCCAGGGAGATGACAGAACCCCATCGCACTTACTTCCTCTCTGGCCGCCACCCCTTCCAAGAGCCCCCTCCACTCCAGATCTGCTGGCATTCACGGGGTGACCACCCCTCCCTCCCAGCTTCCTGCACCCCTTCCGCCTGTCCACCTCTGCCTGCAGCCTTACGTCATGGCTTGGTAGATGGACTCAACGCCATAGCGCATGGCAAACTCATCCACGATTTCCTGGGCTGTCTCATCATAGTAGACCTTCCAGGCATCGTCGCCCTTGGCATCTGGGATCTTCACGACCCCATTGTTTTGCACGTCGGTCACGAAGTGGAACAGGTTCTGCCACCACAAGGGAGAAGGTGTCATTGAGAGTGTCAGGGGACACAAAGCATCTGAGACCCCAGGGAGAGGGCAGCCATCCATCCAAGTACCCCACGTTTCAGCTTACTCATCCTTCCAATAGCTGAACAAGACATTCTTTCTGAGGAGGCAGAGGAGGAGGAGGAGGTTGGCCAAAAGCAGCAACTTGGGGAATCGAGTGTAGCAGCCCAAGGTGGCTGCTCCATAGGCTAAGTGGTTGCTTTACACGGAGCACCCCACCTACCCACTGGTGAGCTGACCCCTCATAACAATCATCTCCTTTCAAAAGAGGGTACAATTGGGCTCAGAATGGGGAAGTGACTGGTGCAACGTCACACAGCAAATCCGGTTCAGAATGGGGATTGTGGAGTCACACGAGGTCTGACCAGCCCAGGGTTTCAAGCTCTCCCTCATCCCCAGACCCCTACCCCTAGAACTGACCCCAAAGTTGGAGGCGGCAAAGCGGTCAGAGGCAGACACGTTGGTGGAGGCGGTGGTGTGGGCGTAATAGGCGTTGATGTTGGCAAGCAGGGTGCTCATGACGGCGGGCACCCCAGGACACATGTACTTGGAGGAGAGGCAGGCAAAGTGGCTGGCAGGAGGGAATGGGAAGCACTGGTCTGGTGTCCAGCCCCCAGAACGCCTCTAAGACAGCCTCCAACCCCACTTCAAACCGTCCCCTTGCCCCTTGCCTGATTCAGTCCTCTGGGTTTCTCTCAGTCTCCCCTCTGAACCGCCCTACCTCTGCCTCCATCTCCAGCTCTCATGCTTGTCACTCTGGTCCCCAGCAACGCCACTTTCCTGGCCTCCAGGGAGATGACAGAACCCCATCGCACTTACTTCCTCTCTGGCCGCCACCCCTTCCAAGAGCCCCCTCCACTCCAGATCTGCTGGCATTCACGGGGTGACCACCCCTCCCTCCCAGCTTCCTGCACCCCTTCCGCCTGTCCACCTCTGCCTGCAGCCTTACGTCATGGCTTGGTAGATGGACTCAACGCCATAGCGCATGGCAAACTCATCCACGATTTCCTGGGCTGTCTCATCATAGTAGACCTTCCAGGCATCGTCGCCCTTGGCATCTGGGATCTTCACGACCCCATTGTTTTGCACGTCGGTCACGAAGTGGAACAGGTTCTGCCACCACAAGGGAGAAGGTGTCATTGAGAGTGTCAGGGGACACAAAGCATCTGAGACCCCAGGGAGAGGGCAGCCATCCATCCAAGTACCCCACGTTTCAGCTTACTCATCCTTCCAATAGCTGAACAAGACACCCACCCTTCCGTATGTCTGTCCACCCACCCATCCACTATCCATCTGTGCACTTACCCATTAATCCAATTATCTCCCAAATCCACCTGTTCACGCATCCGTTCTTTCAGTAATTCAACCACACATCCATCCATCCCATACGTTTACCCACAACTTCATCCATCCATCCAATAATTCACCCTTCTACTCAACCATCAGTCCACCCATCTGTCCATGTGTCTACACACCCATCCACCTCTCCAGAACTCTGCCATCCACA
Source organism: Tragulus kanchil (assembly GCA_022376925.1). Classification (NCBI taxonomy): domain Eukaryota; kingdom Metazoa; phylum Chordata; class Mammalia; order Artiodactyla; family Tragulidae; genus Tragulus; species Tragulus kanchil. The sequence continues at coordinate 15,916,796 of JAIOJX010000029.1, read as the reverse complement.
CAGCTACACTTCCGGCACTCCAACCACACATCCATCCACCACTCTTCCTTCCATCCATTCACCCATCCATCCGTCTATCCACTCACCTACCTACCCACCATTCCAAATACCCCCAGTTCACCTGTCCACTCACACTTCCAGTAATTCAGCCACCCATTCATCCTTACTACCCACAGCTTCATCTCTCTGTTTAATCATTTTTCAACCCATTCAACATCTATTCACCCATCAGTTTATTCATCCATCCATCTTTCCATCCATCATCTATCCGTCCATCTACTCACCCATCGATCAACCCAACTGCCCCCAATTCCCCGTCCAACTCATCTGTACGTCCAGTCATTCAGCCACACACCCATCCACTTATTCTTTCCTCTTTCTATCCATTCTCTTATCCACTCAACACTCGTCCATCCATTTAATCACTTATTCATTCAACAAACTCAGTTCTCTCCAGGAACCCCCAGGGAGCTAGAAGAGATAAACCTGGCTGCAAAGAACCTAACGGTGAGGGCTCGGGGCTGAGCCATGGAAAACCTGGATCTGGGTTGTGGGAGTCGACTTCCTTTCCCAGAGGAGCAGGATCTGCTGCTGGGACTTGGTTGATAGGGAGTTTTTTCAACAGAAAGAATGGCATGGGGGACACCTTCCAGGCATCGTCGCCCTTGGCATCTGGGATCTTCACGACCCCATTGTTTTGCACGTCGGTCACGTGGAACAGGTTCTGCCACCACAAGGGAGAAGGTGTCATTGAGAGTGTCAGGGGACACAAAGCATCTGAGACCCCAGGGAGAGGGCAGCCATCCATCCAAGTACCCCACGTTTCAGCTTACTCATCCTTCCAATAGCTGAACAAGACACCCACCCTTCCGTATGTCTGTCCACCCACCCATCCACTATCCATCTGTGCACTTACCCATTAATCCAATTATCTCCCAAATCCACCTGTTCACGCATCCGTTCTTTCAGTAATTCAACCACACATCCATCCATCCCATACGTTTACCCACAACTTCATCCATCCATCCAATAATTCACCCTTCTACTCAACCATCAGTCCACCCATCTGTCCATGTGTCTACACACCCATCCACCTCTCCAGAACTCTGCCATCCACACAGCTACACTTCCGGCACTCCAACCACACATCCATCCACCACTCTTCCTTCCATCCATTCACCCATCCATCCGTCTATCCACTCACCTACCTACCCACCATTCCAAATACCCCCAGTTCACCTGTCCACTCACACTTCCAGTAATTCAGCCACCCATTCATCCTTACTACCCACAGCTTCATCTCTCTGTTTAATCATTTTTCAACCCATTCAACATCTATTCACCCATCAGTTTATTCATCCATCCATCTTTCCATCCATCATCTATCCGTCCATCTACTCACCCATCGATCAACCCAACTGCCCCCAATTCCCCGTCCAACTCATCTGTACGTCCAGTCATTCAGCCACACACCCATCCACTTATTCTTTCCTCTTTCTATCCATTCTCTTATCCACTCAACACTCGTCCATCCATTTAATCACTTATTCATTCAACAAACTCAGTTCTCTCCAGGAACCCCCAGGGAGCTAGAAGAGATAAACCTGGCTGCAAAGAACCTAACGGTGAGGGCTCGGGGCTGAGCCATGGAAAACCTGGATCTGGGTTGTGGGAGTCGACTTCCTTTCCCAGAGGAGCAGGATCTGCTGCTGGGACTTGGTTGATAGGGAGTTTTTTCAACAGAAAGAATGGCATGGGGGACAGTCTCAGAGGTCCAGGGGAGTGCAGATGGCGTGGTCAGAAAGAGGCAGGTGGAGCGGGGGCAGGCAGGAATGGTGAGTGGAGGGAATGTGGGAGAGGAGGTGAACCTCAAAGGCAGGGCAGAGTAGGGGCCTCACCTCGTGCAAACAGGTGTACTGGACATGGTATGGGGCCACCTTCTCTTCACCTTTGATCTCCACGCTGATGTGCAGCCGGATGGCACCTGACACAGCGGATTTGTCAGTCCGCTTGTCTGCAAAGCAGGAATGATGGCTTGTGAGAACTTCCCAATAGAGCCCTGGGCTATGTTAACATACACATAACTGCAGTCCTCCCTTGATAAAGTCTAGGTGTTGCTCCTCAGAGCTCCCTGGACTTACGTCTCTCCCATTCGACTCGAATTCTTAGGCCCTGTCTCTCCCTTCTAACGACGATCCCAGATCTTGCTTCCTCACGCGGATTAAAGGCCTTGGTCTGCATGTCCCTCTTTATGCTCAGAGCCTTGCTTCTCTCTGAGGCTGTGCCTCAGACTCGGTCTTCTCCATCGAATCAAGCTCCCAGACTCATCCTCTTAGATGGGATTCCTGGGTCTGTGCCTCTTTTCTCAGATGAAGATCCCCAGACCTTCCTTCCTGCCTCCCCCATCAGAATGGGAGATCGAGATTGCCTCCAACCACGCTAAGTTCCTAGGCTCTGCTCACCCCTTGGAGACGTGGCGCTTCCCCGGCCCTTGGATTGGGCTCACAGATTCTGCTCATCTTCTTAGGGTTCTTGGAACTAAAGCTCCCCTCTCAGATCAGGGATCCAATCTACTTTTTCTTCCGTCCAACTCATCTGTATCCATTCCCCCCCCTTATCCCACTCAACACTCGTCCATCCATTTAATCACTTATTCATTCAACAAACTCAGGAACCCCCAGGGAGCTAGAAGAGATAAACCTGGCTGCAAAGAACCTAACGGTGAGTGCTCGGGGCTGAGCCATGGAAAACCTGGATCTGGGTTGTGGGAGTCGACTTCCTTTCCCAGAGGAGCAGGATCTGCTGCTGGGACTTGGTTGATAGGGAGTTTTTTCAACAGAAAGAATGGCATGGGGGACAGTCTCAGAGGTCCAGGGGAGTGCAGATGGCGTGGTCAGAAAGAGGCAGGTGGAGCGGGGGCAGGCAGGAATGGTGAGTGGAGGGAATGTGGGAGAGGAGGTGAACCTCAAAGGCAGGGCAGAGTAGGGGCCTCACCTCGTGCAAACAGGTGTACTGGACATGGTATGGGGCCACCTTCTCTTCACCTTTGATCTCCACGCTGATGTGCAGCCGGATGGCACCTGACACAGCGGATTTGTCAGTCCGCTTGTCTGCAAAGCAGGAATGATGGCTTGTGAGAACTTCCCAATAGAGCCCTGGGCTATGTTAACATACACATAACTGCAGTCCTCCCTTGATAAAGTCTAGGTGTTGCTCCTCAGAGCTCCCTGGACTTACGTCTCTCCCATTCGACTCGAATTCTTAGGCCCTGTCTCTCCCTTCTAACGACGATCCCAGATCTTGCTTCCTCACGCGGATTAAAGGCCTTGGTCTGCATGTCCCTCTTTATGCTCAGAGCCTTGCTTCTCTCTGAGGCTGTGCCCTCAGACTCGGTCTTCTCCATCGAATCAAGCTCCCCAGACTCATCCTCTTAGATGGGATTCCTGGGTCTGTGCCTCTTTTCTCAGATGAAGATCCCCAGACCTTCCTTCCTGCCTCCCCCATCAGAATGGGAGATCGAGATTGCCTCCAACCACGCTAAGTTCCTAGGCTCTGCTCACCCCTTGGAGACGTGGCGCTTCCCCGGCCCTTGGATTGGGCTCACAGATTCTGCTCATCTTCTTAGGGTTCTTGGAACTAAAGCTCCCCCTCTCAGATCAGGAATCCCCAAATCTACTTCTTCTCTTAGGCTGGATTCTCAAGGTTCACTCTCCCTTCCTAGGTTAGATACCTGGCTCTGTGCCTCTCCCCTTACATGAAGATCCGCAGGTCTTGTTTCTGTCTCCCGCTTCTGAATGGGATACAGAGATTCTCTCCTCCTGTCCTCTCCCAAGTTGCACTAAGAGATGCCTCATCCTCTCAGCCTGAATGCTTCCTGCTCCTATCAGACTGGGTTCACAGACTCTGTCTCACTCGTCCGATGGGGGCCCACAGACCCTGTCTCCTCCATTAGACTGGGTTCCTAGACTGAGTCCTCCTGACACGGCTCTTCCCTCCAGCTGGGCCCCCCTGTTGGGCTGGCTCCCTGAGGCCTCCCCTCCCCCCTATCGGGCCCCACCCGTGCTCACCCAGGTTGTACCACACGTCCATCTCGCCACTGAGCGTCCGCACCTCGATGATCGTCTGGCCCAGGAAGTCATCGGACTCCCTCTTGAACCGCTGCTTCACGCGGGATTTGATATCATCGTCCTCATCCCAGACGCGCACCTTGATTCGGTCCGAGGAATTGTGACATTCACTGCAGAGGGGAGGAGCAGGTCGGGGCCAGGGGTCTTGAAGCCCCCTTCTCCCTTCAAACGCCCCAACAGGGAGCTCCATATTGTAGGGGGGGCGGGGCTGGGAGTCCAGCCAGACACTCACAAGTGAAAGTTCTCCTCCCACACAGGGTTCAGGTTTCCATAGATGGTTTTCGTGCGCTTCTTGGTCTTCCCGACCTGGACGGTGACGTAGGGGTCACTAGATCCGGTCTTGTCCTTTGCCTGTAAGCCCTGGGCACAGACCACTGGAACGGAGACAAAAAACAAATACACACGTGGGCTCAAGGAGCACGGCAGGCCAGGAACAGTCACCCCATGGGCTCCACAGGGGATCCCGGTGACAAGGATGAACTGCGTTGTTTTGGCCGCGGGAGCGGTAGGCATACCCACTGCGCATGCGCGACTTGCTAGCGTTTACGCCTAGGGAACCCTCACCCAAGGGAGAACACGAAGGTGCCGCATCTACACTGCTCGCCTAAGGCTCCCAGCAGGATCGAGCCGCCATTTGCCCACGGTGTGACTTCATCGGCATCCTCCGCTTGGCTTCTGACCTCCCTGCTCCCAAACTCGTGTCTCCACCTCCCACTGGGACTTCCTGGGACCCCCTGGATACCCATCTGCCCTGAAATTCTCATCTTGGGGTCTATTTTCCGGGAAATCCCAATGAGGAAGAATGAACTGTATCCCACCAGGTCCCAGCCCTTGGGAGGGACCTCTCAGCCCTGGGTGCTCAATACTGTCCCCTTGTGGTCGCAGGTGTCCATTACATCGCTTGCTAGGTGGTTCCCTGCGTTAGGACCTCCCCGCTAGTCTCACTTCCCAACACTCCTGGGGACTTCCTGGGTTCACCTCCCAGATAAACTGCTTGTCCTCAACTCCTCTTCTTTGGGTCTGGTTCTAGGGGTTAACAACCAAGATGCACACAGATAGCTTCATGCACACACGTTTGGAGATATATATGCCCAAAGGTGGGCACGAACGCATACACACAGACATGAGGAAGTCACGGAGACCCTCAAATCTATGCAGCAAAGGGGAGGAAGGAGCGTGGGAAGGAACACAGGAGGCTAAGAAGGGACCCCCCCATCCTCCGTGGCAGCCCCACCCGCGGCCTTACCAGTGATGCTGATCTTGGCCGACCACTTGGACGTTCCGTCCAGCACGCTCTGCTTGACCGCCTTCATCTGCTGCGTGTGCGCGGTCTTGGTCACCGCGAAGATCTCCTGGATGAGCTCGAAGATCTCGGGCTTGTTGCGCTCCCGGATCTTCATGCGGTCCTTGAGCACCATGATGATGTTCTGCGTCCGGTCCTCCGCCCCGTGCTTGGAGCTCTTCTCCGCCGCCCCTGCGAACGCAGCTGGACGTCACCTTACTCACCACGCCCCTCTCAGGAGCAAGAACCCGGATTCCCATTCCAGGGAATTCCCCCTGGCTTCCTGTCACAGACAAGAGCTGCAAGGGAATCATCACCCCCAGGCTAGGGAAACCAGCGTTCCTACCAGCTCTCTGACTCCCCCACCAACAGGCCTTTCCCTTTAAAGCTCCCACCCTCAGTCTTAGCCCCTCCAATCCGCGTGAGTCCCCTCCTCCTCTGACCCGCCCAGCCCTCTCCAAGCCCCTCCCCTTTTCTGAATCCACCCCCAATGTAAACCCGCTTCCTCCTTGAGCTAACCCTAATCTTAATCCATTTTTCTCCATGGAAACCTCTACCTCCTGTTAAGCCCACCCCTTGTACAGTTTTGGGGCTTCTCGGCTGGGGCCAGTTGTAAAGAATCCTCCTGCCAAAGCAGGAGATGCAAGAGACGTGGGTTCGATCCCTGGGTTCCCTGGAAAAGGGCATGGCAACCTACTCCAGTAATCTTGCCTGGAGAATTCCATGGACACAGGGGCCTGGTGGGCTGTAGTTCATGGGTCTGTGCCGACACCGACTCCCAGAGAGTGGGACACAACGGAGCACTTACAATTATCCTTCTATATTATATTTAGCCCCTCCCTGAGTCTTACCCCACCCCTCTAGGACCTCTTTCACTTCTTTCCCCTCCCACGGCTCCCAAGGCTCCCCTAGCTCCCCGACATCATTCACCAGCATAGCTCCTCCCCGCCCCGCCCCCTCGCCAGAGCCCCGCCCCGACCAGAGTCCGCCCCGCCCCTCGCCAGAGCCCCGCCCCTACTGTTTACAGCCCCTTCCCTCTGTCTCAGGCCTGAGCCCAGCACTCACGCTGCAGACAGTCTGCGTTCAGCAGGTCCTGGCACTTCTCGTGGCACTTGACGCCGCACTCGGTACAGCGCATGCCCTGCCGCGCGATGCCCCACAGCAGCCCCTCACACTCGTAGCAGTAGGTGGGGGTGGTGGCCGTCCACACCTCGAAGTTGTGCGGCGTGGTGCACGAGATGGGGTAGATTAAGGCTTGCAGGGTCTTCTTGTAAACGTGGTTTTTCTGCGAGGAAGGAGGGCGGGCAGCGTCGGCACAGAGCCCTAACCTGGGGGCCCTGGCCTGCCCCGCCTCGCCCTCCCTCCCCTCCCGCTTGACGAGTTATGGTGAAGACCTGCTCCCTCTGCCGCCCCTACACTGTGGAATCCTGGAGTTCCTGGGCGCAGACTGGGCCCGCTGGCCGCTGCGTTGTTGAATTCTGTAAAGTGAGGAGTGCCCACCCCTGCCAGGAGCCCCAGCCCAGCCCACCCGCCGCCTTGGGGAGAGGGGGCATGCTCCACGCACCAGCTCCTCGTTGTTCAAAGTGCTGGATGCCAAGGCCGAGGTGATGCCCGCTTTTCTGGACTGGACGAGGGACTGGAACGGGGAAGTTGCCAACGGAATCAGAAGGGCCGATGGGCACCCAGGGGTTGGGGCTTCTCGGCTGGGGCCAGTTGAAGAATCCTCCTGCCAAAGCAGGAGATGCAAGAGACGTGGGTTCGATCCTGGGTTCCCTGGAAAAGGGCATGGCAACCTACTCCAGTAATCTTGCCTGGAGAATTCCATGGACACAGGGGCCTGGTGGGCTGTAGTTCATGGGTCTGTGCCGACACCGACTCCCAGAGAGTGGGACACAACGGAGCACTTACAATTATCCTTCTATATTATATTTAGCCCCTCCCTGAGTCTTACCCCACCCCTCTAGGACCTCTTTCACTTCTTTCCCCTCCCACGGCTCCCAAGGCTCCCCTAGCTCCCCGACATCATTCACCAGCATAGCTCCTCCCCGCCCCGCCCCCTCGCCAGAGCCCCGCCCCGACCAGAGTCCGCCCCGCCCCCTCGCCAGAGCCCCGCCCCCTACTGTTTACAGCCCCTTCCCTCTGTCTCAGGCCTGAGCCCAGCACTCACGCTGCAGACAGTCTGCGTTCAGCAGGTCCTGGCACTTCTCGTGGCACTTGACGCCGCACTCGGTACAGCGCATGCCCTGCCGCGCGATGCCCCACAGCAGCCCCTCACACTCGTAGCAGTAGGTGGGGGTGGTGGCCGTCCACACCTCGAAGTTGTGCGGCGTGGTGCACGAGATGGGGTAGATTAAGGCTTGCAGGGTCTTCTTGTAAACGTGGTTTTTCTGCGAGGAAGGAGGGCGGGCAGCGTCGGCACAGAGCCCTAACCTGGGGGCCCTGGCCTGCCCCGCCTCGCCCTCCCTCCCCTCCCGCTTGACGAGTTATGGTGAAGACCTGCTCCCTCTGCCGCCCCTACACTGTGGAATCCTGGAGTTCCTGGGCGCAGACTGGGCCCGCTGGCCGCTGCGTTGTTGAATTCTGTAAAGTGAGGAGTGCCCACCCCTGCCAGGAGCCCCCAGCCCAGCCCACCCGCCGCCTTGGGGAGAGGGGGCATGCTCCACGCACCAGCTCCTCGTTGTTCAAAGTGCTGGATGCCAAGGCCGAGGTGATGCCCGCTTTTCTGGACTGGACGAGGGACTGGAACGGGGAAGTTGCCAACGGAATCAGAAGGGCCGATGGGCACCCAGGGGGTTGTCACCGCGAGCGGGGTCCCCAGCCAGGGTTCGGGGCCACCAGCCCCCGATTCAGGTCGCAGCCACAGATAGGAAACAGGTCACAGGAGTGGGAGCATAAACAGGAAAAGAAAGAGAAAAGGGGAATAACAGAAGTTCCAGGTGAGAAGAGACCCTGAAAGGGGTGCAGCTCCACCTCTCTGACTCCACCATCCCTCACCACGGAGGACCAGACTGGGGACCTCCACTGGTCACGGCCACTAGCCATGGAGCAAAGCCACCAGCCAGAGCATGAACCGCAGCGGGGAGTCACCTGCCTTCCTCCCCACCCACGAACTGGAGGAACACGGCCAGGCCCCCTCCCCAGAACCCAAGTGTTGGGGACCAGCTGGAATAGCCCAGTGGGGGCTGAGGGTCTGGAAGGAGATTCAAGGGCCGGGGTCGCCATCACTCACCATGGCCTGAAGTGTCCACGCAGCACGCAGGGGAGAAATCAGACCACATTAGTCTTGGACAATGCCTTGCCAGCCCCCAGCCCCCGGTCCGCCATGGGCAGTTGTACGGGCTGAGCCCTGCTGGGAAAGGCGAGGGCACAGGGGCTCACCAGGTCGCTCACGAGTGGGATGGGCTTCCTCTTGCGGATGTCCGGCATGCTGTCGATGATGATGAGACCGCCGCCTGGGCTGCAAGACACGCCCCAGGGACGTTACGGGCCCAGGGAAGCCCTCCTTCCTCCAGAAGACATCATCTTAAAGCCTGGGGGGAGGACACTTGATCTCCCCAGACATAAGGGTTGAATTATGTTCCCCTCAAAGAGACACTGAAGTCCTAACCCCCAGTGTCTCAGGATGGGACCGTATGTGTAAACAGTCATTGCAGGTGTACTTAGTTAAGACCCGATCATACTGGTAAAGAATCCACCTGCCAGTGCAGGAGACACAAGAGACGCAGGTTCGATCCCTGGGTCGGGAAGATCCCCCTGAAGTAGGAAATGGCAACCCACTCTGTTACTCTTGCCTGGAAAATACCAAGGACAGAGGAGCCGGGTGGGCTATAGTCCACGGGGTCGCAGAGTCCGACACGACTGTGGGACTAAGTACAGCACGAGACCCATTACTCACCCGTCCTTGAACCACAGGGACTTGGACATTTCTCCTTCTCCCCGGGCCTGCAGGACAAACAGAGAAGGTCGGTGTGGCTCCCCTGCCCAGCTCAGCACCGCTTCCACCACCACAGGCGTCTCCCCTTTGGGCTGGAGGTCAGAAGGCCTGGGTCCCGGTCCTCACTGTGTATCCTTCGGGAGCTGCCTGGCTTTTCCTGGACCTCAGTTTATGAAGGAGCGAAGGAAATATCTCTGCCACCAACCTCAGTGAACTGTAGTCTCTTCGTCTGTTAAAACTGAGGACATTTTAGCATCATCTCAAACAAGAGCTCATGCTCTATAATTTGGGGATTCTTAAGGGCTTACTCGATATTCAAAAGATCCTATCATTTGACCATCTTACCTGATTAGCTGATCTAGTGCCCCAGGGCCTTTGCCCAAGCTGTACCACCTGTTTGCATGCTCTCCCACCTTCACACTCAACCAGGCTTCATCGATCATTCAGGTCTCAGTGTGAACCTAGGGTCAGCACTCACACCTCCCACCCACGGATGCAACCAAAGGATGGCATGGTGGGGGGGCAGGGAGAATGGTCTGGCACTTTCTCCTAAAATAGAGTTGAAATGTTTTGGATATCACTTCACCAAGTGTCACTTCCTCCAGTGAGTGTTCCTGATTGCCAGATTAGTTTTATACCCTTCTATGAAACCCAGGTTTACCTAGTGGCTTAGATGGTAAAGAATCTACCTTGCCAATGCAGGAGACATAAGAGATGTGGGTTCAGTTCCTAGGCCAGGAAGACCCCCGGAGGAGGGCATGGCAACCCACTCCAGTATTCTTGCCTGGAGAATCCATGGACGGAGGAGCCTGGTGGGCTACAGCCCACGGGGTCTCAAAGAGTCAGACATGATCTAGCGACTAACGCTTTCCCTTTCTGTGGAACCCAGTGATCCCACTCATGTTTATTTTCTCTTGTCATATCATTAGTTCTATTACAAGGAGAGTTGCTGCTTTTTTCATGGAGCTTGATGACTTAGGGAAAGTTAGTCAAAAGACTTTAACAGTATATCCTTTTCTATGGTTGGAATCTAGAGTCATGAGAATGTATAGTAAAAGAAAATTATGTTGTACAACTGATATTTGGTGACACAGTTGTGGCTCTGATAATGGATTGTCTAAGACTTTGGGGGTCTGTCTAGGATCTCCTCCTGCCCGCCTCATTCCCGTGTGGAAGGTCACCCTGGATAACAGCATGGCTCGGTCCCCAGTCCAGAGCAGGTCGAGTGGGTGAAGGAGGGAATGAATGGCCTCATTCCTGCTGCGCATCTGAACAGTCATCCTGACCTCAGTTTATGAAGGAGCGAAGGAAATATCTCTGCCACCAACCTCAGTGAACTGTAGTCTCTTCGTCTGTTAAAACTGAGGACATTTTAGCATCATCTCAAACAAGAGCTCATGCTCTATAATTTGGGGATTCTTAAGGGCTTACTCGATATTCAAAAGATCCTATCATTTGACCATCTTACCTGATTAGCTGATCTAGTGCCCCAGGGCCTTTGCCCAAGCTGTACCACCTGTTTGCATGCTCTCCCACCTTCACACTCAACCAGGCTTCATCGATCATTCAGGTCTCAGTGTGAACCTAGGGTCAGCATCACACCTCCCACCCACGGATGCAACCAAAGGATGGCATGGTGGGGGGGCAGGGAGAATGGTCTGGCACTTTCTCCTAAAATAGAGTTGAAATGTTTTGGATATCACTTCACCAAGTGTCACTTCCTCCAGTGAGTGTTCCTGATTGCCAGATTAGTTTTATACCCTTCTATGAAACCCAGGTTTACCTAGTGGCTTAGATGGTAAAGAATCTACCTTGCCAATGCAGGAGACATAAGAGATGTGGGTTCAGTTCCTAGGCCAGGAAGACCCCCGGAGGAGGGCATGGCAACCCACTCCAGTATTCTTGCCTGGAGAATCCATGGACGGAGGAGCCTGGTGGGCTACAGCCCACGGGGTCTCAAAGAGTCAGACATGATCTAGCGACTAACGCTTTCCCTTTCTGTGGAACCCAGTGATCCCACTCATGTTTATTTTCTCTTGTCATATCATTAGTTCTATTACAAGGAGAGTTGCTGCTTTTTTCATGGAGCTTGATGACTTAGGGAAAGTTAGTCAAAAGACTTTAACAGTATATCCTTTTCTATGGTTGGAATCTAGAGTCATGAGAATGTATAGTAAAAGAAAATTATGTTGTACAACTGATATTTGGTGACACAGTTGTGGCTCTGATAATGGATTGTCTAAGACTTTGGGGGTCTGTCTAGGATCTCCTCCTGCCCGCCTCATTCCCGTGTGGAAGGTCACCCTGGATAACAGCATGGCTCGGTCCCCAGTCCAGAGCAGGTCGAGTGGGTGAAGGAGGGAATGAATGGCCTCATTCCTGCTGCGCATCTGAACAGTCATCCTGACCTTGATGCTCATTCTATTTTTCACTTAATTCCTTTTCTAATACTGACCAGACACAGACCTTTCCCTAACCCCAGCACTGACACCCAGTGTGACCCCACGCATTACCACCAAGTCTAACCCTGAACTCTCATGTTTGACTGCTGCCCTAACCCTGACCTCTATTCCTCTCCCTAACCTCTATCCCTGTCCATGAACCTGGCGCCTAAACATGGCCATAGCCACACTCTCTGCTTCATTTCAGCCCCAGGTTCTAATTCACCTCTTCTTCTTCTCCATTAGAAATCCTAGGTGCCCTGGGGAAGCTGGACTGGGCCTTGGTGAGGCCAGTTGGTTGCACCGGGGAGGAGTCAGGCCTGGGGAAGGCCAGGGGGGAGTCAGATTGGGCAAGGGGTGTGCCAGGAGTGCTGGCGATGGGGCCAGGGTGCCTGTGAGTGGGGCTAAGGAAGGGGTGGGCTCAGCACCAATGGGAACAGGTGGGCATGGGCAGAGCCTAGAAGAATCAGCAGGTATGGAGGTTGGCGGTGGGGACGCGGGCGTGGCCAGATGGCTGGCCAAGGGCCAGGGAAAGGATCAGAGTGGATTGGGACGTGGAGGGCGTGGGGAAAAGGGCGTGGTTCTGGTCAAGGGCATGAGCCAGGTTGGGGGCGTGGCCAGGGTGGGGGTGGAACCAGACTGAGGGCATGGCCAGGGTGGGGTGGAACCAGGCTGGGGGCGTGGCCAGGCTGGGGGCGTGGCCAGGGTGGGGTGGAACCAGGCTGGGGCGTGGTCAGGGTGGGGGGGACCAGGCTGGGGGCGGGACCAGGCTGGGGGCGTGGCCAGGCTGGGGGTGGGACCAGGCTGGGGCGTGGCCAGGCTGGGGGCGGAACCAGACTGGGGGCGTGGTCAGGGTGGGGGCGGAACCCGGCTGGGGGCTTTCACTCACCTCCTGCAGCTGAAGCCGCACTTTGTTGAAGGCTCGCAGCCAGTTGGCCTTGGCCCTAGACATGGAATCCTGACCCTCTTGAACTTCCTCATCTTCTCGCGGCCTGAAACTGAGGCAAGGGGTTTCATGAGGCTCCAGGGCCAGCACTCCCTCGATCCTCCACCGACTAAGTGACGGGGACCCTCCACAGCCTCCCCGGCCCTTCAGCGATACCATGAGCCACCTCTGCTCCAATGACTCGCGCAGGCCCCTATGGCCGTTGTCGATGACCTTCTCCGTTTCTCACCTCTAGGAAGTGCCCATCACCTCTCTGACACCCGCAGGTCCCCTGCATCCCTTTGCCACCTTCCTGGACCCTCTGCAACTTTGTAATCCTATTCGCCCAAGATTCTTCTGATTTGCTTTTGTGATTGGCTTCTGATTTGCTAGGGTTGGAACCCTAGCAAGCCCTCCATCTCCTCACAATCCCTAAGTCTCCTTCATGACCCTGCTTGACCCACTCTGACCTCACCCAGCCCCCTCTTACCCCCAAGACCCATTCTATCGCATCCTAGATCCATGACTCTGTGACAGCCCCCTCCCCATTCCCCAGGTCTACAGTGATCCCAGCCCGGTGACCCTGTGACCTCCTCAGCCCCTCCCCATTACCTCTCCTCAGCCTTGGGGGCGTCAGGCGCCTGCTCAGCGGCGGGCACCTCCTCAGGCACAGCTGTCTCGGGGGCCACCTTGGCTACATCGGGGGCCTCCGTGGGCATGGCGGGGGCCTTGTCCTCCTTCTCTGGGGCGGCAGGTGGAAGGCTGACCCGCTTGAAGTCCTTGGGCTCGGCCACGGCCACCTCCTCTCGCATGGCGTAGCCTCGGATGTCATCCGGCACCTCCTCCTCCTCCTCCTCCAGCTCCTCCTCGTCCTCAGGCAGCTCCTCCTCCTCCTCCAGGAAGTCCTCCAGGTCTTCCTCCAGCTCCTCATCCAGCTCCTCGTCCAGCTCGTCCTCATCCTGGTCCCACCGCGGCGAGTCCTTGTGGTAGCTGACCGAGCTGTGGCAGGAGTGGTAGGAATCTCGGTCCCGCTCGTCCTCGAGCTCGGAGCCCTGCAGGCTCTGCTCATCCGGGTCGAAGTCCTCGCTCAGCTGTGAGCTGCCCTGGCTCAACTCCCCCGAGGAGGCGTAGCGGCTGCTGCCAGTGGGGCTGTAGAGACAGGCCAGGGGTCAGGGGCTAGGGCCCAGAGCCGCTGCCCGTCCCAGCCCCGGTCACACAGCTTCAGCCACGCAGCCGTTCCCTGGATTCCCGGCATCAGCGAAGCACCCGGGTGCATCCCCCCTTCCACCGACTAAGTGACGGGACCCTATGCCCCAGCGATACCATGAGCCACCTCTGCTCCAATGACTCGCGCAGGCCCCTATGGCCGTTGTCGATGACCTTCTCCGTTTCTCACCTCTAGGAAGTGCCCATCACCTCTCTGACACCCGCAGGTCCCTGCATCCCTTTGCCACCTTCCTGGACCCTCTGCAACTTTGTAATCCTATTCGCCCAAGATTCTTCTGATTTGCTTTTGTGATTGGCTTCTGATTTGCTAGGGTTGGAACCCTAGCAAGCCCTCCATCTCCTCACAATCCCTAAGTCTCCTTCATGACCCTGCTTGACCCACTCTGACCTCACCCAGCCCCCTCTTACCCCCAAGACCCATTCTATCGCATCCTAGATCCATGACTCTGTGACAGCCCCCTCCCCATTCCCCAGGTCTACAGTGATCCCAGCCCGGTGACCCTGTGACCTCCTCAGCCCCTCCCCATTACCTCTCCTCAGCCTTGGGGGCGTCAGGCGCCTGCTCAGCGGCGGGCACCTCCTCAGGCACAGCTGTCTCGGGGGCCACCTTGGCTACATCGGGGGCCTCCGTGGGCATGGCGGGGGCCTTGTCCTCCTTCTCTGGGGCGGCAGGTGGAAGGCTGACCCGCTTGAAGTCCTTGGGCTCGGCCACGGCCACCTCCTCTCGCATGGCGTAGCCTCGGATGTCATCCGGCACCTCCTCCTCCTCCTCCTCCAGCTCCTCCTCGTCCTCAGGCAGCTCCTCCTCCTCCTCCAGGAAGTCCTCCAGGTCTTCCTCCAGCTCCTCATCCAGCTCCTCGTCCAGCTCGTCCTCATCCTGGTCCCACCGCGGCGAGTCCTTGTGGTAGCTGACCGAGCTGTGGCAGGAGTGGTAGGAATCTCGGTCCCGCTCGTCCTCGAGCTCGGAGCCCTGCAGGCTCTGCTCATCCGGGTCGAAGTCCTCGCTCAGCTGTGAGCTGCCCTGGCTCAACTCCCCCGAGGAGGCGTAGCGGCTGCTGCCAGTGGGGCTGTAGAGACAGGCCAGGGGTCAGGGGCTAGGGCCCAGAGCCGCTGCCCGTCCCAGCCCCGGTCACACAGCTTCAGCCACGCAGCCGTTCCCTGGATTCCCGGCATCAGCGAAGCACCTCTGGGTGCAGGGAAACACAGCCGGGAACCAAAGAGACGAAACCACCTGTTCCCGGCCGGGGGCATTTACCTTCTCGCGGGGCAGGATATACAATGAGATAGATGATAAAAAAAAAATTCAGTGACCAACTGTGCAACACATCTTCCCTGGTGGCTCAGACGGCAAAGAATCCGCCTGCCATGAGGGAGACCCGGGTTCGATCCCTGGGTTGAGAAGAGCCCCTGGAAGAGGAAATGGCAGCCCAGTCCAGTCTTCTTGCCTGCAGAGCCGCATGGGCAGAGGAGCCTGGCAGGCCACAGTCCATGGGGTCACGAAAAGAGTAGGACACGACTGAAGTGACTTAGCATGCACACACAGGACTAGAAGTACAGGCTCGGGACTTCCCTTGTGGTCCAGTGGTTAGGACTCTGAGCTCCCGTTGGCAGGCAGGGGGTCTGGGTTCAAACCCTGGTCAGGGAACTAGATCCCCCCATGCTGTAACCAAGAGTTCAAATGCCACAACTAAGACCTGGTGCAGTCAAATAAGTAAATGATAAGTAAAAACAAAAGTATAGGTTCAACAATAAGAGGGTGAGCACTCAACATTTTCATCCCGCTCCTCCTTTAATGGAGGAAACGTATTCTATGAGGGGGGCAAACATCTTAGAAGAAAACTCATGACCAGGGGTTCACCAGGCCGCTGCCTGCCATGCGGTGGGTTCACCACAAACACTAGCGCTTATGATGGTTCACCCACTGTGTCACCTCAGGCCAGTGACTTAACCCCTCTGGGCCTCAATTCCCCATCTGTGAAACGGAGTCAGTAATATTCCCAACCAGAGAAGAAAATGAGATGATGAAGGAAAGATGCTGGACTGGAAACTGGGCGCCTAAGAGTCAGTTCCAGATACTATTATGTGTGCTGTTTATCTGCTAGTCACTACATGGCATCTTCAGGGACCACCCCCGAGCTGGACAGCCAGCCAGCCTGTTTGCTATCGTGTTTGCTGTTATTCTCTTGAGAAACCAGGGAAGCTCTGGTCCACGGCGGCAGGAGCACCAGACACAGTTCCAGTCTTGTGGGCTCAAGGACCAGCACTCTGTGCCCACGGAGGCCAGGACCTACCTATGAGGTACGTCTAGGGACAGCCGCCTTTGAAAAGAGGGATGATGGTGGCTGGACGTAGCCAGAGGAGCGTCTCAGGCCCTGTGCCCAAGCCCGCGGGTCAGGAAGACAGCGTCAGGGGCCTCCGGGGGCTGAGCAGGATCATCCCAGCAGCACGAGCTACCTGCCAGCGGGCAGCCTTTCTAGCCTCACGATGTCTCCCCACCGCGCTGCCCCCGCCCGGCCCCTCCGGTCGGTAATGCTCATCTCTTTATCCACCGTCTCCCCTGAGCTGTCAGAGAGGGAACCAGGCACCTTTAACGGGAGGGCCAAGGAGCCCGCCTATTGCAGGGAAACGCTTAGGGACTTCCTTCTCCTCCTTCAACCAAAGCAACCCCCCTTTAATCAGGCCTGTGGAGTTTTCTTGCAAGACTTTAGGTAAAGAAAAGGTTCTAGGGGGCTTCCCCGGTGGTCCAGTGCGTTAAGAGTCTGCCTCGAAGTGCAAGGGGCACCAGTTCGATTCCTGGCACGGGAACATCCCATGTGCTGTGAAACGGCTGGACCAGTGTGTCCAATTGCAAGCCAGAGCTCTGGAGCACATGCTCTCAGAGCTGGTGCTCTGCAACAGGAGAGGCCACGGCGATGGGAGGCCCACACAGGCCAAAGAATTAAGACGGATGAAAATAAATAAAGGGGGCTTCCCCTGGTGGTCCAGTGGGTAAGGACACCGCCTTGCAGTGCAAGGGGTGCCAGTTCGATCCCTGGCCTGGGAAGATCCCACGTGCCGCGGAGCGGCTGGACTGATGTGTCCAATAACTGAGCCGGAGCTCTGGAGTGCATGTGCCCAGAGCTGGTGCTCTGCAACAACAGAGGCCACCAAGATGGGAGGCCGATACGGGCCAAAGAACAAAGATGGATGAATATAGACAAATGAAAGACCAATAGAAGTGGCCCACCCACCCTCCTCCCCACCCCACCCCCCACCAAAAAATAAATAAATTAAAAAAAAAGAAAAGAAAATAAATAAAGGACCAATAAAAGAGGCCAAAATTTAAAAGAAAGAAAGAAAGAAAGAGAAGTTTCTACTGCCTATTAGGAGGCACGGATTCTGTTTTCTTAGACCCACTGCCTCCACCCCCAGCTCCCTCCAGCCTCCTATTCCTCTCTCTGCTCCAGGAGACAGTTGGACACACACACACACACACACACACAGACGCGTGCATCCTCCCCTCCACTGTGACTACCTGAGGGCCCGCGGCTCAGAGAACTCCTCATAACTATGCATGGAGTCACTGTAGGATTCCCGGGAACCCAGGGGGGGTGGGCGGACGGAATACTGGTGGACCGAGGCGTTGGGCTGGGACGTCGTGTAGTAGGGTGGCGGGATGCTGTTACTGGTCTCGCTGCGGTAGTCGCTGTCCCGATCATCCACTGCGCTGTCAGGGTCATCGTCTGGAACAGAGAGGAGGTGAGGGGAGTGAGGAAGGGAAGCAGAGCGAAGAGAGCATGCAGTGGAGGCCAACACAGTCTCTCAGACTGAGGAGGGTCTTCACTGACTGCTAGCCCAAGAAGAGGAATCTACTAAAATAAATAAAGGCTCTTAGGTCATGTTAATAGAGGTACCGGTTTTAGAATAAAGGGGGTGAAAACCCTGCTTTTCTGTGTGTGAATCAATTTGGACCTAGAGTCTGAGGTCTGGGGCAGGGGTTCTTACAATGTGAAGCGGACAGGAACAAATTGGGAGATGTCTTTTGGCTGAGACGTGAGAATGGACTTAAGTCCAGGCTGTCTGGAAACCATGTGGGTTTTCCACCAGGCAGTGAGTGTCCCACCCGGGAAGATCCCACGTGCCGCGGAGCGGCTGGACTGATGTGTCCAATAACTGAGCCGGAGCTCTGGAGTGCATGTGCCCAGAGCTGGTGCTCTGCAACAACAGAGGCCACCAAGATGGGAGGCCGATACGGGCCAAAGAACAAAGATGGATGAATATAGACAAATGAAAGACCAATAGAAGTGGCCCACCCACTCTCCTCCCCACCCCACCCCCCACCAAAAAATAAATAAATTAAAAAAAAAGAAAAGAAAATAAATAAAGGACCAATAAAAGAGGCCAAAATTTAAAAAAAGAAAGAAAGAAAGAAAGAGAAGTTTCTACTGCCTATTAGGAGGCACGGATTCTGTTTTCTTAGACCCACTGCCTCCACCCCCAGCTCCCTCCAGCCTCCTATTCCTCTCTCTGCTCCAGGAGACAGTTGGACACACACACACACACACACACACAGACGCGTGCATCCTCCCCTCCACTGTGACTACCTGAGGGCCCGCGGCTCAGAGAACTCCTCATAACTATGCATGGAGTCACTGTAGGATTCCCGGGAACCCAGGGGGGGTGGGCGGACGGAATACTGGTGGACCGAGGCGTTGGGCTGGGACGTCGTGTAGTAGGGTGGCGGGATGCTGTTACTGGTCTCGCTGCGGTAGTCGCTGTCCCGATCATCCACTGCGCTGTCAGGGTCATCGTCTGGAACAGAGAGGAGGTGAGGGGAGTGAGGAAGGGAAGCAGAGCGAAGAGAGCATGCAGTGGAGGCCAACACAGTCTCTCAGACTGAGGAGGGTCTTCACTGACTGCTAGCCCAAGAAGAGGAATCTACTAAAATAAATAAAGGCTCTTAGGTCATGTTAATAGAGGTACCGGTTTTAGAATAAAGGGGGTGAAAACCCTGCTTTTCTGTGTGTGAATCAATTTGGACCTAGAGTCTGAGGTCTGGGGCAGGGGTTCTTACAATGTGAAGCGGACAGGAACAAATTGGGAGATGTCTTTTGGCTGAGACGTGAGAATGGACTTAAGTCCAGGCTGTCTGGAAACCATGTGGGTTTTTCCACCAGGCAGTGAGTGTCCCACAATGGGAGTCACCCAGACACTTAGGGGGACGTTGGAGGGAGATCCTGAAGACAAGGTAGACTACAAATGTCCTTTAACCTGCAGAGATTTCTTGATGTCCAAGGATGGTGACGCCAGACCTGGGCTCACATGTGCAGGATCTGGGAAGGGCTCTGACAAGGTGCTGTCTCCTTCAGAAAGATTAGATTGTTGGGTTGACAAGACCACCACAAGCCCAGAATCTGTCACTCAACTGGGACAAGGTGGGTTGCCAAACTTCAAGAGTTTAGGAAGAATTAAAGGATGTTTTAGTTCAGTTTGCTTTCCTTAGTAAACAGAAAACAGTCTCAAAGAATGCAAGATTGCTGTGGGAACAGGGGAGATTCAGTTTATTTGGAGAGCAACAGATGAATTGAAAAGAAATGAAAGGCCCCCCAACCCTGCTTGGGTGCCCCATGGTACACTAGGCTGTGCTATCAGTTTAGTGGTGATGTATACACCAAGAGTGTGGCTTATACTTTTATTTAAAGTTTTTTTTTTGATGTGGACCATTTTTAAAAGCTTTATTGAATTTGTTGCAATATTGCTTCTGACTTTTTCAGTCTGAGATCTTAGCTCCCCGACCAACTGTGTGTACCCCTTGCCCTTTTTTTTTTTTTTTGCTTATTTCCTAGCTTTTTTTGCTTTATTGTTTTAACTTTCTGATTCTTTTTTTTCCACTAATAACAGTCTACCTCTAAATAGTCAAAAAATAGGTCAAAACTTTTTCTTTTAAAACTTCCCTACCACTTTTATTTTTATTGGCCACTTCTATTGGTCTTGCAATTTATCGTTCTTCTTTGGCCTCTGTGGGCCTCCCATCGCAGTGGCCTCTCTGCTAGCCCAAGAAGAGGAATCTACTAAAATAAATAAAGGCTCTTAGGTCATGTTAATAGAGGTACCGGTTTTAGAATAAAGGGGGTGAAAACCCTGCTTTTCTGTGTGTGAATCAATTTGGACCTAGAGTCTGAGGTCTGGGGCAGGGGTTCTTACAATGTGAAGCGGACAGGAACAAATTGGGAGATGTCTTTTGGCTGAGACGTGAGAATGGACTTAAGTCCAGGCTGTCTGGAAACCATGTGGGTTTTTCCACCAGGCAGTGAGTGTCCCACAATGGGAGTCACCCAGACACTTAGGGGGACGTTGGAGGGAGATCCTGAAGACAAGGTAGACTACAAATGTCCTTTAACCTGCAGAGATTTCTTGATGTCCAAGGATGGTGACGCCAGACCTGGGCTCACATGTGCAGGATCTGGGAAGGGGCTCTGACAAGGTGCTGTCTCCTTCAGAAAGATTAGATTGTTGGGTTGACAAGACCACCACAAGCCCAGAATCTGTCACTCAACTGGGACAAGGTGGGTTGCCAAACTTCAAGAGTTTAGGAAGAATTAAAGGATGTTTTAGTTCAGTTTGCTTTCCTTAGTAAACAGAAAACAGTCTCAAAGAATGCAAGATTGCTGTGGGAACAGGGGAGATTCAGTTTATTTGGAGAGCAACAGATGAATTGAAAAGAAATGAAAGGCCCCCCAACCCTGCTTGGGTGCCCCATGGTACACTAGGCTGTGCTATCAGTTTAGTGGTGATGTATACACCAAGAGTGTGGCTTATACTTTTATTTAAAGTTTTTTTTTTGATGTGGACCATTTTTAAAAGCTTTATTGAATTTGTTGCAATATTGCTTCTGACTTTTTCAGTCTGAGATCTTAGCTCCCCGACCAACTGTGTGTACCCCTTGCCCTTTTTTTTTTTTTTTGCTTATTTCCTAGCTTTTTTTGCTTTATTGTTTTAACTTTCTGATTCTTTTTTTTCCACTAATAACAGTCTACCTCTAAATAGTCAAAAAATAGGTCAAAACTTTTTTTTCTTTTTAAAACTTCCCTACCACTTTTATTTTTTATTGGCCACTTCTATTGGTCTTGCATTTATTTTCATCGTTCTTCTTTGGCCTCTGTGGGCCTCCCATCGCAGTGGCCTCTCTCGCTGCAGAGTGCCAGCTCTGGGCGCATGCGCTCCAGAGCTCCGGCTCGGTGATTGGACACATCAGTCCAGCCACTCAGCAGCACGTGGGCTCTTCCCAGGCCAGGGATCGAACAGGTGCTCCTTGCACTGCAAGGCGGTGTCTTTACCCACTGGACCACCGGGGAAGCCCTCAAAACTTTTTAATATGGTAAACTGTTGAAATATTACTTTCATCCTTCATGTGCATGGGTGCTAAGTCCCTTTAGTCATGTCCAACTCTTTGTGACCCTACGGACTGTAGCCCTCCAGGTTCCTCCAGGGATTCTCCAGGCAAGAATACTGGAGCAGTTTGCCATGCCCTCCACCCTGGGATCTTCCTGACCCAGGGATCGAACCCCTATCTCCTGGGGCTCCCGCATGGCAGGTGGAGACTCTACCACTGAGCCACCGGGAAACCCATCACTTTTCAGGTAGAACTAGCAATTTGGTTACGTCCCTGTCTTGCCTTTGGAAAAACCTTACGTTCATTTTCGGCAGCAAAGCGGGCCTTGCCGGAGTGGCTCTGGCTCCCCGATTTCTCGGCTGACCTGGGCCGCGGGGACCTGCAGACCTTGTATCCTGCTGCTGCCGGATGCCCGTCGTCTGACACCCCGACTGCGTCACGGTTGGAAACAGACGGGAGTTTTCACAACTCAGACTTGTGAAATGAAAGGCCCCCCAACCCTGCTTGGGTGCCCCATGGTACACTAGGCTGTGCTATCAGTTTAGTGGTGATGTATACACCAAGAGTGTGGCTTATACTTTTATTTAAAGTTTTTTTTTTGATGTGGACCATTTTTAAAAGCTTTATTGAATTTGTTGCAATATTGCTTCTGACTTTTTCAGTCTGAGATCTTAGCTCCCCGACCAACTGTGTGTACCCCTTGCCCTTTTTTTTTTTTTTTGCTTATTTCCTAGCTTTTTTTGCTTTATTGTTTTAACTTTCTGATTCTTTTTTTTCCACTAATAACAGTCTACCTCTAAATAGTCAAAAAATAGGTCAAAACTTTTTTTTCTTTTTAAAACTTCCCTACCACTTTTATTTTTTATTGGCCACTTCTATTGGTCTTGCATTTATTTTCATCGTTCTTCTTTGGCCTCTGTGGGCCTCCCATCGCAGTGGCCTCTCTCGCTGCAGAGTGCCAGCTCTGGGCGCATGCGCTCCAGAGCTCCGGCTCGGTGATTGGACACATCAGTCCAGCCACTCAGCAGCACGTGGGCTCTTCCCAGGCCAGGGATCGAACAGGTGCTCCTTGCACTGCAAGGCGGTGTCTTTACCCACTGGACCACCGGGGAAGCCCTCAAAACTTTTTAATATGGTAAACTGTTGAAATATTACTTTCATCCTTCATGTGCATGGGTGCTAAGTCCCTTTAGTCATGTCCAACTCTTTGTGACCCTACGGACTGTAGCCCTCCAGGTTCCTCCAGGGATTCTCCAGGCAAGAATACTGGAGCAGTTTGCCATGCCCTCCACCCTGGGATCTTCCTGACCCAGGGATCGAACCCCTATCTCCTGGGGCTCCCGCATGGCAGGTGGAGACTCTACCACTGAGCCACCGGGAAACCCATCACTTTTCAGGTAGAACTAGCAATTTGGTTACGTCCCTGTCTTGCCTTTGGAAAAACCTTACGTTCATTTTCGGCAGCAAAGCGGGCCTTGCCGGAGTGGCTCTGGCTCCCCGATTTCTCGGCTGACCTGGGCCGCGGGGACCTGCAGACCTTGTATCCTGCTGCTGCCGGATGCCCGTCGTCTGACACCCCGACTGCGTCACGGTTGGAAACAGACGGGAGTTTTCACAACTCAGACTTGTGAGCACCAGGGAGAAATTACGAAGCCCATGGAAGCGTGAAGTGGGGTATCTGAACCTGGGGACAGCGTGACGATGTCACCAAATGGCCCCTGTGGCCAACTTGTTTTCTCCCCAGCCGCTTGGGTTTAGAGTCTACCAGATCGCCCTGAAGGAGGCTGAAATGCTTCCAGTCAACGCACAGGCCGTGCGCCTGCTCACCAAACTGATTCTTTTCTGACGGAGCATCCGTTTGGGAGGGGCAGATGGTTCTCTCTTGGATTCTTTCTGCTTTTGTCCAGACTCTGCTCTTTACCTAATTGTTTTGGACCAAATTGCCTGCTTCTGGCTAAGACATTTCCAGCCACTTGGGTTTTGACAAAATGGTCTCCTTTTGGTCCCTTGGACGTTCATCTTCTTGACTCAACTCTCCTTATCAGCTTTTGCTTAATTTTTTTTTCTTATTTATTTATTTATCTTTTTGTGGGGGTGGGGTGGGCAGGGAGGGGAGCAGGCGGGCCACTTCTATTGGTCTTTCATTTGTCCATTTTCATCCATCTTTGTTCTTTGTCCCGTGTGGGCCTCCCATCGCGGTGGCGTCTGTCGCTGCAGAGCGCCGGCTCTGGGCGCATGCGCTCCAGAGCTCCAGCTCGGTGATTGGACACATCAGTCCAGCCGCTCTGGGATCTTCCCAGGCCAGGGATCGAACCAGCGCCCCTTGCACTGCAAGGCGGTGTCCTTACCTACTGGACCACCAGGGGAAGCCCTGCTTAATTAGTTTTAATCTAGAATGTCTTTTTTTTTTTTTAAACTGTATTGCTTGTTTGTGGCAAACGGCTTGTGACCAAAGCCTTCTTGTCTGCCAGAAGTCTACTCTGGCTCAACTGGCTTCTGGTCAACTTGTTCTGATGAATTCTTTTGGATCAAAACACAGCTGACCTTTGAACAATACAAGGGTTAGGGATGCCCTGCTGCTTTGCCGGCAAAGCGCCTCCCGGGGCTCTGGCTCCCCGATTTCTCGGCTGACCTGGGCCGCGGGACCTGCAGACCTTGTATCCTGCTGCTGCCGGATGCCCGTCGTCTGACACCCCGACTGCGTCACGGTTGGAAACAGACGGGAGTTTTCACAACTCAGACTTGTGAGCACCAGGGAGAAATTACGAAGCCCATGGAAGCGTGAAGTGGGGTATCTGAACCTGGGGACAGCGTGACGATGTCACCAAATGGCCCCTGTGGCCAACTTGTTTTCTCCCCAGCCGCTTGGGTTTAGAGTCTACCAGATCGCCCTGAAGGAGGCTGAAATGCTTCCAGTCAACGCACAGGCCGTGCGCCTGCTCACCAAACTGATTCTTTTCTGACGGAGCATCCGTTTGGGAGGGGCAGATGGTTCTCTCTTGGATTCTTTCTGCTTTTGTCCAGACTCTGCTCTTTACCTAATTGTTTTGGACCAAATTGCCTGCTTCTGGCTAAGACATTTCCAGCCACTTGGGTTTTGACAAAATGGTCTCCTTTTGGTCCCTTGGACGTTCATCTTCTTGACTCAACTCTCCTTATCAGCTTTTGCTTAATTTTTTTTTCTTATTTATTTATTTATCTTTTTGTGGGGGTGGGGTGGGCAGGGAGGGGAGCAGGCGGGCCACTTCTATTGGTCTTTCATTTGTCCATTTTCATCCATCTTTGTTCTTTGTCCCGTGTGGGCCTCCCATCGCGGTGGCGTCTGTCGCTGCAGAGCGCCGGCTCTGGGCGCATGCGCTCCAGAGCTCCAGCTCGGTGATTGGACACATCAGTCCAGCCGCTCTGGGATCTTCCCAGGCCAGGGATCGAACCAGCGCCCCTTGCACTGCAAGGCGGTGTCCTTACCTACTGGACCACCAGGGGAAGCCCTGCTTAATTAGTTTTAATCTAGAATGTCTTTTTTTTTTTTTAAACTGTATTGCTTGTTTGTGGCAAACGGCTTGTGACCAAAGCCTTCTTGTCTGCCAGAAGTCTACTCTGGCTCAACTGGCTTCTGGTCAACTTGTTCTGATGAATTCTTTTGGATCAAAACACAGCTGACCTTTGAACAATACAAGGGTTAGGGATGCCCACCCTCCATGCAGTCAAAAATCTATGTTGATTTTATAGTTGGCCTTCTGGAGCCACATTTCTGTATCCATGGATTCAACCAACTGGGACTGTGTAGCCCTGTAACAGTATTTATCAAAAAAAAAAAAAATTCCACGTATAAGTGGACCCGCACGGCTCAAAGCCATGTTGTTCAAGGGTCAACTGGATTTTGTAAACATTTCCCTGATCCTGGAAGGGGCAGGGGTGGAGCGTGTCCATCAGGATATGAAGATGGGGTGCAGGAGCCCCCAGGTGATGGACGAGAGGTTAGGAGGTCGAGTCATGCTCAGACTAGAGGACTGAATTTCTCTGAAAAGGGCACAGAGAAAAGGTAGCTATTGCTTGGGAAGAAAATGGTCCTCCAGTCTGGGGGAAGGTAGCTTGCTTCCTTTCCCTGTTGGAAGGGAAGGCGCTTGGGGAGCGGAGGTCCCCAGAATGATACCCATCTGGGAGGGTCTCGGCTCAGTGGCTGTGTCTGAGACCCTCTCTCCTCCTGGCCCCTGTGCCAGACCCTGCGTGACCCTGGGCAGGAGGAGGGCTCAGGGAGAGGAGGAGGCCGGGGAGACAGAGAGAGGGGGGAGTCTCAGGAGAGGAGAGGAGGTTATACGGGGGAGAAGGGGAGGGGGCTCACAGCGCCCAGCTGGAGACAAGCAGTGCTCCCGTCTCAATGCCCACCTCTCCCGGCTGGATTCCCCCACCCAAGCGATGGTACCTGCTCCCCACTGAACAGATCAGGCCCCCCAAACAGATGTTAGTGATGGGGGGCGAGGAGGGCACAAGAGGGGCTCTTGCCAGTCCTCTGGCCCCGGTGTGTCCGCCCGAGGCCCCTACCTCCCTGTGGCCAGCCAGAACATCAAGCTGAGTACTTACTCTGCTGTTCACCCCAGCCAAAATAATTCCAGTTGCCTAAAAGAGAAGGGGCAGAGATAATAAAAGGGAGCCGGCAGAGGGGGAGGCTTGGGGAGGGGGCTCCCCCATCCTCCTCATTCTCCCATCTCCTCCTTCCACCCAGGACCCTACACCCTCCTGGCCCGAGGGTCTTCCCTGAGCATCACTTCAACCACTGACTTTTGTTAACCCTTCACTCAGCACCTTTAGGGGAAGGCAGGATGTTGTCATTTTTGGACAAGACCACAGGCTCAGCCAGAAAGGGACAAAGAGGCCACTTGGACCCAGGGTTTTCCAACTCTGGAGTCTGGGGTCAGCTCTCCTCCTTCCTTTCCTCCCCCATTCCCCAGATAATGAAAGAAACACTGAACTGGAAAGCTTCTGCTTTGAAACAGCCCTGTTTTGTGTTTCCTGTAAATCATTCTTTTAGGTGAGCAAACATGGGTCAGAGAGGTAGAGTGAAAAGCCTAAAGTCACACAGCCTGAGCATCGGGACCAGGGAGAGAACTTCATCTTCACTACCTCATCCTCAGCTTCCGGCATCTCAGGAAAACCACTTGGACCAGAATTCTGACTCCTCTGACACGTGGCTGCGCCCTTTGTGAAATGAGGGTGACGGGAACTTGGAGGGAAGTGCTGGGTGGTGGGTGTGCATTCTTCAGCTGAGCCTACCCCTTGCTTCAAGTGGCACTGGCACCTGCCCAGTGCCCTTTGTCACCTGCTCCCACCCCTTCTTGCCCAGCCCTGCCGCCACCACAATCCTTCACCAAAGGGAGGGTGTGCAGTTTCTTCAGAGCAATGGAGAGCCCTTCTCAGGCGTGGAAGTCAAATGGCTTCTCCATAGGACACCCCAAGTGCATGTAGGAAGGGGGTCCTTCGAGTGCCGTCCCCACCTCGTCTCTTTACCAATCTCCATCATCACATAGTCTGGGCTTGTGGTGGGGGTGGGGTGGACGAAGAACACAGGAGAGACCGTGAGAGGGAGGAAAAGAGGGTGGGAAAGCTGATGGAAAAGGAGAAAGAGGTCGGAGGGTGGAGTGGGGCAAAGTATCATGGCTAGAGGTTTTGCTCTGAGACTATAATTTTCACCTGCTCCTTCATCTCAGAGGACTTGAGGCGGTGCACTTTTAGGAGACAGACATCTCCTAGATCCAGGAAGACCTGGTCTGGGGGCATCTGAGTATCCACAGGGCCAGGAGGAGAAGCACTCTTGAAAAATCCAGCCTTTGATGGAGGAGCAGCATACAGAGGGGCATGGTGAAAATCACCAGCTTGAAGGGATGCAGTACAGCAGAGAGAAGCCACCTTGGGGTCCCTTGGGCCTGGGTTCACACCCTGGCGCTGCCTCCTGCCAGGTCTGTGGCATTGGCAAGTCACCTCTGCTCGTGGAATGCCTGTCTTTATCTAAGAAAGCAGGCACCTATTATACACGTGTTGGTAGGGCTGTCAGTCTACACCATCGCACGGTGGGCTGCCCGGGGATCTGTGCTGGCCTCATGAAAGTCGGTTGAATACGTTCTAGGTCCTCATCCAGGACCTAAGAATGGAGGAGTGTCAGAGGTCCCCATTTCAAAGAGGGGAGCTCTATGGATCAGAGTGGGACCCCGGCACACTGTGGCCGCCGAGCAGGGCAAGGTTCAAACCCAAGGACCAGATCTTCTCTTCTTTCCGGGACACTGTAAGTGGAATCCATTCACACTTAGGACTCCTATCTTGCGAGGAGCATGGCCCGTGCATTACAGAGGACCGTCCTGGGGTGGAGGAGGGAGGAGGGTGGCTGCGGAGGCCCGGGGAGGAGCTGAGAAGTACTTACAGCACTGGTTGCGGGGAACGGGAAGAGGCTTGTCTTGTTCATCCTGGAATGAGTACTGAGGGGGAGGGAAGGAGAGAGGGTTTATCTCAGAGGGGGGCAGAATCAGGGACTCAAGATGGTCCTCTGTTCTGTTCCCTCCTGACGTCCCCCACCTCCGAAAGCCTCTCCCTCTGGAGGAGGACGCAGATGTCCACAGAGAAAGCGGGAGAGAGAGAGAGAGTGAGACACAGATATGGGAAAAGAAGAAAGAGAGACACCGATGAGTGAAAGAAAAGGAAGAGAGAGAAATGAGAACACTGAGGCAGGGAGCTGAAGAGAGACGACGAGGAGCTGAAGTTGGACAAAAATCACCAACTCGTGAGAGATGTCCCTTTATCTCCTGCCTCCCATGAAAGAGCGTACCTGCTCTTTCTTTCCCTGCCTTCACCTTCTGAAGTTCTGGGCCACTTGGGGCCTTCAAACTATGAAAATACAGAGCCCAGAAGAAGAGGGAGGGATGAGGAAGAACAGAGGTCCAGGGGCAAGGGCTGGCTGGAGAGGGAAACGTTCAAGGAAACCTGAAAGCGCGACTTGATGAGTTGAGCGGGGAGGGGCGGAAAGGGGCGGAGGAGCTGCTCTGGGGCCTCCTCATCCCCCTGGGGCATTTGCTAAATACAGGACCTGAGCTCACTGAAATCATCACACCGCTGGTGGACCGCCTGCTCCCAGATGCCATCATCCGTTTGAGACTGGGCCGTGTGGGTCACCATTTTGATCACGTCACAGTCAGAGGGCTTCCTAGAGGGACTAGCGGTAAAGAACCCACCTGCCAACGCAGGAGACAGAAGGAGACATGGGTTCAGTCCTGGGTCGGGAAGATCCCCGGAGGAGGGCATGGAAACCCATTTCAAAGAGGGAGCTCTATGGATCAGAGTGGGACCCCGGCACACTGTGGCCGAGCAGGGCAAGGTTCAAACCCAAGGACCAGATCTTCTCTTCTTTCCGGGACACTGTAAGTGGAATCCATTCACACTTAGGACTCCTATCTTGCGAGGAGCATGGCCCGTGCATTACAGAGGACCGTCCTGGGGTGGAGGAGGGAGGAGGGTGGCTGCGGAGGCCCGGGGAGGAGCTGAGAAGTACTTACAGCACTGGTTGCGGGGAACGGGAAGAGGCTTGTCTTGTTCATCCTGGAATGAGTACTGAGGGGGAGGGAAGGAGAGAGGGTTTATCTCAGAGGGGGGCAGAATCAGGGACTCAAGATGGTCCTCTGTTCTGTTCCCTCCTGACGTCCCCCACCTCCGAAAGCCTCTCCCTCTGGAGGAGGACGCAGATGTCCACAGAGAAAGCGGGAGAGAGAGAGAGAGTGAGACACAGATATGGGAAAAGAAGAAAGAGAGACACCGATGAGTGAAAGAAAAGGAAGAGAGAGAAATGAGAACACTGAGGCAGGGAGCTGAAGAGAGACGACGAGGAGCTGAAGTTGGACAAAAATCACCAACTCGTGAGAGATGTCCCTTTATCTCCTGCCTCCCATGAAAGAGCGTACCTGCTCTTTCTTTCCCTGCCTTCACCTTCTGAAGTTCTGGGCCACTTGGGGCCTTCAAACTATGAAAATACAGAGCCCAGAAGAAGAGGGAGGGATGAGGAAGAACAGAGGTCCAGGGGCAAGGGCTGGCTGGAGAGGGAAACGTTCAAGGAAACCTGAAAGCGCGACTTGATGAGTTGAGCGGGGAGGGGCGGAAAGGGGCGGAGGAGCTGCTCTGGGGCCTCCTCATCCCCCTGGGGCATTTGCTAAATACAGGACCTGAGCTCACTGAAATCATCACACCGCTGGTGGACCGCCTGCTCCCAGATGCCATCATCCGTTTGAGACTGGGCCGTGTGGGTCACCATTTTGATCACGTCACAGTCAGAGGGCTTCCTAGAGGGACTAGCGGTAAAGAACCCACCTGCCAACGCAGGAGACAGAAGGAGACATGGGTTCAGTCCCTGGGTCGGGAAGATCCCCTGGAGGAGGGCATGGAAACCCACTCTAGTACTCTTGCCTGGAGAATCCCATGGACAGAGGAGCCTGGTGGGGTGCAGTCCATGGGGTCGCAAAGAGTCAGACACGACTGGAGTGACTTAACACACACACACACACACACAAAGAGTGAGAGACACACACAGGGAAAGACAAGTGGAGACAGAAACAGAGCCAGAAGTGGAGGACGTGGCATGCAAAGAATGGGGGAGAGAAGAGCCCAGTGCTAACTCTCACCTCGTCCTGGTCCCGCATGGCGTTCAGCTGCTCCAGCTTCTTGGCCCAGTAACGCGCCTCCTCCTCGGGGATATCTGAAAGCAGAGGCCTGGCTGTGAGCCTGGAAGCCCCTCTCGGCCCTCCGCCTCCCTCCAGTTCCTCCGGCAGGCCTATGGCGCTGATCTCCAGTGATGGGGAGAGAGGAAGGGAGGACAGAGTGGCCCCACCGCACCCCCGGGGCCGCCTTGGGCATGATGGAGGACGGGAGAGCAGGTGCTCCCAGCCCCACCAGGACGGGAGGCCATAGGCTCCTGGAAGGATGGCGTGGGAGAACTGAGCGGCTTCCAGGAGAGGAAGAGAGGCTTCGCTGTCTCTCTGCCTTTGTCTCTCTCTAAACCTCTCTTTCTCTCTGTTTTTCCATCTCTCTGTCTTTCTGCCTCCGTCTGTGTATCCAGCTCACTTCTGCAACCTGAGAACTCTCCAAGGACCAGCTCAGATCTGAGCCCCAGAGGCTGAAAAGCACTTGCAGCCCAGGGGCGAGAACAGAGGTCCAGGGCAAGGGCTGGCTGGCGTAGGGGCCTTTCCGGAAAGGCGGAGGAGCTGCTCTGGGGCCTCCTCATCCCCTGGGGCATTGCTAAATACAGGACCTGAGCTCACTGAAATCATCACACCGCTGGTGGACCGCCTGCTCCCAGATGCCATCATCCGTTTGAGACTGGGCCGTGTGGGTCACCATTTTGATCACGTCACAGTCAGAGGGCTTCCTAGAGGGACTAGCGGTAAAGAACCCACCTGCCAACGCAGGAGACAGAAGGAGACATGGGTTCAGTCCCTGGGTCGGGAAGATCCCCTGGAGGAGGGCATGGAAACCCACTCTAGTACTCTTGCCTGGAGAATCCCATGGACAGAGGAGCCTGGTGGGGTGCAGTCCATGGGGTCGCAAAGAGTCAGACACGACTGGAGTGACTTAACACACACACACACACACACAAAGAGTGAGAGACACACACAGGGAAAGACAAGTGGAGACAGAAACAGAGCCAGAAGTGGAGGACGTGGCATGCAAAGAATGGGGGAGAGAAGAGCCCAGTGCTAACTCTCACCTCGTCCTGGTCCCGCATGGCGTTCAGCTGCTCCAGCTTCTTGGCCCAGTAACGCCCCTCCTCCTCGGGGATATCTGAAAGCAGAGGCCTGGCTGTGAGCCTGGAAGCCCCTCTCGGCCCTCCGCCTCCCTCCAGTTCCTCCGGCAGGCCTATGGCGCTGATCTCCAGTGATGGGGAGAGAGGAAGGGAGGACAGAGTGGCCCCACCGCACCCCCGGGGCCGCCTTGGGCATGATGGAGGACGGGAGAGCAGGTGCTCCCAGCCCCACCAGGACGGGAGGCCATAGGCTCCTGGAAGGATGGCGTGGGAGAACTGAGCGGCTTCCAGGAGAGGAAGAGAGGCTTCGCTGTCTCTCTGCCTTTGTCTCTCTCTAAACCTCTCTTTCTCTCTGTTTTTCCATCTCTCTGTCTTTCTGCCTCCGTCTGTGTATCCAGCTCACTTCTGCAACCTGAGAACTCTCCAAGGACCAGCTCAGATCTGAGCCCCAGAGGCTGAAAAGCACTTGCAGCCCAGGGGCGACCTGCAGGAGCTGCAGCTGACCCTGTGCACACCAGGCACTCGTATCCATGGATTCCATGACCCAGGAGGCTCTGCTGGGGAGGGGAACCTCACCCTCTGAAGGAGAGCCGGCACCTTTGGGATGGCTTGGTGGTAGACGGAGGGGTCATCTGGATCCGCCCAGGCCCAGCCATCCTCCTAGGGCTGGGTCAGAGTTCCTCCCCATCCTCGCCCACCCCACCCCACCCCACCACGCTCACCGAGGGGCAGTTCAAAGCGGGTGTCCAGGAGGATGCGGTGGAACGTGGGGTCCTTGGTGCCGCAGATCTCACTGTCCGCCATGATGACCTGAGAGTCCAGGGTTAGCCACTCTCCGGGGCCCTCCTGGGGCGTGGGGGGCGGAGACAGGGGGAAGGGTCGCGTGTGAGTCACACACCTGCTGCACACTGGTCAGCAGGCCCCTTAACTCTCGCGTGAGATGTCCCTGTCACTTCATCTCACCCTGACCCCAAGCGCAAGGGCCATGTCCTCACTTCAGATGAGGCAACTGAGGCTTGGAGAAGAAAGGTCACAATCCAAGGCAACAAGGTGGGTCTGGGGGGCCCAGAGGCACGAACCCAGAGAGAGGGACCTGCCGGGTCAGCTGGGGGCAGGTCCAGCCTTGCACAGCGCTCTCCGTCCCTAATGAGGGGTCAGCTTCACAGAAAAGAGCTGACCTTCCCACCACCCTGGGAGGATCTGCCCACTCGCTGAGTGAATGAGCCAGTTCCTCTTGGTTCAGGGAAATGAGCTCTTGAGCAGGTAGGGTCCACTCTGAACCTCAGTTTCTTCATCTGTTGAATGAGAATGATGTTTTGTGGCCCCGGGACTGGGGGAGTTGTTTAGGTCCTGGCATAGGGCCTGGTGGTCCCAGGCCTTCCTCACACTTGAGGAAGTCCTGAGGATATTGTGGTTCATTCACAAGTCTTCCTTTTGGACTCACTTGCCTGGACCATTGCACCCCTTCCCCCCTTCTCCAGTCATTCATTAAAAAAATAAGTCCTCCCTGGTGCCTGCTCTCAGCCTGGGCCACATTGGGCAATCCCCCAGAAGCCCACAGTCACAGAGCCTGACGCGGGCCCTCCCAGCCCCGAGAAGTCAAAGCCAAGCCAGGAGGAGAGAGGGGAGCTGAGAGATTCGGGGGGAAGTTAGGGAGGGCTTCCTGGAGGAGAGGGCATGGGAGCTGGGTGTAGGGTGACACCCAGAAGAGAGAACACTTGAAACCCAGATAACAGTGCATGTAAAAGTTCAAAAGCCATCTGTGGGGCCTGTGAGGAATGCAGGTTGAGATGTGGGGGACATAGGGCTGGCAAAGTGGGCTGGGGCTATCTGGAAGGCCTCCCGAGGCTGCTGCGCACGGAGAGCAGGAGAGGATCCTACGGGCCAAGAGGAGGAGGTGGGATTTAAGGCAGGAGGCTAGAGAGGAGGCCAAGGTTATGGTCGAGTACATTGCCGGGATTGTTGTACCCCTCTGATGCCCATCTGGGCACAAAGAGCTGGGTGCTCGCAATATCTCTTCTCCTCTCTTCCATTTGGATACATGTGGGGCTGTTCGGCTTAAAACAACATTTCCCAGACTCCCTTGCAGGTGGGCGGGGCCACATGGTGGTTCTGGCCAATCACAGGGGCATCAAGTGCCCCGAGCAGCTTCCAGCTTGGGCCCTTAATTAGGAGTGCAAACGTCCTCCCTTGTTACCCTTCCCGGTCCCCCTGATTGGAATGCAGAGATCACGGTAGTCCCTGAGCTTGGGCCACAAGATAGATACCCCGTGGGCAGAGCAGCACACGGAAGGAGTGCAGAGCCTGGTGCCTGGGCTGTCACAGCAGCCCCAGATGCGACAAGAACGGCGGGGGCAGATGGAGATAGATGCCCCGCGTGTTAAGATCGCCGGCCTTGGGGCCCTCCCAGGCAGCTCCTCGCCAAGCCCGAGCCCGCCGCTCACCTCATTGGACTGGCGGATGGTCCGCAGGGGGATCCACACGGTGCCCACCATCGTGTCCCAGATGAGACCCTTGTTCCACACCTCCACCGTCAGCCCCAGATCCAGGCGATTGATCTCGCTGTTGAGAGAGGAAAGGAAGACTTTCAGAAAAGTCGGTTCGCTCGCTTTGGGACACATGACCCAACGGAGTTCAAGCCCAGGCCTGAGTGAGCACCAGCCAGGAAGTTCTTGTTTCACACAGGGAAAATTGAGGCAAGCTGGGAAAGAAGGAATGAGTATAGGCATTACACATACCCCCAATTCTCCTGGCCCTTCCTCTAGCCTTCAGCCCCTGAGTATGCTAGTTAAGTGAGGAAGGGGCTCCCACATTCCCTGGCTCCCTATTACCCCCAGGATAAGGGCATGTGTAGTGCCTCCATCCTTCCCAGGGTCACCTCTCTCCAGTCACAGGGGAACACCTTTGAGCATATGAATAGTCCCACCTCTAAGAACCTGCCCTGGAGGAAATGTGCAGCCTTGGGGGGAAACCTGGGTGAAAGTCAAATTCACGGAATCTACCAATTTATCTTAACATTTATCTTAAGGAATGTTCTCCTTGAATATACCTGTTGACTATGACCTGGTCATTCAGTAACTGGCCTTAGGGAGAGTTGGGGACCGCTCTGTCCTGCTCCCTCCACATTTTCCCTGGATTTAGGGCCAGCCCCTTCCTTCTTTCTCCAAGTGCCCCCTTGCTTCAGGATCTCAGCTCTGGATGCTCTCATGGCCTCCACGACTGACAATTGCCAGGCAGGCTCTGCTCAGGGCTTGAGGGTTGCCTGGCTCCCCAGTCCAGCTCTGGGTTGTATGACACATAGCAGGCGGCTTTGCCCTTCTGGGCCTCTGTTTCCCTGTGTGTAACATGAGAATTATGTTAGCACTCTTCCCCCGCAGGCAATGTTGGTTTAAACAAAGCCTTAGAAGAGGGTCGCCTTCCCTGGTGGCTCAGCTGGTAAAGAGTCTGCCGCTAATGTAGGCAACCCAGGTTTGATCCCTGGGTCGGGAAGATGCCCTGGAGAAAGGGATGGCCGTCCACTGTTGCCTGGGGAATCTCACAGATGGAGGAGCCTAGTGGGCTACAGTCCATGGGGTCGCAAATAGCTGAACACGACTGGGTGACTGAGCTCACGTTCACTCTCTTTAGAAGAGGGCATGGCCCGTGCTGGCCGTCATCAGGGTGGGCAGGGTGTAACAGGAGGTTCCGAGTGGCTTCAGGTCGAGAGGCGGGTCCAGGTCATGAGTTCATTCAGTGATTAGACAAATGTTTATTCAGGACCTCATGTGCCACACTCTGTGCTTGACATGGAGGTCACAGCGGGGCAAGAGACCGGGAGGGCCTTACCTTCTGGAGCTCCCGGCCCGGGGAAGGGGCCAGAAAGGGGCCGACCATCACACAAGTGAGTGAAACCACGACTGGCGCTCAGTCGCGTCCAACTCTGCAACTTGTGGACGAGCCATGGAATTCTCCAGGCAAGAATCCTGGAGTGGGTGGCCGGTGCCTTCTCCGGGGGGCTTCCCGACCCAGGGCTCAAATTGGAGTCCCCAGCACCGCAGGTGGGTTCTTTACCAGCTGAGGCATAAGGGGGGTCCTCACCATTGCTGGAGAGGCCTGACATGACTCTTCAACCGTAGCGTGAGGGTGATGATCGGAAGGGACTGCCCTGAGGAGGTGACACGGCTGAGACCCGAGGCCAGAGGGAGACGGCTGGGACGGGGAGGCCGGGGAAGACAGCAAGAGCCAGGTCCTGGGGCAGGACCGAGGGGGACGTGTTGGCAGAACCGTGCAGAGGTGGGCGTATGTGGGGCCGGTGAGCCAGGAGAAATGGAGGAGGGTTCTGGGTGAGACCCCAAGGAGGGGGCCCTGGGGGGCTGCAGGGAGGCCCCGGGTTGTGTTCTCAGGTCGATGAGCCACGAGCCCCGGGCGAGTTTGGAGAGTGGCAGGATGTGATGGGCAGTTTTAAAAATATCCCCCGGCTGCCTGGAGGAGAACAGATTGCTTGGGGGGAGGGGGCAGCCGAGGCCAGGGTGGAGGCTGGCGAGCAGCGGGGACTTGGCTGGTGGCCTCGGGGACCAAGGGAAGTGACTGGATTCGGGACGCGCTCTGGAAGCAAAGCTGATGACTGGATGCGGGGCTGAAGGAGGAGGGAGGGGAGGCCCAGACGACACCCGGGTGTCCAGCCGGGCCCTGCGGGGCCAGCAGAGTGCCCGGCTATGCCAGGGGGTGAGGTCATGCAGGGTCCAGCAGCTGCAGACTCACAACATGAAATCCTGTTCCCAGCTGGGTTGGCTACCCCGGACGGCGATGGTCGTGCTTTTGACATTCTGCACCTTCAGGGTCACATAGGTGTTGAATTTCTCTGTGGTGGTGAAAGCAGAGGTCAGTGCAGGGGCTCGCATGTCCCTTCCTAAGCTGTCCATGATCCCACTAGGCTCCCAGGATCTGTGAATTCTTGCGGCCACCCCAGGTCCAACACACCAAGGTGCTTCGGTGCCTCCCACTCCCAGGTCAGCCCCAGAACCCCACCCTAAGAACATACCCGGCAGGAAGCTGTGGCATTTGGGGATGCCTCATCCTGATGCTTAGAAATCACTACATCCAATATGCATAGACGTAAGAAATCTCCTTTGCCTCTCTGAACCTCAGCTTTCTCCCCTGTAGCCTCATCTAAGGGTCCCTACCTTTTCTCTTAGGATCCTGGGAAGCATCTTGGGCTCAGGGTGAACCCCATTCCCATTAGGGTTTTGGGGGTATAGCAGGGAAGACTGCTTGGACCCCAAAGTCTGCTATGCTCTGCAAGGCTCGCAGACATAGAGCCGAAGTTCCCCATTACCGGCTCAGACTCCCCTCCCTCGTTTCTCCAGGAGACAGACAGACAGCACAGGACAGGGCAGGGAGAGAGGGCGCTTACCTTGGGCACCATCAAACTTGGCTTTTTTGACTGTGGAGAGAGACAGAGATAGGGAAGGGAGATGGGGAAGTGGTGGGGAGGAGAGAGACAGAGAGGAACATGTGAAAACAGAAACATAATGAGAGAGATGGAGAGGAGAGAGGCATAGGAAGAAAGACAGAGAGAAAAGAGAGGCAAAAAATAGACAGTAGAGAGCAGATGAGACCAGATTTAAAAAAAAAAAAGATAAAGACAGGTTGAAATCAGAGAGGGTGCAGAGACAATGAGAAAAGAAAGAAGGAGAGAAGGGAGGTAGGGGTGAGAGGGAGAGAGAGAAGCCATCAGACAGAGGAGCAGAAGCAAACCTTTGATGGAAGGAAGTTTGGACCTGGGGATCATCCCCTGTCCCCGCTTTTTCCCCTTCAAACTTCCCCCAGAGCTCCCTCCTTCCAGTTGTTTGGGCTTTGTTTGTTTGTTTGTTTGTTTAATTTTGGCCTCCTTCTTATTGATTTTTTAAAAATTTATTTTCATCTATCTTTATTCTTTGGCCTGTGTGGGCCTCCCATTGCAGTGGCCACTCTCGTTCCAGAGCACTGGCTCGCAATTGGACACACTGGTCCAGCCACTCTGGGCACATGGGCTCCTCCTGGGCCAGGGATTGAACCGGTTCCCCCTGCACTGTAAGGCAGACTCTTCACCCACTGGACCACCAGGGAAGCCCCCTCCCTCCAGTTTTGATTTGACCCACAACTGGACTAGATTCAAAAGAAGGAGCGGGGTGGGTGGCAGGAGACGCCTCCTATAGGAAGCCCTGCAAGATTGCTTCAGATAGAGAAAGGGAGTCGGAAAGGAGGAGGTAGAAGAGGGAGGAGGAAACAATCTCCAGCAATTCCCACCCGCTGCTGGACCAGTGGGACTTTCCTCTAACTGCCCAGCTCAGTCTGTCCTATCGAATGCTCCCAGGGTTTAGAGTCTGATATTCAAAGGGGATCGGGAGAGGTAAGAAAAGACCTAGAGAGCTGAATCTGCAGTGTACAGGCGTCATCCCAGCCCTGGCCAGTAGGTTGTCAGAGCTGGTCCAGCCCAACTTGCCTGTGAAAGATAAAAGGTATGCCTCATGGGGTCCTACCTCTTCATATTTCACCTAACCCTACAGCCCCGAGTGACTCAAAGCTGTTCCATTCTTTTCTGAATTTTTTTACAGGAT
Organism: Tragulus kanchil; assembly: GCA_022376925.1. Lineage (NCBI taxonomy): Eukaryota > Metazoa > Chordata > Mammalia > Artiodactyla > Tragulidae > Tragulus > Tragulus kanchil. The sequence continues at coordinate 15,879,138 of JAIOJX010000029.1, read as the reverse complement.
ATTCAGCTTTTACTTTCCATATCTCTCAAATGCCGCATCTGGCCCCAGTGTATCTCTACCATTCCTCTCTACTCCCACCTAAAACACGCTGCCAAACTAAGACCTCTCTCCTGCTTACTATATCTCTTTTCCTCTTAAACTTTTCCAGTGACTATTTTGGTCTGAGTAGGCAATCATGCCTATTTTCCAGAATCCAAAGCAACCCGAAGATCATACAATGAACAAAACTCTTCCCACCCCATCTCTCGCTCTCCCTCCCAGCTGCAATCAACACTATCAGTGCTTCATGGTACTAGAGATAGTGCATGCATCAGCAACTGTGCGCACATGTGCGTTAGTTTATTTCCTCCATAAACGGTAAAATTTACACGCTCTGTATATCTTGAAGAACACGTGCAAGTTAAAGGATACATTCCTAGAATCAGAGTTGCATGTTCATTCTTTCTCTGGAGAGTCAATTTCAGCCTCTTTCTGGGCAAGTACAATGCTTCCCATCTGGGGTTCAGCCTCCCATGGGGGGTTCATTTCTCGGTCCTCATCACTTGAATTTCTTTCTCAAACCGACTAGAGCCAGTGAAAAGAGAACTCCCATCAATGGCTGGGGAAGTAGAGTGGTTCTAAACTCTTGTCAGTAAAATAAACTATGTGTTCCTTTTGCAGACCGTCTGTGGGGGTGGGGTGGGAATGGACGCCCAGCAGCACTGTGTGAGCTCCCCAGAACCACAAAGCAGAGGAGGGAATGAGTGTCTTCCTGTGCCAACACCACCGCCACCCCAAGAACTGGATTTTAAGTGTAAATGCCCACGCTTCCTGGATATGGGTTTGGGAGGTAGAATGCAGATAGAACCCTTGGCTGGGCACTGGGAAAGGGGAGCCCTGCATGGTCTCAGGGGAAGCTGGGTTCAGATTATGGTGCTGTGTGACTCTGGGCAAGTGCACCCCCCTCTCTGGGCTTCCATCTCTGACTCTTTCTCCCACATCCAAAATCAATCACCAAGTCCAGTCTTCCCCGTCTTCCCACCTGAGACATGACTTCATACGCAAAGGTCCATCTCCCACAAGGTCCCCTGCACCGACCCACGAGTCCCCACTCATACCCTTGGCCCCACCCACACCACAGGGAACCCACCCCAGCCCCACATGCCCTGGGACGAGTGAGGCTTAGGCGCATGCAAGAGTGCCCAGCCTGCCTCCAGGCTTCCCTCCTGGGGGGTCTTCAGCTTGCCAACCTGACGACTCTGGAAGCAGGGAGGAGGACGTAGGGGGAGGACAGGGAGGGAGAAGGGTGGGCGAGACACAGAGGCTCCGGAAGGCACGCAGGTGGAGGGGCCCGTGTGAGGGGAGAAGGAAAGAGAGAGGAAGGCGCGAGGGGAGGCAAGACACGAGAGGCAGAGACAGAGGCGCAGAGAGACGGACAGAAGGAGACACACAGATTTCCACTAAGGAGGCAGGCAGGGGGTGGCTGTAGAGGAGAGGCAGGATTGGGAGAGGAAAACTGAGGCAGGAACCAGAGGGGAGGTAGATGCTAGGCCCTGGGGGATCAGAGGGGCTCCCGGGGGGTCTGACCCAACCGCCTCTGTGCCCCTGTTTTTACAGGCAGGGTCAGGTCTCAGAGGGGAAGCCAGCGGCCCAAGGCCTGTCCTCGAGCCTCTCCTCCCGGGAGGAGGTCTCTCCCTGTCTCCCTCCTTCTGATTCTGTGGCTCTCCACTCCTGTCAAACCGACTAGAGCCAGTGAAAAGAGAACTCCCATCAATGGCTGGGGAAGTAGAGTGGTTCTAAACTCTTGTCAGTAAAATAAACTATGTGTTCCTTTTGCAGACCGTCTGTGGGGGTGGGGTGGGAATGGACGCCCAGCAGCACTGTGTGAGCTCCCCAGAACCACAAAGCAGAGGAGGGAATGAGTGTCTTCCTGTGCCAACACCACCGCCACCCCAAGAACTGGATTTTAAGTGTAAATGCCCACGCTTCCTGGATATGGGTTTGGGAGGTAGAATGCAGATAGAACCCTTGGCTGGGCACTGGGAAAGGGGAGCCCTGCATGGTCTCAGGGGAAGCTGGGTTCAGATTATGGTGCTGTGTGACTCTGGGCAAGTGCACCCCCCTCTCTGGGCTTCCATCTCTGACTCTTTCTCCCACATCCAAAATCAATCACCAAGTCCAGTCTTCCCCGTCTTCCCACCTGAGACATGACTTCATACGCAAAGGTCCATCTCCCACAAGGTCCCCTGCACCGACCCACGAGTCCCCACTCATACCCTTGGCCCCACCCACACCACAGGGAACCCACCCCCTAGCCCCACATGCCCTGGGACGAGTGAGGCTTAGGCGCATGCAAGAGTGCCCAGCCTGCCTCCAGGCTTCCCTCCTGGGGGGTCTTCAGCTTGCCAACCTGACGACTCTGGAAGCAGGGAGGAGGACGTAGGGGGAGGACAGGGAGGGAGAAGGGTGGGCGAGACACAGAGGCTCCGGAAGGCACGCAGGTGGAGGGGCCCGTGTGAGGGGAGAAAGAAAGAGAGAGGAAGGCGCGAGGGGAGGCAAGACACGAGAGGCAGAGACAGAGGCGCAGAGAGACGGACAGAAGGAGACACACAGATTTCCACTAAGGAGGCAGGCAGGGGGTGGCTGTAGAGGAGAGGCAGGATTGGGAGAGGAAAACTGAGGCAGGAACCAGAGGGGAGGTAGATGCTAGGCCCTGGGGGATCAGAGGGGCTCCCGGGGGGTCTGACCCAACCGCCTCTGTGCCCCTGTTTTTACAGGCAGGGTCAGGTCTCAGAGGGGAAGCCAGCGGCCCAAGGCCTGTCCTCGAGCCTCTCCTCCCGGGAGGAGGTCTCTCCCTGTCTCCCTCCTTCTGATTCTGTGGCTCTCCACTCCTGTCTTCATCTTGCTCTCTCTTCTTCACTTTCTCCCTCTGTGAATGTCTGTCCAGTTCCTAGTCCCTCCGTCTCTCTCCTGTTCCTCCCCCCATAAACCTCTCTAGGTCAGAGGGTAAAGGGCTCCGCCAGGGTCCACTGGCAGGGGGAGACTGTGGGCGAGCCCCAGCTCTGACAGCGAGCACCCCAGACCCCTTCAGAGAACCCAGGGTGAGGACATCAACGCATGAGCTTCATGGGGACGCAGAGGAGGGGCAGACTCAGGGTGAGTGATGGAGTTCAGAGAAGAATAGAGGCTCAGGGCGCAGCAACCAGATGGCGGGGAGCAGGGTCTGGGGTAGGGAGGAGGGGAGCAGGGGGCCAAGGGAATGGGGGCTCGGAGAGCTGGTGGAGGCTCACGATATGGGACGGGGCTCAGGGAAGGTGAGGAGGGGCGGGTAGCCTGGTGGAGGGCTCTGGAGGCCGACAGGGCTTGGAGGCAGAGGCTCCGAGCACAGAGGCCAGCCTCTCTCCCTCTCTCTTCTCAGCCAGCGGAACCGAGTCACGGTCGCCCTCACCACCGGCCTCGTCATCACAGCTCCGCCCGCCGCCTCCCTCCTGCGGCGGTATCGGGGTCACCAGGGCGGAAGCGCCGCCTCTCCTCCGCGAGTTCCTGGTCACAAGCACCGGGCTATTTATAACGTGGGCGCCGCGGGCGGAAGCGCTGGCTGGGGGAGGCTCCGCGCCCGCCGGGTCAGCAGCCAGCGCGGCCCTGCCCGCCCCACCCCGTCGGCGCGGGCGCCTGCACGCCTGTGGCTGCCGGGGGCGGAATCGGCGGAGGAGGGCGCAGGGCCTCGGCCCCAGCCTCAGTTTCTGTATCTAGAAAATGGCCCTAGCCGGCCTCACTTTCTTCTCCACCTCTTCCTCTTCCCTTCTTCTTCCTTCTCCCCTTTCTTCTTCATCACAATTAGCCTTTGCGTTCTTATACTCCTATTACCAACACTATTGTTACTGTCACGCGTCTCATGATAATTTTTATTATTTGGTGGAATTTTAAGTGTACCCCAGGCCTGGATGACCCTGGATTCTAATTGGAGCCAGACTCCTGTTCTTGGGGCACCCACTGCATTCTCCTGCCAGGCCTGGCGGTGGGAGTGGGCAATAGAGAAGTCCAGCCATCAATGGCAGTGGCTAAAAGCACCCCCTCCCCCAACACACACACACAGAACGTGCTTGCTGGGTGTTAGAAAACCACAAGTGGTGGATGGGAGGCATAGAGAATTCAAAAATAGATTCTAGGAGGTATGTGAGGTCGGTAGCAGACATGGGCTTTGTGGTGAGGACCTTCTGATTTTGCACCTGAAAATGATGAAAGGCGCTCAGTCATGTCCGACTCTTTGCGCCCATGGACAGGAGCCCACCAGGCTCCTCAGTCCATGGAGCTCTCCAGGCAAGAATAGAGGAGTGGGTAACCATTCCCTTCTCCAGGGGATCTTCCCAACGCAGGGATTCAGCCCATGTATCCCGCATTGCAGACAGATTTTTTTTTACCATCTGAGCCACGAGGGGAAGCCCAGCTTTGCATCTGGGAGAGAATAAAAGAGGACCCGATCATCCATGGACAGAAATAAGCCAGAGTCAGATTGAAGCCTTGGGTGAAAAAACGCACCAAGAACCTCGACAGTTAGTCAGTGTGGGTTTACCAAGTACCGCTTAGAACTAGGCCTGGCACACAGTAGGTGCTTATTAACTAGTGTTCGCTGACAGAACAACGTCCTTGCCTCCTCCGGCAGCCCAGCCCTCAGAGCTGACCCCGCCTCGCGGACGCTGTCCACTGTGCTGGAATAGGCGGGCCTCCCTGAACTGTCCGCGGTCCTGAAATGTCCATCCGTACCCAGGTACCTCCAAAGAATTGGAGCTTCTTTTGCCCCCAGCATATTCCTGAGCCCTTCTCAGGCCTGAGAAGGCAATGAGCTGATAGGAAATGTCCTACACTCACGGAGCTTTTAGTCCCCATTAAGAAAAATACCGTCATTGATGTTTCCTGCCTTTGACTCACACTTATTGAACCTTTCCACAAGCCAGGCACCATGCCAGTGTCTCCGTATGCCTCATCTGACTGGAGAGCTCCAGTAAACCTAGGCAGTGGACACCATTGGTGTGCCCATTCTACAGACAGACACACTGAGGAATGAAAACGCTATGGAACTTTCCAAAAATTGGTGGATTTGGGGATTCAAACCCAGACCTTCTGGACTCAGGATGTCCTGGTTGGCAGCACACAGATAACGTTAATACATTTAAAAGTAAAATATATTCACAGAGGAAACCTGTTGTATGCAAGAGGAAAGCGAGGTGCAAGATAGGGAGATGGCTAAGATTCCAGCCCTGAAGATAAATCAGCCAACACAGGAGACGTTCTAAGAGGCTGGGAAGAGCAAAGACTTAGATGCAGACACACCTGCCTGGTTGGTGTCAGAAACAGGGCAGCAAGAGGCAGAGGGATTTGGGAAGGCTTCCTGGGAGAGAGGCGGGGGAGCAGCCATGATGAGTGGAGAGATGTGATCTGTCTGTCTACTGAGTGGTTACAGGAAAAATATGATCCTGGGACCGATGCTCACCCCATGGTGAGGTCTTAGGTGTCTCCAGGTCCTGGAAGTTCATTCCCAGTAGTCTGTGAAGCCAGGCAGCTACACGTCAAACTCTGTGACCCAAGCAAGTTGCTGAACCTCCTTGAACCTGTTTTCCTCATGTGTAAAATGGGTTGCTCTGAGGATGAAAGTGGGAAATGGGCATAAAGTCCTCAAAACTATGCCTATAGAAGGCTGGACAGATGAAACTTGTTGTAGGTGTTATTATTAGTTCTGAGACAAACTCACCTTTAAGTGCATTTGCTCATTTATATGCAATATTCCATCATCAAATATTTATGGAGCCTTTTAGACATCGAGTGGTCTAGCAAAATGTCACAAGGCACATAGGAAGGTCTGGAACCAAGTCACTGCCGGTAAACCTCCAAAGAATTGGAGCTCTAGCACTCCCACGGAGCAATGAGCTGATAGGAAATGTCCTACACTCACGGAGCTTTTAGTCCCCATTAAGAAAAATACCGTCATTGATGTTTCCTGCCTTTGACTCACACTTATTGAACCTTTCCACAAGCCAGGCACCATGCCAGTGTCTCCGTATGCCTCATCTGACTGGAGAGCTCCAGTAAACCTAGGCAGTGGACACCATTGGTGTGCCCATTCTACAGACAGACACACTGAGGAATGAAAACGCTATGGAACTTTCCAAAAATTGGTGGATTTGGGGATTCAAACCCAGACCTTCTGGACTCAGGATGTCCTGGTTGGCAGCACACAGATAACGTTAATACATTTAAAAGTAAAATATATTCACAGAGGAAACCTGTTGTATGCAAGAGGAAAGCGAGGTGCAAGATAGGGAGATGGCTAAGATTCCAGCCCTGAAGATAAATCAGCCAACACAGGAGACGTTCTAAGAGGCTGGGAAGAGCAAAGACTTAGATGCAGACACACCTGCCTGGTTGGTGTCAGAAACAGGGCAGCAAGAGGCAGAGGGATTTGGGAAGGCTTCCTGGGAGAGAGGCGGGGGAGCAGCCATGATGAGTGGAGAGATGTGATCTGTCTGTCTACTGAGTGGTTACAGGAAAAATATGATCCTGGGACCGATGCTCACCCCATGGTGAGGTCTTAGGTGTCTCCAGGTCCTGGAAGTTCATTCCCAGTAGTCTGTGAAGCCAGGCAGCTACACGTCAAACTCTGTGACCCAAGCAAGTTGCTGAACCTCCTTGAACCTGTTTTCCTCATGTGTAAAATGGGTTGCTCTGAGGATGAAAGTGGGAAATGGGCATAAAAGTCCTCAAAACTATGCCTATAGAAGGCTGGACAGATGAAACTTGTTGTAGGTGTTATTATTAGTTCTGAGACAAACTCACCTTTAAGTGCATTTGCTCATTTATATGCAATATTCCATCATCAAATATTTATGGAGCCTTTTAGACATCGAGTGGTCTAGCAAAATGTCACAAGGCACATAGGAAGGTCTGGAACCAAGTCACTGCCACCCAGCTTTTGCAGGTGTCCTCCACCTAGATCAAGGTCTCTCTTCTGCTCAGTTTCCTCTCATCTTCTGAAACTCAGGCAAATGGTGATGATAGGAATGGGGTAGGCTTCCCAGAGGAAAAGAGCCATGGAGGCGCTTCTCCTCAGCTCCTCATCTCTCCCAGTCTGACTCCACCAGCACGAGGCCAGGAGGAAGGTTGGATTCCAAGAGCCAGGATCAGTGCCTGGCATATGGTGGGTACTCAATGTTTGCTGAGTATATATATATCTATGAATAAATTCACAAAGGAGTTAGGTGGAACTTCCTATTAACAGCCTCGGGGGTGGGGGGGGCTTTCCTGGTGGTCCAGTGGGTAACGAGTCCACCTTGTAGTGCAAGGGGCACTGGTTCGATCCCTGGCACAGGAAGACCCCACATGCCGTGGAGTGGATGGACTGGTGTGTCCAATTGCGAACTAGCACTCTGGAGCGCATGCGCCGAGAGCCAGTGCTCTGCAATGAGAGAAGCCACTGCGATGGGAGGCCCATGCAGTCCAAAGAACAAAGATGGATGAAAATAAATAAATGAAGGACCAATTTAAAAAAAAGAGGCCAAAATTAAAATAATAATAATAATAAAAACAGCCTCAGGACTCTGCCAAGACTTAGACAGTGGATTAAGGTGGGGTGACAATGGGGCTCCACATGAAGAAATGAGAGGGGGCAGAGGCAAGGTCTGTTCAGGGCAGTCTCCCAAATGTAAATTCTGGATATGCACACACGAACCTGCCTTTTGTGTGCTGGAAGGTATATTTGCTCATGTTATCAGGGCAGGCAAGTGTGTGTATATGAGTAAGTGTGTATATGTGTGGAGGGCTATGTACCCCTGTGTGCCGAGTGCAGCCGTACGTGCTGAGGAGGGGGTATGGCTGTATGTGGGACACGCTGGGGTGAGCTAAGGCAGGCGCAGGCTTTTGAGCGAAACATTAAGTAGAAACACATCTCGGTGTGTGCATATTATGCAGCTATGTAGCATGTGTAGTTTTGCTCACTGGCATGCATGTCCACACCCATGTGAAGCAACATATATTAGTGTGTGGGTCTGTGGTCACCTGTTCAAAGCGACCGCTTCGAATGTCCAGGCAAGGGTTAGCATGTGAGTTCATATGTGGCCTTGGCATGCAATCATATGTGCCTATGTGTCTATTGTGATTTGGGGCCCTGACGGGTATATATAGGTACATGGCTGAAGGTTAGGGCATGGGTGGATCCTTGGGTGACACGGATCCGGTAAACACGCATCAGACATGTGTGGATACATCATGCTTGTGTGTGCCCACGCAGATACACCCACCTGTCCTGGGGGGACCATGTGTACAGCATAGTGACTGTGTCCACTATATATGTACATGTGTGTTAATGGCCATGTGAAGCTTCACGTGTCCATGAATGTGCACATGGTCACAGGCACATGGTCTTCACAGAGGCATGGGGAATCCTGAGCACTTCTGTCCACACAAGGCAAGGCCCGGGTGGGAGTGCGCCAGCCCAAGTGGACGCTGGTGTGGGTCGGGGGTCCTTGACTCTGAGGATGAACCTAGATCCAAGGAAAGCCCTCCCAGCCTAGCGGCCCGGCCCCTTCTCCCTTCCCCCTCAGCCTCCCACTCTGGGCACCACACCCACCAGCTCAGCATCCCTTCCTCTCCCCGCTTCTCCCTGTGACCCCCACCCCACACAGCCTCTCCCCGCATCCACTGTTCCCTTTACACCTTAGAGCTCTCCTTCCCGCCACACCCCCCTCTTACTCCTCCCGGCGAGCGCCCTCTGCTCTGCTGACGACGCCTTCCCCACGAGCTCCCCCAAATGACCCAGCACAATCCTCCCTCTCCCCTCCAGCTGCCTCCGCTTCACACCACCCCTGCCGCCGAGACTCCAGGCTGCGTCAGACTCAAGGGTGAACTTCTAGAGGAGAGATGGGGCCAGGAGGGGCAAAGAGAGGGAGCTCAGGGGTGGCCAGGAATCCACGCTGACCCCCTCCTCCAGCGCTATCCCCACTCCAGGGTGAGGCAGCTCGGTGGGGGGGGCGGGGGGGAGGGACCGGTAGGGCGTTTGGACAGTTCCCCTCCCCTTGGGCTTCGCCTCTGGGGAACGCCTGGGGTTCTGCTCTACCTCATGACTTCCCTAACTTCCTAGGCTGGGGATGGAACGACTTGACTTTGGACCTCCCTGGCTCCTCGCCCACCTCCAGCCCCGCCCATCAGGGACGAGTTCCAGGAAAGGAGGCACCTGTGCCTTTAAGAACCCCCCGCGGGCCGCGCCGGCCCAGCCCCGCGCGAGCGGCACCCGGGAAGTCTCCGCGGCGGGTGCGGGCGGGCGGGGCTGGGTTTGTGAATGGAGCGGCGCAGGGGAGGGGGAGGGTGGGGGCGGTTCACACACACACACACACACACACACACACACACACACACACACACCCCCACCATTCGGCTGTCTCAGGCTTGATCAATAGCACTTCTCCCACCTTGGCCTTCTTGAAGGGAGTACAAGTGCGGAAAGGTGGACCCCAATACTTAAAACCCAAGGTGGAGGACCTCTGCAAGCCTTGAATCCTGGGTGGGCCACCACCCTGGCAGCCAAGGTCCCTTGCTGAGAACTCAGAAGTGCCCTCCCGCGCCCTGGCCCAGGTGGGCTCCCCTCCCCGGCCTCCGGGGTGCAGTGCAGGACGGGGACGCCGTCATGCCCCTTCGGAATCTCTCACTCCACCCACCCCAACGCAGCGCGTGGGCCTGGGCGTGGGCCTCCGTGCAGATGGCGTTCTGGCCCCAAAATAGCTCCACCCCACCTCTCCCTCCCTCCGTTCCTCCAGTGCAGAGTGGGTGAGGTGAGGATGGGCCCTGATGGGGTGCTGGGGTGAGCACTGCGCGTCCAAGGGGTCGGCTCCTTGCGGAGAGGCTCCCATAGGCGTTCTTTTTGGTGGGACCCGAGAGGGCGAAGAGGGTGAGGTCCCCAGGCGACCCCTCCTCAGCTCCCACTGGGGAAATCAAAGAGCTAACCAGAAAAGCGCCCCAAGTCCTTCCATCAGAGCCTTTTCAGGATGCTGGAAGGGGGTCTCTCCGGCCTCCTGTCCAGATCCTCTCCACACCTAGGGTGAGAGGTGCCTAGAGCTCACGGGGGTCCTCACAGTGCAGCCCCTCTGCCCCCATCTTACACACCCAGGGTTCGGAGACCGCTCCCCCGAGCCGGGTCCTTAGCCCAGCTAGCGGGACCAGAAGGACCCTGTAGGATCCATTCGAACCAGCCAGCTCCTTCCACATGACCCTGCTCAGAACTTGTTCCGCACAGACGCCCTAGTCCTAGATCGTTTCTGAAGGGGGCCGCGGACCCCTGCCCGCGTCCACAAGGGCCTCCGCGGCCAGCCGGGTCCACACGACTCCAGCCGCGGCCACCAGGACCCCCCGAGAGCCCGGCCGCGTCTCCGCGGCTCACCTTCTCGGACACCCCGACTCGTCTACCGGGGCGATCCCCCGCCGAGCCCAGCCGCGGGGCCGCGGGCCACCGCACCCCCAGGAGCCCCACCGCAGCCGCGCGGACCCCTGAGCCAGGTCGGGGTCCGGCTCGGTCTCCGCGCCCCGCAGCCTCGCCGCCTACCTCCCACGCAAAGGAGAGACATGTCTCCGGAGTGGCCGGCGCGCCGGCTCGGGCTCGGGGCGGGTTCAGCTGCCGCTGGGCCGGGGCATGGCGGGGCGGCCGCCCGCGCTCGTCCGCTCACGCCGGGGCCCGGCCTCCGCCGCCGGCCATCTTGGTTCAGCACCGGGGGGCGGACAGCTCCCGACGCGGCGCCGACGCGGCCGGCGGGCGGGGCCGGGGCGCCTGATGCGCGCGGGCGCCGCCGGCGCGGGCGGGGCGGCCTTAAAGGGCCGGAGCCGGCGGGGAGCCGGGCGGCCGCCGCGCTGCGCCCCTTCCGAGTCGGCGTGGTTTCCGTTCCCCTTCAAGTCCCGGGCTCTCTCTGCTCTCTCAGAGTATCTCTGACCCCCTGTCTCTACGTCGCTCGTGGCCTCTGTGGCTCTGTCTCCCTCCCAGGTCTCTTCCGTTCCCGTCCCTGTTTCCCGATCTCTCTCGCTCCTGTGCCTCCCTCTGAGCCCCTCTCTGGCCAGACTGTCTGTGTGTCTGCCACATCCTATTTAGGACTCTCTCCGAAGCCCTGTTTTGCTCCGCCGGTGGATGTTTGCACACACTTGGACTGGATTCCATCCGTCACTCCCTTGTGCCACTGGCAAACTCCTATGCATCCATCAATGCCCCATTTGAATGGACTTTCCTCCGGAAAGCCTTATCTGAGTCCCCCAAACTGAGCCCTTTCTCCCCTGGATCCCAGCGCTTCCTCTGGTTGGGCCTAGACCCCAACCCAGCTCTGCGTACCAACCCCCTCCACACGTCTATCCAGGCTCTCTGTCGTGAGCTGGTGCCCTACAGCCCTGTTCACTATGTACCCCCAGCACCTAGGACAGTCCAGAGGCTGAGCCCACAGAGTCCCCAACACCCGTGAAGGAACTTCATCAACATAAGATGTACATGGGATTAGTCGCCATGGAAGCTTGTGTTCAAACCCTAACCCACCTCTAATCACCTGCATGGCCTCCAGCAAGTCCTGGGAGGACTCTGCCTCAGTTTCCCCACCTGTGAAACAGAGAGAGCCGGTCCTCCATCACAGAACAACAGGAGATATGGTAGACGTTAATCCCTGAATACAAGCAAAGGAGAGACATGTCTCCGGAGTGGCCGGCGCGCCGGCTCGGGCTCGGGGCGGGTTCAGCTGCCGCTGGGCCGGGGCATGGCGGGGCGGCCGCCCGCGCTCGTCCGCTCACGCCGGGGCCCGGCCTCCGCCGCCGGCCATCTTGGTTCAGCACCGGGGGGCGGACAGCTCCCGACGCGGCGCCGACGCGGCCGGCGGGCGGGGCCGGGGCGCCTGATGCGCGCGGGCGCCGCCGGCGCGGGCGGGGCGGCCTTAAAGGGCCGGAGCCGGCGGGGAGCCGGGCGGCCGCCGCGCTGCGCCCCTTCCGAGTCGGCGTGGTTTCCGTTCCCCTTCAAGTCCCGGGCTCTCTCTGCTCTCTCAGAGTATCTCTGACCCCCTGTCTCTACGTCGCTCGTGGCCTCTGTGGCTCTGTCTCCCTCCCAGGTCTCTTCCGTTCCCGTCCCTGTTTCCCGATCTCTCTCGCTCCTGTGCCTCCCTCTGAGCCCCTCTCTGGCCAGACTGTCTGTGTGTCTGCCACATCCTATTTAGGACTCTCTCCGAAGCCCTGTTTTGCTCCGCCGGTGGATGTTTGCACACACTTGGACTGGATTCCATCCGTCACTCCCTTGTGCCACTGGCAAACTCCTATGCATCCATCAATGCCCCATTTGAATGGACTTTCCTCCGGAAAGCCTTATCTGAGTCCCCCAAACTGAGCCCTTTCTCCCCTGGATCCCAGCGCTTCCTCTGGTTGGGCCTAGACCCCAACCCAGCTCTGCGTACCAACCCCCTCCACACGTCTATCCAGGCTCTCTGTCGTGAGCTGGTGCCCTACAGCCCTGTTCACTATGTACCCCCAGCACCTAGGACAGTCCAGAGGCTGAGCCCACAGAGTCCCCAACACCCGTGAAGGAACTTCATCAACATAAGATGTACATGGGATTAGTCGCCATGGAAGCTTGTGTTCAAACCCTAACCCACCTCTAATCACCTGCATGGCCTCCAGCAAGTCCTGGGAGGACTCTGCCTCAGTTTCCCCACCTGTGAAACAGAGAGAGCCGGTCCTCCATCACAGAACAACAGGAGATATGGTAGACGTTAATCCCTGAAAGTACAAGCAATAGTAAGGTATGATATTCACCGTTGTTGTGATTCTCATCGTTTTTAACATTTTAAAATTATATATCCATTAACCATAGGTAAGGAATAAGGAGCAGCCATGACAGGTGCTTGAATACAGAACAGTACCGTCACAGCGGAAGACCCCGTGGGCCACTGTCCCTCTCAAATCTATTGTCTCGCCTCTGAAGGGTAAACTCGATTGAATTTTGTTTTTCACTCTCCTGCTCTTCCTCATAGTTTTACCACATATTTATCATTGTTTAGGTCTGTGTGTTCTTGAACTTGATGTGACTAGAATAAAACTCACATTATTCTAATTTGGTTGTGTGTGTGTATGTGTGCAACATGATTTTACTGATATTCATCTGACTTTCTGTGGTTAGCTGTAGAGTATGCCTTTTCACTACTGTATAGTATTCCTCTGAATCAGTATACTTTATTAAAGTATGTGTTTGCTTGCTTAGATGGCATGCAGGATCTTAGTTCTCCAAGCAGAGATCAAACCCGTGCCCCCTGCAGTGGAAGCACGGCATCTTCACCAGTGGATCACCAGAGAAGTTCCTGAATAAGTACATCTTTGATTATCTATTTTCCAGTTAGTGGACTTTAACATTGTTTCCCCTCTGGGATGATCACAAACACCGCTTTTATAACCATTCTCAGAAATGTAGTCTGGTGCCCAGAAATTGTGATAGCTCTATCATCAAACCCCTACGTGCTTGGCTTCAGGAACTAATCTCTGACTTGCTTTTGACGTGGCTTAAAAGCAATTTGCATCGCAACAGCATCGTATAAGCACTGAGCTGTTCTACATCCTTGCCAACACTTTGAGTTGCCTGGGTTTTTGAATTGTTCCAAAACAGAAAGGGTGAACTGGTGATTCATTTTGGTCTTGATGAGCTTCCTGATTGCTCATAAAGTGGAACATTTTATGTGATTTTTTTTTTCAGCTTCTTATTAGGGTGAAATGCCTGTTGGAGTCATTTATCTGTTTTTTAACATGTGACCGCCTTTTCCTATCGATTTGTAGTTCTTTATCCATATTAGATAGATAGGAATCTTTTATTTGTTTCCTGTGTTGTAAAAATCTCCAATTTTGTGACTTGTTTTCATTCTGTTCAAGGCATCATTTTCTCAACAGAAGCTCTTTATTTTTAAAATAACCTTTTTATTTCGGAAAGATGTCAGATGCATTAAAAAAAGTTCCAGAAATACAGAGCTATAAAGGGCACAGAGCGTTCCTGTGTGTCCTCCACCCAGCTTCCCCTCACGGTAATACCTTACATATGGTCGCAAGGTACATCGTGCTCAGTCGCTCAGCTGTGTCTCACTCTTGGCGACCTCATGGACTGTAGCCCGCCAGGCTCCTCTGTCCATGGGGCTCTCCAGGCAAGAAGACTGCAGTGGGCTGCCGTGCCCTCCTCCAGGGGATCTTCCCCGCCCAGGGACTCAACCCAGGTCTCCTGCGGCTCCCGCACTGTGGGCAGATTCTTGACCACTGTGCCCCCTCGGAAGTCCTACAAGGTACATAGGTCAAAACTGAAACGGCAACATTGGCCCTTATTATTCACTTATTATTGACTAAATTTCAGGCATTATATTTCACTTGTTTTCCCACTAAAGTTCTCTTTCTGGTCCCGGATCCTGTGTTCCATTCAGTCAGCTTATCTCCTTGGTCTCCTCTCTGTGAGTTTCTTAGTCTTTCCTCACTTTTCATGATCTTGATAATCTTGAAAAGTGCTGATCAGGTATTTTGTTGACATTACCTAGATTTGGGTTAACCTAATGTTTTCTCATTATTCAGTTCAGTCCAGTTGCTCAGTTGTATCCAATTCTTGGCAACCCCATGGACTGCAGCATGCCAAGCTTCCCTGTCTTTCACTAAGTCCCAGAGCCTGCTCAAACTAATGTCCGTTGACTTAGTGATGCCATCCAAGCATCTCACCCTCTGTCGTTCCCTCTCCTTCTGTCTTCTCTGTTTCCCAGCATGGGGGTCTTTTCCATTGAGTCATCTCTTCCCATCGGGCCAAAGTGGTACTTCAGAGGCTTTCCTTTTTGATTGCTCATAAAGGGGATTTTAGCTTTTGGTTGGGAGTCATTTATCTGTTTTTTAACATGTGACCGCCTTTTCCTATCGATTTGTAGTTCTTTATCCATATTAGATAGATAGGAATCTTTTATTTGTTTCCTGTGTTGTAAAAATCTCCAATTTTGTGACTTGTTTTCATTCTGTTCAAGGCATCATTTTCTCAACAGAAGCTCTTTATTTTTAAAATAACCTTTTTATTTCGGAAAGATGTCAGATGCATTAAAAAAAGTTCCAGAAATACAGAGCTATAAAGGGCACAGAGCGTTCCTGTGTGTCCTCCACCCAGCTTCCCCTCACGGTAATACCTTACATATGGTCGCAAGGTACATCGTGCTCAGTCGCTCAGCTGTGTCTCACTCTTGGCGACCTCATGGACTGTAGCCCGCCAGGCTCCTCTGTCCATGGGGCTCTCCAGGCAAGAAGACTGCAGTGGGCTGCCGTGCCCTCCTCCAGGGGATCTTCCCCGCCCAGGGACTCAACCCAGGTCTCCTGCGGCTCCCGCACTGTGGGCAGATTCTTGACCACTGTGCCCCCTCGGAAGTCCTACAAGGTACATAGGTCAAAACTGAAACGGCAACATTGGCCCTTATTATTCACTTATTATTGACTAAATTTCAGGCATTATATTTCACTTGTTTTCCCACTAAAGTTCTCTTTCTGGTCCCGGATCCTGTGTTCCATTCAGTCAGCTTATCTCCTTGGTCTCCTCTCTGTGAGTTTCTTAGTCTTTCCTCACTTTTCATGATCTTGATAATCTTGAAAAGTGCTGATCAGGTATTTTGTTGACATTACCTAGATTTGGGTTAACCTAATGTTTTCTCATTATTCAGTTCAGTCCAGTTGCTCAGTTGTATCCAATTCTTGGCAACCCCATGGACTGCAGCATGCCAAGCTTCCCTGTCTTTCACTAAGTCCCAGAGCCTGCTCAAACTAATGTCCGTTGACTTAGTGATGCCATCCAAGCATCTCACCCTCTGTCGTTCCCTCTCCTTCTGTCTTCTCTGTTTCCCAGCATGAGGGTCTTTTCCAGTGAGTCATCTCTTCCCATCAGGTGGCCAAAGTACTGGAACTTCAGCTTCAGCGTCAGTCATTCCATTGAATATTCCGGGTTGATTTCCTTTAGGAGTGACTGGTTGGATCTCTCTGCAGTCCAAGGGACTCTCAAGAGTCTTCTCCTTATTAGACTGGGGTAATTGGCTTTGGGAGGAAGATTCCAGAGGTGGGGTTCCCTCCCTGTCACATCATACCAGAGGTCCTTGATGTTCACATGATAAACAGAGGATGTTAATTTTGATCACCTGGATAAGGTGTTGTCTGCCAACTTTATCTACTGACAAGTTATCATTTTCACGTTTCCTTGCTCCGTGGTTTGTAAGCAAATCACCAAGCCCAGCCCACACACACGAGAAGGGAATTCACCTCCTGAGCGGAAGTTTCTAGGAAGCTCTTAATTTTAAATTCCTTTTTCTTATTGCCATAAAATATACATCATGAAATTTACCATGTATATATTTTTTAAGTGTACAATTCAGTGGCATTTAGTATGTTCCCAGTGCTCTGCAACCACTTCTCTCTAGTCTAAACATGTCCAGCATCCAAAAGGAAACTCCATCTCCATCGGCAGTCAATCCTCGTTCCCTCCTCCCCCCATGCCCTGGCTACCACTCATCTGCTTTCTTTCTCTGTGGATTTAATTTTAAATTCTTCAACGTGATCAACATTTAGGTCTGCAGCAAGCACACAGTGTCTTTTTTTTTTTTTTGAGGCATAATCGATATGTGACATTATGTTTGTTTCAGGCGTACGACATAATGATTTGATCTTTGTGCACATTTTGAAATGTTCATCACAGGGAGTCTAGTTAGCATCCATCACTATACATCGCTACAGATTTTTTTCTTGTGATGAACCCACACTATGTCTGGTTTAAAGAATGCTTTCCTGCCCCAGCATCATACAGCTATTCTCAGAGAGTCTTCTATATTCTGCGTGCATGTGTGCTAAGTTACTTCAATTGTGTCCAACTCTTTGCGACCCCCTGGATGGTAGCCCACCAGGCTCCTCTGTTCATGGGATTCTCCAGGCAGGACTACTGGAGTGGGTTGCCATGCCCTTCTCCAGGGGATTCTTCCAAATCCAGGGACCAAACCCGCGTCTCTTGCATCTGCTACATTGGCAGGTGGGCTCTTTACCATGAGTGCCACCTGGGAAGCCCCTCTTACACATTCTAAGATGTGTCAGGCAGTCAGATCTTGATCTGCCTTGGAACTGACCTGGGAGTGTGCAGTAAGATAAGGTCCAGTTGCATAGTTTTTCCACATGAGTAATCAGTCGTCCTAACCCTCTTTAATGGAAGGATCACAAAGCAAGTTTTTGTACAAGTGTGGACTTGATGGTGGACACGGAGCAACCAGGATGTGCGCAGGGCTGGGGAGTCCGCCCCCCCGCCCCCGCGCCGGGGTCTGTCCTGGCTCTTTCTTGTATCCTAGGACCATCTCTTCCTGTTACAAAACTTCACCCCTGTCCTTGATGCCTGCTAACAATGCTCTTCTCTCATCTTCAGGAATTTCTGGATTATTCTTCACATTTACTCTCAACTTGTTGGGCCCTGTGAAGACATCCAGTTGGGACTTTGATTAGAACTGCATTGAATCTATAAACCCAGTAAAGGGAAGATCAGTATCTGTTCTCATCCTGACTCTTCCACAGTGTGACTAGACAGCGTGAGTCTTTCTGTGTATCTATCTTTCAGTAAAGCTAACAACTTCCTCCATAAATCTTCCATGTCTTTGTTTTTCAGATTTATTTCTAGGTGCTTTGTGTATGTGATGCCCTGAATACATGCTTTTAGCTTACTATTTTTTTCCTGTTAGTTGCAGCCGTTTAAAATGCAATCGGTTTCAGGGGCTTCCCCTGGTGGTCCAGTGGGTAAAGAGTCCTCCTTGCAGTGCAAGTGGCGCCGGTTTGATCCCTGGCCTGGGAAGATCCCACGTGCCGTGGAGCGGCTGGACCGATGTGTCCAATTACCAAGTTGGAGCTCTGGAGTGCACATGCCCAGAGTTGGTGCTCTGCAGTGACTGAGGCCACTGCAATGGGAGGCCCCCACAGGCCAAAGAACAAAGAAAATAGATAAATGAAAGATCAAGTGCCCCCTCCAAAAAATAGAATGCAATCGGCTCCAGCACTAAGGAAACTTTCTTGACCTTTTGTAAATCCACTGAATAGATTTGCAGGTTCTTTGAGATTTTCTTTGCACACAAAGATGTCATCTGTAAATAAAGACACTTTTACTTCCTTTCCAGTCCTTCGGCCTTTTGTTTCTTTTTCCTACCCTACCATACAGGTCAGGCTGTTCAGCATAATCTCAGACACCATGGTAACAACCACCCTTGCCTTGCTCTGCATTTGCAAGAAAACATTTTAACATTTACCGTTAAATATGATATCTGCTGTAGGTTTTTAACAGAAAATCAAGTGAAGGAAATCTACTTCTATTTACAGCGTGTTACGATGCTTTTCTTTTTTAAAAAAAAAAAAAAGAGATGTTTTTCTTTCTCATGAACAGGTGGTGGATTTTAGCAAATGCATTTCCTACATGCGTTGGGATAATTAGGCAACTATTCACCTTTAATCTGTTAGCGTGAATTATGTTCCTTCTATATGCTTGATACCCATTGATCTCTATTGTTCTCTCCTCTCTTACCCATACCTCCTCTCCCTCCCTCTGTCAAAGGCCCTGCTAAAGGGACCACTCCTGTAAAGGTCACTCAGGCATGCCTGACTCTTTGCAACCCTACAGACAAGCTGTGGGATTCTCCAGGCAGGAATGCTGGAGTGGGCCGCCATTCCTTCTCCAAGGGATCGTCCCAACCCAGGGATGGAACCCAGGTCTCCTGCATTGCAGGTAGATTCTTTACCGACCGAGCCACCAGCGAAGACCTCATGGATCCCTTGGACCCAACGCATTTTTACATCCCGATCAGCCATTTCGCTCTCACCGACCACCTGGCTCATTCCAAAGCCTCTCCACATACTGACGCCCTCTGGCTTTCTCCTGGCCTCTCTTCTCTGTGGTTCCCTCCTATCCTGATCTCCTCACTCTGCATCTACACTCACAGCTCCTGCGGACTCCCTTACACACTGTTTCCTATCTCTCTTTCCACCTCTCACAGCTTCTGACGTCTCGCTTTCTCTCTACCATCCTACGAAACCCGCAGATAAAAATGATTGCAGCAGCAGTGATGAGAGAGAGCACACAGACTGGTGAAACGTTGACACACGCATACACACACGCATGTGCGTGTGAAGAGGACATTCCCCTCACCCCCAGCTCCGCCAAGTGCACACACGCATCCCTCTCGGCCATCCGAGCTCCTGCCCACCCCCACAGTCTCTGATCTTATTAAAACTTTCCAATATCTAGCGCCAAGAGATGCTATGGAGACATTTGGGCTTTGGATAAGAAAATTCCTCCTCCACAGCATCTGCTGAGCTCAGCTTTTTAACGAGGAGTGAACAGAGCGGCTCTAGAGTCCCCACACAGGGCAACCCTGTCTGATCTTCAGAGAAGGTCCCCGTCCTTCCTGGGAACGTGTGATGTTCCTGACCCTGAGCCAAGCCCCGTGGAGGAGACAGATACGAATCGGATGTCAGTCAATTTGTTCCACAAACATTTGTTGGCACCATCTGGATGCTGAGAACTCTTCCTGTCAACAGGTTCTCACAAGTGACATGGTTCTTAGCACGAGAGTTGGAAACAAAAATAAGCAGGCCCAGAGGGAATCAAGGAAAACATGGAGGGTCCCCTGATAGAGAGGCATGCTGGAGGGGAAGGTAACTGCCTCCTGGGGAAGGCCACACAGGAGCTAAAGGAAGGAGATGGAGGCAGGTGTAGGGAGAGTTGGGGGAAGGGGATTGAAGATCGCGGGCAGAGCAGGTGCAAAGGCCCTGCGGTGGGACGAGCCCTGGTGTGTGGGAGGAATACCAAGGAGGTGGGTGTGACTGGAGCCAAGAGAGAAGGAGGAGATGAGCAGGGGTTATAAAGAGCCTGGAGGGGTGTAGGGAGGAGTCTGAAATACAGAGAGAGAAAGAGCCTGAGAGAGGGAACTGAGTGAGAAAGAGAGATGAGACCTCAGCCCTGGGGGCAGAACATAGGCCCAGCAGGACCTGAGGCTCCATGGGCATCTTGCCACCACCAAGGCTTCATCTTCACTCCCTGGCCTCACCCCAGACCTCTCTCTGATGCCCCAACTGCCCAGGTGTATGGGCATGATCGCATTGTGTTGAGCTCAGTGTTAACATGCACGAGGCACTCCATAAGGAAGAGTGAATGATACCTGTTAGAGGGAGGCGGGGAGGGAGAAGGTGGTGGGCAGGAGCGCCGTCCACGTGGGACCTCCTGGCCACGGGGAGGATTGTGGGTTTTCCTCGAAGGTCAATGGGGAGGGACATGACCTGATGGATCATTTTAAGAATCTCTCTGAAACTTAAAAAAAAGAATCTCTCTGAGCCTTCTCAGGGAAGCAGAGATGGTTAAGGCAAGAAGATGAGGCGGTAGGAGGTCAGGGCAGGATCCAGGCCGGAGACACCAGGGCCCCTACGAGCGCTGGGCAGGTGTGGGGTTCATTCTGAAGTCTGAGTCCACAGGACCAGCAGATGGACTGGACAGGTGGGGTAAAGGAAGGGAAGGAACGAGCACGAACCCAGGCTTTGGGACCTGGGCACCTGCCACGCGCGATGAAGAAGCTGATCTCAAGCTGCGAAGCTGGGACCCGTGTGTCAGACTGGCTGAATGTCGAATGTTTCCAAGACACGCAGTGAGAACACCCAGTACAGATGGATATGTGAGTCTGACGTTCAGGGGAGGGATGGCGCTGGTGAAACAACCGGGAGAGACATCACCATGAGATGGGATGTAGCCACTTGGGGCCAGAGTGCCAACCGAGGGTGAAGGGTGGCCCGGCTTCCAGGACCAGAATTAAGACAGCGGACTCAGTGGGCCACCCTCCACCTGTGTGTCTGTCCCTGACTCCCATGCCTGTT
The DNA here is from genome assembly GCA_022376925.1 of Tragulus kanchil. Lineage (NCBI taxonomy): Eukaryota > Metazoa > Chordata > Mammalia > Artiodactyla > Tragulidae > Tragulus > Tragulus kanchil. Next base: position 15,858,237 of record JAIOJX010000029.1, on the reverse strand, counting down.
ATCAGGGAAGCAAGCCAGGGTGTGGGGGCGAAATATGGAATTCAGGGCCCTCGGGGACGGTCTACGCTCTGGTCTTCTTCCCCGGACAGTTCTGTTATGAGTGGCTTGGCCCTGGGGACGGGGGCAGGGTGGGAATGGCAGCGTCCTGAGGCAGATGAAGCAGGACACGAGTTCCGAGTCCAAGATTCTCATAACTGAAGAGGACAAGAGTCCTCCTGTGGCTCCTGAAGGCCTCCTGGGTGTGTGTGGCCACTGCTGGCTGCCGGACATACCCGAGCTTCCTTCCTCCTCTGCAGCCTGAGACGGGCACCGCCCTGGGCTCACTTTACAGAAAGGAAGACTAAGCTCCTGAGAGCGCGGAGAGACGAGGCTGGGGGAGGAAGGGAGGGCGGACCGACGCTCAGAACAGGCTGTTTCTTCTGTTCGTGTCATCGTGCGCTCATTCAACAAACACAGCCTGGATCCACACCCACGTCCATGCCCACGTCCAGGACGGCGGATCCTGCCTGGAGTCTGGGAGGAGGACGTGGGGCCACGGAATCAAACCTCTGAGGTCAGTGCTGGGAGACGGCTAACGCGGGGGAAGGAGGCTCTGACTGTGAGCCTGGGAGAAGCACCCTGGAAGAGGGAAAGCCAGCGCTGGGGAACTGGAGGAAGGGGGTGCCTGGCAGAGAGGGTGGGAAGCGCAAATGCTTTTGAGGCTGGACCTTCTGATGGACGTAGCTGTGGCTCTCAGGGACAACACACACACACACACACACACACACACACACACACACACAATTGTTTCCTAGACAGCACATGGGACAAGGGCAGCTGCGTGCCTGCTCTGTGGCTTTAGTCGTGTCCGACTCTTTGCGACCCTATGGACGGGAGTCTGCCAGGCTCCTCAGGGCATGGGATTCTGACCCCTCGCCAGTTCCCAGCCCCGACCAGCATGGCTGTGAAAAAGTGAAAGGGAGAGTCGCTCAGTTGGGTCCGACACTTTGCGATCCATGGACGAGCCCCGGAATTCTCCAGGCGAGAATCCTGGAGTGAGTAGCCTTTCCCTTCTCCAGGGGACCTTCCTAGCCCAGGGATGAAGCCCGGGTGTCCCCTATGCCAGGCGGATCCTTTACTTGTCTGAGGGAAGTCTCGTAGGGGTACGGGACTAACTACAGGAAGTGAAGGGATTGGATTGCCCTCGGGAGGCTAATAATACAAGAGAGCCAGTTGATTGGGCAGGAGGATGAGGCGGTGAAGTGTGCAAAGACGTGGGACTAGTTCGCATAGGATGGCGAGGGGCCCGGGGCTCCACCCCTGCACTTTAAATCAAGAAAGGACAAGAGTCCTCCTGTGGCTCCTGAAGGCATCCTGGGTGTGTGTGGCCACTGCTGGCTGCCGGACATACCCGAGCTTCCTTCCTCCTCTGCAGCCTGAGACGGGCACCGCCCTGGGCTCACTTTACAGAAAGGAAGACTAAGCTCCTGAGAGCGCGGAGAGACGAGGCTGGGGGAGGAAGGGAGGGCGGACCGACGCTCAGAACAGGCTGTTTCTTCTGTTCGTGTCATCGTGCGCTCATTCAACAAACACAGCCTGGATCCACACCCACGTCCATGCCCACGTCCAGGACGGCGGATCCTGCCTGGAGTCTGGGAGGAGGACGTGGGGCCACGGAATCAAACCTCTGAGGTCAGTGCTGGGAGACGGCTAACGCGGGGGAAGGAGGCTCTGACTGTGAGCCTGGGAGAAGCACCCTGGAAGAGGGAAAGCCAGCGCTGGGGAACTGGAGGAAGGGGGTGCCTGGCAGAGAGGGTGGGAAGCGCAAATGCTTTTGAGGCTGGACCTTCTGATGGACGTAGCTGTGGCTCTCAGGGACAACACACACACACACACACACACACACACACACACACACACACAATTGTTTCCTAGACAGCACATGGGACAAGGGCAGCTGCGTGCCTGCTCTGTGGCTTTAGTCGTGTCCGACTCTTTGCGACCCTATGGACGGGAGTCTGCCAGGCTCCTCAGGGCATGGGATTCTGACCCCTCGCCAGTTCCCAGCCCCGACCAGCATGGCTGTGAAAAAGTGAAAGGGAGAGTCGCTCAGTTGGGTCCGACACTTTGCGATCCATGGACGAGCCCCGGAATTCTCCAGGCGAGAATCCTGGAGTGAGTAGCCTTTCCCTTCTCCAGGGGACCTTCCTAGCCCAGGGATGAAGCCCGGGTGTCCCCTATGCCAGGCGGATCCTTTACTTGTCTGAGGGAAGTCTCGTAGGGGTACGGGACTAACTACAGGAAGTGAAGGGATTGGATTGCCCTCGGGAGGCTAATAATACAAGAGAGCCAGTTGATTGGGCAGGAGGATGAGGCGGTGAAGTGTGCAAAGACGTGGGACTAGTTCGCATAGGATGGCGAGCGGGGCTCCGGCCTCAGAGGCGGGGCTCAACCTGAAGTCCCCATAGTGGCCAGCAGGGGGAAGCGCTGGGCCAATGGCTGATTCCTGAGGCTGGGCGTGTCACCTGGAGCGAGGGGAGTTAATTTATTTAGCAAGTGCCAGGTGCTGCGCAGAACTCTCCAAATGTTCGCTCTCTTAAGCCCCAAATTGATTTTATGCGCAGGGAAACAGAACACAAATGTTAAGTCACATACTCAACGACACGCAGCAAGGAAGAGGCCGAGCTGGAGTTCGAACCTGGGGACTTCAGCTGGAGCCCTTAACACCTACATTCCCAAGTCCTCCAAAACGATAGGGTTTGTTGTTGTTTAAATCAAGATGCTCCCTCTCAGCAGTTATTGAGCTCTTCTTGTTTACCTTTCTTATGCTCCACCTCCCCAGGTGCGTACAACTATTTCCATTTTACAAATAAGGAAAACCGAGGCATAAAGGAGTAACTCGGGGGTCCTAAATCCTAAAGGAAATCAATCCTGAATATTCACTGGAAAGATGGATGCTGAAACTGAAGCTCCAATACTTTGGCCACCTGACTGGAAGAGTGGACTCACTGGAAAAGACCCTGATGCTGGGAAAGACTGAGGGCAGGAGGAGAAGGGGGCAACAGAGGATGAGATGGTTGGATGGCATCACTGCCTCGATGGGCATGAATCTGAGCAAACTCCAGGACACAGTGAAGGACAGGGAAGGCTGGCATGCTGCAGCCCACGGGGTCGCAAAGATTTAGCAACGGAACAACAGGGAGATGAGATGCCTCTATGTCCAAAGTGAAAAGCTCAAGACTTTATGAGGTCATCCACCAATGGGCCTTTGTCCAGCTCAGGGGCGAGGCTAGCAGGAACACAAAACCTCTGCCTTCTCCAGCCTCCAGGCTCCTGCCGCCCCCACTGGCCCAGCCAAGCCCTCGACATGCCCCAACCAGAGCTGCACCCCATTCACCTCACCCCTCCGAGACCTGCCTCCCCACCCCAGACTGGCCGGAGACTCCATGGACTCCCGTCCAGCTAAGCTGAGAACACGCCAAAGGGGCTTGAGTGAGGTCATCTTTGACAGGTGAGAAACCGATCAGAAATGTCAAAGCCATTTGCCCAAACTACAGGCAGTAGGAGGGACAGCTGGACACGAAGCCACGCCTCTAGGCCTACCATTAAGGCGCTGTCCCTTGGTGCTCAGAGCTCCCAAGAACGCCCGAGTCCTTTGAAATTGTTCGGGACCCAGATGCATCCACACTTGGGCTCTAGAATGCAAAAGGAGAACTGTCCAAGTGTCCAAGTGTGCCGATGTTTTATTGTGTTTAAGAACCGGATGTCAACTTTATCGTGGTTAAAATCGATGCCTCTGGAAACAGACTTGGCTTTGGACTACTCTCCCTGAGAAGACCCCAGGCAGATCGCCGTCAGCTGTCTACTCCGGAAAGCTTCCGTGGCCAATAGACTTCCAAAGTAAAAGCATAAAAGACAAGAATAATGAACCAGATGCGCACTTAGCGCGTGAAGCGTCTGCTTCTGGTTAGATGTTTCAACTCCTTAAATCCCAACGGCGCCCTCTATTGGGTACGGCTGTTTGGATACAGGTTCAAGCGATGGGGAAACTGAGGCACCGGGAGGTCAAAGAGCTGAGGAGGGACGCAGCTGGGATTCGAACCTCACCAGACCCGCCATGGGGTCTGCACCCTCGACCCCTGTGTTGTCTTCAACCTTGTGTTTCACGGCGGCGTCCTCAGTCCGACGAGAGATGCCGATACCATGGTGGCCGTTTGATTTGGATCGGGTAAGAAGCTTGGGGGTCCAGTTCTGGACGAGGGTGGGAAACAAGGGCAGGCCTCCTCTACGGCCCTTCCAATCCCCCTTCTCCCGGGACTGCAAAGCCACCAAGGCTGATCGCCTCTCACCCGGGACCGGGATGCCGGACAGGATGCAGCTCCGCCCTGACCATGCCCCGGCGACCGGCGCTGATTGGACCTGGGCGCCGTAGAGCCGTCCTTCACGCAACAGCTGACAGCCAATTAGAGGACGTGCCTCAGAAAGCTCTGCCCACAAGGCTCTTCCTGCGCGATGATTGGCTCTCAGTCTTTCGCTGCTGCTTCTGGCTCCAGACTGGGCCTCGCTAGATGCCCTTCATTCCTCCGACACACCTCTTCGGCCCTGTTCCCATTGTCAGACACACCCCCTTCCTCTCTCTCTCTCTTCTGTATGTGGGCTGCTTTCTCTCCCTTTCTCAGCTGAAATGTTATGCGTGAGGCTGGCTGGAGACCACCCCTTGGACCTTCAGCATCTTGTGTGCTTATACCATTTTCTTGTTTGTTTCCCATCCAGGCAGCAAGTTCTTTAGAAACTAGGGCCGGGTCTCAGGAAACACTTGTCTCTCCGTTGCCAAGCATACAGGAGGTGCTCAAAACATACATGTTGGATTTACCTGGTGGTCTAGTGGTTAAGAATCCACCTGTCAATTCAGAGATCACAGGTTTGATCCCCGGTATGGAAAGATTCCACATGCCATGGGGAAACTAAGCCCAATGCCCCACAAATGACTGAAGCCAGAGGGGTTCGAGCCTGTGTGTGGCTATTACCGAAGCTCTAGAACCCGTGCTCTGCCACAAGAGAAGCCACCGCAATGACAAGCTGGCACACCACGACTAAAGAGTAGCCCCCATTTTCCCAACTAGAGAAAAGCCGAGGCAGCAACAAAGACTCTGTGCAAACATAAGTAAATAAATTTTAAAAAGAAATAAACATTGACTGGAATAATGAATGACTTAATCCAGCAAAGATTGGAGAGCTCTCTACCCTCATGAAACAGAACGGACCCTGTAGGGCCTTCTCAGTGACAGACCTCAGTGTTTCCCACTTCTTTTTAACACCAAAACATTTTTATTGGGGCATAGCCCACTAACACTTTTGTGATAGTTTCAGGTGAACAGTGAATGGGCTCGCCATACATATACATGTAACTATTCTCCTCAAATCCCTCTCCCATCCTGGCTGGTACAAAATTAAAAACTATAAAATAGAGTTTTGTTGGTTATCCGTTTCAAACATGGCAGTGTGTTTACTAAATTTCCATGCGTGATTGGACCTGGGCGCCGTAGAGCCGTCCTTCACGCAACAGCTGACAGCCAATTAGAGGACGTGCCTCAGAAAGCTCTGCCCACAAGGCTCTTCCTGCGCGATGATTGGCTCTCAGTCTTTCGCTGCTGCTTCTGGCTCCAGACTGGGCCTCGCTAGATGCCCTTCATTCCTCCGACACACCTCTTCGGCCCTGTTCCCATTGTCAGACACACCCCCTTCCTCTCTCTCTCTCTTCTGTATGTGGGCTGCTTTCTCTCCCTTTCTCAGCTGAAATGTTATGCGTGAGGCTGGCTGGAGACCACCCCTTGGACCTTCAGCATCTTGTGTGCTTATACCATTTTCTTGTTTGTTTCCCATCCAGGCAGCAAGTTCTTTAGAAACTAGGGCCGGGTCTCAGGAAACACTTGTCTCTCCGTTGCCAAGCATACAGGAGGTGCTCAAAACATACATGTTGGATTTACCTGGTGGTCTAGTGGTTAAGAATCCACCTGTCAATTCAGAGATCACAGGTTTGATCCCCGGTATGGAAAGATTCCACATGCCATGGGGAAACTAAGCCCAATGCCCCACAAATGACTGAAGCCAGAGGGGTTCGAGCCTGTGTGTGGCTATTACCGAAGCTCTAGAACCCGTGCTCTGCCACAAGAGAAGCCACCGCAATGACAAGCTGGCACACCACGACTAAAGAGTAGCCCCCATTTTCCCAACTAGAGAAAAGCCGCAGGCAGCAACAAAGACTCTGTGCAAACATAAGTAAATAAATTTTAAAAAGAAATAAACATTGACTGGAATAATGAATGACTTAATCCAGCAAAGATTGGAGAGCTCTCTACCCTCATGAAACAGAACGGACCCTGTAGGGCCTTCTCAGTGACAGACCTCAGTGTTTCCCACTTCTTTTTTTTAACACCAAAAACATTTTTATTGGGGCATAGCCCACTAACACTTTTGTGATAGTTTCAGGTGAACAGTGAATGGGCTCGGCCATACATATACATGTAACTATTCTCCCTCAAATCCCTCTCCCATCCTGGCTGGTACATAACATTAAGCAAAGTTCCATGTGCTATAAAATAGAGTTTTGTTGGTTATCCGTTTCAAACATGGCAGTGTGTATTTTACTTTCCTAAAGTTCCCAACCATCCCCTCCCACCTGAAACCATGAGTTTGTGCTCATTTGTATTATTTTTTTTTTAGGATCCAGGTAAAAGGGATGTCATATGATATTTATCCTTCTCTGTCTGACTTATTTCACTCAGTGTGACACTATTGGGTCCGTCCATATTGCTGCAAATGGCTTTATTTCATTCCTTTTAATATTCGAGTAATATTCCATTATATGTGTGTGTGTGTGTGTGTATACCACATCTTCTTTATTCATTCCTCTGTCGATGGACATTTAGGTTGTTTCCATGTCTTGGCCATTGTAAACAGTGCTGCAATGAACACTGGGGAGCATGTATCTCTTCGGGCCCTGTTTTTCTCTGGATATATGCCCAGGAGTGGGGTTGCAGGGTCAAATGGTAGCTCTATGTTTAGTTTTTTAAGGAGCCTCCACACAGTTCTCCATAGTGGCTGAACCAGTTTACATTCCCACCAACAGTGCAGGAGGGGTCCCTTCTCTCTGCACCCTCTCCAGCATTTGTTGTTTGTGGAATCTGTGATGCTAGCCCTCGTGACTGGTGTGAGGTGGTATCTCACTGTAGTTTTAATTTGCATTTCTCTAATAATTAGTGATTTTTAACATCTTTTCATGTGCCTGTTGGCCATCTGCATGTCCTCTTAGGAGAAATGTCTATGCAGGTCTTCTGCCCACTTTTTGAGTGGGTTGTTTCTGTTGGTGCTACTGAGTGCCATAAACTATTTGTAAATTTCGGAGACTAATCCCTTATCAGTCACATCATTTGCAAGTAGTTTCTCCCAGTCTGTAAGTTGTCTTTTTGTTTTATTGTTTCCTTTGCTGTGCAAAAGCTTTTGAGTTTAAGTAGGTCCCATTTGCTTGTTTTGCCTTTATTTCCATTATTCTGGGAGATGGATTTAAAAAGATCTTGTTGTGGTTTATGTCAGAGAGTGTTCTGCCTGTGTTTTCCCACAGAGTTTTATTGTGTCCAGTCTGACATTTAGGTCTCTAATCCATTTTGAGCTTTTTGATGGTTAAAAGCCAAAGTTCCATGTGCTATAAAATAGAGTTTTGTTGGTTATCCGTTTCAAACATGGCAGTGTGTATTTTACTTTCCTAAAGTTCCCAACCATCCCTCCCACCTGAAACCATGAGTTTGTGCTCATTTGTATTATTTTTTTTTTAGGATCCAGGTAAAAGGGATGTCATATGATATTTATCCTTCTCTGTCTGACTTATTTCACTCAGTGTGACACTATTGGGTCCGTCCATATTGCTGCAAATGGCTTTATTTCATTCCTTTTAATATTCGAGTAATATTCCATTATATGTGTGTGTGTGTGTGTGTATACCACATCTTCTTTATTCATTCCTCTGTCGATGGACATTTAGGTTGTTTCCATGTCTTGGCCATTGTAAACAGTGCTGCAATGAACACTGGGGAGCATGTATCTCTTCGGGCCCTGTTTTTCTCTGGATAGATGCCCAGGAATGGGGTTGCAGGTCCTATGGCAGCTCTGTGTTTAGTGTTTTAAGGAGCCTCCACACAGTTCTCCATAATGGCCGCACCAATTTACATTCCCACCAACAGTGCAGGAGGGTCCCTTCTCTCCACACCCTCTCCAGCATTTGTTGTTTGTGGAATCTTTGATGATAGCCATCCTGACTGGTGTGAGGTGGTATCTCATTGCAGTTTTAATTTGCATTTCTCCAATAACTAGAGATTTTGAACATCTTTTCATGTGCCTGTTGACCATCTGCATGTCCTCTTAGGAGAAATGTCTATGCAGGTCTTCTGCCCACTTTTTGAGTGGGTTGTTTCTGTTGGTGCTACTGAGTGCCATAAACTATTTGTAAATTTCGGAGACTAATCCCTTATCAGTCACATCATTTGCAAGTAGTTTCTCCCAGTCTGTAAGTTGTCTTTTTGTTTTATTGTTTCCTTTGCTGTGCAAAAGCTTTTGAGTTTAAGTAGGTCCCATTTGCTTGTTTTTGCCTTTATTTCCATTATTCTGGGAGATGGATTTAAAAAGATCTTGTTGTGGTTTATGTCAGAGAGTGTTCTGCCTGTGTTTTCCCCACAGAGTTTTATTGTGTCCAGTCTGACATTTAGGTCTCTAATCCATTTTGAGCTTCTTTTTGTGTATGGAGTTCAGAAATGATCTCATTTCATTCTTTTACCAGTGACTATCCAGTGTTCCCAGCGCCATCTGCTCCAACATTGTATAGTCTCGCCTCTATGGATGTGAGGGCGATCCGGCTGCGACATCTGTCACCCCGTGGATCGCCAGGGGTTGATCTGGCTGATCTGGCTGGCTCCGCGGGTGTCCCCTTCCTCCCTCACGGCTCCACGGTGCGTCCCTCAGGAAGCTGCGCGCTTCTTGCTTGTAGAAATAGCTGTAGTCTCTCAGGCCTTCCCCAAGAGCAGACTCAAGCAGTTAACGATTGGAGAAGTGGAAAAGCAGGGACAAAAAAGAAGCAGTCAAGCAGGAAACCACTTAAAGAATAGGTCAGCCATAGAAAGAGTCACAAACCCCGTAGTTTCTCCTTGAGGGGTGAGGATAGCCTTCCGCCATATACGCTTAACAAAACAGGACCCCCACCGGATGAAAACTGATGACCACAAACATATAGGTCCTAAACTGGTTGGAGGCAGATGTCTGATATTGTTGAAGCATCACTCTGTTACTTCACAACCCATCAATCAGAAAAATGTCCACAGTGTGGTCACACATCCCTGTGACCCTCACGCCAGCGGTTTTTAAAACCCTGGAAGCCATGAGGGGGTTGGGATCTTTTGTGCATTAGCTACCGGTTCTCTTGCTCGCTCAGTCGCTCAGTCGTGGCCGATTTTGCGACCCCATGGACTGTAGCCGCCAGGCTCCTCTGTCCGTGGTTTTCCAGGCAAGAACACTGGAGTAGACGGCCGTTTCCTCCTCCTTGCTTGACGCCGTGCAAATGAATGCTGTACTTTCTTCATGACAACCCGGCGTCTGTTGGCTGGCTTTGCAGTGCTTTGGGAGAGAGGACCTGAGTTTTGTTTGGCAACACTTTGGGGAGCATGGCCCTAGAAGCTCCGGAGATCAGGCCCCAGATTCATCCGCCGCCAGTCTCACCGGTGACTCGTGGTTCTCCTTCACGGTCCTCGGCAGTTCCCAGGGATCCAAGCCATCCCAGCCTGTCACCTCCCCTCGACGCATCCTCCACCTAGGACCCTCACTGACCTAGGGTTGGGAGTGGCCCAAGGGGGAGGAGAGGGGCATTCATGACCTAAGCCTCTGTTGGTGTCCAGAATGGGCAGTCTTGTCCTGTCCACCATGAGGGTGGTGCTTGGCAGGATCCTGAGCTCTTAAGAGGAGAAGGGAGGGAATCGCCCTTTCTGGGGGCATCCTTGCACTCACTGAGGTATCTGGGGGGAGCAGCTGAGAGACTTCCCACACAGAGAGGTCCTGGATTATAAACCAAGGACAGTTTTCCTCCTCCGTTCCTGCCACTTCCAGTCTTGGGTCATGTGGCATCTGTGTGATCCTGGGCACCTGACTTAGTCTCTCCGTCCTCTGTTTCCCTACCTGTGAAATGGGATGGGTTGTTCCATGTTAATCTATTTATTATTATTATTATTACTTTTTACTTTTACAGAGTTTTGTTGTTTACAGATATGCATGTTAATCTTATAAAATGCTTGGAACCAGCTGATGGTCCCTTTAAAAAATACATTTATTTATTTGGCTATGCCAGGTTTTCGTTGCAGCATGCAAACTCCTCATTGCACCGTGTGGGAATCTAGTTCTCTGACCAGGAATCAAACCCAGGCTCCCTGCACTGGGAGAGTGGAGTCTTGACCACTGGGCCACCAGGGGAGTCCCTTATGGTCCTTTTAAGTGTTCATTTTCTATGTCCCCTTTGCTCCCACACCCTCCATGGCTCCATGGTCCTCACAGTAAAATCCACACTGTCTCCTGTGACGCTGTGCGGCCCAAACCCCACCAACTTCCTGGCTCCAGCTCCTTGCATCTCCTGGTCACAGCACCCAGCCCCTCTGGGGTCTTCTTTTGTCTTCAAACATCAGCCAGCTTGTTCTGGCCTCAGGACCTTTGCACATGCTGTTCTCTCCCACGTGAGATGCTCTACATGTATTTTTCTTCTTGTTGTCCCATACTTATGCCCAGTACTCCTGACTCAAGAGCTACTTCCTCTGGAAAGTCCTCCTATATCCTTTCAGGTCAGGCTGAGACAATCCTTTTCCATTCACGGATCCCTGTTTCTCTCAAATGCATGGACCTCCACCCACAGGCAACAAATGGAGGTCCTTCTATGACCACAACACCAGGCTCCTGTTTTCCCTCCCATATTCCTCACCTCAGGGGAACTGAGGCTCCACTGCTGGGAGGTGGCCTGGAACAGATCTCTTTGAGGTGGAATCATGTTGTCTTGGAGCTTCTCTGATGGCTCAGCACTAAAGAATCCCCGGTTACAGTTTCGCCCTTGGGGCATCCTTCACTGAGGTATCTGGGGAGCAGCTGAGAGACTTCCCACACAGAGAGGTCCTGGATTATAAACCAAGGACAGTTTTCCTCCTCCGTTCCTGCCACTTCCAGTCTTGGGTCATGTGGCATCTGTGTGATCCTGGGCACCTGACTTAGTCTCTCCGTCCTCTGTTTCCCTACCTGTGAAATGGGATGGGTTGTTCCATGTTAATCTATTTATTATTATTATTATTACTTTTTACTTTTACAGAGTTTTGTTGTTTACAGATATGCATGTTAATCTTATAAAATGCTTGGAACCAGCTGATGGTCCCTTTAAAAAATACATTTATTTATTTGGCTATGCCAGGTTTTCGTTGCAGCATGCAAACTCCTCATTGCACCGTGTGGGAATCTAGTTCTCTGACCAGGAATCAAACCCAGGCTCCCTGCACTGGGAGAGTGGAGTCTTGACCACTGGGCCACCAGGGGAGTCCCTTATGGTCCTTTTAAGTGTTCATTTTCTATGTCCCCTTTGCTCCCACACCCTCCATGGCTCCATGGTCCTCACAGTAAAATCCACACTGTCTCCTGTGACGCTGTGCGGCCCAAACCCCACCAACTTCCTGGCTCCAGCTCCTTGCATCTCCTGGTCACAGCACCCAGCCCCTCTGGGGTCTTCTTTTGTCTTCAAACATCAGCCAGCTTGTTCTGGCCTCAGGACCTTTGCACATGCTGTTCTCTCCCACGTGAGATGCTCTACATGTATTTTTCTTCTTGTTGTCCCATACTTATGCCCAGTACTCCTGACTCAAGAGCTACTTCCTCTGGAAAGTCCTCCTATATCCTTTCAGGTCAGGCTGAGACAATCCTTTTCCATTCACGGATCCCTGTTTCTCTCAAATGCATGGACCTCCACCCACAGGCAACAAATGGAGGTCCTTCTATGACCACAACACCAGGCTCCTGTTTTCCCTCCCATATTCCTCACCTCAGGGGAACTGAGGCTCCACTGCTGGGAGGTGGCCTGGAACAGATCTCTTTGAGGTGGAATCATGTTGTCTTGGAGCTTCTCTGATGGCTCAGCACTAAAGAATCCGCCTGCAGGGCTTCCCTAGTGGTCCAGTGGGTGAGGACACCGCCTTGCAGTGCAAGGGGTGCCAGTTCAATCCCTGGCCAGGGAAGATCCCACGTGCCGCAGAGTGGCTGGACCGGTGTGTCCAATTAAGAGCCAGCACTCTGGAGCGCACGCACCCAGAGCTGGTGCTCTGCAACGAGAGAGGCCACTGTGATGGGAGGCCCACACATGCCAAAAGATAAAGATGGATGGAAATAAATAAATGAAAGACCAATAAAAAGGGGCCAAAATTAAAAAGAAAAGAATCCACCTGCAGTACAGGAGACCCAGGAGATGCTGGTTCAAACCCTGGGACGGGAAGATCCCCTGGAGGAAGATACAGCAATCCACTCCAGGATTCTCGCCTGAAAAATTCCATGGACGGAGGAGCCTGGTGAGGTACAGTCCAAAGGGTCACAGAGAGTCAGACACAACTTGATGACTCAGTACACAAACACACACACAGACACACACACACACACGACGTTGTCTTGTCTCATTTAACCCAGGCAATACACTTAAAAACAAAAACATTTAGCATCAACTCTCTGCTCTGAGAAAGTGAGCTTGGAGGCACAGTCTCCTCCCAGGAGACCCCTGCTGGTCCCCTGAAGAACTTCAATCTTCCTGCACCTGGGGCGCTACTAGCCCTTCCCTCCCCTTCCAGCCCAGCCACCGTGACCCTTTGAGGAACCTGCGTCTGGTTCTGTCTCCTCGGGACCAGGCTGAGGTGGAGCTGGCACAGAGGGCTTGTATTTTTCTTCTTGTTGTCCCATACTTATGCCCAGTACTCCTGACTCAAGAGCTACTTCCTCTGGAAAGTCCTCCTATATCCTTTCAGGTCAGGCTGAGACAATCCTTTTCCATTCACGGATCCCTGTTTCTCTCAAATGCATGGACCTCCACCCACAGGCAACAAATGGAGGTCCTTCTATGACCACAACACCAGGCTCCTGTTTTCCCTCCCATATTCCTCACCTCAGGGGAACTGAGGCTCCACTGCTGGGAGGTGGCCTGGAACAGATCTCTTTGAGGTGGAATCATGTTGTCTTGGAGCTTCTCTGATGGCTCAGCACTAAAGAATCCGCCTGCAGGGCTTCCCTAGTGGTCCAGTGGGTGAGGACACCGCCTTGCAGTGCAAGGGGTGCCAGTTCAATCCCTGGCCAGGGAAGATCCCACGTGCCGCAGAGTGGCTGGACCGGTGTGTCCAATTAAGAGCCAGCACTCTGAAGCGCATGTGCCCAGAGCTGGTGCTCTGAAAGGAGAGAGGCCACTGCAATGGGAGGCCCACACATGCCAAAAGATAAAGATGGATGGAAATAAATAAATGAAAGACCAATAAAAAGGGGCCAAAATTAAAAAGAAAAGAATCCACCTGCAGTACAGGAGACCCAGGAGATGCTGGTTCAAACCCTGGGACGGGAAGATCCCCTGGAGGAAGATACAGCAATCCACTCCAGGATTCTCGCCTGAAAAATTCCATGGACGGAGGAGCCTGGTGAGGTACAGTCCAAAGGGTCACAGAGAGTCAGACACAACTTGATGACTCAGTACACAAACACACACACAGACACACACACACACACGACGTTGTCTTGTCTCATTTAACCCAGGCAATACACTTAAAAACAAAAACATTTAGCATCAACTCTCTGCTCTGAGAAAGTGAGCTTGGAGGCACAGTCTCCTCCCAGGAGACCCCTGCTGGTCCCCTGAAGAACTTCAATCTTCCTGCACCTGGGGCGCTACTAGCCCTTCCCTCCCCTTCCAGCCCAGCCACCCGTGACCCTTTGAGGAACCTGCGTCTGGTTCTGTCTCTCCTCGGGACCAGGCTGAGGTGGAGCTGGCACAGAGGGCTTGACTGGAGGTGTATGTTGAATTGCGGAGTGCATCATCTGCTTGAGGAACACATGGACATTCTTTAATTTTTTTTTTTTTTCTTTGCAAGCATAGGGAAGCTTAAGCATTTTTTTCTCCTTAAGATTTATTTATTTATTTATTTTGGGCGGGGGTCGGGTTGGGGAGGGAGGGGCGTGGGCGGGCCACTTCTATTGGTCTTTCATTTCTCTATTTTCATCCGTCTTTTTTTCTCTGGCCCGTGTGGGCCTCCCATCGCGGTGGCCTCTGTTGTCGCAGAGCACCGGCTCTGGGCGCATGCGCTCCAGAGCTCCGACTCTGTAGTTGGACACATCGGTCCAGCCGCTCCGCGGCACGTGGGATCTTCCCAGGCCAGGGATCGAACCGGCGCCCCTTGTACTGCAAGGCGGTGTCCTTACCCACTGGACCACCAGGGGAAGCCCCATGGACATTCTTCAAAAGCCCAGCTTCAGGGTCTCTTTCCTCAGGACGCCTGCCCTGTCTCCCCACACAGACTCTTCACTGTCCTACACGTCACTACCCATCCCATTTTACAAATGGGGAAACTGAGGACTGCAGAGGGTAAGTGCAGCTCCAGGTGCAGCCTCTAGCCCAACGCTGGCTCCACAGCGAGGGGGACTCTGTGCCCAATTCTTCTTCCTGCAGGCTCGGGTCTCCTTGGGGACCAGAACTGAGACCCCTTGGAGGCACAGGAAATTTCTCAGGAAGTGTTTAATGAATGAATGGATGGATGGATGGATGGATGGATGCCCCTTGAGGGCCTGCAGTCACGCACCCTGGGTTCACCTCCCAGCTGGGGTGCCAGATACTCGGTGTCCTTTCTCATTTATTAAATATGTTTACTACAAGCTTGTGGCCAAGTTGTTGCAAGAATGAAATGATCTGATAGAAAAGCTTATGTTGAAAAAAAAAAGAAAAGCTCACGGCCCTCAGGCTCCCTCCTGTCCCTGATGGAGAGAGATTCACACCGAGGACCCGTAACTTGGTTCCCTTAGCAGCACCCGGAGCCGCAGCGGTGTCAACACAGGGACTGAATGAATGCTGCAGGGCAGGGCTGGTGAGGGGGGGAGGGGGAAAGGCCGATGGTAAAAAGGCTGTCACAAGAATGTATGAAAGCATGCCATTTGCAGCAACATAGATAGAACTGGAGACTACCATACTCCCTGGAGAAGGGCGGAAAGAGAAAGACAAATACCCTGTGGGCCAGGTTAGATGTGGAATCTAAACTATGACACAAATGAGCTTATCTACGAAACAGAAAGACTCACAGACACAGAGACAGACCTGTGGCTGCCAAGTGGGAGCAGGGGTGGAGGAGGGATGGCTTGGGAGTTCGGGGATTAGCTGATGTAAGCTATTATATATAGACTGAATAAACGAGATCCTACTGCATAGCACAGGGAATAATATTCAATATCCTGTGATAATCCTTAATGGAAAAGAATATGAAAAAGGATACATATATGTGTGTGTGTGTATAACTGAATCATTTTGCTGCACATCAGAAACTAACACCATATTGTAACTAAACTATACTTCAAAAAAATAAAATAAATTATAAATAAAACAAAAATGGCTGAAACCTAAGCGTTGGTGAGACATGGGGAACATTTCCTCCCTCACAGCCTACTTGAGAAAACAGTCTGGCCATGTCTAGCCCCAGGACTCCACCATTCCACCCCGAGGCATTTACTAGGGGAGAAAAGAATACAATCACCAAGAGACGTGTACACAAAGGCTCAAAACAGCTTTATCCACAGTCGCTTCGAACTGGAAACAACCCAAACGTTCCCCAATGGGGAAAATGGACAAATTGTGAAAAATCAGTACCCAGTGCTTACAAAAAGAAAGAAGAAACATCCAAGTGTGTGCAAGGACGTGGAGCTCCTGGAACCCTTGGACATTGCCAGAGGGGATGTAAAATTTAACAGCCGCTGTGGAAATCAGCCTCTAAGATCTTCAAAAGCTACATATAGACTGATTATGGCAGGTGGATTCTTTACCATCTGAGTCACCGGGGAAGCCCAAGAATCCTAGAGCAGGTAGCCTATCTCTTCTCCAGGGGACCCCGACCCAGGGATTGAACCACGCTCTCCTGCATTGCATGTGGATTCTTTACCAACTGAGCTACAAGGGAAGCTCATAGACTTACCGTATGACCAGCAATTCCATTCCTAGGTATAGACCCAAGAGAATTGGAAGTGATGCTCAAGAAAAACTTGCCCATAAATCTTCACAGCACTGCCGTTCACCGCAGCAGATGGTCTCACATGAAGCAGCGTGCGTGCACCTTGAAAACATTACGCTGAGTGAAGAAAGCCAGAGAGATGGTTTCTTATTGTAGGAAATGTTCAGAAGAGGACAGTCCACAGGGACAGAAAGCATATTCGTGGTTGCCAGTGGTTGGGAGGAAGGAGGCTGGGAATGACTGCATAATGGGGATGGGATCTTCTGGAGCTACACGCTAGTGAGGGTCATGCTACATACTGAGGGTCATGTCCTACATACCTCGAATACCTAAATATCTCAGCCTCATCTGGCCTCCAACCATCTCTCCTATCCTGATCGGGGGAGACAGAACCAGACACAGACCCGCCCATCCTCATTTACTGCTGAGAGCAAGAACAGAAGAAATCACAGGCGGCCAGGAATCAGGGAAGGGCGCCAAGGGGGAGGGACTAGGATAGAGGAAGGATGCCAGGGCCAAAGAGAGAGAGGAAGTGTGAGCACTCAGACGTTAGACACTAGACAGCACGTGGCCAGCGACCGTTACACACTGACCAGGGAGGAAGTTGGACTGAAGAGATAATGAAGGGCAGAGCGAGGTTAATCCTTCTCAGCAGATCTCTTCCTTTGTCTTGACTGGTTTTGTGTACCTCCAAAGATGGGCCAATGTTTTGGCCACCTGACGCGAAGAGCTAAATCACTGGAAAAGACCCTGTTGCTGGGAAAGATGGAAAGCAGGAGGAGACGGGGATGAGATCATTGGATGACATCACCAACTCCATGGACACGAGTTTGAGCAAATGCTGGGAGATGGGGAAGGACGGGGAACACTGGCGTCCACGGGGTACCAAAGAGTTGGATGTGACTGAGCAACTGGACAACAACAAAAGCTGTGGATCTCCCACGTGAGGGAGACAACCCAGCCCTCCCCGGGCATGATCACCTGTCAGAAAGTCTGATGCAACATGACGTTTCAGGCAGTGGCCAGCCCAGGCTGCAAGGCTGAACGCCATTGTCTGGGGAAGGAGGGACGCCTATGTGAGCCAGGCAGATGGTCCCTGTCGCAGGCTGGATCTGGAACCAGACCCACCTGGGTTTGAATCGCTGCTCTATCTCTTATGGGCCTGGTGACTTCATCTCTCCAAATCTATTTCCTCTTCATGTTTCTGAAATGACCTTGCGGACAGCCTACTTCATAGGTGCCGGCTTCATAGATTCATGCGTGTATTCAGTGAGCTAAGGGAGCCAAATGCCTGGCACACCCTAGGTGCAGAAAAAGCGTGGTGCCCTGCGCTAGACCCAGAGTGCTCTGGAATGTGTCTCAAATTCACACGTACTTTCCTAATCTCTAAATTTTGCACATGATCTAACGTATGCCTCACACGTCCTTATCAACCATCACGCACACCTGGCAAACTCCTACACATCCCTCAAAACCCTCAAGGATACTCTTCTTTTCTCTGTTTCAGCCTGAGGAACTGGGACCATCTGGGACCTGGTTCTGATTGGACCCACTGAGACCTGATGTGAGTTTCTGGAGGGCAGAGATTCGATCAACAAATAGTAGGCACGCAGTCAGAACTTGTTGAATAAATGAGTCAGAGAATGAGCGAATGAATGCATCGGTGGTCACTGGGGAGGGGCGCCTAAAGAGGAGCCTCAAGACTCCGCCAGCCCTTACGTCGGTACCCAGCATCTTCCAGGACCTCCTAGGGCACGTGGGGCCGACGGCGGGCGAGGAGGGGCTTCCGGAGGGTCTTCAGCCCTTCCGGTCCGGCCCTTTAAGGGCGGGGCCAGCGGGCGGGCGCTCGGAGCGTCAGGGCGGCGCGAAGATGGCGGCGGCGGTCGCAGGGTCCCGGCGGCCGAGGCCCCAGCTCGCTGCTGCTGTCGTGGGCGGCGAGTGCGGGTGCGGGTCGGCCAATAGCATTGGATGACTTGGACAAAAACAAAAGCACTGGCGTCCACGGGGTACCAAAGAGTTGGATGTGACTGAGCAACTGGACAACAACAAAAGCTGTGGATCTCCCACGTGAGGGAGACAACCCAGCCCTCCCCGGGCATGATCACCTGTCAGAAAGTCTGATGCAACATGACGTTTCAGGCAGTGGCCAGCCCAGGCTGCAAGGCTGAACGCCATTGTCTGGGGAAGGAGGGACGCCTATGTGAGCCAGGCAGATGGTCCCTGTCGCAGGCTGGATCTGGAACCAGACCCACCTGGGTTTGAATCGCTGCTCTATCTCTTATGGGCCTGGTGACTTCATCTCTCCAAATCTATTTCCTCTTCATGTTTCTGAAATGACCTTGCGGACAGCCTACTTCATAGGTGCCGGCTTCATAGATTCATGCGTGTATTCAGTGAGCTAAGGGAGCCAAATGCCTGGCACACCCTAGGTGCAGAAAAAGCGTGGTGCCCTGCGCTAGACCCAGAGTGCTCTGGAATGTGTCTCAAATTCACACGTACTTTCCTAATCTCTAAATTTTGCACATGATCTAACGTATGCCTCACACGTCCTTATCAACCATCACGCACACCTGGCAAACTCCTACACATCCCTCAAAACCCTCAAGGATACTCTTCTTTTCTCTGTTTCAGCCTGAGGAACTGGGACCATCTGGGACCTGGTTCTGATTGGACCCACTGAGACCTGATGTGAGTTTCTGGAGGGCAGAGATTCGATCAACAAATAGTAGGCACGCAGTCAGAACTTGTTGAATAAATGAGTCAGAGAATGAGCGAATGAATGCATCGGTGGTCACTGGGGAGGGGCGCCTAAAGAGGAGCCTCAAGACTCCGCCAGCCCTTACGTCGGTACCCAGCATCTTCCAGGACCTCCTAGGGCACGTGGGGCCGACGGCGGGCGAGGAGGGGCTTCCGGGAGGGTCTTCAGCCCTTCCGGTCCGGCCCCTTTAAGGGGCGGGGCCAGCGGGGCGGGCGCTCGGAGCGTCAGGGCGGCGCGAAGATGGCGGCGGCGGTCGCAGGGTCCCGGGCGGCCGAGGCCCCCAGCTCGCTGCTGCTGGTCGTGGGCGGCGAGTGCGGGTGCCCGGGGCTGCTGGCCTACGTGCTGGAGGAGCTTGAACGAGGTCGGCCCGGCCCGGGGGCGCGGCGTCGGGGAGGCGGGCGCGGCCGCGCATCTCGGCCTGCGCGCCGGGAGGTGGAGCGGCCGGGGCGGGGGCCGGCTCGATCCCGGGGGCCGGGGCCGCGGTCGCTTTTACCGTTAGACGCAGGGCGCAGGCCGAGGCCGTGGGCGCCCGCGCGGGAAGCCGCGTTCGCGGTTGGGCTCCGCTGCTCCGCCTCGAGTTAGGGCGGACCGGGTAGGGGCCCGGGGACCCGCGCGATTGGACAGCATGGACAACAGCTTTGCTTCCAGCCCTCGGGGCCCGCCTGCATCCCCGGCTCTTAGCAGCCTGGACGTCCTGGCGGGAGAAGCAGGGATGGGGAGGTTGGAGCCCCGGGGCCCACTTTCCCTAGCTCCATGAGGAACTGCTAATTGGGGTGTGGGCGAGTGCGGCCTGCTTCTGGGATTTGGCAGCTGAATATGTGAGTCATACGTCGATGCACCTGCAAGGTTCACCTGCGAGCTCTTGGCACGGTGCGACTGGCGGGCTTGGTGCACCCTGCACCGGGCTTGGAGGGCATTCGCCTTCCTGCATCTCTCCAGTTGTCAGCACCCGGACGTCCATGGCCAGTAAAATGGGGTGGGAGCACACATCTTGGTTCACCAATTTGGGGAATGTCACCCTGCAGGGCATCGAGGTTAGGGCGGGGACCTCTGGCAAGTTCAGCCCTGCCCTCTCAGGACTAATGGGTCTGGTGGGGAGAGGGGCGGGGTGAACTCAAGGGAGGAGGTGAATCAGGTTTTCAGCTCACGTGGTTCCAGGACTGTTGAGAGGAAGATGCCAAGGGCTGAGAGGACCTGAAGGATAGGAAGGCAGGGAGAGGGGCCGCTGGGGTGTGGGACCCGCTGAAGCAGAGACTGAGGGGCGGGACCTCTGCCTGCCAGGGTGGAAAACAGGGAAACCAGAGGTAGCGTGGGAGGCTGCTGGAGGGGACCAGATGACCGTTCAGGAGGCGGGGCTTTCTGGCTGAGGTCCCGGGTCTTCTCTGTAAAGTGCCCGAATTCCCCTTGGGGTTCCTTGGTGCAATGAGGTCTGAAGGCACATTGAATGGTTCTGAATCTCCAGGCCGCCGTGCACAAGGGCAGTTTGAGAGCAGGGGGCTGTAGGCATCCTCGCCTGCCCTCTGCTAATTATTGAAATATTCTCCGAGCTGGAGAGTCCAGCTGATTTACTCTCTCCCTTCCCCTGCCCACCCCACCAGGCATCCGGTCTTGGGACGTTGACCCTGGCGTCTGCAGCCTCGATGAGCAGCTCAAGGCCTTCGTGTCCCGGCACTCAGCCACCTTCTCCAGCCTTGTGAAAGGTGAGGCTGGGGACCCCGCGGGCCCCACAGCTCCCCTTCTGTTCACACGGTGGGCGGTTCTCTGAGTGGCAGCTGTGAGTGTTGGGGTGGGCTGGAAGCAACACCAGGAGTAAGACGACTGAGGTCCACTGAGTGCGAGCAGGGCCAGGCCCGGACCAGCACTCACTCCCTCGGTCACCACCCACCCACAGGGCCAGAGCTTGCGTCTTTGTCGCTACTTGACAAATGAAGCCACTGGGTGTGGGGGACGCGGGGACCTCTGAGGCGGGTCTTTATGCGCGATAAGCAGCTGGGGCTGGTGTGGAGGGAAAGGCCCAGGCAAAGGGACAAGACATTTGAAAAGTGAGGGGCTGGGCGTGGCAGGGACTGAGTGAGGTTTATGACCGATTGCTGCACAAAGCCAGGTACACAGTCGGTGCTCAATAGATGTGAGAAAGCAGGATTGAGATGGGGTTTGCGGTTCCTGGGCAGCCCGACAGGGCCCATGGCTCCCTGGGAGCTCTGGGGTGAGCCCAGCCGCTGGTGGGTGGGGCCTGGGTGTAGTCTGCCGCCCTCCCCACCCCCCACCCCCCAGCGGCCTGTTGACTCACCTCCAGGCTGCCGCAGGAGGGAAGGAAGTGTCCGTCACCTCATTGTCCCCCGGTTCCCAGTGGCTTCCTGACCCTCACTGGATGGGATGGGGAGGTGGAAATCCACACCGTGTGACCTTGGCGGCCGCTTCCCCTCTCTGTGCCTTAATGTCCCCACCTGGATGGGGCAGTATCTCCGCCGAATAAGCTGATAAAGGATAACCAGCCGTGCAGGGTCCTCGCCGCTCCAGACCCAGGGCTGGGGGCTCCATCCCCAAGACGCCTCTGGGCTTCCGGGGCACAGAAAGGGTTCAGATCCCAGAATCAACGCCAGGCCCCTCTCCATGGCCCGTGAGGCCTCCCAGCCGGCTCCCTCACTCTGCCCCTCGCTCCAGCCCACCTGCCCCTTGGACGTGGCTCAGTCCTGCCTCAGAGCCTTGCCCATGTCTTCCCCTTCTCCTGGTGTCCCTCCTTCGCCGCCCCTGGGCTCAGCCTCTTTGATTCTAAAATGGGGTGACGGCGATGTCCCTGCAGGACTGACTGCTGCAGAGGAGGCCTTGTGGTCACTGCTGTCCCCAGCGTGGGGGCTGCCAGGGTGGCTTCCTGCTCTTGCGGTTCTCTGAGTGGCACGGGGGGCAACACCAGGAGTAAGACGACTGAGGTCCACTGAGTGCGAGCAGGGCCAGGCCCGGACCAGCACTCACTCCCTCGGTCACCACCCACCCACAGGGCCAGAGCTTGCGTCTTTGTCGCTACTTGACAAATGAAGCCACTGGGTGTGGGGGACGCGGGGACCTCTGAGGCGGGTCTTTATGCGCGATAAGCAGCTGGGGCTGGTGTGGAGGGAAAGGCCCAGGCAAAGGGACAAGACATTTGAAAAGTGAGGGGCTGGGCGTGGCAGGGACTGAGTGAGGTTTATGACCGATTGCTGCACAAAGCCAGGTACACAGTCGGTGCTCAATAGATGTGAGAAAGCAGGATTGAGATGGGGTTTGCGGTTCCTGGGCAGCCCGACAGGGCCCATGGCTCCCTGGGAGCTCTGGGGTGAGCCCAGCCGCTGGTGGGTGGGGCCTGGGTGTAGTCTGCCGCCCTCCCCACCCCCCACCCCCCAGCGGCCTGTTGACTCACCTCCAGGCTGCCGCAGGAGGGAAGGAAGTGTCCGTCACCTCATTGTCCCCCGGTTCCCAGTGGCTTCCTGACCCTCACTGGATGGGATGGGGAGGTGGAAATCCACACCGTGTGACCTTGGCGGCCGCTTCCCCTCTCTGTGCCTTAATGTCCCCACCTGGATGGGGCAGTATCTCCGCCGAATAAGCTGATAAAGGATAACCAGCCGTGCAGGGTCCTCGCCGCTCCAGACCCAGGGCTGGGGGCTCCATCCCCAAGACGCCTCTGGGCTTCCGGGGCACAGAAAGGGTTCAGATCCCAGAATCAACGCCAGGCCCCTCTCCATGGCCCGTGAGGCCTCCCAGCGCTCGGCTCCCTCACTCTGCCCCTCGCTCCAGCCCACCTGCCCCTTGGACGTGGCTCAGTCCTGCCTCAGAGCCTTGCCCATGTCTTCCCCTTCTCCTGGTGTCCCTCCTTCGCCGCCCCTGGGCTCAGCCTCTTTGATTCTAAAATGGGGTGACGGCGATGTCCCTGCAGGACTGACTGCTGCAGAGGAGGCCTTGTGGTCACTGCTGTCCCCAGCGTGGGGGCTGCCAGGGTGGCTTCCTGCTCTTGCCGCATCCTGACCTGCAGCTCTGCCTCATGCCTGTTAATCCCCAGGTGACCCCGGGCTGGAGGTCCTGGGAACCAGTCCCGGAGGGCCCCTGCCCAGCTGGGGTCACGCAGTGAGCGGGGTTCAGCCCTAAGCTCACAGGGCCCGGTTCTCCCACAGGCCAGCGGAGCCTGCACCACCGTGGCGACACCCTGGAGACACTGGTCCTCCTGAATCCATCCGACAAGTCTCTGTGTGACGAGGTAGGGAAGGGTAGCTCCTGGCGGGGCGCAGGCTGCAGGGACCGGTGCCATCCCCTGACCCCAAGCTCCACAGTCCCTGACTTCACCTGCCTGGAATTCTCTTCCTGACCCCCAGCAGCAGCAAGGCCTCCCCCGACAGCTCCAGCCTCGATTTAGTCCCTCCGTGGAGCTGGTGCTGGGAGCAGGCGGAGTCCCCAGAAGAGGCGGGAGTGAGGGAGGACTGCCTGGCTTAGCGAAGGACTGGAGCTGGGAGGGCAGAACCCAGCCAGTGGCTTTGGGTCCCCTGTGTTCCCTCGGGCTGGGCCCTGCTAGTTGTCTTAAGTGACTTCTTAATAATTCTGGCTGTGGCCATCTGCGCCCTTCTCAGTTTCCCATGAGAAAGACGAACGAGAGAGCGCCCTCCAGGGACCCTTGAACAGGCTGATGCCTCTGATCAAAAATACCTCCCTTGGCTGAAGGGACTCGGGGGAAAGACAGAGCCAGACTCAGTCGCCTTCTCCCCCTGGCATGGGCACGGGGCCAGAGGAGCCCAGAAAGGGTATCCGGGGCTTGCAGGAGGAGGGGGCGCTGAGCTGGGCTTCGTAGAAAGAGCAGGAGTCGGGAGAGGGGTGGGGCCAAGTCCAGCACGGGGCCACAGACCACAGTCCCGGCTTCTTGTTTAGTCCCGGCCAGGCCTCGGGGGGCCAGGCGTTTGTTTTTGAGTCGCTAAGTCATGTCTTTTGTGACTCCATGGACTATGTTCCACCCGGCTCCTCTGTCCATGGGATTCTCCAGGCAAGAGCCCTGGAGTCCGTTGCCCTTTCCTTTTCTTTCTCTTCCTGACCCAGGGATCAAACCTGTGTCTCCTGCGTTGGCAAGTGGGTTCTTTCCCATGGAGCCACCAGAGAAGCCCTGGGAGTTTAGGAGAGGGCTGGCTCCTAGAGTCAGGGCTGGGACCACCCCACAGGGAGCTGCCGGCGGCCTCGCCGCACAGAATGGGGTTCTGAACACTCTCCCCTCCTCAGCTCCGGAACCTCCTGCTAGACCCTGCTGCTCACAAGCTGCTGGTGCTGGCCGGGCCCTGCCTGGAGGAGACGGGGGAGCTGCTGCTCCAGACGGGGGGCTTCTCGCCCCACCACTTCCTCCAGGTCCTGGGGGACAGGGAGGTAAGCCAGCCCTCGCCCTCCTGCTCTGAAGCCGGGCGGCGCCCCACCGGGCTGCGCGGCCCAGCGTCCCCCGAGCAGCCCCCCTTCCTCCTCTGTGGACTGACACGTATTGCCAGGGCCCAGGCTCGTGGCCCACTGCAGGGTGTGGGCCAGCGGGTCAGCAGGTGTCGCAGCGGCCTCAAGTGGCACCCCAGACTCTGGGTCTCGTCTGGGACAGAGCTGGATGGGGTCCCCTGTGTTCCCTCGGGCTGGGCCCTGCTAGTTGTCTTAAGTGACTTCTTAATAATTCTGGCTGTGGCCATCTGCGCCCTTCTCAGTTTCCCATGAGAAAGACGAACGAGAGAGCGCCCTCCAGGGACCCTTGAACAGGCTGATGCCTCTGATCAAAAATACCTCCCTTGGCTGAAGGGACTCGGGGGAAAGACAGAGCCAGACTCAGTCGCCTTCTCCCCCTGGCATGGGCACGGGGCCAGAGGAGCCCAGAAAGGGTATCCGGGGCTTGCAGGAGGAGGGGGCGCTGAGCTGGGCTTCGTAGAAAGAGCAGGAGTCGGGAGAGGGGTGGGGCCAAGTCCAGCACGGGGCCACAGACCACAGTCCCGGCTTCTTGTTTAGTCCCGGCCAGGCCTCGGGGGGCCAGGCGTTTGTTTTTGAGTCGCTAAGTCATGTCTTTTGTGACTCCATGGACTATGTTCCACCCGGCTCCTCTGTCCATGGGATTCTCCAGGCAAGAGCCCTGGAGTCCGTTGCCCTTTCCTTTTCTTTCTCTTCCTGACCCAGGGATCAAACCTGTGTCTCCTGCGTTGGCAAGTGGGTTCTTTCCCATGGAGCCACCAGAGAAGCCCTGGGAGTTTAGGAGAGGGCTGGCTCCTAGAGTCAGGGCTGGGACCACCCCACAGGGAGCTGCCGGCGGCCTCGCCGCACAGAATGGGGTTCTGAACACTCTCCCCTCCTCAGCTCCGGAACCTCCTGCTAGACCCTGCTGCTCACAAGCTGCTGGTGCTGGCCGGGCCCTGCCTGGAGGAGACGGGGGAGCTGCTGCTCCAGACGGGGGGCTTCTCGCCCCACCACTTCCTCCAGGTCCTGGGGGACAGGGAGGTAAGCCAGCCCTCGCCCTCCTGCTCTGAAGCCGGGCGGCGCCCCACCGGGCTGCGCGGCCCAGCGTCCCCCGAGCAGCCCCCCTTCCTCCTCTGTGGACTGACACGTATTGCCAGGGCCCAGGCTCGTGGCCCACTGCAGGGTGTGGGCCAGCGGGTCAGCAGGTGTCGCAGCGGCCTCAAGTGGCACCCCAGACTCTGGGTCTCGTCTGGGACAGAGCTGGATGGGGTCCCTTCTGACCCCTTCGTCTCAGCGGGGCAGATGGGCAGACAACTCTGGGAAACCGTGTTTTCACGTAGTAGTGAGAGATGTAGAGATGGTCAGGTCAGGGTCAGTGGACAGAGGTGGGGGAGGGCGCGTGTGGAAAGCCTCTCTGGAGGGAATACGCTCTAGGTCGCGAGAACAGCAAGTGCCAAGGCCCTGGGGCTGGGAGAACGAGCGGGTCGGGGAGCGGGAGAGGTGCCCAGTGGTGAGACCCGGCCTTGGGCCCTCCTGGCGTGGGGAGAGCTGGGCTTTGTCCTGAGGGTGACGAGGGCAGGCAGAGGGGCTTGGTTTTCTGGAGAGGCTGGACGTGGCCTGGCTCCAGGTGGCCCCTCAGCCATTCCCCTGTTCGGCAGATCCGGGACCTCCTGGCCTCTACACCCCCGCCTGCCGAGCTGCCCAAGCTCACCGTCACCTGCCCGACCTTCGGGGACTGGGCCCAGCTGGCCCCCGACGTGCTGGGCCTGCAGGCGTGCTCCAGCTGCGGCTGAACCCTCCAGCGCAGCGGCCGGCCTCCGAGGGCCTGCGCGAGTTCCTGGAGTACGTGGCGGAGTCGCTGGAGCCGCCCTCCCCCTTCGAGCTGCTCGAGCCCCCGGCCTCCGTGGGCTTCCTCAGGCTCGCCCGGCCCTGCTGCTACCTCTTCCCCGGCGGCCTGGGCGATGCCGCCTTCTTCGCCGTCAGCGGCTTCACCGTGCTGGTGAACGGAGGCTCCAACCCCAAGTCGAGCTTCTGGAAGCTGGTGCGGCACCTGGACCGGGTGGACGCCGTGCTGGTGACCCACGCGGGCGCCGACAGCCTCCCAGGCCTCAACAGCCTGCTGCGGCGCAAGCTGGCCGAGCGGGACGAGGCGGCGGCCGGCGGGGGCTCCGGGGACGACCGGCTCCGCCGGCTCATCTCCCCCAGTCTGGGCGTCGTGTTCCTCAACGCCCGCGCCGCCTCCCGGCTGGTCCGCGGCGAGGATGAGGCTGAACTGGCGCTGCGCCTCCTGGCCCGGCTGGGCATAGCAGGGGTGTCGCGGGGGCGGCCTCAAGTGGCACCCCAGACTCTGGGTCTCCTGGCACAGAGCTGGATGGGGTCCCTTCTGACCCCTTCGTCTCAGCGGGGCAGATGGGCAGACAACTCTGGGAAACCGTGTTTTCACGTAGTAGTGAGAGATGTAGAGATGGTCAGGTCAGGGTCAGTGGACAGAGGTGGGGGAGGGCGCGTGTGGAAAGCCTCTCTGGAGGGAATACGCTCTAGGTCGCGAGAACAGCAAGTGCCAAGGCCCTGGGGCTGGGAGAACGAGCGGGTCGGGGAGCGGGAGAGGTGCCCAGTGGTGAGACCCGGCCTTGGGCCCTCCTGGCGTGGGGAGAGCTGGGCTTTGTCCTGAGGGTGACGAGGGCAGGCAGAGGGGCTTGGTTTTCTGGAGAGGCTGGACGTGGCCTGGCTCCAGGTGGCCCCTCAGCCATTCCCCTGTTCGGCAGATCCGGGACCTCCTGGCCTCTACACCCCCGCCTGCCGAGCTGCCCAAGCTCACCGTCACCTGCCCGACCTTCGGGGACTGGGCCCAGCTGGCCCCCGACGTGCTGGGCCTGCAGGGCG
Source organism: Tragulus kanchil (assembly GCA_022376925.1). NCBI lineage: Eukaryota > Metazoa > Chordata > Mammalia > Artiodactyla > Tragulidae > Tragulus > Tragulus kanchil. The sequence continues at coordinate 15,830,892 of JAIOJX010000029.1, read as the reverse complement.
TGCTCCAGCTGCGGCTGAACCCTCCAGCGCAGCGGCCGGCCTCCGAGGGCCTGCGCGAGTTCCTGGAGTACGTGGCGGAGTCGCTGGAGCCGCCCTCCCCCTTCGAGCTGCTCGAGCCCCCGGCCTCCGTGGGCTTCCTCAGGCTCGCCCGGCCCTGCTGCTACCTCTTCCCCGGCGGCCTGGGCGATGCCGCCTTCTTCGCCGTCAGCGGCTTCACCGTGCTGGTGAACGGAGGCTCCAACCCCAAGTCGAGCTTCTGGAAGCTGGTGCGGCACCTGGACCGGGTGGACGCCGTGCTGGTGACCCACGCGGGCGCCGACAGCCTCCCAGGCCTCAACAGCCTGCTGCGGCGCAAGCTGGCCGAGCGGGACGAGGCGGCGGCCGGCGGGGGCTCCGGGGACGACCGGCTCCGCCGGCTCATCTCCCCCAGTCTGGGCGTCGTGTTCCTCAACGCCCGCGCCGCCGCCTCCCGGCTGGTCCGCGGCGAGGATGAGGCTGAACTGGCGCTGCGCCTCCTGGCCCGGCTGGGCATCACGCCGCTGCCCCTGAACCGAGGCCCGCTGCCCGCCGAGCCCACCGTGCTCTTCCAGAAGATGGGCGTGGGCCGGCTGGACATGTACGTGCTGCACCCGCCCGCGGCCGCCGCCCCCGACCCCGCGCTGGCCTCCGTGTCCGCCCTGCTGGTGTGGCACCCCGCGGGCCCCTCCGAGAAGGTGGTCCGCGTGCTGTTCCCCGGCTGCACGCCGCCCGCCCGCCTCCTGGATGGCCTGGTCCGCCTGCAGCACTTGGGGTTCTTGAAGGAGCCCGTGGTGACCCCGCAGGACCTGGCGGCGCCGCGGCGGGCCGAGAGCAAGGAGAGCGTGGCTTCTCGGGACAGCCTGCGGAAAGAGGGCCGAGCGGCAGGACCCTCCAGGGCGACGCAGGAGCGCCCCGCGGCGGCCCGGAAGGATCCCCCGCGGGCTGAGGGCCCCCGCAAGGCTGAGAAGGAAGCCAGACCCTCCCGGGAGGCGAAGAAGGACCTTAAGCCCAGTGCCCCTCGGACCCAACCCCGGGAGGCGCGCCGGGCAGCTTCCACCGGGGTCAGCGGCAAGACCTCTGGTGCCCCAGTGGCTCCCAAGCCCCGCCGAGCACCCAACACGCCCCGCCCGGGGGTCCCACCGCCCGAGAACGGGCCCCGCAGCCCCCCGAGCTTCCGGTGCGCAGAGGCCAGCCCCCAGACCGAGCCCTGCGGCTCCCCGGCCCCCGAGCTGGTGGCCACGCCCAGCCAAGAGAGCAGCCTGGAGCTGGCGCTGAGCCCGGCGGGCGAGGAGGGCGGCAGCCTGGAGGAGAAGACCCTGGCGCTGCTGCTGGCCGCCAGCACCCCCGAGCCGTGCACGCCCTCGCCCCCCGGGGCCCCGCAGGGCCCGACCGAGAGCAGCGGGCCGCTGTCGCTGAGCCCGCTGCGGGGCGGGGAGCCCGGGCCGGATGCCTCCCCGACGGTGACCACGCCCTCGCTGCCCGCCGAGGTGGGCTCCCCGCACTCGACGGAGGTGGACGAGTCGCTGTCCGTCTCCTTCGAGCAGGTGCTCCCGCCGGCAGCGGCGGCGGCCGCCAGCGACGCCGGGCTCAGCCTCCCGCTCTGCAGCCCTCGGGTGCGGCGCTCGGCCTCCCCGCACGACGTGGACCTGTGCCTGGTGTCGCCCTGTGAGTTTGAGCACCGCAAGGCCGTGCCCCTGGCGCCGGCCCCCGCGTCCCCCGGCAGCTCCAACGACAGCAGCGCCCGGTCGCAGGAGCGGGCCGGGGCCCCGGGAGGCGCCGAGGAGACCCCGCCCACGTCCGTCAGCGAGTCCCTGCCCACCCTGTCGGACTCGGACCCCCTGCCCGCCGTCCCCAGCGCGGCGGACTCGGACGAGGACACGGAGGGCTTCGGGGTGCCCCGCCGTGACCCGCTGCCCGACCCCCTCAAGATCCCCCCTCCGCTGCCCACCCCGCCCAGCATCTGCATGGTGGACCCTGAGATACTGCCTCCCGATCAGGCCCGGCCGAGGGAAGGCCTTGGTCGCGGCCGGAAGCCCCTTAGCCGCCCCGGCTCGGCCACCACGGCCCCCAGAGCCCCTCCAGCGACTGCGGCCAAAACCAAGGCGCCGGCCAGCGGGGACCGGGCCGGCCGGCCCCTCAGCGCCCGGAGCGAGCCCGGCGAGAAAGGAAGCCGGGCAAGCCTGTCCAGAAAGCCGTCGGTCCCCAAGACGACCACTCGAGGCGCATCGGGTGAGTGCCTGGGGGCGGGAGGCCTGCCCGTGGGTTCCCTGCCCGGACATCCTCCTGCTCCCTGCTGGCTGGCGGTCCCGGCCACCCCGCCGCCTTCCTGGGCCCCAGTCTCTTCCGTGGAGGGAAGCGCTGGCCTGCCTCTAAGCGCTCGGCAGCTCTGGGCGGCTGAGCAGGGCCCTCTGGGGAAACGTGGCGTGAGCACAGCCCTGGGGGTGATGTTTCCAGTGGCCACTTAAGGCAGAAAGAACCAGGTGAGGTTCATTTTAACGGTACATTTTATTAAACCCATCTGTGTGGAGGATGCCAGGGCCACCTCCAGGTCTGATGAGGAGTAGGAGGGCGCCGCGTGGTGTCCCAAATCATTTATCACCATAGAAAGGCAGCGAGGAGGAGCAGCATGCCGGAGGGTTAGGGCGGGGCGGAAGTCCTGGGGAAACCGGACGTGAGCTTCTGGAACCTTCCCCCAGTGGGATTACGTGTCCTGTGCTTGATTCCCTGAGCTCCAGACGGTGGCGACCCTGTGTGCCGGGCCACCTGCTGGGGAAGCTCCTGAGAGACCAGGGGCCCAGGGTGTCTCTTGGGGCTGGCCGTGCGGGCCCAGCGGCCGCACGCATCGCTGACAAGGCTTCCTGGGTCCGGTTCTTGGGCCCAGCTGGGGGTCCCACCTGCCTCCTCCATCCTGGCGCAGGCTCCCGGAAGAGAGAGCCGCACTCCACAGGTGCCGCGCCGCTTCAGTCACAGGCCATCTGCTCCCCGTGCTCTCGCCGGCTGCAAGTCAGAGGCTCCCGTGACACCCCGCCCCGTGCTTCGCTTTGGTTAACTTGCCAGAGCGGCTGAGAGAACTCGGGAAAACCCGTGTATGCGTGAGATGACCTGTTTATTATAAAAGGCTCTTAAAGGATACAGACCAACAGCCAGGTCTTGAAGAGATCCCGAGGGTGGGGTCCCGAACAAGGGATCTGCTCTTCTCATGAAGCTTGGGGCCCTGCGTGGTGGCACAGCGTGTTCTGGGTCCCCGAGGTGGAAGCTCTTGAAAGTGGGGGGCGTTTATGGAGGCTTTAGTACTGTGGTGAGGGTAGACTCCATCATTGGCCAGTGGCAGTTGATTCGAACTCAAGACCCTCCTCCTCAGGAATCAGGGGCCGGCAGGACGGAAAGGCCGTAGCTGCTGATCACAGGATGGGTTCTCCTGACAGCCAGCCCCCACCCTGGGGTGGGAGCCAAAGTCACCTTCATGAACATAAGCCGTGTTGTGGTGGAAGAGAGCATGTGAATAACGAGACACCATTTCACCTGTCTGGCCCCAAAATATTTTCTGGAACTCAGGACCAGAGATGGAATAACAGCAAAATGTGCTCCCTTTGCTCTTACTGGGCAGAGAATTGTGGGACTTTTGGAAACTGTGAGTGCCAGGGCCACCTCCAGGTCTGATGAGGAGTAGGAGGGCGCCGCGTGGTGTCCCAAATCATTTATCACCATAGAAAGGCAGCGAGGAGGAGCAGCATGCCGGAGGGTTAGGGCGGGGCGGAAGTCCTGGGGAAACCGGACGTGAGCTTCTGGAACCTTCCCCCAGTGGGATTACGTGTCCTGTGCTTGATTCCCTGAGCTCCAGACGGTGGCGACCCTGTGTGCCGGGCCACCTGCTGGGGAAGCTCCTGAGAGACCAGGGGCCCAGGGTGTCTCTTGGGGCTGGCCGTGCGGGCCCAGCGGCCGCACGCATCGCTGACAAGGCTTCCTGGGTCCGGTTCTTGGGCCCAGCTGGGGGTCCCACCTGCCTCCTCCATCCTGGCGCAGGCTCCCGGAAGAGAGAGCCGCACTCCACAGGTGCCGCGCCGCTTCAGTCACAGGCCATCTGCTCCCCGTGCTCTCGCCGGCTGCAAGTCAGAGGCTCCCGTGACACCCCGCCCCGTGCTTCGCTTTGGTTAACTTGCCAGAGCGGCTGAGAGAACTCGGGAAAACCCGTGTATGCGTGAGATGACCTGTTTATTATAAAAGGCTCTTAAAGGATACAGACCAACAGCCAGGTCTTGAAGAGATCCCGAGGGTGGGGTCCCGAACAAGGGATCTGCTCTTCTCATGAAGCTTGGGGCCCTGCGTGGTGGCACAGCGTGTTCTGGGTCCCCGAGGTGGAAGCTCTTGAAAGTGGGGGGCGTTTATGGAGGCTTTAGTACTGTGGTGAGGGTAGACTCCATCATTGGCCAGTGGCAGTTGATTCGAACTCAAGACCCTCCTCCTCAGGAATCAGGGGCCGGCAGGACGGAAAGGCCGTAGCTGCTGATCACAGGATGGGTTCTCCTGACAGCCAGCCCCCACCCTGGGGTGGGAGCCAAAGTCACCTTCATGAACATAAGCCGTGTTGTGGTGGAAGAGAGCATGTGAATAACGAGACACCATTTCACCTGTCTGGCCCCAAAATATTTTCTGGAACTCAGGACCAGAGATGGAATAACAGCAAAATGTGCTCCCTTTGCTCTTACTGGGCAGAGAATTGTGGGACTTTTGGAAACTGTGAGTCAGGAAGTGTGGATAAAGACCAAATATGTATGAGTGACCAAATATATAGATTTCTTAGAAATCACAATATTGCAGTCCACCCCCCAGTGGAATAGATTACTTATAGCAAGTTACACCCCGCTTTTGTAGATGGAAGGCAATTAAAAATAGGGGTGAACAGTGGGTCCCGGTTACAGACTTACATTTAGGGTCCCACTTATAACAAGAGTGCTGACACAGATAGGCCTGACGTGTGGAGAAGTCTGTGTGGGTTAGGGCTGATTTAAAGACACATCACTGCTACTTGTTCCTCACAGCCAATTTGTACAAAACTGTTTAGCACGGAAATCAGCGCGTGATGAGCTCCCTCCTGTTTCTCCTCAGGCCAGTCATTTTCCACAACTGTTACCTCCCAAGGAGATTTTTTTTTTTTTTAATTTTGATCTCTTATTGTTTTCTTTTTTGTTGCTTTTTTTTTCTTTATCTTTTTGATATTGTATTCTTTTTTGTTTTTTTACTTTTTACTTTTACAGAGTTTTGTTGTTTACAGATATGTATGATCCCTTGGCTTTTTATTTACTTATTTTCATTCATCTTCATTCCCTGGCTTGCATGGGCCTCCCATTGCAGTGGCCTGTCTCCCTGCAGAGCACCGGCTCTGGGTGCACGCGCTCCAGAGCTCTGGCTCCTAATTGGACACATCAGTCCAGCTGCTCTGCGGCACATGGGATCTCCCTGGGTCAGGGAACGAACTGGTGTCCCTTGCATTGCAAGGCGGACTTTCTACCCACTGGACCACCAGGGAAGCCCTGTTGGATTTTTAGTTATTTATTTTCATCCATCTTGATTCTTTGGCCCATCTGTGCCCCCATTTTAGCAGCCTCTCGCGTTGCAGAGCACTGGCTCTGGGCGCATGCGCTCCAGAGCGCCGGCTCGTCATTGGACACACCAGCCCAGCCACTCCGCGGCACGTGGGATCTTCCCAGGCCAGGGATCACACGGGTGCCCCTTGCACTGCAAGGCAGACTCTACCCACTGGACCACCAGGGAAGTCCCCCAAGGAGATTTTAACTCAGGCTTTCAATACCTTTGATGATCAGTATGCAGTATTACCATGCAGCATTCCCCCGCGTCTCAGCAGTGAAGAGTCTGCCTGCTGTGCAGGACACGCAGGAGGTAAGGGTTCTTTCCCTGGGTTGGGAGGATCCCCTGGAGGAGGCAACGGCACCCCACTCCAGTATTCGTGCCTAGAGAATCCCACGGACGGAGGAGCCTGGCGGGCTACAGTCTGTCCAAGGGGTCGCAGAGAGTTGGACACAGCTGAGTGGCTGAGCGCGCACACATGCAGGGCTACCCTAGACTCTTCACATGAGGTAGCTGACTCTTATGAACGCAAGGGTTAAACCATATAAAACTATGGCCAGGGTACAATCCAGTTTATTACAGACAAATCATTAAGAACTACAGAGGGGTTCCTTTGGCCTTCCTTACAGAATCTGCCTTTGCCTCGGTGTATGTGAGTCGCTCAGTCTTGTCTGACTCTGTGTGACCCCATGGACCCTAGCCCTTCAGGCTCCTCTGCCCATGGAATCCTCCAGGCAAGAATGCTGAAGTGGGTCGCCATTCCCGTCTTCAGGGGATCGTCCCCACCCAGGGATCAAATGTCTCCTGCGTGGCAGGCGGACTCTACTGTTTGAGCCGTCAGGGAAGTCCTGGGTGGGAGCGGGGTGAGGGCCAAGCCTGGTGGGCGTGCGGGTGGGTGGAGGTTGACCACGCTGAGCGGGGTCTGCACAGGTCCACGTGGAGGGTGGCCCCGTCTCAGCGCTGGAGTTCTATGACTGGCATTCTTTATAAGAGAAACACTAAGTGGAATTCTTATGTGAAATGCGGTATTTTTTTTTTTTCAATATTTATTTGGCTGTTTTGGAACTTGGAATCTTTAGTTGCAGCATGTGGGATCTAGTTCCTTGACCAGGTGTTGAACCTAGGTCCCCTGCATTGGGAGCATGATGTCTTAGCCACTGGACCACCGTGGAAGTCCCGGTATTGTTTTTTAAGCCCAGTGCAGGCCGCACAGTGCCCCCCCTGAAGGCATCACCAAGGGACACGCTCTGGTCTGAGAATGTCAGACCCCTCCTGGTGTACCAGGTGTTCGTAAGGACAGAGGTCCTGACAGGTGGCCCCGGTTGAGCTAGCTCCAGGCTCCAAGGTAGCCAGAGGCAGCCTCACAGGCTGGCACTGCGTCTGTGTTGTACCGCAGGGCCCACCTCTCTCCTATAAAGAGGACATGGGTGGTATTTAGGTTATTCCTGTCCCTGCTAGCTGTGCCGCAGGGTGTATTTTATTTCTAGCTTTGCTGGAGGCGAGAGCACTCTGGGTACATCTGTGTAAATCATAAATGTCCCTAGAGAACGTCCATGAGCTTCAAGAGCCGGAGCATTCCCATAGGCGTGTGTGCCCCGAGCCCCGACAGCTAGAATGCAGGGCCCCGTCAGCCTCTGTGCGTATCGAAATCGTCGGGAGGCCTTGGCCTGCTGGGGTCAGGGTGCGGGCCCCTTCCCAGCACTGGGTTCTAGCGTGTCCAGCAGTTTTGGCTCAGTCTGCCAAACCCACTTTGCTAGAAACCTCATTCTCTTTCCCTGGGTCAGGCAGATCCCCTGGAGGAGGAAATGATCCCCCACTCCAGTGCCCTTTGCCTGGAGAACCCCGTGGACAGAGGAGCCTGGCGGGCGGCCGTCCGCGGGGGCGCCGAGTGGGACAGGCCCGAGCGAAGGCGAGCTGTGCACACACGGTCCCTTTCCAGCATGGCTCCATCCGTCACCTTCCACCTGGGGGAGGAACCCCCTCGTCGGCCTGTGCTGGTTCATCTCTTCCTCTGAATGCCGCTCCCCATGAAAAGCAAACTCCACTTGTCCCTGGATACCTTTTAGCACCAGGTCGCCCTCATGCTTGTTCTGGTTTGTGGGCCGGCGGCATCGAGTCCACCAGGCACGTTGTTGCTGTGGTGCACTCGTGGCCTGGGTGCACTTAGCGTGCGTGTTCTGCACCCATAAGTTTTAACACCCCCAGACTAGAGACAGGTGCGTGGTAGCCACACCTGCATGTAGTCAGGATGAGCTGGAGCCTGCCGGAGAGTTCCCTCAGCCCGCCTCGCCTGGAGGAGCTGTGCCTGCAAGGACCTGGAGCCGCCGAGTGGTGCCTACTGCTTTCATCCCGTTAGGGACCCACTGTTTTCCCCAGGTTTCTTTTTTTGGCCACTTCTGTTGGTCTTTCATTTATTTATTTTCATCCATCTTTATTCTTTGGCTGGTGTGGGCCTCCCGTCGCAGTGGCCTGTCTCACTGCAGAGCACCGGCTCTGGGCGCATGCGCTCCAGAGCTCTGGCTCGGTAGTTGGACACATCGGTCCAGCCGCTCCGCGGCACGTGGGATCTTTCCAGGCCAGGGAGGGAACTGGCGTCCCTTGCACTGCAAGGCAGTGTCCTTACCCACTGGACCACCAGGGAAGTCCCCCTTTCTAGCATCCTTTTTTTTTTTTTTTGGCAGTTTCTATTGGTCTTTCCTTTAATTATCTTTATTCTTTGGCCTGTGTGGGCCTCCCATCGCAGTGGCCTCTCTTGTTGCAGAGCACCAGCTCTGGGCACATGCGCTCCAGAGCTCCCGCTCGGTCGTTGGACACATGGGTCCAGCTGCTCCGTGGCACGTGGGATCTTCCCAGGCCAGGGCTCGAACTGGCGCCCCTTGCACTACAAGGTACTGTCCTTACCCACTGGACCACCAGGGAAGTCCCCCTTTCTAGCATCCTTTTTTTTTTTTTTTGGCAGTTTCTATTGGTCTTTCCTTTAATTATCTTTATTCTTTGGCCTGTGTGGGCCTCCCATCGCAGTGGCCTCTCTTGTTGCAGAGCACCAGCTCTGGGCACATGCGCTCCAGAGCTCCCGCTCGGTCGTTGGACACATGGGTCCAGCTGCTCCGTGGCACGTGGGATCTTCCCAGGCCAGGGCTCGAACTGGCGCCCCTTGCACTACAAGGTACTGTCCTTACCCACTGGACCACCAGGGAAGCCCTTCTCCAGTTTTTGATGAATCATTTTCCATCCACAAATACCGGCTGTCATGTCCTCAGCACACCTCCTCGTGTTGGGCATGTGCAAACACCCCGACTAGCTCTAGTCATATCAAACTGTTTGCAACCCTGTGGACTGTAGCCCACCAGGCTCCTCTGTCCATGGGGTTCTCCAGGCAAGAATACTGGAGTGGGTTGCCAAGTTCTCCTCCACGGGATCTTCCTGACTCAGGGATCGAACCTGCATCTCTTATGTCTCCTGCACTGGCAGGCAGGGTCTTTGCCACTCGCGCCACCTGGAAAGCGCCATGTTGGGCATCCTGCCTTTGCGTTTTGTCCATCCTCACCAGGGACCTTCTATGCAGTTAATCATCAAGGTTTATATTTACACAGTGATAACAGATCAGTCTGCTGAGAGCCATGCCCCACACGGTTTGCGGTCCCAGCAGGAAACGATTCTCAAGTGTTATCCTTTGTAGATGCAGCCTAAAAAATAGCAGCCAGAAAATACAAGCACATCACTCAAATTCTATTTAGTCATTCACAGTTGGTCCCGCTCAGTATAACTTAAGACCAGAATGCCTCCCAGCGCGATGCCTTTCGGGTTTTCCGGCTGCTGTTCAGTCTTGTCAGATCCCCAGGTCAGGGCTGGTCTCTACAAACTAGCTTCAGCCTTCTGGGCACCTGGCAGGCATCTGCAAGGAGACCATGTTACTCTCTTGCTCTAAGCCTCTCTCCAGGTATTAATAAAATGTTGGGTTTCCCGCATTGCATAACCCACTTCTGCATCCGTTTGCCCTTAGCGTTTATTTCTCCTTTCCATTTGTCATTGCTCCCTTACCCACAGTTTTCCACCCGTGGAAGGGACGTGAGTTTGGCCCCATATTGCTGCCAGGCAGCTCGCCTCTAAGCCTGCCTCCCCCTCTCTCCGCTTGGCTCACAACAGAGCAGGATTACACAAGCAGAGAGCCAGGGGGCTTTTGCAACCTGGAGGCGACACAGCAGCCTTCACCATCAGCCGTGGCTTGGCCAGAGCGGAGGAAGGCCCGGTACACCCCATCAGGCCCTTAGGAGGGGTTAAAGGTATAGAGTTTCCTGTCTAGGAACCAGCCATGCTGCCGGCTCCCACAGGTGCATCTGGTTCTGGGGCCACCGCAGCCGCCTGCCTGGGGCTCGAGGGACAGGGAGGTGCCAGGCGGAGGGAAGGATTCTTTAGTTGCACCAGCACCGTCCCCTGCTTCCCCACACCCTCCACAGAAGTGGCGGAAGCTACTCAGGGGGGACGCTCCCTCAGCCCCCTCATGTGGAATGTGAGCACCAACTCCTGACGGCGTGTGGGCCAGCCTCTCAAGCGCTTCTCTCCCCGGGTTTTAGACAGCAGGTGTTCCAGCCGCCCATTTTCTAGTCAACCGTTACTCTGAGGCTGATGCCCAGCATGCCCAGGGTGAACTCTCTTGCTCCACTGCTGGGCCACGTGGGCTATAACGTGCCTCCCTTGGCCTGAAGCGAGGTGACGCAGTGGCGCAGACAGGTAGGGCATTTTCTGTCCAGTCCTGACAGTGTCCTGAGTGTCTCCATCCACCCTCAGGCATGCAGACTTGGAGCGTCCGTTCCCTGTTAGGGCTCCCTTCTAGCCGCCCGGGGCCGCTGGCTTCGGTCCCCTGCAGTCCACTTGCCTTGCCGGCTCTGTGCTGGCCCTTTGCCCCGGGGCATTTCCCCTCCAGCCACCTGCAGTTTCTCTCTCTTGTTGACAAAACAGTTCTCACCGCCATTTTTGTACCTTGCCGGGTGCCAGATGACTAGATCTAGGTTTGGCTCCCCCTTGCTCATGGCTGAGAGTCTCCTTGCAATGGGGGAGACCTGGGTTCGGTGCCTGGGTTGGGAAGATCCCCTGGAGAAGGGAGAGGCCACCCACTCCAGTGTCTTTGCCTGGAAAATGTCCGTGGACAGAGGAGCCTGGCAGGGGCTCCTGGGGTCGCAAAGAGCTGAGCGACTAACGCTCCCTGCTTCATTGCTGCAGGCCCCCCGCCATGCCAACTCACTTTTGGACCCCCGAAACATCTGCTTGGTGCTTCAGTGACCTCCCAGATCTAGAAGGGGCTCTTCTGATGAACATTGACAGGTCCTACTTAAACACGCCCCTTAAATTCCCAGACTGTGTTCCATAGGACTGTGCCCCTTGTACGCGACCCATGGATGAGCAGTGGAAGTCTCCCGGCAGGAATACTGAGTGGGTTGCCAGGCCCTCCTCCAGGGATCTTCCCGACCCGGGGACAGAACCCAGGTCTCCCGCACTGCAGGCGGATTCTTTACTGTCTGAGCCACCAGGGAAGCCCACGCAAATCAAGCCACAGGGAGGTACCACCTGACACCCCTTAGGCTGGCCGCTGTCAACAAGCCGTAAAGTAACAGTGAGAGCAAGGATCTGGAGGGGAAGCAAAAGGCACAGCCACTGTGGGCACTCTCACCGGGTTTTAGACAGCAGGTGTTCCAGCCGCCCATTTTCTAGTCAACCGTTACTCTGAGGCTGATGCCCAGCATGCCCAGGGTGAACTCTCTTGCTCCACTGCTGGGCCACGTGGGCTATAACGTGCCTCCCTTGGCCTGAAGCGAGGTGACGCAGTGGCGCAGACAGGTAGGGCATTTTCTGTCCAGTCCTGACAGTGTCCTGAGTGTCTCCATCCACCCTCAGGCATGCAGACTTGGAGCGTCCGTTCCCTGTTAGGGCTCCCTTCTAGCCGCCCGGGGCCGCTGGCTTCGGTCCCCTGCAGTCCACTTGCCTTGCCGGCTCTGTGCTGGCCCTTTGCCCCGGGGCATTTCCCCTCCAGCCACCTGCAGTTTCTCTCTCTTGTTGACAAAACAGTTCTCACCGCCATTTTTGTACCTTGCCGGGTGCCAGATGACTAGATCTAGGTTTGGCTCCCCCTTGCTCATGGCTGAGAGTCTCCTTGCAATGGGGGAGACCTGGGTTCGGTGCCTGGGTTGGGAAGATCCCCTGGAGAAGGGAGAGGCCACCCACTCCAGTGTCTTTGCCTGGAAAATGTCCGTGGACAGAGGAGCCTGGCAGGGGCTCCTGGGGTCGCAAAGAGCTGAGCGACTAACGCTCCCTGCTTCATTGCTGCAGGCCCCTCTCCATGCCAACTCACTTTTGGACCCCCGAAACATCTGCTTGGTGCTTCAGTGACCTCCCAGATCTAGAAGGGGCTCTTCTGATGAACATTGACAGGTCCTACTTAAACACGCCCCTTAAATTCCCAGACTGTGTTCCATAGGACTGTGCCCCTTGTACGCGACCCATGGATGAGCAGTGGAAGTCTCCCGGCAGGAATACTGAGTGGGTTGCCAGGCCCTCCTCCAGGGATCTTCCCGACCCGGGGACAGAACCCAGGTCTCCCGCACTGCAGGCGGATTCTTTACTGTCTGAGCCACCAGGGAAGCCCACGCAAATCAAGCCACAGGGAGGTACCACCTGACACCCCTTAGGCTGGCCGCTGTCAACAAGCCGTAAAGTAACAGTGAGAGCAAGGATCTGGAGAAAGCAGGCCCCTTGGGCATTGCTGCTGGAATGCAAAATGGCACAGCCACTGTGGGAAAACAGGATGGCAGTTCCTCAAGAGGTTAAAACCAGAATCACCGTGAGATCCAGACCCCACTGCTGAGTGTGTGCTCCAGAGGACGGAAAGCAGGGCTCTCGCAGAAGCTTTGGTTCATCCAGGTTCACAGCAGCGTCATTCCCAACAGCCAGAAGGTGGAAGCCACTCGGGTGTCCATCAGGGGATGCATGGTTATGTGGTCCGTCCATGTGAGGGGACATTGCTCAGTCTTAAAATGGAAGTGCTGACATACGCTACAACATGGACAGCTCATGAGGACACTGTGGCAGACAGAAGCCAGTTAAAAGACGCAAAACCTCAGTACCTAAATACTCTGATTCCCCTTATACCAGGCCCCTGGAGGGAGTAAGCGCAGAGACACAAAGCAGACCGGAGGGGGCCGGGGGCCGGGGGCCGGGGCAGGCAGCGAGGAGTGGGGAGGCAGCATTGAACAGGGATCGCGTTTCAGTCCACAGATAGAAGGAGCTCTGGCGCTGGGCGGGGTACAACAACATGAGTGTGTTACACTCTGTGTTACTGAGCTCGGCACTTAAAAATGGCCGAGGCAGTTGTGTCCAGCTCATTGTGACCCTGTGGACTGTAGCCCGCCTGGCTCGATCTTCCTGACCCGGGGATCAACCCGGCGTCTCTCACAGGACCTGCACTGGCAGGTCGGTTCTGTACCACTAACGGCACCTGGGAAGCCCCAGGTTTATGCTAATTTCATCTCACATTTTAAATATTGAGAAGAAAAGGTTAGCACATTAAATCGGAGAGTGCTATCCTTGGAAAGCTGACAGGTTGGCCCCTGGCTCCTTCTGCGAACTTGGATTTCGGAGGGGTGATTCCCGCTATTTCTCAAGGGACAAGAGTGCTTGTGCAGCAGAGAGGTTTATGGGGTTCACCTGCTCGTCCCTTTCTGGAGTTGGGTGTATAATTCTGCAATATTGTAATTTACAAGATATATACACGTACACATCTGGGTTTCCCTGGTGGCTGAGATGGTAAATAATCTGCCTGCAGTGAGGGAGACCTGGGTCGGAAAGATCCCCTGGAGAAGGGAGCGACTCCCCACTCCAGTGTTCTTGCCTGGAGGATTCCACAGCCCGTCTGTGGGTCCCAGAGTCGGACATGACTGAGTGGCTTCAGTTTTCACTATATATGTATACACACACACACACACACACACACATAATTCGATCATTTGCGGTTGTATCCAGTCTTTATCCGCAGGTCTGCCTCTCATCTTCTAAACTCTTTGGAATTTTCTCAAGAGCAGTGTGAGCATCTGGTCACAATGTTTGGTTGCTTGTCCTCCGTTCTGAAGCCACATCGGGGCCATAGAAGCAAAGCATCTTGTTATTCAGTACAGACCCTTTCCATCACAGCTGGGTTTCTATCCTCTTCCATTCTCTGGGTTGCCTTTTTGCTCTATTGATGGTGGCCTTTTTAAAAATTCATTAGTTTTTAATTGAAGAGTCCTTGCTTTACAGTACTGCATTGATCTCTGTGATAGTGTCCTCTGATGCACAAAAGTTTCTAATTTTCACGAAGTCCAGTTTGTCTATCTTTTCTTGTGTTAAGGTGTCATTTCCAAGTCCAGTGTCACAAAGCTTTTGCCTTATGTTTTCTTATAAGAATTTTATAGTTTAGACTCATATCTTGCTCTTTGATCAGTTTTGAGTTAATTTCTGGTATAGTGCTAAATAACCATTCAACTTCCTTTTGCACGTTGATACCCAGCTTCCCTGGGACCATTGGCGGAAAGGACTGTCCCTTCCCGTGCTGCAGGTTCTTGGCCCCCTTGTCCCGAGTCATCTGACCACGTGTGTGGCCGGTTATCATCGCTGCCGTTCCTTTGGTCTAAGCCACATTGCCTCGATCACTCTAGCCCCATAGTAATTTTAGAAATCAGAAAATGTGAGTCCTCCAGCTCTGTTCTTCTTTTTCAAGGTTGCGTTGGCTATTTGGAATCGCATGAGTTTCCATGTGGATTTAAAAATTTTTTGTCTACCAAAAAAATCATTCTGCAATATTGTAATTTACAAGATATATACACGTACACATCTGGGTTTCCCTGGTGGCTGAGATGGTAAATAATCTGCCTGCAGTGAGGGAGACCTGGGTCGGAAAGATCCCCTGGAGAAGGGAGCGACTCCCCACTCCAGTGTTCTTGCCTGGAGGATTCCACAGCCCGTCTGTGGGTCCCAGAGTCGGACATGACTGAGTGGCTTCAGTTTTCACTATATATGTATACACACACACACACACACACACACATAATTCGATCATTTGCGGTTGTATCCAGTCTTTATCCGCAGGTCTGCCTCTCATCTTCTAAACTCTTTGGAATTTTCTCAAGAGCAGTGTGAGCATCTGGTCACAATGTTTGGTTGCTTGTCCTCCGTTCTGAAGCCACATCGGGGCCATAGAAGCAAAGCATCTTGTTATTCAGTACAGACCCTTTCCATCACAGCTGGGTTTCTATCCTCTTCCATTCTCTGGGTTCCCTTTTTTGCTCTATTGATGGTGGCCTTTTTAAAAATTCATTAGTTTTTAATTGAAGAGTCCTTGCTTTACAGTACTGCATTGATCTCTGTGATAGTGTCCTCTGATGCACAAAAGTTTCTAATTTTCACGAAGTCCAGTTTGTCTATCTTTTCTTGTGTTAAGGTGTCATTTCCAAGTCCAGTGTCACAAAGCTTTTGCCTTATGTTTTCTTATAAGAATTTTATAGTTTAGACTCATATCTTGCTCTTTGATCAGTTTTGAGTTAATTTCTGGTATAGTGCTAAATAACCATTCAACTTCCTTTTGCACGTTGATACCCAGCTTCCCTGGGACCATTGGCGGAAAGGACTGTCCCTTCCCGTGCTGCAGGTTCTTGGCCCCCTTGTCCCGAGTCATCTGACCACGTGTGTGGCCGGTTATCATCGCTGCCGTTCCTTTGGTCTAAGCCACATTGCCTCGATCACTCTAGCCCCATAGTAATTTTAGAAATCAGAAAATGTGAGTCCTCCAGCTCTGTTCTTCTTTTTCAAGGTTGCCTTGGCTATTTGGAATCCCATGAGATTCCATGTGGATTTTAAAATGTAAATTTTTATGTCTACCAAAAAAAAAATCACTGTAATGTTGGCATCCTCACAGTATTCCCTTCCAGTCCATGAGCCCAGGGCTATCCTTCCGTTCACTTAGGCTCTCCTTAGTTTCTTTCAGTAGTGAGTGTTTTGTAGTTTTCAAATATTATTGTAATTGTATAAATATTTTCCCATCTTTTTAAGTTAGTTCCTAAGTATTTCGTTCTTTTTATGCCATTGTAAAAGGAATTGTTTTCTTAGTGTCCCTTTTTTTTTTAAAGATTTATTTATTTATTTATTTTGGTGGGGGTGGGGTGGGGAGGGAGGGGAGCAGGCGGGCCACTTCTATTGCTCTTTCATTTGTCCATTTTCTTCCATCTTTGTTCTTTGGCCCGTGTGGGCCTTCCATCGCGGTGGCGTCTGTCGCTGCAGAGCACCGGCTCTGGGCGCATGCGCTCCAGAGCTCCGACTCGGTAGTTGGACACATCGGTCCAGCCGCTCTGCGGCACGTGGGATCTTCCCAGGCCAGGGATCGAACCGGCGCCCCTTGCACTGCAAGGCGGTGTCCTTACCCACTGGACCACCAGGGAAGCCCCTTAGTGTCCCTTTTGAATTGTTCATTGTTAGTGTATGGTAATGCTTTTATGCGTTCATTTTGTATCCAGCTATTTTCTGAATTCGTCTGTTCTAACATTTCCTTTTTTTTCTTTTTAATAGTTTTATGTATTTATTTTTGGCTCTTCTGGGTCTTCGTTGCTGCACAGGCTTTTCTGTATTTGCAGCACGCAGGGGCTGCCTGTCGCTGGAGAATGCGGGCTTCCCGTTGCAGCGGCTTCTCTTGTTGCTGAGCCCAGGCTCGAGGGTGCCTGGGCCTCACCAGTTGCGGCCTGTGGTCTGTCGTTGCCGCTCCTGGGCTTTAGAGAACAGGTTCAATATTTGTGACACATGGGCTTAGTTGCTCCAAGGCATGTGGGATCTTCTCGGATCAGGAATCAAACCTATGCCTCGATCACTCTAGCCCCATAGTAATTTTAGAAATCAGAAAATGTGAGTCCTCCAGCTCTGTTCTTCTTTTTCAAGGTTGCCTTGGCTATTTGGAATCCCATGAGATTCCATGTGGATTTTAAAATGTAAATTTTTATGTCTACCAAAAAAAAAATCACTGTAATGTTGGCATCCTCACAGTATTCCCTTCCAGTCCATGAGCCCAGGGCTATCCTTCCGTTCACTTAGGCTCTCCTTAGTTTCTTTCAGTAGTGAGTGTTTTGTAGTTTTCAAATATTATTGTAATTGTATAAATATTTTCCCATCTTTTTAAGTTAGTTCCTAAGTATTTCGTTCTTTTTATGCCATTGTAAAAGGAATTGTTTTCTTAGTGTCCCTTTTTTTTTTAAAGATTTATTTATTTATTTATTTTGGTGGGGGTGGGGTGGGGAGGGAGGGGAGCAGGCGGGCCACTTCTATTGCTCTTTCATTTGTCCATTTTCTTCCATCTTTGTTCTTTGGCCCGTGTGGGCCTTCCATCGCGGTGGCGTCTGTCGCTGCAGAGCACCGGCTCTGGGCGCATGCGCTCCAGAGCTCCGACTCGGTAGTTGGACACATCGGTCCAGCCGCTCTGCGGCACGTGGGATCTTCCCAGGCCAGGGATCGAACCGGCGCCCCTTGCACTGCAAGGCGGTGTCCTTACCCACTGGACCACCAGGGAAGCCCCTTAGTGTCCCTTTTGAATTGTTCATTGTTAGTGTATGGTAATGCTTTTTATGCGTTCATTTTGTATCCAGCTATTTTCTGAATTCGTCTGTTCTAACATTTCCTTTTTTTTCTTTTTAATAGTTTTATGTATTTATTTTTGGCTCTTCTGGGTCTTCGTTGCTGCACAGGCTTTTCTGTATTTGCAGCACGCAGGGGCTGCCTGTCGCTGGAGAATGCGGGCTTCCCGTTGCAGCGGCTTCTCTTGTTGCTGAGCCCAGGCTCGAGGGTGCCTGGGCCTCACCAGTTGCGGCCTGTGGTCTGTCGTTGCCGCTCCTGGGCTTTAGAGAACAGGTTCAATATTTGTGACACATGGGCTTAGTTGCTCCAAGGCATGTGGGATCTTCTCGGATCAGGAATCAAACCTATGCCTCCTGCATTGGCAGGCTAACCCGTTTCTTTTTTGTGTATGGAATCTTGAGGATTTTCTGTGCATAACATTATATCACCCATGAACAGAAATAACTTTGCTTTTTTCTTTCCAGTGTGGATGCCTTTTATTTCTTTTTCTTGCCTCACTGTTCTGGCCAGAATTTCTAGCACTGGGTTGCCTCGAAGTGGCGAAAGCAACCATACTGGCTTGTCCTGGTCTTAAAGAAAAGCCTTCCAGTCTTTCTCCCTTGAGTGTCATGTGAGCTGAGGGGTTTCCCCTATATAGCTTTTATTATATTCTGTCAAGGTGATTTTCTTCTAATCCTAGTTTGTTGAGTATGTTTTTCATGACGAAGTGTTGGATTTTGTCAGATACCGTTTCTGCATTAACAGAGATGATTGTGTGAATTTGTTTCCTTCGTTCTGTTAATGTGTTACATTGATTGATTTCTGTATGTCAGATTAGTTCTTCCTGCATCCCAGGAATAAGTCCCCCTTGGTCATGGCGCATAATCCTTTTAATCCGCTGCTGGATTCAGCTTGCTAGTGTTTTGTTGAGGGGTTTTGCGTCAGTGCTCGTGAGGGATATTGGTCAGTAGTTTTCTTTTTTCATGGTGACTTTGACCTTCGTATCAGGGCATTGGTGGCCTCAGAATGAGGTGGGATGTAGTTCCTGCTCTTCAGTATTTGGGGAACGTTTGCGAAGGAGTGGTCATTCTTCAGCTGGCTGGTAGAAACTCAGTGAAGCTCAGGAGGTTTTGATTCCTGATCCTACCTCTTTACTAGTTATAAGTGTATTCACACGTTCTGTTTTTTTGTGAGTCAGTCTAGGTAGATTTTGTGTTTCTAGAAATTTATCCATCTCTTCTGAGTTATCCAGTTTGTTGATATAATGATGCTTTTAGTTGATTTTGTGCGGGGGTTTTTTCTGGGGCTTTAGCTTCTCTTGTTGCTGAGCCCAGGCTCGAGGTGCCTGGGCCTCACCAGTTCGGCCTGTGGTCTGTCGTTGCCGCTCCTGGGCTTTAGAGAACAGGTTCAATATTTGTGACACATGGGCTTAGTTGCTCCAAGGCATGTGGGATCTTCTCGGATCAGGAATCAAACCTATGCCTCCTGCATTGGCAGGCTAACCCGTTTCTTTTTTGTGTATGGAATCTTGAGGATTTTCTGTGCATAACATTATATCACCCATGAACAGAAATAACTTTGCTTTTTTCTTTCCAGTGTGGATGCCTTTTATTTCTTTTTCTTGCCTCACTGTTCTGGCCAGAATTTCTAGCACTGGGTTGCCTCGAAGTGGCGAAAGCAACCATACTGGCTTGTCCTGGTCTTAAAGAAAAGCCTTCCAGTCTTTCTCCCTTGAGTGTCATGTGAGCTGAGGGGTTTCCCCTATATAGCTTTTATTATATTCTGTCAAGGTGATTTTCTTCTAATCCTAGTTTGTTGAGTATTTTTTTCATGACGAAGTGTTGGATTTTGTCAGATACCGTTTCTGCATTAACAGAGATGATTGTGTGAATTTGTTTCCTTCGTTCTGTTAATGTGTTACATTGATTGATTTCTGTATGTCAGATTAGTTCTTCCTGCATCCCAGGAATAAGTCCCCCTTGGTCATGGCGCATAATCCTTTTAATCCGCTGCTGGATTCAGCTTGCTAGTGTTTTGTTGAGGGGTTTTGCGTCAGTGCTCGTGAGGGATATTGGTCAGTAGTTTTCTTTTTTCATGGTGACTTTGACCTTCGTATCAGGGCATTGGTGGCCTCAGAATGAGGTGGGATGTAGTTCCTGCTCTTCAGTATTTGGGGAACGTTTGCGAAGGAGTGGTCATTCTTCAGCTGGCTGGTAGAAACTCAGTGAAGCTCAGGAGGTTTTTGATTC